>CM065590.1:144445403-145923598 GCA_033119425.1 Bufotes viridis | reverse complement strand
GGACGTCTGAATGAGCCTGTAGGGGGTGATTAGTGACAGGGGGTGACAGGGGGTGATCAGGGGGTGACATGGGTGATCAGGGGTTAATCAGTGATGGGGGGTGGGGGGTGTGTAGTGATTGGTGCACTTTTCCTATGTTTCCTCTGGTGGTCCCAAACAAAGGAACCACCAGAAGAGCAGACATATCAGACGCTGTTTAAAAAACAGCGTCTGATATGCGATTTAAATGCTGTGTTTTCCACATCTACAGCCTGCCAGCGCATGATCAGCGCTGGCAGGCTGTAGTTTCAGTTGTCCCGGCTCCGATCACATGAACGCGCGCGCGCGCACGACGCGCGCGCGTTCATGTGAAATCTCAGGTCTCACGAGATGACGCCGATAGGCGTGACTGAGACCTGAGAGAGCCGCCGCGCTGACGCCCATCGGCGTTAGCGTGGCGGCAAGTGGTTAACTGGTAATGTCTGTGTTAAAAACACCAGTTTCTACTAGATTTAGTTACAGTGGTTAGCACTGAGCAAATCGAAGCCAAACAAATTCAGGAAAAATTAGATTTTCCGGAATTCCGAATTTCAATGCACTTCATGGTAACAAATCTATTTTTTTAAATGGCGGCATAAAAAGAAACATACTCACCTCATCCATTCGATGAGTCACCATGCTGGCCAGTGAAGAAATCACCGCGCTCGGCCAGCGTGATGACCTCATCAGGTTACCGCACGAGATTTCACGCAGTGTCTTCAATCAAGATGGCTGTGATGGTCTCTTCGCAAGCCAATGGATAAGGTGAGTATTTATCTTTTTATTTAGTTAACCGGATTACCCCTGAAATGCATACATTTTAATTTCAGATGCCACAATCAGCGATGAACATGGCATCTTAGGGTTTCCCCGTCATTGCGTCCGCTACATACAAAGGAATGCACCTCGTGACAAAGTAATTTGTCACCATCGAATATCTTTGTCAAATTCTGTGAAGCAGCCAAATCAAATTTTTCATAACCTTGTTCATCACTAGCAGTGGTATTTAGAAAGTGAGTAAACAGATTTTGATAATTTTCAACCGGTGTCTTCCATGTACAGCAGAGCAATGAGGCTTCAATTAAGTTTCAGTGGCTATCCGCAAACTCTAATGGCCTGCATTTAATTTACTGTAAGTTTGTGCTATTTTTCAATGTCACTGCATGCAGTGTCCTGAAACGCACTGCTTAACGTTGTGATTGTGTTTCATGTAAATTGTGCTTATATATGAGTGCTCATGAAGTTGCACTGGAAGGGAGAGGTTCTTGCAAGCCTCACAAGGCTGACTCCACCTGACACTGTGAGGCTGACTCCAGTGCACAGTGCAGGAAGAAGAAGGTCCGTTTGTAATGTCTGAGGACAAGCTGAACCTAAGCAGCCATTTTGCCGAGTTATTCAAACTCCATAATAAAAAGATTACAGAAGAAACAGGCAACTCTGAGAGAGAATGAGAATATTAACACAGGAAGGTAATTGTCACAGAGGACTATTCCTTATGCAACTTCTGAGAACGAGTGGGAATCCTTGTAAAAGCTGCTTTGATGTAGATGACTTTTGCATACATTGATGACCTGTGGATCCGCTTCAGTAAAGAGTTTGTTAAAATCTCTAGTCTCCTTATTCTATATCATCATTACTACTACTCTCAACATTTGCACTTAACGGTGCTGGCATCACAAACCAGGGGGCGAACCACCAAAAGCACCCTAAACACCACAACCATCAAGGGCACTTCAACCTCCACCTAGCTGGTGTTCCCTGTAACCGAGAGTGCCCATGAAGATTTTGTGCTGTCTTCCCATCCACTGCTAGCCGGCCCCAAGGGACAACTTAACCGTGACTACTATCCTCTGCGCCTTATGTCGTTGCAAGAATTTGGCATCACGATCAGGATTCAAAATCCTCTACGCCTTATGCGAACTATAAAGAACAGGATTCCACAATTGTGCGCCATAGCCTTATGAGAATAAACCTCACTTGCTTTATTGAAAGACTTTTGTTTGTTACACGCTTTATTGGGCTGCAGAACTGTTCCAATTTCTTAGGTTGCATGTGGTACAAGTCACTTGCTTCAGAATCGCTTTGTTAAAAGTGGAAAAATCGCATGTTTCTGTGTTACTAACACTGTTTGCTTTCAGTGAGTACATTTTTGCATTGAACCTAAAATGGCCGCCTGAAGTCTCTTTATTAGTTGTGCTGCGCTATTGCTTTGAGGCCGTGCCCCCTATAAAGTGGGAAAAGAGAAGCCAATCCTCTTATGCAAAACAACTTATTACCATTGTACCAATACTAACGGCACTGCTATTACTTGCAAATTTGTGCCGCCTCCTGCCTTGCAAACTGACCTAGGGGGAGGTCCGTGCATAAGAAGAGACGCAAGGCTACGTGAGGGTGTATGGAGAAAAATAGGGAGATACAACAGCCCGTCTCCGCAGAAAAAAAAAATATAATAGTGTTCTGATTCCCCTGAATCCTGAGAACCTGCCAGGAATGTCACAGTGAGTGCCGCTGGGAAGAATTAACGTTAAGCGGGACTGTTTGGGATCATAATCTGCCTTGCAGAGCACCATACTGCTCTATATTAAGCTGTTACAACGATTCTTAAAGGGCCACATGCCTTCAAAGTAACGTTCGCCCATAACAACGCAATGCAAAAAGTGTGTAAAATTGTACTTAACCTGCATTATATTGCAAGACTGTCACTGCCATGTCTGAGCAAGAAGACAGTGAGCAGCCTGATCTTAACAGGTCCCCTGCAGTAGCCGCCACTACTCCTAGTACATCACCAGCCACTGCAGCAGCAAGCATAATGCCCTTAATAATGCATTATTTCTTTGGAGCACCATGGTTCCAGCGATATGCTGGGTAAGCTCATACTTTAAGGGACTTTAAAGAAAAAATGTTGGCTATGTTTAGATTGCACTCTATGTCAGCAAAACAGCAAATGGAAATCCTGGCCAAACTCAGAGAGAAAAACACTGGAGCAGATATTTGAAAATCTCTACACCACTTTTGAACCCAGACTGTGTCAGAGGTCAAGATTTAATTTTTCAGTAAGAGACAGCAGCCCGATGAGTCACTCAGAGACTTTGCATTATCCTTACAGGAAGCACTGCCAGTGTTATGCAGGTAGACCCCCATGAAGCAGAGGATCAAATTGAAACACTGAGAGAACAATTCATTGAAGGTGTTAGGACAGAAACCTTAAAGAGCAAGTTAAAGATGTTAGCTGCACAGCATCCAAGTTCTACCTTCTTAGACTTCAAGGAAAGGGCTAGAGGGCTGCAAAAGGCAGTGCAATGTAGGTAAATCCCCTGCAAACAAATGTGGATAGGGAAATGACTTCAAAATAAAATAAATAAAAATTAACCAATATTAATTGCCAACTTGAAGGAGGAGGTGGAATAGGAGATTGTGGTGGAGTCAGGTGGGAATGCTATGGGAGTTGAAGTTCTCCTCACAGCCATAAAGGATTCATGTCTGGCTGCAGCACCACAGGCCACATTCACAGATTCAGGCCCAAGGAAACCATACATTGGAAGTTGGAGAAGTTCTCATCACAGCCAAAAAGGATTCATGTCTGGCAGCAGTGCCACAGGCCACATTCACAGATTCAGGCCCAAGGAAACCAAACATGGGAGTTAGAGAAGTTCTCATCACAGCCAAAAAGGATTCATGTCAGCATGCAGTGCCACAGGCCTCATGCACAGACTCAGGCTCCTGGCACCCACAAATAGGAGAGTTCAAATCATGCCAGTATTGATTTCACCCAGCAGGCCACAATCACTCATTCACGCCCATGGCTCCCGCAAAGAGGAGAGCGGACCTGTAACAGCAACAAAGGCCTCAGGTCAACCTGCAATGCAGCAGGCAATTATCTTTTATGTAGGCCCTAGCACCCAGACAGAGTTGAGCGGTCCCATAACAGCAAAACAGTGATCATGTTACCTAGCAATGGAACAGGCCACTTTCAGAAATTTAGGCCCTAGCACCCAGACAGAGGAGAGAGGTCCATAACAGCAAAACAGGCATCTTGTCACCCACCAATGCAGCAGGCGATTATCATTAATGTAGACCCCTGGCACCCAGACAGAGGAGAGGTTCATTCAAATTTGGGTATCCCCCAAAATAATGGTACATATAAAAAAAGGTTGCAAAGTAGGAGGAGTAGGCAACAGGAGGCAAAGAATAATGCCCTGCGATCCTCGATAGTGCAAGGACATGCGCCAAACTGCTATCCACCTCGGGCCCAGCCGCCACTACACTTACCCAGTGTGCTGTAAGGGAGATATAGCGTCCCTGGCGATGCTTACTGGTCCATGTATCTGTGGACCTTGCAACAGATGGCGTTGCACAGCGCACACTTGATTTTATCCTCTACTTGGTTGTACAGAGAAGGGACGGCTCATCTGGAAAAGTAGTGGTGGCTGGGAACTACGTACAGTGGGACAGCGACCGCCATCAGCTGTTTGAAACAGTCCAACTCCACCAGATGGAATGACAGCATTTTAAAGGCCAGTAATTCCCTCACCATCCGTAGATAGGCATTCGGGCCTACCAAATAACGCTGCAGATTCGCCAACTCGCACCAGAGTAGGGTGTTTCACTTGGAACTGTAGTTGGCGCTGAAAGGCTACATTCTCTCCCAGCAACAGGAGTTCCACCAACACCACCACGACCATGCCCACGTCCCTTATTTGATATCTCCTCATTATTTGCATTCACCCACCAAGCTGAAAAGATTGGTTTCTCTCCGGTGTCAATTTACCTGCCAGTAGTCGACAATTACGTTCACTAAAGCAGTGCCCGTGTCATAAAAATGCTCTGTGGACCAAGAATAATGTTTTTTGGGCCTAATAATGATTCTCAATTACTATGCAGAAAAGTAAAAATGTTTTGGGTATGCACAAGTGGTTTGTGGAACAAGAACAAGTATGTTTGTAATAAAATACAGAATATTAGTATTTCACTGCTGTAAATTGAAATTAATTATTTATACGCCGGATGCACAACAGTATTGTCAGACTACAACACCAATGCAGCATTTTTCAATGAAACCCCAAAATGCAGTTTTTAACTACTGTGAATTAAAAGTAGATACTTATACTATGTATGGACACCAGATTTGTGGACTCAGAACACGGATGCGGTCACTAAAATTTACAAAAGCAGTATTGAACTGCTATAAATTAGAATTAATTATTTATACGACGGATTCACAACAGTTTTTTCGGCCTACAGCACGGCTTGTTTCAATGAACCCCCAAACAGCAGTTTTTAACTGCTGTGAATTAAAAGTAGATATTTATACTATGTATGGACACCAGATTTGGGGACCCAGAAGACGATGGGTTACCAAAATTCACAAAAGCAGTATTTATCTGCTATAAATTGGAATTAATTATTTATAGGAAGGATGCACAACAGTTTTTTCGTCCTACAAAATGAAACCCCAAAATGCAGTTTTTAACAGTTGCAAATTAAAAATAGATATTTATACCGTGTATGTACAACTGCTTCGTGAAGCAAGAATATTACTTTTTTCCCACAAAAAAGAATAATGCACTATTTCTCAGCAGTAAGCGGTATTTAAGCGGTGTATTTCAAGATTTCCCTGCTGAAATATAAAATATGTCGTTGGACACAGAACTGTTTTGTGGACAAGGAATATGGTTTTTCCCCCAATATTACACGGATTCTCTATTTCACCACAGAAATGTCAAATATATATTTTGGCGGTGTAAAATAGGCTTGGTGTATCAGGATGATCATTTTATTTTTTAACTAAATTACACTGATGCACTATATAATAGCTGAAATTGAATATACGGTTTAGTGCATTGTATACACAAGTGCTCTGTGGCACCACAGATCCCAGACTAGACAAATGGACTATGTCAGCCTTAAACATACAAAAGGCAATATAGGGGACTTGAGCAGACAGAAAAAAAAAAAATTGTTTTCCTTCCCTGAGCTACGAAATAGGATTAGGCTGATGTCCCTGGCTGGCTGGCACGCATGCAGTACACTGCAAATGGCTAAAATGGCCACCGAGCACCACCTCAGTAACAACAGATGGATTACAAAAATTTCCCTGGCAGTGGCTGGGTACAGAAATGTTGGATTGCTGTAGCTCCCTCCCTCTCTATTTTCTGTATCTTGTGTATTAAAGTAGCACAGGTTCTTCTGATTTCTGCCCTATTCTGTCCCTGATCGCAGCAGCAGCAACCTCTCTCTAAGCTCAAATCAGCAGAGTGACGTGCAGCAGTACGAGACTCCAGATTATAAAGAGGCTGGGTCACATGCTGCACTCAGCCAATCACAGCCATGCCATTAGTAGGCATGGCTGTGATGGCTTCTTAGGGCAAGAAGTAAAACACTTGTTGATTGGCTGTGCAGCCCTTCAGAAAGTGGGAAGAAATCGCCAAACAAAGGAACCAAACCCAAACTTTTTTGAAAATGTTTGGGTTCGGGTCCATGTCTCAAACACCCCAAAATTTGGTACGAACCCGAACTATACAGTTCGGATTCGATCAACTCTACTCGTGAAGGATCCTCAGAAGATCAAGGTGAACCAAGGCCTATAGAGCTACAGCCACTTTAAAGATCTGACTGGACCACCAAAGGTCAGCTGCCTGCTCGTTATAGAGTTTCTGCAACAGCAGCCGAGAAGAAGAATTCCATCCCTTCCAGTTCAACTGTGATTGCATTCTTGTATCAGTTGGAGCTACAGACTAGAGCCGGAATAAGAGACTCATTGCTTTACATATTTGCCTTGCTCTAAGGACTCTCTAAAGGATCCTTTACCCTTGTTTGGCAACGTTCAAGTCATTTGCCCGGAGATGGACTTTGACACACTAAAGCCCTCCATGATGTTCTATAACCATTGTGCTTTGTGCCTAGGGAACAGACTCATACCCTGTAAGCCTCTTGAGAACTTTCCTTTTGTTTACCTTATGGACTATCCTGGTCTTTATTGTCAGCGCCCCTAGATCCCTAGTCATAAGAGAAACTACAGCCCTTGTCACTCATGATATATTGTGATGCTCCTGATATATATGCCTAACCCAATTCTCTTGCAGTCAAAGAAGAGACAAGAATGGGATAATGGTAATGTGTATATGCATGCATGTTCTTTTCAGGTGATGCATCATCGTGGCAAGAGAGCGTCGAGGATGACTGACATTAAAGAAGAGGGGGATGCAGTGTCCTTAAACACACTGCTTAATGTTGTTATTGTGTTTCATGTAAATTGTCCTTATATATGAGTGCTCATGAAGTTGCATAGGGAGGGAGAGGTTCTAACAAGCCTCCCAAGGCTGACTCCACCCAACACTGCAGGAAGAAGAAGGTCATTGTGTAATGTCTGAGGACAAGCTGAACCTAAGCAGCCATTTAGCAGAGTTATCCAAACTCCATAATTAGTTCCCTGCACCAGTAGAGTTGAGCGAACACCTGGATGTTCGGGTTTGAGAAGTTCGGCCGAACTTCACAAAAATGTTCAGATTCGGGATCCGAACTCGACCCGAACTTCATCCCAAACCCCATTGAAGTCAATGGGGACCCGAACTTTTGGGCACTAAAAAGGCTGTAAAATAGCCCAGGGAAGGGCTAGAGGGCTGCAAAAGGCAGCAAAATGTAGGTAAATCCCCTGCAAACAAATGTGGATAGGGAAATGACTTAAAATAACATAAAATAGAGAAAAATGATAAATAAACATTCTAAACTTGAACCCAAGTGAGTGACAATGGCACCTGTCACCCAGCAAACAGAGGATGTGGCAGTAACGCCATCACATCTGTCATCGTCACCAAGCATCTCCACCAACTCCCATGGAAGTGTTCAGCTATCAGCTGTCCATCTCCCAAACACTGGAGAGAAAAATAAATAGAATGAGGAAGTACCCCCCTACCCATGGTTCTGAATGCCTTATTTCAAACTTCCTGGTCCTTTGAAATGCTGTCATTCTGTCTGGTGGACAGTTTTAAAAACCTTATGGCGGTGGCTGTCCCGCACAGTATGTGTATCCCAGCTGCCGCTACTTTTGCCTGCGACTGAGCTATTCCTTCCCTGAACAACCAAGTAGCGGACAAAATCAGGTGTGCACTGCGCAATGCTATCTATGGCAACGTCCACATAACCAACAACACAGTGGGTAAATGTAGCGGCTGGCCCAGAGGCGGATAGCAAGAGCTGTGGACAGGCATGGAACAACAGGCGGATGATTGGTTGGTGCCATAGAGCCTTCAGCCCGGCCTGGTGTTGTGCGCTAAAGGGCCAAAATGTAATAGCAGGTCTGGGCCTAGCCGGTTTGACGCACATGCCCTGCCTGCCACATGTGCTGAATTTGGGGTGCAGAAATTCCTAAAAACCAGACCGTGAAAATCAATTCAGTTAATCGAACACACACAACACCCCCATCCCCCCCCTTTCACTTAAACTATTAACAAACTATTCACAAATTTACTTAAAAACATTAAAATAACTATAATGCAGCTGAACTAACCATACAACCAAACAAAACTATATACACGCCTTATCCTTAACTTAAGGCCAGCCAATTACAAGTGGCTCGGAGGGTGGGTTCCTGCACCAACATAGGCCCTGGCCTGGAACACAATTGTCCAGCCAGGGCACAGTTCTGGAGGATGAGGAGGATAAGTAGGATGAGGAGGAGTAGGAGGAACCGTGTTCTCAGCAGGGTGGCACCCAAGCCAGCTCACGGGCAGCTGGGTCACCATCAGCACCTCAGAAGGCTGGGTTAGCATTGGCGAAATGTGGGAAAGCTTTGTCATCACGCCACAACAACCTGCACCACCAGCAGATCTGGAACGTGTCAGCAGGAGGCAGCATTTTAGCAACATGGTGGAAGAGTACACGTACTGACTGATGGGTTTGCCCAGGGGCCTAGCTACAGGGAAGCATGGGAAGCTACTGTTTTGGGTCCCTGACCTATAAAGGGCCCATCCAGGAGGAGGAGGAGAACTAAAAGACTTTGTCAGGGCCCACTCAACAGTATTATACAATGAAATTATATACAGTGGCAGTATAGACAGTGTAGAAAGCGGATGGAAAATTAACTCAAACAGCCTCACACCCTATACACTCAACACCCCCACCCCTTTCACTTAAACCATTAACAAACTATTTACAAATTTACTTAAAAACATATTAAAATAACTATAATGCAGCTAAAGTAACCATATAAACAAACAAAACTATATACACGCTTGATCCTTAACTTAAGGCCAGCCAATTACAAGTGGCTCGGAGGGTGGGTTCCTGCACAAACATAGGCCCTGGCCTGGAACACAATTGTCCAGCCAGGGCACAGTTCTGGAGGATGAGGAGGAGTGGGAGGAACGCTGGGGGATACAGAGGACACAGACGATATACCTCCCTCAAAGAGGATAGCTTGTCCTTGCCTCTGGGCAGCCTGGCAGACATGAGCGACAAAATGCTGCAGTGCCTGCGCAATGACCGCCCAGTTACTGCCACATTCTAACTTGTCCTGCTTACTGGGTGGCCACCCTGCTGCATCCCCGTTACAAGGACAACGTGCCGTCCTTAATTCCCTCACTGGAGTGTGATAGGAAGATGAGCCTGCTAGTAGACACGCTGCTGATGGCATTTATACCTGACACCGTGGACTCAGTGGAAGCACAAGGTGAAGGCAAAGGAGGAGGAGGAAGAATTTGCCAATGCAGCTGGTCACCACCAACACCTCAGAAGGCAGGTTTATCATTGGAAAAATGTGGAAAAGCTTTGTCATCACGCCACAACAACCTGCACCACCAGCAGATCTGGAACTTCTTAGCAGGAGGCAGCATTTCAGCAACATGGTCGAACAGTACACGTACTGACTGATGGGTCTTCCTAGGGGAATAGCTACAGGGGAAGCAGGGGAAGCAAATCCTTTGGGGCCGTGACCTAGAAAGGGCCCATCGAGGAGGAGGAGTAAAGGACTTTGTCAGGGCCCCCTCAACAGTATTATACAATGAAATTATATACAGTGGCAGTATAGACAGTGTAGAAAGCGAATGGAACAGCTGCTGGGGCTGGTCTGAGAGAGCGATCTTTAGTAGCCACAGGCATGGCGGCATGAAAGTAGGGGTTGCGCAAAAATTCCTGGGGGAGGGGGGCCCCATTCAAACAGTTGATGTGGTACCCAATCATTTCTAGCAACACCACTGGGCCTGGCCCATTCAACTTCTGGGTCTTTAAATTGGGCACATGTCCTGAGGTTGCCCTTTACACCTTGGAGGTGCTGGCCTACCCTGCAGCCACTGTATTGTCTGAACGTGTGTTTAGCATGGCTGGGGGTGTTATTACAGACAAGCGCAGCCACCTGTCCGCAGTCAATGTTGGCAACTAAGCTTTCGTTTATTAAAAAGAACCAGACATGGATTCCACAGGACTTGTTTGAACCTTATGCAGAATAGACTTGTATACCGGCCTAACCCAACCATTGTTGTAAAATTAAAAATAAAAAAACTGTTATTGGAGACTACCTTTTACTTCACAGCCCAAAAAGGCTTCATTTCATGCAAAAATGTAACCGCCAATTGTAAGTTCCCTGTCAGTTATGCAGTGCCTGGCAAAAATGGTAATATTTCAACCAACAATTTAAAATCTATCCATTGCCGAACACTATGAAACTTGTCCAGCCACAGCTGAAACCCCAGATTTACTGTATTTCTATTTTTGCAACTGTATTTCACCACAGAACAAAATCTATCCTTTGACGGACACTAGGGAAATTGTCCAGTCACAGCTGGAACACCAGAATCAGGGTATTGCTATTTTGGCAATTGAATTTCACCCCAGAACAAAATCTATCCTTTGACGGATACTATTAACCACTTCAGCCCCCCTAGCTTAAACACCCTTAAAGACCAGGCCACTTTTTACAATTCCGCACTACACTACTTTATCCGTTTATTGCTCCGTCATGCAACTTACCACCCAAATCAATTTTACCTCCTTTTCTTCTCACTAATAGAGCTTTCATTTGGTGGTATTTCATTGCTGCTGACATTTTTACTTTTTTTGCTATTAATCAAAAATTACCGAAATTTTTACAAAAAAATGACATTTTTCACTTTCTGTTGTAAATTTTTTTTAAAAAAACTACATTTCTATATAAATTTTTCTCTAAATTTATTGTTCTACATGTCTTTGATAAAAAAAGTCCAATAAGTGTATATTTATTGGTTTGGGTAAAAGTTATAGCGTTTACAAACTATGGTGCAAAAAAGTGAATTTCGGCATTTTGAAGCAGCTCTGACTTTCTGAGCGCCTGTCATGTTTCTTCAGGTGCTAGAATGTCAGGATGGTATAAATACCCCCAAATCACACCATTTTAGAAAGAAGACACCCCAAAGTATTCGCGGGGGGCATGGTGAGTTCATGTATCATTTCATTTTTTTCACAAGTTAGCGGAAAATGACACTTTCTGAGAAAATAAATAAATAAAAAAGTTTCAATTTCTGCTAACTTCTGGCAAAAAAAGAAATCTCAGACGGACTCACTATGCCCCTCAGTGAATACCTCGGGGTGTCTACTTTCCGAAAAGGGTCATTTGTGGGGTGTGTTTACTGTTCTGGCATTTTGGGCGGGGCTAAATTGTGAGCCGCCATGTAAAATCTAAAGGTACTCGTTGGAATTTGGGCCCCTTTGCGCACCAGGCTGCAAAAAGTGTCACACATGTGGTATCGCCGTACTCAGGAGAAGTAGGGCAATGTGTTTTGGGGTGTATTTTTACATATACCCATGTTGGGTGAGAGAAATATCTCTGTAAACTGACAACTTTGTATAAAATTTTTAAAAGTTGTCGTTTACAGAGATATTTTCACACACAGTATAGTATATATAAAAATACACCCCAAAACACATTGCCTACTTCTCTGGTCGCGATACCCATGTGTGCCACTTTTGCAGCCTGGTGCTAAAGGCCCTAAACCAATGAGTACCTTTAAGATTTCTGAGCCATTTTTACGCATTTGGATTCAGACTTCTTCTCACGCTTTAGGGGCCCCTAAAATGCCAGGACAGTATAAATACCCACATGTGACCCCATTTTGGAAAGAAGACACCCCAAGGTATTCTGTGAGGGTATGGTGAGTTCATGTAAAATTTTATTTTTGTCACAAGTTAGTGGAATATGAGACTTTGTAAAAACAAAATAAAAAAAAATAAAAACACTATTTCCGCTGACTTGTGGCAAAAAATAAAAATTCTGTGGACTCACCATGCCCCTCACGGAATACCTTGGGGTGTCTTCTTTCCAAAATGGGGTCACATGTGGGGTATTTATACTCACCTGGCATTTTAGGGGCCCCTAAAGTGTGAGAATCCAAATGCATAAAAATGCCCTGTGAAATCCTAAAGGTACTCATTGGTTTTAGGGCCCCTTTGCGCATCTTGGCTGCAAAAAGTGTCACTCATGTGGTATCGCCGTACTCAGGAGAAGTAGGGCAATGTGTTTTGGGGTGTATTTTTACATATACCCATGCTGCGTGTGAGAAATATCTCTGTATATTGACAACTTTGAATAAAAAAATGTAAAAGTTGTCGTTTACAGCGATATTTCTCACACCCAGCATGGGTATATGTAAAAATACACCCCAAAACACATTGCCCTACTTCTCCTGAGTACGGCGATACCACATGAGTGACACTTTTTTGCAGCCAAGATGCGCAAAGGGGCCCTAAAACCAATGAGTACCTTTAGGATTTTACAGGCCATTTTTACGCATTTGGATTCTCACGCTTTAGCGCCCCTAAAATGCCAGGGCAGTATATCTATTCCATTTGATTTTATTAATGTTTTCAAAGTACCATACAAAACATATAACAGATTACAAGAGACAATCAATAGACAGACATTAAGGTATTATCAATATACAACCTATAGGGTATTCAGTCGCCGTGGGCATAGATCCATTAAATCTTATTTAGCATATTACGCAATATCAAATCAAGTTATAGAATACAGTGGGGGAGTGGAGAGGCATATTGACTTGATACCCAGGGTAGCCATTGATTAAGAGTTTTAATCCTATTTTCCATAGAGGTGGCGTAAACCACTTCACACACTAGGTAGTAGTTAACCTCTTGTATCACTGATATTAAGGGCGGAGTGGTAAGTTGCTTCCAATTTCTGGCTATTGACATTCTTGTCGCAGCTAGGATATGAGCCACCACCCACACCTGATCTGCCGATAGTTCATCTAGGCCGATGCCCAGCAACACCATCTCCGGGGTGATGGGCACCGGCGAAGAGAAAATAGAGCAGATAAGGTCCTCCACATTTGCCCATATTGGTCGTACTGACGGGCAGAGCCACCACATGTGCAACGATGAGCCTACCTCTCCACACCCCCTCCAACAAAGATGAGAAGTGTTGGCCGCCATTCGGGCCAGCCTGGAAGGAGTCCAATACCAGCGGAGCTGCACTTTCCTAATCTGTTCAACATGGTTAATACACTTAAAGCTCCTGTATGACCACACGAAAGCCTTATGCCATTGGTCAAGGCTAAACTCCCTGCCTATTTCTGCCTCCCATGACAGCATACATTTTAGTTTCTGATTATATTTAACTAATGCCAGTATGGCATAAAGAGTCGATATCTTAGGTCTGTTACCCACACCTTCCACTACATATCTAACCAGTAGATTCTCACTGATGGCAGGTTGATGGTGGGGCAGTGTATATAGGCAATGACGTATTTGTAAGTATTGATAGAACAATTTGTTCGGTATCCCATATGCCTCATGTAACGATTCAAAACTTAATATCCTGCCTCTATCATACAACTGGCCAATCATCTGTATACCACAGGTGTGCCATATAATCAAAGATAGATCGGGTATAAGATATTCCACAATTGCTAAAGGGAGTTTTTGTATTGGAAGACAGCTAAGATGTCCAGCTGTGAGAAAGAGTTTCCATATATATTGAGCTCTCCATGGTGTCCAGCGGGACATTTACTGTACATGGCTGAACCCCATGGACAGCTAATGGAGCTTTGAACGATCCACCCTTAACAAACTGTTGTTCAATCTGTGTCCACCGATGGTTTCCCGTGGGTGACCACCATTCTAGTGTTTGATCCATCAAACTGGCCAAATAATAATTATAAAGACATGGGACGCCCAACCCTCCATTCCTAATTGAAATGTATAAGCAGGTCTTACCAATTCTGGGACGTTTACCCTGCCAAATGAAGTTCAATATCCCTGATTGGAGAGATTCAATGTATTTAAGGGGTATTTTAACGGGTAGGCAGCGAAGCATATAGAGCATTTTAGGTAGAATAAGCATCTTAACCGCATTAATACGGGCTATCCAAGAAAGATGAATCTTAGCCAACTTAGAATAATCTTTGCATATATCTAATTGTAAAGATACTGCCAGGGCAGTATAAATACCCCACATGTGACCCCATTGTGGAAAGAAGACACCCCAAGGTATTCCGTGAGGGGCATGGCGAGTTCACAGAAAAAAAAAAATTTGGCACAAGTTAGCGGAAATTGGTTTTTTTTTTTTTTTTTTTTTTACAGTCTCATATTCCACTAACTTGTGACAAAAAATAAAATTTTGCATGAACTCACCATACCCCTCACGGAATACCTTGGGGTGTCTTCTTTCTAAAATGGGGTCACATGTGGGGTTTTTGTACTGTCTCTGGCATTTGAGGGTCTCCGCAATCATTACACGTATGGCCAGCATTAGAGTTTCTGCGATTCTCCGTATATTGAGCATACTGGTAATGAGATTTTTTTCCGTTCAGCCTCTGCGCTGAAAAAAATGAACGGCACAGATTTCTTCATTCGCATCGATCAATGTGGATGAATAAATCTCTGCCAAAATCAGTGACTGCGGTGCGGTGGGCTGGGCGCTAGCTACCTAACAAGTAGCTAACTAACTGGTGGTGATAGGGGACCCTTATGCCCCATTCACACGTCCGCAATTCTGTTTGCGGAACGGAATTGCGGACCCATTCATTTCTATGGGGACAGACTTTGTCCCGCTCGGATCCGGAATTACGGATCCGCGCTCCGGGTCTGCACTTCCGTCTCGCAAAAATATAGAATATGTCCTATTCTTGTCCGCACTGCGGACAAGAAAAAGCATTTTCTATATAGTTCTGGCAATGTGCGGATCTGCAAAATGCGGAAAGCACATTGCCGGTGTCCGTGTTTTGAGGATCTGCGGATCGGATCCGCGATCGATCCGCGGATCGGATCCGCTGATCCGTGAATCCACGGATCCGTGAATCCACGGATCCGCAAAACACATATGGACGTCTGAATGGAGCCTTACAAGGGGTGTGATCAATGACAGGGGGTGATCAGGGGTCTAGATGGGGTGATCAAGGGTTAATAGGTGAGGGGGTGGGGGGTTAGTGTAGTGTTTGGTGCAACTTTATTGTAGTTACCTGGTCCTCTGGTGGTCGATCCCAGAAAATGGGACCACCAGAGGACCAGGTAGCAGCTATATCAGACGCTGTTCATAAAACAGCGTCTGATATAGCTGTTTGATGCGATTTATATCGCATCTACAGCCTGCCAGCGATTGATCATCGCTGGCAGGCTGTAGTACAACTCTTCAGACGCCAGACGCTGTGAACGCGCGCGCGCCCGCTCACAGGGAGTCTCGCGTCTCGCGAGATGACGCCCCGGCGCGTCCGATCAGAAGAACAGGACCGCCCGCAGGACGCAATCCTGCGTACGGCGGTCCTGAAGCGGTTAAACTTGTTCAGTCACAGCTGGAACACCAGATTCAGGGTATTGCTATTTTTGCAACTGAATTTCACCGCAGAAAATAATATATCCTATGACGGACACTAAAAAACTTGGCCAGCCACTGCTTGTACACCAGATTTACGGTATTGCTATTTTGGCTATTGAATTTCATCCCATAACAAAATATATCCTTTGCCGGACACTATTAAGCTTTGACAGCCACTGCTGGGACACTAGATTTAGGGGATTGCTATTTTGGCAATTGAATTTCACCACAAAAAAATATCTATCCTTTGCCAGACAGCAGACAGTATTACACTTGGCTAGCCACTGCTGGGACACTAGATTTAGGGGATTGCTATTTTGGCAATTGAATTTAACCCCTTAATAAAATATAGAAACTTCTATCCTGAGTTTCTAGGGGTGACAATAAGCACAGCCAAACCCCTGATGTAGGATATAGCAAAAAAAATCCCTAGTATTGATGGATTGATGGACTTGGTGGCAGCTTGTGCTGGTGTACCACAAGACACAAAATGGCCGCCAATAAAAAGTGACAGAGAAACGCTCTGTGCAGCCTAAAAACCAGTGAGCAATTAACTAGCACAAGTTGAATGATTCACAGATGTAGATTGATCACTTCATTAGGTGTTTTTGCTGACTTTTCCCTGCCTAATCTCGCCCTGACAGAAGCTGCATCCTCTCCCTACACTAATCAGAGCAGAGTGACGTGCGGTGCTACGTGACTCCAGCTTAAATAGAGGCTGGGTCACATGCTGCACTTGGCCAATCACAGCCATGCCATTAGTAGGCATGGCTGTGATGGCTTCTTAGGGCAAGAAGTAAAACACTAGCTGATTGGCTGCTGTGCAGCCCTTCAGAAAGCGTGAAGAAATCGCCGAACAATGGACCCGAACCCGAACTTTTTTGAAAATGTTCGGGTCCGGGTCCGGGTCCTGAATACCCCAAAATTCGGTACGAACCCGAACTATGCTCGAACTGTTCGCTCAACCCTATGCACCAGCCCATAGAAGGGAAAAGAATACAGAAGAACCAGGCAACTCTGAGAGGGAAAGAGAATATTGACAAAGGAAGATAACTGTCGTGTATCAGACTCTAGTCTCCATTTATCCGGTGGAGAGATTCCAAGCTACAAGCTGACCACCATATTTAAAGACAAAAAGGCCATTTGTCTGCATATAGTATTCCTAGAAAAGGATACAGAAGAATAGGATTATACAGTACAGCAGAGATAGTTCATCCCTTTTACCTGGAGAATTAAGAGAGATAAAACTGATTGTCACAGAGGACTATTCCTCATGCAACTTCTGAGAACTAATGGGAATCCTTTTAAAAGCTGCCTTGATGTAAATGACTTTTGCATACATTGATGACCTGTGGATCCGCTTCAGTACTAAGTACTAAGAGTTTGTTAAAAGTTGTAGTCTCTTCATTCTAGTATTATCATTACTACTACTCTCAACATTTGCACCTAACAGTGCTGGCGTCATGAACCAGGGGCCCAGCCACCAATAGCTTGCTAAACACCACAACCATCAAGGGCACCTCATCCTATATTTGGCTGGTTTTCCCTGTAACCTAGACTGCCCCGGAAGATTTTGTGCTGTCTTCCCATCCAGTGCAAGCCGGCCAAAAGGGACAACTTAACCGTGAGTACTACTATCCTCGGCACCTTATCACTAGTACGCTCACACACATCATTCCCAAGGGTGTCCGGTCGTTGCATGCAGACTGAGGATGACAAGAATCGCCCATCAGTTTTATAGTCCAATTCACTATAGAAGCAAAAATCCTCCTTCATATCCTACTGGTAATTAGACACATTATTAATTCCTGCATTGACAAACAGAAAAGCACAAAATCCACATTTAGGATAGAGAACAAATTCAAAATAGTTATAGGGTACAGCCACACATGTAGGTTTTCTGATGCAGTTTGGGGAATAATAGACAAGAGTGAATATTAAAAAAAGTTGAAATTATATCTGAAATTTTAACTTTCATTCCTTTTGTGATACACTCCTGATTTTAGCTTCTAAAGCTGCATAATAAACTGACCATTCACTTATATATCATTGAGTATTAACCCCTTAACGCATTATTTTGTGCATGTATGGCGGGGGAATGCTGTGTCAGACTGCATTCTGCTGTACACGCACTACATTCATTTAAATGCTCACCGTCCGAGATGCGCCTGAAGCTCCACTTACCCCACTGTGTTGGGGACCGAATAACTCCCGTTTGACGACCAGGGACTAATAGGCTGTGGTCCCAGCCGCAGATCACTGTGATTAGTCTCTTCCTCCCTGTCAGTGAATGTGCGCATTCGCACACATCTCATCCTGTAGTGCCATCCAGCTATCATTGTTATTGGTCCACTGTCAGGAACGGACCGATCACAATGAATTATGCAACAGACAGCTATCTCTCAGCTTCGATCCTCTTCTAGCTCTCTACCGGGTCTTAAAGTTTTTATGCAAAAAGAACTGACGAAAATACAACTTATCCCGCCAAAAAAATAAGCCCTAATATGGCTATATATACGGAACATTTTAAAAGTTGTTGCTCTTGGAAGATGAGGAGGAAAAAATAAAACGCAAAGATTAAAAAGGGCTTTAACTTTAACGGGTTAGAGAAAGGGACAGAGACTGAAAGGGGAGAGATGGAGAAAGGGTGAGATGGAGCACGATAAAAAGGATAGTGGGGTGCTAGACAGAATCCTGGCCCCAACCTCCCACCTACAAGGTGTTAGTGATAACAATGGGCATACCCTCATTTTATGATTACAAAAAACACTACAAGCTTATCCTAATTAAAAGACATGGCTTTTCCTGATTGTAGAAGTAAGGAAAAAGAAGCTTCCTTGCGTGAGATATGGTTGTGTTATAATAGAAATGTCTGTATATGATATACATATGGAAACCACATACTGGATATCCACATGTATCAGGAAGATACTTCAGGACTAGAACTCACGTCTAGCCTGATTATTATCAGTAATTAATATAAATATTAATTACCTGTCTTGTGGCTCTTTTCTTGTGGTTGACCAGGGAATATGTCAGGTTCCACCGTTTTACTGGGCATCAGTCACCTGTAAAAAGTCAGAGGTGTGATAATATGTTCCTGCTACATGCTACAGACATTAATATTTATAACACGCTAGGGACATAACTGTATATCTTAGGGTGTATGTAAAACTTGGGGGGTGAGAGAGAGACAAATTGATAAGGGAAGAAGGAAAGTGGAATAAAATGGGAGAGGAGGATTAGAGAGGGGGGATTAACCCCTTCACCCATAATCACATAGATGTAACTGGTTATGCGTAAGGGGTTGTATGCAGCAGGTAGCAGCACTGAGCCCGTTCCATGAGCAACGGGTGCTGGCTATAGAAAACAACGTAGCCAAAATGGAAAGCATAGGCGATAACTCCAAACAACGGCCATTTAAGCGCGTAGATGCTGTGTTTAATGGGGATAGCGGCATATGTGGGCTTAGTCAAAGGGAGGGTGCTCGCTGTACCTTCCGATTCAAGCTCCTGCTGAGGAATCTTAGAGCTCCAGTCAGTTACCATGACAGCCCTTGACGTTTAAAAATGGTTTTCTGGCTGTGATGGTTAACTGCCTGTAAAACTGTGCGCATGGCACAGCTTACCAGGCAGAGTATCGTAATCTCATGGACTACAAAAGTGGGAGAGGCAAAATAGTTAGGGGGATTAACCCTCCACGCATAATGATGTTCATGTTCTTATTTATGCGTAAAGGGTTGTATGGCGCAGGTTGCTGTGCCTAGGCCGCTCCTTAAATGACAGGTGCTGGCTGTATAATACAGCCCAGCCAAAATGACCAGGATCAGCGATGAAGCCAAACCAAGTCACTTAACCGCTTAGATACCATGTTTCCTAAAAACAACGGCACATGTGGGATTGGTCAGAAGGAGGGTGCTCCCTCTACCTCCCGATCAAAGCCCCTGCTGCGAAATCAGGGAGCTCCAACCAGTTAGCATGACATCCCTAGATCTTCAGACAGGGTTTTTGGGCTGTCATTGTTAAGTGCCTGTAAAACTATGCACGAGGAACAGCTCAGCAGGCAGAATATTATAATCTAATGGACTACAATAATGGGGGAGGGGAATTAACCACTTCACGCATAATCGTGTTCATGGTCCTAATTAAGCATAAGGGGTTGTATGGTGCAGGTTACTGCGCTAAGCCCTCTCCATACATGATGGATGCTTGCTGTACAATACATCCCAGCCAAAATGATTAGATCCGCGATGACCTCAAACTCGGTCATTTAATATCTCAGATGCCACGTTTAGTAGAGTTAGCTGCATGTGTGGGGTCAGGAAAAGGGAGGGAGCTCCATCTGCCTTCCATACCAAGCCCCAGCAGTGGAATCATGGAGATCCAATTAGTTACCATGCCAGCCATGGACCTTTAGAAAGGGTCCTCGGGCTGTCTTGGTTAACAGCCTGCAAAACTCAGCACGAGGCACAGCTTAGCAAGCAGAGGGTCATAATCTTTTGGACCACAATAGTGGGATAGGGGTATTAGAGTGGGTGGGTGTGGGGATTAACCCATTCACGCATAATCACGTACATGTAACGTTATAATGCGTAAGGGCTTGTATGGAGCAGGTTACTGCGCTGAGCCCGCTCCATACACGACTGGTGCTGGCTGTATAATAAGGTACAGTCAGAATTACCAGCATCAGCGATGGTGCCAAACTCCGTCATTGAACTGCTCAGATTAAGGG
Organism: Bufotes viridis; assembly: GCA_033119425.1. Classification (NCBI taxonomy): domain Eukaryota; kingdom Metazoa; phylum Chordata; class Amphibia; order Anura; family Bufonidae; genus Bufotes; species Bufotes viridis. Next base: position 145,903,053 of record CM065590.1, on the reverse strand, counting down.
TTTCATAGAGATAGCTGCATATATGGGGTAAGACAGAGGAAGAAGGCTCCTTCTGCCTTCCTATCCAAGCCCTGGCAGCAAAATTACAGATATCCAACCAGTTACCATGACAGTTCTGGGCCTTTTAAAAGGCTTCGGGCTATCATGATTAACTGCCTATAAAACAGTGCGCAAGGGACACCTTAGCAGGCAGAGTTTCAAAATTTCATGGACCACAATAGTGGGAGAGGGGGATTAGATATGGGGAATAACCCTTTATGCATAATCGCGTACATGTACGGTATTATGCATAAGTGGTTGCATGGAGCAGGCTACTGCTCTGATCTAACGCCAAACACATTAGATTCTGGCTGTAAACACAGCCGGCACATGAACAGAATGACCAGGATCGGCTATGTCACACAACCTGGTCCTTTAACTGCTCACATGCCACGCTCAATAGCAATTAAGATATATGTGTGGTGAAGGAGGGGGCTCCCTCCGCATTTCTCGGTCTGAGCCCCTACAGCAAAATCATGGGGCTCCTGTCGAAAACCATGACAGCCCTGGGTCTTTAGGCTGTCATGGTCAACCACCTGAAACGCTCTGCACAAGGCACAGCTCAGCAGGGAGCGTGTCAGAATCTCACGGACCACAATAGTGCTCTATTCTGGTGTATGTGACAAGCGATCAGAAGGGCGCAGATTCTAGCTCTCTACCGGGCCTTAAGTTTTCATGTAAAAAGCAGACAAAAATACAACTTGTCCCGCAAAAAAATAAGCCCTAATTTGGCTATGTATATGGAACATTTTAAAAGTTGTTGCTCTTGGAAGATGGGGAGGAAAAATAAAACGCAAATATGAAAATGGGCTTTAACTTTAAGGGGTTAGAGAAAGGGACAGAGACTGAAAGGGGAGAGATGGAGAAAGGGTGAGATGGAGCACGATAAAAAGGATAGTGGGGTGCTAGACAGAATCCTGGCCCCAACCTCCCACCTACAAGGTGTTAGTGATAACAATGGGCATACCCTCATTTTATGATTACAAAAACACTACAAGTTTATCCTAATTAAAAGACATGGCTTTTCCTGATTATAGAAGTAAGGAAAAAGAAGCTTCCTTAGCTCTATGCGTGAGATATGGTTGTGTTATAATAGAAATGTCTGTATATGATATACATATGGAAACCACATACTGGATATCCACATGTATCAGGAAGATACTTCAGGACTAGAACTCATGTCTAGCCTGATTATTATCAGTAATTAATATAAATATTAATTACCTGTCTTGTGGCTCTTTTCTTGTGGTTGACCAGGGAATATGTCAGGTTCCACCGCTTTACTGGGCATCTGTCACCTGTAAAAAGTCAGAGGTGTGATAATATGTTCCTGCTACATGCTACAGACATTAATATTTATAACACGCTAGGGACATAACTGTATATCTTAGGGTGTATGTAAAACTTGGGGGTGAGAGAGAGACAAATTGATAAGGGAAGAAGGAAAGTGGAATAAAATGGGAGAGGAGGATTAGAGAGGGGGATTAACCCTTCACCCATAATCACATAGATGTACCTGGTTATGCGTAAGGGGTTGTATGCAGCAGGTAGCAGCACTGAGCCCGCTCCATGAGCAACGGGTGCTGGCTATAGAAAACAACGTAGCCAAAATGGCAAGCATGGGCGATAACTCCAAACAAATGCCATTTAAGCGCGTAGATGCTGTGTTTAATAGAGATAGCGGCATATGTGGGCTTAGTCAAAGGGAGGGTGCTCGCTGTACCTTCCGATTCAAGCTCCTGCTGAGGAATCTTAGAGCTCCAATCAGTTACCATGACAGCCCTTGACGTTTAAAAATGGTTTTCTGGCTGTGATGGTTAACTGCCTGTAAAACTGTGCGCATGGCACAGCTTACCAGGCAGAGTATCGTAATCTCATGGACTACAAAGGTGGGAGAGGCAAAATAGGGGGGATTAACCCCTCCACGCATAATGATGTTCATGTTCTTATTTATGCGTAAAGGGTTGTATGGCGCAGGTTGCTGTGCCTAGGCCGCTCCTTAAATGACAGGTGCTGGCTGTATAATACAGCTCCAGCCAAAATGACCAGGATCAGCGATGAAGCCAAACCAGGTCATTTAACCGCTTAGATGCCATGTTTCCTAAAAACAACGGCACATGTGGGATTGGTCAGAAGGAGGGTGCTCCTCTACCTCCCGATCAAAGCCCCTGCTGCGAAATCAGGGAGCTCCAATCAGTTAGCATGACAGCCCTAGACCTTCAGACAGGGTTTTTGGGCTGTCATTGTTAAGTGCCTGTAAAACCATGCACGAGGAACAGCTCAGCAGGCAGAATATTATAATCTCATGGACTACAATAATGGGAGAGGGGAATTAACCACTTCACGCATAATCATGTTCATGGTCCTACTAAGCATAAGGGGTTGTATGGTGCAGGTTACTGCGCTAAGCCCTCTCCATACATGATGGATGCTTGCTGTACAATACATCCCAGCCAAAATGATTAGATCCGCGATGACCTCAAACTCGGTCATTTAATATCTCAGATGCCACGTTTAGTAGAGTTAGCTGCATGTGTGGGGTCAGGCAAAGGGAGGGAGCTCCATCTGCCTTCCATACCAAGCCCCAGCAGTGGAATCATGGAGATCCAATTAGTTACCATGCCAGCCATGGACCTTTAGAAAGGGTCCTCGGGCTGTCTTGGTTAACAGCCTGCAAAACTCAGCACGAGGCACAGCTTAGCAAGCAGAGGGTCATAATCTTTTGGACCACAATAGTGGGATAGGGGTATTAGAGTGGGTGGGTGTGGGGAATTAACCCATTCACGCATAATCACGTACATGTACGTTATAATGCGTAAGGGCTTGTATGGAGCAGGTTACTGCGCTGAGCCCGCTCCATACACGACTGGTGCTGGCTGTATAATAAGGTACAGTCAGAATTACCAGCATCAGCGATGGTGCCAAACTCCGTCATTGAACTGCTCAGATTAAGGGTTTCATAGAGATAGCTGCATATATGGGGTAAGACAGAGGAAGAAGGCTCCTTCTGCCTTCCTATCCAAGCCCTGGCAGCAAAATTACAGATATCCAACCAGTTACCATGACAGTTCTGGGCCTTTTAAAAGGCTTCGGGCTATCATGATTAACTGCCTATAAAACAGTGCGCAAGGGACACCTTAGCAGGCAGAGTTTCAAAATTTCATGGACCACAATAGTGGGAGAGGGGGATTAGATATGGGGGAATAACCCTTTTATGCATAATCGCGTACATGTACGGTATTATGCATAAGTGGTTGCATGGAGCAGGCTACTGCTCTGATCTAACGCCAAACACATTAGATTCTGGCTGTAAACACAGCCGGCACATGAACAGAATGACCAGGATCGGCTATGTCACACAACCTGGTCCTTTAACTGCTCACATGCCACGCTCAATAGCAATTAAGATATATGTGTGGTGAAGGAGGGGGCTCCCTCCGCATTTTCGGTCTGAGCCCCTACAGCAAAATCATGGGGCTCCTGTCGAAAACCATGACAGCCCTGGGTCTTTAGGCTGTCATGGTCAACCACCTGAAACGCTCTGCACAAGGCACAGCTCAGCAGGGAGCGTGTCAGAATCTCACGGACCACAATAGTGCTCTATTCTGGTGTATGTGACAAGCGATCAGAAGGGCGCAGATTCTAGCTCTCTACCGGGCCTTAAGTTTTCATGTAAAAAAGCAGACAAAAATACAACTTGTCCCGCAAAAAAATAAGCCCTAATTTGGCTATGTATATGGAACATTTTAAAAGTTGTTGCTCTTGGAAGATGGGGAGGAAAAATAAAACGCAAATATGAAAATGGGCTTTAACTTTAAGGGGTTAGAGAAAGGGACAGAGACTGAAAGGGGAGAGATGGAGAAAGGGTGAGATGGAGCACGATAAAAAGGATAGTGGGGTGCTAGACAGAATCCTGGCCCCAACCTCCCACCTACAAGGTGTTAGTGATAACAATGGGCATACCCTCATTTTATGATTACAAAAAACACTACAAGTTTATCCTAATTAAAAGACATGGCTTTTCCTGATTATAGAAGTAAGGAAAAAGAAGCTTCCTTAGCTCTATGCGTGAGATATGGTTGTGTTATAATAGAAATGTCTGTATATGATATACATATGGAAACCACATACTGGATATCCACATGTATCAGGAAGATACTTCAGGACTAGAACTCATGTCTAGCCTGATTATTATCAGTAATTAATATAAATATTAATTACCTGTCTTGTGGCTCTTTTCTTGTGGTTGACCAGGGAATATGTCAGGTTCCACCGCTTTACTGGGCATCTGTCACCTGTAAAAAGTCAGAGGTGTGATAATATGTTCCTGCTACATGCTACAGACATTAATATTTATAACACGCTAGGGACATAACTGTATATCTTAGGGTGTATGTAAAACTTGGGGGTGAGAGAGAGACAAATTGATAAGGGAAGAAGGAAAGTGGAATAAAATGGGAGAGGAGGATTAGAGAGGGGGATTAACCCTTCACCCATAATCACATAGATGTACCTGGTTATGCGTAAGGGGTTGTATGCAGCAGGTAGCAGCACTGAGCCCGTTCCATGAGCAACGGGTGCTGGCTATAGAAAACAACGTAGCCAAAATGGCAAGCATGGGCGATAACTCCAAACAAAGGCCATTTAAGCGCGTAGATGCTGTGTTTAATAGAGATAGCGGCATATGTGGGCTTAGTCAAAGGGAGGGTGCTCGCTGTACCTTCCGATTCAAGCTCCTGCTGAGGAATCTTAGAGCTCCAATCAGTTACCATGACAGCCCTTGACGTTTAAAAATGGTTTTCTGGCTGTGATGGTTAACTGCCTGTAAAACTGTGCGCATGGCACAGCTTACCAGGCAGAGTATCGTAATCTCATGGACTACAAAAGTGGGAGAGGCAAAATAGTTAGGGGGATTAACCCCTCCACGCATAATGATGTTCATGTTCTTATTTATGCGTAAAGGGTTGTATGGCGCAGGTTGCTGTGCCTAGGCCGCTCCTTAAATGACAGGTGCTGGCTGTATAATACAGCCCAGCCAAAATGACCAGGATCAGCGATGAAGCCAAACCAGGTCATTTAACCGCTTAGATGCCATGTTTCCTAAAAACAACGGCACATGTGGGATTGGTCAGAAGGAGGGTGCTCCTCTACCTCCCGATCAAAGCCCCTGCTGCGAAATCAGGGAGCTCCAATCAGTTAGCATGACAGCCCTAGACCTTCAGACAGGGTTTTTGGGCTGTCATTGTTAAGTGCCTGTAAAACCATGCACGAGGAACAGCTCAGCAGGCAGAATATTATAATCTCATGGACTACAATAATGGGAGAGGGGAATTAACCACTTCACGCATAATCATGTTCATGGTCCTAACTAAGCATAAGGGGTTGTATGGTGCAGGTTACTGCGCTAAGCCCTCTCCATACATGATGGATGCTTGCTGTACAATACATCCCAGCCAAAATGATTAGATCCGCGATGACCTCAAACTCGGTCATTTAATATCTCAGATGCCACGTTTAGTAGAGTTAGCTGCATGTGTGGGGTCAGGCAAAGGGAGGGAGCTCCATCTGCCTTCCATACCAAGCCCCAGCAGTGGAATCATGGAGATCCAATTAGTTACCATGCCAGCCATGGACCTTTAGAAAGGGTCCTCGGGCTGTCTTGGTTAACAGCCTGCAAAACTCAGCACGAGGCACAGCTTAGCAAGCAGAGGGTCATAATCTTTTGGACCACAATAGTGGGATAGGGGTATTAGAGTGGGTGGGTGTGGGGATTAACCCATTCACGCATAATCACGTACATGTAACGCTATAATGCGTAAGGGCTTGTATGGAGCAGGTTACTGCGCTGAGCCCGCTCCATACACGACTGGTGCTGGCTGTATAATAAGGTACAGTCAGAATTACCAGCATCAGCGATGGTGCCAAACTCCGTCATTGAACTGCTCAGATTAAGGGTTTCATAGAGATAGCTGCATATATGGGGTAAGACAGAGGAAGAAGGCTCCTTCTGCCTTCCTATCCAAGCCCTGGCAGCAAAATTACAGATATCCAACCAGTTACCATGACAGTTCTGGGCCTTTTAAAAGGCTTCGGGCTATCATGATTAACTGCCTATAAAACAGTGCGCAAGGGACACCTTAGCAGGCAGAGTTTCAAAATTTCATGGACCACAATAGTGGGAGAGGGGGATTAGATATGGGGAATAACTCCTTTATGCATAATCGCGTACATGTACGGTATTATGCATAAGTGGTTGCATGGAGCAGGCTACTGCTCTGATCTAACGCCAAACACATTAGATTCTGGCTGTAAAACACAGCCGGCACATGAACAGAATGACCAGGATCGGCTATGTCACACAACCTGGTCCTTTAACTGCTCACATGCCACGCTCAATAGCAATTAAGATATATGTGTGGTGAAGGAGGGGGCTCCCTCCGCATTTCTCGGTCTGAGCCCCTACAGCAAAATCATGGGGCTCCTGTCGAAAACCATGACAGCCCTGGGTCTTTAGGCTGTCATGGTCAACCACCTGAAACGCTCTGCACAAGGCACAGCTCAGCAGGGAGCGTGTCAGAATCTCACGGACCACAATAGTGCTCTATTCTGGTGTATGTGACAAGCGATCAGAAGGGCGCAGATTCTAGCTCTCTACCGGGCCTTAAGTTTTCATGTAAAAAGCAGACAAAAATACAACTTGTCCCGCAAAAAAATAAGCCCTAATTTGGCTATGTATATGGAACATTTTAAAAGTTGTTGCTCTTGGAAGATGGGGAGGAAAAATAAAACGCAAATATGAAAATGGGCTTTAACTTTAAGGGGTTAGAGAAAGGGACAGAGACTGAAAGGGGAGAGATGGAGAAAGGGTGAGATGGAGCACGATAAAAAGGATAGTGGGGTGCTAGACAGAATCCTGGCCCCAACCTCCCACCTACAAGGTGTTAGTGATAACAATGGGCATACCCTCATTTTATGATTACAAAAACACTACAAGTTTATCCTAATTAAAAGACATGGCTTTTCCTGATTATAGAAGTAAGGAAAAAGAAGCTTCCTTAGCTCTATGCGTGAGATATGGTTGTGTTATAATAGAAATGTCTGTATATGATATACATATGGAAACCACATACTGGATATCCACATGTATCAGGAAGATACTTCAGGACTAGAACTCATGTCTAGCCTGATTATTATCAGTAATTAATATAAATATTAATTACCTGTCTTGTGGCTCTTTTCTTGTGGTTGACCAGGGAATATGTCAGGTTCCACCGCTTTACTGGGCATCTGTCACCTGTAAAAAGTCAGAGGTGTGATAATATGTTCCTGCTACATGCTACAGACATTAATATTTATAACACGCTAGGGACATAACTGTATATCTTAGGGTGTATGTAAAACTTGGGGGTGAGAGAGAGACAAATTGATAAGGGAAGAAGGAAAGTGGAATAAAATGGGAGAGGAGGATTAGAGAGGGGGATTAACCCTTCACCCATAATCACATAGATGTACCTGGTTATGCGTAAGGGGTTGTATGCAGCAGGTAGCAGCACTGAGCCCGCTCCATGAGCAACGGGTGCTGGCTATAGAAAACAACGTAGCCAAAATGGCAAGCATGGGCGATAACTCCAAACAAAGGCCATTTAAGCGCGTAGATGCTGTGTTTAATAGAGATAGCGGCATATGTGGGCTTAGTCAAAGGGAGGGTGCTCGCTGTACCTTCCGATTCAAGCTCCTGCTGAGGAATCTTAGAGCTCCAATCAGTTACCATGACAGCCCTTGACGTTTAAAAATGGTTTTCTGGCTGTGATGGTTAACTGCCTGTAAAACTGTGCGCATGGCACAGCTTACCAGGCAGAGTATCGTAATCTCATGGACTACAAAAGTGGGAGAGGCAAAATAGTTAGGGGGATTAACCCCTCCACGCATAATGATGTTCATGTTCTTATTTATGCGTAAAGGGTTGTATGGCGCAGGTTGCTGTGCCTAGGCCGCTCCTTAAATGACAGGTGCTGGCTGTATAATACAGCCCAGCCAAAATGACCAGGATCAGCGATGAAGCCAAACCAGGTCATTTAACCGCTTAGATGCCATGTTTCCTAAAAACAACGGCACATGTGGGATTGGTCAGAAGGAGGGTGCTCCTCTACCTCCCGATCAAAGCCCCTGCTGCGAAATCAGGGAGCTCCAATCAGTTAGCATGACAGCCCTAGACCTTCAGACAGGGTTTTTGGGCTGTCATTGTTAAGTGCCTGTAAAACCATGCACGAGGAACAGCTCAGCAGGCAGAATATTATAATCTCATGGACTACAATAATGGGAGAGGGGAATTAACCACTTCACGCATAATCATGTTCATGGTCCTAATTAAGCATAAGGGGTTGTATGGTGCAGGTTACTGCGCTAAGCCCTCTCCATACATGATGGATGCTTGCTGTACAATACATCCCAGCCAAAATGATTAGATCCGCGATGACCTCAAACTCGGTCATTTAATATCTCAGATGCCACGTTTAGTAGAGTTAGCTGCATGTGTGGGGTCAGGCAAAGGGAGGGAGCTCCATCTGCCTTCCATACCAAGCCCCAGCAGTGGAATCATGGAGATCCAATTAGTTACCATGCCAGCCATGGACCTTTAGAAAGGGTCCTCGGGCTGTCTTGGTTAACAGCCTGCAAAACTCAGCACGAGGCACAGCTTAGCAAGCAGAGGGTCATAATCTTTTGGACCACAATAGTGGGATAGGGGTATTAGAGTGGGTGGGTGTGGGGATTAACCCATTCACGCATAATCACGTACATGTACGTTATAATGCGTAAGGGCTTGTATGGAGCAGGTTACTGCGCTGAGCCCGCTCCATACACGACTGGTGCTGGCTGTATAATAAGGTACAGTCAGAATTACCAGCATCAGCGATGGTGCCAAACTCCGTCATTGAACTGCTCAGATTAAGGGTTTCATAGAGATAGCTGCATATATGGGGTAAGACAGAGGAAGAAGGCTCCTTCTGCCTTCCTATCCAAGCCCTGGCAGCAAAATTACAGATATCCAACCAGTTACCATGACAGTTCTGGGCCTTTTAAAAGGCTTCGGGCTATCATGATTAACTGCCTATAAAACAGTGCGCAAGGGACACCTTAGCAGGCAGAGTTTCAAAATTTCATGGACCACAATAGTGGGAGAGGGGGATTAGATATGGGGAATAACTCCTTTATGCATAATCGCGTACATGTACGGTATTATGCATAAGTGGTTGCATGGAGCAGGCTACTGCTCTGATCTAACGCCAAACACATTAGATTCTGGCTGTAAAACACAGCCGGCACATGAACAGAATGACCAGGATCGGCTATGTCACACAACCTGGTCCTTTAACTGCTCACATGCCACGCTCAATAGCAATTAAGATATATGTGTGGTGAAGGAGGGGGCTCCCTCCGCATTTCCGGTCTGAGCCCCTACAGCAAAATCATGGGGCTCCTGTCGAAAACCATGACAGCCCTGGGTCTTTAGGCTGTCATGGTCAACCACCTGAAACGCTCTGCACAAGGCACAGCTCAGCAGGGAGCGTGTCAGAATCTCACGGACCACAATAGTGCTCTATTCTGGTGTATGTGACAAGCGATCAGAAGGGCGCAGATTCTAGCTCTCTACCGGGCCTTAAGTTTTCATGTAAAAAAGCAGACAAAAATACAACTTGTCCCGCAAAAAAATAAGCCCTAATTTGGCTATGTATATGGAACATTTTAAAAGTTGTTGCTCTTGGAAGATGGGGAGGAAAAATAAAACGCAAATATGAAAATGGGCTTTAACTTTAAGGGGTTAGAGAAAGGGACAGAGACTGAAAGGGGAGAGATGGAGAAAGGGTGAGATGGAGCACGATAAAAAGGATAGTGGGGTGCTAGACAGAATCCTGGCCCCAACCTCCCACCTACAAGGTGTTAGTGATAACAATGGGCATACCCTCATTTTATGATTACAAAAACACTACAAGTTTATCCTAATTAAAAGACATGGCTTTTCCTGATTATAGAAGTAAGGAAAAAGAAGCTTCCTTAGCTCTATGCGTGAGATATGGTTGTGTTATAATAGAAATGTCTGTATATGATATACATATGGAAACCACATACTGGATATCCACATGTATCAGGAAGATACTTCAGGACTAGAACTCATGTCTAGCCTGATTATTATCAGTAATTAATATAAATATTAATTACCTGTCTTGTGGCTCTTTTCTTGTGGTTGACCAGGGAATATGTCAGGTTCCACCGTTTTACTGGGCATCTGTCACCTGTAAAAAGTCAGAGGTGTGATAATATGTTCCTGCTACATGCTACAGACATTAATATTTATAACACGCTAGGGACATAACTGTATATCTTAGGGTGTATGTAAAACTTGGGGGTGAGAGAGAGACAAATTGATAAGGGAAGAAGGAAAGTGGAATAAAATGGGAGAGGAGGATTAGAGAGGGGGGATTAACCCCTTCACCCATAATCACATAGATGTACCTGGTTATGCGTAAGGGGTTGTATGCAGCAGGTAGCAGCACTGAGCCCGTTCCATGAGCAACGGGTGCTGGCTATAGAAAACAACGTAGCCAAAATGGCAAGCATGGGCGATAACTCCAAACAAAGGCCATTTAAGCGCGTAGATGCTGTGTTTAATAGAGATAGCGGCATATGTGGGCTTAGTCAAAGGGAGGGTGCTCGCTGTACCTTCCGATTCAAGCTCCTGCTGAGGAATCTTAGAGCTCCAATCAGTTACCATGACAGCCCTTGACGTTTAAAAATGGTTTTCTGGCTGTGATGGTTAACTGCCTGTAAAACTGTGCGCATGGCACAGCTTACCAGGCAGAGTATCGTAATCTCATGGACTACAAAAGTGGGAGAGGCAAAATAGTTAGGGGGATTAACCCCTCCACGCATAATGATGTTCATGTTCTTATTTATGCGTAAAGGGTTGTATGGCGCAGGTTGCTGTGCCTAGGCCGCTCCTTAAATGACAGGTGCTGGCTGTATAATACAGCCCAGCCAAAATGACCAGGATCAGCGATGAAGCCAAACCAGGTCATTTAACCGCTTAGATGCCATGTTTCCTAAAAACAACGGCACATGTGGGATTGGTCAGAAGGAGGGTGCTCCCTCTACCTCCCGATCAAAGCCCCTGCTGCGAAATCAGGGAGCTCCAATCAGTTAGCATGACAGCCCTAGACCTTCAGACAGGGTTTTTGGGCTGTCATTGTTAAGTGCCTGTAAAACCATGCACGAGGAACAGCTCAGCAGGCAGAATATTATAATCTCATGGACTACAATAATGGGAGAGGGGAATTAACCACTTCACGCATAATCATGTTCATGGTCCTAATTAAGCATAAGGGGTTGTATGGTGCAGGTTACTGCGCTAAGCCCTCTCCATACATGATGGATGCTTGCTGTACAATACATCCCAGCCAAAATGATTAGATCCGCGATGACCTCAAACTCGGTCATTTAATATCTCAGATGCCACGTTTAGTAGAGTTAGCTGCATGTGTGGGGTCAGGCAAAGGGAGGGAGCTCCATCTGCCTTCCATACCAAGCCCCAGCAGTGGAATCATGGAGATCCAATTAGTTACCATGCCAGCCATGGACCTTTAGAAAGGGTCCTCGGGCTGTCTTGGTTAACAGCCTGCAAAACTCAGCACGAGGCACAGCTTAGCAAGCAGAGGGTCATAATCTTTTGGACCACAATAGTGGGATAGGGGTATTAGAGTGGGTGGGTGTGGGGGATTAACCCATTCACGCATAATCACGTACATGTACGTTATAATGCGTAAGGGCTTGTATGGAGCAGGTTACTGCGCTGAGCCCGCTCCATACACGACTGGTGCTGGCTGTATAATAAGGTACAGTCAGAATTACCAGCATCAGCGATGGTGCCAAACTCCGTCATTGAACTGCTCAGATTAAGGGTTTCATAGAGATAGCTGCATATATGGGGTAAGACAGAGGAAGAAGGCTCCTTCTGCCTTCCTATCCAAGCCCTGGCAGCAAAATTACAGATATCCAACCAGTTACCATGACAGTTCTGGGCCTTTTAAAAGGCTTCGGGCTATCATGATTAACTGCCTATAAAACAGTGCGCAAGGGACACCTTAGCAGGCAGAGTTTCAAAATTTCATGGACCACAATAGTGGGAGAGGGGGATTAGATATGGGGGAATAACCCTTTTATGCATAATCGCGTACATGTACGGTATTATGCATAAGTGGTTGCATGGAGCAGGCTACTGCTCTGATCTAACTCCAAACACATTAGATTCTGGCTGTAAAACACAGCCGGCACATGAACAGAATGACCAGGATCGGCTATGTCACACAACCTGGTCCTTTAACTGCTCACATGCCACGTTCAATAGCAATTAAGATATATGTGTGGTGAAGGAGGGGGCTCCCTCCGCATTTCGGTCTGAGCCCCTACAGCAAAATCATGGGGCTCCTGTCGAAAACCATGACAGCCCTGGGTCTTTAGGCTGTCATGGTCAACCACCTGAAACGCTCTGCACAAGGCACAGCTCAGCAGGGAGCGTGTCAGAATCTCACGGACCACAATAGTGCTCTATTCTGGTGTATGTGACAAGCGATCAGAAGGGCGCAGATTCTAGCTCTCTACCGGGCCTTAAGTTTTCATGTAAAAAAGCAGACAAAAATACAACTTGTCCCGCAAAAAAAATAAGCCCTAATTTGGCTATGTATATGGAACATTTTAAAAGTTGTTGCTCTTGGAAGATGGGGAGGAAAAAATAAAACGCAAATATGAAAATGGGCTTTAACTTTAAGGGGTTAGAGAAAGGGACAGAGACTGAAAGGGGAGAGATGGAGAAAGGGTGAGATGGAGCACGATAAAAGGATAGTGGGGTGCTAGACAGAATCCTGGCCCCAACCTCCCACCTACAAGGTGTTAGTGATAACAATGGGCATACCCTCATTTTATGATTACAAAAAACACTACAAGTTTATCCTAATTAAAAGACATGGCTTTTCCTGATTATAGAAGTAAGGAAAAAGAAGCTTCCTTAGCTCTATGCGTGAGATATGGTTGTGTTATAATAGAAATGTCTGTATATGATATACATATGGAAACCACATACTGGATATCCACATGTATCAGGAAGATACTTCAGGACTAGAACTCATGTCTAGCCTGATTATTATCAGTAATTAATATAAATATTAATTACCTGTCTTGTGGCTCTTTTCTTGTGGTTGACCAGGGAATATGTCAGGTTCCACCGTTTTACTGGGCATCTGTCACCTGTAAAAAGTCAGAGGTGTGATAATATGTTCCTGCTACATGCTACAGACATTAATATTTATAACACGCTAGGGACATAACTGTATATCTTAGGGTGTATGTAAAACTTGGGGGGTGAGAGAGAGACAAATTGATAAGGGAAGAAGGAAAGTGGAATAAAATGGGAGAGGAGGATTAGAGAGGGGGGATTAACCCCTTCACCCATAATCACATAAATGTACCTGGTTATGCGTAAGGGGTTGTATGCAGCAGGTAGCAGCACTGAGCCCGTTCCATGAGCAACGGGTGCTGGCTATAGAAAACAACGTAGCCAAAATGGCAAGCATGGGCGATAACTCCAAACAAAGGCCATTTAAGCGCGTAGATGCTGTGTTTAATAGAGATAGCGGCATATGTGGGCTTAGTCAAAGGGAGGGTGCTCGCTGTACCTTCCGATTCAAGCTCCTGCTGAGGAATCTTAGAGCTCCAATCAGTTACCATGACAGCCCTTGACGTTTAAAAATGGTTTTCTGGCTGTGATGGTTAACTGCCTGTAAAACTGTGCGCATGGCACAGCTTACCAGGCAGAGTATCGTAATCTCATGGACTACAAAAGTGGGAGAGGCAAAATAGTTAGGGGGATTAACCCCTCCACGCATAATGATGTTCATGTTCTTATTTATGCGTAAAGGGTTGTATGGCGCAGGTTGCTGTGCCTAGGCCGCTCCTTAAATGACAGGTGCTGGCTGTATAATACAGCCCAGCCAAAATGACCAGGATCAGCGATGAAGCCAAACCAGGTCATTTAACCGCTTAGATGCCATGTTTCCTAAAAACAACGGCACATGTGGGATTGGTCAGAAGGAGGGTGCTCCCTCTACCTCCCGATCAAAGCCCCTGCTGCGAAATCAGGGAGCTCCAATCAGTTAGCATGACAGCCCTAGACCTTCAGACAGGGTTTTTGGGCTGTCATTGTTAAGTGCCTGTAAAACCATGCACGAGGAACAGCTCAGCAGGCAGAATATTATAATCTCATGGACTACAATAATGGGAGAGGGGAATTAACCACTTCACGCATAATCATGTTCATGGTCCTAATTAAGCATAAGGGGTTGTATGGTGCAGGTTACTGCGCTAAGCCCTCTCCATACATGATGGATGCTTGCTGTACAATACATCCCAGCCAAAATGATTAGATCCGCGATGACCTCAAACTCGGTCATTTAATATCTCAGATGCCACGTTTAGTAGAGTTAGCTGCATGTGTGGGGTCAGGCAAAGGGAGGGAGCTCCATCTGCCTTCCATACCAAGCCCCAGCAGTGGAATCATGGAGATCCAATTAGTTACCATGCCAGCCATGGACCTTTAGAAAGGGTCCTCGGGCTGTCTTGGTTAACAGCCTGCAAAACTCAGCACGAGGCACAGCTTAGCAAGCAGAGGGTCATAATCTTTTGGACCACAATAGTGGGATAGGGGTATTAGAGTGGGTGGGTGTGGGGATTAACCCATTCACGCATAATCACGTACATGTACGTTATAATGCGTAAGGGCTTGTATGGAGCAGGTTACTGCGCTGAGCCCGCTCCATACACGACTGGTGCTGGCTGTATAATAAGGTACAGTCAGAATTACCAGCATCAGCGATGGTGCCAAACTCCGTCATTGAACTGCTCAGATAAAGGGTTTCATAGAGATAGCTGCATATATGGGGTAAGACAGAGGAAGAAGGCTCCTTCTGCCTTCCTATCCAAGCCCTGGCAGCAAAATTACAGATATCCAACCAGTTACCATGACAGTTCTGGGCCTTTTAAAAGGCTTGGGGCTATCATGATTAACTGCCTATAAAACAGTGCGCAAGGGACACCTTAGCAGGCAGAGTTTCAAAATTTCATGGACCACAATAGTGGGAGAGGGGGATTAGATATGGGGGAATAACCCTTTTATGCATAATCGCGTACATGTACGGTATTATGCATAAGTGGTTGCATGGAGCAGGCTACTGCTCTGATCTAACTCCAAACACATTCGATTCTGGCTGTAAAACACAGCCGGCACATGATCAGAATGACCAGGATCAGCTATGTCACTCAACCTGGTCCTTTAACTGCTCACATGCCACGTTCAATAGCAATTAAGATATATGTGTGGTGAAGGAGGGGGCTCCCTCCGCATTTCGGTCTGAGCCCCTACAGCAAAATCATGGGGCTCCGGTCGAAAAACCATGACAGCCCTGGGTCTTTAGGCTGTCATGGTCAACCACCTGAAACGCTCTGCACAAGGCACAGCTCAGCAGGGAGCGTGTCAGAATCTCACGGACCACAATAGTGCTCTATTCTGGTGTATGTGACAAGCGATCAGAAGGGTGCAGATTCTAGCTCTCTACCGGGCCTTAAGTTTTCATGTAAAAAAGCAGACAAAAATACAACTTGTCCCGCAAAAAAAATAAGCCCTAATTTGGCTATGTATATGGAACATTTTAAAAGTTGTTGCTCTTGGAAGATGGGGAGGAAAAATATAAAACGCAAATATGAAAATGGGCTTTAACTTTAAGAGGTTAGAGAAAGGGACAGAGACTGAAAGGGGAGAGATGGAGAAAGGGTGAGATGGAGCACGATAAAAGGATAGTGGGGTGCTAGACAGAATCCTGGCCCCAACCTCCCACCTACAAGGTGTTAGTGATAACAATGGGCATACCCTCATTTTATGATTACAAAAAACACTACAAGTTTATCCTAATTAAAAGACATGGCTTTTCCTGATTATAGAAGTAAGGAAAAAGAAGCTTCCTTAGCTCTATGCGTGAGATATGGTTGTGTTATAATAGAAATGTCTGTATATGATATACATATGGAAACCACATACTGGATATCCACATGTATCAGGAAGATACTTCAGGACTAGAACTCATGTCTAGCCTGATTATTATCAGTAATTAATATAAATATTAATTACCTGTCTTGTGGCTCTTTTCTTGTGGTTGACCAGGGAATATGTCAGGTTCCACCGTTTTACTGGGCATCTGTCACCTGTAAAAAGTCAGAGGTGTGATAATATGTTCCTGCTACATGCTACAGACATTAATATTTATAACACGCTAGGGACATAACTGTATATCTTAGGGTGTATGTAAAACTTGGGGGTGAGAGAGAGACAAATTGATAAGGGAAGAAGGAAAGTGGAATAAAATGGGAGAGGAGGATTAGAGAGGGGGGATTAACCCCTTCACCCATAATCACATAGATGTACCTGGTTATGCGTAAGGGGTTGTATGCAGCAGGTAGCAGCACTGAGCCCGTTCCATGAGCAACGGGTGCTGGCTATAGAAAACAACGTAGCCAAAATGGCAAGCATGGGCGATAACTCCAAACAAAGGCCATTTAAGCGCGTAGATGCTGTGTTTAATAGAGATAGCGGCATATGTGGGCTTAGTCAAAGGGAGGGTGCTCGCTGTACCTTCCGATTCAAGCTCCTGCTGAGGAATCTTAGAGCTCCAATCAGTTACCATGACAGCCCTTGACGTTTAAAAATGGTTTTCTGGCTGTGATGGTTAACTGCCTGTAAAACTGTGCGCATGGCACAGCTTACCAGGCAGAGTATCGTAATCTCATGGACTACAAAAGTGGGAGAGGCAAAATAGTTAGGGGGATTAACCCCTCCACGCATAATGATGTTCATGTTCTTATTTATGCGTAAAGGGTTGTATGGCGCAGGTTGCTGTGCCTAGGCCGCTCCTTAAATGACAGGTGCTGGCTGTATAATACAGCCCAGCCAAAATGACCAGGATCAGCGATGAAGCCAAACCAGGTCATTTAACCGCTTAGATGCCATGTTTCCTAAAAACAACGGCACATGTGGGATTGGTCAGAAGGAGGGTGCTCCCTCTACCTCCCGATCAAAGCCCCTGCTGCGAAATCAGGGAGCTCCAATCAGTTAGCATGACAGCCCTAGACCTTCAGACAGGGTTTTTGGGCTGTCATTGTTAAGTGCCTGTAAAACCATGCACGAGGAACAGCTCAGCAGGCAGAATATTATAATCTCATGGACTACAATAATGGGAGAGGGGAATTAACCACTTCACGCATAATCATGTTCATGGTCCTAATTAAGCATAAGGGGTTGTATGGTGCAGGTTACTGCGCTAAGCCCTCTCCATACATGATGGATGCTTGCTGTACAATACATCCCAGCCAAAATGATTAGATCCGCGATGACCTCAAACTCGGTCATTTAATATCTCAGATGCCACGTTTAGTAGAGTTAGCTG
The DNA here is from genome assembly GCA_033119425.1 of Bufotes viridis. Lineage (NCBI taxonomy): Eukaryota > Metazoa > Chordata > Amphibia > Anura > Bufonidae > Bufotes > Bufotes viridis. Next base: position 145,885,474 of record CM065590.1, on the reverse strand, counting down.
CATGTGTGGGGTCAGGCAAAGGGAGGGAGCTCCATCTGCCTTCCATACCAAGCCCCAGCAGTGGAATCATGGAGATCCAATTAGTTACCATGCCAGCCATGGACCTTTAGAAAGGGTCCTCGGGCTGTCTTGGTTAACAGCCTGCAAAACTCAGCACGAGGCACAGCTTAGCAAGCAGAGGGTCATAATCTTTTGGACCACAATAGTGGGATAGGGGTATTAGAGTGGGTGGGTGTGGGGATTAACCCATTCACGCATAATCACGTACATGTACGTTATAATGCGTAAGGGCTTGTATGGAGCAGGTTACTGCGCTGAGCCCGCTCCATACACGACTGGTGCTGGCTGTATAATAAGGTACAGTCAGAATTACCAGCATCAGCGATGGTGCCAAACTCCGTCATTGAACTGCTCAGATTAAGGGTTTCATAGAGATAGCTGCATATATGGGGTAAGACAGAGGAAGAAGGCTCCTTCTGCCTTCCTATCCAAGCCCTGGCAGCAAAATTACAGATATCCAACCAGTTACCATGACAGTTCTGGGCCTTTTAAAAGGCTTCGGGCTATCATGATTAACTGCCTATAAAACAGTGCGCAAGGGACACCTTAGCAGGCAGAGTTTCAAAATTTCATGGACCACAATAGTGGGAGAGGGGGATTAGATATGGGGGAATAACCCTTTTATGCATAATCGCGTACATGTACGGTATTATGCATAAGTGGTTGCATGGAGCAGGCTACTGCTCTGATCTAACTCAAACACATTAGATTCTGGCTGTAAAACACAGCCGGCACATGAACAGAATGACCAGGATCGGCTATGTCACACAACCTGGTCCTTTAACTGCTCACATGTCACGTTCAATAGCAATTAAGATATATGTGTGGTGAAGGAGGGGGCTCCCTCCGCATTTCGGTCTGAGCCCCTACAACAAAATCATGGGGCTCCTGTCGAAAACCATTACAGCCCTGGGTCTTTAGGCTGTCATGGTCAACCACCTGAAATGCTCTGCACAAGGCAAAGCTCAGCAGGGAGCGTGTCAGAATCTCACGGACCACAATAGTGCTCTATTCTGGTGTATGTGACAAGCGATCAGAAGGGCGCAGATTCTAGCTCTCTACTGGGCCTTAAGTTTTCATGTAAAAAAAGCAGACAAAAATACAACTTGTCCCGCAAAGAAAATAAGCCCTAATTTGGCTATGTATATGGAACATTTTAAAAGCTGTTGCTCTTGGAAGATGGGGAGGAAAAAATAAAACGCAAATATGAAAATGGGATTTAACTTTAAGGGGTTAGAAAAAAGGACAGAGACTGAAAGGGGAGAGATGGAGAAAGGGTGAGATGGAGCACGATAAAAAGGATAGTGGGGTTCTAGACAGAATCTTGGCCCCAACCTCCCACTTACAAGGTGTTAGTGAGAACAATGGGCATACCCTCATTTTATGATTACAAAAAACACTACAAGTTTATCCTAATTAAAAGACATGGCTTTTCCTGATTATAGAAGTAAGGAAAAAGAAGCTTCCTTAGCTCTATGTGTGAGATATGGTTGTGTTATAATAGAAATGTCTGTATATGATATACATATGGAAACCACATACTGGATATCCACATGTATCAGGAAGATACTTCAGGACTAGAACTCACGTCTAGCCTGATTATTATCAATAATTAATATAAATGTAGAATTACCTGTCTTGTGGCTCTTTTCTTGTGGTTGGCCAGGGAATATGTCAGGTTCCACCGTTTTACTGGGCATCTGTCACCTGTAAAAAGTCAGAGGTGTGATAATATGTTCCTGCTACATGCTACAGACAGGCAGAGTTTCAAAAGTTTCTATGGACCACAGTAGTGGAGAGGGGATTAGATATGGGGAATAACCCGCACATGCATAATCGCGTACATGTACGGTATTATGCATAAGTGGTTGCATGGAGCAGGCTACTGCTCTGATCTAACTCAAACACATTAGATTCTGGCTGTAAAACACAGCCGGCACATGAACAGAATGACCAGGATCGGCTATGTCACACAACCTGGTCCTTTGACTGCTCACATGCCACGTTCAATAGCAATTAAGATATATGTGTGGTGAAGGAGGGGCTCCCTCCGCATTTCGGTCTGAGCCCCTACAGCAAAATCATGGGGCTCCTGTCGAGAAAACCATGACAGCCCTGGGTCTTTAGGCTGTCATGGTCAGCCACCTGAAACGCTCTGCACAAGGCACAGCTCAGCAGGGAGGCGTGTCAGAATCTCACGGACCACAATAGTGCTCTATTCTGGTGTATGTGACAAGCGATCAGAAGAGGCGCAGATTCTAGCTCTCTACCGGGCCTTAAGTTTTCATGTAAAAAAGCAGACAAAAATACAACTTGTCCCGCAAAAAAAATAAGCCCTAATTTGGCTATGTATATGGAACATTTTAAAAGTTGTTGCTCTTGGAAGATGGGGAGGAAAAATATAAAACGCAAATATGAAAATGGGCTTTAACTTTAAGAGGTTAGAGAAAGGGACAGAGACTGAAAGGGGAGAGATGGAGAAAGGGTGAGATGGATCACGATAAAAAGGATAGTGGGGTGCTAGACAGAATCCTGGCCCCAACCTCCCACCTACAAGGTGTTAGTGATAACAATGGGCATACCCTCATTTTATGATTACAAAAAACACTACAAGTTTATCCTAATTAAAAGACATGGCTTTTCCTGATTGTAGAAGTAAGGAAAAAGAAGCTTCCTTGCGTGAGATATGGTTGTGTTATAATAGAAATGTCTGTATATAATATACATATGGAAACCACATACTGGATATCCACATGTATCAGGAAGATACTTCAGGACTAGAACTCACGTCTAGCCTGATTATTATCAGTAATATCAGTTGTGGCTCTTTTCTTGTGGTTGACCAGGGAATATGTCAGGTTCCACCGTTTTACTGGGCATCTGTCACCTGTAAAAAGTCAGAGGTGTGATAATATGTTCCTGCTACATGCTACAGACATTAATATTTATAACACGCTAGGGACATAACTGTATATCTTAGGGTGTATGTAAAACTTGGGGGGTGAGAGAGAGACAAATTGATAAGGGAAGAAGGAAAGTGGAATAAAATGGGAGAGGAGGATTAGAGAGGGGGGATTAACCCCTTCACCCATAATCACATAGATGTAACTGGTTATGCGTAAAGGGTTGTATGCAGCAGGTAGCAGCACTGAGCCCGTTCCATGAGCAACGGGTGCTGGCTATAGAAAACAACGTAGCCAAAATGGCAAGCATGGGCGATAACTCCAAACAAAGGCCATTTAAGCGCGTAGATGCTGTGTTTAATAGAGATAGCAGCATATGTGGGCTTAGTCAAAGGGAGGGTGCTCACTGTACCTTCCGATTCAAGCTCCTGCTGAGGAATCTTAGAGCTCCAATCAGTTACCATGACAGCCCTTGACGTTTAAAAATGGTTTTCTGGCTGTGTTGGTTAACTGCCTGTAAAACTGTGCGCATGGCACAGCTTACCAGGCAGAGTATTGTAATCTCATGGACTACAAAAGTGGGAGAGTCAAAATATTTAGGGGGGATTAACCCCTCCACGCATAATGATGTTCATGTTCTTATTTATGCGTAAAGGATTGTATGGCGCAGGTTGCTGTGCCTAGGCCGCTCCTTAAATGACAGGTGCTGGCTGTATAATACAGCCCAGCCAAAATGACCAGGATCAGCGATGAAGCCAAACCAGGTCATTTAACCGCTTAGATGCCATGTTTCCTAAAAACAACGGCACATGTGGGATTGGTCAGAAGGAGGGTGCTCCCTCTACCTCCAGATCAAAGCCCCTGCTGCGAAATCAGGGAGCTCCAATCAGTTAGCATGACAGCCCTAGACCTTCAGACAGGGTTTTTGGGCTGTCATTGTTAAGTGCCTGTAAAACCATGCACGAGGAACAGCTCAGCAGGCAGAATATTATAATCTCATGGACTACAATAATGGGAGAGGGAATTAACCACTTCACGCATAATCATGTTCATGGTCCTAATTAAGCATAAGGGGTTGTATGGTGCAGGTTACTGCGCTAAGCCCTCTCCATACATGATGGATGCTTGCTGTACAATACATCCCAGCCAAAATGATTAGATCCGCGATGACCTCAAACTCGGTCATTTAATATCTCAGATGCCACGTTTAGTAGAGTTAGCTGCATGTGTGGGGTCAGGCAAAGGGAGGGAGCTCCATCTGCCTTCCATACCAAGCCCCAGCAGTGGAATCATGGAGATCAATTAGTTACCATGCCAGCCATGGACCTTTAGAAAGGGTCCTCGGGCTGTCTTGGTTAACAGCCTGCAAAACTCAGCACGAGGCACAGCTTAGCAAGCAGAGGGTCATAATCTTTTGGACCACAATAGTGGGATAGGGGTATTAGAGTGGGTGGGTGTGGGGGATTAACCCATTCACGCATAATCACGTACATGTACGTTATAATGCGTAAGGGCTTGTATGGAGCAGGTTACTGCGCTGAGCCCGCTCCATACACGACTGGTGCTGGCTGTATAATAAGGTACAGTCAGAATTACCAGCATCAGCGATGGTGCCAAACTCCGTCATTGAACTGCTCAGATTAAGGGTTTCATAGAGATAGCTGCATATATGGGGTAAGACAGAGGAAGAAGGCTCCTTCTGCCTTCCTATCCAAGCCCTGGCAGCAAAATTACAGATATCCAACCAGTTACCATGACAGTTCTGGGCCTTTTAAAAGGCTTCGGGCTATCATGATTAACTGCCTATAAAACAGTGCGCAAGGGACACCTTAGCAGGCAGAGTTTCAAAATTTCATGGACCACAATAGTGGGAGAGGGGATTAGATATGGGGAATAACCCTTTTATGCATAATCGCGTACATGTACGGTATTATGCATAAGTGGTTGCATGGAGCAGGCTACTGCTCTGATCTAACTCCAAACACATTAGATTCTGGCTGTAAAACACAGCCGGCACATGAACAGAATGACCAGGATCGGCTATGTCACACAACCTGGTCCTTTAACTGCTCACATGCCACGTTCAATAGCAATTAAGATATATGTGTGGTGAAGGAGGGGCTCCCTCCGCATTTCGGTCTGAGCCCCTACAGCAAAATCATGGGGCTCCTGTCGAAAACCATGACAGCCCTGGGTCTTTAGGCTGTCATGGTCAGCCACCTGAAACGCTCTGCACAAGGCACAGCTCAGCAGGGAGCGTGTCAGAATCTCACGGACCACAATAGTGCTCTATTCTGGTGTATGTGACAAGCGATCAGAAGGGCGCAGATTCTAGCTCTCTACCGGGCCTTAAGTTTTCATGTAAAAAAGCAGACAAAAATACAACTTGTCCCGCAAAAAAAATAAGCCCTAATTTGGCTATGTATATGGAACATTTTAAAAGTTGTTGCTCTTGGAAGATGGGGAGGAAAAAATAAAACGCAAATATGAAAATGGGCTTTAACTTTAAGGGGTTAGAGAAAGGGACAGAGACTGAAAGGGGAGAGATGGAGAAAGGGTGAGATGGAGCACGATAAAAGGATAGTGGGGTGCTAGACAGAATCCTGGCCCCAACCTCCCACCTACAAGGTGTTAGTGATAACAATGGGCATACCCTCATTTTATGATTACAAAAAACACTACAAGTTTATCCTAATTAAAAGACATGGCTTTTCCTGATTATAGAAGTAAGGAAAAAGAAGCTTCCTTAGCTCTATGCGTGAGATATGGTTGTGTTATAATAGAAATGTCTGTATATGATATACATATGGAAACCACATACTGGATATCCACATGTATCAGGAAGATACTTCAGGACTAGAACTCATGTCTAGCCTGATTATTATCAGTAATATAAATATTAATTACCTGTCTTGTGGCTCTTTTCTTGTGGTTGACCAGGGAATATGTCAGGTTCCACCGTTTTACTGGGCATCTGTCACCTGTAAAAAGTCAGAGGTGTGATAATATGTTCCTGCTACATGCTACAGACATTAATATTTATAACACGCTAGGGACATAACTGTATATCTTAGGGTGTATGTAAAACTTGGGGGTGAGAGAGAGACAAATTGATAAGGGAAGAAGGAAAGTGGAATAAAATGGGAGAGGAGGATTAGAGAGGGGGATTAACCCCTTCACCCATAATCACATAGATGTACCTGGTTATGCGTAAGGGGTTGTATGCAGCAGGTAGCAGCACTGAGCCCGTTCCATGAGCAACGGGTGCTGGCTATAGAAAACAACGTAGCCAAAATGGCAAGCATGGGCGATAACTCCAAACAAAGGCCATTTAAGCGCGTAGATGCTGTGTTTAATAGAGATAGCGGCATATGTGGGCTTAGTCAAAGGGAGGGTGCTCGCTGTACCTTCCGATTCAAGCTCCTGCTGAGGAATCTTAGAGCTCCAATCAGTTACCATGACAGCCCTTGACGTTTAAAAATGGTTTTCTGGCTGTGATGGTTAACTGCCTGTAAAACTGTGCGCATGGCACAGCTTACCAGGCAGAGTATCGTAATCTCATGGACTACAAAAGTGGGAGAGGCAAAATAGTTAGGGGGGATTAACCCCTCCACGCATAATGATGTTCATGTTCTTATTTATGCGTAAAGGGTTGTATGGCGCAGGTTGCTGTGCCTAGGCCGCTCCTTAAATGACAGGTGCTGGCTGTATAATACAGCCCAGCCAAAATGACCAGGATCAGCGATGAAGCCAAACCAGGTCATTTAACCGCTTAGATGCCATGTTTCCTAAAAACAACGGCACATGTGGGATTGGTCAGAAGGAGGGTGCTCCCTCTACCTCCCGATCAAAGCCCCTGCTGCGAAATCAGGGAGCTCCAATCAGTTAGCATGACAGCCCTAGACCTTCAGACAGGGTTTTTGGGCTGTCATTGTTAAGTGCCTGTAAAACCATGCACGAGGAACAGCTCAGCAGGCAGAATATTATAATCTCATGGACTACAATAATGGGAGAGGGGAATTAACCACTTCACGCATAATCATGTTCATGGTCCTAATTAAGCATAAGGGGTTGTATGGTGCAGGTTACTGCGCTAAGCCCTCTCCATACATGATGGATGCTTGCTGTACAATACATCCCAGCCAAAATGATTAGATCCGCGATGACCTCAAACTCGGTCATTTAATATCTCAGATGCCACGTTTAGTAGAGTTAGCTGCATGTGTGGGGTCAGGCAAAGGGAGGGAGCTCCATCTGCCTTCCATACCAAGCCCCAGCAGTGGAATCATGGAGATCCAATTAGTTACCATGCCAGCCATGGACCTTTAGAAAGGGTCCTCGGGCTGTCTTGGTTAACAGCCTGCAAAACTCAGCACGAGGCACAGCTTAGCAAGCAGAGGGTCATAATCTTTTGGACCACAATAGTGGGATAGGGGTATTAGAGTGGGTGGGTGTGGGGATTAACCCATTCACGCATAATCACGTACATGTACGTTATAATGCGTAAGGGCTTGTATGGAGCAGGTTACTGCGCTGAGCCCGCTCCATACACGACTGGTGCTGGCTGTATAATAAGGTACAGTCAGAATTACCAGCATCAGCGATGGTGCCAAACTCCGTCATTGAACTGCTCAGATTAAGGGTTTCATAGAGATAGCTGCATATATGGGGTAAGACAGAGGAAGAAGGCTCCTTCTGCCTTCCTATCCAAGCCCTGGCAGCAAAATTACAGATATCCAACCAGTTACCATGACAGTTCTGGGCCTTTTAAAAGGCTTCGGGCTATCATGATTAACTGCCTATAAAACAGTGCGCAAGGGACACCTTAGCAGGCAGAGTTTCAAAGTTTCATGGACCACAATAGTGGGAGAGGGGGATTAGATATGGGGGAATAACCCTTTTATGCATAATCGCGTACATGTACGGTATTATGCATAAGTGAGTTGCATGGAGCAGGCTACTGCTCTGATCTAACGCCAAACACATTAGATTCTGGCTGTAAACACAGCCGGCACATGAACAGAATGACCAGGATCGGCTATGTCACACAACCTGGTCCTTTAACTGCTCACATGCCACGTTCAATAGCAATTAAGATATATGTGTGGTGAAGGAGGGGCTCCCTCCGCATTTCGGTCTGAGCCCCTACAGCAAAATCATGGGGCTCCTGTCGAAAAACCATGACAGCCCTGGGTCTTTAGGCTGTCATGGTCAACCACCTGAAACACTCTGCACAAGGCACAGCTCAGCAGGGAGCGTGTCAGAATCTCACGGACCACAATAGTGCTCTATTCTGGTGTATGTGACAAGCGATCAGAAGGGCGAAGATTCTAGCTCTCTACCGGGCCTTAAGTTTTCATGTAAAAAAAGCAGACAAAAATACAACTTGTCCACGCAAAAAATAAGCCCTAATTTGGCTATGTATATGGAACATTTTAAAAGTTGTTGCTCTTGGAAGATGGGGAGGAAAAATAAAACGTAAATATGAAAATGGGCTTTAACTTTAAGGGGTTAGAGAAAGGGACAGAGACTGAAAGGGGAGAGATGGAGAAAGGGTGAGATGGAGCACGATAAAAGGATAGTGGGGTGCTAGACAGAATCCTGGCCCCCAACCTCCCACCTACAAGGTGTTAGTGATAACAATGGGCATACCCTCATTTTATGATTACAAAAAACACTACAAGTTTATCCTAATTAAAAGACATGGCTTTTCCTGATTATAGAAGTAAGAAAAAAGAAGCTTCCTTAGCTCTATGCGTGAGATATGGTTGTGTTATAATAGAAATGTCGGTATATAATAAACATATGGAAACCACATACTGGATATCCACATGTATCAGGAAGATACTTCAGGACTAGAACTCACGTCTAGCCTGATTATTATCAGTAATTAATATTAATATTAATTACCTGTCTTGTGAGCTCTTTTCTTGTGGTTGACCAGGGAATATGTCAGGTTCCACCGTTTTACTGGGCATCTGTCACCTGTAAAAAGTCAGAGGTGTGATAATATGTTCCTGCTACATGCTACAGACATTAATATTTATAACACGCTAGGGACATAACTGTATATCTTAGGGTGTATGTAAAACTTGGGGGTGAGAGAGAGACAAATTGATAAGGGAAGAAGGAAAGTGGAATAAAATGGGAGAGGAGGATTAGAGAGGGGGGATTAACCCCTTCACCCATAATCACATAGATGTACCTGGTTATGCGTAAGGGGTTGTATGCAGCAGGTAGCAGCACTGAGCCCGTTCCATGAGCAACGGGTGCTGGCTATAGAAAACAACGTAGCCAAAATGGCAAGCATGGGCGATAACTCCAAACAAAGGCCATTTAAGCGCGTAGATGCTGTGTTTAATAGAGATAGCGGCATATGTGGGCTTAGTCAAAAGGGAGGGTGCTCGCTGTACCTTCCGATTCAAGCCCCTGCTGAGGAATCTTAGAGCTCTAATCAGTTACCATGACAGCCCTTGACGTTTAAAATGGTTTTCTGGCTGTGATGGTTAACTGCCTGTAAAACTGTGCGCATGGCACAGCTTACCAGGCAGAGTATCGTAATCTCATGGACTACAAAAAGTGGGAGAGGCAAAATAGTTAGGGGGATTAACCCCTCCACGCATAATGATGTTCATGTTCTTATTTATGCGTAAAGGGTTGTATGGCGCAGGTTGCTGTGCCTAGGCCGCTCCTTAAATGACAGGTGCTGGCTGTATAATACAGCCCAGCCAAAATGACCAGGATCAGCGATGAAGCCAAACCAGGTCATTTAACCGCTTAGGATGCCATGTTTCCTAAAAACAACGGCACATGTGGGATTGGTCAGAAGGAGGGTGCTCCCTCTACCTCCCGATCAAAGCCCCTGCTGCGAAATCAGGGAGCTCCAATCAGTTAGCATGACAGCCCTAGACCTTCAGACAGGGTTTTTGGGCTGTCATTGTTAAGTGCCTGTAAAACCATGCACGAGGAACAGCTCAGCAGGCAGAATATTATAATCTCATGGACTACAATAATGGGAGAGGGGAATTAACCACTTCACGCATAATCATGTTCATGGTCCTAATTAAGCATAAGGGGTTGTATGGTGCAGGTTACTGCGCTAAGCCCTCTCCATACATGATGGATGCTTGCTGTACAATACATCCCAGCCAAAATGATTAGATCCGCGATGACCTCAAACTCGGTCATTTAATATCTCAGATGCCACGTTTAGTAGAGTTAGCTGCATGTGTGGGGTCAGGCAAAGGGAGGGAGCTCCATCTGCCTTCCATACCAAGCCCCAGCAGTGGAATCATGGAGATCCAATTAGTTACCATGCCAGCCATGGACCTTTAGAAAGGGTCCTCGGGCTGTCTTGGTTAACAGGCCTGCAAAACTCAGCACGAGGCACAGCTTAGCAAGCAGAGGGTCATAATCTTTGGACCACAATAGTGGGATAGGAGTATTAGAGTGGGTGGGTGTGGGGATTAACTCCATTCACGCATAATCACGCACATGTACTGCTATAATGCGTAAGGGCTTGTGTATGGAGCAGGTTACTGCGCTGAGCCCGCTCCATACACGACTGGTGCTGGCTGTATAATAAGGTACAGTCAGAATTACCAGCATCAGCGATGGTGCCAAACTCCGTCATTGAACTGCTCAGATTAAAGGGTTTCATAGAGATAGCTGCATATATGGGGTAAGACAGAGGAAGAAGGCTCCTTCTGCCTTCCTATCCAAGCCCTGGCAGCAAAATTACAGATATCCAACCAGTTACCATGACAGTTCTGGGCCTTTTAAAAGGCTTCGGGCTATCATGATTAACTGCCTATAAAACAGTGCGCAAGGGACACCTTAGCAGGCAGAGTTTCAAAATTTCATGGACCACAATAGTGGGAGAGGGGGATTAGATATGGGGAATAACCCTTTTATGCATAATCGCGTACATGTACGGTATTATGCATAAGTGGTTGCATGGAGCAGGCTACTGCTCTGATCTAACTCAAACACATTAGATTCTGGCTGTAAAACACAGCCGGCACATGAACAGAATGACCAGGATCGGCTATGTCACACAACCTGGTCCTTTAACTGCTCACATGCCACGTTCAATAGCAATTAAGATATATGTGTGGTGAAGGAGGGGGCTCCCTCCGCATTTCGGTCTGAGCCCCTACAGCAAAATCATGGGGCTCCTGTCGAAAACCATGACAGCCCTGGGTCTTTAGGCTGTCATGGTCAACCACCTGAAACGCTCTGCACAAGGCACAGCTCAGCAGGGAGCGTGTCAGAATCTCACGGACCACAATAGTGCTCTATTCTGGTGTATGTGACAAGCGATCAGAAGAGGCGCAGATTCTAGCTCTCTACCGGGCCTTAAGTTTTCATGTAAAAAAGCAGACAAAAATACAACTTGTCCCGCAAAAAAAATAAGCCCTAATTTGGCTATGTATATGGAACATTTTAAAAGTTGTTGCTCTTGGAAGATGGGGAGGAAAAATAAAACGCAAATATGAAAATGGGCTTTAACTTTAAGGGGTTAGAGAAAGGGACAGAGACTGAAAGGGGAGAGATGGAGAAAGGGTGAGATGGAGCACGATAAAAGGATAGTGGGGTGCTAGACAGAATCCTGGCCCCAACCTCCCACCTACAAGGTGTTAGTGATAACAATGGGCATACCCTCATTTTATGATTACAAAAAACACTACAAGTTTATCCTAATTAAAAGACATGGCTTTTCCTGATTATAGAAGTAAGGAAAAAGAAGCTTCCTTAGCTCTATGCGTGAGATATGGTTGTGTTATAATAGAAATGTCTGTATATGATATACATATGGAAACCACATACTGGATATCCACATGTATCAGGAAGATACTTCAGGACTAGAACTCATGTCTAGCCTGATTATTATCAGTAATTAATATAAATATTAATTACCTGTCTTGTGGCTCTTTTCTTGTGGTTGACCAGGGAATATGTCAGGTTCCACCGTTTTACTGGGCATCTGTCACCTGTAAAAAGTCAGAGGTGTGATAATATGTTCCTGCTACATGCTACAGACATTAATATTTATAACACGCTAGGGACATAACTGTATATCTTAGGGTGTATGTAAAACTTGGGGGTGAGAGAGAGACAAATTGATAAGGGAAGAAGGAAAGTGGAATAAAATGGGAGAGGAGGATTAGAGAGGGGATTAACCCCTTCACCCATAATCACATAGATGTACCTGGTTATGCGTAAGGGGTTGTATGCAGCAGGTAGCAGCACTGAGCCCGTTCCATGAGCAACGGGTGCTGGCTATAGAAAACAACGTAGCCAAAATGGCAAGCATGGGCGATAACTCCAAACAAAGGCCATTTAAGCGCGTAGATGCTGTGTTTAATAGAGATAGCGGCATATGTGGGCTTAGTCAAAGGGAGGGTGCTCGCTGTACCTTCCGATTCAAGCTCCTGCTGAGGAATCTTAGAGCTCCAATCAGTTACCATGACAGCCCTTGACGTTTAAAAATGGTTTTCTGGCTGTGATGGTTAACTGCCTGTAAAACTGTGCGCATGGCACAGCTTACCAGGCAGAGTATCGTAATCTCATGGACTACAAAAGTGGGAGAGGCAAAATAGTTAGGGGGATTAACCCCTCCACGCATAATGATGTTCATGTTCTTATTTATGCGTAAAGGGTTGTATGGCGCAGGTTGCTGTGCCTAGGCCGCTCCTTAAATGACAGGTGCTGGCTGTATAATACAGCCCAGCCAAAATGACCAGGATCAGCGATGAAGCCAAACCAGGTCATTTAACCGCTTAGATGCCATGTTTCCTAAAAACAACGGCACATGTGGGATTGGTCAGAAGGAGGGTGCTCCCTCTACCTCCCGATCAAAGCCCCTGCTGCGAAATCAGGGAGCTCCAATCAGTTAGCATGACAGCCCTAGACCTTCAGACAGGGTTTTGGGCTGTCATTGTTAAGATGCCTGTAAAACCATGCACGAGGAACAGCTCAGCAGGCAGAATATTATAATCTCATGGACTACAATAATGGGAGAGGGAATTAACCACTTCACGCATAATCATGTTCATGGTCCTAATTAAGCATAAGGGGTTGTATGGTGCAGGTTACTGCGCTAAGCCCTCTCCATACATGATGGATGCTTGCTGTACAATACATCCCAGCCAAAATGATTAGATCCGCGATGACCTCAAACTCGGTCATTTAATATCTCAGATGCCATGTTTAGTAGAGTTAGCTGCATGTGTGGGGTCAGGGAAAGGGAGGGAGCTCCTTCTGCCTTCCATACCAAGCCCCAGCAGTGGAATCATGGAGATCCAATTAGTTACCATGCCAGGCATGGACCTTTAGAAAAGGTCCTCGGGCTGTCTTGGTTAACAGCCTGCAAAACTCAGCACGAGGCACAGCTTAGCAAGCAGAGGGTCATAATCTTTTGGACCACAATAGTGGGATAGGGGTATTAGAGTGGGTGGGTGTGGGGGATTAACCCATTCACGCATAATCACGTACATGTACGTTATAATGCGTAGGGGCTTGTATGGAGCAGGTTACTGCACTGAGCCCGCTCCATACACGACTGGTGCTGGCTGTATAATAAGGTACTGTCAGAATTACCAGCATCAGCGATGGTGCCAAACTCCGTCATTGAACTGCTCAGATTAAGGGTTTCATAGAGATAGCTGCATATATGGGTAAGACAGAGGAAGAAGGCTCCTTCTGCCTTCCTATCCAAGCCCTGGCAGCAAAATTACAGATATCCAACCAGCTACCATGACAGTTCTGGGCCTTTTAAAAGGCTTCGGGCTATCATGATTAACTGCCTATAAAACAGTGTGCAACGGACACCTTAGCAGGCAGAGTTTGAAAATTTCATGGACCACAATGGTGGGAGAGGGGATTAGATATGGGAGAATAACCCTTTTATGCATAATCGCGTAAATGTACGGTATTATGCATAAGTGGTTGCATGGAGCAGGCTACTGCTCTGATCTAACGCCAAACACATTAGATTCTGGCTGTAAAACACAGCCGGCACATGAACAGAATGACCAGGATCGGCTATGTCACACAACCTGGTCCTTTAACTGCTCACATGCCACGTTCAATAGCAATTAAGATATATGTGTGGTGAAGGAGGGGGCTCCCTCCACATTTCGGTCTGAGCCCCTACAGCAAAATCATGGGGCTCCTGTCGAAAAACCATGACAGCCCTGGGTCTTTAGGCTGTCATGGTCACCCACCTGAAACGCTCTGCACAAGGCACAGCTCAGCAGGGAGCGTGTCAGAATCTCACGGACCACAATAGTGCTCTATTCTGGTGTATGTGACAAGCGATTAGAAGGGCGCAGATTCTAGCTCTCTACCGGGCCTTAAGTTTTCATGTAAAAAAGCAGACAAAAATACAACTTGTCCCACAAAAAAAATAAGCCCTAATTTGGCTATGTATATGGAACATTTTAAAAGTTGTTGCTCTTGGAAGATGGGGAGGAAAAAATAAAACGCAAATATGAAAATGGGCTTTAACTTTAAGGGGTTAGAGAAAGGGACAGAGACTGAAAGGGGAGAGATGGAGAAAGGGTGAGATGGAGCACGATAAAAGGATAGTGGGGTGCTAGACAGAATCCTGGCCCCAACCTCCCACCTACAAGGTGTTAGTGATAACAATGGGCATACCCTCATTTTATGATTACAAAAAACACTACAAGTTTATCCTAATTAAAAGACATGGCTTTTCCTGATTATAGAAGTAAGGAAAAAGAAGCTTCCTTAGCTCTATGCGTGAGATATGGTTGTGTTATAATAGAAATGTCTGTATATGATATACATATGGAAACCACATACTGGATATCCACATGTATCAGGAAGATACTTCAGGACTAGAACTCATGTCTAGCCTGATTATTATCAGTAATTAATATAAATATTAATTACCTGTCTTGTGGCTCTTTTCTTGTGGTTGACCAGGGAATATGTCAGGTTCCACCGTTTTACTGGGCATCTGTCACCTGTAAAAAGTCAGAGGTGTGATAATATGTTCCTGCTACATGCTACAGACATTAATATTTATAACACGCTAGGGACATAACTGTATATCTTAGGGTGTATGTAAAACTTGGGGGTGAGAGAGAGACAAATTGATAAGGGAAGAAGGAAAGTGGAATAAAATGGGAGAGGAGGATTAGAGAGGGGATTAACCCCTTCACCCAT
Organism: Bufotes viridis; assembly: GCA_033119425.1. NCBI lineage: Eukaryota > Metazoa > Chordata > Amphibia > Anura > Bufonidae > Bufotes > Bufotes viridis. The sequence goes on along the minus strand of CM065590.1, from coordinate 145,870,316 downwards.
AATCACATAGATGTACCTGGTTATGCGTAAGGGGTTGTATGCAGCAGGTAGCAGCACTGAGCCCGTTCCATGAGCAACGGGTGCTGGCTATAGAAAACAACGTAGCCAAAATGGCAAGCATGGGCGATAACTCCAAACAAAGGCCATTTAAGCGCGTAGATGCTGTGTTTAATAGAGATAGCGGCATATGTGGGCTTAGTCAAAGGGAGGGTGCTCGCTGTACCTTCCGATTCAAGCTCCTGCTGAGGAATCTTAGAGCTCCAATCAGTTACCATGACAGCCCTTGACGTTTAAAAATGGTTTTCTGGCTGTGATGGTTAACTGCCTGTAAAACTGTGCGCATGGCACAGCTTACCAGGCAGAGTATCGTAATCTCATGGACTACAAAAGTGGGAGAGGCAAAATAGTTAGGGGGATTAACCCCTCCACGCATAATGATGTTCATGTTCTTATTTATGCGTAAAGGGTTGTATGGCGCAGGTTGCTGTGCCTAGGCCGCTCCTTAAATGACAGGTGCTGGCTGTATAATACAGCCCAGCCAAAATGACCAGGATCAGCGATGAAGCCAAACCAGGTCATTTAACCGCTTAGATGCCATGTTTCCTAAAAACAACGGCACATGTGGGATTGGTCAGAAGGAGGGTGCTCCCTCTACCTCCCGATCAAAGCCCCTGCTGCGAAATCAGGGAGCTCCAATCAGTTAGCATGACAGCCCTAGACCTTCAGACAGGGTTTTTGGGCTGTCATTGTTAAGTGCCTGTAAAACCATGCACGAGGAACAGCTCAGCAGGCAGAATATTATAATCTCATGGACTACAATAATGGGAGAGGGGAATTAACCACTTCACGCATAATCATGTTCATGGTCCTAATTAAGCATAAGGGGTTGTATGGTGCAGGTTACTGCGCTAAGCCCTCTCCATACATGATGGATGCTTGCTGTACAATACATCCCAGCCAAAATGATTAGATCCGCGATGACCTCAAACTCGGTCATTTAATATCTCAGATGCCACGTTTAGTAGAGTTAGCTGCATGTGTGGGGTCAGGCAAAGGGAGGGAGCTCCATCTGCCTTCCATACCAAGCCCCATCAGTGGAATCATGGAGATCTAATTAGTTACCATGCCAGCCATGGACCTTTAGAAAGGGTCCTCGGGCTGTCTTGGTTAACAGCCTGCAAAACTCAGCACGAGGCACAGCTTACCAAGCAGAGGGTCATAATCTTTTGGACCACAATAGTGGGATAGGGGTATTAGAGTGGGTGGGTGTGGGGGATAAACCCATTCACGCATAATCACATACATGTACGTTTTAATGCGTAAGGGCTTGTATGGAGCAGGTTACTGCGCTGAGCCCTCTCCATACACGACTGATGCTGGCTGTATAATAAGGTACAGTCAGAATTACCAGCATCAGCGATGGTGCCAAACTCCGTCATTGAACTGCTCAGATTAAGGGTTTCATAGAGATAGCTGCATATATGTTGTAAGACAGAGGAAGAAGGCTCCTTCTGCCTTCCTATCCAAGCCCTGGCAGCAAAATTACAGATATCCAACCAGTTACCATGACAGTTCTGGGCCTTTTAAAAGGCTTCGGGCTATCATGATTAACTGCCTATAAAACAGTGCGCAAGGGACACCTTAGCAGGCAGAGTTTCAAAATTTCATGGACCACAATAGTGGGAGAGGGGGATTAGATATGGGGGAATAACCCTTTTATGCATAATCGCGTACATGTACGGTATTATGCATAAGTGGTTGCATGGAGCAGGCTACTGCTCTGATCTAACTCCAAACACATTAGATTCTGGCTGTAAAACACAGCCGGCACATGAACAGAATGACCAGGATCGGCTATGTCACACAACCTGGTCCTTTAACTGCTCACATGCCACGTTCAATAGCAATTAAGATATATGTGTGGTGAAGGAGGGGCTCCCTCCGCATTTCGGTCTGAGCCCCTACAGCAAAATCATGGGGCTCCTGTCGAAAACCATGACAGCCCTGGGTCTTTAGGCTGTCATGGTCAACCACCTGAAACGCTCTGCACAAGGCACAGCTCAGCAGGGAGCGTGTCAGAATCTCACGGACCACAATAGTGCTCTATTCTGGTGTATGTGACAAGCGATCAGAAGGGCGCAGATTCTAGCTCTCTACCGGGCCTTAAGTTTTCATGTAAAAAAGCAGACAAAAATACAACTTGTCCCACAAAAAAAATAAGCCCTAATTTGGCTATGTATATGGAACATTTTAAAAGTTGTTGCTCTTGGAAGATGGGGAGGAAAAATAAAACGCAAATATGAAAATGGGCTTTAACTTTAAGGGGTTAGAGAAAGGGACAGAGACTGAAAGGGGAGAGATGGAGAAAGGGTGAGATGGAGCACGATAAAAGGATAGTGGGGTGCTAGACAGAATCCTGGCCCCAACCTCCCACCTACAAGGTGTTAGTGATAACAATGGGCATACCCTCATTTTATGATTACAAAAAACACTACAAGTTTATCCTAATTAAAAGACATGGCTTTTCCTGATTATAGAAGTAAGGAAAAAGAAGCTTCCTTAGCTCTATGCGTGAGATATGGTTGTGTTATAATAGAAATGTCTGTATATGATATACATATGGAAACCACATACTGGATATCCACATGTATCAGGAAGATACTTCAGGACTAGAACTCATGTCTAGCCTGATTATTATCAGTAATTAATATAAATATTAATTACCTGTCTTGTGGCTCTTTTCTTGTGGTTGACCAGGGAATATGTCAGGTTCCACCGTTTTACTGGGCATCTGTCACCTGTAAAAAGTCAGAGGTGTGATAATATGTTCCTGCTACATGCTACAGACATTAATATTTATAACACGCTAGGGACATAACTGTATATCTTAGGGTGTATGTAAAACTTGGGGGTGAGAGAGAGACAAATTGATAAGGGAAGAAGGAAAGTGGAATAAAATGGGAGAGGAGGATTAGAGAGGGGGGATTAACCCCTTCACCCATAATCACATAGATGTACCTGGTTATGCGTAAGGGGTTGTATGCAGCAGGTAGCAGCACTGAGCCCGTTCCATGAGCAACGGGTGCTGGCTATAGAAAACAACGTAGCCAAAATGGCAAGCATGGGCGATAACTCCAAACAAAGGCCATTTAAGCGCGTAGATGCTGTGTTTAATAGAGATAGCGGCATATGTGGGCTTAGTCAAAGGGAGGGTGCTCGCTGTACCTTCCGATTCAAGCTCCTGCTGAGGAATCTTAGAGCTCCAATCAGTTACCATGACAGCCCTTGACGTTTAAAAATGGTTTTCTGGCTGTGATGGTTAACTGCCTGTAAAACTGTGCGCATGGCACAGCTTACCAGGCAGAGTATCGTAATCTCATGGACTACAAAAGTGGGAGAGGCAAAATAGTTAGGGGGGATTAACCCCTCCACGCATAATGATGTTCATGTTCTTATTTATGCGTAAAGGGTTGTATGGCGCAGGTTGCTGTGCCTAGGCCGCTCCTTAAATGACAGGTGCTGGCTGTATAATACAGCCCAGCCAAAATGACCAGGATCAGCGATGAAGCCAAACCAGGTCATTTAACCGCTTAGATGCCATGTTTCCTAAAAACAACGGCACATGTGGGATTGGTCAGAAGGAGGGTGCTCCCTCTACCTCCCGATCAAAGCCCCTGCTGCGAAATCAGGGAGCTCCAATCAGTTAGCATGACAGCCCTAGACCTTCAGACAGGGTTTTGGGCTGTCATTGTTAAGTGCCTGTAAAACCATGCACGAGGAACAGCTCAGCAGGCAGAATATTATAATCTCATGGACTACAATAATGGGAGAGGGGAATTAACCACTTCACGCATAATCATGTTCATGGTCCTAATTAAGCATAAGGGGTTGTATGGTGCAGGTTACTGCGCTAAGCCCTCTCCATACATGATGGATGCTTGCTGTACAATACATCCCAGCCAAAATGATTAGATCCGCGATGACCTCAAACTCGGTCATTTAATATCTCAGATGCCACGTTTAGTAGAGTTAGCTGCATGTGTGGGGTCAGGCAAAGGGAGGGAGCTCCATCTGCCTTCCATACCAAGCCCCAGCAGTGGAATCATGGAGATCCAATTAGTTACCATGCCAGCCATGGACCTTTAGAAAGGGTCCTCGGGCTGTCTTGGTTAACAGCCTGCAAAACTCAGCACGAGGCACAGCTTAGCAAGCAGAGGGTCATAATCTTTTGGACCACAATAGTGGGATAGGGGTATTAGAGTGGGTGGGTGTGGGGATTAACCCATTCACGCATAATCACGTACATGTACGTTATAATGCGTAAGGGCTTGTATGGAGCAGGTTACTGCGCTGAGCCCGCTCCATACACGACTGGTGCTGGCTGTATAATAAGGTACAGTCAGAATTACCAGCATCAGCGATGGTGCCAAACTCCGTCATTGAACTGCTCAGATTAAGGGTTTCATAGAGATAGCTGCATATATGGGGTAAGACAGAGGAAGAAGGCTCCTTCTGCCTTCCTATCCAAGCCCTGGCAGCAAAATTACAGATATCCAACCAGTTACCATGACAGTTCTGGGCCTTTTAAAAGGCTTCGGGCTATCATGATTAACTGCCTATAAAACAGTGCGCAAGGGACACCTTAGCAGGCAGAGTTTCAAAATTTCATGGACCACAATAGTGGGAGAGGGGGATTAGATATGGGGAATAACCCTTTTATGCATAATCGCGTACATGTACGGTATTATGCATAAGTGGTTGCATGGAGCAGGCTACTGCTCTGATCTAACTCCAAACACATTAGATTCTGGCTGTAAAACACAGCCGGCACATGAACAGAATGACCAGGATCGGCTATGTCACACAACCTGGTCCTTTAACTGCTCACATGCCACGTTCAATAGCAATTAAGATATATGTGTGGTGAAGGAGGGGCTCCCTCCGCATTTCGGTCTGAGCCCCTACAGCAAAATCATGGGGCTCCTGTCGAAAACCATGACAGCCCTGGGTCTTTAGGCTGTCATGGTCAACCACCTGAAACGCTCTGCACAAGGCACAGCTCAGCAGGGAGCGTGTCAGAATCTCACGGACCACAATAGTGCTCTATTCTGGTGTATGTGACAAGCGATCAGAAGGGCGCAGATTCTAGCTCTCTACCGGGCCTTAAGTTTTCATGTAAAAAAGCAGACAAAAATACAACTTGTCCCACAAAAAAAATAAGCCCTAATTTGGCTATGTATATGGAACATTTTAAAAGTTGTTGCTCTTGGAAGATGGGGAGGAAAAAATAAAACGCAAATATGAAAATGGGCTTTAACTTTAAGGGGTTAGAGAAAGGGACAGAGACTGAAAGGGGAGAGATGGAGAAAGGGTGAGATGGAGCACGATAAAAAGGATAGTGGGGTGCTAGACAGAATCCTGGCCCCAACCTCCCACCTACAAGGTGTTAGTGATAACAATGGGCATACCCTCATTTTATGATTACAAAAAACACTACAAGTTTATCCTAATTAAAAGACATGGCTTTTCCTGATTATAGAAGTAAGGAAAAAGAAGCTTCCTTAGCTCTATGCGTGAGATATGGTTGTGTTATAATAGAAATGTCTGTATATGATATACATATGGAAACCACATACTGGATATCCACATGTATCAGGAAGATACTTCAGGACTAGAACTCATGTCTAGCCTGATTATTATCAGTAATTAATATAAATATTAATTACCTGTCTTGTGGCTCTTTTCTTGTGGTTGACCAGGGAATATGTCAGGTTCCACCGTTTTACTGGGCATCTGTCACCTGTAAAAAGTCAGAGGTGTGATAATATGTTCCTGCTACATGCTACAGACATTAATATTTATAACACGCTAGGGACATAACTGTATATCTTAGGGTGTATGTAAAACTTGGGGGTGAGAGAGAGACAAATTGATAAGGGAAGAAGGAAAGTGGAATAAAATGGGAGAGGAGGATTAGAGAGGGGGGATTAACCCCTTCACCCATAATCACATAGATGTACCTGGTTATGCGTAAGGGGTTGTATGCAGCAGGTAGCAGCACTGAGCCCGTTCCATGAGCAACGGGTGCTGGCTATAGAAAACAACGTAGCCAAAATGGCAAGCATGGGCGATAACTCCAAACAAAGGCCATTTAAGCGCGTAGATGCTGTGTTTAATAGAGATAGCGGCATATGTGGGCTTAGTCAAAGGGAGGGTGCTCGCTGTACCTTCCGATTCAAGCTCCTGCTGAGGAATCTTAGAGCTCCAATCAGTTACCATGACAGCCCTTGACGTTTAAAAATGGTTTTCTGGCTGTGATGGTTAACTGCCTGTAAAACTGTGCGCATGGCACAGCTTACCAGGCAGAGTATCGTAATCTCATGGACTACAAAAGTGGGAGAGGCAAAATAGTTAGGGGGATTAACCCCTCCACGCATAATGATGTTCATGTTCTTATTTATGCGTAAAGGGTTGTATGGCGCAGGTTGCTGTGCCTAGGCCGCTCCTTAAATGACAGGTGCTGGCTGTATAATACAGCCCAGCCAAAATGACCAGGATCAGCGATGAAGCCAAACCAGGTCATTTAACCGCTTAGATGCCATGTTTCCTAAAAACAACGGCACATGTGGGATTGGTCAGAAGGAGGGTGCTCCCTCTACCTCCCGATCAAAGCCCCTGCTGCGAAATCAGGGAGCTCCAATCAGTTAGCATGACAGCCCTAGACCTTCAGACAGGGTTTTTGGGCTGTCATTGTTAAGTGCCTGTAAAACCATGCACGAGGAACAGCTCAGCAGGCAGAATATTATAATCTCATGGACTACAATAATGGGAGAGGGGAATTAACCACTTCACGCATAATCATGTTCATGGTCCTAATTAAGCATAAGGGGTTGTATGGTGCAGGTTACTGCGCTAAGCCCTCTCCATACATGATGGATGCTTGCTGTACAATACATCCCAGCCAAAATGATTAGATCCGCGATGACCTCAAACTCGGTCATTTAATATCTCAGATGCCACGTTTAGTAGAGTTAGCTGCATGTGTGGGGTCAGGCAAAGGGAGGGAGCTCCATCTGCCTTCCATACCAAGCCCCAGCAGTGGAATCATGGAGATCCAATTAGTTACCATGCCAGCCATGGACCTTTAGAAAGGGTCCTCGGGCTGTCTTGGTTAACAGCCTGCAAAACTCAGCACGAGGCACAGCTTAGCAAGCAGAGGGTCATAATCTTTTGGACCACAATAGTGGGATAGGGGTATTAGAGTGGGTGGGTGTGGGGATTAACCCATTCACGCATAATCACGTACATGTACGTTATAATGCGTAAGGGCTTGTATGGAGCAGGTTACTGCGCTGAGCCCGCTCCATACACGACTGGTGCTGGCTGTATAATAAGGTACAGTCAGAATTACCAGCATCAGCGATGGTGCCAAACTCCGTCATTGAACTGCTCAGATTAAGGGTTTCATAGAGATAGCTGCATATATGGGGTAAGACAGAGGAAGAAGGCTCCTTCTGCCTTCCTATCCAAGCCCTGGCAGCAAAATTACAGATATCCAACCAGTTACCATGACAGTTCTGGGCCTTTTAAAAGGCTTCGGGCTATCATGATTAACTGCCTATAAAACAGTGCGCAAGGGACACCTTAGCAGGCAGAGTTTCAAAATTTCATGGACCACAATAGTGGGAGAGGGGGATTAGATATGGGGGAATAACCCTTTTATGCATAATCGCGTACATGTACGGTATTATGCATAAGTGGTTGCATGGAGCAGGCTACTGCTCTGATCTAACTCCAAACACATTAGATTCTGGCTGTAAAACACAGCCGGCACATGAACAGAATGACCAGGATCGGCTATGTCACACAACCTGGTCCTTTAACTGCTCACATGCCACGTTCAATAGCAATTAAGATATATGTGTGGTGAAGGAGGGGGCTCCCTCCGCATTTCGGTCTGAGCCCCTACAGCAAAATCATGGGGCTCCTGTCGAAAACCATGACAGCCCTGGGTCTTTAGGCTGTCATGGTCAACCACCTGAAACGCTCTGCACAAGGCACAGCTCAGCAGGGAGCGTGTCAGAATCTCACGGACCACAATAGTGCTCTATTCTGGTGTATGTGACAAGCGATCAGAAGGGCGCAGATTCTAGCTCTCTACCGGGCCTTAAGTTTTCATGTAAAAAAGCAGACAAAAATACAACTTGTCCCGCAAAAAAAATAAGCCCTAATTTGGCTATGTATATGGAACATTTTAAAAGTTGTTGCTCTTGGAAGATGGGGAGGAAAAATAAAACGCAAATATGAAAATGGGCTTTAACTTTAAGGGGTTAGAGAAAGGGACAGAGACTGAAAGGGGAGAGATGGAGAAAGGGTGAGATGGAGCACGATAAAAAGGATAGTGGGGTGCTAGACAGAATCCTGGCCCCAACCTCCCACCTACAAGGTGTTAGTGATAACAATGGGCATACCCTCATTTTATGATTACAAAAAACACTACAAGTTTATCCTAATTAAAAGACATGGCTTTTCCTGATTATAGAAGTAAGGAAAAAGAAGCTTCCTTAGCTCTATGCGTGAGATATGGTTGTGTTATAATAGAAATGTCTGTATATGATATACATATGGAAACCACATACTGGATATCCACATGTATCAGGAAGATACTTCAGGACTAGAACTCATGTCTAGCCTGATTATTATCAGTAATTAATATAAATATTAATTACCTGTCTTGTGGCTCTTTTCTTGTGGTTGACCAGGGAATATGTCAGGTTCCACCGTTTTACTGGGCATCTGTCACCTGTAAAAAGTCAGAGGTGTGATAATATGTTCCTGCTACATGCTACAGACATTAATATTTATAACACGCTAGGGACATAACTGTATATCTTAGGGTGTATGTAAAACTTGGGGGTGAGAGAGAGACAAATTGATAAGGGAAGAAGGAAAGTGGAATAAAATGGGAGAGGAGGATTAGAGAGGGGGATTAACCCCTTCACCCATAATCACATAGATGTACCTGGTTATGCGTAAGGGGTTGTATGCAGCAGGTAGCAGCACTGAGCCCGTTCCATGAGCAACGGGTGCTGGCTATAGAAAACAACGTAGCCAAAATGGCAAGCATGGGCGATAACTCCAAACAAAGGCCATTTAAGCGCGTAGATGCTGTGTTTAATAGAGATAGCGGCATATGTGGGCTTAGTCAAAGGGAGGGTGCTCGCTGTACCTTCCGATTCAAGCTCCTGCTGAGGAATCTTAGAGCTCCAATCAGTTACCATGACAGCCCTTGACGTTTAAAAATGGTTTTCTGGCTGTGATGGTTAACTGCCTGTAAAACTGTGCGCATGGCACAGCTTACCAGGCAGAGTATCGTAATCTCATGGACTACAAAAGTGGGAGAGGCAAAATAGTTAGGGGGATTAACCCCTCCACGCATAATGATGTTCATGTTCTTATTTATGCGTAAAGGGTTGTATGGCGCAGGTTGCTGTGCCTAGGCCGCTCCTTAAATGACAGGTGCTGGCTGTATAATACAGCCCAGCCAAAATGACCAGGATCAGCGATGAAGCCAAACCAGGTCATTTAACCGCTTAGATGCCATGTTTCCTAAAAACAACGGCACATGTGGGATTGGTCAGAAGGAGGGTGCTCCCTCTACCTCCCGATCAAAGCCCCTGCTGCGAAATCAGGGAGCTCCAATCAGTTAGCATGACAGCCCTAGACCTTCAGACAGGGTTTTTGGGCTGTCATTGTTAAGTGCCTGTAAAACCATGCACGAGGAACAGCTCAGCAGGCAGAATATTATAATCTCATGGACTACAATAATGGGAGAGGGGAATTAACCACTTCACGCATAATCATGTTCATGGTCCTAATTAAGCATAAGGGGTTGTATGGTGCAGGTTACTGCGCTAAGCCCTCTCCATACATGATGGATGCTTGCTGTACAATACATCCCAGCCAAAATGATTAGATCCGCGATGACCTCAAACTCGGTCATTTAATATCTCAGATGCCACGTTTAGTAGAGTTAGCTGCATGTGTGGGGTCAGGCAAAGGGAGGGAGCTCCATCTGCCTTCCATACCAAGCCCCAGCAGTGGAATCATGGAGATCCAATTAGTTACCATGCCAGCCATGGACCTTTAGAAAGGGTCCTCGGGCTGTCTTGGTTAACAGCCTGCAAAACTCAGCACGAGGCACAGCTTAGCAAGCAGAGGGTCATAATCTTTTGGACCACAATAGTGGGATAGGGGTATTAGAGTGGGTGGGTGTGGGGGATTAACCCATTCACGCATAATCACGTACATGTACGTTATAATGCGTAAGGGCTTGTATGGAGCAGGTTACTGCGCTGAGCCCGCTCCATACACGACTGGTGCTGGCTGTATAATAAGGTACAGTCAGAATTACCAGCATCAGCGATGGTGCCAAACTCCGTCATTGAACTGCTCAGATTAAGGGTTTCATAGAGATAGCTGCATATATGGGGTAAGACAGAGGAAGAAGGCTCCTTCTGCCTTCCTATCCAAGCCCTGGCAGCAAAATTACAGATATCCAACCAGTTACCATGACAGTTCTGGGCCTTTTAAAAGGCTTCGGGCTATCATGATTAACTGCCTATAAAACAGTGCGCAAGGGACACCTTAGCAGGCAGAGTTTCAAAATTTCATGGACCACAATAGTGGGAGAGGGGGATTAGATATGGGGGAATAACCCTTTTATGCATAATCGCGTACATGTACGGTATTATGCATAAGTGGTTGCATGGAGCAGGCTACTGCTCTGATCTAACTCCAAACACATTAGATTCTGGCTGTAAAACACAGCCGGCACATGAACAGAATGACCAGGATCGGCTATGTCACACAACCTGGTCCTTTAACTGCTCACATGCCACGTTCAATAGCAATTAAGATATATGTGTGGTGAAGGAGGGGCTCCCTCCGCATTTCGGTCTGAGCCCCTACAGCAAAATCATGGGGCTCCTGTCGAAAACCATGACAGCCCTGGGTCTTTAGGCTGTCATGGTCAACCACCTGAAACGCTCTGCACAAGGCACAGCTCAGCAGGGAGCGTGTCAGAATCTCACGGACCACAATAGTGCTCTATTCTGGTGTATGTGACAAGCGATCAGAAGGGCGCAGATTCTAGCTCTCTACCGGGCCTTAAGTTTTCATGTAAAAAAGCAGACAAAAATACAACTTGTCCCACAAAAAAAATAAGCCCTAATTTGGCTATGTATATGGAACATTTTAAAAGTTGTTGCTCTTGGAAGATGGGGAGGAAAAAATAAAACGCAAATATGAAAATGGGCTTTAACTTTAAGGGGTTAGAGAAAGGGACAGAGACTGAAAGGGGAGAGATGGAGAAAGGGTGAGATGGAGCACGATAAAAAGGATAGTGGGGTGCTAGACAGAATCCTGGCCCCAACCTCCCACCTACAAGGTGTTAGTGATAACAATGGGCATACCCTCATTTTATGATTACAAAAAACACTACAAGTTTATCCTAATTAAAAGACATGGCTTTTCCTGATTATAGAAGTAAGGAAAAAGAAGCTTCCTTAGCTCTATGCGTGAGATATGGTTGTGTTATAATAGAAATGTCTGTATATGATATACATATGGAAACCACATACTGGATATCCACATGTATCAGGAAGATACTTCAGGACTAGAACTCATGTCTAGCCTGATTATTATCAGTAATTAATATAAATATTAATTACCTGTCTTGTGGCTCTTTTCTTGTGGTTGACCAGGGAATATGTCAGGTTCCACCGTTTTACTGGGCATCTGTCACCTGTAAAAAGTCAGAGGTGTGATAATATGTTCCTGCTACATGCTACAGACATTAATATTTATAACACGCTAGGGACATAACTGTATATCTTAGGGTGTATGTAAAACTTGGGGGTGAGAGAGAGACAAATTGATAAGGGAAGAAGGAAAGTGGAATAAAATGGGAGAGGAGGATTAGAGAGGGGGGATTAACCCCTTCACCCATAATCACATAGATGTACCTGGTTATGCGTAAGGGGTTGTATGCAGCAGGTAGCAGCACTGAGCCCGTTCCATGAGCAACGGGTGCTGGCTATAGAAAACAACGTAGCCAAAATGGCAAGCATGGGCGATAACTCCAAACAAAGGCCATTTAAGCGCGTAGATGCTGTGTTTAATAGAGATAGCGGCATATGTGGGCTTAGTCAAAGGGAGGGTGCTCGCTGTACCTTCCGATTCAAGCTCCTGCTGAGGAATCTTAGAGCTCCAATCAGTTACCATGACAGCCCTTGACGTTTAAAAATGGTTTTCTGGCTGTGATGGTTAACTGCCTGTAAAACTGTGCGCATGGCACAGCTTACCAGGCAGAGTATCGTAATCTCATGGACTACAAAAGTGGGAGAGGCAAAATAGTTAGGGGGATTAACCCCTCCACGCATAATGATGTTCATGTTCTTATTTATGCGTAAAGGGTTGTATGGCGCAGGTTGCTGTGCCTAGGCCGCTCCTTAAATGACAGGTGCTGGCTGTATAATACAGCCCAGCCAAAATGACCAGGATCAGCGATGAAGCCAAACCAGGTCATTTAACCGCTTAGATGCCATGTTTCCTAAAAACAACGGCACATGTGGGATTGGTCAGAAGGAGGGTGCTCCCTCTACCTCCCGATCAAAGCCCCTGCTGCGAAATCAGGGAGCTCCAATCAGTTAGCATGACAGCCCTAGACCTTCAGACAGGGTTTTTGGGCTGTCATTGTTAAGTGCCTGTAAAACCATGCACGAGGAACAGCTCAGCAGGCAGAATATTATAATCTCATGGACTACAATAATGGGAGAGGGGAATTAACCACTTCACGCATAATCATGTTCATGGTCCTAATTAAGCATAAGGGGTTGTATGGTGCAGGTTACTGCGCTAAGCCCTCTCCATACATGATGGATGCTTGCTGTACAATACATCCCAGCCAAAATGATTAGATCCGCGATGACCTCAAACTCGGTCATTTAATATCTCAGATGCCACGTTTAGTAGAGTTAGCTGCATGTGTGGGGTCAGGCAAAGGGAGGGAGCTCCATCTGCCTTCCATACCAAGCCCCAGCAGTGGAATCATGGAGATCCAATTAGTTACCATGCCAGCCATGGACCTTTAGAAAGGGTCCTCGGGCTGTCTTGGTTAACAGCCTGCAAAACTCAGCACGAGGCACAGCTTAGCAAGCAGAGGGTCATAATCTTTTGGACCACAATAGTGGGATAGGGGTATTAGAGTGGGTGGGTGTGGGGATTAACCCATTCACGCATAATCACGTACATGTACGTTATAATGCGTAAGGGCTTGTATGGAGCAGGTTACTGCGCTGAGCCCGCTCCATACACGACTGGTGCTGGCTGTATAATAAGGTACAGTCAGAATTACCAGCATCAGCGATGGTGCCAAACTCCGTCATTGAACTGCTCAGATTAAGGGTTTCATAGAGATAGCTGCATATATGGGGTAAGACAGAGGAAGAAGGCTCCTTCTGCCTTCCTATCCAAGCCCTGGCAGCAAAATTACAGATATCCAACCAGTTACCATGACAGTTCTGGGCCTTTTAAAAGGCTTCGGGCTATCATGATTAACTGCCTATAAAACAGTGCGCAAGGGACACCTTAGCAGGCAGAGTTTCAAAATTTCATGGACCACAATAGTGGGAGAGGGGGATTAGATATGGGGGAATAACCCTTTTATGCATAATCGCGTACATGTACGGTATTATGCATAAGTGGTTGCATGGAGCAGGCTACTGCTCTGATCTAACTCCAAACACATTAGATTCTGGCTGTAAAACACAGCCGGCACATGAACAGAATGACCAGGATCGGCTATGTCACACAACCTGGTCCTTTAACTGCTCACATGCCACGTTCAATAGCAATTAAGATATATGTGTGGTGAAGGAGGGGCTCCCTCCGCATTTCGGTCTGAGCCCCTACAGCAAAATCATGGGGCTCCTGTCGAAAACCATGACAGCCCTGGGTCTTTAGGCTGTCATGGTCAACCACCTGAAACGCTCTGCACAAGGCACAGCTCAGCAGGGAGCGTGTCAGAATCTCACGGACCACAATAGTGCTCTATTCTGGTGTATGTGACAAGCGATCAGAAGGGCGCAGATTCTAGCTCTCTACCGGGCCTTAAGTTTTCATGTAAAAAAGCAGACAAAAATACAACTTGTCCCACAAAAAAAATAAGCCCTAATTTGGCTATGTATATGGAACATTTTAAAAGTTGTTGCTCTTGGAAGATGGGGAGGAAAAATAAAACGCAAATATGAAAATGGGCTTTAACTTTAAGGGGTTAGAGAAAGGGACAGAGACTGAAAGGGGAGAGATGGAGAAAGGGTGAGATGGAGCACGATAAAAAGGATAGTGGGGTGCTAGACAGAATCCTGGCCCCAACCTCCCACCTACAAGGTGTTAGTGATAACAATGGGCATACCCTCATTTTATGATTACAAAAAACACTACAAGTTTATCCTAATTAAAAGACATGGCTTTTCCTGATTATAGAAGTAAGGAAAAAGAAGCTTCCTTAGCTCTATGCGTGAGATATGGTTGTGTTATAATAGAAATGTCTGTATATGATATACATATGGAAACCACATACTGGATATCCACATGTATCAGGAAGATACTTCAGGACTAGAACTCATGTCTAGCCTGATTATTATCAGTAATTAATATAAATATTAATTACCTGTCTTGTGGCTCTTTTCTTGTGGTTGACCAGGGAATATGTCAGGTTCCACCGTTTTACTGGGCATCTGTCACCTGTAAAAAGTCAGAGGTGTGATAATATGTTCCTGCTACATGCTACAGACATTAATATTTATAACACGCTAGGGACATAACTGTATATCTTAGGGTGTATGTAAAACTTGGGGGTGAGAGAGAGACAAATTGATAAGGGAAGAAGGAAAGTGGAATAAAATGGGAGAGGAGGATTAGAGAGGGGGATTAACCCCTTCACCCATAATCACATAGATGTACCTGGTTATGCGTAAGGGGTTGTATGCAGCAGGTAGCAGCACTGAGCCCGTTCCATGAGCAACGGGTGCTGGCTATAGAAAACAACGTAGCCAAAATGGCAAGCATGGGCGATAACTCCAAACAAAGGCCATTTAAGCGCGTAGATGCTGTGTTTAATAGAGATAGCGGCATATGTGGGCTTAGTCAAAGGGAGGGTGCTCGCTGTACCTTCCGATTCAAGCTCCTGCTGAGGAATCTTAGAGCTCCAATCAGTTACCATGACAGCCCTTGACGTTTAAAAATGGTTTTCTGGCTGTGATGGTTAACTGCCTGTAAAACTGTGCGCATGGCACAGCTTACCAGGCAGAGTATCGTAATCTCATGGACTACAAAAGTGGGAGAGGCAAAATAGTTAGGGGGATTAACCCCTCCACGCATAATGATGTTCATGTTCTTATTTATGCGTAAAGGGTTGTATGGCGCAGGTTGCTGTGCCTAGGCCGCTCCTTAAATGACAGGTGCTGGCTGTATAATACAGCCCAGCCAAAATGACCAGGATCAGCGATGAAGCCAAACCAGGTCATTTAACCGCTTAGATGCCATGTTTCCTAAAAACAACGGCACATGTGGGATTGGTCAGAAGGAGGGTGCTCCCTCTACCTCCCGATCAAAGCCCCTGCTGCGAAATCAGGGAGCTCCAATCAGTTAGCATGACAGCCCTAGACCTTCAGACAGGGTTTTTGGGCTGTCATTGTTAAGTGCCTGTAAAACCATGCACGAGGAACAGCTCAGCAGGCAGAATATTATAATCTCATGGACTACAATAATGGGAGAGGGGAATTAACCACTTCACGCATAATCATGTTCATGGTCCTAATTAAGCATAAGGGGTTGTATGGTGCAGGTTACTGCGCTAAGCCCTCTCCATACATGATGGATGCTTGCTGTACAATACATCCCAGCCAAAATGATTAGATCCGCGATGACCTCAAACTCGGTCATTTAATATCTCAGATGCCACGTTTAGTAGAGTTAGCTGCATGTGTGGGGTCAGGCAAAGGGAGGGAGCTCCATCTGCCTTCCATACCAAGCCCCAGCAGTGGAATCATGGAGATCCAATTAGTTACCATGCCAGCCATGGACCTTTAGAAAGGGTCCTCGGGCTGTCTTGGTTAACAGCCTGCAAAACTCAGCACGAGGCACAGCTTAGCAAGCAGAGGGTCATAATCTTTTGGACCACAATAGTGGGATAGGGGTATTAGAGTGGGTGGGTGTGGGGGATTAACCCATTCACGCATAATCACGTACATGTACGTTATAATGCGTAAGGGCTTGTATGGAGCAGGTTACTGCGCTGAGCCCGCTCCATACACGACTGGTGCTGGCTGTATAATAAGGTACAGTCAGAATTACCAGCATCAGCGATGGTGCCAAACTCCGTCATTGAACTGCTCAGATTAAGGGTTTCATAGAGATAGCTGCATATATGGGGTAAGACAGAGGAAGAAGGCTCCTTCTGCCTTCCTATCCAAGCCCTGGCAGCAAAATTACAGATATCCAACCAGTTACCATGACAGTTCTGGGCCTTTTAAAAGGCTTCGGGCTATCATGATTAACTGCCTATAAAACAGTGCGCAAGGGACACCTTAGCAGGCAGAGTTTCAAAATTTCATGGACCACAATAGTGGGAGAGGGGGATTAGATATGGGGGAATAACCCTTTTATGCATAATCGCGTACATGTACGGTATTATGCATAAGTGGTTGCATGGAGCAGGCTACTGCTCTGATCTAACTCCAAACACATTAGATTCTGGCTGTAAAACACAGCCGGCACATGAACAGAATGACCAGGATCGGCTATGTCACACAACCTGGTCCTTTAACTGCTCACATGCCACGTTCAATAGCAATTAAGATATATGTGTGGTGAAGGAGGGGGCTCCCTCCGCATTTCGGTCCTGAGCCCCTACAGCAAAATCATGGGGCTCCTGTCGAAAACCATGACAGCCCTGGGTCTTTAGGCTGTCATGGTCAACCACCTGAAACGCTCTGCACAAGGCACAGCTCAGCAGGGAGCGTGTCAGAATCTCACGGACCACAATAGTGCTCTATTCTGGTGTATGTGACAAGCGATCAGAAGGGCGCAGATTCTAGCTCTCTACCGGGCCTTAAGTTTTCATGTAAAAAAGCAGACAAAAATACAACTTGTCCCACAAAAAAATAAGCCCTAATTTGGCTATGTATATGGAACATTTTAAAAGTTGTTGCTCTTGGAAGATGGGGAGGAAAAATAAAACGCAAATATGAAAATGGGCTTTAACTTTAAGGGGTTAGAGAAAGGGACAGAGACTGAAAGGGGAGAGATGGAGAAAGGGTGAGATGGAGCACGATAAAAAGGATAGTGGGGTGCTAGACAGAATCCTGGCCCCAACCTCCCACCTACAAGGTGTTAGTGATAACAATGGGCATACCCTCATTTTATGATTACAAAAAACACTACAAGTTTATCCTAATTAAAAGACATGGCTTTTCCTGATTATAGAAGTAAGGAAAAAGAAGCTTCCTTAGCTCTATGCGTGAGATATGGTTGTGTTATAATAGAAATGTCTGTATATGATATACATATGGAAACCACATACTGGATATCCACATGTATCAGGAAGATACTTCAGGACTAGAACTCATGTCTAGCCTGATTATTATCAGTAATTAATATAAATATTAATTACCTGTCTTGTGGCTCTTTTCTTGTGGTTGACCAGGGAATATGTCAGGTTCCACCGTTTTACTGGGCATCTGTCACCTGTAAAAAGTCAGAGGTGTGATAATATGTTCCTGCTACATGCTACAGACATTAATATTTATAACACGCTAGGGACATAACTGTATATCTTAGGGTGTATGTAAAACTTGGGGGTGAGAGAGAGACAAATTGATAAGGGAAGAAGGAAAGTGGAATAAAATGGGAGAGGAGGATTAGAGAGGGGGGATTAACCCCTTCACCCATAATCACATAGATGTACCTGGTTATGCGTAAGGGGTTGTATGCAGCAGGTAGCAGCACTGAGCCCGTTCCATGAGCAACGGGTGCTGGCTATAGAAAACAACGTAGCCAAAATGGCAAGCATGGGCGATAACTCCAAACAAAGGCCATTTAAGCGCGTAGATGCTGTGTTTAATAGAGATAGCGGCATATGTGGGCTTAGTCAAAGGGAGGGTGCTCGCTGTACCTTCCGATTCAAGCTCCTGCTGAGGAATCTTAGAGCTCCAATCAGTTACCATGACAGCCCTTGACGTTTAAAAATGGTTTTCTGGCTGTGATGGTTAACTGCCTGTAAAACTGTGCGCATGGCACAGCTTACCAGGCAGAGTATCGTAATCTCATGGACTACAAAAGTGGGAGAGGCAAAATAGTTAGGGGGATTAACCCCTCCACGCATAATGATGTTCATGTTCTTATTTATGCGTAAAGGGTTGTATGGCGCAGGTTGCTGTGCCTAGGCCGCTCCTTAAATGACAGGTGCTGGCTGTATAATACAGCCCAGCCAAAATGACCAGGATCAGCGATGAAGCCAAACCAGGTCATTTAACCGCTTAGATGCCATGTTTCCTAAAAACAACGGCACATGTGGGATTGGTCAGAAGGAGGGTGCTCCCTCTACCTCCCGATCAAAGCCCCTGCTGCGAAATCAGGGAGCTCCAATCAGTTAGCATGACAGCCCTAGACCTTCAGACAGGGTTTTTGGGCTGTCATTGTTAAGTGCCTGTAAAACCATGCACGAGGAACAGCTCAGCAGGCAGAATATTATAATCTCATGGACTACAATAATGGGAGAGGGGAATTAACCACTTCACGCATAATCATGTTCATGGTCCTAATTAAGCATAAGGGGTTGTATGGTGCAGGTTACTGCGCTAAGCCCTCTCCATACATGATGGATGCTTGCTGTACAATACATCCCAGCCAAAATGATTAGATCCGCGATGACCTCAAACTCGGTCATTTAATATCTCAGATGCCACGTTTAGTAGAGTTAGCTGCATGTGTGGGGTCAGGCAAAGGGAGGGAGCTCCATCTGCCTTCCATACCAAGCCCCAGCAGTGGAATCATGGAGATCCAATTAGTTACCATGCCAGCCATGGACCTTTAGAAAGGGTCCTCGGGCTGTCTTGGTTAACAGCCTGCAAAACTCAGCACGAGGCACAGCTTAGCAAGCAGAGGGTCATAATCTTTTGGACCACAATAGTGGGATAGGGGTATTAGAGTGGGTGGGTGTGGGGGATTAACCCATTCACGCATAATCACGTACATGTACGTTATAATGCGTAAGGGCTTGTATGGAGCAGGTTACTGCGCTGAGCCCGCTCCATACACGACTGGTGCTGGCTGTATAATAAGGTACAGTCAGAATTACCAGCATCAGCGATGGTGCCAAACTCCGTCATTGAACTGCTCAGATTAAGGGTTTCATAGAGATAGCTGCATATATGGGGTAAGACAGAGGAAGAAGGCTCCTTCTGCCTTCCTATCCAAGCCCTGGCAGCAAAATTACAGATATCCAACCAGTTACCATGACAGTTCTGGGCCTTTTAAAAGGCTTCGGGCTATCATGATTAACTGCCTATAAAACAGTGCGCAAGGGACACCTTAGCAGGCAGAGTTTCAAAATTTCATGGACCACAATAGTGGGAGAGGGGGATTAGATATGGGGAATAACCCTTTTATGCATAATCGCGTACATGTACGGTATTATGCATAAGTGGTTGCATGGAGCAGGCTACTGCTCTGATCTAACTCCAAACACATTAGATTCTGGCTGTAAAACACAGCCGGCACATGAACAGAATGACCAGGATCGGCTATGTCACACAACCTGGTCCTTTAACTGCTCACATGCCACGTTCAATAGCAATTAAGATATATGTGTGGTGAAGGAGGGGGCTCCCTCCGCATTTCGGTCTGAGCCCCTACAGCAAAATCATGGGGCTCCTGTCGAAAAACCATGACAGCCCTGGGTCTTTAGGCTGTCATGGTCAACCATCTGAAACGCTCTGCACAAGGCACAGCTCAGCAGGGAGCGTGTCAGAATCTCACGGACCACAATAGTGCTCTATTCTGGTGTATGTGACAAGCAATCAGAAGGGCGCAGATTCTAGCTCTCTACCGGGCCTTAAGTTTTCATGTAAAAAAAAGCAGACAAAAATACAACTCGTCCCGCAAAAAAAACATAAGCCCTAATTTGGCAATGTATATGGAACATTTTAAAAGTTGTTGCCCTTGGAAGATGGGGAGGAAAAAATAAAACGCAAATTTGAAAATGGGCTTTAACTTTAAGGGGTTAGAGATTGGGACAGAGACTGAAAGGGGAGAGATGGAGAAAGGGTGAGATGGAGCACGATAAAAGGATAGTGGGGTGCTAGACAGAATCCTGGCCCCAACCTCCCACCTACAAGGTGTTAGTGATAACAATGGGCATACCCTCATTTTATGATTACAAAAAACACTACAAGTTTATCCTAATTAAAAGACATGGCTTTTCCTGATTATAGAAGTAAGGAAAAAGAAGCTTCCTTAGCTCTATGCGTGAGATATGGTTGTGTCATAATAGAAATGTCTGTATATGATATACATATGGAAACCACATACTGGATATCCACATGTATCAGGAAGATACTTCAGGACTAGAACTCATGTCTAGCCTGATTATTATCAGTAATTAATATAAATATTAATTACCTGTCTTGTGGCTCTTTTCTTGTGGTTGACCAGGGAATATGTCAGGTTCCACCGTTTTACTGGGCATCTGTCACCTGTAAAAAGTCAGAGGTGTGATAATATGTTCCTGCTACATGCTACAGACATTAATATTTATAACACGCTAGGGACATAACTGTATATCTTAGGGTGTATGTAAAACTTGGGGGTGAGAGAGAGACAAATTGATAAGGGAAGAAGGAAAGTGGAATAAAATGGGAGAGGAGGATTAGAGAGGGGGGATTAACCCCTTCACCCATAATCACATAGATGTACCTGGTTATGCGTAAGGGGTTGTATGCAGCAGGTAGCAGCACTGAGCCCGTTCCATGAGCAACGGGTGCTGGCTATAGAAAACAACGTAGCCAAAATGGCAAGCATGGGCGATAACTCCAAACAAAGGCCATTTAAGCGCGTAGATGCTGTGTTTAATAGAGATAGCGGCATATGTGGGCTTAGTCAAAGGGAGGGTGCTCGCTGTACCTTCCGATTCAAGCTCCTGCTGAGGAATCTTAGAGCTCCAATCAGTTACCATGACAGCCCTTGACGTTTAAAAATGGTTTTCTGGCTGTGATGGTTAACTGCCTGTAAAACTGTGCGCATGGCACAGCTTACCAGGCAGAGTATCGTAATCTCATGGACTACAAAAGTGGGAGAGGCAAAATAGTTAGGGGGATTAACCCCTCCACGCATAATGATGTTCATGTTCTTATTTATGCGTAAAGGGTTGTATGGCGCAGGTTGCTGTGCCTAGGCCGCTCCTTAAATGACAGGTGCTGGCTGTATAATACAGCCCAGCCAAAATGACCAGGATCAGCGATGAAGCCAAACCAGGTCATTTAACCGCTTAGATGCCATGTTTCCTAAAAACAACGGCACATGTGGGATTGGTCAGAAGGAGGGTGCTCCCTCTACCTCCCGATCAAAGCCCCTGCTGCGAAATCAGGGAGCTCCAATCAGTTAGCATGACAGCCCTAGACCTTCAGACAGGGTTTTTGGGCTGTCATTGTTAAGTGCCTGTAAAACCATGCACGAGGAACAGCTCAGCAGGCAGAATATTATAATCTCATGGACTACAATAATGGGAGAGGGGAATTAACCACTTCACGCATAATCATGTTCATGGTCCTAATTAAGCATAAGGGGTTGTATGGTGCAGGTTACTGCGCTAAGCCCTCTCCATACATGATGGATGCTTGCTGTACAATACATCCCAGCCAAAATGATTAGATCCGCGATGACCTCAAACTCGGTCATTTAATATCTCAGATGCCACGTTTAGTAGAGTTAGCTGCATGTGTGGGGTCAGGCAAAGGGAGGGAGCTCCATCTGCCTTCCATACCAAGCCCCAGCAGTGGAATCATGGAGATCCAATTAGTTACCATGCCAGCCATGGACTTTTAGAAAGGGTCCTCGGGCTGTCTTGGTTAACAGCCTGCAAAACTCAGCACGAGGCACAGCTTAGCAAGCAGAGGGTCATAATCTTTTGGACCACAATAGTGGGATAGGGGTATTAGAGTGGGTGGGTGTGGGGATTAATCCATTCACGCATAATCACGTACATATACGTTATAATGCGTAAAGGCTTGTATGGAGCAGGTTACTGCGCTGAGCCCGCTCCATACACGACTGATGCTGGCTGTATAATAAGGTACAGTCAGAATTACCAGCATCAGCGATGGTGCCAAACTCCGTCATTGAACTGCTCAGATTAAGGGTTTCATAGAGATAGCTGCATATATGGGGTAAGACAGAGGAAGAAGGCTCCTTCTGCCTTCCTATCAAAGCCCTGGCAGCAAAATCACAGATCTCCAACCAGTTACCACGACAGTCCTGGGCCTTTTAAAAGGCTTCGGGCTATCATGTTTAACTGCCTATAAAACAGTGCGCAAGGGACACCTTAGCAGGCTGAGTTTCAAAATTTCATGGACCACAATAGTGGGAGAGGGGGATTAGATAGGCGGAAATAACCCTTTTATGCATAATTGCGTACATGTACGGTATTATGCATAAGTGGTTGCATGGAGCAGGCTACTGCTCTGATCTAACTCCAAACACATTAGATTCTGGCTGTAAAACACAGCCGGCACATGAACAGAATGACCAGGATCGGCTATGTCACACAACCTGGTCCTTTAACTGCTCACATGCCACGTTCAATAGCAATTAAGATATATGTGTGGTGAAGGAGGGGGCTCCCTCCGCATTTAGGTCTGAGCCCATACAGCAAAATCATGGGGCTCCTGTCGAAAACCATGACAGCCCTGGGCCTTTAGTCTGTCATTGTCAACCACCTGTAACGCTCTGCAGAAGGCACAGCTCAGCAGAGAGCGTGTCAGAATCTCACGGATCATGATGTATGGCAGCCCCCAGACTAAGTGGCGGTGTGAATGAGGCTAGGGAATGTTAGATGTAGTTTGGAGCCCATGTGCTGACTTAAACTAGATCCCCCGCACTCTGCATTGCTGGCTGCTCTAATAAGGAACCACCTTGTGTATAGCCCGAGCGTATAGTAACGGGAACTGTACTTACTGTAATTACATCTCTTATACAGCCCGCTAGCAATTTAGGTGCATTGCTGTGACAATTTTCAGCGTTCCACCATATTGTGCTGGGCTGACATTACTAGACTAGTCCACAAGGGACTCATTTTCCAGGCCCTCGTATGTATGGATGGTTTTAATACATATCCCTCTTCATACATGGGGGTCCAGGGCCTGACATCTTTTTTATCACTTTGTAGCACCCTAAATTATCCTTAATAAAGTATTTTTTATTTTTTCCTATTTTTAACGTCCAGTCAGGCTGAGAATATTGTTATATTTCTAGTGGACGTATACTTTGTATCTAAATTTGTGAAGTTGCAGAATCTCACGGGTCACAATAGTGCTCTATTCTGGTGTATGTGACAAGCGATCAGAAGGGCGCAGATTCTAGCTCTCTACCGGGTCTTAAAGTTTTCATGTAAAAAAAGCAGACGATTATACAACTTGTCCCGCAAATAAAATAAACCCTAATTTGGCTATGTATACGGAACATTTTAAAAGTTGTTGCTCTTGGAAGATGGGGAGGAAAAAATAAAACGCAAATATGAAAATGGGCTTTAACTTTAAGGGGTTAGAGAAAGGGACAGAGACTGAAAGGGGAGAGATGGAGAAAGGGTGAGATGGAGCACGATAAAAAGGATAGTGGGGTGCTAGACAGAATCCTGGCCCCAACCTCCCACCTACAAGGTGTTAGTGATAACAATGGGCATACCCTCATTTTATGATTACAAAAAACATAACAGGTTTATCCTAATTAAAAGACATGGCTTTTCCTGATTATAGAAGTAAGGAAAAAGAAGCTTCCTTAGCTCTATGCGTGAGATATGGTTGTGTTATAATAGAAATGTCTGTATATGATATACATATGGAAACCACATACAGGATATCCACATGTATCAGGAAGATACTTCAGGACTAGAACTCATGTCTAGCCTGATTATTATCAGTAATTAATATAAATATTAATTACCTGTCTTGTGGCTCTTTTCTTGTGGTTGACCAGGGAATATGTCAGGTTCCACCGTTTCACTGGGCATCAGTCACCTGTAAAAAGTCAGACGTGTGATAATATGTTCCTGCTACATGCTACAGACATTAATATTTATAACACGATAGGGACATAACTGTATATCTTAGGGTGCATGTAAAAATAGGGGGGGTGAGAGAGAGAGAGAGAGAGAGAAACAAATTGAGAAGGGAAGAAGGAAACTTTAATAAAATGAAATAGGTGGATTTACCCCTTTACCCATAATTACTTAGAGGTCTACAATGACCAGGAATCACTATGACGTCACCTCTAATCTTTTTAATCTCTCAAATGCCACATTTAATAGAGATACGGTAGCGGCATATGAGGGTTTCGGCACAGGGAGGGGATCTTCATCTACCTTCTATCCAATCCCATTCAGCGAACTTAAATAAGTTACCTTGACAGCCCCAGTCTTTCAGAAAGTGTCTTCGGGCTGTCATTGCTAACTGTCAGTAAAACAATAGAAGGAGAGGGGTATTACAGCAGGGGGGGGAGGGGGTTAACGCCTGTACACATAATAACGTACAAGTAAGTTATAATGTGTATAGCGTTGTATGGAGCAGGTTGATGTGGTTATCTCGCTCCATACACGACGCATCCTGACTTTATACTATAGCGCAGCCAAAGCTACCAGGATTGACGATGATGCCAAATTTGGTAATTTAACCGCTTAGAGATATTTGCAAATGAAGTTTTAGTTAGAAGGAAGGGGATGCCTCTTACTTTAGATCCAAGCCCCTGCAACGAAATCACAGGGCTTGAGTCAGTTATAATCATATCTCTTGGCCTTCTGAAGGGTCTTTGGGCTGTTATGGTTAACTGCTTTTAAAAGCACAGCTCAGCGTGCAGATTGTCATATTCTCATGGAGCATAATAATGGGAGAGGGTTATTAGAGAGGTTGGATGTCACGACCCGCAGTGGGGTTGTGACCTTTCTGTATAAATGCGGTTGCCATTGACAACACGTATGTCACGACCTGTGTTGAGGTTGTGTTCCTCTGTCTCGCATGCTCTTGCCAGCGGCATGGTTTTCAGGTTGCCGCTCGTGGGGCTATACGTTGTAGTCTCATGTGCGGTTGCCGCTGGCAACTTTGTGTCTACAGCATGGGAGACACTCATATCTGTGTGGTGTGCTTTTTCCCTGTATGTGGTGCACATGGGGTTAATGTCTTGGTGCTAGGTGTGGTGTGCACAGATTTAATGGGTGTGTAGTGGGTGTGACCTCAGGCCTCCTTATGTGTGTGTGTTTGGAGCTTGAGGTCAGTTTTGTTTGGCCAGCCTCAGTGAGGGTGTGTGCTGGAGCTTGTTGTGTGTTCCCACTGTTATGTCTGCGTAAGCCACCCTTATTCGTTATATTGGTTTCATTGTCCATTGTTTATCTTGTCTGTTTGGTGTATCCCCTCCAGTGTGCTCGTTTTGCTCATCCCCACCTTGTGTTGCTGTTATGGTGTGGGTCTGTCAGGAGTGTGGTCGTAGTTGTTTGTTGCTCCGGAAGGGGCTTGCTTTCCCAGAGGGGTTTAAGCAAAGACCAGATGGTGTGCTGCCTTGCCAGAATCTCCCCCATGCATCTGGTGTCCGCATGGGGGTCCAGGAGGTCCTGGCACTGGTTCGTCATCTCCAGGGCGGCAGATAAGTGTGGGTTCTCTGTACGTTATTTCCTATGTTACTTGCCTGCCGTGCGGGCGCACACTGTCTGGTTCTCGGCTGCAGAGGGGCCTCTGGAGACTCCTGCCCATCTGTGGTATTGGATGAGCAGTCGCTGCCCTGTCACTATATCCAGGGTTAAGCAGGGATTCTTAGGGCTCCAGGTTTATGAGGTATGGGCCCTCCTACCTTCAAGGTCGGCCCATACAGTTAGGAGGCCAGGGCTCTATAGGGATGCTTCAGGAGGTCACCAGCTCCCTTTTCCTGCCATATGTCCCAGCGGCCGCGGACGATGCACGGTGGGGGGTTTCCCGCACTTCCCGCTGTGAGAGTGGATGAATCCCTTTACACATAAATACATTCTTGTATGTTATTATACATAAGAGGTTGCATGGAGCAGGCTGCTGCTCTGAGCTAGCTCCAAGCACATTGGATGCTGGCTTTATTATATGGCTCATCCATAAATATAAGGATTGACAATGGTTCCACACCAGGTAATTTAACTGCTCAGATTCCATGTTTACTAGAGATGGCAGCATATGTGTGGTTAACCAGCAGAGGGGGGAAAATTACAGGGCTTCAATGAGTTACCATTAAAGCCCTGGGCCTTCTTAAGGTTCTTCAGGCCATCATAGTCAATCAGCTCTGAACCTTTGTACAAGGCAGAGCTTAGCAGTGAGCATGTCAGAATCCTATAGACCACAAACTTGCTCTATTATGGTCTATGAGACAAGCGATCAAAAGGTTGCTGGTTCTAAATCCCTATGGGGGGAATATTTTTTGTGGGAAATTACTAAAAATTTTAATTATCACCCTTTCCCATTTTTAAATGTAAAAATAAATAAAGTGTGAAAATGTAACCATAACGGGTGTCTTCACTTCCTAATATGTCAGAACTATCAAAATGTAAAACAACTTTTTTCTGCATGGTAGATGCTGTAACGGAAAACTAAATAAAAACAGGCAATTTGACATTTTTTGGTACCTTCTCCCCTCCAAAAATGTTTATAATAGTGATAGAAAAGTCGCACATAGCCCAAAAAAGGTGCTTGAAAAAAACTACAGTTTGTCCATCAAAAAAACAAGTCCTCACACAGGTCTGTATGTAGACAGAAATATAAAATGTTATAAAACTATATAAAATAAAGTTATGGCTAATATAAATAATTATTACATGTGTTGTGATTTTTTTCTTGATATTGACTAGGCATATGTTAGATACCACCATCTTACTGGCAGGAGCATTGCTATAGTACTATAAGATCAAAAAGTAATCTCAAACCCCCCAACGCCCCCCACACACAAACATACACACATGCTTCGTAGCACTAATATCTGACTTGCTGGATGGGCACTCTGATACACAGGGCTCTATACAGTAGCAGCACATACCTGCTAAATCTAGTGCCTCACAGGTGAAGTCTCCTCTGATAGACATTCTCTTTCACCAAAATTGGAAGAATCAGCTAGATGGGGATTTTGTATAGGTTGGGGCCGGCCACGGTCAATGCTGGACAAGTGAGGAGCCAAAGATGTCTCAGTTACAATACTGTTATAGTGGCTGGTAGACACAGCACCAAGTTCTAACCTATTATGAAGCCTATATGACATCATCAGAAAATGAACAGAAGGCCAGCTCGGTGGCAGCCATTTGCAAAGGCTTGACTCCAGTTTATTGGCATTAAAAAAACTTAGAGTAAATGGCATTTTGTGCAAACATTTTGTCATTTTTCTTACTCTCTTCGTCACTTTTCAAAAGGCTAGGGAGAGCTTAGCGAAGGGGCCGGGTCAGCTGCCTTAGATCTCAGTGCCTGGTGAATGGACAGAACGGATGTGACAAATTTATTAAGAGTAGTGTAGATCTTAAAGGGAGTCTTTCACCCCGAAAACCCATTTTTCAACACTCACATCTTTCCCTGCAAAATTGCCCCCAGATTAAAAAGCTTCTTACCCTATTGCTGTACCTCTTACCGATCTTCAGAAAATCACTTTAATTGCAGATGTGAATGACAGTTGAAGGTGCCCAGTGGTGGCGTCATAATGACCGGTGCCCAGGCCGCACGCTCATCTTCATAACTTCAACTGTCATTCACATCTGCAATTAAAGTGATTTTCTGAGGTCGGTAGGAGGTACAGCAATAGAGTAAGAAGCTTTTTAATCTGGGGGCAATTTTGCAGAGAAAGATGTGAGTGTTGAAAAATGGGTTTTCGGGGTGAAAGACTCCCTTTAATTGCAGATGTCAATCACAGTTGAAGTTATGAAGATGAGCGTGCGGCCTGGGCACCTTCAACTGTCATTCACATTTGCAATTAAAGTGATTTTCTGAGGTCGGTAAGAGGTACAGCAATAGGGTAAGAAGCTTTTTAATCAGGGGGCAATTTTGCAGAGAAAGATGTGAGTGTTGAAAAATGGGTTTTCGGGGTGAAAGACTCCCTTTAATTAATTGCCCAGCGTTTTTACTAAGACTAACATGATGCGACTCCTCAGAAGGCCAAGAGATATGATTATAGCTGATTCAAGCCCTGTGATTTTTTTGCAGGGACTTGGATCTGAAGGAAAAGGCATCCCCTTCTTCTGACTAAATCTTCATATGTAAATTTCATTACACAAGAATGATCCATGGACTATACCATTCTACTGTGCATATAGGGGTCAATTGCCTGATATAAAGAAAGGTATGGAAGCTGAGTTTTACATACATGTATATTAGAAAATTGTATGATTTCCTATTATATAAACAAGTAAATAAAATGTATTTAAATCTCTCCCATTGCCTCATTTAGGCATGTATTTATATCACACATGCATTTATAGTGCTTATTCCTATATATATATAATTACAATACATCAAAGTCTACTAGGCACTGTTCAGACTTGTGGCATTGCTTCCATTTATACTGGGGCTATATACATCAGATTCATTTTCAATGGATACCAGCTAAACGTAATGGACCCCATTAGTTTAGTTGGGTCTGTTAGGATTTCCTGAAAGGCTGTGCCTTTGTCTGTGGCAAAAATATCACTACAAACTAAGGAAGGTACAATTCACCCCTAGGAAGGATCTATTCCGGTCGATAATTTGGATTAATGTACCTCTCCTGTGTCATCTTGTCTTTGTCACATCTCCTGCTGGTTGTTCATGTGTACTCCATCTGATGACAATGGCCTGAACTATACTAATGGCCGGTAGAGACATCACCGAATTCTAACCAATTATGAGGTCAGGTCTCTATGACATCATCAGAAGATAAGCAAATGTCTCTGGGAAGCATGTTGCAATGTACTAATCATAGGCGTGCGCACGGGGTGTGCCGGGTGTGCCTGGGCACACCCTAATCATCACCTCCATGCTGCAGTGCCATCTACAACTCCTGAAACGGACCGTTCTCATAGGCTTCAGGCTAGTGGTCTGAAGCCTATGAGACAACTGAGTGCTAGAATGGAGTTGCTCCAGGGAGGTATAATGTCGTAGGAAGAGGCGGAGTCTCGTCATCCAGGGGGCGGGGCCTCACAATGGAGATTTTACAGAGCCCATTGCAGGAGAGAGGAGCAGAAGCTGCAGGTCGGTGAGTGGAGGATAAAAGTGATTGCTATGTTTACTGGGGGGGGGGGGGGTTGATATTATTTACATTGGGCTGTATGCTGGAGGGGCTGAAGGTGGGGGAGTGATATTATTTACATGGGACTGTATGTTGGAGGGGCTGCAGGTGGGGGGGTGATATTATTTACATGGGGCTGTATGCTGGAGGGGCTGCAGGCAGGTGGAAGGTGATGTTATTTACATGGGACTGTATGCTGGAGGGGCTGCAGACAGGGGAAAGGTGATATGATTTAAATGGGACTGTATGCTGGAGGGGCTGCAGGCAGGGGGTGATATTATTGACATGGGACTGTATGCTGGAGGGACTGCAGGCAGGGGATGATATTATTTAAATGGGACTGTATGCTGGAGGGGCTGCAGGCAGGGGGGATAT
The DNA here is from genome assembly GCA_033119425.1 of Bufotes viridis. Lineage (NCBI taxonomy): Eukaryota > Metazoa > Chordata > Amphibia > Anura > Bufonidae > Bufotes > Bufotes viridis. The sequence goes on along the minus strand of CM065590.1, from coordinate 145,840,358 downwards.
TATTTACATGGGACTGTTATGACTGTTGTGTTTACTTTGGGGGCATTTTGCAGGGGCTGAAGGGAGGAGGAACAATCCTTGTACTGGAGACTGTGTGTTTGAGGGGTCTGAAGAGAGGGGGGTAGGGGATATTATTTACATGGGGACTGTATGCTGGAAGGGCTGAAGGCAGGGGGAGTTTTATATTTTACATGGGACTGTATGTTGGAGGGGCTGAAGGCGAGGAGTGATGTATTTTACATGGGACTGTATGCTGGAGGGGCTGAAGGGCGCCATAATTATTACTATTAAGGTCCATTCACACGTCTGTAGTGTTTTGCGGATCCGCAGTACACCCGGCTGGCACCCCAATAGAACAGCCTATTCTTGACCCCAGCTTTGGACAAGAATAGGACATCTTCCATTTTTTCCGGAGCCGCGACTAGAAGTTTGGCAGGCCGCTCCAGAAATACGGATGCGAAGAACACACTGTGTGCTTTCCACATCCATTCCGTCTCCAAAGAGAATGAATGGGTCTGCTCTAGGGGTGGGCGATATGGGCGATATAGACAATATGCGATATGAATTTGTGCTACGATATCGATTTCATCTATATCGCGGTAGAACATGGTATGCGCCACTCTCGGCGCATACCATGTTCTCCTGAGCCGGAACAGTGGAGAAGGAGGGAGTCCCTCCCTCCCCACTGCGTGCGACTGCCACTGGCCACCTATGAGAGCAGAGGAGGGGCGGGACTGTGGCCACTGCCACCAATGAATGACTGAATAGCAACGTAGCCTGCATGTGCTGGCCATATCCCATACCCGGCCTCTATGACTGCATGCTGCGATCAGCCGCAATTAACCCCTCAGGTTCATAGAGGCCCAGCATGGGATATGGCCGACACATGCAGGCATATAGAACCTTTCATTAGTTTGAACTTCATAACTTAGGTAGCGGCACATAGGGCATATATGGGGCACTTACTATTATATCTGTGAGGGGCCCCGTTCGCCCGCTCTGGCCCCCGCTACATGGTGGGAACAGCAGGGAGGAGATATCAGCCTCTCTCCCTGGGCGTTCCTTCTCCCTGTCTGCAGCACTGTCCAATAACAGCGCAGAACGTCACAGGCAGGGAGAAGGAACGCCCAGGGACAGAGGCTGATATCTCCTCCCTGGTGTTCCCACCATGTAACGGGGGCCAGAGCGGGCGAACGGGGCCCCTCACAGATATAATAGGGCATATATGGGGCACTTACTATGTGCCGCTACTTAAGTAATACAGTTCAAACTAATGAAAGGTCCTATACGACTGCCCCCCGATCATTGGTGGCAGTGATCGGAGCCTCAGCAGTGTAATGCTGGGGCTCAGATCGGTTACCATGGCAACCAGGACGCCACTGATGTCCTATTCACCCTCATAGATCTTTATTAGGGTACATAGGACAAGGGTTCTAGCCCCTAAGGGGGCTAATAGTAAATAAAAAGTTGAAAAAAAAAAAAGTTTAAACCCCCCCCATATAGAAAATATATATTGCATATCGCACATGATTCATAATATATCGCAATATGAATTTTAGGCCATATCGCCAACCCCTAGTCCGCACCCGTTCTGCACAATTACGGAGCATATGCAGACACATTCTGCGGACGTGTGAATGAAGCCTAATACAGCGGGGGCCATTATAATATTAAGAATAATAATAACACAGCGGGGCCATTATATATTATAATTTTACAGAGGGGCCAGGGCATTATACTTATGGGCACTACGGAGGGAGGGGAGGTCTGTTATCTGAGGATAATAGTACAGTGATGAATCTAAGAAAAATTCTGTCGACCCATGCTACACCACTGGAACTCTGCCCTGGCTGAGAGTCACTCCCCATATAAGTTAGTTATATAACGTTAAGTTAATGCATAAAGTATGTTCCCTGCTGCTTGCTACCCCTCCTCATTTATACCCCTGTATAATGTACCCTGATACCCCTCAGTTATATGATACCGTGTAACTGAGGGGTATCAGGGTAAATTACAGGGGGTAATATAACTGAGCAGGGCTATTGGGTACATTATTATACAGGGGTAATATAACTGAGGAGGGCTATCTCAGGGGACATGATAAAGGGGTAATATAACTAATATAATATAAGTTATCTTACCCCTGTATAATGTCCCTGATAGCCCTCCTCAGTTATATTAGGCCTCTTTCACACTTGCGTTCTGAGGATCCGGCAGGCACTTCCGTCCCGCCGGATCCGTCAGAACGCAAGTCGCCTGAAGCATTAGAAGACTGATCAGGATCCTGATCAGTCTTCGAAATGCTTTCAGATTACTATGGCAGCCAGGACGCTATTAAAGTCCTGGTTGCCATAGTAGTAGGGGGGAGCGGTATACTTACAGTCCGTGCGGCTCCCGGGGCGCTCCAGAATGAAGTCAGAGCGCCCCATGCGCATGGATCCCGCGATCCATGCGTGTAGGGCTCCCTGACGTCACTCTGGAGCGCCCCGGGAGCCGCATGTTTGGTAAGTATACTGCTCCCCTACTCCCCACTACACTTTACCATGGCAACTAGGACTTTAGCGTCCTGGCTGCCATGGTAACCATTGAGAAAAAGCTAAACGTTGGATCCGGCGATGCGCCGAAACGACGTTTAGCTTAAGGCCGGATCAGGATTAATGCCTTTCAATGGGCATTAATTCCGGATCTGGCCTTGCAGCAAATGTTCAGGATTTTTGGTCGGAACAAAAAACGCAGCATGCTGCGGTATTTTCTCCGGCCAAACAACGTTCCGGTCCTGAACTGAAGACATCCTGATGCATCCTCAACGGATTTCTCTCCATTCAGAATGCATTGAGATAATCCTGATCAGGATTTTTCCGGCATAGAGCCCCGACGACGGAACTCTATGCCGGAAAACAAATACCCGTGTGTGAAAGAGCCCTTACTCCTGTATAATTTACCCTGATACCCTTTAGTTATATTACCCCTTTATAATAATGTACCCTGATACCCCTTAGTGTATTTGTGTATATATATGTGTATGTGTATATAATATATATACATACGCGCGTGCGTGTGTTTTTTTTGCTTTAGGGTGCACACCCTAATGCAATTGGCTGCACACGCCTATGGTACTAATATTATTTAGCCTTCTCTAAATTGTAATTTGCATTGGGACAGAATATATTGCATATATCTAGATTTGATCTGTGGCCTAGAGTCCTCATGGTAATACTAGGAGGAGCAGGAAGTCTCAGAGGAGCAGGACATCCGACTGTTAGGGACTAAGGCCTCATGCACACGACCGTATGCATTTTGCGGTCCGCAAAAAAACGAATCTGCAAAAAATACGGATGAGGTCCATGTGCATTCAGTATTTTGCAGAACAGAACAACTGAATCCTAAAAGAAAAGTATTATCCGTGTCCGCAATGCAGACAATAATAGGACATGTTCTACTTGTTTACTGGCACTATGGACCAGTTTTTTTTGCGGACCCATTGAAATGAATGGTCAGAAAATTAAAGTTGAACTTTGGCAGCAATAGGACATAAGCCACTTTTTATTTAGTAATCGCCCCATTTGTGTCTCTGAAATGGCACTGCTATATGTGTACAGTAAGTGCATAACAAATATCTCTAATAAAAAAATATCACAAAATCTAATAAAATTATACATCGTTAATCCATATTTACATGTACAAATATCCTGATTCTAATTAACCTGCTGGCCTAGAATTAGTATGAACTCTGATAATTAGAATTAATTAGGTTACATACCTTTCCTGTCTCACCTCTTCCACATTTACATGCTTCATCACATTCTCCTTATGTACAAGTGTCTGGAAAACAGAGTGGAAAGTTCTAAGTGATTATGATGTCATAACTGTATGACATCACAAGAGAAGAGGAGCAAAGAATTCTGGGAGGAACACTGCATGATTACATGAAGATATGCATTGAAATCACACATACATGTATGATACTTGTTCCTACATACAGAAATATATCTCTAATTAAGAAAAATGTAAATGTAGTAGGCTCTTTTCTGACTAACAGTGTGGCCCTGATTCATCAATACTTGGCAGACCTTGTGATAAATATAATGCCTCCTCCTGCAGTCTATGTGCCAAGCTGAAATCTACTTCATCTAGTAGCTGGCATAGATTTCAGTCATCATTTGCAGCAGTTTCTGGTGCAAATGATGTTGAATATGCTGAGGTTGATAGTACCACCCATCCGGGACTCATCCAAACCTTTTAATTAAAGGGATTCTGTCACTGACTCACCACATATAAGCCCTATGGGCTAAACATATGCTCATGTCCAGGGTAACATTCTGATTTCTAAGGTGGCCTTAAAAAAGATATGTGTGGCTTTATTCTGCTAAAAAACAGGTTTTACTAACCTGTCAATCATTGAATTAAGTTGCCCAAGGGGAGTTCTGTGGATCCATGGTGCCCGCCGCACCCATTGCCGTTCGGTGCCCTGCGCCGCCTTCCCAGCGTTCAGCACCGCCTACTACTCCTCTGTGTTACCGCTTCGTCCCCCTGCTCCTGCTTTGAGATCCTGCGCATGCGCACAGGCTCAGCCAGTGTTCAGGTCATCCCAGGGTTGAGCGAAGTGCCGGCGCATGCACACTTCACAAGAAGAAGCCGATGCCATCAGTCCGCACAGGCTGAGCCTTTGCGCATGCGCGGGATCTCAAAGCAGGAGGAGGTTGAGGGAGGGAGAGGCGACACAAAGGAGTAGTAGGCACCGCTGAACGCTGGGAAGGCGGCGCTGGGCACCGAACGGCAATGGGTGCGGCGGGCACTATGGACCACGGAACTCCCCTTGGGCACCTTAATTAAATAATTGACAGGTTAGTAAAACCTGTTTTTTAGCAGAATAAAACCACAAATATCTTTTATAAGGCCACCTTAGAAATCAGAATGTTACCCTGGACATGAGCATATGTTTAGCTCACAGGGCTTATATGTGGTGACAGAATCCCTTTAACTGGTAATGTCTGTGTTAAAAACACCAGATTCCACTAGATTTTGTTACAGTGGTTAGCATTGAGCAAATTAAAGCCAAACAAATTCAGGAAAAATTAGATTTTCCAGAAATCCGAATTTCCATGCACTTCATGGGAACAAATCTATTTTTTTAAATGGCGGCAAAAAAAAGAAACAAACTCACCTCATCCATTCGATGACGTCACCATGCTGGCCAGTGATGAAGTCACCGCGCTTGGCCAGCGTGATGACGACATCAGGTTACCGCACGAGATTTCACGCAGTGTCTTCAATCAAGATGGCTGTGATGGTCTCTTCGCAAGCCAATGGATAAGGTGAGTATCTATCTATATATTTAGTTAACCGGATTAACCCCTGAAATGCATAAATTTTCATTTCAGATGCCACAATCAGCGATGAACATGGCATCTTAGGGGTTCCCCGTCATTGCGCCCGCTACATACAAAGGAATGCACCTCGTGACAAAGTAATTTGTCACCATCGAATATCTTTGTCAAATTCTGCGAAGCAGCCAAATCAAATTTTTCATAACCTTGTTCATCACTAGCAGTGGTATTTAAAAAGTGAGTAAACAGATTTTGATAATTTTCAACCAGTGTCTTCCATGTACAGCAGAGCAATGAGGCTTCAATTAAGTTTCAGTGGCTATCCACAAACTCTAATGGGCTGCATTTAATTTACAGTAAGTTTGTGCCATTTTTCAATATCACTGCATGCAGTGTCTTGAAACGCACTGCTTAACGTTGTGATTGTGTTTCATGTAAATTGTGCTTATATATGAGTGCTCATGAAGTTGCATTGGAAGGGAGAGGTTCTAGCAAGCCTCACAAGGCTGACTCCACCTGAGGCCTCTTGCACACGACAGTATTTTGCGGACCGTATACTGGCAGTTTTTTCAGTTCAGTATACTGACAGTATACTGAACCATTCACTTCAATGGGACTGCAAAAAATACTGAAGTGTCTCCGTATGCCTTCCGTTTCCGTTTTTCCGTTCCGTTTAAATATAGAACATGTCCTATTCTTGTCCACAAATCACGTTCAGTGGCTCCATTCAAGTCAATGGGTCCACAAAAAAAAGCATACTGAAGTGCATCTGTATGTCTTCCGTATCCGTTCCGTTTTTTGCGGAACCATCTATTGAAAATTTTAAGACCAGCCCAATATTTTCTATGTTATTACTGTATACTGTGTATACCATACGGAAAAACAGAAACACAACGGAAACAAAAAACGGAAACACGGATCCGAAAAAAACGGACCGCAAAACACTGAGAAAGCCATACGGTCGTGTACTAGAGGCCTGACACTGTGAGGCTGACTCCAGTGCACAGTGCAGGAAGAAGAAGGTCAGTGTGTAATGTCTGAGGACAAGCTGATCCTAAGCAGCCATTTTGCCGAGTTATTCAAACTCCATAATTAGTTCCCTGCACCAGCCCATAGAAGGGAAAAGATTACAGAAGAAACAGGCAACTCTGAGAGGGAATGAGAATATTGACACAGGAAGGTAATTGTCACAGAGGACTATTCCTTATGCAACTTCTGAGAACGAGTGGGAATCCTTGTAAAAGCTGCTTTGATGTAAATTACTTTTGCATACATTGATGACCTGTGGATCCGCTTCAGTAAAGTACTGAGTTTGTTAAAATCTCTAGTCTCCTTATTCGATATCATCATTACTACTACTCTCAACATTTGCACTTAACGGTGCTGGCGTCACAAACCAGGGGGCCAGCCACCAAAAGCACCCTAAACACCACAACCTCCACCTGGCTGGTGTTCCCTGTAACCGAGAGTGCCCATGAAGATTTTGTGCTGTCTTCCCATCCACTGCAAGCCGGCCCCAAGGGACAACTTAACCGTGACTACTATCCTCTGTGCCTTATGTCGTTGCAAGAATTCGTGATCACGAACAGGATTCAAAATCCTCTGCGCCTTATGCGAACTGTAAAGAACAGGATTCCACAATTGTGCGCCATAGCCTCATGAGAATAAACCTCACTTGCTGTATTGAAAGATAAACTCTCTTTAACTGGTAATGTCTGTGTTAAAAACACCAGTTTTCACTAGATTTAGTTACAGTGGTTAGCATTGAGCAAATCGAAGCCAAACAAATTCAGGAAAAATTAGATTTTCCGGAAATCCGAATTTCCATGCACTTCATGGTAACAAATCTATTTTTTTAAGTAGCGGCAAAAAAAAGAAACAAACTCACCTCATCCATTCGATGACGTCACCATGCTGGCCAGTGATGAAGTCACCGCGCTTGGCCAGCGTGATGACGACATCAGGTTACCACACGAGATTTCACGCAGTGTCTTCAATCAAGATGGCTGTGATGGTCTCTTCGCAAGCAAATGGATAAGGTGAGTATCTATCTATTTATTTAGTTAACCGGATTAACCCCTGAAATGCATACATTTTAATTTCAGATGCCACAATCAGCGATGAACATGGCATCTTAGAGGTTCCCCGTCATTGCGCCCGCTACATACAAAGGAATGCACCTCGTGACAAAGTAATTTGTCACCATCGAATATCTTTGTCAAATTCTGCGAAGCAGCCAAATCAAATTTTTCATAACCTTGGTCATCACTAGCAGTGGTATTTAAAAAGTGAGTAAACAGATTTTGCGCATGCGCGGGATCTCAAAGCAGGAGGAGGTTGAGGGAGGGAGAGGCAACACAGAGGAGTAGTAGGCAGCGCTGAACACTGGGAAGGCGGCGCTGGGCACCGAACGGCAATGGGTGCGGCGGGCACTATGGACCACAGAACTCCCCTTGGGCACCTTAATTAAATAATTGACAGGTTAGTAAAACCTGTTTTTTAGCAGAAAAAAGCCACAAATATCTTTTATAAGGCCACCTTAGAAATCAGAATGTTACCCTGGACATGAGCTTATGTTTAGCTCACAGGGCTTATATGTGGTGACAGAATCCCTTTAACTGGTAATGTCTGTGTTAAAAACACCAGTTTTCACTAGATTTAGTTACAGTGGTTAGCATTGAGCAAATCGAAGCCAAACAAATTCAGGAAAAATTAGATTTTCCGGAAATCCGAATTTCCATGCACTTCATGGTAACAAATCTATTTTTTTTTAAATAGCAGCAAAAAAAAGAAACAAACTCACCTCATCCATTCGATGAGTCACCATGCTGGCCAGTGATGAAGTCACCGCGCTTGGCCAGCGTGATGACGACATCAGGTTACCACACGAGATTTCACGCAGTGTCTTCAATCAAGATGGCTGTGATGGTCTCTTCGCAAGCAAATGGATAAGGTGAGTATCTATCTATTTATTTAGTTAACCGGATTAACCCCTGAAATGCATACATTTTAATTTCAGATGCCACAATCAGCGATGAACATGGCATCTTAGAGGTTCCCCGTCATTGCGCCCGCTACATACAAAGGAATGCACCTCGTGACAAAGTAATTTGTCACCATCGAATATCTTTGTCAAATTCTGCGAAGCAGCCAAATCAAATTTTTCATAACCTTGGTCATCACTAGCAGTGGTATTTAAAAAGTGAGTAAACAGATTTTGATAATTTTCAACCAGTGTCTTCCATGTACAGCAGAGCAATGAGGCTTCAATTAAGTTTCAGTGGCTATCCACAAACTCTAATGGCCTGCATTGAATTTACTGTAAGTTTGTGCCATTTTTCAATATCACTGCATGCAGTGTCCTGAAACGCACTGCTTAACGTTGTGATTGTGTTTCATGTAAATTGTGCTTATATATGAGTGCTCATGAAGTTGCATTGGAAGGGAGAGGTTCTAGCAAGCCCCACAAGGCTGACTCCACCTGAGGCCTCTTGCACACGACAGTATTTTGCGGACCGTATACTGGCAGTTTTTTCAGTTCAGTATACTGACAGTATACTGAACCATTCACTTCAATGGGACCGCAAAAAATACTGAAGTGTCTCCGTATGCCTTCGGTTTCCGTTTTTCCGTTCCGTTTAAATATAGAACATGTCCTATTCTTGTCCACAAATCACGTTCAGTGGCTCCATTCAAGTCAATGGGTCCGCAAAAAAAAAACGGAAAGCAATGTCTTCCGTATCCGTTCCGTTTTTTGCGGAACCATCTATTGAAAATTTTAAGACCAGCCCAATTTTTTCTATGTTATTACTGTATACTGTATGTACCATACGGAAAAACGGAACGGAAAAACGGAACAGAAACGGAAACACACTGGAAACAAAAAACGGAAACACGGATCCGAAAAAAACGGACCGCACAACACTGAAAAAGCCATACGGTCGTGTGCAAGAGGCCTGACACTGTGAGGCTGACTCCAGTGCACAGTGCAGGAAGAAGAAGGTCCGTGTGTAATGTCTGAGGACAAGCTGAACCTAAGCAGCCATTTTGCCGAGTTATTCAAACTCCATAATTAGTTCCCTGCACCAGCCCATAGAAGGGAAAAGATTACAGAAGAAACAGGCAACTCTGAGAGGGAATGAGAATATTGACACAGGAAGGTAATTGTCACAGGGGACTATTCCTTATGCAACTTCTGAGAACGAATGGGAATCCTTGTAAAAGCTGCTTTGATGTAAATTACTTTTGCATACATTGATGACCTGTGGATCCGCTTCAGTAAAGTACTGAGTTTGTTAAAATCTCTAGTCTCCTTATTCTATATCATCATTACTACTACTCTCAACATTTGCACTTAACGGTGCTGGCGTCACAAACCAGGGGGCCAGCCACCAAAAGCACCCTAAACACCACAACCATCAAGGGCACCTCAACCTCCACCTGGCTGGTGTTCCCTGTAACCGAGAGTGCCCATGAAGATTTTGTGCTGTCTTCCCATCCACTGCAAGCCGGCCCCAAGGGACAACTTAACCGTGACTACTATCCTCTGTGCCTTATGTCGTTGCAAGAATTCGGCATCACGAACAGGATTCAAAATCCTCTGCGCCTTATGCGAACTATAAAGAACAGGATTCCACAATTGTGCGCCATAGCCTCATGAGAATAAACCTCACTTGCTTTATTGAAAGACTTTTGTTTGTTACACGCTTTGTTTGTAATCACATGTTTCTGTGTTACTACCACTGTTTGCTTTCAGTGAATACATTTTTGCATTGAACCTAAAATGGCCACCTGAAGTCTCTTTATTAGTTGTGCTGCGCCATTGCCTTGAGGCCGCGCCCCCTATAAAGTGGGAAAAGAGAAGCCAATCCTCTTATGCAAAATAACTTATTTCCATTGTACCAATACTAATGGCACTGCTATTACTTGCAAATTTGTGCCGCCCTTCCTGCCTTGCAAACGGACCTAGGGGGAGGGCCATGCATGAGAAGAGACGTGAGGCTACGTGAGGGTGTACGGAGAAAAATAGGGAGATAAACAGCCCATCTCCAAAGAAAAAAATATATAATAGTGTTCTGATTCCCCTGCATCCTAAGAACCTGCCAGGAATGTCAGAGTCCCGCTGGGAAGAATTAACGTTAAGCTGGACTGTTTGGGATCATAATCTGCCTTGCAGAGCACCATACTGCTCTATATTAAGCTGTCACAACGATTCTTAAAGGGCCAGATGCCTTCAAAGTAACGTTCGCCCATAGCAACTCAATGCAAAAAGTGTGTAAAATTGTACTTAACCTACATTATATTGCAAGAGTGTCACTGCCATGTCTGAGCAAGAAGACAGTGAGCAGCCTGATCTTAACAGGTCCCCTGCAGTAGCCGCCACTACTCCTAGTACATCACCAGCCACTGCAGCAGCAAGCATAATGCCCTTAATAATGCCTTATTTCTTTGGAGCACCATAGTTCCAGAGATATGCTGGGGAAGCTCATACTTTAAGGGACTTTAAAGAAAAAATGTTGGCTATGTTTAGATTGCACTCTGTGTCAGCAAAACAGCAAATGGAAATCCTCCTTGCACAATTGGAAATAGCTGCCCTCAGAGAAGTGAAATCCTGGCCAAGCTTAGAGAGAAAAACACTGGAGCAGATATTTAAAAGTCTCTACACCACTTTTGAACCCAGACTGTGTCAGAGGTCAAGATTAAATTTTTCAGTAAGAGACAGCAGCCTGATGAGTCACTCAGAGACTTTGCATTATCCTTACAGGAAGCCCTGCCAGTGTTATGCAGGTAGACCCCATGAAGCAGAGGATCAAGATAAAACACTGAGAGAACAATTTATTGAAGGTATTAGGACAGAAACCTTAAAGAGCAAGTTAAAGATGTTAGCTGCACAGCATCCAAGTTCTACCTTCTGTGGTAAGGTGCAGGGTGCCGTCCTAGATGGCAGGTACGTGTCACCGAGGTTGCTGGCCTCGGTGAGGTGAGAGCCGGGTTTTTGTCTGCAGCAGCTAGTGCTGTTTGACTTTGTTAAATAGCATGGCTGCAAAGCCGATCCGGGCCGGCTCTTACTGGGAGCAGCTAAAGAGTAGGGTGGGTGGCTGCTCCCCACGGTCCAGTCCGAGTTTTGGGCTGGGTTTATAAACTCAGCCAGCACCACCAGCTGTGAGTGTGATTATCCTGGAGCTGCTAACAGGGCTGGGAGTTCTCTGTCCTGGAGGAAAGCGCTCAGCAAGGAGGTGTTGTGTTCCTGGCTACCTGAAGCTGGATTCTCCTGCGGCTGGGCCGACAGCGTGGTGCGAACCTGCACCTACACCTCCCAGGTGACTGAACCTGTGTTGGACTGTTTTTGTTTGGCTACGTTATTTCCGTTGTGTGTGAACTGTCACCAAGAGACTGTTTTTCATTTTGTGTGCAAGTGTGAATAAAACACTGTTTGTTGCACAATCTGGACTCCTGGTTTTGCCTCTAAACTGCACCCGCACCGCTGACTACCAGAGCGACTCCCCACACTTCTTAGACTTCAAGGAAAGGGCTAGAGGGCTGCAAAAGGCAGTGAAATGTAGGTAAATCCCCTGCAAACAAATGTGGATAGGGAAATGACTTAAAATAAAAAAAAATTAACCAATATTAATTGGCAACTTGGAGGAGGAGGTGGAATTGGACATTGGGTTGGCGTACTTCAAGATGCTCTGTGGATCAGGATTACCACTTTTTTGTCAAATAAATACACTTATGCTGTATTTCAAAGCAGCAATGTAAAATAGGTGGGTCGAATGGGTATTTTAGACTGTTTGGTGGACCTTGAATAACGTTTTTTTTCTAAAAACATAGAAGCAATATTTCCCTGCTGAAATATAAAATATGTCGTTGAACACAGAACTGTTTTGTGGACAAGGAATATGGTTTTTCCCCAAAATTACACGGATTCTCTATTTCACCACAGAAATGTCAAATATATATTTTGGCGGTGTAAAATAGGCTTGGTGGATCAGGATGACCACTTTATTTTTTAACTAAATTACACTGATGCACTATTTAATAGCTGAAATTGAATATACGGTTTAGTGCATTGTATACACAAGTGCTCTGTGGCACCACAGATCCCAGACTAGACAAATGGACTAAGTTTTTTTTTCCTTCCCTGAGGTACGAAATAGGATTAGGCTGATGTCCTTGGCTGGCTGGCACACATGCAGTACACTGCAGTGGCTAAAATGGCCACCGAGCACCACCTCAGTAACAGATGGATTACAAAAATTTCCCTGGCAGTGGCTGGGTACAGAAATGTTGGATTGCTGAAGCTCCCTCCCTCTCTATTTTGCTGTATCTTGTGGATTAAAGCACAGGTTCTTCTGATTTCTGCCCTATTCTGTCCCTGATCGCAGCAGCAACAACCTCCCTAAGCTCAAATCAGCAGAGTGACGTGCGGCAGTACGAGACTCCAGATTATAAAGAGGCTGGGTCACATGCTGCACTCAGCCCATCACAGGCATGCCATTAGTAGGCATGGCTGTGATGGCTTCTTAGGGCAAGAAGTAAAACGCTTGCTGATTGGCTGTGCAGCCCTTCAGAAAGCGGGAAGAAATCGCCGAACAACGGACCCAAAACCAAACTTTTTTGAAAATGTTCGGTTCAGGTCCATGTCTCGAACACCCTAAAATTTGGTACGAACCTGAACTATACAGATCGGATTCGCTCAACTCTACTCATGAAGGATCCTCAGAAGCTCAAGGTGAACCAAGGCCTATTGAGCTACAGCAACTTTAAAGATCTGACCAGACCACCAAAGGTCAGCTGCCTGCTCGTTATAGAGTTTCTGCAACAGCAGCCGAGAAGGAGAATTCCATCCCTTCCAGTTCAACTGTGATTGCATTCTTGTATCCGTTGGAGCTACAGAGCCGGAATAAGAGACTCATTGCTTTACATATTTGCCCTGCTCTAAGGACTCTCTAAAGACTCCTTTACCCTTGTTCGGCAATGTTCAAGTCATTTGCCCGGAGATGTACTTTGACACACTAAAGCCCTCCATGATGTTCTATAACCATCGTGCTTTGTGCCTAGGGAACGAACTCATACTCTGTAAGCCTTCTGAGAACTTTCCTTTTTGTTTACCTAATGCACTATACTGGTCTTTATTGTCAGCGCCCCCAGATCCCTAGTCATAAGAGAAACTACAGCCCTTGTCACCCATGATATATTGTGATGCTCCTGATATATATGCCTAACCCAATTCTCTTGCAGTCAAAGAAGAGACAAGAATGGGATAATGGTAATGTGTATATGCATGCATGTTCTTTTCAGGTGATGCATCATCGTGGCAAGCAGGGGCGTAACTATAGGGGAAGGAGGGGAAGCGGCTGCTTTGGGGCCCTGACCCAGAAGGGGCCCATCCAAGAGGAGGAGGAGAAGTACTAAAAGATTTTGTCAGGGCTCCTCAACATTATTACACAATGAAATTATATACAGTGGCAGTATAGACAGTGCAGAAAACGGATGGAACAGCTGCCGGGCCTGGTCTGAGAGAGCGATCTTTACTAGCCACAGGAAAGGGGGCGGCATGAAAGGAAGGGGTTGTGAAAAAATTACTGGGGGAGGGGGCCCCATTCAAAAATTTGCTGTGAAGCCTACTCATTTCCAGTTACGCCACTGGTGGCAAGAGAGCATCGAGGACGACTGACATTAAAGAAGAGGGGGATGCAGTGTCCTTAAACACACTGCTTAATGTTGTGATTGTGTTTCATGTAAATTGTGCTTATATATGAGTGCTCATGAAGTTGCATAGGGAGGGAGAGGTTCTAACAAGCCTCCCAAGGCTGACTCCACCCAACACTCAGTGCACAGTGCAGGAAGAAGAAGGTCAGCGTGTAATGTCAGAGGACAAGCTGAACCTAAGCAGCCATTTAACAGAGTTATCAAACTCCATAATTAGTTCCCTGCACCAGCCCATAGAAGGGAAAAGATTACAGAAGAACCAGGCAACTCTGAGAGGGAAAGAGAATATTGACAAAGGAAGATAACTGTCGTGTATCAGACTCTAGTCTCCTTTGCATCAGGTGGAGAGATTCCAAGCTACCAGCTGACCACCATAGTCAAAGACAAAAAGCCATTTGTCTGAATATATTATTCCTAGAAAAGGATACAGACGAATAGGATTATACAGTACAGCAGAGATAGTTCATCCCTTTTACCTGGAGAATTAAGAGAGATAAAACTGATTGTCACAGAGGACTATTCCTCATGCAACTTCTGAGAACTAATGGAAATCCTTTTAAAAGCTGCCTTGATGTAAATGACTTTTGCATACATTTATGACCTGTGGCTCTGCTTCAGTACTAAGTACTAAGAGTTTGTTAAAAGTTGTAGTCTCCTCATTCTGTATTATCATTACTACTACTCTCAACATTTGCACCTAACAGTGCTGGCGTCATGAACCAGGGGCCCAGCCACCAATAGCTCGCTAAACACCACAACCATCAAGGGCACCTCAACCTCCACTTGGCTGGTTTTCCCGGTAACCTAGACTGCTCCGGAAGATTTTGTGCTGTCTTCCCATCCAGTGCAAGCCGGCCAAAAGGGACAACTTAGCCGTGAGTACTACTATCCTCGGCACCTTATCACTAGTACGCTCACACACATCATCCCCTAGGGTGTCCGGTCGTTGCATGCAGACTGAGGATGACAAGAATCGCCCATCAGTTTTATAGTCCAATTCACTATAGTAGTAAAAATCCTCCTTCATATCCTACTGGTAATTAGACACATTATTAATTCCTGTATTGACAAACAGAAAAGCACAAAATCCACATTTAGGATAGAGAATAAACCCAAAATAGTAATAGGGTACAGCCACACATGTAGGTTTTCTGATGCAGTTTGGGGAATAATAAACAGGAGTGAATATTAAAAAAGTTGAAATTATATCTGAAATTTTAACTGTCATTCCTTTTGTGATACACTCCTGATTTAAGCTTCTAAAGCTGCATAAAAAACTGACCATTCCCTTATATATCACTGAGTATTAACCCCTTAACGCATTATTTTGTGCATGTCTGGCGGGGGAATGCTGTGCCAGACTGCATTCCGCTGTACACACACTACATCCATTTAAATGCTCACCGGCCGAGATGCGCCTGAAGCTCCACTTACCCCACTGTGTTGGGGACCGAATAACTCCCGCTTGACGGCCAGGGACTAATAAGCTGTGGACCCAGCCGCAGATCACTGTGATTAGTCTCTTCCTCCCTGTCAGTGATCGTGCGCATGTGCACACATCTTATCCTGTAGTGCCATCCAGCTATCATTGTTATTGGTCCACTGTCAGGAACGGACCGATCACAATGAATTATGTAACAGACAGCTATCTCTCAGCTTCGATCCTCTTCTAGCTCTCTACCGGGGCTAAAAGTTTTTATGTAAAAAAAAAAAAAGCAGCCGAAAAAAAAAAAAAATAATATGGATATGTATACATAACATTTTAAAAGGTATTGCTCTTGGAATATGGGGAGGAAAAAATAAAATGCAAAGATGAAAATGGGCTTTAACTTTAAGGCCTCTTCCATACGTGTGTCATGTTTGACGCCCGGATAAGAGGCGGGTGCATTGCGGGAATATGCGCAATTTTTCCGAGCATGTGAAAACTTTTGTAATGCGTTTTGCACTCATGTGGTAAAAATCGCCATTTTGGTACCCAGACCCTGGGCCACTTGATTGCATAGTTGGCGATCTCTCTTCTCTCCTCAAGCTTTAGCTGCAGTCTAAAGGACCTGTGATGACGTCCGTGATGGACCATGTTAAGGTCCTTTACACTACAGCTAAAGCTTGAAGAGAGAAGAGAGATCGCCAAAAACGCGATCAAGTGGCTAAGGTAAGTTACGTTTTTATTTTTAACCCCTCCATCCAAATTTTACTAAGCATTCTTTATTGAGAATGCTATTATTTTCCCTTATAACCATGTTATAAGGGAAAATAATAAAGATAGGGTCCCGTTGCTTAGCAACCATGCTGGAAAATCGCACTGCATCCTCACTTGCTTGCGGATGCTTGCGATTTTCCCGCAGCCCCATTCACTTCTATTGGGCCTGCGTTGTGTGAAAAATGCAAAATATAGAGCATGCTGCGATTTTCACGCAAAGCAGAAGTGATGCGTGAAAATCACCGCTCAAGTGCACAGCCCCATAGAAATGAATGGGTCCGGATTCAGTGCGGGTGCAATGCGTTAACCTCACGCATTGCACTCGCGCGGAAAACTCGCCTGTGTGAAAGGGGCCTAAGGGGTTAGAGAAAGGGACAGAGACTGAAAGGGGAGAGATGGAGAAAGGGTGAGATGGAGCACGATAAAATGGATAGTGGGGTGCTAGACAGAATCCTGGCCCCAACCTCCCACCTACAAGGTGTTAGTGATAACAATGGGCATACCCTCATTTTATGATTACTAAAAACACTACAAGTTTATCCTAATTAAAAGACATGGCTTTTCCTGAATATAGAAGTAAGGAAAAAGAAGCTTCCTTAGCTCTATGCGTGAGATATGGTTGTGTTATAATAGAAATGTCTGTATATGATATACATATGGAAACCACATACTGGATATCCACATGTATCAGGAAGATACTTCAGGACTAGAACTCATGTCTAGGCCTCATGCACACGACCGTTGTTTGATTCCGTGTCCGTTGCTCCGTTTTTCGTGATTTTCTGGGGACCCATTGGTTTTCAATGGGTCCGTGGAAACCTCGGCAAATGCACCGTTTGTCCTCCGCGTCCGTGGTCCGTGATTCCAGTCCGTCAAAAAAATATAACCTGTCCTATTCTTGTCCGTGAAAAACGGTTCACGGACCCATTCAAGTCAATGGGTCTGTAAAAAAATGCGGATGGCCATCCGTGTGTCATCCGCGTTCCGTGTCCGTTTTTTTTGCGGATCCTTTGGCAGGCACTTGGGAAAAATTGTCAGCCTGTCTTTTGGTAAAATCTTTCGGGTCATGTCCGCTAAAAAAAACGGAAGACACACGGAAACACAACGGAAGGCAAAAACGGACACGGATCACTGAACAACAGAACCCCTTTTTGCGGACAGCATAAAAAAACGGTCGTGTGCATGAGGCCCTAGCCTGATTATTATCAGTAATTAATATAAATATTAATTACCTGTCTTGTGGCTCTTTTCTTGTGGTTGACCAGGGAATATGTCAGGTTCCACCGTTTTACTGGGCATCTGTCACCTGTAAAAAGTCAGAGGTGTGATAATATGTTCCTGCTACATGCTACAGACATTAATATTTATAACACGCTAGGGAAATAACTGTATATCTTAGGGTGCATGTAAAAATAGGGGGGTGAGAGAGAGACAAATTGAGAAGAGAAGAAGGAAACTTTAATAAAATGAAATAGGTGGATTTACCCCTTCACCCATAATGACTTAGAGGTCTACAATGACCAGGAATCACCATGTCGTCACATCTGGTCTTTTTAATCTCTCAAATGCCACAACTAATAGAGATACGCAGTGGCGTATCTATCACGAGGCAAACAAGGCATTTGCCTAGGGCGGCACTTCCAATGGGGCGGCGCCGCGGCAAGATGCCTTGTTTGCCTCAGTGATAGATTTTTTTTTGTGTCCGGGCTGCGCTGCTGGGTGTGCGCCGGCGCCGCTCCTCCCCGCCCAGCGCCGTTGTAAGTAATTTATTCACTCCACTTGCCTGAGAGAAGCGCCGGAAGACTCACACAGGCGCACTGGCAGAGGCATTGAAGTGCGCATGCGCCTGCCAGTGCGCCTGTGTGAGTCTTCCGGCGCTTCTCTCAGGCAAGTGGAGTGAATAAATTACCTACAACGGCCGGCGCTGGGCAGGTAGGAAATGTCTGTGGAATCGGATGACACTTGGGGGGAAGAATCTGTGGATGACACTAAAGAGGGGGAATCTGTGGATGGATGACACTAAAGAGGGGGAAATCTGTGGATGACACTGAGGGGGAATCTGTGGATGACACTGAGGGGGGAATCTGTGGATGACACTAAAGAGGGGGAAGCTGTGGATGACACTAAAGAGGGGGAAGCTGTGGATGACACTGAGGGGGGAATCTGTGGATGACACTGAGGGGGGAATCTGTGGATGACACTGAGGGGGGAGAATCTGTGGATGACACTGAGGGGGAATCTATGGATGACACTAAGGGGGAATATGTGGATGACACTAAAGAGGGGGGAATCTGTGGATGACACTGAGGGGGGATATGTGGATGACACTAAAGAGGGGGAATCTGTGGATGACACTGAGGGGGGAATCTGTGGATGACACTGAGGGGGAGAATCTGTGGATGACACTGAGGGGGGAATCTATGGATGACACTAAGGGGGGAATATGTGGATGACACTAAAGAGGGGGAATCTGTGGATGACACTGAGGGGGGATATGTGGATGACACTAAAGAGGGGGGAATCTGTGGATGACACTGAGGGGGAGGGAATATGTGGATGACACTAAAGAGGGGGAATCTGTGGATGACACTGAGGGGGGAGAATCTGTGGATGACACTGAGGGGGAGAATCTGTGGATGACACTGAGGGGGAGAATCTGTGGATGACACTGAGGGGGGAGAATCTGTGGATGACACTGAGGGGGAATCTGTGGATGACACTAAGGGGGAATATGTGGATGACACTAAAGAGGGGGGGAATCTGTGGATGACACTGAGGGGGGATCTGTGGATGGCACTTAAGGAGGGGGATCTGTGGATGGCACTTAAGGGGTGGATCTGTCTGTGGATGGCACTTAAGGGGGGGATCTGTGGATGACACTTAGTGGGATCAAGGGAGGGGTGTGAGGTGTGGCTGTCGTTATTCACTTTTAAATACAGGAATACAGGAAAGGATGGAGCCTAAAAGGAAGGGCGGGGTTTACAGAGAAAGGGGTTTGGCCTTGACAGGAAGGGGCGGGTCAAATTTATATTAGGGGGTGCCCGAGTTTAGTCTCGCCTAGGGCAGCACAAAACCAAGATACACCACTGGAGATACGGTAGCGGCATATGAGGGTTTCGGCACAGGGAGGGGATCCTTATCTTCCTTCCTTTCCAAGCCCCTTTAGCGAACTCACGAAGCTTAAATAAGTTACCTTGACAGCCTCATTCTTTCAGAAAGTGTCTTCGGGTTGTCATTGCTAACTCTTAGTAAAACAATAGATGGAGAGGGGTATTACAGCAGGGGGGGGGGGTTGTTGATTAACCCCTTTACACATAATCACATACACTTAAGTTATAATGTGTATAGCGTTGTATGGAGCAGGTTGCTGTGGTTTTCTCGCTCCATACACGACGCATCCTGACTTTATACTGTAGCGCAGCCAAAGCTACCAGGATTGACGATGATGCCAAATTTGGTAATTTAACCGCTCAGAGATAGTTGCATATGTAGTGTTAATCAGAAGAAAGGGGATGCCTCTTCCTTCAGATCCAAGCCCCTGCAACGAAATCACAGGGCTTGAATCAATTATAATCATACAGTATCTCTTGACCTTCAGAAGGGTCTGTCGGCTGTTATGGTTAACTGCCTTAAAAAAAAAAACTGTCACCTGGACAGCTCTGTGTGCTTTTATTCCGGGTGCCACCTTCCCTTTAAAACCGTGCTCAAAGCACAGATCAGCATGCAGATTGTCATAATCTCATGGAGCATAATAATGGGAGAGGGCTATTAGAGAGTGAGGATTAACCCTTTACACATGAATACATTTGTGTATGTTATTATACATAAGAGGTTGCATGGAGCAGGCTGCTGCTCTGAGTTAGCTCCAAGCACATTGGATGCTGGCTTTATTATATGGCTCATCCATAAAGATAAGGATTGACAATGGTTCCACACCAGGTCATTTAACTGCTCAGATTCCATGTTTACTAGAGATAGCAGCATATGTGGGGTTAAGCAGAGGGAGGGGGAAAAATTACAGGGCTTCAATCAGTTACCATGACAGGCCTGGGCCTTCTTAAGGTTCTTCAGGCCGTCATAGTCAATCAGCTCTGAACCTTTATACAAGGCAGAGCTTAGCAGTGAGCATGTCAGAATCCTATAGACCACAAACTTGCTCTATTATGGTCTATGAGACAAGCGATCAAAAGGTTGCTGGTTCTAAATCCCTATGGGGGAATATTTTTGTGGGTAATCACTAAAAATTTAAATCATCAGTATCACCCTTTCCTGTTTTTAAAAGTAAAAATAAATAAAATGTGAAAATGTAACCATAAAAGGTGTCTTCGCTTCCTAATATGTCAGAACTATCAAAATGTAAAATAACTTTTTTCTGCATGGTAGATGCTGTAACGGAAAACTAACTAAAAACAGGCAATTTGACATTTTTTGGTCACCTTCTCCCCACCAAAAATGTAATAATAGTGATAGAAAAGTCCTCACACAGGTCTGTATGTAGACAGAAATATGAAATGTTATAAAACTTTATAAAATAAAGTTATGGCTAATATAAATAATATTTACATGTGTTGTGATTTTTTTCTTGATATTGACTAGGCATATGTTAGATACCACCATCTTACTGGCAGGAGCATTGCTATAGTACTAAAAGATGCTGAGCCCAAGTCCTAATGTGTATAAGCCAAATTCTCTAAGTAATCTCAAACCTCCCCCCCCCCCCCCAACGCCCCCCACACACAAACATACACACATGCTTCGTAGCACTAATATCTGACTTGCTGGATGGGCACTCTGATACACAGGGCTCTATACAGTAGCAGCACATACCTGTTAAATCTAGTGCCTCACAGGTGAAGTCTCCTCTGATAGACATTCTCTTTCACCAAAATTGGAAGAATCAGCTAGATGGGGATTTTGTATAGGTTGGGGCCGGCCACGGTCAATGCTGGACAAGTGAGGAGCCAAAGATGTCTCAGTTACAATACTGTTATAGTGGCTGGTAGACACAGCACCAAGTTCTAACCTATTATGAAGCCTATATGACATCATCAGAAAATGAACAGAAGGCCAGCTCGCTGGCAGCCATTTGCAAAGGCTTGACTCCAGTTTATTGGCATTAAAAAAACTTAGAGTAAATGGCATTTTGTGCAAACATTTTGTCATTTTTCTTACTCTCTTCGTCACTTTTCAAAAGGCTAGGGAGAGCTTAGCGAAGGGGCCGGGTCCAGCTGGCTTAGATCTCAGTGTCTGGTGCATGGACAGAACAGATGTGACAAATTTATTAAGAGTAGTGTGGATCTTAATTAATTGCCCAGCGTTTTTACTAAGACTTACATGATGCGCCACTCTTAAGTAAATGACTCCCAGTAATGAAAGTTACAATCATCCTGAAACATGGAATACTGTTACAAGTATTGATGCTGATACATATAAGTGCACAAAGTGATGTAGTTATTACAATAACCTCAGTAAAAATCATTATTCAATTACTAGTCCTTAGACATGACATAGATATGTCCTGTGTGTTTAACCAGAACATATATGTCATCTAACACTGTTGCTTATTGAATGTCAGGGGTCACGCGGTTGATGCTGTGTTTCAGTTAGGCCATTTATACATTACACAAGAATGATCCATGGACTATACCATTCTACTGTGCATATAGGGGTCAATTGCCTGATATAAAGAAAGGTATGGAAGCTGAGTTTTATATACATGTATATTAGAAAATTGTATGATTTCCTATTATATAAATAAGCAAATAAAATGTATTAACTGGAACACCCTTTTAAATCTCTCCCATTGCCTCATTTAGGCATGTATTTATATCACACATGCATTTATAGTGCTTATTCCTATATATATCTAATTACAATACATCAAAGTCTACTAGGCACTGTTCAGACTTGTGGCATTGCTTCCATTTATACTGGGGCTATATACATCAGATTCATTTTCAATGGATACCAGCTAAACATAATGGACCCCATTAGTTTAGTTGGGTCTGTTAGGATTTCCTGAAAGGCTGTGCCTTTGTCTGTGGCAAAAATATCACTACAAACTAAGGAAGGTACAATTCACCCCTAGGAAGGATCTATTCCGGATCGATAATTTGGATTAATGTACCTCTCCTGTGTCATCTTGTCTTTGTCACATCTCCTGCTGGTTGTTCATGTGTGCTCCATCTGATGACAATGGCCTGAACTATACTAATGGCCGGTAGAGACATCACCGAATTCTAACCAATTATGAGGTCAGGTCTCTATGACATCATCAGAAGATAAGCAAATGTCTCTGGGAAGCATGTTGTAATGTACTAATATTATTTAGCCTCCTCTAAATTGTAATTTGCACTGGGACAGAATACTATATAATATATAAAATTAAAGTTGAACTTTGGCAGCAATAGGACATAAGCCACTTTTTATTTAGTAATGGCCCTATTTGTGTCTCTGAAATGGCACTGCTATATGTGTACAGTAAGTGCATAACAAATATCTCTAATAAAAAAAATCACAAAAACTAATAAAATTATAGATAGTAAATTCATATTTACATGTATAAATATCCTGATTCTAATTAACCTGCTGGCCTAGAATTAGTATGAACTCTGATAATTAGAATTAATTAGGTTACATACCTTTCCTGTCTCACCTCTTCCACATTTACATGCTTCACCACATTCTCCTTATGTACAAGTGTCTGGAAAACAGAGTGGAAAGTTCTAAGTGATTATGATGTCATAACTGTATGACATCACAAGAGAAGAGGAGCAAAGAATGCTGGGAGGAACACTGCATGATTACATGAAGATATGCATTGAAATCACACATACATATATGATACTTGTTCCTACATACAGAAATATATCTCTAATTAAGAAAAATGTAAATGTAGTAGGCTCTTTTCTGACTAACAGTGTGGCCCTGATTCATCAATACTTGGCAGACCTTGTGACAAATATAATGCTTCCTCCTATCATTGTTATTGGTCCACTGTCAGGAACGGACCGATCACAATGAATTATGTAAAGCTATCTCTCAACTTCGATCCTCTCATTTCTGTGAGGGAATTGATAATAGCCAGAGCCAGAGAACTTTCCAAAAAATAAAAACATAAATAAACGTGCCCCATCATCACCCCTCATTTGTACCTATTACAGTATATGACCTGTCACTGTGTTCTGTAAGTGATTTACCTATAGTGACAGTACTGTATATCTGCACCCCCAATTACCCTTCAATAAACCCCCCAGTCCCTGTCATCCATATTAATGACTTCCGGTCAGTAACCTGTCAGAAAGCTTTTTGTCTTAGCATTAGTAATTCATTAGGGTTAGTTAGGGATTTATCAGTGTTAGAGCTCTAGTTTTAGGGTAGGTTAGACTAACGTTTATTGTAAAAAAAATAATAATAATATTGGGGACCTCAGTACTTGTCTCTGATTATAAATACTCTGCGATTCAAATCCCCCTCCCCTCCATAAATCTGAAAGGCTATCTTCTATCTGTGACCAGTCCTTGTCACTGATTTTGCCACCAGTGACTGATATAAAGCTCCACTGCTTTTGGATCACTTTTTTTCTATTTTTTTCTGAATAGAAAAAAATTAAATAAAAAAAATATTGGGGCTCATTTAGCATATTGGGGAGAAAGCGTGTTTGGGTCCTTGTCTTAGTATTAGGAATTCATCAGCGTTATCGCTCTATTTTTAGGACAGGTTAGATAGACTAACATTTATTAGTAAAAAAAAAAAAAGTACTTTTCAAGTTAGTATGAGTTGTTAAAGTTACAAAATGTCTCAATGGGTGTACAGTGCCGAGGAGGCTTATGCCATTCTAGCCTCAGAGGCTGACTCTGACAGTGGAGAAGAAGAATCTTTTCTTACATATACCTTTTCTTCTGATTCATCGATTGAAAATTCCTCTCACAGATGCACTAGAGTTATCAGCTTCTACAAAAGACCCCAGCTGGACTTCTGCTAATAACTTTGTTCCTCAGGTGCCGGACTTTACGGCCATTACAGGCATTGATGTGAACACTGCAGGGTTCAAGGAAGCTCATTTTTTCCACCTTTATTTTCTGATGTGATGAATTGATGGTGGAGCAAACTAATCTTTATGGTTATAAATGGATTGGCACTCTAATATGCAATTATCATCGAAAATCTATTAGTAAAAATACCTTAATACAATAAAAAAATAAAAACAGTACAATGTCCTTGTGGTAGGGGACAGAAAATTATTCACTATGTTCAGTGTGTGCTGCCGTATTCTCCTACCAGGTGGTCCACCTGGTGATGGTGGATAGTCCTACCAGGTGGTCCACCTGGTGATGGTGGACAGTCCTTAAACCAGACGCGTTTCGGGGAACGCTGTCCCCTTCATCAGTAGCGAGTCAGTATTTTGACTATTGCAAATAATATCAATATATATTGTTTGATTTTTTCACTCACTCTGTATTGGACCACTGAGGTTCCGTGTGGATGCCGTAGCCTCTACATTTTGGGCTAACAGCTACCTCTACTATCCACCATCACCAGGTGGACCACCTGGTAGGAGAATATGGCAGCACACACTAAACACAGTGAATAATTTTCTGTCCCCTACCGCAAGGACATTGTACTGTTTTTATTTTTTTATTGTATTAACCTCTTAAGGACCTCTTAAAGATGGCGCTCGCTTCTGCTCCATGCGGGCGCCTTAGCCGCGGGTGTCCGCATGGTTCCTGTAGCAGACACCCGCGGCTAATGTCCGCGACCGGCAGCGATGCCGATCGTGGACATTTAACCCCTCAGATGCCGTGGCCAATCCTGACCACGGCATCTGAGTCCGCACAAACCGAAAGTTTTACTTTCGGTTTGCGCTCCGGCTCCCCCGTGCGGCGATCGGAGGAGCCGGAGTGCGCCTGTAGTAGCCTGGGTTTCTATTAATGAAACCCAGGCTGCTGTATAGTATTTCCTATGGAGCCTTGCCTGTAATAGGCTTCATAGAAATTATGCGATTTTTTCATATATTCCAACGCTATTGCATTGGAATGTATGAAAATCGCAATCAGATGATTGTAAGTTATAGTTCCCTATGGGAACTATATAAAAGTGTAAAAAAATTAAAAAAAAAGTTAATAAAATAAAAAAAAAACCATAAAAGTTCAAATCACCCCCCTTTTGCTAAAAAATTAAAAAAACTAAAGAAATTAAAAACATACACATCATGGGTGTCGCAATGTGCGAAAACGCCCATAGTATAAAAATATAAAAAAATATTCCCCATACGTCAAACAGCAAAACTGAAAAAAGCGTCCAAATGACGGATTCGCCATTTTTGGTCGCTTCATTTTCCACAAAAAATTACATAAAAGTGATCAAAAAGTCATAAACACCCCAAAATAGGGGTCAAAACATGGTAAAAAAAATTAAAACTGATTTTTTCCCATTTTTGAATTTTTTTTCACTATCAAAACGCAAGAAAACCTATACATATAGGGTATCGTCGGATTCGTACTGACCTGTAGAGTAAAATTAATTTGTCAGTTTTATCGCACATCGAACGTCGGAATTTAAAAAGCCGCACAACTGTGGTGGAATTGCTTTTTTTTTGCAATTTCACCCAATTTGGAATTTTTTCCCCGCTTCCCACTACATCATATGCAATATTAAATGGTGGCGTTGGAAAGTACAACTTGTCCCGCAAAAAACAAGCCCTCATATTACTATGTGAACCGAAAAATAAAAAAGCTATGGCTATGGGAAGGCAGGGAGCGCAAAACGAAAACTCAAAAAGTAAAAATCCTCCGGTCCTTAAAGGGTTAAGGTATTATTACTAATAAATTTTCGATGATAATTCCATATTAGAGTGCCAGTCCATTTATAACCATTGTACCAAACATTTTGAAGGGTGAATCAAATAGGATTAGAGCACCACCCATGCGAAGGAGGAAGTGAGCTTTCTCTATACTATATACTTTGTAAACTAATCTTTATGCCAATTATTAGCTGCCCACCCCAACTCATACTATGAAAAACCCTTCAGTGGACTCCCACGACCCCTGTGGAAATGAAAAAATACTTAATATGGGGATAGTTAAAAAAACATCACTATTGTCATATTGGAGTAATGACCGTTTACATCACACGCCAATATACTGCACCATTATGCCCGGGACCCGATTCGAAGTTCTTCTGAATCTTCTACACTATAACACTAATGTAGATTGTCCACCTCCTAATGATGCTGTATATGATCGTTCGGCCCTTTATAAGTTATTATAATCTCAAGTTTGGCCAGGTATACACCCCTAAAAATCATCTGTCCATTTATGAATCTCTTGTGCACTTCAAGGGCAGACTGCATTTTCGACAATACCTGCCCAACAAACGGGCCAGGTATGGCATCAAAATCTACAAATTATGTGAAAGCCAAAATGGCTATACAGATAAATTCAGAGTATATGAGGGAAAAGATTTAAAAATTGAACCCCCAGAGTACCCCCTGTCCTTGGAATAGCAGGCAAAATAGTATGGAACTTGATTCACTTCCTGCTAGGTCAAAGGTACAACTTGTACCTTGACAACTTCTACACAAGCGTCCCACTACTGAAATGCCTGTTTTCCTTGAAAAAGGAGTGTATGAACTCCGAAACGCGTAGTCATCCAATAAAAGAACATACATCTAACCATCCGCCTCAAGGTTGTTTTTGTGCGCCATACAGTATCAAGACAGTGTACCTAACTAGTACACTCAGTACGCATTATTTGAGGAACAGGAAGGGGAAGAAGGCAGGGCCACACAAAGTGAAAGCAGAATAATACAAGGACAGCATTTCCTTGGGGCAGTTTCCCCACAGAGAAGGCCACAAAAAAAGGTGTCGGGTATGCTCCAAAAATGGAATCAGGAAAGACACAATTCACCATTGTGAGACGTGCTCCTCAAAGCCTGGTCCTTGCATAAAAGATTGTTTTAAAATCTACCTTTAACTTTAATTAAACCCCCTTTGATCATTTTATCAAACACCCCCTTGAAACTGTATGCTGGGAAAAATTCTAATTCCCCTTTTCTCCATATTTCAATTGGCATTCTAATATAACCCATAACAAAGCTAAACATTCTCATTACACCTCTAGATGAATACCTTGACGGGTAGAGATGAGTGAATCGAAGCTGACAAAGTGGAATTAGATCAGAATTTCAGGAAAAATTCAATTAGCAACTAATGCGAATTTCCTCACGCTTCGTGGTAAGGAATCACAATTTTTCCAAAAATGGCGGCTACACGTGTGAGGACTGAGAACATGGGGCAAGGAACTCTGGGAAGGAGGGATCACCCAGATTGAAGTGCATGCATGCAGCCAATCAGCAACCAGCCGGCCCTGTGATGTCACAGCCCTATAAATACGGCAGCCATTTTAGATTCTGCCATTTTCCAACGTTCTGAGTACAGGGACAGGCGTTAGAAGGCACCAGTGACAGCAATTGAACAAACCTCATTATGAAAAAAAAACTGAAAAAATCATTTATAAGTGCATGGAAAGGATAGGGAGGAATCATTTCACAGCATTGTAGTGCAGGGAGAGACGTCAGAAAGCGCTAGGAACAGTGCTAGAAAAGTGATTTACAAGGGCAGTGAAAGGATAAGGAGCAATCATTTCACAGCAACTTAGTGCAGGGAGAGACATCAGAAGGCGCTAGGGACAGTGCTAGAAAACCGCTTTATAATTGCAGGGAAAGATTATTTGGGAATCCTTATTTGCGGCAAAAGCCTTTAGTGCCCTTTTTCATTATAGAAAGAAAAATATATACGCACTTCACTGGTGCACTAATTTGTGGCAATAGTGTTTAGTGGCCTATTTCTGTACAGAAAGAAAAATATATACATATTTCATAGTTGCAGTTATTTGCGCTAAAAAAGTTTACTGGCCTATTTCAATACAAAAAGAAAAATATATTCTCAGTTAACTTCTGCAGTTATTTGTGGCTAAACCATTTAGTGGCCTATTTCAGTACAAAAAGAAAATATATAAGCATTTCACTAGTGCATTTATTTTAGTACAGAAAGATATATATATATATATATATATATATATATATTTATGCATTTTACATCTGCAATTATATGTGGTGAAAGCGTTCAGTGTCCTGTTTCAGTACAATAAGAAAAATATATATGCACTTCACTGTTGCATTTATTTGTGGTGAAAGAGTTTAGTGGGCTATTTCAGTACAAAACGAAAAATATATACACATTTCACTTGCACAGTTATTATTATTTCAGTATAAAAACAAAATATATTCAGTGTTCACTGTTGCAAGTATGTGTGGCAAAACATTTTGTGACGTATTTTGGTCGAAAAACAGATTTGATTCAGCATTCAGTGCTGCAGTTATATGTGGTAAAATCTTCATGATGTATCCATGATAAATTTGCATTGTGGGGGCCCGTGTGGCTTTTACACACTTTCAGAATAATCCTTCAATGGGGCGAATAGATGCCGGATAGCCGGGACGCTCCATGACCTACCCAGGAGTAGAGATGTCCCAATCTATTCGCCGGCGAACATCACTTGTCCGCCCCCTATACATCATCATTGAGCAAACTTTGACCCTGTGCCTCACAGTCAGCAGACACATTCCAGCCAATCAGCATACCCCCTCCCAGACCCTCCCACCACCTATCAAAAAGTAAGGACAGCATCCATCAGATTCATTCTGAAGCTGCAGTGTTAGTTAGAGCAGGCAGAGTGCTGCTGCTGCTGCTGAATTGGGCAGACTAGATGGGCCAAATGGTTCTTATCTGCCGACACATTCTATGTTTCTAATTAATATAGGGATTCTAGGGAAAGCGTTAGCTACTAGTGTTCTTTGTCCACTCCAGTCTTTAAAGACTCGTCTGCTGTAAGGACAGCGTCCTTACAGCACCCTAAAAAGCCCTTTTTGGGGCTGGTACATTAGTCTGCTTTTTTTTTTTTTATATATATATTATATTGCAGTTGCCTGTCCGTGTGTGAGAGACCGCAGGCCCACAGACTGTACTGTGTGCACACAACTCATAGATAAAAAAGTCATTTAATTTTTACCCTTTAATATAATTTCAGTTGCCTGCCAGTGTGTGTCAGGCCCACACAGACTGTACTGTGCCCACTGCCAGTGCCCACCACTTATATCGAGTGGCACAGTACCTTGCAGATAAAAAAGTCATTTAATTTTTACCCTTTAATATAATTTCAGTTGCTTGCCAGTGTGTGTCAGGCCCACACAGACTGTACTGTGCCCACTGCCAGTGCCCACCACTCATATCAGGTGGCACAGTACCTTGCAGATAAAAAAGTCATTTAATTTTTACCCTTTAATATAATTTCAGTTCCCTGCCAGTGTGTGTCAGGCCCACACAGACTGTACTGTGCCCACTGCCAGTGCCCACCACTCATATCAGGTGGCACAGTACCTTGCAGATAAAATGTCATTACATTTTTACCCTTTAATATAATTTCAGTTGCCTGCCAGTGTGTGTCAGGCCCACACAGACTGTACTGTGCCCACTGCCAGTGCCCACCACTCATATCAGGTGGCACAGTACCTTGCAGATAAAAAAGTCATTTAATTTTTACCCTTTAATATAATTTCAGTTGACTAAAAAAGGCCTGATGAGATGCCTTGGGCTAAAAATGGTCTCCACGCTGCTGTATTTCATCTCTGCATGCCAGATGACTTGCGTGACTTCTCCGCCACCAACTAGGGTTCAAGCCGCAATGTTTTAGTACACTTGTGTACATGCCTAATTTTTCTGGCCTTTGGTGCTGCACTGTGGCTGTGGTGAAGGGGCTTGCGTATCACAATGAAGTGATCACCTCTATGAATGCGTTGGCAATGTTGGCACACCCCAGATGATACGGTCTTTGCTTCATTGTGAACAGACCAAAAGCGATCGGCTGGATAATTTTTCATAGAAAAAACATTAATTTTCTTTGTGATCATCTAAGGTGATCATTAAAGCCTACTAGGCCAACAATGGGCCCACACTGTAGAATCATTGTTTTCTTTGTCACTTAACTGTCACTGAACTACCTCAGCACGACCATAGGCTTTAAAAACAGCCATCGCCTGCAATCTCCCAAACATGCGCACGAGCACAGTCATCACTACACCAAGATTGACGCATAGAGAAATAAAATTTATGTCATGAGTGTGTCAACTATTGACAACTCTTTGTGGTTGTCTAAAATCTATTTGATACACGTCCCCTGATAGGGGACATAACAGGGATTAAATTTATAAGAATAGTACTACTTAACACACCACTCATATAAGGTGTCACAGTACATTGCACGGCGCACATGCAGTGCCCCAAATTGGAAGGAAGAGGACCGACCAACCATCTTTTTCCATCTCCCGGTTCCTAAAATCTATTCCATACACCGGCCCCTGATATGGGACAAAACAGAGATTAAACTGGTAAGAACAGATTTAATTTAAAAAAAGGAGGACAGCCTCTGCAGAGCTGGGTATTTTTTGGCCGCGTTACTGAACTCTCATGCACAATGGCTGTAGGCTCATGCGTCCTTTTGCGGAGGTGACAAACCTGGTCAATCAAACCCAAGGCAACATCATTGACCTCATCCCATATGCATTTTTTCTGGAGCGTGCACAGCGGAGAGTGCTGGATCAGGCCGTAGATGAACATGAAGAGAAAGAGTTGTGGTCACCATCACCACCAGAAGCAGCCTTGTCGTCATCCATTGCTGGACCTGCGGCAACACAAAGAGAAAATTCTGAAGAAGAGGAGTCAGAGGAGGAAGGTGGCTTTGAGGAGGTGAAAGGCCAACCGCAGCAGGTGTCCCAGGGGGCTTGTTGTCACCTTTCGGGGGCCCTTGGTGTTGTAGGAATGTTAGGTGATTTATGCCCTTTATGGATTAAAACCTGACTCTGCGTCAACTACGTAATTTTCCATGGGAGTTTCACCACGGAACCCCCTCCGGCATGCCACAGTCCAGGTGTTAGTCCCCTTGAAACAACTTTTCCATCACTATTGTGGCCAGAAAAAGTCCCTGTGGGTTTTAAAATTCGCCTGCCTATTGAAGTTTATGGCGGTTCGTGCGGTTCGCGGGTTCGCAAACATTCGCGGAAGTTCACGTTCGCGAACGGAAAATTTTATGTTTGCGACATCTCTACCCAGGAGCTGCTGTCAGGAGCAGCGTTTCATTTCTGAGACATCTGTATAGTCTGGAGGGAATCCAAAGACCCTCTCCATCTCCGTGATTCGTTATATGTGCTAAAATCTTTATTGACGTATTTCGGTCTACGTATACGTGGCAAAACCTTTTGTGCCATATTTCGGTGGAAAAACAAATTTTATCCAGCATTCAGCCCTGCAGTTATATGTGATAAAATCTTTTGTGACGTATTTCGGTCGAAAACTCATTTTTTTTTAGCGTTCAGCGCTGCATTTATATGTGGTAAAATCTTTTGTGACTTATTTCAGTGGAAAAACAAATTTTATTCAGCGTTCAGCGCTGCAGTCATATGTGGTAAAACCTTAATTTACATATTTTAGTCGAAAAACACATTTTATTCAGTGTTCAGCGCTGCAGTAATATGTGGTAAAATCTTTGACTTATTTCATGGAAAAACTAATTTTATTCAGCATTCAGCACTGTTGTTATAAGCGGTAAAATCTTTATTGAAGTATGTCAGTCAAAAAACTAAATTAATTCAGTGGTCAGCGCTACTGTTATATGCGGTAAAATCTTTATTGAAGTATGTCGGTTGAAAAAAAATGTTATTCAGCAGTCATCCCTGCGGTAATATGTGGTAAAATCTTTAGTGACGTATCTTGATGAACTTTGCGACTCTTCTGGGTTCAAAGCTATCTTGAAGCTTTGTCTTCTAATTGTCTGTAGCTACTAGAGGCCTGTTCATGCCAGGCAGATTCCCCCAACAGTATGTGGGTCGATCGACACTCTGTGATTGTGCCATTCTGTGGCTTCCTCATGCTGCTGCCACCTCCATACTCTGTGATTGTGCCATTCTGTGACTTCCTCATGCTGCTGCCACTTCCAGACTCTGTCATTGTGCCACTCTGTGGTCTCCTCATGCTGCTGCCACCTCCAGACTCTGTCATTGTGCCACTCTGTTGCCTCCTCCTGATGCTGCTGCTGCCACCTCCAGACTCTGTCATTGTGCCACTCTGTGGTCTCCTCATACTTGTCAAATTTTGCGGTGACATAGTGCATTTCTGTAGTTGCTGTAAAAACCCGTACTGTCGTACCACAGAGCACGTTTGCATACACCGCTGAAAAACCTGTTTTATATTTTTGTGGTGACATAGTGCATTTCTGTAGTTGGTGGAATAAACCTGTACTGTCGTACCAAAGAGCACGTTTGCATACACCGCTGAAAAACTTGTTTTATAATTTTGCGGTGATATAGTACATTTCTGTAGTTGCAATTTTTGGGGTGACATGCTGAATTTCTGTATTTGGGGGAATAAACCTGTACTGTTGCGCCACAGAGCACATTTACATACAACACAGAAAAAAACTGTTTTAAAATTTTGCGGGGGGAAAACTGTGTTTCTGTAGTTGAGTAAATAAACTCGTACTGTTGTGCCACAGAGCAGGTTTGCATACAACACTGAAAAACCTGTTTTATAATTTTTGGGGTGACATACTGCATTTCTGTATTTTGGGGAATAAACCTGTACTGTTGTGCCACAGAGTACATTTGCATACAATGCAAAAAAAACTGTTTTAAAAACAGAGCACGTTTGCATAGAACGCTAAAAAACCTGTTTTATAATTTTTGGGGTGACGTACCGCATTTCTGTAGTTTCTTGCAATAAACACTGGTTTTGTGCTACATAGCAGATCTGAGGCCTACCCTGTATTTCAATCATTTTAAGTACCCTTTTGAACTCCACATTTACATAGTTGGTTGCAAAATCACCGGTTTTGTGGTAAATAGCACATTTGCGGTGTACGCTGCATTTTTGACAGTCAAATTAAACCGTTAACCTCTGCTGTTACATTGTTGGTTTGACAAATCAAATTTTTGTTGATAGTGAAGTAATTGTATTGAATTGCTCCGTTACACTGTTGTGTGACCTAAATACATTTATTCGGTTTATGACACAGAAGGACATGCGCCAAACCGCTATCCGCCTCAGGCCAAGCCGCCACTAAATTTACAGAGTGTGAAGTTAGGGAGATATAGCGTCCCTGCCCGTGCTTACTGGTCCATGTATCTGTGGTTATGTGGACCTTGCCAAAGATGGCGTTGCGCAGTGCACACTTGATTTTATCCTCCACTTGGTTGTGCAAGAAAAGGGAAGGTTCGCCTGGAAAAGTAGTGCCGGCTGGGAACGACGTACTGTGGGACAGCCACCGCCATCAGCTGTTTAAAACAGTCCGTCTCCACCAGACGGAATGACAGCATTTCTTTTATTTTTTAATCATAAGTTTTTATTGAGTTTAGATTCAAATAATAACAGAAGCATTGTTAACATCGACATAGATATATCAATAAAGGAAGATGGGGAGGATGAATGGGGGGGGGGGTATGGATCAGGGAAAGAAAGTTAAATAGGGTACAATTATAGGTAGATAACTGGTGGTACAAGTGGATATGCATAAATAATAAGATAAATAGGTAGGTGCACAAGAACATATGAAAACAGATTCAGAAATAAAAGTATTTGGCACCAGTAGGTAAGAGCTGAGTACATATAGGCTGATTACATAGAGCTGAGTACATATAAAGCTGAAAATGTAATGATTGAGTGATAAAAGCTGAGTACATTGCAAAATAATTTATAAAAGCTGGTCGTACAGGCAAGCGGCTGAGAAGAAAAAAAAAGAAAACTTGGATAGCAACACAGTAATATATAGCCAAAGCGAAATGGCCAGGGGATTGTTGTGATGAGGCATAAAAAGTGTGAAAAAGTAGAGAGCTGATGGTAGGATGAAGTCAACCACATATCCCAAGTTACATAAAATTTCTCTTTTTTATGAAAGGCTGAAGCTGCCATTCCTTCATGCCAACAGCTATCCTTTACCCCCATAAGGACTTCTTTTATTGATGGAGTGTTGTCTGATTTCCATGACAGTGCAATTAGGCGGGAAGCGGACAAACAAAAATGGCTTATTAAAGATTTAAGAGGAAAAGATATCCCATCCATATCTAGGAATAAAAGTGCCATTTTAGAACTGGGAGTGATATTAATGGAGGTAATGTCAGAGATCACTTGGAAAACACTCCACAGTTTGTTAATAGGAGGACAATCCCACCAACAATGAAGATATGTACCGGGTGAAAGTTTGCATCTCCAGCAGGTGGAAGGAGTGTCAGGAAAAATCTGGTGAAGTCTTATGGGACACAAATACCAGCGATGGAGTATTTTTCTAGCTAGTTCTAAGTAATTATTACATCTAGATATGGATGTGATCACTTCAAAGGCGTCTTTCCATTGGTCTTCAGTTATAACAGAGTTCAAATCAGATGACCATTGAGCCTTGATCTTCTGTAAAGGGTCTGTGGCAATACATGTAAGAAGTTAATATACCACTGATACGCCTTTCGAGGTAGTGATTGGACCATGTAGCCATCTCAAGAATAGATATGCAGGAGATCCAATCTCTATCTCTTTATCAAGAGGAGATTTTTTGACTTGAGCTAATGCGTGTCTGATTTGAAGAAATTTATAAAATTCCTTCGAGGATAAATGGTAAGTATCTTGTAGAGAAGAGAAGGGCCTAATTCCCTCATTGGAGATAAGATAATTAATGTTGAATATTCTGGCAAAGCTGGCAAGAAGGATATACTTAATCGAGAATTTCCCTAATAACTTAATCTCCATTCTAGTCCAAGCTCTTGTAGTATCGGAGGACCACAAATATTTTGCTTGTTGCAATATTGTGGCTTCATAGTATTGGATGATAGAGGGACAATTTATGCCACCGTTATTCCTTGCCGTGAAAAGAATATCTTTATTGACTCTATGTCTCCTATTTCCCCATATAAACCTGAGTAGGACGTTTTGCATTTTTCTGAGGAAATCCATAGGAAGGCTTATTGGTAGGTTTCTAAAAAAATAAAGAATTTTTGGTAGAATGTGCATTTTAATTATCGCCACTCCGCATCCAAAGAGAGGAGCAGAGAAGGCGTTCGACGGGAGCCTGCCATCTCGACCAGGTCAACAAACCGTCTAGTTCCATCAGACGTTTGACGATCTTTGATGAAACCTACTTGGTCATCTGCAATTATGTGTGGGAGGACATCCGCTAATCTATTAGCTAAAATTTTAGAATAAATCTTTAGGTCCGTGTTTAATAACGAAATTGGTCTGAAATTTGCCGGTGAGTTTGGTTCCTTCCCGGTTTCGGGAGGGTAATGACATGCAGTTCACATGCAGTTTCAAGGACACTGCAGTGGCTAAAATGGCCTCCGACCCCCACCTCAGTAACAGATGGATTAAAAAAAAAACACTCCGCAGTTCCACAGGGCTCAGGGCTGGGTACAAAAATGTAGGATTTCAGTAGCACCCTCCCTTAACCCCTTAAGGACTTATGATGTACCGGTACAGCATGTTTCCCGAGTCCTTAAGGACCCATGATGTTCCGGTACGTCATAACTTTAAAACTAGATTGCGGCGCGGCGGGGGTGAATAGGAACAGGATGTCCGCTGAAATCATTCAGAGGGCATCCTGTCACAACGCCGAGGGGGTCATGTGACACCCCCGTATCGGCAATCGCAGCAAACCGCAGGTCAATTCAGACCTGCGGTTTGCTGTGCTTTCTATGATCTCTGATCCCCGTGGTCTGTGACCGGGGGTATCAGAGACTTAAAATGTGCGCCAGAAGTATAATTTTTAACCCCCCTGCACCCCGCAATATTACTGTCCCCGCTGGGGGGAATTGCGGGCGGTGCGGCGGGCTGGAAGTGTGGGATCCCCGCCCGCCTTCTTTCTAATTCCCTGGTGACTAGTGGTTATAGCAGAGGGTCAGCACATTGCTGACCCTCTATAAACTTCTGACATCTGTGCCGTACAGATGTCAGCAGTCTAACCCTTCCATACTGTGGTCCATACGGACCGTGGTATGGAAGGGGTTAACAGGGAGGGAGCTCCCTCCCTCTCCCATCGAGGACTGCTGTACCTTTGCAGTCCCCTGATTCTTCATGGGATTGCAGAGGGAGGGGGCTACCCTCCCTCCCCATCACCCACTGCTCTGTTCTGGCAGTGGGTGATGGTTACCATCGCAGAAGGATGCTTTCAGAGGCAATCTGCTTGCCATGGTGATGTAAGTCTAATCAGACTTCTGCTAAAGGCAGAAGTCTGATTAGGCTAAATGTAAAGTTAAAAATACAGTACTGTACACTATATAGTGTACTGTACCGTATTATATAGACATCAGATCCACTGGATCTTCAAGAACCAAGTGGGTCTGGGTAAAAAAAAATGTAAGAAAAAGTGAAAATAAAAGTAAAAATTAAAAAACACTTATCACTGAATAAAAATTAAAAAATAAAATACACTACACATTCTATGTATCGCCGCATCCGTAAAAATCTGCTCTATAAAAATATCACATGACCTAACCCCTCACGCAAATAACGTAAAAACTAACAAAAAAAGGTGTAAAAAAAGCAATTTTTTGTCACCTTACATCACAAAAAGTATAATACCAACTGATCAAAAAGGCATATACCTCCCAAAATAGTACCAATAAAACCGCCATCTCATCCCGCAAAAAATTAGCCTCTACATAGGACAATCGCCCAAAAAATAAAAAAAATATGGCTCTCAGACTATGGAGACACTAAAACATAATTTTTTTTCTAAAATGCTGTTTCTGTATTAAAGTGAAATAAATTAAAAAAAAGTATACATATTAGGTATCGCCGCTTCCGTAAAAATCTTCTCTATAAAAATATCACATGACCTAACCCCTCAGGTAAATACCGTAAAAAATAAAAACAATGTAAAAAAAAACATTTTTGTCACCTCCCATCGCAAAAACTGTAATACCAAGCGATCAAAAAGTTATATGAACCCAAAAATAGTGCCAATAAAACCATCATCTCATTACGCAAAAAATGATACCCCACATAGGACAATCGCCCCAAAAAATAAAAAAATATGGCTCTCAGACTATGGAGAATTTAAAATATGATTTTTTTTGTTTCAAAAATGATATTATTGTGTAAAACTGAAATAAAAAAAAAAGTATACATATTAGGTATTGACACGTCCGTAACAACCTGCTCTATAAAAATAACACAAACCTAACCCCTCAGGTGAAAAAATAATAAAAATAATATAAATATAAAAGTCCTTTTTGTCACCTTACATCACAAAAAGTGTAATAGTAAGCGACCAAAAACTGAAACAAAAAACCCCAAAAAGTAGTCATATTTGTATTGTCGCGTCCGTAACAACCTGCTCTATAGAAATAGCACACAATCTAACCTGTCAGATCAACAATATAAATAACAAAAAATAAAAACGGTCCCAAAACAGCTATTTTTTGCAAAGTAAGGGTGAATATCCAAACAAAACTCAATATTTATTGCCCTCATTCTGTAGTTTGCAGAAGCACCCCATATGTGGTCGTAAACTGCTGTATGGCCAAACGGCAGGGCATAAAAGAAAGGAACGTCATATGGTTTTTGGAAGGCAGATTTTGCTGGATTGGTTTTTTGACACTATGTCCCATTTGAAGCCCCCCTGATGCACCCCTACAGTAGAAACTCCAAAAAAGTGACCCCATTTTGGAAACTACGGGATAAGGTGGCAGTTTTGTTTGTACTATTGTAGGGTAAATATGAATTTTGGTTGCTCTATATTACACTTTTTTTGAGGCAAGGTAACAAAAAAATAAATTCTGAAATTTCATCTCCATTTGGAATAACTCATGTGGAACACCTAAAAGGTTTAAAAAGTTTTTAAAATCGGTTTTGAATTCCTTGAGGGGTGAAGTTTCTTAGATGGAGTCACTTTTATGGAGTTTCTACTCTAGGGATGCATCAGGGTGGGGAGGAAGGGCTTCAAATGGGACATGGTGTCAAAAAATCAGTCCAGCAAAGTACGCCTTTTAAAAACCACATGGCGCTCCTTTCCTTCTGCGCCCTGCTGTTTGGCCATACAGCAGTTTAAGACCACATATGGGGTGTTTCTGCAAACTACAGAATCATGGCAATAAATATTGAGTTTTGTTTGGCTCTTAACGCTTGCTTTGTTACTGTAAAAAATGGATTAAAATGGTAAAATTTTCCAAAAAATCGAAATTCTAAAATTTTATCTCCATTTGCCATTAACTCTTGTGGAAAACCTAAAGGGTTAATGACGTTTGTAAAATCAAGTTTGAATACCTTAAAGGGTGTAGTTTCAAGAATGTGGTCATTTTTGGATGGTTTCTATTATGTAAGCCTCACAAAGTGACTTCAGACCTCAACTGGTCCCTAAAAAGTGGGTTTTTGAAAATTTCTTAAAAATTTCAAGATTTGCTTGTAACGTTCCCAAAAAAATGAAATGGCGTTCCCAAAATGATCGAAACATGACGTAGACATATGGCGAATGTAAATCAATAACTTTTTTTGGAGGTATTACTATGTATTATGGAAGTAGAGAAATTGAAACTTGGAAAATTGCAAATTTTTCCAAATTTTTGAAAAATTTGGTATTTTTTTATAAATAAAAATGAAATTTTTCAACTCCATTTTACCACTGTCATGAAGTACAATATGTGCCGAAAAAAGAATCTCAGAATGGCCTGCATAAGTAAAAGCGTTTAAAAGTTGTCACCACATAAAGTGGTCAGATTTGCATAAAATAGCCGAGTTCTTAAGGTGAAATAGGGCCTTAAGCAGTAAATAATTGCTGTAGCTTGAAGATTTCACACCACCAGGTTCAACAGATTTATTTCCCAATCTCTCCCTGAGAGCACTGGCAGCAAACTTTCCTTATACTATCAGCAGCAGAGTGACGTGCAGCACTACGTGACTCCGGCTTTTAAAAAGGATGGGTCACCTGCTGCACAGCCAATCACAACCATGCCATTAGTAGGCATGGCTGTGATGGCTTTTAGGGGAAAGATGTAAAACGCTTGCTGATTGGCTGCTCTGCAGCCTTTCAAAAAGCGGTAAGAATCGCCGAACAACTGACCCTAACCCGAACTTTTATGAAAATATTCAGGGTACGGTCCGTTTCCCGAACATCCTAAAATTCAGCACGAACCCGAACTATACAGTTCGGGTTCGCTCAACTCTAGTCATTACAGACAAAGGCAACCGCCTGTCCACAGCCAACGTGCACAAGCTCACTTTCATTAAAATAAACCAGGCTCGGATCCCACAAGACTTGTCTGTACCTTGTGCAGAATAGACATTCATACCCGCCTCAACCATACATTTTTGTACTCAAGTGCACTTATTCTTTAATTTCTTTTTTTTTTATTTGTCCAATTATTTTGGGCGCTACCCCAATTTAGCTGGCTACCTCCTCCTCCTCCTCCATCGCCTCTTCCACCTACAACACCAGATTCACTGCCTCCTCAACCTCCCACTCCACATCCACCTCCTCCTCCGAGTTGCAGGTAAATAATTTTAAATTTTTACTTATTTTTTTATTTTAAGCTATTTCCCTATCCACATTTGTTTGCAGAGCACTTGATATGCTCTTAAGCACATTTTGCTGCCTTTTGCAGCCCTCTAGCGCTTTCCATTACATTTTAGGGCCATTTTAGTGCCCAAAAGTTCAGGTCCCCATTGACTTCAATAAGGTTCAGGTTCGGGGTAAAGTTCGGGTCAACTTCGGGTCCTGAACCCGAACTTTTTTGTGAACTCTGGCCAAACCCGTCGAACCCGAACTTCCAGGTGTCCGCTGAACTCTAAACAGCATACCTCACAACCAGGTTACATAAGTTGATGGGGGCTGTTATATTCACCCTGTTGGCCGTAATGCCTAGAAACTGCCTAAGCTCATGTAATGATTTCTTAGGGGATTTCTTTCTTAAGAGCTAATTAGTCTTTTTTATGTTTTATTTTAATGCGATGTATTATCTAATTTTCCCATATTATCCTCGGGAGAAAACACAAAGATATAAGAAGAAACATAAATGGCTTGTGGTAAAAACATTATCCAGGCAGCTCTTTATAACTAGAAGAAGTGATATAAAGAACAATTACTCCAAGATCATGGATAGACATACTAACGGTTAGTGACAAGAGAATGACTCTCCAGCCTATACCTTAAACCAACCTACTGATTGCCTGATGTCTCATTGCTGACTTCTAGATAAAATTGTACATTATGTATTGTATATTTCCCAGTTAGTACTTTGGTTAGGCCAACCTTTACAATACTGTATACATGACCTCTCCACCTCTTATTCCCACCTAGAATTTTTTATAGCACTTTTAATTTGATCCATTTTGGCAATCGAATGGCAGCTGTTGTCCAAAACAGTAAAGGCTATGCTGTCCTAGGCACATTTAGTGCTCACACCATCTACTAGGTTGGCTACAGCTGCCTATTGACTTGAGTGAATATAGTAGCTACATAAAACTATTTTGACTATGCTGTACATTGGTTTTACCGTGATTGCTGTGATTTTGTGATGTGGTTATTGGCTATGCCGTTTATACAAATGAAATACATGTGATTGAATGAAAATTATGTAAAAATGCATGGAAAATAACACACAGAACTGAACTGCAGCAAACCTGGTAAAACTAAAAAAATATACCATTACACAGTTGCCAGTTAAATATACACCTAATGTATAAGTTCAAAGGCAATGTACATATGGGCATAAACTGACCACCTTTCTCCTCATGCAACTGCTGTGATGTCTCCTTATCATTTACTTCTGGAAACTGCAGCACCAAGTCAGGACATTTAACCATTACAATGCCTTTCTGAAGAGATTACTGTTACATTAGCTGGAGGTAAGTAATGTGAAGGTTAATTCTCCTGACTTGTAGCTATAATAAACAAGTTAGTGATAAGGAGATATGAGAAGCAGCTAGTTTTTCCTGTGAGGTGTCATCCACTCCTTCCTGATGTCCTAGGTGCATGCCCTTATGTGCCTTGTTGTAAACACAGCTCTGTTGACATTTGTATAATCTTGTGCCTGCTTGTGCCTTGATAGTGAAAATCAACCACAAGTGTTCATAAAAGCCTAGGTGTAGCCCCCGTACATGGAAAAACACAGAAGGAAATGTTCACACCACACTTTTAAAGAATTTATATAACACTGAATTTTTATGTACAAGTGGCTGAAATTATTGATGCTCCAGGCTAAAAAAAAAGAAGAAAAAACAAAACAGAAGAATTAAAAATCCTAATTTCCCTTTCCCAATTTTGCAAATAATGTAAGTAAACAGACCTAAATAAGCGTCATTGGTATTACTTTGTCCAAAAAATATTAAAGTATTGTATGATGACTGCCATAATAGAAAAAATCAAAATGCCCAAATCACCATTTCTTGGTTGCTTCACCTCCCCCCTCTAAAAATAAAATTAATAAAAAGTGATCAAAAGTCATACATGCCCCAAAATGATATAAATAAAAACTTAGTTGTTAAGGGTGGAAAAAGACAAAAGTCCATCAAGTCCAACCTGTAATCCTGCTATATCGATCCCTGGATCAATGTCCATATTCCTTTCAAAAAGGGGTCGGGTCAAAGGGAAATCTACAATACACCGGGCTGCCACCCATATAGAATCCGCAATACACCGGGCCGGCACCCCTATAGAAATGCCTATTCTTGTCCGCTATTGCAGACAAGAATAGTACATGTGTTATTTTTTTCGGGAGCAGCGGCTGGAAGTACGGAGCCGCGGACCGGAACTGCGGATCTGGACAGCACAATGTGTGCTGTCAGTCATCCTTTCCGTTCCCATTGAGAATGAATTAGTTCGCACCCGTTCCGCAGTATTGCTGAATGGATGCGGATCCATTCTACGGACATGTGAATGGACCCTAAAGAATACTTGTCACTTCATATGACTGAATCTTTTTTTTCTCCAGTCGTAGGGGGTGGCCCCTTGCTTTTTGGCCTTGAAAATTACAATTGGTTAGTAACGCTATGCGAAAACTGTGATCGCTAGTGATACTACATCTGCAATTAAGGACTCAAAGCTATTTTACATGGACCAATGACCGGGCCAATTATTGGGAAAGAACACTCATACAAACGCTTGTTCCCAATAATTGGCCATGTAAATGTTTGTCAGTTGATGCGATCATTTATGTGGCGCAAAATATCATCATTTATCAGCACCACATTGCCCTGTGCAAACATGGATGTACAGTGATGTTACTAACAATCAAACTGTATGGAGATGAATGATCACGTTAACATTTATCCCCTTACAGTAAATATTATTGCTGCGTCTAAAACATTTGTTTCCAAACATTGTACTCTCGGTTAGCCGGTGTGAAAAGTGCTCATTGTCCAAGCTCATTCTGTTGTTTTTCTAAATATCAATTTATTATACCATATCTGCACTTTTTGCATATATAGTATGTGTTTCCTCAGACACTATGTCATAGTAAAGACTAAGGAGACCTATGGTAATTTGCCTCAAATGTTTGCTGTTTAACATAGTAACATTGTTTATGTAACATAGTAGCATAGTTTATAAGGCAGAAAAAAAGCCATCTGTATATCCAGTTCAGCCTGTTATCCTGCAAGTTGATCCAGAGTAAGGCAAACAATAAAAACAATTTTCCCCACTTTAGTGTCTAGTAACATGATTTATTTTATTTTTGTTAGTCACCAAAATATATCATATCTGCGAGACTTGTGTTATTTTTTTTCATTGAGAACAATGATAGTATACACAACTAAAATAGCATCCAGGAGGCAGTTCTGTACCCTGTGGTGTATAATATATTGGGGTAATAGCACGTATAATGCAATTCAGTCTATCTTCCAGGTTATCATATGTATAATGATTCATCAGAACACGATTTTACCTTCCAAGGATTCAGTGATCAAACAATTCTTCAGATTTTCCTCTTCCCAGTGTTCATGTCCATGTATCTAATCACTGTTGCTGGGAACTTGGGAATCATGCTGCTTATAGTGACTGATTCTCACTTGCACAGTCCCATGTATTTTTTCCTCTGTAACCTGGCATTTATTGATCTTTGGTATTCTTCAGGAATCACACCTAAAATGTTGGTTGATTTAGTTTCTGTGGAGAAGAGCATATCATACATTGGGTGTGCATGCCAAATGTATTTCTTCGTAGCTCTTGGCAGTACTGAGAGTTTTCTACTTGCAGCCATGGCCTTTGATCGCTATATAGCAATATGCATCCCACTTCTGTATCTGAAGAACATGACCAGGATGAAGTGTTTGAAGTTGCTTAGTGGATCCTATGTGGCCGGCTTTCTACACTCTTTAATACAGACATGTTGTACTTTTCGGCTTTCGTTCTGTGGTTCTCACTATATTCAGCATTTTTTTTGTGACATTCCACCTCTGCTAAAATTGTCCTGTTCTGACACCACTATAAATGAGTTCATACTGTCCATTTTTGCATCTTCTGTCACTTTTACTTCTATCATTGTCATTGTCATCTCTTATACTTCTATTTTGCATGCTGTATTTAAAGGGAAATCATCCAAAGGGAGACATAAAGCCTTCTCCACTTGTGCCTCTCACTTCACTTGTGTGATTCTTTTCTATAGTACAGTTATATTTATGTACTTGAGGCCAAGTTCTGTATATTCCTTAGAACAAGACAGAATTACCTCATTAGTTTACA
Source organism: Bufotes viridis (assembly GCA_033119425.1). Lineage (NCBI taxonomy): Eukaryota > Metazoa > Chordata > Amphibia > Anura > Bufonidae > Bufotes > Bufotes viridis. The sequence continues at coordinate 145,796,351 of CM065590.1, read as the reverse complement.
CACTGGTTATTCCTATGCTGAACCCTCTCATATACAGTTTACGGAATCGAGAAATGAAGCTTGCTTTGAAGAGGGCAAATATTTTGTCTTGTTGCTAAATAAAACAAAAATGTTATCAGTCTTCTAGAATTTTTGTTCTGTAGAATTTTGAAAATTGTATTTGTTGTTTCGTATGTTTGTGTGGCGCTGGGCTATAATCTGGAGTTCTGTACTTATACAGTGCTGGTTTAAAGCTCCTGCAGTCTGGCAGGAGCAGCTCAAGTCCCTGGTAGAAATGAGTGAATCGATTCTAATCGAATTCCACCTGAACTTTCCATAAATTTAGGTCAAATCCAATTTTTTTTTTGTTGATTCAATTTGTGCAAATTTCTCAAAATGGCGTCAGCTGTTTTTCAGCTCAGAAGACAGAAAAAATGAAAGAGAAGGAACTTACGACCTCAGGAAGTGCGTGCACACAGATCATCAGGTATTTGCTTCCAAAAAGTAAACATTTTTCAGATTTTTTTGTGAAGTAGTGAAGTTTGTTTTGTTACAACTAGCAAACTATATGTTTATCCATTTCCATATATGTCACTTCCATATTAAGATTACTAATTGTTTGACATTACAGAATTTTAAGTGAGATGCATAAAGACCTAGGAGACCCTGAGTGTCATGAACAACTTTTCAGGTACACTTGAAGTACTTGAAGTACTTTCAACTTGCGTGGAATTTATTCGGACTCAAATTAAATCACCCAATTGCTTTGTCCAAATCGAGTATCTGTTTTTCACAGGGGAAGAGACAGAAACAGTTTATTATCACTTCTTTCTTCTGTGATTCTGTGTTTTTGGTTCATAGCGAGTGTCTACACTGCTTCCAGTATTGGACCTGACGATCAAGTGTCCCACTACTGAAATGCCTGTTTTCCAGAGACACTGTTGCATGCGGAACTATCAGACGAATACAAAAACATCTCACTAAAAATTTTATAGACCAAAGAATAAAAGTAAGGGAAAGTAGGGCAGTTTGCAGTGATAACATGATGCTTGTTACTACCATACATGCTGACAGATCCACATCTGAACCAGTTCGTGGATCCACAGAATCAGTCCCCAAACTGTGTGCATCCAGGACTATAATAAGTTTATGGGAGGTGTGGATCTGTCAGACCAGGTATTGCAACCATGCACTACCCTTCGCAAAACTCAGGCATGGAATAAAAAAAATTTGCATAGCTTTTATAATATACAGAAGTGCAGGAAACAGAGGAAAATTCCTGCATTCTCATTACACCCTTAGATGAATACCTTGACATGTGTTATTTTATAAAAGGGGACGAGAACTATGTGACACTGGTAAAATAGAGTCAAAAAAGTTCATTTTTATTTATAAAAAAATACCAAATTTACCAAAAGTTTGGAGAAATTAGCAATTTTCCAAGTTTCAATTTCTTTATTTCTATAATACATAGTAATACCTCCAAAAATAGTTATTACTTTACATTCCCCATATGTCTACTTCATGTCTGGATCATTTTGGGAATGATATTTTATTTTTTGGGGATGTTACAAGCAAATCTTTAAATTTTTTCTTCACTTTTTAAGGACCAGTTCAGGTCTGAAGTCACTTTCTTAGGCTTACATAATAGAAACCACCCAAAAATGACCCCATTCTATAAACTAAACCCCTCAAGGTATTCAAAACTTATTTTACAAACTTTGTTAACCCTTTAGGTGTTCCACAAGAATTAATGGAAAATATAGATAACATTTCAAAATTTCACTTTTTTGGCAGTTTTTCCATTTTAATATTTTTTTTCCAGTTACAAAGCAAGGGTTAACAGCCAAACAAAACGCAATATTTATTGATTTGATTCTGTAGTTTACAGAAACACACCATATGTGATTGTAAACTGCTGTACGGGCACACGGCAGGGAGCAAAAGGGAAGGAATGCCATATGGTTTTTGGAAGGCAGATTTTGCTAGACTGATTTTTTGACACCATGTCCCATTTTAAGCCCCCCTGATGCACTCCTAGAGTAGAAACTCCAAAAAAGTGACCCCATTTTAGAAACTAAACCCCTCAAGGTATTGAAAACTAATTTTACAAACTTTGTTAACCCTTTAGGTGTTCCACAAGAATTAATGGAAAATAGAGATAAGATTTCAAAATTTCACTTTTTGGTCAGATTTTCCATTGTAATAATTTTTTTGCAGTTACAAAGCAAGGGTTGACAGCCAAACAAAACTCAATATTTATTGCCTTAATTCTGTAGTTTACAGAAACACCCCATATGCGATCGTAAACTGCTGTACGGGCACACGGCAGGGTGCAAAAGGGAAGGAATGCCATATGGTTTTTGGAAGGCAGATTTTGCTGGACTGTTTTGTTGACACTATGTCCCATTATATATATTATATGATATTATTTTTGGTTGCTCTATTTTACACTTTTTGTGAGGCAAGGTAACAAGAAATAGTTGTTTTAGCACCATTTTTATTTTTTGTTATTTACAACATTCATCTGACAGGTTAGATCATGTGGCATTTTTATAGAGCAGTTTATTACGGATGCGGAGATACACAATATGTACAGTATACTTTATTTTATTTATGTAAGTTCTACACAATGATTTCATTTTTGAAACAAAAAGAAAATTATGTTTTACTGTCTCCATAGTCTGAGAGCCATAGTTTTTTCAGTTTTTGGGCGATTATCTTCGGTAGGGTATGATTTTTGTGGGATGAGATGATTGTTTGATTGCCACTATTTTGGGGTGCGTATGACTTTTTGATCGCTTGGTATTACACTTTTTGTGATGTAAGGTGACAAAAATGGCTTTTTTACACCGTTTTTATTTTTTATTTTTTACGGTGTTCACCTGAAGGGTTAGGTCATGTGATATTTTTAGAGAGCAGGTTATTACGGACGTGGCAATATTTAATGTGTATACTTATTTTATTTATTTTAGTTTTACGCAATAACAGCTTTTTAAAACAAAAGAAATGATGTTTTAGTGTCTTTATATTCTGAGCTATAGTTTTTTAATTTTTTGGGTGATTGTCTTTGGTAGGGGCTCATTTTTTATGGGATGAGGTGACAGTTAGATTGGTACCATTTTTGTGGGCATACATCTTTTTGATCACTTGCTGTATCACTTTTAGTGATATAAGGTGACAAAAAAAATGGTTTATTTTGCATTTTTTATTTTTTTGTGTTCATCTGAGGGGTTAAGTCATGTGATATGTTTATGGAGCTGGTCGATACGGACGCGGCGACACATAATATGTCCCCAATTTTTTTTACTTTATTTGGGGAAATATTTTTTTTTTACTTGAAACTTTTAATTTTTTCAACTTTTTTTCACTTGTCCCACTTTGGGACTTCAACTTTTGGGGGTCTGATCCCCTTTAAAATGCATTCCAAAACTTCTGTATTGGAATGCATTGGCTGTATGAGTAATACAATGTGTATTACTCATACAGCTTCCTGCTTGTGAGATCCAGGGGGCTGGATCTCACAGGCTCTTCACTGAAAGGCAGCCCCGATGCCAAAGGAAGGCATCGGGCTGCCTTCCCTGCTATCAGGTCCCCATTACAGCAGCACGGGGTGACGATAGCCACCACACTCGCCGCCCGATCACCGGGAAAAGCCGCAAACCGCAGGTCTGAAATGAGGACCAGATTTGCAAAAGTCAGTCTGGTCACGGAAGTTCAAAATGGCACGGTCATTAAAGGGTTAATACTCTTTCCAGATCTGTACCCAACAAACAGTAACAAATAATGGTCCTTTGTGATGTAAAGGAAATTCTAAACATGAGTCATAAACATATGACTGCACTTTTAAATCAGTCCAGCTTGACTTGCATGACTACGTTTGATAGGCAGATAGGGATATGGAGTTAGATATTCGCAGAAAAAAGGGAGTAATGAGTAAAGGGAGCATGTGACGATGGGCGTCCAGACACCAGGGATTGCTGGGCAAAGGGCTTGTTTTTTCATCTTCTGTATAGGTCATCAGTATTTGATCATGGGTGTCTGACACCCATGACCCCCACCTTCTCTGTTTGAGAAGGCACTGGTGCACCTGTGAACACTGTGGCCTTCTTCCTATCTACTCAGCACAGCGCTGTACATTGTATAGCGGCTGTGTTTGGTATCGCAACTGAACTGCGCCTAGGCCATGTGATTGATGAACATGATGTTACTGGCCTAAGAAAAGCTGAGAGAAGGCCACAGGGCTACTGCGAGCATTGCTACTTTCTCAAACAGCCTCCCCCAATCAGATACTGATGTATGACCTATCCAGAGGATAGGTCATGAGTATGTAAGTCTTGGAAAACACCTTTAAACTTTCCTCTAGTCACAAAGTATACAAAGTCACAAATATAACATACCACCACAAGCCGCACCACAGCTTCTAGCCATGCCCCCAGTGACCAAAACCCATACATCCCATATTATCTAAATGACTGTTATAGAAAGAGAACATAATTAAAAAATATATATTTAACTTGCATGTTGTACTAATAACAAAAAATAAATTTCCATTTGTCCTTTTATAAAAAATAATAACAAAAAATACCAACTTAAAAATTACAAAAATAATGACTCGTGTATTACCGAAAAAGGTGCAAAAGTATATACATGAACGAACAACAACAAAAAGAATTTATGTTTTTTAAAGATGCATCTTTAAAAAAAAAAAAAAAAAAACGAAAATGTGATTGATCAGGAACAGGGGTAAATGGCCTAATACAGTGGCGTAGCTAGAAATGACTGGGCCCCATAGCAAAAAAATGTATGCCCCCCCCTTCCGGATCTCCCACCTCCACATACCTATCAGACCTCCCACCCCTTCCAGAGTTCCCACCCAAACACCCCTTCCGGACCTCCCACCCCAACATCCCCACACACCTCCCTAGATCCCCCCGAAGTGTCATCCACAGATCCCCGCTAAGTGTCATCCACAGATCCCCCTTTCCACAGATCCCCTAAGTGTCATCCACAGATCCCCCTTAAGTGTCATCCACAGATCCTTAGTCATCACAGATCCCCTATGTCATCCACAGATCCCCCCTTAAGTGTCATCCACAGATCCCCCCTTAAGTGTCATCCACAGATCCCCCTTAAGTGTCATCCACAGATCCCCCTTAAGTGTCATCCACAGATCCCCCTTAAGTGTCATCCACAGATCCCCCTTAAGTGTCATCCACAGATCCCCCTTAAGTGTCATCCACAGATCCCCCTCTCAGAGTCATCCACAGATACCCCCCTCAGTATCATCCAAAGATACCCCCTCAGTATCATCCAAAGATACCCCCTCAGTGTCATCCACAGATCCCCCCTTAAGTGTGATCCACAGATCCCCCCCTCAGAGTCATCCACAGATCCCCCCCTCAGAGTCATCCACAGATCCCCCCTCAGTTTCATCCACAGATCCCTCTCAGTGTCATCCACAAATCCCCTCCCCGCCGCCTGCTAGCTAATTTATTCACTGCACTCACTTGCCTCTAATTGAAGAGAAGCGCTGTAATCTCACACAGGCGCACTGGCAGAGGCCTCTGCCCTGTGCCTGTGTGGAGATTACGGCGCTTCTCTTCAATTAGAGGCAAGTGAGTGCAGTGAATAAATTACCTAGGAGGCAGGGCTGGGCGGGAGGAAGTGGCACTGGGCGGGGAGGAGGCGCGCTGGGCGGGAGGAGGGGCACTGGCACCCCCAGCAAGACTGCGTTCCTCAGCCGGCGGCCCGAGCCCCCAGTGGCATAGGGCCCCATAGCCATTGCTATGGCTGCTATGGCCATCCCTATGCCACTGGCCTGGTCTTAAGGTGATTAAAAAATACAACTTGTCTAGCACAAAATAAGCCCTCTTATGGCTAAAAAAAAAAAAACCTTGGCCCAGTCCTTAAAGAGTTAAAGGACAAGTCCATGGTTGAACTACTCCATTCATTTTAGGTTCCTATTTGGGTTTTAAACAACTTTTGGAGTCTGGTCTGGGGTCTGATGCAGCCAAAATGAAGTTGAAACACACCTGATCTGTATGTAACATGGCTTGCCGCAGCAGAGGCCTGTGATGAGATACAGGCCGTGCTATATACAGTTGTGTTCAAAATTATTCAACACCCACTGAAATTGAGTGTTTTGGCCAGTTTGACATTGATTTTGATCATTTCAGTCATCTTGTTTGCAATTAAATCAAAGAGGCACTTGTAAGTCAGACAAATATAACATAACATTTATAATGAAATAACCACAAATGTATTTTCTGTGCTCACATCATCATCAGTTTCATTCAACCCCCAAGTGACATTCAATCTTAGTACTTAGTACAACATCCTTTTCCAGTTATAACAGCTTTTAAACGTGAAGCATAGCTTGACACAAGTGTCTTGCAGCGATCTACAGGTAACTTCGCCCATTCTTCATGGGCAAAAGCCTCCAGTTCAGTCACATTCTTAGGCTTGCGCGCTGCAACTGCTTTCTTTAAGTCCCACCAGAGGTTCTCAATCGGATTTAAGTGTGATGACTGCGATGGCCACTTCAAAATGTTCCAGCTTTTAATCTGCAACGATGCTCTAGTGGACTTGGAGGTATGCTTGGGATCATTGTCCTGTTGAAAGTTCCAACGTCTCCCAAGCCTCAGTTTGTGACGGACTGCATCACATTTTCATCCAATATCTCCTGGTACTGAAGAGAATTCATGGTACCTTGTACACGCTGAAGCTTCCCTGTACCTATAGAAGCAAAACAGCCCCAAAGCATGATTGACCTCCCGCCATGCTTCACAGTAGGCAAGGTGTTCTTTTCTTCATAGGCCTTGTTCTTCCTCCTCCAAACATAGCGTTGATCCATGGGCCCAAACAGTTCTAATTTTGTTTCATTAGTCCACAGAACACTATCCCAAAACTTTTGTGGTTTGTCCACATGACTTTTGGCATACTGCAGTCGACTCTTCTTATTCTTTGGAGACAGCAAGGGGGTGCGCCTGGGAGTTCTGGCATGGAGGCAGTGTGCGCCTTATTGTCTGAGCTGAAACTTCAGTACCCGCATCTGACAAATCTTTTTTTAGTTCCTCAGCAGTCACACAGGGACTTTTCTCCACTTTGCGCTTCAGGTAGCGCACAGCAGTCGAAGTCAGCATCTTCTTTCTGCCACGACCAGGTAGCGTTTCAACAGTGCCTTTTGCCTTGAATTTGTGAATGATGCTTCCTATGGTGTCTCTTGGTATGTTTAACATCTTTGCAATCTCCTTATAGCCATTGCCCTTCCTGTGAAGAGAAATCACCTCTTCTCTTGTCTTCCTGGACCATTCTCTTGACTTCACCATGTTTGTAAACACACCAGTAAATGTCTAGAAGGAGCTGAGTATCACAGTCATTTTAAATCTGCCAAATTGGTGCTTATTATGGTTGATTGCTGCTCCTTGACATCCAATAGGTGTTTTCAATACCTGATCGAAAACACTTGAATGAACCTCTGTTCTTAAGAGTGGTAGTCTTTAAGGGGCTGAATAATTGTGTCAATGAAGAAATCACAAAAAAAAACATTTAATACTGTATTACAAAAACAATTGATGTCATTTTAGTTGCATTTGGTTCTTTAAAACGTCCTTGTAAGATTTCATTCTGAACACAATTACAAATGTACACTAAATTCCCTAAAACCCTTTACAGCATTGGGGGTTGAATAATTTTGAACACAACTGTACAGATGTAAATAAGGTGGAGTGTTCTGCTGATCTTTATTTAGTTGAATACATTGTGTTCTACAATAGAAAACAATACATTCTACAAAATGAAGATCGACAGCTGCAGAAGTTAGAACATACTATCCATTTACAGCTGTAAGTCTGTATTTCATTGAAGGCCTCTGCTGAAAGTTGTGGACTAAGGGAGAGATTTATCAAGACTGTGTGCACGCCCCTTAATAAGGCAGTAGAGTTGAGCGAACCCAAACTGTATAGTTCGGGTTCATACCGAACTTTACGGTTTTCTGCACCCGGACCCGAACCTGAACATTTCTGTAAAAGTTCGGGTTCTGGTTCGTTGTTTGGTGATTTCTTCCTGCTTTTTGGAAGGCTGCAGTGCAGCCAATCAACAAGTGTTTCCCTACTTTGCCCTAAGAAGCCATTACAGCCATGCCAATAGTAGGCCTCTATATAAGCTGGAGTCATGTAGCGCCGCACGTCACTATGCGGCTCTTAGTGTAGGGACAGGTTTCTGCTGTGAGGGAGAGATTAGGGAACAAATCTGTTAAACTTGATGTTAAATCTTCAAACTACAGCAATTATTGAGGGTGCTATGCTACATATTTGTATCCAGCCCATTGCCCAGTGATACTGCAAAATAATTTTTAATACCTCTGTTACTGAGGTGGGGGTCGGCAGCCATTTTAGCAACTGCAGTGTCCTTGGAACTGCTTGTGTCCTGCATGTGTGCCAGCCTGCCAGGGACATCAGTCGAATTATTTTTTGGTAGTTCAGTGGAGGAAAAAATCATTTTTTTTGGCAGGTCAAGTCCCCCTGCATTATCAATTTTATAATTTAGGGGTGACATAGTGCCTTTCTGTAGTTGGGGGAATAAACTCATACTGTCGTACCGCAGATTACATTTGCATACAACGCTGAAAGAATTGTATTATAATTTTGCGGTGACATATTGCATTTCTGTATTTGGAAGAATAAACCCGTACTGTTGTGCCACAGAGCACTTTTGCATAGAATGCTGAAAAACCTGTTTTATAATTTTTGGGGTGACATACTGCATTTCTGTATTTGGGGGAATAAACCCGTACCATTGTGCCACAGAGCACTTTTGCATAGGATGCTGAAAAAACTGTTTTAAAATTTTTCGGTTAAAAACTGCATTTCTGCAGTTCGCTAAATAAACTCGATATGTAGTGCCACAGAACACGTTTGCAGGCAACACTGAAAAACCTGTTTTACAATTTTTGGGGTAACATACTACATTTCTGTATTTGGGGAAATAAACTCGTACTGTTGTGTGACAGAGTACTTTTGCATGGAACGCTGAAAAAACTGTTTTAAAATTTTGCGGTGAAAAATAGCATTTCTGTATTTGGGGGAATAAACCCGTACTGTTGTGTGACGGAGCACGTTTGCATAGAACGCTGAAAAAAGGGTTTTAAAATTTTGCGGTGAAAAACTGCATTTCTGTATTTGGGCTAATAAACCAGTACTGTTATGCCACAGAGCACTTTTGCATAGAACGCTGAAAAACTGTTTGAAAACTGTTTGTATTTTAAGGATTAAACCCGTACTGTTGTGCCACAGAGCACTTATGCATAGAACGCCGATTAAACAGTTTTCTAATTTTGCGGTGAACAACTGCAATTTCTGTAGTTGGGTGAACAAACCCGTACTGTTGTGCCACAGAGCATGTTTGCATACAAAGCTGAAAAACTTTTTGTATAATTTTTGGTGTGACATACTGAATTTCTGCATTTGTGGGAATAAACCCGTACTGTTATGCCACAGAGCACGTTTGCATACAACGCTGAAAAACCTGTTGTAAAATTTTTGGGGTGAAATACTGCATTGTTTGTTGCAATAAATACTGGTTTTGTGCTACATAGTAGATCTGAGGCCTACCCTGTATTTCAGTCATTTTAAGTAACCTGTGGAACTCTGCATTTACATAGTTTGTTGCAAAAACACCGGTTTTGTGGTGAATAGCACATTTGCAGTGTACACTGCATTTCTGACAGTAAAATTAAACCATAACCTCTGCTGTTACATTGTTGGTTTGCAGAATCAAATTTTTGTTGCTAGTGAAGTAATTGTATTGAATTACTCCGTTACACTGTTGTGTGACCTAAAGAAATGTATTCTGTTTATGACACGGGCACTGCCTTACTGTTAGTGATTAGTGAACTTAATTGTTGACTCTTGGCAGTTAAATTGACACCTGAGATAAACCATCTGTTAGTTTGGTGGGTGAACGCAAATAATGAGAAGAACAACAAATAAGGGACATGGACATGGTTGTGGTGGTGTTGGTGGAGTTCCTTTTGCTGGGAAAGGACGTTGCCTTCGTGTCCAGCTAAAGGTCCAAGTGAAACACCTTCCTCAGGTGCGAGAAGGCGACAACACCTGCAGCGTTATTTGGTAGGCCCGAATGCTACTCTATGGATGGTCAGGCCAGAACTGTACAGGCGATAGTAGATTGGGTGGCTGACAGTGGCTCCAGTTTCTTCACATTATCTCCCACCCAGTCCTCTGCAGAAAGCTCAATGTTGGCACCTGCAGCCCATGCCCATCAGTCTTTCACCTCATCCCCTTGCAAATCAGCCAAGCAGTCTGAGCTCCAAGTCATGCAGCAGACTCTTATGCTTTTTGTTGACTCTGCTGGCAGGGTTTCCCCAGGCCATCCACATAGCCCTGCCCCAGAAGTGGAAGACATTGAATGCACTGATGCCCAACCACTTATGTTTCAGGATGAGGACATGGGAATACCACCGCAGCACGTCTCTGATGATGACGAAACACAGGTGCCAACTGCTGTGGCTTTCTGCAGTGTGAAGACTGATGAAGAGGGCAGGGGTCAAGAATGGGTGGAAAATAATGTAAAGGATGGTGAGGTCCTAGACCCTGACTGGTCTCAAGTTCATGCTAGTGACGTGTGCAGTTCTGAGGAAGAGGCGGAGGGAACAGCACAGCAAAAGAGGGAGCAGGGTGTAAAAGCGGAGCAGCCGTCCCTGAGACAGTACGCCTGCTACTGCCTACCACACCCAGGGACCTAGCACATCAAAGCCAGCTCCAAGGAGTTCATTGGCGTGGCAGTTCTTAAGACAATTTCCTGACAACAAGACACGAGTGGTTTGCACGTTGTGCCATCAAAGCCTGAAGCGAGGCATAAACCTTCTAAACCTGAGCACATCCTGCAAGACCAGGCATCTACATGCAAAGCACGAACTGCAGTGGGGTAAACACCTTAAAAACCAAGAAAGGTCTCAGGCTCCTCCTACCTCCTCTTCTGCTGCTGTCTCTGCCTCTTCCTCCACTTCTGGAGTCACAGTTGCACCTGCCACCCAGCAAACAGAGGATGTGCCTCCAACACCACCACCTCCGTCATCATCACCAAGCATCTCCACCATGTCACATGCAAGTGTTTACCTGTCTATCTCCCAAACACTGGAGAGAAAGAGAAAATGCACACCTACCCACCCTCGATCCCTGGATCTACATGCCAGCATTTCAAAATTACTAGCCTTTGAAATGGTGGAGATGGACTGTTTTAAACAGCTGATGGCGGTGGCTGTCCCACAGTACGTCGTTCCCAGCCCCCACTACTTTTCCAGGCGAGCCGTCCCTTCCCTGCACAACCAAGTGGAGGATAAAATCAAGTGTGCACTGCGCAACGCCATCTGTGGCAAGGTCCGCATAACCAAAGGTACATGGACCAGTAAGCACGGGCAGGGACGCTATATCTCCCTAACTGCACACTGGGTAAATGTAGTGGCGGCTGGGCCCGAGGCGGATAGTGGTTTGGCGCATGTCCTTCCACCACTGAGGATCGCAGGGCATTATTCTTTGCCTCCTGTTGCCTCCTCCTCCTACTCTTCTTCCTTCCTCTCCTCTTCTACCACCTCCTCATCCGGTCAGTGAAAGACCTTTACCACCCACTTTAGCACAGCCAGGGTAAATGTCAGTCAGCCAGCAGTTTTAAAGCTCAGTAGCTGTGGAGGGGCATAGAAGAACAGACCAATGAGTGGTCGCTGCCAGTGAGTCTCAAGCCCGGCCTGGTGGTGTGCGATAATAGGTGAAAACTCGTAGCAGCTCTGGGAACTAGCCGGTTTGACGCACATCCCTTGCCTGGTGCATGTGCTGAATTTGGTGGTGCAGAAATTCCTTAAAAACTACCCAGACATGTCAGAGCTGCTGCAGAAAGTGCGGGCCGTCTGTGCGCACTTTCGGCATTCTCATCCTGCTGTTGCTGACCTGTCTGCGCTGCAGTGTACCTTCGGCCTTCCTGCTCACCGCCTCATATGTGACATGCCCATTGGGTGGAACTCCACCTTGCATATGCTGGAGAAACTGTGCGAGCAGCAGCAGGCAATAGTGGACTTTCAGCTGCAGCGCGCATAGGTCCGCCGCTCTGTGGAACAGCACCACTTCACCACCAATGAGTGGGCCTCCATGCGAGACCTGTGTGCCTTGTTGCGGTGTTTCGAGTACTCAACCAACATGGCCAGTGCCGATGACGCCGTTCTAAGCGTTACAATACCACTTCTATGTCTCTTTGAAAAAACACTTAGGGCGATGATGGAAGAGGATGTGGCACAGGAGGAAGAGGAGGAGGAAGAGAGGGCATTTCACAGGGTTTCAGGCCAGTCATTCAGAAGTGGCTGAGAGGGTGGGTTCCTACACCAGCAGAGGTGAGGTACACATGTGGCCAACCAGGGCACAGTTGTGGAGGACGAGGAGGATGCGGTAGAGGAGGAGGAGGAGGAGGAGAAACCGGGTTCACAGCAGGATGGCACCCAACGCAGCTCATGGCCATCACTCGGGGGATACTGAGTACACAGACGATACAACACCCACAGAGGACAGCTTTTCCTTACCTCTGGGCAGCCTGGCACATGTGAGCGACTACATGCTCACTTTCTCCTAGACATGAGTGATGGTGACTAGTGCTCCCATCTGCCTTTCCCCAGTCTAGTCTTCTGAGGGTGACTCAGGGTTTAGGCATCCTGCTCGCCGCACGGGTTTACACCCCATCTAGGGTATCAGGGCAGACAGGTGCCAGCTTAGGGTTTGTCAGGGGTGGCCGTTCTATTTCCCATCCATAGATAAGGGTCCCCCTTCCCCTCCGTCTGGTGCGACACGACTGCTGCTGGGATAGCGGTCGTGACAGTATATCTGGCCATTTAAAAAAAAAAATGTGACATTTCCTTTTTTTTTTTTTTTTGCCTGCTGTTTTGCTTTGTATTTTCTGTTCCACTATGGATCCGGTTACGGTTTTGGCGAAACAATTACAGGGGTTATCCCTTGAAGTGGCAGGATTAAAAGCAACAGTGCTGCAGCAGCAGCAGCAATCCTTGGGTTTCACCGTTGCTACGGGAAACCAAGGTACTCCTGAGCCAAAAGTGGCTTTTCCTGATAGGTTCTCAGGAGGGAGAGACCAATTTGTAACCTTCAGAGAAGCTTGTAAATTGTTCTTCAGGTTACGCCCTAGATCCTCCGGCGGTGAGGAACAAAGGGTGGGCATTGTAATTTCTCTCCTGCAAGGAGATCCGCAGGCTTGGGCTTTCTCCTTACCATCTGACTCTCCGGCCTTACGATCAGTGGAGGAGTTTTTTGAAGCTTTGGGTCTCGTATATGATGACCCGGACAGGGTCTCACTGGCTGAGTCTAAGCTACGTAGACTTCGGCAAGAGAACCGGTCAGCTGAACTATATTGTTCCGAATTCCGTAGGTGGGCTACGGTTACTTTATGGAATGACTTGGCCCTTAGGAGTCAGTTCTGCCAGGGGTTGTCTGAAAAATTAAAAGACGCGCTGGCGGTATACGAGGTCCCTGGGTCTCTTGAGGCTGCTATGTCTCCGTCCATAAGAATCGACAGACGACTCAGGGAGAGACTATTAAATTCTACAGAGGCCTGTATAGGGCAGGGATCGGTTTGTTATGATCCAGTCGAACCAATGCAAATAGAGGGCACCACTAGACGGGTGAATCCTCCTAAGGTCCGCCGTAGGTCAGAGGTTTGTTTTCGTTGTGGGGGGAGGGGTCATTTTGTAAAGGTATGTCCCTCAGTACCCAAGAGACCACAAACAAAGGAGCCGCCGGAGAAACTAGAGTCCCCAGATTGTGCGGAGGATAACAGTCTGGGCGTATTCGTTTCCTCCATACGCATGTCTCAGTTTTTGTTGTCCGCTACCATTATGGCGGGCAATAAGACTGAGATATGTTCCGTCTTTTTGGACAGTGGGGCGGGGGTCAACTTGGTGGATTCACGGTTTGCTCAGGCTCTGGGGTTTACTCCGGAACCGGTACGCAGAACTATTCCTGTTTTTGCCATCGACTCCTCCCCTCTTACTCAGAGAGAGTTAACACAGATCATCCATAATATCCAACTGCAGGTAGGGGACCTCCATAAAGAGCATATCTCTTGTTATGTCCTGGACGGTCTTCCGGCTCCTATGGTATTGGGGCTTCCCTGGCTGGTGACTCACAATCCAGTGGTGGATTGGCAGGCCGGGGAGATTGTGGAGTGGAAGACGGCTTTTAATACTCCGGAAGGGCATTATGAAAATCTTGTCATGCCATTTGGTCTTACTAATGCGCCTGCGGTGTACCAACATTTTGTCAACGATATTTTTAGTCACCTTATCGGGAGATTTGTTGTGATATATCTTGATGACATCCTGGTCTATTCTCCGGATCTGGATACACATAAGATCCATGTGAGACAAGTGCTGCAGATATTAAGGGCCAACAAATTGTTTGCTAAATTAGAGAAATGTGTGTTCGCCGTAAAAGAACTGCCATTTCTGGGGTATGTGTTGTCAGATTCAGGTTTCCGCATGGATCCAGAGAAAGTCCGGGCAATTATGGACTGGGATCTGCCTGAGAACCTGAAGGCTTTGCAACGCTTCCTGGGGTTTGCCAATTTTTATAGAAATTTTATAAAGAACTATTCTTTGGTGGTCAAACCACTGACGGACATGACCCGAAAGGGATCCGATTTTTCCAAATAGTCACATGCAGCCAAAACTGCCTTTACATCTCTGAAGGAGAGATTCACCTCAGCTCCTATTCTCGTACAGCCAGATGTCTCGCTTCCTTTTATTGTAGAGGTTGACGCATCAGAGGTGGGGGTGGGAGCAGTACTATCTCAGGGCCCGTCCCCTGGTGAATGGCATCCGTGTGCTTTCTTTTCGAAGAAATTGTCTACTGCAGAAAGGAACTATGATATTGGCAACAGGGAACTTTTGGCTATTAAGTTGGCCTTAGAGGAGTGGCGTCATTTTTTGGAGGGGGCGGTTCATCCCGTCACAGTGATTACTGATCACAAAAACGTAGTATATCTGGAGTCTGCTAAACGTCTCACCCCTAGACAGGCTCGGTGGTCGTTATATTTTACTAGGTTTAATTTTGTAATAACCTATCGCCCGGGGGCAAAAAATACTAAGGCGGATGCATTGTCTCGAAGTTTTCCTGGAGGGGGTGATGTTGATGTTCCAGAGCCTATTTTGCAAAAGGGGGTGGTGGTCTCTGCATTACACTCAGGTTTAGAGGGGAGGGTGTTGGAGGCTCAGGGGGACGCCCCGGCCTCCTGCCCCTCGGGTAAACTGTTTGTGCCAGAAAATTTACGCCTGGAGATACTAAAAGAACACCATAACTCCACACTGGCAGGACACCCAGATAGTAAGGCAACCTCTGAATTAGTGTCTCGTCGGTTCTGGTGGCCTAAGTGGCGCCAGGAGGTGTTGAATTTTGTGTCTGCATGTGCTACCTGTGCTCTTTCTAAGGTGGATCATACTCGTCCGGCAGGGCGTCTTTTACCTCTGGCCATCCCCAACAGGCCTTGGACGCACCTATCAATGGATTTCATTACTGATCTACCAGTATCAGCGGGGAAGACTGTTATTCTGGTAGTTGTTCACTGATTCAGTAAAATGGTGCACTTTATTGCTCTTACCGCATTGCCTAATGCTAACACACTGGCTCAGGTTTTTATTGACCACATTGTGAAGCTTCACGGGGTCCCTTCCGATATTGTTTCGGATCGTGGTACCCAATTTGTTTCTAAATTTTGGAAAGCTTTTTGTTCTCGTTTAGGGGTTCATCTGTCGTTTTCTTCATCTTTCCATCCACAGTCCAACGGTCAGACTGAACGTACCAATCAAAACCTAGAGACATATTTGAGATGCTTTGTTTCCGAAAATCAGGAGGAATGGTCATCTTATTTACCGTTAGCTGAGTTTGCCATTAATAATCGTCGTCAAGAATCCACCGATAAGTCACCATTTTTTGGTGCGTATGGTTTCCATCCTCAGTTTTGTACGTTTAGTGAGAGGGGGCCGTCTGGGATTCCCGAGGAGGAACGATTTGCATCTTCACTTTCATCAGTGTGGCAGAGTGTGCAAGAAAGTTTGAAGAGAATTGGTGGTAGATACAAACGTGTGGCTGATAAGAAGCGCTCTGAAGGTCCGGACCTTGGGGTGAATGACTTGGTGTGGTTGTCTACCAGAAATATCAAGTTGAAGGTTCCCTCATGGAAATTAGGTCCGAGATTTATTGGTCCTTATAGGGTAATTAAGAACATTAACCCGGTGGCTTTTCGTCTGGAGCTACCTCCGACTCTAAGGATCCATAATGTCTTCCACAGATCTCTGCTTAAGAGATATGTAGAACCTCCTGAACCATTGCCACTACCGCCTCCACCGGTGGTTGTTTATGGCAGTCTTGAGTTTCAGGTAGAAAAGATTGTTGATTCACGATATGTTCGCCGCTCTCTTCAGTACCTGGTGCACTGGAGAGGTTATGGTTCCGAAGAGAGAATGTGGGTTCCAGCATCAGAGATAAAGGGGGACAGACTCATTCGAGATTTTCATAGGTCCCATCCAGAGAGGCCTGGTCTTGAGGGTCCGGTGGCCCCTCGTAGAAAGGGGGGTACTGTCACGACTGTGACTGATCCAGACAGGTCTGGGAGGAGAAGGTCGCAGCGACTTGCTACTCGCGATAGCTTGTGAGTTTGCTCCGTGGTTCAGGGTATGTCATCCGGGTTTTGCCTTGTGAACCTTTTTGTCCTGACTGGGAGTTTGTAGGCATTCTTCTCAGGTGAGTGCTGTCTGCCACTCCCAGCTACTATATTAGTTTTAGTTTCACTTGCAGTCATTGCCAGATATAGTCCTTACTTCCAGTGCTATTCTGACCTTTGAAGGAGATCGTTTGACGGTATTGCTGTGGAGCTCTTGTCTGGCGTGGACTGTCGTTATTGGGATCATCTTCTCTGCTCGTGACTGGATAAGTCTATCTCTGCTGGAGATTGTTTGTTTGTTGCTGTCTTCCCCTGTTGTTCTCCTAGACATGAGTGATGGTGACTAGTGCTCCCATCTGCCTTTCCCCAGTCTAGTCTTCTGAGGGTGACTCAGGGTTTAGGCATCCTGCTCGCCGCACGGGTTTACACCCCGTCTAGGGTATCAGGGCAGACAGGTGCCAGCTTAGGGTTTGTCAGGGGTGCCCGTTCTATTTCCCATCCATAGATAAGGGTCCCCCTTCCCCTCCGTCTGGTGCGACACGACTGCTGCTGGGATAGCGGTCGTGACAGTAACGTCTTAGCAGGAAGCAGGATTTGAACAACATGGTGGAACAGTATGTGTGCACACGCCTACATGTACTACATGTACTGACTGATGGTTCTGCCCCATTCAACTTCGTCCACATGGCCCGAGCTTGCCCTTTATGCCTTTGAGGTGCTGACCTGCCCTGCAGCCAGTGGATTGTCTGAACATGTATTTAGCACAGCAGGGGGCGTCATTACAGACAAATGCAGCCGCCTGTCCACAGCCAACGTGGACAAGCTCACGTTCATTAAAATGAACCAGGCTTGGATTCCACAAGACTTGTCTGTACCTTGTGCAGAATAGACATTTATACCCGCCTCAACCATACATTCTTGCACTCAAGTGCACATTTCTTTTTTTTTAATTGTCACATTATTTTGGGGGCTACCCCAATTTATAAAAAAAAAAAACTTTATCTATCTCCTCCTCCTCCATCGCCGCTTCCACCTTCAACACCACATTCACTGCCTCCTCAATCTCCAACTACACATCCACCTCCTCCTCCGAGTTGCAGAGTAATAATTTTTATTTAAAATATTTTATTTTATTTTAAGTTATTTCCGTATCCACATTTGTTGGCAGAGCACTTGCTATGCTCTTAAGCACATTTTGCTGCCTTTTGCAGCCCTCTAGCCCTTTCTATTACATTTTTAGGGCCATTTTAGTGCCCAAAAGTTCAGGTCCCCATTGACTTCAATAGGGTTCAGGTTCGGGGTAAAGTTCGGGTCAAGTTCGGGTCCTGAACCCGAACTTTTTTGTGAAGTTCAGCCAAACCCGTCGAACCCGAACTTCGAGGTGTCCGCTCAACTCTAAACAGCATACCTCACAGCCAGGTTACATAAGTTGATGGGGGCTATTATATTCACCCTGTTGGCCGTAATGCCTAGAAACTGCCTACGCTCATGTAATGATTTCTTAGGGGATTTATTTCTTAAGAGCTAATTAGCCTTTTTTATGTTTTTTTTAATGCCATGTATTATTTAATATTCCTATATTATCCCGGGAGTAAACACAAAGATATAAGAAGTCTTATACTTAGAAGAAACATAAATGGCTTGTGGTATAAACAATATCCAGGCAGCTCTTTATAACTAGAAGAAGTGATATAAAGAACAATTACTTCAAGATCATGGATAGACTTACTAACGGTTAGTGACAAGAGAATGACTCTTCAGCCTATACCTTAAAACAACCTACTCACTGCCTGATGTCTTATTGCTGACTTCTAGATGAAATTGTACATTATGTACAGATGTAGCATGGTTAGCACTCCTTTTTTCTGAGATTTCTGAGTTTGGTTATCTAATCTAAGCAAACACCTTCAATTGCTTTTCAATGGCTTTTTTATCAAGATAATGAAATGAGTTAAGAAATTTGAGTTAACAGCGGGAGTGCTAACCCTGCTACATCTGTATTGTATATTTCCCAGTTAGTACTTTATACTGTATACATGACCTCTCCACCTCTTATTCCCATCTAGAATTTTTTAAAGCACTTTAAATTTGATTCATCTTGACAATTGAATGGCAGCTGTTGTCCAAAACAGTAGAGGCTGTGCTGTCCTAGGCACATTTAGTGCTCACACCATCTACTAGGTTGGCTACAGCTGCCTGTTGACTTGAGTAAATATAGTAGCTACATAAAACTATTTTGACTATGCTGTACATTGGTTTTACTGTGATTGCTGTGATTTTGTGATGTGGTTATTGGCCATGCCGTTTATACAAATGAAATACATGTGATTGAATGAAAATTATGTAAAAATGCATGGAAACTAACACACAGAACTGAACTGCAGCAAACCTGGTAAAACTGAAAAAATATACCATTACACAGCTGCCAGTTAAATATAAACCTAATGTATAAGTTCAAAGGCAATGTACATGTGGGCCATAACCTGACTACCTTTCTCCTCATGTAACTGCTGTGATGTCTCCTTATCATTTACTTCTGGAAACTACAGTACCAAGTCAGGACATTTAACCATTACAATGCCTTCCTGAAGAGATTACTGTTACATTAGCTGGAGGTAAGTAATGTGAAGGTTAATTCTCCTGACTTGTAGCTATAATAAACAAGTTAGTGATAAGGAGATATGAAAAGCAGCTAGTTTTTCCTGTGAGGTGTCATCCACTCCTTCCTGATGTCCTAGGTGCATGCCCTCATGTGCCTTGTTGTAAACACAGCCCTGTTGACATTTGTATAATCTTGTGCCTTCATAGTGAAAATCAACCACAATTGTTCATAAAAGCTTAGGTGTAGCCCCCGTCCATGGAAAAACACAGATAGAAGAAAATTTCATACCACACTTTTAAAGAATTTATATAACACCGAATTTTTATATACAAGTGGCTAAAATTATTGATGCTCCAGGCTAAAAAAAAAAAAAAAAATTAAAAACAAAACAAAACAGAAGAATTGAAAATCCTAATTTCCCTTACCCAATTTAGGAAATAATGTAAGTAAACAGAAATGAAATAAGCGTCATTGGTATTACTTTGTCCAAAAAATATTAAAGTATTGTATGAGGAATGCCATAATAGAAAAAATCTAAATGCCCAAATCACCCTTTCTTGGTTGCTTCATGTCCCCACTCTAAAAATAAAATGAATAAAAAGTGATCAAAAGTCATACATGCCCCAAAATGATATTAATAAAAGCTTAACCGTTAAGGGTGGACATAGACAAGTCCATCAAGTACAACCTGTAATTCTGCTATATTGAACCACAGAGCAAATCCCTGGATCATCTCCCATGTCCATATTAAAAAGGGGTTGGGCCAAAGGGAAAGGTTGTGTAGAACAAGATTTTTATACATTGTTATAAGCCTCATGTTATTTTAAATGAAAAAGTCATCTAAATCTTTTTGAAGCCATCTCCTGTATTTGCTGTGACCATCTCCTGCGGCGAGCTATTCCAGAGATCCACAGCCCTTACAGTAAGGGTCCATTCACACGTCCGTAGTGTATTGCAGATCCGCAATACTCCGGGCCGGCACCCCTATAGAAATGCTTATTCTTGTCAGCTATTGCTGACAAGAATAGGACATGTTCTATTTTTTTCGGGAGCAGCAGACGGGAAGTACGGAGTCGCAGACCGGAAATGCGGATGTGGACAGCACAATGTGTGCTCTTCGGCATCCTTTCAGTCCCCATTGAGAATGAATGGGTCCGTACCCATTCTGTAGAATTGCGGAACGGATGCGGATCCATTCTACGGACGTGTGAATGTACCCTAAAGAATACTTGTCACTTCTTATGACTGAATCTTTTTTTTCTCCAGTCGTAGGGAGTGGCCCCTTGTTTTTTGAGAGGGTTTAACACAGAATAGCTTCCCTTGATATTTTTTTGTATGGTCCGTTTATATATTTGTACAGGTTAATCATGTCCTGCCTTAGACGTCTTTTTTTAAGGCTAAACAAATTCAGTTCATTTAATCTTTGCTCATAACTAAGATCTTCCAGGCCCTTTTTGAGTTTAGTTACTCTTTTCTGCACTTTTTCTAACTCCATGCTGATGCAAAGGATAGTTTTTTTTATTTTTAATTCCTTTTAGTGGCTACCAGACACACAACACTACACCAAGCTAAATAAAGACCTACCTACCGTGGAATCTTTATATTCCAAAATCTGAAATAGGGAATCTGGATCAACTGCCTGTCACACATATATTGAGGCTAACTGATTTTTTTCTGATACTGTGCTACAACTTACAAGCATTTCCAATCCAGAAGATGCAAATAAATAAAACACCCTCTATCCCTATTTCTGTGAACTACAGATGTAGCTGCACTAGTGATCATAGTGGAATCGCGTGAGTGCAGAGTGATATCGTTATCCTGTTTCGCATAAAAGAATAGTGAGAAAAATCAGGGTGCAATGAGTGTTTTTGAACAGCAGATGGCGCATGGAACTGCAGTTTTAGGCCTCATGCACATGAACAAATTTTGGGTCCGCGTCCGAGCCGCATATTTTGCGGCTCGGGCGCAGACTTATTCACTTCAATGGGGCCACAAAAGATGCGGACAGCACTCCGTGTGCTGTCTGCGTCCTTTGCTCCATTCCGTGGCCCCGCAAAAAAAATATAGCATGTCCTATTCTTGTCCGTTTGCGGACAAGAATAGGCATTTCTACAATGGGCCACAGCTTCCGTGTTTTGCGGATCCGCGGATTGCGGACCGCAAAACACCTACAGTCATGTGCATGAGGCCTTATATGGTAAAAGTACACTATGTCCAATCCAAGATCAGAATTTACTTTTTTTGTTTATCCTTATTGTGCTATCATTGATTAACCTTTTTTTTAATGTAATAATTATTTTACCTATTATTTACAAAGTTAATTATAAATATATTCCTAAGTACTATTAATAATATCTTTTTTTTAAAAACACTATATTATTTTAAAATAAATTATTATCTATGACATACAGCAAACAACATAAAACAGGTTGTTGGCTTGCACCATACCATCTCTTTTGTGTGATTATATGTTGTCTATTGTAGGTAATCGATAATGTTTTATTTTACAAATATAGCAACCACTAAAAAAAAAATATTAAAGATAGGTAAAACATGTTTTATAATAAAAATGTATTAATGATAGATAAATTAATGACTATAAAAAAAAATTATGGATGGTAGATTGCATAATAAGGTTGAAAAAAAACATTATGGATGATAGGTAGTACAATAATGATAAAAAGAAAAATGTTTAACATTTTCCAGATAGATATTTTATTTATTGTTACAGAATAAAGTTATATTTTTTATTTTTATTTGTGTATATTAGTCTTGGAGCAAAGGAAGATCCAATGTAGTGTAGTGTCACTAGGTACTTTAGGTTAACAGTGCCATCTACTGGCCTTGTTGTGTATTGCTGTTACAGTTTGGAGTGAAGGAGGAAAAGTCGCGATTGGTTAGTAACGCTATGCAAAAATTTTAATTGCTAGTGATACTACATCTGCAATTAAGGACTCAAGGCTTTTTTTTACATGGACCAATGACCAAGCCAATTATTGGGAAAGAACACTCATACAAACGCTTGTTCCCAATAATTGGCCACGTAAATGTTTGTCAATTGATGCGATCATTTATGTGGCACAAAATATCATCATTTATCAGCACCACATTGCCCTGTGCAAACATGGATGTACAGTGATGTTACTAACAATCAAACTGTATGGAGATGAATGATCACGTTAACATTTATCCACTTACAGTAAATATTATTGCTGCGTCTAAAACATTTGTTTCCAAACATTGTACTCTCGGTTAGCCGGTGTGAAAAGTGCTCATTGTCCAAGCTCATTCTGTTGTTTTTCTAAATATCCATTTATTATACCATATCTGCACTTTTTGCATATATAGTATGTGTTTCCTCAGACACAATGTCATAGTAAAGAGACCTATGGTAAGTTGCCTCAAATGTTTGCTGTTTAACATAGTAACATTGTTTATGCAACATAGTAACATAGTTTATAAGGCTGAGAAAAGGCATCTGTCCATCCAGTTCAGTCTGTCATCCTGCAAGTTGATCCAGAGGAAGGAAAAAAAAAAAAACCTTGTGAGGTAGAAGAAAAATTTCCTCACTTTAAGGGAAAAAAATTCCTTCCCGACTCCAATCAGGCAATCAGAATAACTCCCTGGATCAACAACCCATCTCTAGTAACATGATTTCTTTTATTTTTGTTAGTCACCAAAATGTATCAAATCTGCAAGAACAATGATGGTATACATAGCTAAAATAGCATCCAGGAGGCAGTTCTGTACCCTGCGGTGTATATTCTATTAGGGCAATAGCACGTCTAATGCAATTCTGTCTATCTTCCAGGTTATCATATGTATAATGATTCATCAGAACACGATTTTACCTTCCAAGGATTCAGTGATCAAACAACTCTTCAAATTTTCTTCTTCCCAGTGTTCATGTCCATGTATCTAATCACTGTTGCTGGGAACTTGGGAATCATGCTGCTTATAGTGACTGATTCTCACTTGCACAGTCCCATGTATTTTTTCCTCTGTAACCTGGCATTTATTGATCTTTGGTATTCTTCAGGAATCACACCTAAAATGTTGGTTGATTTAGTTTCTGTGGAGAAGAGCATATCATACATTGGGTGTGCATGCCAAATGTATTTCTTCATAGCTCTTGGCAGTACTGAGAGTTTTCTACTTGCAGCCATGGCCTTTGATCGCTATATAGCAATATGCATCCCACTTCTGTATCTGAAGAACATGACCAGGATGAAGTGTCTTCAGTTGCTTAGTGGATCCTATGTGGCCGGCTTTCTTAACTCTTTAATACAGACATGCTGTACTTTTCGGCTTTCGTTCTGTGGTTCTCACTATATTCACCATTTTTTTTGTGACATTCCACCTCTGTTAAAATTGTCCTGTTCTGACACCACTATAAATGAGTTCATACTGTCCATTTTAGCATCTTCTGTCACTTTTACTTCTATCATTGTCATTGTCATCTCTTATACTTCTATTTTACATGCTGTATTTAAAGGGAAATCATCCAAAGGGAGACGTAAAGCCTTCTCCACTTGTGCCTCTCACTTCACTTGTGTGATTCTTTTCTATAGTACAGTTATATTTATGTACTTGAGGCCAAGTTCTGTATATTCCTTAGAACAGGACAGAATTACCTCATTAGTTTACACACTGGTTATTCCTATGCTGAACCCTCTCATATACAGTTTACGGAATCGAGAAATGAAGCTTGCTTTGAAGAGGGCAAATATTTTGTCTTGTTGCTAAATAAAACAAAAATGTTATCAGTCTTCTAGAATTTTTGTTCTGTAGAATTTTGAAAATTTTATTTGTTGTTTCGTATGTTTGTGTGGCGCTGGGCTATAATCTGGAGTTTTGTACTTGTACAATGCTGGTTTAAAGCTCCCCCAGTCTTGCCGGAACAGCTCAAGTCCCTGGTAGAAATGAGTGAATCGATTCTAATCAAATTCTACCTGAACTTTCCATAAATTTCGGTCAAATCCAATTTTTTTTTGTTGATTTAATTTGTGCAAATTTCTCAAAATGGCATCAGCTGTAAACATTTTTCAGATCATTTTTTGTGAAGTAGTGAAGTTTGTTTTGTTACCACTAGCAAACCATGTGTTTATCCATTTCCATATATGTCACTTCCATTAAAGACATTAAAGAGTTTTAAGTGAGATGCATAAAGTCCTAGGAGACCCCGAGTGTCATGAACAACTTTTCAGGTGCACTTGAAGTTCTTTCAACTTGTGTGGAATTTATTCTGACTCATATTAAATCACCCGATTGCTCTGTCAAAATCGAGTCCCTGTTTTTCACAGGGGAAGAGACAGAAACAGTTTATTATAATTTCTTTCTTCTGTGATTCAGTATTTTTGGTTCAGAGTGAGTGTCTACACTGCTTCTACTATTGGACCTGACGATCAAGTGTATATTTAAAAAATAGAGTTATGGTTTGAAAAATATCATTTTTTTAAACTTTTTTTTGCAGTTTTCTCCAAATAAAATGTAAAAAAAAGGAAAAACATATTAGTAAAGAGCTCTATGTGTCATGTTAAAACATTGCAAAAATTATTTTGTTAGCCTAAGGGACATTAAACCACCAAAAAATGTCTTGTATGAGAAAGTAAAGGAAATGGTTTTTGAAAACAGGTATCTGTTGCCCTGCAGATTGCATTGTGTTAGGTGAAACCCAGGATTTGTCTGTCTCCACCTATGAGCTGGCTGAAACAGACATGGAAAGCAGGAAAGTGTTAATCTATGTCAGACATAGCTGCCATAGACCTTTTTGTAAAGTCTGTTATGGGCCTGCATTTTATGTAATGAATGGTGGGTTGACAGTGGGACCGTTCACTCCATCACAGGTTTTTCTCTAGCTCACAGCTGTGGGTCATCTGGCTCGTTAGGAGCCTATTATATTCTCCTTCAGAGAATCAGAGGTGTGCACGACCTGGGGACTGATGCTGTTTAACTGTAGGATAAGAGATCACATCTCTGGTTCCTAAGAAATCTTACCAAAAATATACCATAGCTCTCAGAGTGACAATTTTAATTTTAAGCGTCTGTTAGGCTCAGGGCCATTTTCCGTTTATTTACAATTAAAAGTGACGTTTAAAATAATATTTGTCTTGGACCTGGGTCAAGATAGGTTAAAGCCCTATTTTTAGGCATTGGAGTATACATTATGAAATATACCTTACCTAGGTTAGGTCCTTTTTGTTAAGTAATACTGGTGTACAGTGAGTTTGTAGCAAGCACTGTTTAATTGCCCCTAAAGTTATTAGTTTAAATAAAAAAAATAATAATGTATTATCCATATAATCCTCCTCGTTTTGGGACAAAGTGTATTGTATATTCCTACATGGGATGGTAACATGATCTTTCTTTAATTATTGACAATCAGTTGTCCATTATTTCAGTCATTATGTTTTAAGCTACAATCCGCCTCCAAATCATATATACAAAATGCATTGCGGTTTTGATGCGTATTCAGTGCGTTTTTTTTTATCTACATATGCAGGGGTTTTTGCCTGTGGTTGCCCTTCTTCTTCTATAGTAGCAGTCCACACTTATTATTTTCAAATGATGTATAAAGACATAAAAAAGCAGAAAAGACCAAAAAAAAAAAAAAAAGACAAATCGCTGATAAAGATGCAATAATATACTTTTTTTCCTATTGTTTCAATTTTATCCTATTATTTTCTATAACTTTCTTCTCTCTTTCTATCATTTCTAGATACTTCCCATTGGATGGAGAAAGATGTCTAGGATGTCAAAGGATGGGGGCCCCATTTAAGAGAGAAGAAATCCAGTGGGGGCTTTGGATGGGATCGAAAAGTGGGTATAAAAGTGGAAAGGGCTTTAAAGTAATTATCGCCACTGAAGAAGGAGTTAGCATAACTCTCAAACGCGTCTGGTAATATTGGCAATTATTTGCAAAAATCCACGACCCACCAAAACAACCCACTGACCTATTGATGAAAATCCAGACTTTGGAATAAGAGCAGGTGATGTGTGGAGCATTCTACAAACAGCACGTGAGATACCCTGTAAATTGAAGTCCGGGGAGTCAGGATACAGCGCGCTGGTTACCACGTGGGACGCCAGGATTCAGTGGGTGCATAACAGGTATCGTTACCCGTGCTGTGGACATATTTGACAAGACGCCGAACTCAAGGTGAGTTCTGCAGCTACCATGTGGATAGTAGCACATTACTCCTAACAGTGAGCAGAGATGTCCCGAACTATTCGCCGGCGAACAGTTCCGGGCAAGTGTAGCTTGTTCGCGTCCGCCACGGCGGGCAAACATATGCGATGTTCGCGTTCGCCCGTATACTTTATCATTGAGCAAACTTTAACCCTGTACCTTACAGTCAGCAGACACATTCCAGCCAATCAGCATACCCTCCCTCCCAGACCCTCCCACCTCCTATCAAAAAGCAAGGACGGCATCCATCTTAGATTCATTCTGAAGCTGCAGTGTTAGTAGTTGTAATCGCAATGCGATTAATATAACCTGTATTAATCGCATTGCGAATTCAACTTAGATCTGAGTTCCTAATGGTTGTATTGCTAGAATATAACGAAGATTTAGAATATAGCGCTATATTCGTTATATTCGTCAATTCTAGCAATACAACCATTAGGAACTCAGATCTAAGTTGTAATCACAATGCGATTAACATAACCTGTATTCATCGGATTGCGAATTCAACTTAGATCTGTGTTCCTAATGGTTGTATTGCTAGAATATAATGAAGATTGAGAATATAGTGCTATATTCTCAATATTCGTTATATTCTAGCAATACAACCATTAGGAACCCAGCTCTAAGTTGAATTCGCAATGCGATTAATGCAGGATATATTAATCGCATTGCGAATTCAACTTACCACACTCTGCGTCAACTATGTAATTTTCCATGGGAGTTTTGCAATGGATCCCCCTCCAGCATGCCACAGTCCAAGTGTTAGTTCCCTTGAAACAACTTTTCCATCACTATTGTGGCCAGAAAGAGTCACTGTTGGTTTTAAAATTCGCCTGTCTATTGAAGTCTATAGGGGTTCGGCCTGTTCGCCCGTTCGCGAACATTTGCATAAATTCGCGTTCTCCGTCCGCAAAGGGAAAATGTTATGTTTGCGACATCTCTAACAGTGAGTACAGATTCTCGATTGTTACTGAATATACAGTGTTAACTGCTATCAACATAAAGGAGATCCAGAAACTCGTATATTGATAATGCAGAGTAACAATATATTTCCACAGCAATACAAAGTGTTTACTAGAGTGGATTATTTGTTTATATATTGACATTAAGTTTCTTATTTCCCTGGAAAGAAGGAAATACAATATTATTACATAAGTTCTATTTATATATTGGAATCACAACATTTCAACATCAGTACAATATTACTGAACTACAAAATTGAACTCAAGAGACATTTAATTAGGTCGCAAGAAACACATGTATTAGATAGGAATTTTCCAATTGGTTGCTTCGTGGGAGTAGAATACACCCACCTCGTTTAATTGCTCTATATTTTTAAATATTCATGCATCCGCATGCTGTAGTTTTTAACATTTTATTGATAGATAAATATTTAAATGTTCTAAGTGAAGTGTGCATGTCTATATTTAGAATAAACACTACTTAAGATTGATGGGGTGAATCAAAAAGTCAGAGCACCTTTATTCATAGCAAGAAAGGGGGTGAGCCGCTAAATCAAATACATTGTACTCCATGTTAGTCGTAAATTTGAGTCAATATTTAATTTTTTTTACTTTACAAAAAATTAGGAAAAATTTAAAATTTTCTAAATTAGAATTTTACTACGGTACGTTTAAGTCAGCTAGTAATACGTCATAAAGCAGTTATCAATAAACATTCCCTATACTTTACGTTGGCATCATTTTATAAATGTTATTTTATTTTTTTATGGATGCTTAGAATTGTAGAAGTGATTTTTCAAATTTTCAAGACCATTTCCAAGACCATTTTTGAGGGACTTCTGTAATAGAAACCACCAATAAATTACCCCTTTTTACAAACTACACCCATAAATTATTCAAAACTGATGTTATAAACTGTGTAACAGTAAAATCATTTTAGAAAGAAAAAAGTCTTGTTTGTGTGTTGCCATTTCCTGAAAACTATATATTTTTTTATTTTTCAGTGTTTGTTTTATGTGGGGGCTCTTTTGTTGCAGGATGAAGTGACCATTTCATTAGTACAATTTTGGCATACATACAATTTTTTAACTGCTTGGTATTGCATTTTTTTGTGAGGCAAGGTGACCAAAAAATTGTCTTTATTTTGTGTTTTTGTACAGCGCAATTGCACCACCCCTGTCATTGAAATTTGACTTTCAGACTCCGTATCTCACCATTAGTGATAAGCGAGCACCAAAGTATTCAGGTGTTCAGCCCGAACACATTGCTATAGTCGTGTGCTCGACCGAGCACCCAAGTATAATGGAAGTCAATGGGCGACAACCAGGCACCCCCTGCTCTGAAGAGGGGAGGGTGCCTTGTATATTGGAAAAGGTCAGAAAGTGACAGAAACACCACCAAAATGGATCAGGAACAGCATGGGAACTAGTGTTGAGCGCGAATATTCGAATAGCGAATTTTTATCGTGAATATCGGCACTTCGCTAATTTGCGAATATTTCGAATTTAGCGTTATAAATTCGCTATTTCGAATATTTTTTTTTTTTGTTATATTTTTTTCTTTCCCACTTCCCAAAAGTAGTTCTTACCTGTCCTGAGGATTCCTGGCTTCCTGGCTGCTCCAGTCAGTGCCGTTGTCGCTTCTGCCGACTTCCGTGCTCATGGAGCGTCCCCATCACCATGGGAACTTCTCCATTAACTAAAATGTACTGTCGGATTTGAGAATTACGTTGAAATCGC
Organism: Bufotes viridis; assembly: GCA_033119425.1. NCBI lineage: Eukaryota > Metazoa > Chordata > Amphibia > Anura > Bufonidae > Bufotes > Bufotes viridis. Next base: position 145,767,149 of record CM065590.1, on the reverse strand, counting down.
AATGCGATTAATTCAAGTTATATTAATCGCATTGCAATTACATTAAGCAGTGCACTGCTATCTTACATATTAGGCTAGAATTAACGAATATGGAATATAGCAGCAGTGCTAAGTAGAAATCGCAATGCGATTACTCCAAGTTACATTAATCGCATTGCGATTTCAATTAGCACTGCTATAATATATTCCATATTCGTTAACTTTGTTAATTCTAGCAAGCTGACCCATTATAAACCCAGCTCGAAGTTGAAATTGCAATGCGATTAATATAACTTGAAGTAATCGCATTGCGATTTCTACTTAGCACTGCTGCTATATTCCATATTCGCTAATTCTAGCCTAATATGTAAGATAGCAGTGCAATGCTAAGTTGTAATCGCAATGCGATTAATATAACTTGAATTATTCGCATTGCGATTTCAACAGACATGGTTTACTATGGTTGCTAAAGATGGAGAATACTGCGTTATCTTCGTTTTGAGGAATATGACGAATACATTCGTCATATTCGCTAATTCTACCAAGCCAACTATAGTAAACCAGGTCTAAGTAGAAATCGCAATGCGATTAATTCAAGTTATATTAATCGCATTGCGATTTCAACGTAATTCTCAAATCCGACAGTACATTTTAGTATGGAGACGTTCTTGGCTTGGTAGAATTAGCGAAAGTATTCTCCATCTTCGTTTTGGCAACCTATTCGTCAACAGCTGTGTTTAATTCGCTATGTGATTATATAATTTTTTTTTTTTAATAAATAGAATAATTATAATAATTATCAAGTAATATAATTATTCTATTAAAAAAGCTAAGTAATATAATCGCATAGCAAATTAAACACAGCTGTCTCTATAGTCAACCCTCCTATTTGATTGCTAGAATTAGCAAAGTTGACAAATAGGTTGCTAAAACTGAGATGGAGAATACTTCGTTATCTTCGTTTTGAGGAATATGACGAATACATTCGTCATATTCGTCATCTTCGCTATAATTCTAGATATGAAACCAATAGGGAAGTAGCCTAAGTTAAAGGATAACTGTCAATTTTTGTTTTTTTTTACTATTGGATTTTGGTGATTAATATCACCTTGTTGGCCCTGTTTTAATTTCTGATTGTTATATAAATAACCCCTAAAAGCCACCTAAAAGTCCCCAGTATTGGCTATTGTTACCTGAGATTAAAATCAGGTTGCTATGCTCCTTCAGTCTACCAGATGAGGAGGGAGCACGGCTGTGTGCACTGGGAACTGATAGTGAGTCAACATTGGAAGGGACTGTATAAAAAGCCAGGTTCTTCCTGACAGGAGAAGTGAACTTCTCCACATGCCTGTGCTTGGCAGACACTCCCTTAGCAGTGCAGGACAATGTGGCTGCTCAGTGTATAAATGACAGCCTAATCTGATAAGAGGAGAGCTTGTAGAAGGACTACAGGCTTCAGCCAGACCTGGGAACTTCACTGCAAGACCCCCCTATACAGAGCTGGTCTTCACTAACTTCACTGCAGGTGTCCTATGGATTAGCCTCAGGGCTGGGGCAGCCATCTTAACAGAATAGTGAAATTTCAGTTTTATGCAGACTGGTTGCTAGTGATGTCGCGAACATAAAATTTTCAGTTCGCGAACAGCGAACGCGAACTTCCGCAAATGTTCGCGAACGGGAGAACCAGGTGAACCGCCATAGACTTCAATAGACAGGCGAATTTTAAAAACCAAAAGGACTCTTTCTGGCCACAATAGTAATGGAAAAGTTGTTTCAAGGGGACTAACACCTGGACTGTGGCATGCCGGAGGGGGATCAATGGCAAAACTCCCATGGAAAATTACGTAGTGGACGCAGAGTCGGGTTTTAATCCATAAAGGGCATAAATCCACGTAACATTCCTAAATTGTTTGGAATAACATGCTTTAAAACATCCAGTGTGTGTATACGATCAGGTATGATGTTGTATCGATCAGGTAGTGTAAGGGTTACGCCCGCTTCACAGACATTGACAGACCAAACTCCCCTTTTAATGCACCGCAAACAGTCCATTTGTAAAACCGCAAACTCCTCATTTGCACAAGGTTGGATACCAAGCTAGCCATGTCCCGGTGATGTCATTGAAGGTTTCTTCCTCCACCCAGCCACGTACAACACCAAGGGTCCCCGAAAGGTCAATTGAATAGATTTTTCGAACGGGGAGAATGGTTAAAAAAAACGCTGGCTCCCTCCCTTTTGTTTTAATCCACGGTCACTGCGTCTGCACCGTGCAATTTACTGTCACACCCGAGTGGTGTCTTAACTAGTACTATTCCTATCAGTTTAATCCCTGTTACGTCCCATATTAGGGATTGCCTTTTTTGAAAAAAAATTTCGTCCGGGTACCTTCCACTGTGGTGTCCCAATAGCGACAAATTTTTTGAAGGCCTCATACTCCACCAGCTGGTATGGTAAAAGCTGGCGGGCTAAGAGTTCCGTCAATCCAGCTGTCAGACGCCGGGCAAGGGGGTGACTCTGTGACATTGGCTTCTTACGCTCAAACATTAACAGACACCTGACTGTGGGCAGATGAGATGGAACTGCTGAAGGTGAGAGGCGGAGTGGCGGGTGGTTGAGAGGGGGCAAGAAGGACAGCAGTGGTCGACGTGGCTGAAGATGCTGGACCAGGAGGAGGATGGTGGCTTTGAGTTTGTGTGCTGCTTGTACGCATGTGTTGATCCCATAGGCGTTTGTGATGTGAGATCATGTGCCTTCGCAAAGCAGTTGTACCGAGGTGGGTGTTGGACTTCCCACGACTCTTCTTTTGGCACAGGTTGCAAATGGCATTGCTGTTATAAGAGGCAGAAACACAAAAAAAATGCCACACTGCTGAGCTTTGCAATGAAGGCATTCTGGTGGTGGCAACAGCATGCATTGACTGGCATGCTGTCTGGCTCACCTCGGGTGCTGATACATGCTGTCTGACTGTGCCACTAACTCCTTGCGACGACCTCCCCCTGCTTCCAACTTGTCTCCTCCTTCTCTCTGTCTCCCCTTCTTAACTTACCCCCTCTTCTTCTCTTCGAGCAGGCAACCACGTGGCATCCATGGACACATCGTCATCATCAACCGCTTCACTTGTATCTGACACCTCAGCAAAGGAAGCAGCAGCGGGTACAACATCATCATCATCACACTGTACGTCCATGTGTGTAATCCTGCCTGACTGAGACATATCCCTGTTATCTACATCATCTGGTAATAATGGTTGCACATCACTAATTGCATCCAACTGATGTGTGAATAACTCCTCTGACGGATCAAGTGAAGCGGCTGTGGTGGCTGTGGTGGTGGTGGCGCCGGGCGGGTGCGTGGTAACTTGAGAGCAGGTGACCAAAGCTGAGCTGGAGGAGGATGGTGCGTCAACAAGGTTCTTAGCGGAAGCTGTTGAAGATTGGGTGTCCTGTCTAAGCCAGTCAACTATGTCCTCAGAATTTTTCAGGTTCAGGGTACGTGGCCTCTGAACACTGGGCATTATTCCAGGGCCAGTGGAAATCACAGCACCACGACCACGACGGCCCCTGCGGGGTGGCCTGCCTCTGCCTGTCATTTTTTTTAGATAAGCGGTACTACGCGTGCTAGGTACTGTGCCACCCGGTATGAGTAGTGGGCACTGGCGGTGGGCACACTACTGTCAGTGGAAGTTGGCCTGACACAAACTGGCAGCAGGTAAGCAACTGAAATTAGACTAAAGTGTAAAAATTAAATGCCTTATTTATCGGCAAGCTACTGTGCCACCCAGTATGAGTGGTGGTGGGCACTGGCAGTGGGCACACTACAGTCTGTGGAAGTCGGCCTGACACACACTGGCAGTAGGCAAGCAACTGAAATTAGACTAAAGTGTAAAAATTAAATGCCTGTGCCACATGGAATAAGTGGTAGTGGGCACTGGCAGTGGGCACACTACAGTCTGTGGAAGTCGGCCTGGCACACACTGGCAGCAGGCAAGCAACTGCAATTAGACTAAAGTGTAAAAATTAAATGCCTGTGCCACACGGTATGAGTGGTGGTGGGCACTGGCAGTGGGCACACTACAGTCGGTGGAAGTCGGCCTGACACACACTGGCAGCAGGCAAGCAACTGAAATTAGACTAAAGTGTAAAAATTAAATGCCTGTGCCACACGGTATAAGTGGTGGTGGGCACTGGCAGTGGGCACACTACAGTCAGTGGAAGTCGGCCTGACACACACTGGCAGCAGGCAACTGAAAATAGACTAAAGTGTAAAAATTAAATGCCTGTGCCACCCGGTAAAAGTGGTGGTGGGCACTGGCAGTGGGCACACTGCAGTCAGTGGAAGTCGGCCTGACACACACTGGCAGCAGGCAACTGAAATTAGACTAAAGTGTAAAAATTAAATGCCTGTGCCACCCGGTATGAGTGGTGGGCACTTGGCAGTGGGCACACTACAGTCTGTGGAAGTCGGCCTGACACAAACTGGCAGGCAACTAACCTTAGATTAAAGGGTAAAAATTAAATGCCTTTGTTTGATGCAAAGTCCTGTGCCACATGGTGTGAATGGTGGGCACTGGCAGTGGGCACTATGTAGTCTGTGGGCCTGCAGCTCCTCACACACGGGCAGGCCAGGCAACTGCAATATATATATGGAGAAAAAAAAAAAACTAATGTAGCAGCCCTAAAAAGGGCTTTTTGGGGTGCTATCAGGACGCTGTCCTTACAGCAGAGATCTGATGAGTCTTTCAGGACTGGAGTGGACACTGAATACACTAGCCTAGCTATCAATTTCCCTATTAAATCAGCAGCAACTACACTGTCCCTCCTCTCACTAAGACTGCAGCTTCAGAATGAATCTAAAATGGATGCTGTGCAGGAGGTGGGAGGGTCTGGGAGGGAGGGTATGCTGCTGATTGGCTGGAATGTTTCTGCTGACTGTGAGGTACAGGGTCAAAGTTTGCTCAATGATGATGTATAGGGGGCGGACCGAACATCGCATATGTTCGCCTGCCGCGACGAACGCGATCAAGCTATGTTCGCCGGGAACTGTTCGCCGGCGAATAGTTCGGGCCATCTCTACTGGTTGCTAAGGGCTGAATCTTATTAAATAAGGGGTAAGTAAGTCTAATAGTTATTGATTTAGGAATATTATCATATTAGTAACTACATACAGTATATGAAAACTGAAATTAGGGTCTAAATGTGACAGTTATCCTTTAAAATCGCAATACGTGATTATTTAAATCACATATTAATCGCGATAACTAGAATAATGACGAATATTCAATTTCGACGAATATGAAACGAATCTTCTTTCGAATATTCGCGAATTTCGTCGAAATCGAATATGGCACCTGCCGCTCATCACTACTGGAAACCATGTTGTCTGAGTTGTACGGCACTTTTACAGACTGACAAAAATACGCACAAACCCCCCCCCCCAAAAAAAAAATCAATTTCACTGGCAAAATTGTTAGGAAACTTTCTTTCCTGTATATTCAATTGTATATAAAGTGCAAGTGCTGCCAAAAAGTACAAACAAGAGGTACTTCGAAACAGCCTGTATATCACATAAAGGAGGGCCTCACTAAGTGAAAGGGCTGCCAAAAATTACAAAGAACCGGCACTACAATACACTTTTTATTACACATAAAGGAGGGCATTATACACATCCTTGAAAAATTATGATTGGTGGCCTACTGGTGACCCTCAAAAATATTTGGAGCAAGGGCCTGCTGGTGACTCTCTAAACCATTAGGGGCAAGGGTCTGCTGCTGAGCTGACCCTTTAAAACATTATATGCTAGTGCCTGCAGGTGAGCTGATGCTCTAAAACATTATATGCTAGTGCCTGCAGGTGAGCTGATGCTCTAAAACATTATATGCGAGTGCCTGCAGGTGAGCTGACGCTCAAAAACATTACATGCGGGTGCATGCTGTTCAGCTGTTGCTCTAAAACATTATATGAGAGTGCCTGCAGGTGAGCTGACGCTCTAAAACATTATATGCAAGTGCCTGCAGGTGAACTGATGCTCTAAAACATTATATGCGGGTGCATGCTGTTCAGCTGACGCTCTAAAACATTATATGCGAGTGCATGCTTTTCAGCTGACCAAAAAATTGAGTTGAGGTCCTGCAGTCGAGCTGACCCTATAAAAAAATTAGAGTGGAGGGAATATATACAATCAGAATGAGGAGGAGGAGGAGGAGAAAACAAGATTCAACCATATACTCTTTTTTTGTGGTGGAAAAGGTTCATGGGAATACACTGCAGTAGACTGAGTACATTATAAATGATAGATTGAAATTGCCTTTATGTTCATCATCAGCTCAGCTCTCCTCTGGTGAAGTTAAAAAGCCAGGGGCAGTCCAGGCCTTGTTAATTTTTTTCAGAGTCAACCTGTCAGCATTGCCAGTGCACAAGCGGATACGCTTATCTGTTATAATGCCACCAGCAGCACAAAATACGCGCTCAGACAAAACACTGGTGGCAGGGCAGACCAGCACCTCCAAGGCGTAGAGCGCAAGTTCGTGACATGGTCTGCTATGTATTCCTTCAACATCTTCCAAAACTTTTCCCTCTTTTTAGCACTAGTTCGCGCTTCAGGGTGAGGTTGCTGGCAGATGTCATGAAAGTGTCCCATGCCTTGGAGAGTGTTTACCTGCCTTTGTTGGAACTGCTGTATGTTCCCCTTGTCTCCCTTCCTCGGTTGCCTAAGGAAGTACGGGCTCTGCTGATCACGTTGTCAGATGGAAAATTTTGGAGCAATCTGTCAACAAGTATCTTCTGGTCTTACACCATTTTACTAGTCCTCTCCACCACAGGAATGAGAGATGAGAAGTTCTCTTTGTAGCAGGGGTTGAGAAGGGTGAACACCAAGTAATCCGTGTAATCTAAAATGAGTATAACGTGAGGGTCGCTGGAAAGGCAGCCTAACATGTAGTTAGCCATGTGTGCCAGAGTACCAACAGGCAAGACGTCGATGTCGACATCGGGATGACTCTTCATTTACTCATCCTCCTCCTCCGCCTCCTCTTCTGCCCATCCACGCTGATCAGATGGAATTAAAGTTCCATGGGTACTACCCTCTGTAGCAGAGGCAACTGTCTCCAGCTCCTCCTCCTCTTCATGGTCCAATTTGCACCGAGTAGATGAACTGTGGGTGCTCTGGCTATCACCCTGTGTAATGTCCTCCCCTATTTCCTTGTCTGCCATATTCAGAGCATCCGCCTTAATTGTGAGCAGCGATCGTTTGAGTAGACAGAGCAGTGGGATGGTTACGCTCATAATAGCGCTATCACCACTAACCATCTGTGTAGATTCATCAAAGTTTTTTAAAACCTCAAAGAGGTCTGACATCAATGCCCACTCCTCGCTTGTTAATAGCGGAAGCTGACTGGAAAAGCGACGAACATGTTGCAGCTGGTATTCCACAACTGCCCTCTGCTGCTCACCAAGCCTGGCCAACACGTAGAACGTAGAGATCCAGCGTGTTCTCACGTCGCACAACAGTCATTGAGCTGGGAGCCGCAAGCGCTGCCGCAGCGTTAACAGACTGGCTGTAGTTTTGGAGGATTTGCGGGAGATGTTCTGGGACCCATGCTGGTGTAAGGCGGGCATGACACACCATTAAAAATAGCGGCGGCTGGGGTCTGCGTACCGAGGGACGTCCGCCGACATCAGGTTGTGTAAAGCCGCAGTGTCCACAAGCCTAAATGGCAACATTTCAAGGGCCAGTTATTTCGAAAGTTGCGCATTTAGTGCTCTGGCCGGTGGGTGGGTGGGTTTCTTATTTGTGCTTGCGTTCAAATGCCTGTGTTATCAACATTTGGACGCTGCACTGGGACAGTGAAGTGGATGTTGTTGCTGACAGTTCATGCGAAGGTCCACGTGCAGGGCCACGGGCATCTGGGCCTGCGCCTTTGACAGGGGATTGGCCAGCAGTGCGTAACACAGGGGAAGAGGAGGCAGTGGTGTGACCTGCAGAACCAGATTGTTGACCCAGGCGTTCTGCCCACTTATTAGGGTGCTTGGATGCCATGTGGCGGATCATGCTGGTGGTGGTGAGATTGCTAGTGTTCAGGCCCCGGCTCATTTTGGTATGGCACAGGTTGCAAACTACCACTCTTTTGTCGTCTGCACTTTCCTCAAAAAAGCGCCATACTACGGAACACCTACCCCTTTGCAAGGTAGATTTAAGCATGGGGTGCTCGGTGTAACGGTTGCAGGCCTGTTTGGTGTGGGCCGACTTTTCCCTTTTGGCAACCTCACTGCCTCTTCCAGACTGTTGCAGTGCTGCGGATCCCTCTCCATCTGTACTGCTGCCCGCTGAAAAGAGCTCCTCGGAATATCTGAGTGTGAGATCACTTGTTTAGCAAGCCTCTCCATGGTGGGAGGAAGGATGATCAGAGTGAGGATTCGGTTGACCAGACTCTTGGCTACAGAGACTGGACTTGGTGGAAGAGAGGTTGGTGCTTAACCGACTGGAAGCATTATCTTCAGCAATCCAACTGACCAACTGCTTGCACTGGTCTGACTTAGACAGTGTTGTCCTTCGCCGCCCAGCTAAAAAAAAAATTTTTTTCTTCTTGTGCACGGGCAGCAGACACAGTTTCATTGCGCCCAGGGCCACGGACTCTATGTGCACCATCAGCATCACACCCACTTCCCCGTCCCTTAGTGCTCACCTTCTTAATGGTTTTGTCACTAGATTAGGGCCAGATTATTTAAATTTGCTCTACAGACACTGTTTTCGGATGGAGTATTGTATATGTCAAAGAAAACAACACACTATGGACACTAGATTAGGCCCAGATTATTAAAATTTACGCTAAGGAGATAGTTTTCGGATGCAGTACTGTATATGTCAAGAATGTGTATTACACGCACACACTACAGAGACAGTAGATGAGGGCTAGCCAATGATTATTTAAATTTATGCTAAAGAAACAGTATTCGGATGAAGTACTGTATATGTCACGGATGTGGATTAAACGCACACACAGATGTGACACAATTTATTTCAATTTCCCCAAAAAACAGAGTTTGCGGATGGAGGACTGTATATGTCACGGATGTGGATTAAACGCACACACTATTGACAACAAATGTGGCGCTGATTAGTTGAATTTACGCAAAAATACACAGTCTGCGGATGATGTACAGTATATGTCACTAATAGGTATTAACCACCTCAGCCCCCTTAGCTTAAACACCCTTAATGACCAGGCCACTTTTTACAATTCTGCACTACACTACTTTCACCGTTTATTGCTCCGTCATGCAACTTACCACCCAAATGAATTTTGCCTCCTTTTCTTCTCACTAATAGAGCTTTCATTTGGTGGTATTTCATTGTTGCTGACATTTTTACTTTTTTTGCTATTAATAAAAATTTAACGACATTTTTTCAAAAAAATGACATTTTTCGCTTTCTGTTGTAAAATTAAAAAAAAAAAAAACTACATTTCTATATAAATTTTTCTCTAAATTTATTGTTCTACATGTCTTTGATAAAAAAAAAATCCAATAAGTGTATATTTATTGGTTTGGGTAAAAGTTATAGCGTTTACAAACTATGGTGCAAAAAAGTGAATTTCCGCATTTCGAAGCAGCTCTGTTATGTTTCTTCAGGTGCTAGAATGCCAGGAAAGTATAAATACCCCCCAAATGACATCATTTTAGAAAGAAGACACCCCAAAGTATTCGTGGAGGGGCATGGTGAGTTCATGTATCATTTCATTTTTTTTCACAAGTTAGCAGAAAATTACACTTTCTGAGGAAAAAAAATATATAATAAAGTTTCCATTTCTGCTAACCTCTGGCAAAAAAAAATGTCAGACGGACTCACTATGCCCCTCAGTGAATACCTTGGGATGTCTACTTTCTGAAATGGGGTTGTTTGTGGGGTGTGTTTACTGTTCTGGCATTTTGGGCAGGGCTAAATTGTGAGCAGCCATGTAAAACCTAAAGGTACTCGTTGGAATTTGGGCCCCTTTGCACCCAGGCTGCAAAAAAGTGTCACTCATGTGGTATCGCCGTACTCAGGAGAAGTAGAACAATGTGTTTTGGGGTGTATTTTTACATATACCCATGTTGGGTGAGAAATATTTCTGTAAACTGACAACTTTGTATAAATAAATTTTAAAAGTTGTTGTTTACAGAGATATTTCTCACACAAAGTATGGGTATATATAAAAATACACCCCAAAACACATTGCCCTACTTCTCCTGAGTACGGCGATACCACATGTGTGACACTTTTTTGCAGCCAAAATGCGCAAAGGGGCCCAAATTCCAATGAGTACCTTTAGGATTTCACAGGGCATTTTTACGCATTTGGATTCTAACGCTTTAGGACCCCTAAAATGCCAGGGCAGTATAAATACCCCACAAGTGACCCCATTGTGGAAAGAAGACACCCCAAGGTATTCCGTGAGGGGCCTGGCGAGTTCACAGAAAAAAAAATTTTTACTACATATTCTACTAACTTGTGACAAAAAATAAAATTTTACATGAACTCACCATACCCCTCACGGAATACCTTGGGGTGTCTTCTTTCTAAAATAGGGTCACATGTGAGGTGTTTTTACTGCCCTGGCATTTTAGGGGTCTCCGCAATCATTACACGTATGGCCAGCATTAGGAGTTTCTGCTATTCTCCTTATATTGAGCATACGGGTACTGAGCCTCCGGGCTGAAAAAAATAAATTAAATGAACGGCACAGATTTTTTCATTCGCATCGATCAATGTGGATGAAAAAATCTCTGCCAAAGGCCTCATGCACACGGCCGTTGTTTGGGTCCGCATCCGAGCCGCATATTTTGCGGCTCAGCCGTGGACCCATTCACTTCAATGGGGCCGCAAAAGATGCGGACAGCACTCCGTGTGCTGTCCGCATCCGTCGCTCCATTCCGTGTCCCCGCAAAAAAAATAGAGCATGTCCTATTCTTGTCCGTTATGCGGACAAGAATAGGCATCTCTATAATGGGCCGCGTTCCGTTCCGCAAATTGCGGAACGGAACGCGGAGCAGCTTCCCTGTTTTGCGGATCCGCGGTTTGCGTACCGCAAAACACCAACGGCCGTGTGAATGAGGCCAAAATCAGTGACTGCGGTGCGGTGGGCTGGGCGCTAGCTACCTAACAAGTAGCTAACTAACTGGCAGTGATAAGGGACACTTATGCCCCATTCACACGTCCGCAATTCTGTTTGCGGAACGGAATTGCGGACCTATTCATTTCTATGGGGACAGACTTTGTCCCGCTCGGATCCGGAATTACGGATCCGCGCTTCCGGGTCTGCCCTTCCGTTCCGCAAAAATATAGAACATGTCCTATTCTTGTCCGCAATTGCGGACAAGAAAAAGTATTTTCTATATAGTTCTGGCAATGTGCGGATCTGCAAAATGCGGAAAGCACATTGCCAGTGTCCGTGTTTTGAGGATCTGCGGATCCGTGGATCAGATCCACGGATCCGTGAATCCACTGATCCACAAAACACATATGGACATCTGAATAGAGCCTTACAAGGGGTGTGATCAGTGACAGGGGGGTGATCAGTGACAGGGGGGTGATCAGGTAAATGGGACCACCAGAGGACCAGGTAGCAGGTATATCAGACGCTGTTCACAAAACAGCGTCTGATATACATCTTTGATGCGATTTAATTCGCATCTACAGCCTACCAGCGATTGATCATCGCTGGCAGGCTGTAGTTAAACTCCTGAGACGCGCGGCACTGTGAACGCACGCGCGAGATGGAAATCTCGCGAGATGACGCGCCGATGCGTCGGATCAGAACTGCAGGACCGCCCGCCGGACGCATCCGTGCGTTAGGCGGTCCTGTAGTGGTTAAAGAAAAATATATTTCTCCTGTCAAACACACACACTAGCCCTTAATGGATTATTGGTTGCATGAAATGCTTTAGGTAGTTGTTAAAAGCGCGATTTTTCTCCCTGCACTGTGTCTCTTCCTTAGCATGGTTGTCCCTGAGACTGATCAATTGAGCTTAGGTACTAAAAATATATTACTCCCCTCAAACACACACACACACTGTAGTCCTTAAAAGGACTTTCATGTCTTTGTAAATCTTTTTTTCTAATAAAATCTGTTGAATTTCGCTTAACACACTATCTTTACCTGCCTATGCTCTGCTCTCCCTGATGCTGACTGAGCTGAACACGTGTCATCGGGTGCTATATAGCACCGGATGACATGTTCCGGCCAGCCAATCAGTGTAATGCCAGTAGCTAACATGGCTACAGCATTACACTGAAGGGTATTACTTACCTGTATGTTGATTGGCTGCTTAGGAGGCACCAAACGTGTGGGGAGGAGACTCGAGCATTTCGCTCGAGCACACGTGGTACTCGGCCGAGTACCGCCATGGGCTGAGCATATCAATGCTCGAGCTGAACCGATACTGGGCCGAGCATAATCGCTCATCACTACTCACATGTCATCACCATGGACATCATGTCAGTAGATAAACAGAAGCAAGATCGGTCTGGGGAATCAGTAAGGTAAGGATATTGCACAGTGTATTATTGTTTCAGGTCATAGATGTTTCAGGTCATAAAAACGTATTATATATGTAAAGAGGTCAGAAGTCTATTTACTAGATAATACCAACTTAAGATCTCTGACCTCATACATAACACTTTCCGGATGTTTTTAATATTTAAAAGGCTTGATTTTATGATATTGAGTTTATTGCAATATAGGGCATGATTCATGGGAATAGTTTACATCACAGCTATAAAATATGTTGTAATTACCATTTCTGTTTAGGTGGAGATTTACCAGTTGGGAAGACATGACCTTCTACAACGGGGTATTTCCTTTTTACCCACATGAATGGAGGAAATGGGTCTTTAGCGTTGACATTATAATAGTCAACATTGTGTTTTTGGTGTTTGCTTTAGCTTTTATCCTCATCATCCCAAGAATAAGAGGCAAAGCATTAAGTGTTTTTCATTTTTACAATGATCTGTTTGTGTTCATTGTTCTATCTATCTATCTATCTATCTATCTATCTACAGTATCTATCTTCTTATCTCGCGCTATACTTATTTCTATTGTATAGATATTGCATATTTGTCCCACTAATACATTTTATGAAGGTGTTGGAGGTTTCTAAAAAAAATGTATTCAAAAAAAGTCTCCAACAACCAATAGCTTTTATTACTGTAGGGGGTTTGTGACAGGTCCTCATTTTATCCCAACTAGGAGCTCATTGCTATTGATCACCCTTTATGGCAAGAGCTGTTCTCTATATCGGCTCTCAGAGACTACCATCATTTTATAGACATTCATAATTTGGACTTGCAACTATTTAGCATATGATTAATTTTGTAGTTTCTTGTCATGTAAGTATGTAACTGCATTGTTACTGTTTTGCATCTAAAATCCTAAATTTTAATATTCTGTAAATCCACTTTTGGCACTTCGGCACTTCGCGAATTAGCGAAGTGCCGATATTCGCAAAAAAAAATCGCTATTTGAATATTCGCGCTTAACACTAGTCTACGGTACATTACAGCAAGCCTATACAGTGTGTACTGTAAAAATGTCATTATCTGTGGCCTACTGTAGTGCCTAAAACTTGTATTTCTCTGTCTACAGTACATTATAGCAAGCCAATACAGTGTGTACTGTAAAAATTTCATTATCTCTGGGCTAGTGAATTGCCGAAAATTTTTATTTCTCTGTGTCCTATACATTACAGAAAGCCAATACAGTGTGTAGTATAAAAATCACATTATCTCTGGGCTAGTGTAGTGCCCAAAAAGCAGATGCCGTGGCCCTGGCCGTGATGCTGATGGTGCAAGCAGAGGCTATGACACTGGGCGCAATGAAACTGTGCCTGCTGCCAGTGCACCAGAAAAAACAAAAAAATCCACCTTACCCAGCTTCATGTCCAACTTAGCTGGGCAGCGCAGGACAACACTGTCCAAGTCGGACCAGTGCGAACAGGTGGTCGGTTGGATTGCAGAAGATAATGCTTCCAGTCGGTTAAGCACCACCCTCTCCTCCACAAAGTCCAGTCTTTGTAGACAAGAGTCTGGTCAACCGAATCCTCACTCTGATCCTCCTTCCTCCTACCATGTCGTGTCTTGCCAAACAAGTGATATTGGATATTTACATGACCTTTTTATATCACCAGTACTTGGTTTGGCTCTCTCGCCAAGCATGCTTGACGAGGTAACTGAGATATTGTGCCCTGATTCCCAACCCCTTGAACCTTCACAGTCTCAAGAAGATGACGGTGGTGAACCGCAATTATTCGTACATGAGGTGGATGATTATGAGACACAGTTGCCAATCACTGAGCTGGTGGTTAGTAACTTAGGTCAAGTCAGGAGGATGAGCAGAGTGAGGAAGTGGAAGAGGAGGTGGTGGGCAATGAGGTCACTGTCCCAACATGGGAAGTTGAAAAGCCGAGCGAGGACAGCAGTACAGAGGGGGAGGGATACGTAATGCGTAAATCTACCTTGCCAAGGGGTAGGTGTTCCGCAGTATGGCGCTATTTTTAGGAAAGCGCAGACGACAAAATAGTGGTAGTCTTGCAACCTGTGCAGCACCAAAATGACCTGGGGCATGAACACTAGCAACCTTACCACCACCAGCAGCATGATCCGCCACATGGCATCCAAGCAAACTTATAAGTTGGCCGAATGCCTGGGTCCGCACTCTGCGTCTGCGGGTCCCACCACTGCCTCTACTTTCCCTGTGTTACACACTGCTGGCCAATCCCCTGTCGAAGGCGCAGGCCCGGATGCCCCTCGCCCTGCACCTGGATCTTTGCATGAACCGTCAGCAACAACATCTACTTCCCTGTCCCAGCACAGCGTCCAAATGTCAATAACACAGGCATTTGAACGCAAGCGCAAATACCCACCCACAGGCCATAGCATTGAATGCGCAACTTTCGAAATTACTGGCCCTTGAAATGTTGCCATTTAGGCTTGTGGATACTGAGGCCTTCCGCAGCCTGATGTCGGCGGCCGTCCCTCCGTACTCAGTCCCCAGCCGCCACTATTTTTAACGGTGTGTTGTGCCCGCCTTACACCAGCATGTGTCCCAGAACATCACCTGTGCCCTGACCAACACACTTACTGGGAAAGTCCCCCTTACCACGGACACATGGACAAGTGCTGGTGGCCAGAGACGCTACATTTCCCTGACCGCACACTGGGTTATTTTTGAGGAGGCTGGGAGTAAGTCGGACCCTGGGATGGCACAGGGGCCACCCACGCCCAGGATTGCAGGCCCTACGTCCATCAGGGTCTCTGCCAGCAGCTATGTAACTCCAAACCCCACATCTCCTTCTCTGCCGCCTCTTTCTCCACGTCCACCTTCAACAGCAGTCAGCCATCAGTCGCTAGCTGGAAGCAGTGTAGCACTGCTGTGGGTAAGTGTCAACAGGCCGTGCTGAAGCTTATCTGTTTAGGGGACAAACAGCACACCGCCGCAGAGTTGTGGCAGGGTATAAGGGACCAGACTGAGCTGTGGCTCTCACCACTAAACCTAGAAACAGGCATGGTTGTGTCCAACAATGGCCATAACTTGGTGGCGGCTTTGGAGCTGGGCAACCTGACACACATTCCATGCCTAGCCCACGTCTTAAACTTAGTGGTGCAGCAGTTTATCAAAACCTACCCCAATTTGCAGTAGCTACTAGTGAAGGTGTGCCGCTTGTGTGCTCATTTCCACAAGTCATCTATAGCTTCAGCCGGTCTGTCAATGCGGCTTCCAGCTCACAGACTGTTGTGTGACGTGCGAATTGGGCCATGAAGAGGAGGAGGAGGAGCGGAGACACTTGCCTCTGCTACAGAGGCTAGTACCCATGGAACATTAATTCCCTCTGTTTAGCGTGGATGGGCAGAAGAGGAGGAGGAGGATAAGGGTATGAAGAGTCATCCTGAAGTTGACATCAACGTCTTGCCCGTTAGTACTCTGGCACACATGGCTGACTTTATGTTAGGCTGCCTTTCCCGCAACGTTATACTCATTTTAGGTAACAAAGAATACTGGGTGTTCGCCCTTCTCGACCCCCGCTACAAAGAGAACTTGTCATCTCTCATTCCTGTGGGTACTGAAGGTACAGATTGCTCCAAAACTTTCCATATGACAATGCAGCCGCCAGAGTGCGTACTTCCTTAGGCAACCGAGGAAGCGAGACAAGGGGAACACACAGTAGTTCCAACAGAGGCACGGCAACACTTTCCAAGGCATGGGACGCTTTCATGACACCCCGCCAGCAACCTCACCCTGAATCGCGGCCTAGTGCTACAAGGAGGGAAAAGTTTTGGAAGATGGTGAAGGAATACATTGCAGACCGTGTCAGCGTCCTAAATGATCCCTCAGTGCCTTACAACTACTGGGTGTCCAAGCTGTACACGTGGCACTCTACGCCATGGAGGTGCTGGCCTGCCCAGCCGCGTATTATCTGAGCGTGTATTTAGAGCTGCTGATGGCATTATAACCGATAAGCGTATCCACTTGTCCACTGACAATGCTGACAGGTTGACTCAGATAAAAATGAACAAGGCCTGGATTGCCCCTGACTTCTCCACTCCACTCCACCAGAGGAAAGCTGAGCTAATGAGGAACAAAAACGCAATTTAAATATATGCTTTATAATGTACTCAATCCACAAGATTGAGATTTTTTTACACTTTTTACTGCAAAAAAATTGTATGTATTTGAATCTTGTTTTCTCATCCGCCTCCTCCTCGGCCTCCTCTTCCATACAGAATATATATCTCTCACTACAATATTTTTTAGGGTTCGCTAGGCTTCAGGCCCTCACCTCCAATGCTTTATACCATCTGCTCACCTGTAGGCCATCACTGCAATGTTTATGGGGTTCGCTCGGCTTCCGGCCCTCACCTCAAATGCTTTATACCGTCTGCTCACCTGTAGCCCATCACTGCAATATTTTATGGGGTTCACTAGGCTTCAGGCCCTCACCCCCAATGCTTTTTACCGTCTGCTCACCATTAGCCCATCACTGCAATGTTTTATGGGGTTCTCTAGACTTCAGGCCCTCACCTCCAATGCTTTATACTGTCTGCTCACCTGTAGGCCATCACTGCAATGATTTATGGGGTTATTTAGGCTTCAGGCCCTCACCTCCAATGCTTTATACCATCTGCTCACCTGTAGGCCATCACTGCAATGTTTATGGGGTTTGCTCGGCTTCAGGCCCTCACCTCAAATGCTTTATACCGTCTGCTCACATGTAGCCCATCACTGCAATGATTTATGGGGTTTGCTAGGCTTCAGGCCCTCACCTCCAATGCTTTATACCATCTGCTCACCTGTAGCCCATCACTGCAATATTTTATGGGGTTTGCTCCCTTTGAGGCCCTCAACTATAATGTTTTAAAGGGTACCCAGCACACCCTTGCTCCAAATGTTTTTGAGGGTCACCAGTAGGCCATCAATGATAATTTTTCAAGGGTGTGTATGATGCCCTCCTTTATGTGTAATAAAGGGTGTATTTGAGTGCCGGTTCCTTGTAATTTTTGCCAGCCTTTTCACTTAGTGCATAGACTTTGAGTGCTGTACCTGAACAATTGTAGCACCATGTGAATGAGGCCCTCCTTTATGTGATATACATGCTGTATCGGAATAAATCTTCCTTGTAATTTTTGGCAGCATTTGCACTGTATATACAATTGAATATTTCCTAACAATTTTACTTCTAAAATTTTTTTATTTTTTTTAGGGGGCAGGATTTTGGGTGTGATTTTGTCGCTATGTAAACGTGGCGGACAACTGGGACAATATGGTTCCCAGCAGGACATTGGATTCCAAGATGCACCCAAACATGGTCCCCATGCTGTTCCAGATCTATTTCGGTGGTGTTTCAGTCACTTTCTGACCTTTTCCAATGGAGCAGGCATCCTCCCCTCATCCGAGCAGGGGGTGCCTGGTTGTCTCCCATTGACTTCCATTATACTCGGGTGCTCGGCCGAGCGCACGAATATCGCTATGTGTTCGGACCGAGTACCTGAACACTTTGGTGCTCGCTCATCACTACTCTCTTCACATCTGCACCGATATTAATTCACCCAAATCCAGAGCCACCATTTACTGTTGAGGTTGATGCATCTGATTCTGCAGTAGGAGCAGTCCTGTCACAGTGGTCTGGAGATAAGATGTTGCTGCATCCTTGTGCCTATCTTTCTTGCCAAATGTCCTCATCTGAAAGGAACTATGATATTGGGAATAAAGAACTGCTAGCAATTAAAAGTGTATTTTCTGAGTGGAGGCCTCTTTTGGAGGGAGCTACCAATCCTATATATGTGCTGACTGATCATAAGAATCTCAAAATCATCCAAAGTGCCAAAAGACTATCTTCCAGACAAGCAAGATGGAGTTTATTCTTTTCTCAATTTAATTTTATCATTACCTATTAACCTGGATCAAAAAATGTTAAAGCAGATGCTTTATCTAAAATATTTTCTGGGCCTACACAGAAAGACAAAGGTCAAACCAAAATTTTATCTGAAAACAACTTCACAGGGGCCACTCATTCAAGGGAGCTCTTGAGTTTAATTAAGAATGGATATGAGAATGATTCCTTCCTTAGCCATCCTACAATCAATGTCAATCTCCACTTCAAAGATGCAACTGGATCATCAGTTATATGTACCAGAAATAGCTTGACTTGATGTTCTAAAATTAATCCATGATTCTGCTGGCTGGACATTTGGGCATTAAAGAGACTCAAGATCTTCTATCTTTGGTGGCCAAATTATAAGAAGGATGTCAAAAAATGTTTCCTCAAGTTTGATTTGTGCTAAAAAAAAAACTCCACGCTCTTCTCTTTTCGGTTTGTTACAGCCACTTCCTGTTCCTTCTTTCCCTTGGGGCTCTGTCTCAATAGATTTTGTGGTTAATCTACCTCCTTCTAAGGGAACAAACACCATCCTAGTTGTCATAGACCATCTTACAAAGATGGCCCATTTTATTTCAACTAATGGAATACCCACTGCAGAACAAGCTGCTGAATTATGGATCGGCGAGTATTTCGATTACATGGGATCCCTGACAACGTAGTATCGGATCGAGGTCTACAATTTACTTCTAAATTCTGGAAAAGCTTTTGCTCTTGGGGATGGGAATAAATTTGTCATCTGCCTTTCATCCACAATCTAATGGACAAACTGAAAGAACTAATTAAACTCTTGAACAATTCCTTCGATGCTTCATAACTTATGGTACTTTTACACTAGTGTTTAAGTTTTCCAGTATTGAGTTCCGTCATAGGGGCTCAATACCGGAAAAACCGCTTCAGTTTTGTCCCCATTCATTGTCAATGAGGACAAAACTGAACAGAACGGAATGCTCTAAATTGCATTCCGTTCCATTAAGTTGCATTCCCAGACCGGAGAGCAGACCTCAACATGTTGTATTTTGCCTTCAGTCCTGGAATGCAGATGCAAAAAGAATCCGGCATTATCCCAATGCAAGTCAATGGGGATGGATCCGTTTTCTCTGATACAATCTGCCACAATAGAAAATGGATCCGGCCCCCATTGACTTTCAATAGAGTTAATGATGGATCCGTCTTGTATATGTTAAAAATAATACAACCGGATCCGTTCATAACAAATGCAGACGGTTGTATTATCAGTAATGCAAGAATTTTTGCTAGACCCTTCTGGATCCAGCAAAAATGCTAGTGTAAAAGTACCCTTATCTGCAAGATGATTGGATAGATTATCTCCCCATGGCTGAATTTCCAAACAATAACTCTGAGAATGGCTCAACTTCTCATAGTCCTTTTTATGCTAATACAGGCCTTTATCCAATTTTCATTCCAGATTCACCAATCACAACCACTGCCTCTTCTGGCAGTAACTGAATGCTTGACAAAATTGCAGAAGGTTCATGAAAATATTGTAGAAAATTTGCAAGATGCCCAAAGACTGTTCAAACAACCCATAGGTAAACATCAGAAATCAAATCCTGTTTTTCATATAGGAGACAAAGTGTGACTTTCCACAAATAATCTAAAGCTGCAAGTACCTTCTCCAATATTGGGCCAGAAATATATTGGACCATTTCAAATTTCTGCTTAAATTAATGAAGTCACCTTTCGATTAAAACTTCCTGAGTCTATAAAGGTACATCCTGTTTTTCATTGTTCTCTTTTGAAACCAGTTACTGAAAATACTTTTCAGGCCTCAATTTGCCTCCTTCACCACCAGTAAAAGTGCATGGTGAAGAGGAATTTATAGTTGAAAAGATCTTGGACTCCAGAATTCATCGGAATAAGCTGCAGTACTTAATCAAATAGAAGGGCTATGGCTCAGAAGAAAATTCTTGGGGACCAGAAGAAAATGTTCATGCTCCTAGACTCACCAAGAACTTCATTGGCAATATCCTGACAAACCAGTCTCTAGGATGCCCAGAGGTCATCCTGGAAGAGGGAGAGTACTATCAAGAATTGAACCAGGAAACTCCTGTATCCTATGCAGTAGCCTTGCTCACTGAGCTACCGGTTACTCAGGACAGCTCCACTCCATAACCTAGTGAATAGTTTCCTAGTCTTGGATAATCACTTCTCATTTTGCCTAATAAGCCAGAGCTCCAAACTTCCTATATAAACCAAACCTTGCCACTCCCTCCTTGCCAGATTATTGTGCTTCCTGTGCAACGGGATGCCTCCCCCCCAGGGCCCTCCTATTGCCTCCCAGGTTAAGTAGGAATGCTGAGCGGTGTAGTGCAGCCTAAATGTCTCTTTATGTGTGTTACAGTACTCCAACCTGGATACCGCTGAACCCCAGGCTTTGGCTTAGTAACTTTGATTCCTTTTTTATGCTGCACTCCACTCTTTAGTCTCATTTAGTTTCAGCCAAGGAATAGGTTAGTGTTCTGTCAGCTTCAACACGGAGTCTGAACCTGCCCAAACTAGAACTGCCTCCCCTCCTTCTCGTAGCAAGCAGTACCACTTCTGCCCAAAGGGTGGAGAATTGAATGGTGAGTTCCATTCTGTCTAAGAATAGCTCTGCCATTCACGCTGCCACCTGCTGGTAAAGCAGGCACATTACATGTTATGAACAGTTACATAACAAGAGGAATGCACAGTGTAGAGTACCTGGACAAAAATACATAAGGTGGTCTTTAGGTTAGACCATAAAAGATAGTAGCAGGGTGTTGGAGTGGTAACACCACTCCTCCTAAGCTGCTGCATTCACTTGTGTACCGAACTTGGATTGTTACCTGACTACGCTTCCTTATCCGAAACTGCTGTGTTTACCTGTTACCAACTCGGACGGTTATTCGACACTGCTTGCTCCTGCTACTCCAGTGCTCCAGATTGTCTCAACCATTGGACTCCTTTCCTACATTCCAAGCATTTAGAGTTTCTAATGGTTGTTGCTAGAGTTTAACGAAGATTGAGAATATACTGCTATATTCGTGAATTTGTGATATTCTCAATCTTCATTATATTCTAGCAATACAACCATTAGTAACTCAGCTCTAAGTTGAATGCGCAATGCGAGTATATGTTCGCTTCGCGAATTAAACTTAGAGCTGAGTTCCTAATGGTTGTATTGCTAGAATATAACGAAGATTGAGAATATAGTGCTATATTCGTGAATTCGTGATATTCGGCATCTTCGTTATATTCTAGCAATAGAACCATTAGGAACCCAGCTCTATGTTTAATTCTCAATGCGAGTAATTCTTGTTATATTAATCGCATTGCGATTACAATTTAGTCAAATTTGTGAGATCGTGATTCTCACATCCGACAGTACATTTTAGCATGGAGGCGTTCCCATGCACACAGGAAGTCGGCAGAAGCGGCAACGGGCATTGACTGGAGCGGACAGGGAGCCAAGAATCTTCCAGACAGGTAAGAACGGCTTTTGGGAAGTGGGAAGACAACCAGAGAGCAACAAGGATTAACAACTTAAAAAAAAAATAAGAATATTCAAAATAGCGAATATATAGCGCCATATTTGCGAATTAGCGAAGTGCTAATATTCGCAAAAAAAATTCGCTATTCGAATATTCGCGCTCAACACTATTTTCCAGAATCCGCCCAGTGCTTTTTATTTTTCTATAGATATAACAGTATTAGGGCTGGTTTATTGAGGGACTTTTTTAATGAACATTTTATGGGACATCAAATTATATATATATTTTGTAACATTCAATGGGTATCATACAATGCTGGGCACTCTTATATACTAGAGATGTAGAACACAATACAATCGCTAAAAATATAAAGCACTTTAATGAAACTTCTACAATAATGTATAACAATAAAATATTGGCAATTGTCTGGCCAGACTGACAATGTGCAATGATGCAACTAATATTAGTACAGTTGTTATAAATGAATTGTAGTTGTTAAAATGAATTGTATGTTCACTAACAAGTCACTTAAATTGCCAATCCACCTAAAATTAAGTCCAGATAAAAAAAGACCAGATAAAAAACAATTGTCCAAAGAGGTCCGTTCATTCAAAAGTTCAGAAAGCTGTTACTCAAACCAATATGACAGTGATTCTATGGACATTAGTCCCATGAGCATTCCTTAAATTGGTGCCGGCTGGGATGATATGAAAACTCATTCGTTATTCACTGCCTGTATCGACCACATACACGGATGCTTTGGATATACTCACTTAGCTTTGATCTTCACAGGCAGTATGCAGTGTCGGCGCGGCATCCCGAGCGCTATTGTCCACCGCGAGCCTGCTAGGTTTTACTCACGTGAGCCTGCTTGTACAAGAGCGGTTTGTATTGTCCGTGTGGTCTTAGGCTATGGTGTTCAATCCAGGTCGGCACTCAAGGGGTCCCGTTGATAGTCCGTCTCAGCTTCTTCTGTATACCAGAGGTTCCTCTCAAGGAGCCGGTGTTGCGGCCATACGTCTTAGGTCACAGGTTGCCATGGGTCACTCAGCACTCTTTTGGAGACCCTGTTTAAGGCAGCACTCTATCACCAGTTTTTATAAAAAGGAAGGGGCTAAAGAGCATCCATGTGTAAGCAGTGTACCAGGGTGGGCTCCCCCAGATACAGCGAAGTCACCAGAAAAGCAACACTCACACCAGCTTGTGCAAAACAGAACCTTCTTTACTGAAAGATATAGAAATGAACACAATCCCAAATATGGAGACAAAGAAAATGAAGATACCATACATACACTCAGCCACAGCTAAGAACCCCTGTGCTGCACAGCAAGATGCCCCTGGTGGATACCAAGGAAGTTTGCTAGAATTTACCTACTGGCGGGTACACTAAAATTACCCCACCATAACTGTTATTACCCTGTTGACAACACAAACAATTGAGTGAGTGCTTAGTACGGGGTTATCTGCGCTGCAGCACAGCAGCTTACAACATTAGCAACTCTACAGTATTCTTGAGTGAAATAGAAGGGTGAATTAAATTTGAGAACAATAATGCAGCTTCCAATTGCGCAGTGTCCCTTTAAGGCAAAATGTGGCAAACACTTTTAGCCTGATGCAAGACAGGAACCCCTAACTAGCTAACAGACCTAGCCTCAGTCTCTTAGGCGCCAATCTGAAATTTGGTGCGTGCACGCTTTTACTGACCCGGGTCTTGTTCTGTATCCGATGATGGCTTTAAACTGAACAGCAACAATTCTCTTCAGCAACCATGAGGTCCTGCAGGCTAGGCAGCGCTTCGTTCCAAAGCTCCTACCAGCCTTCTTAGAAACAATCCTTTGACCCTGGATAGGATCTGGGTACGCGACAGTGATCAGTCCCTCTCTGGGGCAGCTCCGGCCACCCCAGGACACCCTGATGCCAGGATGCGACCGGATTCTGTTCACACACAGTCCTTCTCTGTTCCTCTCAAGATGGAGGCAGCAGCTTCCTGGTTCTCCTTCAGACCGTACAACCCCACCTCCTATGAATATTTAAAAAACTTGCAATATGTTAGCTGTGTTAAGAAACAGCGACATCTTGTGGTTAAAGAACATAATGACAGTGCTAATGAATCAGTATTCATATACACAGTATTCAGACAATGGTGACTGTTTCTCTATCTGACACATGTTTACCTTAAAATCGTAAAAAATTATACAGTAAATGTATCTGCTTTCATTGGATTATACTCACACATGTATTAGCCTACATGCACACGGCAGTGTTTTTTTGCCGCCACCGTTCCTTTTTTTTGTGGATCCGATGGTTTCCCATTTATTTCTATGTATCCATTAAAAATGCGGATGCCTCTTCCGTTGCCTGTCCGCGTCCGCTGTCCGCATTTCACGTCCGCAAAAAAAATATGGCATGCCCTATTCTTGTCCGCAAAAAACGGTTTGCGGACCCAAAGAAGTCAATGGGTCCGCAAAAAATGCGGATTATCAACTGAAGCCATCCGTTTGTCATCTGCATCCCTTTTTTTTTGCGGATGGTTGCTTGGAAACCAGGGGACTTGTACAGGTACTTTAAGAAACTGGTTCAAGCCTTCCATTTTTTTTGCGGATCCGAAGACACACGGAAACACAACCTACAAAATTTGCGGACACACGGAAAGGATGTGGATGTGAAAAAAAAAAAAGGAAGACGGATCCGCGATTTGCGGACAGCAAAAAACAACTGTCGTGTGCATGTAGCCTTAAAATTAGGATGCAGTAGTCAGTATATTAAAATGCTTCCTACAATAAAAAACTGTATAAAATGTTTAGGCTGGGCTGCATTGTGACAGAATATTGTTATATACACCACATTTTTCAGACTATAAGAGGCACCAGACTATAAGATGCACCTAGGATTTGTAGAAAGAAAAAAACATTTTTTTCATCAGACCCTTGGGTTCCATTAGTCTCAGATCAGATCCCCCCCAATCCCCATCAGCCTCATGTTAGACCCCATCAGCCTTGGATCAGCCTCATATCAGACCCCCATCAGCCTCAGATCAGACCCCATCATTCACTGACACATTGCAGAGTGGGGCACGGAAGAAGGGAGGGTGAGTACTGTGCAGCGCTCCCTGCACTTCCCGCATGCTGATGACTGCTTCCATAATGGAAGCCGTCATTAGCATTCAGACTATAAGACATACTGCCATTTTTCCATCACTTTTGGGGAAAAAATGTGTGTTTTATAGTCTGAAAAATATGGTAGTTTATATAAACATAACAGACTAGCCAACCAGCTTTATGAGTATTATAATAAATCCTTATACGTTGTAACTTGTGGCTCTTTTGATATCTGTCACAGTGAACCTCATTCATGCTCTCAAGTATACTTTAAAGGAGTCCTACCTAAGGGTATAAGGAATATGGGCCTATTAACTTTAACTAAATAGATAGAATTTTCGAGGTTGGTAATATTTGTTTGCCTGGAAACTAGAAATGAAGTATGCCAGGGATATGACCCAATATACTTCATACATCATATCATGAGTAATTAAGACTAGTGTTGAGTGAAACAAAGCATTTGAAGCGGACTTCAGTTCAACGTTTAGGAAGACTTCGATTCCCAATGAATCCAAATTTTCTCACACTTCATGGTAACAAATCAGGTTTTCCTAAAATGGTGGCTGCACGTGTTACAAAGCGAAACTAAGTGTAGAGGAGACAGCCTGGGAAAGCAAGATCACATCCCTCATCCCTAAAACCCTCATCCCGCGTAGTCACCACAATTGTCCTGTGAGCTGAGCATGGGAGAGACGTGGCAAGAATTCATGTGCCAGGGACAGTGTTGCTGAAAATGATTAATAGAAGAATACTGGAGAAGGGAGAGTGCAGAGAGACTTATGCTGTGTGAGTTTTATTTATGTCTACATTTACTTATTCCTACATCAGCCGTAAACTAAGATATGTAATTCAATACCAATAAGATGGAAGCCTTTATTATTCCACTGCCAGCGTGACAACCAATACCATACAGTCTGCACCCCATAGGGGGGGCCAGCTCTTAATAATGAACATCCTCATCTTTTGACCTTTTTCCAAATCATCCTTCAAAGTCTCCATGTCCTAAAAAATTCAGCAAGATGCAGAGAGAGGAGGAGCGGGATGTCCCTGATGACATATTACATGATGTGGAAAAGGAGGAAAAGCAGATGGCAGAAGGCCTCCCACCTGTAGGGCAGGAGCACACTGGGGTAGGAGAAGTGGGTATGCCAGAGCTGATTAATATTCTGTGTTTTCTGTGTTTATTATGATTAATATTCTGTGTTTATTGTCAAATAACCTGCATGAGATTGCAGGCCAGAACAGCAATAATTAACATATTGTCCCCCACCTAACCAGCCAAACCCCATACCAGCAACAGCCCCTGTTTAAAGGTGCCGCATGGCCATTAACAATGAAGACCAACTATACAGCGTGGTCTTAGATTAAGTTGTCCACGCAGTTCTTAACCGCAGCATGGTTGCAAATCGTCCGCAGCATGGCCGATCCGTGTGGTTATACCCTAAGGCCGAGTGGCCTGGGTATACCTGATTTATAATGATTGATGACATTAATTTAGAACAAAACAAACTTCTTGGCGAAGTTTCCGAAGTTCAAATTTTTCAAAACTTTGCTAATCTGTAAGACCACAAAGATATATATATATATATATATATATATATATATATATATATTAGGAGAGTTAAAATTATCATCGATCAGTTCAGTCCACACAAACAACTAGCTGACACAGAGAAGACAAGGGATGTTTATGTAATTGGGGTTGAACTGAAATCTATTTTTTAAAGGTTCATAACTTGATTAAAATCTCTCATACAGATAACATAGGAGAAAGGATATTGGTGGGAAAATGTAGCTGCATAAGTTTCATTTCATCATATGAGGTGTTCAACATTTGGGACCTAATGTAAATTTTAACTGTCACAATCAAATACACTTTAGAGTATGATAGTTTCTTCTACATGCAAGTTAGGTGTTAGCATGTGGCAGGTTGCAACTATAGGATCACACAAAGGTTGGTGTCTATTTCAGCATAAGTAAAAACATATCTATGAGAGTTGATGGGATTCTACCTGACCAAGTGGTGAACAAGTGGAACCCCTTTGGAGTAAGGGGAATGAAATAAATGGTAAGACCACTAGATACAGGATTTTTTTTTAAAGGAATGTCCAGCCTAATTGCAGAGTATGTTCAAAAAATCCCTTACTACTCTACTGGAAGTGACAGAGACCTGTTCTTGGTCATGAGGCCCCTACAGTCATTCAAAGGCCTCAGCAGTCACATGTGCATGAACTGTACATCACTGCTAGTGCCAGGCAGGGCACTAAAATCACCTGATAGGTTTACTTTAAAGGAATTCTACTGATCACAACTTGCTGTTTCAAAGTATGCTTTGGAATGATTGTATTATAGCTAATTTAATGTCTTTATTTCTTAAACTATAAATCAATGGATTTAACATAGGTAAAACCACAGTATAAAACACAGTTGCCATATTTACATTATCTCTAGAGGATGGAGATTTTGGACTGAGATACACATAAAGTACTGTACTATAAAGTAGTGTCACTGCTATGATATGGGATGCACATGTAGAATAGGCTCTTTGTCTTCCTTCTGGAGCGGTTATTTTTAGAATGGCTATAAAAATGGACATATAAGATGCAAGAATGACCACAATAGAAGGCACAGTGACAGAAGCTGAAAAAATGAATAGAATAATTTCATTTATTGTGGTGTCTGTACAAGAGATGCTTAATAATGGAGGGAAATCACAAACAAAATGATGGAGAACATTTGAAGCACAGAAGGAAAGATGGAATGTGCAGCAAGTCTCTATTAAAGAATGAAGAAATCCAGTGCTATAAGCTCCAAACATCAATCCCAGGCATGTTTTATGCTGCATTATCAGGTTGTAGCTCAGTGGGTTACAAATGGCCACATAACGGTCATAAGCCATAACAGCAAACAGGACACATTCAGTACTTCCCAGAGCACAGAAAATGAAGAGTTGTATGGCACAACCAATATAAGAAATAGGTGTCTTACTGAAATACAGGCCTACAAGCATCTTTGGAGCAATGTCTGAAGCATACACAAGATCTACAACAGAGAGGTTGCTCAAAAAGAAGTACATGGGTGTATGGAATCTTATATTGTTACAGACAAGATAAATGATCCCAATGTTTCCAAATATAGAAACAATATAAATGATTAAAAACACAAAAAATAAACATATGTTTTGGTAAGGACTATCAGAAAAGCCAATAAGGACAAACTCATTTATCAAGGAATTGTTGTTGTCTTCAAAAATTCCCATTGAGATTTTATGAAGAACTCTTAAAAGCATGAAGTGATGCAGTATAGTTACATTTAGATTCTCGTGAGTGATTGTGACTGACAGCAGTAGGTCGCTGTAACAAGGTTATCCTGGAAGGTAACGAGAGATCAAAAATGATAGAGTGAATAATAACAATACAGTTTTAACTGACATAGTTGAGAGTACAACTCAAAATCAAAGCCCTAAGGTTGGTTTATCACTATGTATAATAAAATCTTCTGAAACAAACGGGGAGATTTATCAAAATTGATAAAAAGGAAAACAAGTTTAGGTGCCCATAGCAACCAAAGGTGCTCTGAAAAATGAAAGGTGAAATCAGATTGATTGCTGTTGGTTGGTTCCCCAGAAGATGTATGATGAAGTACATGTTCGATTCAGGTTCCAGCCAGTCAGCTGACGGGAAGGAGACCAGATAGCTTAGGTGTATCTGGTGTATCTTATGTATTAATATGTATCCCGACCGGATGTGGCTGCTTATTTTCCTTTTGAGCTGCTTTTACTCTAATGCGGCTCAACACCAAAAGAAGCAGCCACATCCAGTGGGGACTTCAGTGGAAGAGCTTGCAGCTTGTGTGGGAGCAGCAGGGACAGCAGCATCTGTGGTGCAAGGAATGGGTAACACAGTAACATAATTTATAAGGCTGAAAATAGACACCTGTCCATCCAGTTCAGCCTGTTATCCTGCAAGTTGATCCAGAGGAAGGAAAAAAAAAACTGTGAGGTAGAAGCAAATTTTCCCCACTTTTTAGGGGGAAAAAATTCCTTTCCAACTCCAATCAGACAATCAGAATAACTCCCTGGATCAACAACCCATCTCTAGTAACTATAGCCTGTAATATTATTACCCTCCAGAAATACATCCAGGCTCCTCTTGAATTCCTTTATTGTACTCACCATTACCACCTCCTGAGGCAGAGAGTTCCATAGCCTCACTGCTGGTAAGTACTATGTAAAACATCTTCCTTCCACAAGTTATTACTAGTTACGTATTTAAAAAAAAAATAAACAGAGAACCCCTTTAAAGACATTTACACTGCGCTGACAAGCAGACAATTATTTGGAAGGAAGGACTACTTCCCAATAACTGCCTGCTTGTCAGTGGAGGTGAAGAACTTCATTTATTGTCTACACTGTATGGGGATAAGTGACAGCTACTGCTATCGCTCATCCTCATACAGCTGCATTGTTTCTGGGCAGCAGAGTACTGTTAACACAGCACGATCTGCAACCCAGAACTGATTATTGTGGTTTCATGGAAAGCTGAATTCACCTTATGAATGAGCATTTAGCTAAAAAAAATTCGGTCTTTTAGCTATCCCGAAGGTTGTCCCTCCATCTGCTGCCACTGGTAAAAATGTACTTATTCCCTGATCTACTGTATATGTTTCACATGGATTATATTGACAGGTCCATCACTCGCCTATCTCTGTCTACAGTATCTCTCATTATGTCTTGCCTGCTGACTCCAGTGGCCATTACTGTACCCTTATCCTTAAGGGCCAACACAGCAGGGAATTTTCGCTCATCGCTAATAATCCCTTGCTTGTTAGGGGAGCCATTATTTTATCTGTAGAGGGACTAGTAATTGCTATTGCAACCGCTTGTCTCCATAGAGAATCATTATTTCTTGTCAGTAGATACCTGTTTACATAGCACAATCCACATCAATGATGCTTTCACTCGATGAACGAGCATTTGTTCATTCATAGGGTGATCAGTAGCACCTTTACACAGAGACATAATTGGGAAGGAGCATGCCTAGGAATCACTCCTTTCTTATAAGTGCATTGATTGTTAGCCCATGAAAAGGAGCCTTTATTGACCTATTTTCAGCCGTACCTAACCCAAGGGCTTGGATTTGTTATACTGGTTCTGACCAAACACAGTCTTCTATCCTTGCCCATTTACTCTTAAAAGTATGGTGCCCATACACACTCAGAACCAAAACTGCGCCATGTGACCAAGGCCTTAAAAAGATAAAACACTTAGAGGGGTTGTCTGGGTTCAGAGCTAAACCCGGACATAGCCTCGTTTTCACCCAGGCAGCCCGCCTGACTTGAGCATCAGAGCAGTTCATGCTCCAATGCTCTCCTTTGCCCTGCGCTGAATCGCACAGGGCAAAGGCATTTCCTGGAGTTCTGGTGACTAACTGGGCTCTCCATGGGGCTGCCAGGAAGCCCGTTGACGTCACCACCACTGATGGGTGGGTTTTAGCGGTGCCGTAGCCTGTAAAACGGCTAGGGCAGCGCTAAAGCCTGCACATCAGAGCCGGTGACGTCACTGAACACACTGCCGGGCAGAAGCCTCTGCCCGGCAGTGTGCTATTGTAAATAAAAGAGCCCTTGCCCTGCGCAATCCAGCGCAGGGCAAGGGAGCGCATCAGAGCATGAAATGCTCCGATGCTCACATCAGGGGGGCTGCCTGGGTAAAATTATGGGTATGTCCGGGTTCAGCTCTGAACCCGGACAACACCTTTAATTACATCTTGTTTACATGTATACCTGAATTAGAATTTGTGCAGTTATATTCATAGAATACAATATCTATCTATTTCATACTGTAGTTGTGAACATCATGCAATACAATACCCAATGCCACTGGAAAGTATTTGTCATAAAATAAGGCAATTTGACATAACCCATGAAGAGCAGCTAATTTTAATTGTTCTTTACTTGAAGTGACTTGTTAGAAGGCCAGTTTATTGGCCTGTATTTGTGGGAGGGGCGTAAGTAGCACATTTATACCAGGCAGGCGTCTCCCTGGGGTGTGTCGACAGTGCTGCGTAGTCGTGTGCAGTCTGAGCCACCTGTTGCAGCACATGGGCTGAATCTGCAGCTTCCATACCCAGTCAGCGTCCTGGATCCCAGTTGAGGTCCTTCCGGTCGGGTGAGGGTTTGCAGCAAGCTCGTGCAGCATTGTCCTGTTACAGTCCAGCTGGCGATGTGTTGGCTCCTTTGGTGAGGAGGAGCAGCATTGCACCGGAGCGATCTGCCTGGCAGCCCACGTTTGGCGCCCACGCGGCAGCACGGTTAGTCCGGCTAGCGGTGTGTCGGCTCCTTTGGTGAGTAGGAGTAGCACTGCACCGGAGCGATTCTGCCTGGCACCCCCATGTTTGGCGCCCACGCGGCAGTACGGTTAGCTAGCAGGGGTCAGCGTGACTCCGTCTCGTTTTTATCGCGCCTGGCAGCCCACGCGGCAGCATGTTTAGGCAGCAGGGGTCAGCGTGACTCCGTCTCATTTTCTTGCAGGCTTCTATGTCTTGCACAGGTCACCTTGCTTAGTCTGTCTGTGTATATCTGTATGTCTTTCTTGTCTGCTTTTCACTTCGCTGCTCGCCAGCAAAACCTCTCGCTATCCTCTATTATTTCTGCAGACAGACTTAAGCTCCTCTGTGTTGAGGTATCTTTCATTTGTCTTGTTTCATTTGTTTTGGAAATGTAAAATGTGTGTGTATCACTTTAAGGTTGTGAACCTGAGTTTGTGTACTTAATAAGCACCTGTGCAAGGTGCTGGAGATCCATCTTCAGTTCAGAGTGTTAGCTGGTCACTGGGGGAGCTGTTTGCTACAAAGGTAATTGCAGAGACCCATGTGGACCTTATTTTGTTATTTTGTCTCGTTTTGTTACTTTATTTGTGCTAAAAATAGATAGGAGCGTGGCTTTCGCCGAGAACAGAGTTTAGTTTGTTTTTACGGCATATACGCCCATATCTCTACTGGGCACATGTGCTGATGGTGGCAACGTTTGCATGTACTCACCTATAGCGGAATGGTGTGGTGCAGGGGGTTTAAATTACTGCATATACCACAGTGAGGATTGTCTTTGCATGTAATTTGTTGCTTTTCAGGTCACGTCACAGCCCGCCATTCTCAGTTGGTGTGCTCAATTACATCTTTTGCTAAGGTAGTAGGACTACCACCTCTTATCCAATCCAGTACTGAGCCACGCCCCCTCCACATGACGGTGACGTCACCCCAGGTCCTTCGTGTTGTCCAAGGTTCGGGTTTATTGAAAAATCCCCTTATGGATTCCAAATGCCGTTATGGTCCGTGGTAGCTGAATCCATAACGGGATGCTTCGATAACCCGAATCCGAACTTTGGAAGCTGAACTTAAAACACAAGTTCGCTCAACTCTAAAAATAAAGTAAATGTGAAACTTTATCAGCTTACAAACTCGCTACTTGACGTTTCTTCAAAGACTGCTATAGGTTCAGAGTGTTGGGTAAGTCACGTTTTCATCAGTTTGCGGTATCACAACGTCAAACTGTACATGTCGCTCAGGTCACGGCGGTTTCAACTATTTTGTTTTTCTGATGCTTCCGCTGGCACTGCTTTTGTTGTCATTTCTTGGCCCACAATATAATCATTTTCTTTCCGACCTTCCATTCAGGGTGCCCGGTTCGTGTCTTTCAGCAATTACTGGCAGCAATAACAAACCAAGGCCTTGCGAGTACTCTGTTGCGGTTCCCACGGCCCACTCGCCACTGGTGTTGGGAGCGAGTATTCGCAAGGCGAGTTTGATCTCGAATATCGTGATTTCGAGGTTTGCGAATATGTCAAATACTTGATCCCATATTCACAATTACGTATATTCGCTCTTGAGATGGATAGTGAGTGATAGGGAAACTGTATCTTGAAAGAAAAAAAATAAAAAAAAAAAAAATATATATATATATATATATATATATATATATTCAGACATAATTTCCCAACCTTAGTTGCTTCTTTTACAGTTTCCACTATTCCTGTCAGAGTAAAGATTTAATAGGTAAAACTGTCCTGCCAATGTTCGTCACTTGAATAATCGCATTAATATATTCACGGTTTGCATTCCCTTACCTACCTAGCATTAACAGGTCGTGTCAGACTCCAGTACGCTGAGTGTATTGTTGAAATCCGTTCATGTGTTTTCGCCCCCTTCCATTCACTCAAATTACTCCCGCCATTTCAAGCTTGCTATACGTGTAAAGCTGTTTAAACATTATTAATAACGAACAGTTTATGCGCACGCAAATATTACGAAATAACGAATATTGCTAAATGTGGGTCTTTGCGCTCATCACTACTCACACCTCTCAGTCGTGCGGCATGTCTGCATACCGATGTCAAAATTAGGGTTGTAACCGACAGCTATCGGGCCTTTCCTTTAGGTGAGGTGCGGCATATGCTGCCTCTAGGTACGAAAGTTCCGGCCCATTTTATCCGGAAGCTAGGTCAGTGGCACTCTGCATGTTCATTAGGTTCATACCTCAATCTAGTCGAGAGATGTTCTTGCATTCCAGAGGTTGGTCATGTTGGAGTTGTTGCTGGCACTGGTTTCGTTGCCA
The DNA here is from genome assembly GCA_033119425.1 of Bufotes viridis. Taxonomy (NCBI): domain Eukaryota; kingdom Metazoa; phylum Chordata; class Amphibia; order Anura; family Bufonidae; genus Bufotes; species Bufotes viridis. The sequence goes on along the minus strand of CM065590.1, from coordinate 145,733,585 downwards.
TTTTTGGCCCCCAATATAATCTTTCTCTTTCCGACATTCCTTTCAGGGTGCCCGGCTTCGTGTCTTTCAGCAATTACTGGCAGCAGTAACAGACCAAGACCTAAGAGTACTCTGTTGCAGTCCTCATTGCACCACTCGCCACCTCTCAGTTATGCGGCATGTCCTATGCCGGTGTCCAATTTTAGGCTATCCGGCCTTTTCTTCAGGTCAGGTGCAGCATGTGGTGCCTCTGGGAACAATAGTTCTGGCTCATGTTATTCGGAAATTAGGCGCTCTGCATTTTCAGCAGGTTCATACCTCAGCCTAGTTGAGAGATGTTCTTGCATTCCAGAGGTTGGTCATGTTAGTGTTGTTGTTACGTACTATTGTGTATCATTTAGTTGTTCGTTTTTTGGCCCCCTTCAGGCATTCCTCCTACACAGCGGTTACGGCACAACTCAAGCCGCTTAGCCTAGTTAGGTAGGCAGGTAGACGGTTATGTGTCATGTAGCCACGACCACAAGTTAGAAGGCTAGTTTATTGGCCTGTATTTGTGGGAGGGGCGTAAGTAGCAAATTTATACCAGGCAAGCGCCTCCCTGGGGTGCGTCGACGGTGCTGCCGACCCTCCCAACCCGCCCTTCTTTTTTATAAACACCTTGCAGGGCATTTCCCCCTTCAGGCATTCCTCCTACACAGCAGTTACGGCACAACTCAAACCGCTTATCCTAGTTAGGTAGGCAGGTAGACGGTTACGTGTCATGTAGCCCCGACCACAAATATTTATTCGGCTTCCTTGCATTAATTAATCATCAGAGAATACAAGTGTTTCAGAGGGAGTTAAGAATAATTTTTCCGAAAACCATTCATAATTATAACATTGATGAATTTTATGCAGGTTCTGTGCTGTTTGGCTTGATATGAAAATGGTACCAGTGATTTTTCTAAGAGTTGTATTTTATAATCAGGTTGTAGATCCTTACACATAGTAAGATGCACCTAATGTTCACTCCAGTTGTACATTCCGGCAAGCTAGGCACAGATCACAATAATTTTAGCAGGTATTCATTCCATATCAAGGATTATTAGACTCTAAATATGCAGTTCAGGGCAGTAGTGGAGGTGGTAGTCAGTAAGTGGAAGGGAAGTGCTCTCAAATTTTTTTAGAGCTTCAAGAATGTGTCCAATGACTCTCACCCTAACTCTCACCCTAATAATAATCATCCTAATGCAAACATGGCCGTATATATATAAAATGGCATACTTGTATAAATAACATATGTATGAGACAGCTGTACTGGGCATTATACTATATGATGGGCGATATGTAGGGGCATTATACTGTATGAGGGGCAGAGCAAGGGCTATACTGTGTGAAGGGTACATGTATGCAAAATTATTGGGCACCGCAAGGGGCAATATACTGTGGGAAAGGTACATCAGAGGGAGCACATGTAGCATCCCCAAGTCAGGGCTTTGTGTAGGAACTAACCTGGGGAATGCCAGTGATGGAGAGGCCGGCACGCTGCTCCTCTGGGGCACTCTCTGGGTTCTTGAGGGACACAGCCAGGTGGAAGGTGAGGTGCCCTTGGTGTTATAGTTTAACGTGCCTATGGCTAAGTCCCTGATATGTCGTGACGCCAGTGCCAGTAAACGGTGGCACACCGTATTTACAGTAGGAATAACTGAGGTACAGACTGATAACTTGAAAACAGAATCCAAACTTTACTGAAGACAGTGATGATACAGTAAGCAGTCTTTCCAACAGTTCCTTTTGCAGACAATAAAAATTGCAGTGGTCTTACATCCAGCAAGGTTAAACAGAGGGTGGTAATACAGGACTTGAAATTGCAGGTGAACCTTACTTTCTTCCTGACTCGTCCTGACTGGAATTGATGCTTCAAGGCCCCAATGCCCTACTTCTGGCTTATATTCTTGAATCTCCAGCTTTATAATTTACCTCCACTTGACGTTTAGTACCTCCTTGCTCTAGGGATTGCCTCTGGGTTCTGCATCCCTTCTCCTAGGGCACCATCTTCCTAGGGTGGATGCCTCACAGGCCGTGAGGCCTGGGTTTGGCCTTCACAGGCACATGGCCTGCACTTGTCTAAGGCACACTCCAGACTAGACTACTTTCCCTTCCCCTGACTGGGCCTTATATAGACTAGGGCAACCTAGCTCCCTCTAGTGACTAGAGCTGGAATTACACCCCTAGCCGGCCTGCACATAGGACATTTCACAGTAACAGGGAAATAAAATACACTGATTTACATTGCATGGTACAAACAGCACCTTTACCAGCCTCCTCCTAACAGAGAGGAACGACAGCAGCCAAGTGACCCTTCCGTAGTGACGGGCAGTACAACTCCCGTACACTACACACATAATGGACATCATATTATTTTGGAGGCATATTAGGATCATTATGTTGTTTGGATGGGTACATAAAGTGGCCCCTATATCAGTGGCGACAGGGCAGAATTTAGCAGTTACATAGGGAGGAATGTGACTGTGCTATTGTATAGAGCTTGGCTGTGAGAAGGGATCCCAAGATATAAGGTACATTTGGTTAGGGCCCCAGAAAAGCCAAACATGTCCCCAGTTATTCTGGAACAACTCCTTTTAGGCCCCTTTCACACGGGCGTGATTTCCGCGCGAGTGCAATGCGTGAGGTGGACGCATTGCACCCGCACTGAATTCGGACCCATTCATTTCTATGGGGCTGTGCACATGAGCGGTGATTTTCACACATCACTTCTGCGTTGCATGAAAATCGCAGCATGCTCCAGTTTCTGCGTTTTTCACGCAACGCAGGCCCCATAGAAGTGAATGGGGCTGCGGGAAAATCGCAAGCATCCGCAAGCAAGTGCGGATGCAGTGCGATTTTCCCGCATGGTTGCTAAGCGACGGGACCCGATCGTCATTATTTTCCCTTATATGGTTATAAGGGAAAATAATAGCATTCTTAATAAAGAATGCTTTCTAGAATGAGGATTAGGGGGTTAAAAATAAAAAACGTAACCTACCTTAGCCACTTGATCACGTAGTTGGCGATCTGTCTTCTCTCTTCAAGCATTAGCTGCAGTCTAAAGGACCTGTGATGATGTCACATCATATGGTCCAATCACATGGTCCATCACAGACCTAATACTAAATACTACCTGTAATGTGCCAAAATGGCCACCATAAAATTCGGGGAGTGCAGGTTCCACATGCATGCTGGGTCTACTCTGCTTTATACAATTTTTTGTGCCATAATGGCTTCCATTAAATCCAGGGATGCAGGTACCAACATGCATGCTGAGCCTACTCTATACTTCTCCTGGTGCCAAATGGCTTCTAAGAAATGCAATGAGAGCAGACTACAGCTTTATACTAATTAAAATCAGCCTATGGGGCAGACAGGCTAGTCAGGGGTGCAAGACCAACTGGAGTCAGCCACACCTCCAGCTCTAGTACAACTGCAAAAAAAGGGGGTCAGTCAGCACATCCCAATGTGTCGGTGCACGCTGCCATGGCTAGAAAAACAAAGAAAAAAAAGGACAATGCAACAGCACTCTGCAGACACAAAGTACAATAATGCCATAATTATAGAAAACATTCTGGTGCTAATGCTATGCTTATTTAGCAAATTTGAGATTCTTGGCAAATAAAGCAGTATGAGACCACAGAGTGGCAAGGTGACATAGCGTGGAGGTGGCGGCAGCAGCATCAGGAGACCACAGAGTGACCCGGTGACAAAGTGGGGAGGTAGCAGCAGCATCAGGAGACCACAGAGTGGCAATGTGAGATAGTGAGGAGGTGGCAGCAGCATCAGGAGACCACAGAATGATCCGGTGACAGAGCGGGGAGGTGGGTGGCAATACGAGTACCAGCTGAAGATGGTGGGTGAAAGAAGGAGCGCTTGGCATCAGATGTGTGGCATCAGGCGGGTGGCAGCATCAGAATAGTAGCTGAGGCAGGTAGCCAGAGGAAACCGGTCTCTTTTGTAAAAGTGTTGGTGTGGCACAAAAAGGGCTTTAGAACATATGCGCTGAACGGCAAATATATATATATTTTTTTGCCACTAATTCCTGCCAAAAAGGGCTTTAGAACATATAACTGCACTGCTGAATGGCAAATAGACCCTTATTTTTTCCACTATATATTTTTCTATTACCACTAATACACGACACAAAAGGCTTTAGAATATATAACTGCGCCACTGAACGGCAAATATATTTGACTTTTTTCCACTTATACACGACATAAAAGGCTTTAAAACATATAACTGCACCGCTGAACGGCAAATATATTTTTCTTTTGCCACTAATACATGACAAAAAGGGCTGTAATTTTCGCACTTCACCACACAACGGCTAATAAGTAGTGTTGAGCGAACAGTTCGAGCATAGTTCGGGTTTGTACCGAATTTTGGGGTGAAAAAAGTTCGGGTTCGGGTTCATTGTTCGGCGATTACTTCCCGCTTTCTGAAGGGCTGCACAGCAGCCAATCAGCTAGCGTTTTACTTCTTGCCCTAAGAGCCCATAACAGCCATGCCTACTAATGGCATGACTGTGATTGGCCAAGTGCAGCATGTGACCCAGCCTCTATTTAAGCTGGAGTCACGTAGTGCCGCACGTCACACTGCTCTGATTAGTGTAAGCAGAGGACGCAGCTTCTGTGAGGGCGAGATTAGGCAGGGAAAAGTCAGCAATAGCACCTAATGAACTGATCGATCTATAGCTGTGAATAATTGAGCTTCTGCTAGTTACTTGCTCACTGCTGCACAGAGCGTTTTTCTGTCACTTATTTTCTGGGGTGATCGGCGGCCATTTTGTGACTTGTGGTGCACCAGAACAAGCTGCCACCAAGTCCATCAATCCATCAATACTAATTTTTTTTTTGCTATATCCTACATCAGGGGCTTGGCTGTGCTAATTGTCACCCCTAGAAACTCAGGATAGCAATTTCTATATTTTATTAAGGGGTTAAATACAATTGCCCCAATACCAATCCCCTAAATCTGGTGTTCCAGCTTTGGCTAGATTATTTTCTGTGGTTAAATTCAATGGCCAAAATAGCAATACCATACATCAGTGGTTTGAGCTGTGGCTGGCCAAGTTTCATAGTGTCCTGCAAAGGATATATTTTGTTCTGGGGTGAAATTCAATTGCCAAAATAGCAATACCATAAATCTGGTGTCACAGCTGTAGATGGCAAAGTATAATAGTGTCTGCCCAAAAATATATTTTGTTCTGGGGTGAAATTCAATTGCCAAAATAGCAATACCATAAATCAGTGGTTTCAGCTGTGGCTGGCAAAGTTTCATAGTGTCCGTAAAAACATATATTTTGTTCTGGGGTGAAATTCAATTGCCAAAATAGCAATACCCTGAATCTGGTGTTCGAGCTGTTGCAGGCCAATAGTAAATCTGTCCATAAAAGGATACCTTTCATCCAGGGCCTAAATACTAGCCCTAAAAGAGATATTCCCCTAAATCAGTGGATACTGCTGTGCCTGGATTAGTGTAATACGCTACATAAATAAATAGGCAGATAGTGTTAGGTGCCTGTAAAAAAAAGGCCTGAATTTGAAACCAATACATTGGGCCAAATATTTTTTTTCTTATTGTGGTGCTTGGTGAATGGTAACAATGAGGAAAACATCTAGTAAGGGACGCGGACGCGGTTGTGGTGGTGTTAGTGTACCCTCTGGTGCTGGGAGAGGACGTGGCCATTCTGCCACAGCCACATGTCCTAGTGAACCAACTACCTCAGGTTCCAGTACCTGCCAGAAATTACAGCGATATTTGGTGGGGCCCGATGCCGTTCTAAGGATGGTAAGGCCTGAGCAGGTACAGGCGCTAGTCAATTGGGTGGCCGACAGTGGATCCAGCATGTTCACAACATTATCTCCCACCCAGTCTTCTGCTGAAAGCACACAGGTGGCACCTGAAAACCAAGCCCATCAGTCTGTCACATCACCCCCATGCATATCAGGGAAACTGTCTGAGCCTCAAGTTATGCAGCAGTCTCTTATGCTGTTTGAAGACTCTGCTGGCAGGGTTTCCCAAGGGAATCCACCTAGCCCTTCCCCAGTGGTGGAAGACTTAGAATGCACTGATGCACAACCACTGATGTTTCCTGATGATGAGGACATGGGAATACCACCTCATCGGAGTCCGCACGTCTCTGATGATGACGAAACACAGGTGCCAACTGCTGCGTCTTTCTGCAGTGTGCAGACCGAACAGGAGGTCAGGGAGGAAGACTCTGTGGAAGACGATGCAGGGGACGATGAGGTCCTAGACCCTACATGGAATGAAGGTCGTGCCACTGACTTTCATAGTTCAGAGGAAGAGGCAGTGGTGAGACCGAGCCAACAGCGTAGCAAAAGAGAGAGCAGGGGGCAAAAGCAGAACAGCCGCCTCCAAGAGAGTTCGCCTGCTACTGGCCACCGCCACCAGGGACCGAGCACCCCAAAGGCAGCTTCAAGGAGTTCCCTGGCATGGCACTTCTTTAAACAATGTGCTGATGACAAGACCCGAGTGGTTTGCACGCTGTGCCATCAGAGCCTGAATTGAGGCATTAACGTTCTGAACCTTAGCACGACCTGCATGACCAGGCATCTACATGCAAAGCATGAACTGCAGTGGAGTAAACACCTTAAAAGCAAGGAACTCACTCTGGCTCCCCCTGCTCCCTCTTCTGCTGCTGCCTCGGCCTCTTCCTCCGCCTCGGGAGGAATGTTGGCACCTGCCCCCCACCAAACAGAGGATGTGCCACCGACAACACCACCTGCGTCACCAAGCATCTCCACCATGTCACACGGCAGCGTTCAGCTCTCCATCTCGCAAACATTGGAGAGAAAGCGTAAATTCCCACCTAGCCATCCTCGAGCCCTGGGCCTGAATGCCAGCATTTCTAAACTACTGGCCTTTGAGATGCTGTCATTCAGGCTGGTGGACACAGACAGCTTCAAACAGCTGATGTCCATGGCTGTCCCACAGTATGTTGTTCCCAGCCGCCACTACTTCTCCAAGACAGCCGTGCCTTCCCTGCACAACCAAGTATCCGATAAAATCAAGTGTGCACTGCGCAACGCCATCTGTGGCAAGGTCCACCTAACCACAGATACGTGGACCAGTAAGCACGGCCAGGGACGCTATATCTCCCTAACTGCACACTGGGTAAATGTAGTGGCAGCTGGGCCACAGGCGGAGAGTTCCTTGGCGCACGTCCTTCCGCCGCCAAGGATCGCAGGGCATTATTCTTTGCCTCCTGTAGCCGCCTCCTCCTACTCGGCTTCCTCCTCCTCTGCTTCCACCAGATATGACGCATGATTCCTTTCTGTGGGACCTGTATCCTCGGTCTGGGTGCTGGGCCGAAATAACTGAAAGTGGCCTTCTCCAGTGGTGGGTGATATGACGCATGATTCCTTGCTGTGGGACCTCTCTCCTCTGTCTGGGTGCTGGGGCCGAAATAACTGAAAGTGGCCTTCTCCAATGGTGGGTGATATGACGCATGATTCGTTGCTGTGAGACCTCTCTCCTCGGTCTGGGTGCCTGGCCTAAATAACTAAAAGTGGCCTTCTCCAGTGGTGGGTGATATGACGCATGATTCCTTGCTTTGGGACCTCTCACCTCTGTCTGGGTGCTGGGGCCGAAATAACTGAAAGTGGCCTTCTCCAGTGGTGGGTGATATGACGCATGATTCCTTGCTGTGGGACCTCTCTCCTCTGTCTGGGTGGTGGGGCATAAATAACTGAAAGTGGCCTTCTCCAGTGGTGGGTGATATGACGCATGATTCCTTTCTGTGAGACCTCTCTCCACTGTCTGGGTGCTGGGGCCGAAATAACTGAAAGCGGCCTTCTAAAGTGGTGGGTGATATGACGCATGATTCCTTGCTGTGGGACCTGTATCCTCGGTCTGGGTGCTTGGCCGAAATAACTGAAAGTGGCCTTCTCCAGTGGTGGGTGATATGACGCATGATTCCTTGCTGTGGGACCTCTCTCCTCTGTCTGGGTGCTGGGGCCTAAATAACTGAGAGTGGCGGGTGATATGACGCATGATTCCTTGCTGTGGGACCTCTATCCTCTGTCTGGGTGCTGGGGCCGAAATAACTGAAAGTGGCCTTCTCCAGTGGTGGGAAATATGACGCATGATTCCATGCTGTGGGACCTCTCTCCTCTGTCTGGGTGGTGGGGCATAAATAACTGAAAGTGGCCTTCTCCAGTGGTGGGTGATATGACGCATGATTCCTTGCTGTGGGACCTCTCTCCACTGTCTGGATGCTGGGGCTGAAATAACTGAAAGTGGCCTTCTAAAGTGGTGGGTGATATGACGCATGATTCCTTGCTGTGGGACCTGTATCCTCGGTCTGGGCCTAAATAACTGAAAGTGGCCTTCTCCAGTGTTGGGTGATATGACGCATGATTCCTTGCTGTGGGACCTGTATCCTCGGTCTGGGTGCTTGGCCGAAATAACTGAAAGTGGCCTTCTCCAGTGCTGGGTGATATGACGCACGATTCCTTGCTGTGGGACCTCTCTCCTCTGTCTGGGTGCTGGGGCCGAAATAACTGAGAGTGGCCTTCTCCAGTGGTGGGTGATATGATGCATGATTCCTTGCTGTGGGACCTCTATCCTCTGTCTGGGTGCTGGGGCCGAAATAACTGAAAGCGGCCTTCTCCAGTGTTGGGTGATATGACGCATGATTCCTTGCAGTGGGACCTCTCTCCAATTGATATTGGTTAAATTTTATTTATTTTATTTTAATTCATTTCCCTATCCACATTTGTTTGCAGGGGATTTATCTACATTTTGCTGCCTTTGGCAGCCCTCTAGCCCGTTCCTGGACTATTTTACAGCCTTTTTAGTGCCTAAAAGTTCGGGTCCCCATAGACTTCAATGGGGTTCGGGTTCAGGATAAAGTTCGGGTCGAGTTCGGATCCCGAACCCGAACATTTTCGGGAAGTTTGGCCGAACTTCCCGAACCCGAACTTCCAGGTGTTCGCTCATCTCTACTAATAAGCCCTTTTTTCCCACTAATACAAGCCAAAAATGCTCTAGAACATATAACTGCACTGCACAAGGGCAAAATAAGACATAGAATTTTTTACTTGTAATAAACCCTGTTAATGACGGTATCAAACAGCACTTGCACCCCAATAACAAGAACGGTTTGCTGGAATTGCAGAGCTGTATAATGGCAATTTGGGTCCTCAGTCAGTGCAGCAAGGTGTAATAGGATTGTATTTATTACCCAGGCTGTAACTTCCCCTACTGAACCCTTTTCAACATAATTGCTTCCTCCCTATCCTTTCTCTACAGCTAGAATAATCTTTTCCTGCACTTGCAAATCATTATTTTAGCACAATGAAGTTTTTTTTAACACTGTCTCTAGAGTCTGCTGATGTCTCTCCCTGCACTAAGTACAATGGTAAATGGCAGAATTCAAGATGGCGGAGGCTTTTTATAGGGGTGTGACATCACAGGGCTTGCTGGTTGCTGATTAGAAAAAAATGCAATTCGTTACCAGGAAGCGTGAGGAAATTCTGATTCGATGTGAATCAAATTTTTCCTGAAATTCGGATCTAATTCCACTTGTTCAGCTTCAATTGGCTCATCTCTAATCACAATCATTATTCCCTCATTCGGTTCTATTAACATAGTAACATAGTATATAAAACCGAAAAAAGACATTTGTCCATCCAGTTCGGCCTGTTTCCTACAAGTTGATCCAGAGGAAGGCAAAAAAACCCTGTGAGGCAGAAGCCAATTTTCCTCACTTAAGGGAAAAAAAATTCCTTCCCGACTCCAATCAGGCAATCAGAATAACTCCCTGGATCAACGACCCCTCTCTAGTAGCTGTAGCCTGTAATATTATTACACTCCAGAAATAAATCCAGTCCCCTCTTGAATTCCTTTATTGTAATCACCATCACCACCTCCTCAGGCAGAGAGTTCCATAGTCTCACTGCTCTTACAGTGAAGAATCCTTTTCTATGTTTGTGTACAAACCTTCTTTCCTCCAGACGCAGAGGATGTCCCCTTGTCACTATTGATTATTGGTAGTCCATTCCTGATTACATAGGGGGATATGCTGACAATTATCATACATCTTTCATCCTAATAAAATATACAAATCGGCCAACAAACAAATGATTCCTTAATGGCTGATCAGCGGTGCGATTATACAGGCCAGATATCAGGAATGAGCACTCTTATGGACACTTATTCCCAGTAATTGTCCTGAATATCGTGCAGTCTAATAGGAACTTAGAGATTTCTTGGTAAAAAATGATTTTTAACACGTTCCTGCAGCATGGCACTGAAACAGAAGATTCATACTTTCCTGCTCTCTGGCGTTCCGTTCCTCCGTGCTGCCCCCACTGTCTCCATCTTCTGATCCCGGCGCTGTTTACATCCGGCTGGCTCTGGTCATAGTCACGTGTGCCGCTCCAGCCAATAACTGGCTTCAGTGATGATGTCACCACAAGCATCGTTTCACCACTAAAGTCAGTCATTTGCTGGAGAGTTGAATAGTCTCCCAGAGCGTTAAGCTTGGGGGCACAGGCACCTTTTTATATAGGTATGGTAGGTGTATACACGTAGGTATGTGGGTGTATATATATATATATATATATATATATATAAATGTGGTATATGGGTATATATAAATATATATGTATATAGGTAGTGCTTCCTTTGTTTCTGCCCCCCCCCCCCCCCTCTTTTACTTTAGAGTACCTGTAAAGAGATGTTCTGAGGTAACCGGTTTTGTCCAGTACTCGGATGTTGGCTGGCTGAAGGAATCCTGGAAGCTGATTGGTGGAGAACAGTTGCTGGGGAGACTTCCAGAGCTGTAATTTATTGTGATGCTTGCGGCGGGAAGCTTGTCTCCTTTATATTTCAGGTATTTCAGTGGTTCGGATGCCAGTCTGAAGAAAGAATAGGAGCATCGCCAAACCCCCCCCCCCCCCTTGTTTTTTAATAAAGAAAAAAAATAATTGTTTTTTTCACTTTGCTGAGTTAGTGGGGCAGAATCTCTCAGTGTGGCTGGGTGGATGCAGTTCTAATTAATTTATGATACTTACGGGTTATTGAATTAATTATTTATTGTGGAAGTATTTATAATTATTATTTATCGAATACATTTGATTCTGGTGTTAAATTATTTAAGGTAACCCATACTAAAGCATTGCGGCCATTATTTATCCAACCCAAGTTGTGGTGTCTTATTCATAGTTAGTAGATTCTGTTGAGGAAGGTGCGATGTGCCTCCATGCTCCGGGACTGGAAGATGGAGACAGCGAGAGCAGCATAGAGCAGGAAAGTATGTATCTTCTGTTTCAGAGACCATGCTACAGGAACTTGTTAAAAAAAATCCTTTTTACTGGGAAACCCCTCTAAGGGGCGACAGTTTCTTCCTGCCCGCTATTCACAAATGAACACTTTACTTCACTGTAGAGGACAGTGCTCATTGGTTCTTACCGCCTCCTGAACCCCCTATTAATCTCTAGGTGCCCTGCAATAACCAGTAAGCACTTTATCTGACAGCCATTGTTTTGGTCTGCATCCAATACACATTTTTTGCGGCTCGGATGCGGACCGAAAGGGGCTGCATAAGATGCAGACAGCACTCTGCAAAATGCAGAACACACATGACTGGTATCCGGTATGAGTGAGCATGCTCAATGAGAACCGGTTCAGCTTGAGCATCGCTATGAGTACCGGCATGTGCTCAAGCGGAATGCTCGAGTCTCCGCCGAGTACCGCCATGTGCCCAAGCGGAATGCTTGAGTCTCCGCCGAGTACCGCCATGTGCTCAAGCGGAATGCTCGAGTCTCCGCCCGCACGTTTCGCGGGTTTTAAGCAGCCAATAACGGTGCAGGTAAGTACTGCCCTCACTGTAATGCCAGTAGCCATGTTAGCTGCTGGCATTACAGTGATTGGCTGGCCGGAACGCGTCATTAGAGGTTATATTGCACCCGATGACGCATGTTCGGCTCAGAAGTAGTCAGAGAGAGCATCGGGTAGGAAGGGAAAGACAGGGCAGTGAGCGAATTTCAGCAATTTCAGTTAGAGAAAGCATTTCAGAATGGTGTTCTCTGTAACCAATACTGTCGTGCCTCAGAAAACAAATAATCTGGTCCTCATATAGTGTCCGTAATCTGTTGTGTTCTATAACCAATACTGAACTGAATCTGAAAACACTGTCTATATTACAACTTGCATTAATCTGGGCCTAGTAAAGTGTCCACAATCTGTGTGTTTTTGTATCCCATACCGAACTGAATCTGAAAACAGTGTGTATATCACAATTTCCATTAATCTGGGCCTAGTAAAGTGTCCACAATCTGTAGATTTTTGTATCCCATACTGAACTGAATCTGAAAACTCTGTATATATTACAACTTGCATTAATCTGGGCCTAGTAAACTGTGTACAAAATCTGTGGGTTTTTGTATCCCATACTGAACTGAATCTGAAAACACTGTGTATATTACTACTTCAATTAAGCTGGGCCTAGTAAAGTTTCCACAATCTGTGGGTTTTTGTATCCAATACAGTCCTGCATCAGAAAACTGTTTCTTTAGCGGACAGTAAAACAATCTGCTCCACATCTACAGACAAAACCATTGATATGAAGAAGGCGAGCACAAAGTGACAGGGAAGTGGGCGTGATGCTGATGGTGTATGCAGAGGCCGTGGCCCTGGGCGCAATGAAACTTAAAAACTAAAAAATCCACCTTACCCAGCTTCATGTCCAACTTAGCTGGGCAGCGCAGGACAACACTGTCCAAGTCGGACCAGTACGAACAGGTGGTCGGTTGGATTGCAGAAGATAATGCTTCCAGTCGGTTAAGCACCACCCTCTCTTCCACGAAGTCCAGTCTCTGTAGCCAAGAGTCTGCTCAACCGAGTCCTCACTCTGATCAACAATCTGGGTCGGATGCCCCTTGCCCTGCACCTGGACCTTCGAATGAACCGTCAGCAACAACATCCACTTCCCTGTCCCAGCGCAGCATCCAAATGTTGATAACACAGGCATTTGAACGCAAGCGCAAATACCCACACACCCACAGGCCATAGCAGTAAATGCGCAACTTTCTAAATTACTGGCCCTTGAAATGTTGCCATTTAGGCTTGTGGACACTGAGGCATTCTGCAGCCTGATGTCGGTGGCCACCCCTCGATACGCAGTCCCTGATCTGCTTAGGGGACAAACAGCATAACGCCGCAGAGCTGTGGCAGGGTATAAGGGACCAAACCGAGCTGTTGCTCTCACCACTCAACCTACAACCAGGCATGGTTGTGTCTGACAATGGCCGTAACTTGGTGGTGGCTTTGGAGCTCGGCAACCTGACACACATCCCATGCCTAGCCCACGTCTTAAACTTAGGGGTTCAGTGGTTTATAAAAACCTACCCCAATTTGCAGGAGCTACTAGTGAAGGCGCGCCACGTGTGTGCCCATTTCTGCAAGTCGTCCACAGCTTCAGTCGGTCTGTCACGCTGCAGCAGCGCTTGCGGCTTCCAGCTCACCAACTGATGTGCGATGTGAGCACACGCTGGAAATCTACGTTCTACATGTTGCCCAGGCTTTGTGAGCAGCAGAGTGCAGTTGTGGAATACCAGCTGCAACATGGTTGTCGCCTTTCCAGTCAACTCTTCCACTATTATAGGCCACTATTCACAAGCAAGGAGTGGGCATTGATGTCAGACCTATGTGAGGTTTTAAAAAACTTTGATGAATCCACACAGATGGTTAGTGGCGATAGCGCTATTATCAGCGTAACCATCCCACTGCTGGGCCCGGCAAGCATGTGTTGTTCTCACTCTTCTCCTCCCCTGGGTAATCAGCACGTGTCCTCACTCCTCTCTAATTACTCAGTGAATCGCAGTGTCCTCTCGCCCTTGTCTATTTAAAACTTATTTTTTCTTTCTTTCAGAAAAGCTTGCCCTGGGGATTGAACCTGCAACCATTAGGTTCAAAGGCAAGACACTTATCCACAAGGCCATATCAGCTGAATAGCCAGATAGCTTAAAAAAAATAAAAAATAAGACCTCTAGATGTGGAGAACTTTGATAGTGTATCCATACACATTACAGCTGCACCAGCACATTGTATATGGATGTAGCAGAGCTTGGTGTGTTGGGGCAGCTGTAATGTGTATAGATACACTATCAAAGTTCTCCTTATCTAGAGGTCTTATTTTTTTTTTTTTTAGCTAGCTGGCTATGCAGCTGATATGGTCTTGTGGATAAGTGTCTTGCCTTTCATTCTAATGGTCACAGGTTCGATTCCCCTCACAAACTTTTCTGAAAGACAGGATAAATGAGGCTTGCCTAACATGGAGGTAAGTATATGTGTTGTTTTTTTTTTTTTTTTAAATACTGGACTTTTACTTTACTGCCACAGGGAGGAGGGGGCTATTGGCACTATGATATTGGCAAATGTGGGGGAGAGATAGGCACTTCATATTGGCACACACATTAGGTGGCAGGGGGAGAGGATGGCACTATGATATTGGGATGGGGGAAGACAGAGGCACTTGATATTGGCACATTATAGGGGGCACTATGGGGAGAGGAGCACTATGGGGGCATCTGGTGCTATATGGCTGGCTACTGGCACATTATAGGGTGGGTTTATATGGCTGACTACTGGCACATTATAGGGGGGGTTATATGGCTGACTACTGGCACATTATAGGAGGGGTTATATGGCTGACTACTGGCACATTATAGGGGGGCTGGAGGGGCTATATGGCTGATTACTGGCACATTATAGGGGGGCTATATGGCTGGCACATTATAGAGGGGGAGCGAAACGCGCGGGTAGGGGGGGCCCAATACAAAAATTTGCTGTGGGGCCCAGTCATTTCTAGCTACGCCCCTGTCAGCATCCTAAATGATCCCTCAGTGCCTTAGACCTACTGGGTGTCCAAGCTGGACACGTGGCACGAACTTACGCTCTACGCCTTGTAGATGCTGGCCTGCCCTGCTGCCAGCGTTTTGTCTGAGCGTCTATTTAGTGCTGATGGTGGCATCATAACTGATAAGCATATCCGCTTGTCCACTGACAAGGCTGACAGGTTGACTCAGATAAAAATGAACAAGGACTTCTCAACTCTACCTGAGGAGAGCAGAGATGATCATGAACATAAAGGCAATTTCAATGTATTGTTTATAATGTACTCAGTCTACTGTAGTGTATTCCCATGCACCTTTTCCACCACAAATAAGTGTATATGGTTGAATCTTGTTTTCTACTCCTCATCCAGATTGTATATATTTTCTCCACTACAATTTTTAAAGAGGGTCATCTCACCAGCAGGCCCTCAACCATAATGTTTTATAGGGTTAGCTCACCAACAGGCCCTCAACCATAATGTGTTACAGGGTCAGCTTACCAACAGACCCCCAAACATAATGTTTTATAGGGTCATCTAACCAGCCGGCCCTAAACCATAATGTTTTATAGGGTTAGCTCACCAGCAGGCCCTCAACTATAATGTGTTACAGGGTTAGCTTAACAGCAGACCCTTAAACATAATGTTTTATAGGGTAATCTCACCAGCAGTCCCTCAACCATAATGTTTACAAGGTCAGCTTACCTGAAGGCTCTCAACCATAATGTTTTACAGGGTCAGCTCACCAGCAGGCCCTCAACCATAATGTTTTATAGGGTGAGCTCACCAGCAGGCCCTCAACCATAATGTTTTACAGGGTCAGCTCACCAGAAGGCTCTCAACCATAATGTTTTAAAGGGTCAGCTCACCAGAAGGCCGTCAACCATAATGTTTTAGAGGGTCAGCTCACCAGCAGGCCCTCGCCCCTAATGTTTTAGAGGGTGAGCTTAGCAGCAGGCCCTCGTCCCTAATGTTTTAAAAGGTCACCTGCAGGCCCTTGCTCCAAATGTTTTTGAGGGTCACCAGGAGGCCACCAATCATAATTTTTCAAGGATGTGTATGAAGTATGTAATAAAGGGTGTATTGTAGTGTCGGTTCCTTGTAATTTTTAGCTGCCCCTTCACTTAGTGCATAGGCTTTATGAGTGTAGGAGTCCCACTACCACTACTACAATTGTACCACAATGTGAACAGGGCCCTCCTTTACGTGATATACAGGCTGCACCTACAAGCACCTCTTGCTTGTAATTTTTGGCAGGACTTGCACTTTATATACAATTGAATATACAGGAAACAATTTTTCCTAACATTTTTTCCTATCATTTTTTTTTTTTTTTTGGGGGTGGTTGTGCGTATTTTTGTCAGTCTGTAAAAGTTGCATACAACTGGGACAAAATGGTTCCCAGCAGCGACTTTGGAGTCCAAGATGCATCCAGACATGGTCCCCATGCTGTTCCCGATCCATTTTGGTGGTGTTTCTGTCCCTTTCTGACCTTTCCCTATAAACCTCCTAAATTCCCTATCCCCTCATCCGAGCAGGGGGTGCCTGGTTGTTTCCCATTGACTTCCGTTATACTTGGGTGCTCGGCCGAGCGCACGAATATCGTGGGGTGTTCAGACCGAACACCCGAATACTTTGGTGCTCACTCATTACTAGTATCCATGTTTTTCAGACCAAAAAACACGGTACAATAGAGTGCATGAGGCCTTACTAGTGAGGAAAAACCTTATTGGTTTACCCTTTAATAACCAGGCCTGAAAAGGCCTTGACTACAGTATTGTCGAATCGCTCTCTCCCTCCTAGCTACTGCCACCCCTCCACTTCCCTTAATCCCAAGAAAGACACTTCAGCCAAAGGTGGATTTAGTTGGCCACAGCAGCCATTTTAGTAACAAAGACAACATAAATAACACACTGTAAATTCTATATATAACATATAACATCCCCAAAGGCCTTCTTTCCTTAAGGTCCCTTAACGACCCCAAAAATATTCCTAAATGGGGAGGGTCCTTGGAGCCCCAAAACCTGGTGGAAATCTGCCCTGCCCCATAACTAAATTACCTCTAGCTGTATAGCCCCCGGCTCAGAGGCAGAACTGTGCAAACATGGGCTACACCTGGGCAGATTCCTGCCATCTCACCCTTCCAATTTCAAGGCCTGAGGAGTCCAGAGCCCTCTTAGCTCCCTCCCCACCATGCAGAGCCACCATTCCACAAACTCCAAGGACCCCCCAACCGCCACAATGCAAGGTGTGAACCCTTACCCCATTGCGTCCTGCCACACTCGAAGCGTCACCTCGATCCCATCCTGCAGCGCGGGGCACCACAAATCGATGCCCACCGCATTAAGGTGCACCAAAAAGTCTTCTCCCCGTCTTCGAACTCCCTGGGCCGCACTGACACTCCCCCATTCCTGACCACAAACTGCGCCACTCCCCGATTCCCTTTAATTCGGGCCTTGGTGACCCTCTCCACTGACCTCGCGTCCCTCCACCTCCTTCTCGGCACACTATCCGACCACACCGTCACGACCCCTGGTAACTGTTCCCACAGTCATAACAAGTCAAATTTGATATCCTTAATCAACTCCCTAAACGGGCAAACCCCTAAGTCGTTCCCCCCACATGCAAAACTAAAATCCCAGGAGCCTCATTTAACCGTGCAAACCTATAAAACTAGCAGTACCCTACTCCGCACCATACCTCAAAGGCCCAGCCAGCGTATCACTGCCTCACATCTCCGAAACCCCAACTGCTTGCCATCCAGCTGGACCGCCGCACGTAAAGCCCCCCAAAACACAAAAGAGTGCTCCAGGATCCACACTAGGCATGCTGGAAAACCTGAAAAACAAAACAAAGAAACGCCACTATCAACCCCGATCCGAGTAAAAAAATCCCCCCAAAATGCTCAGACCACGTTAAGGTCCGGCCTTATCTATAAACGGAAACGGATGTATTCCCAACACCCGATCCAACGGATCGCCTTGTCCCCCAGACCCCTCCTTGCCGCCTCTGTGGCAGCCCCAATCGGAACCGAATGCCCCCCCCCCCCAAAAGCAACCGATCCAGCCAGGGGCGTAGCTATAGGCTCATGGGCCATGGTGCAAGAGTTCAATTTGGGCCCCCGTTCGGCCATTCCGTTCCCCTGCTCTGTTATAGGAGCAGGAGAAAGGAAAGTACGCATTCGGCACATAACTGAGCCGAACAGAGCCTAAGGATCCCATAGACTATAATGGCGTCCGTTAGGTGTCCGCTCGAAGATGATTTTGGAGCGGAGACAAAAGCTATGCATGCAGGATTCTTGACTCCGCTCCAAAATCATCTTCGGAGCGGACACCTAACGGACGCCATTATAGTCAATGGGATCCTTAGGCTCTGTTCGGCTCAGTTATGTGCCGAATGCGTTCTTTCCGTTCTCCTGCTCCTATAACAGAGCAGGAGAACGGAAAGGCCAAACACTGATGTGAACTTAGCCGAATGGTGTCCAGTGACATAGAGGGAGGCGGAGAAATGTAACATGGAGGGGGTCATGTGACATGGAGGGGGCGAAATGAGACATGAAGGAGGAGAAATGAGACATGAGGGGGAGAAATGTGACATAGGGCGGGGAGAAATGTCACATGGTGGGGAAATGTGACATTTCTCCCCTCCATGTCACATTTCTTTCCCCCATATGTCACATTTCTCCTCCTCCATGTCACATTTCTCCCCTCCATGTCACATTTCTCCCCCTCCATGTCACATTTCTCCCCTCCCCATATGTCACATTTCTCCCCTCCATGTAAAATTTCTCCCCTCCATGTCACATTTCTCCCTCTTCATGTCATATTTCTCCTCCATCCTCCATGTCACACCCCCATGTCACATTTCTCCCCTCCATGTCACATTTCTCCCCCTCCATGTCACATTTCTCCCCCTCCATGACACATTTCTCCCCTCCATGACACATTTCTCCCCCTCCATGTCACATTTCCCCACCCCCCATGTCACATTTCTCCCCCTCCATGTCACATTTCTCCCCTCCATGTCACATTTCTCCCCTCCATGCCACATACCCCCCATGTCACATTTCTCCCCTCCATGTCACATTTCTCCCTCTTCATGTCACATTTCTCCCCTCCATGTCACATCCCTCCACCCTCCATGACACACCCCCATGTCACATTTCTCCCCCTCCATGTCACATTTCTCCCCCTCCATGTCACATTTCTCCCCTCCATGACACATTTCTCCCCCTCCATGACACATTTCTCCCCCTCCATGTCACATTTCTCCCCCCTCCATGACACATTTCTCCCCCTCCATGTCACATTTCTCCCTCCATGTCACATTTCTCCCCCTCCATGTCACATTTCTCCCCCTCCTATGTCACATTTCTCCCCCTCCATGTCACATTTCTCCCCTCCATGTCACATTTCTCCCCCTCCATGTCACATTTCTCCCCTCCATGTCACATCCCCCTCCATGTCACATTTCTCCCCCTCCATGTCACATTTCTCCCCTCCATGTCACATTTCTCCCCCTCCATGTCACATTTCTCCCCCTCCATGTCACATCCCTCCATGTCACATTTCTCCCCTCCATGTCACATTTCTCCCTCTTCATGTCACATTTCTCCCCTCCATGTCACATTCTCCCTCCATGTCACATTTCTCCCCCTCCATGTCACATTTCTCCCTCCATGTCACATTTCTCCCCCTCCATGTCACATTTCTTCCCCTCCATGTCACATTTCTCCCCTCCATGTCACATTTCTCCCCTCCATGTCACATTTCTCCTCTTCATGTCACATTTCTCCCCTCCATGTCACATCCCTCCACCCTCCATGCCACATCCCCCATGTCACATTTCTCCCCTCCATGTCACATTTCTCCCTCTTCATGTCACATTTCTCCCCTCCATGTCACATCCCTCCACCCTCCATGTCACACTCCCCATGTCACATTTCTCCCCTCCATGTCACATTTCTCCCCTCCATGACACATTTCTCCCCTCCATGTCACATCCCCCATGTCACATTTCTCCCCTCCATGACACATTTCTCCCCCTCCATGTCACATTTCTCCCCCATGTCACATTTCTCCCCCTCCATGTCACATTTCTCCCCTCCATGTCACATTTCTCCCTCCATGTCACATTTCTCCCCTCCATGTCACATTTCTCCCCCTCCATGTCACATCCCCCCATGTCACATTTCTTCCCCTCCATGTCACATTTCTCCCCCTCCATGTCACATTTCTCCCCCTCCATGTCACATCCCCCATGTCACATTTCTCCCCCTTCATGTCACATTTCTCCCCCTCCATGTCACATTTCTCCCCCTCCATGTCACATCCCCCCATGTCACATTTCTCCCCCTCCATGTCACATTTCTCCTCCTCCATATGTCACATTTCTCCCTCCATGTCACATTTCTCCCCTCCATGTCACATTTCTCCCCTCTTCATGTCACATTTCTCCCCTCCATGTCACATCCCTCCACCCTCCATGTCACACCCCCCATGTGACATTTCTCCCCTCCATGTGACATTTCTCCCCCTCCATGTGACATTTCTCCCCTCCATGACACATTTCTCCCCCTCCATGACACATTTCTCACCCTCCATGTCACATTTCTCCCCTCCATGACACATTTCTCCCCTCCATGTCACATTTCTCCCCTCCATGTCACATCCCCCATGTCACATTTCTCCCCCTCCATGTCACATTTCTCCTCCATGTCACATCCCTCCATGTCACATTTCTCCCCTCCATGTCACATTTCTCCCCCTCCATGTCACATTTCTCCCCTCCATGTCACATCCCCCCATGTCACATTTCTCCCCCTCCATGTCACATTTCTCCCCCTCCATGTCACATCCCCCTCCATGTTACATTTCTCCCCTCCATGTCACATCCCCTCCATGTCACATTTCTCCCCCTTTATGTCACATTTCTCCCCCTTCATGTCACATTTCTCCCCT
This sequence comes from Bufotes viridis, assembly GCA_033119425.1. NCBI lineage: Eukaryota > Metazoa > Chordata > Amphibia > Anura > Bufonidae > Bufotes > Bufotes viridis. The sequence continues at coordinate 145,712,750 of CM065590.1, read as the reverse complement.
CCATGACACATTTCTCCCCTCCATGTCACATCCCTCCACCCTCCATGTCACACCCCCATGTCACATTTCTCCCCCTCCATGACACATTTCTCCCCCTCCATGACACATTTCTCCCCCTCCATGACACATTTCTCCCCCTCCATGTCACATTTCTCCCCCTCCATGACACATTTCTCCCCTCCATGACACATTTCTACCTCCTCCATGTCACATTTCTCCCCCTCCATGACACATTTCTCCCCCTCCATGACACATTTCTCCCCCCTCCATGACACATTTCTCCCCTCCATGTCACATTTCTCCCCCTCCATGTCAAATTTCTCCCCCTCCATGTCACATTTCTCTCCTCTTCATGTCACATTTCTCCCCTCCATGTCACATCCCTCCACCCTCCATGTCACACCCCCATGTCACATTTCTCCCCCCTCCATGTGACATTTCTCCCCCCTCCATGTGACATTTCTCCCTGCAAACCAAAATCCCAGAGACCCCTCACCGGGCAAGTGTCAGACCCCCGGACATCAAACAAAACCACTCTGCAACCCCTGCCCAACTGGTCTGTCTTTGGCCTCTGCATAACAAACTCCACCTTATCCTGAAATAGGTAGGTCCACATCCTTCCTACGCAATCCTCCAGCCCGGACCCTGCTGGGGCTAACCAATTCGTCCAACCGCAAAGCCCCAAAAAAAGCCAAAGAAAAAACCAAACTAAACAATCGCACTTCCGCTGCAGACACGCAAACCATGCATAACCACACAAACAATTGGCCAAAAGCTGAAATGAAACCAGCCGTCGAAGGTCCGACGCCGCGTTCCGCCACCTGCGACACTAAAAATTACTTTGACACATTCCGCACGCCCCTGACACATTTCTCCCCCCTCCATGTCACATTTCTCCCCCCTCCATGTCACATTTCTCCCCCCTCCATGTCACATTTCTCTCCTCTTCATGTCACATTTCTCCCCCCATGTCACATTTCTCCCCCTCCATGTTACATTTCTCCCCCCTCCATGTCACATCCCCCCCCATGTCACATTTCTCCCCCCTCCATGTTACATTTGTCCCCCCTCCATGTCACATTTCTCCCCTCCCCCATATGTCACATTTCTCCCCCCTCCATGTCACATTTCTCCCCCCTCCATGTCACATTTCTCCCCTCTTCATGTCACATTTCTCCCCCTCCATGTCACATCCCTCCACCCTCCATGTCACACCCCCATGTCACATTTCTCCCCTCCATGTCACATTTCTCCCCCTCCATGTCACATTTGTCCCCCTCCATGACACATTTCTCCCCTCCATGACACATTTCTCCCCCTCCATGACACATTTCTCCCCCTCCATGTCACATTTCTCCCCCTCCATGACACATTTCTCCCCCTCCATGACACATTTCTACCTCCTCCATGACACATTTCTCCCCCTCCATGACACGTTTCTCCCCCTCCATGTCACATTTCTCCCCCTCCATGTCACATTTCTCCCCCTCCATGTCACATTTCTCTCCTCTTCATGTCACATTTCTCCCCCATGTCACATTTCTCCCCCTCCATGTCACATCCCCCCATGTCACATTTCTCCCCCTCCATGTCACATTTCTCCCCTCCATGTCACATTTCTCCCCCTCCATATGTCACATTTCTCCCCCTCCATGTCAAATTTCTCCCCCTCCATGTCACATTTCTCCCCTCTTCATGTCACATTTCTCCCCTCCATGTCACATCCCTCCACCCTCCATGTCACACCCCCATGTCACATTTCTCCCCCTCCATGTGACATTTCTCCCCCTCCATGTGACATTTCTCCCCCTCCATGACACATTTCTCCCCCCTCCATGCAATTGCGACCGCTGCGACCCCTATAGCTACGCCACTGGATCCAGCCCCAAACCCCCCAAACAAACACTAAAAAATGAAATAAATTTAAAACATGACAGAAACGTCCCATCTTCATGTACCAACAATGGCTGGCCTAAAACTCCCTGCAAACCAAAATCCCAGAGACCCCTCACCGGGCAAGTGTCAGACCCCCGGACATCAAACAAAACCACTCTGCAACCCCTGCCCAACTGGTCTGTCTTTGGCCTCTGCATAACAAACTCCACCTTATCCTGAAATAGGTCCACATCCTTCCTACGCAATCCTCCAGCCCGGACCCTGCTGGGGCTAACCAATTCGTCCAACCGCAAAGCCCCAAAAAAAGCCAAAGAAAAAGCCAAACTAAACAATCGCACTTCCGCTGCAGACACGCAAACCATGCATAACCACACAAACAATTGGCCAAAAGCTGAAATGAAACCAGCCGTCGAAGGTCTGACGCCGCGTTCCGCCACCTGCGACACTAAAAATGACTTTGACAAATTCCGCACGCCCCTGCACCTACACCCAAAAGCCACCCCGCTTCAAACTCATGATACGAGACACTGACCACCGTTCCTCCCTACAATGCCCCAACAGCAACAAAACCTCATCCTCTAACCCCTCCTCCCATAAACGCACTTCAAAGACAACCAAAAACCCCACTCCCTCTCATAAGCAGCCCATGTACCACCCGCCAATGACCCCCACAACAAATCCTCCACAGACCGAATGGCAGATTCCACAACTCCAGCGGACAGATCACTCCCTGCTCGTCCGCCTCCGGTGCCCGATCCCGAAAGCGTTCCCCCTGAAAACGATATAAAGCATCGACAATTGAGTTGCTGACCCCCCGGAACATGAGAAGTCCCAATCCACACGTTCAACGACAAACAAACTAATACCAAATGCTGTAAAAGCTGAACAACCGGCTGGGACGAGGCCAACAAGCGATTAATTGCTTCCACCACCCCCAAGTTATTGCAATGGAAACGCACCTTCCGATTCCTGAAGGATGCGCCCCACACCACCACCGCCACCACTATCGAGAAAAGTTCTGGCAGAGCCATATTCCTTATCCAGCCTTCTGCCTTCCATTGTTCAGGCCTCAGCCTCACTCACCAATGGCCTTGAAAATAAGCCCCCAGCCGCATCTGTAAACGATTCAAAATCCTCTGCAACCGCCATGCCACCATCCAGAATGACCTACCATTGTAACGATCCAAAAAGGACTCCCAAACCCACAAATCCCCTTGCAGCTCCCTACCGAGCCGAACAAAGTGATGCAGGGCCTGGGCTCCTGTCGTCGCCTGCGCCACCCGCCAACAAAAAATCCTGCCCATGGGCATGATGCGGCACACGAAATTCAGTTTTCCCAAAAGTGATTGCAAGTCCCTCAGCTGTATCTTTCACATGCCAGTAGCAGCAGATATCACCTTCCGCAAATCCTCTAACTTATTATCCGCCAACCTGCACTCCATTGCAATCCTATGGATGACAATAACCAGGAAACTTTAAGCCATGGTTGGCCCCTCCATCTTACCCCAAGCCAGCGGTTCCCCAAACTGTCTCGTCTCGAAAGAATGCAGCATAACTGAGCATCCATTCGAGCAAGGCAGCCTAATAAACAGAAAATCATCCAAATAATGTATGATGGACCACCACCCCGACCAATCCCGCGCCACCCATTCCAAAAACGCGCTGAACTTCTCAAAATACGAGCACGAAATGGAGCAACCCATAGGCAGACATTGATCCATAAAAAACTCCCCTGGCTGCACAGATGCTGTGACTCCGCCAACCGGAACGCGAGCCTGAGGGTGTTGCGTGCGGTCGGCCCACTGTCCTGGGATCCTCAGGAACTCCTCTGCAGAGCCTCCATCTTGGCCATGCCGTTCTTGCAGCTCTACCCTGCCATTCCTTGCTGGGCATCGGCACAACTGCCTAGAGGTCCTGCCACACCTGTTCCTGCTCCCCTGCCGCCCACCTCCACTGAAGAAGACGGCCACTCCCCATTCCTGGGTCCCGCCATGCTGTCGGATTCCTCCCGGCCCATGCCCGCCTGGAACTAACCACAGAAGCCCGAACCTAAGGGTCCCTCGTGGGGCTCCTCACTCTGCACCATACCCTCGGGGTCACCTCCAGGCTCCAGAGTGCCGGATGTCTGGTCCTGGCTCTGCGCCACCTGACCCCCGCCAGCAAGCCCTGGACCTGGGCCTGCAGCCATCCTGGATCTCTCTGTTCCGCAGCCGCCCGAAGCAGCGCCAGCATTGCCTCCATGTCTGACATGGTAAGTAGGATCTGGGGCACACAGCACACTGTAGTTTTTTTTTTTTTTTCTTAATAGGAGGGATGACATCTGACCCTTTCACTGTGCCCACTAAAATGTCCCCTTTCTCGACCTTTGGTCCCCCCTTTTTACTGCCTTCCCCCTCCCACCAGCCACTCCCCTCCCAGCACTGCCCTTAACCCCCTGCCTGCTATTTTCTACCCACTCCCTCCAAACCCAGACATGCAGGCCTCCCCTCAGGCTTGCAGCCCAGGTCCGGCCAGTCCTTAATGACCAATCACTTTTTGTGATTTAGCACATGTGGTTCAAACAATTGTAACTTTTTTATTTGTTGGACTACCAAAATAATTTGCATCTTTTTATTACACGACACAGGGCTTTTTAATATATTTTTTAGTTGAATTTTTTTTTTTAAGTCATTTTTATTCAAACTATAGCTTATACTTTAAATATGCAAATATTATAATTAGTTCCCAATTTTGTGTTGGATCATTTTATTATATAATATGTATAGTTTTAAGTGAATGGGGTGATGGTTTTGGTTGGTGCAGCATTTTTTTATCTTTGATATATTTTATTTTTTACATATTTTTATTTATTTATGTATTTTAACTTATTTTTTTAAATAGATTTCTGCTACAAAAAGATCTTTGGGGGAGACTAACTTTTTTATTTTGCACATTTTCCTTTTTTCCTTTTATTTGTATTTTATTTATTTTGTATTTATTTTTTTATTTTTTTTATAGTCACGTTATTACTTTTTTTAAGATATAGTTTTGCCACATATGTGCTCGAAGAGGTCATAAAAAGCCTGTTGGGGGACAGTGAGCAAGTTTATTTTGTCCTTTTTAGTGTTTTCTTTTACTTGTATTTTATTTATTTTCTTAAATTTTTTGTTAAAATTGAATCCTTTTTTATATCCATATATATATATATATATATATATATATATATATATAAACATGTGTATATATATAAATATAAATATATATATATATATATATATATATATATATATATATATATATATATATATATATATATACACACTTTTGCAACTTTTGCAATAAGACCTCTGGGGGACATTGACTTTTTCTTTTCTTTTTTTGCACTTATTCCATTTTTTCCCCTTTTTATATTTATTTTTATTTTATTTTATTTTGTTTTCACTTTTTTATTTTGTAACTTTTTATTAATGTACCGTATTTTTCGCCCTATAAGACGCACCGGCACATAAGACGCACCTAGGTTTTTGAGGAGGAAAATAAGAAAAAAATATTTTGAACCAAAAGGTGTACTTTTGGTGGGTTTTTTACTAACGGTGTTCTGTGCATGACACTATTATGACACACTGTTATGGGGAATCTGGGGATGGCACTGTTATGGGGAATCTGTGGATGGCACTGTATGGAGGCATCTGTGGATGGCACTGTATGGGGGAATCTGTGGATGGCACTGTGCGGAGGCATCTGTGGATGGCACTGTATGGGGGCATCTGGGGATGGCACTGTATGGGGGCATCTGTGGGTGGCACTGTATGAGGGCATCTGTGGGTGGCACTGTATGGGGGCATCTGTGGGTGGCACTGTATGGGGGCATCTGTGGGTGGCACTGTATGGGGGCATCTGTGGGTGGCACTGTATGGGGGCATCTGTGGGTGGCACTGTATGGGGGCATCTGTGGGTGGCACTGTATGGGGGCATTTGTGGATGGCACTGTATGGGGGGCATCTGGGGATGGCACTGTATGGGGCATCTGGGGATGGCACTGCTATGGGGGGGATCTATGGATGACATGCTATGTGTCATCCACAGATCCCCCCCCCCATAGCAGTGCCATCCCCAGATGCCCCCATACAGTGCCATCCACAGATGCCCCTATACAGTGGGTGGGGTCCGGCATCTTGTTTGATAATAATCGCGGGGCCCGGTGCAGTAACTGTATTCTACTACACCGGGCCCGCTGTAGTAATGTTATGGCAGTGATTAAAACTATAATTTTCATAACAGTAAATCCATGCTGTATTACCCTACCTAATTTACGATCACAGGCAGGAGGCCGGGCGGGCGGCGGCAGCGTAACGTCACGCGCCCGCTCCGCCCACTTTATGAATGAAGCAGGCGGAGCAGGCGCGTGACGTAGTCAGTTAAGCTGCCGCCGCCCGCCCGGCATCCTGCCTGCGATCGTACATTAGGTAGGGTAATACAACATGGATTTACTGTTCTGAAGATTATAGTTTTAATCACTGCCATAACATTACTACAGCAGGCCCGGTGTAGTAGAATACAGTTACTGCACCGGGCCACGCGATTATTAGCAAACAAGACTGCCGCCCCCAGCCCCTCCTCCTTGATACACACGCCGGCTGCGCTGTTCAGCAGCGCAGTGGTGTATCAGTGTTTGCCGCATTCGCCCCATAAGACGCAGCACTATTTTTGCCCCACTTTTGGGGGGGAAAAAGTGTGTCTTATAGGGCGAAAAATACGGTATATATATTTGCCACATAATTTGTCCCCAAAAGTCCATGAAAGATCTTTGGGGACACAGACTTTTTTTTGCACTATTTCCACTGTAACCATCCGCCAATTTATCCTGGTCTTTAAAAATTTCTGAGACTGGCACTGCCACTGAAGGGGAGAGTAAGACACTTTCAGTTCGGGATTTCTATCGCTCCCCGTATATTTACCAAGCTGGTGGTGGAGATGGCTGCTCACATAAGTGAGAAGGAGATCTTGTTTGTCCGATACCTGGACGATTTTTTTAATAGTAGCCCCATCCAGGAAGAGTTGTCTTTCACAGGCAGATTAAGTTATTCGGATCCTGGAAACATTGGGCTGGATCGTGAAAATGGAGAAATCCAGAATCATTACCCTACAGTAGTAGAGGTTCCTGGGGATATTGTTGGACTTGACCTCCCAGAGATCCTTTCTGATCTTTGACAAAGTGGACAAAGTAAGGTCAGTGGTGCGGGATCTTATTCTATGCCCTTACGTTTCAGTCAGAAAAGTTATGTCCATCCTCGGTACCTTAACATCGTGCATTCCAGAAGTTCTGTGGGCTCAGGATCATTCCAGGGATCTCCAGTGGGAGATTCCCCAGTCTTGGTCAGAGAGGCTGGAGGATCTGGACAGCAAGATTCTCATCTCCAGGAAGATCTGTTGGTCGCTGGAATGGTGGCTGGTACAGGAGCATCTAGATCAGGGGGTCCCGTGGAAGGTGATAAACCCCTTAGTAGTCACTACAGATGCCAGTCTGTCTGGGTGGGGGGCCCATGTTCTGGACAGAGTTTTTCAGGGATCCTGGGACAGTGCAGGTTGGTAGATTTCTTCCAACGGAAAGGAGTTGACAGTTGTTCTGAAGACTCGGCAGGAGATTCTGCCTTGGCTTCAGAATTGAATATTTAAAGGTTTTGTCTGACAATGGTTCCGTAGTGTCCTACTTAAATCATCAGGGGGCAACCCGATCCAAGAAGTTGATGTGAATTACGAGTCGGATATTCCCCTTGTTGGAAGGGAGGGTGTTGTCACTATCAGCCCTACATATCAGAGGTATAGAGAACTGGAAAGCAAACTGCCTGAGTCGAAACAGACTAGACCAGAGAGAATGGTCCTTAAATCAGGAGATATTTGCCAAAATAGTAAGCCTGTGGGGGTTACCAGACATAGACCTCTTTGCTACAGGAAGCAACAGGAAGGTAAAAAGGTTCTTTTCCCTTTGTCCGGGGATTCTCCCACAGCAATAGATGCCTTCCTTCAGCCCTGGGACAGGGGTCTTCTGTATTCATTCCCTCTGTTACAATTGATTTCCAAGGTGTTAAACAAAATAAAGGAAGACAGAGCTTCTGTGATCTTGATAGCCCCCTTTTGGCCCCGTCGAGCATGGTTCACCTGGTTAAGACTACTGTCGATCAGGAAGCCATGGGTCCTTCCGGAGATTCTGTATCTCTTGCGTCAAGGCCCCCAGTCAGGGGCCTTCACTTGACGGCAGGGTTTTTGAAAGGTCTCTTTTGATCCGGAAGGGGCTATCGGGGTCGGTAGTCTCTCTACCTTATTAAAGAATAGGAAGGAAGTGACTACAGGCATATATGCTAGAGTATGGTCAGTTTTCTTTCAGTTTTTGGGGATACCTCCTTCACCTTTCTGTCAGCTTAGCATCCCTAGGATTTTAGAGTTTCTCCAGGAGGGATTAGATAAAGGGTTGGCCTTAAGTACCTTAATGCAGACCTTTCATGTTTTTTGCTTATTCTGTGCACTGCACAGTTTTTTACATAGTCAGGTTGTGGGAGGGTTATTATCTAGGCAAAAGGCCAAATCTTTACTTCCACTGTTTTCTAGAAAGCCAGCGTGGTATTTTCTCCCAAAGATCCATAAGTCGCCAAGACGCCGTGCGCTTCCTGCCGCCCCTGCAGTACAGTAATACACTGTCCGTATTAAACAGACGTGTGAATCCAGCCTTAGGGACACAGCCGATCTCCTGCTGGCACTGAAATCTTTTGTGTGGCAGGGGGAGTATCGGTTGGTTTCCCTGGATGTGGAAAGCCTGTATACCCGGATTCCTCAAGACGAGGGTATAGAAGCCGTAGTTATGATTTTAAGAAATACGGATAGAAGTGAAGCCTTTTTGCTCAAAAGTCTGATACTGTGATGGGGACTCCCGTCGCATGTACCTTCAACAATCCATTTTTGGCAAGGTTTGAGGATCGTTACATCTATTCCACAACTAACCCTTTCCTCGAATACATTAAGTTATAGCTGAGGTATGTGGATGACGTGTTCATAATGTGGTCAGGGACAGAGGTCCTGTTTACGGACTTCGTAAAACATCTTAATACCATCAATACCATGAACATGAAATTCACATACAACTATGGAGGCAATAGACTAGAGTTTTTGGATGTCCTTATATCTGTACAGGGGTAAGATTTGGTTGCCGATGGATACCACAAGCCCACGGCAATGAACTCTCTATTATATTTTTCTAGTTACCATCTACTGACGTTAAGAAGGCTGTCCCCTACGGCCAGTTCAAAAGATAGCAGCCCATCAGCTTCAGGAGACAGGCCATGGACCTTAGGGGCCATCTGTCTTCTAGGGGCTATCCCTCGACCCTGTGGAATGAGGCCCTTTCTAAGGTTACTGATATGAGTTCAAGAAAATCCGTGGCAGAAAAACAACGCAAAAAAAGAAAGGCGAAATACTCAAAAACCTTTTGTTCCTGCATTTAAGTTCAGTCCAGTTAAAAAGTAGTGAGGACCCACTGGGAGTCGCTAAAGCAGGATGAGAGCTTAGAAGGTATAAGGGATATTCGCCCAATTATTGCGTTCAGAAAATGTCACACTCTGAAGGACAGGTTAGTTCATAGCCGCTTTACTGTACGTAGGGCAACTACGTGGCTAGATAGTTTCCAACCAAAGCGCAATAGGCGATGTGGAAATAGTTTGTTCTTTGCCTTTAACCCTCAGTGGGATGTGGTGTCCATTGGAGGTTTGAGTCACTGGGTGAACACATTGATTGCTTGTCAAACTAAGTTTTTGGTGTATGTAATATCCTGTGTATGTGGGAGATTTTATATTGGGAAAACTATCCGCTGCATGTTTGAGAAGTTTTGTGAACATTTAAATACTTTGAACACTGGCAAAGGTGTCCCCCGCCTTATACAACATGTGAATGAGGACCACGGTGGAGATCGTAGAGTCCTGAGGTTTGCAGGAGTGGAGGTGGTGCCACCTCTACCACAAGGGGGGGACAGAGAGCGGGAACTACTGAGGAGAGAAGAAAGGTGAATACTCTGGTCTGGAGCAATGGGACCCCTGGGACTTAATAAAAAGTTAGATATGGGAGTGTTTTTGTAAATTTATTTGTTATTTTGTTTTTGTATATCAGGTTGGCATCATCTTTTGATAAAGGTCTGTAAGTATATGTGGTGCAATTCAGTCTTTGCTGTTAGTAACCTCCCATTATAGGGAGTGATGATATCACCTGAGGGTGTGTTTTATACCAGGTGTGGTTTAAAAGCTCTGCATTGTACTCACATACAGACTGAGGTCAGAGGAAGCGCAAACATGTGTGAAACGGCCGTCACCGTTTTTTTTTAAATGTGCATCAAATGTCTGTCCCACTGACCCATTTTTAAATAATGGAACATTAAAGAAAGTTTTTTTTCATCCTAAGGTGAGTGCCGCAATTTTCTTTGTCTTGTGCACTGGATTCTTGAAGATATTGCCTGTCAATGCAGAGCACCACCTGATGATTCACTGCATATGCTTTTGCTTGTATTTGTGACGTTATCAGTACAGGACTACTATGACATACACGTAGTGCCACTCAAACTTTTTCTATGTTACTATCTTTGTTTATACAGTTGCAGGCCCTAATAGAGGGAAATCAGCTAGTAAAAGTTCCTTGGCCTGGGGGATAAGGCAGGCTATATGTTTAGCTTATGTTGCCCTGCAGAAGCCTGTTCCCCCGGGGATGGTTGGCTCACTCAACAAGAGTGGTGGAAACTTCTTGGGCAGAGAGAGTAGAGGCATCAATCCAAGACATCTGCAAAGCCACAACTTGGCCATCTCCATTGACCGTCTATAAACACTATAGGTTGGATCTTTCTTCTTCTTCCTCTGACCTGTCCTTTGGTCGTGAGGTTCTCCAGGCCGTGGTCCCACCCTGATTTTTCTCTGGAGTCTCTCATGGTGCTGTCATGGACGATAGGGAAAAATGATAATTACACTCAGTGGCATAACTAGTGTTCTATGGGCCCCAGGGCTAACTTTGAATTGGGCCCGACCCCCAAAAGCTCCCCCCCCTGTTCGCACCATCTCGTTACGGCCCTGCTCCCATCACTACAGAATATACAGGCTAATACAGTGCCTCATACCGCTTACATACAGTGACGTCTCCTTTGATGTAGATGTTCTCTTTCCTCATCTTCTCCTTTTAGATCTTCAGACCAGACCACTATTTTCAGCCATTTCTCGTCTCTGCAGTTTGACAAAAAAAATCTTAGTTTGCTACTTTTCAATCATCCTACAACCCCCAATACTGTGCCGCTGTGCTCCCCAATATTATACTGCAGAAACAGATAAAACCCCTGATAATACTAGTGCCATGCAGATAATGCCCCCTGCAATAATTGGCACACAGTGCCCTAAAATAACTGCACATTTGGCCCCCTCTGTATTTAGTTGAATGATTGCCCCCTCTCACTCTGTATGTATATTATTTTGCCCCCTCTCACTATGTGTGTGTGTATATATATATATATATATATATATATATCTTTGCCCCCTCTCTGTATATATTCCTCTTTGGCCCCCCTCCCCCCAGGGGGAAAAATTGGAACATCGATAAAGAGGGGGCAAAATGGATACATATACAGGGGGCAAAATGGCATATACAGTATACAGAGGGGGCAAAATGGATATATATATATATATGGGCCCTGTATATATCAATTTGCCCCCTCTGTATATGATCCATAATCATTTGTCCCCTGTGTATATATTCCATTTTTGCCCCATCTGTATCTATTTCATTTTATTTATTTTTTTCATTTTTTGCTTAGTTTACTTATTGCCATATATTTTTGGCCGGGCCGGGCCCCTATGGAGGATTTGCTGCCTGCCATATAGTGCCATGCCAGGTGCAGTCAGGTGCCCCCCTGTGAGTTATGAAGCCAGGCAGTGGTGTGCACATTTAAAAAAAATACTTACCTCACTCTGAGAGTGAGACTGTTCCACACCCGCTGTCTTGCTCTCGCTCGCTGCCTCCCACAATCCTGTCTTCTGGCGTGCGTTGCATGATCCCACGAGATCACAGCATGAAAGCAGCGCCGGGCCCGGATGGGTGGAGGCAGGGCCCAGATGAGTGGAGGCAGGGCCAGGGGTGGTGTATCATTACGCCCCTGATTACACTCACCGGTAATTTGATTTTCAGGAGTCCATGACAGCACCCCTAGTTTTCCCACCCTTTTTGCTTTGGTGTTGGTGACGGTTCTTGGGTATGGTCACGGGATGTGCAATAAAAAAAAAAAGTATATAGAAGTAAACGTGAAGAGAACATAGGCCTTCAGTTAAACATGCAAGGAAAGTCAGATGATTGGATTATGGAGGGCTTCTCATCTCTGAAAACTACTGAGAAATGGCCAGGGAATAGAGAAAGGCGCTCATAGTGTGAGTATGTTCGGTAGGTGGATAATCCACAAGAAGAATTGATTTGCTCACCTATTCTAGTTGCACCTGTTAGGTGAAACCACAGTGAAAGCTTAATGTCGGTAGTTTGCAGTTGGTGCAGCCCGGGTTCGTCCCAAACACCTTGGGCGGGGGTCACCCCACCACTTTGGTGTAAAGTACAAATGGAAAGATGCTTGACTAATGACTTTTTCAGTCTAATGCGTGGACAACAGGAGGCGCACTTACACAACTGGATATTTCTCAATATTCTGTTTATTGGTAGGCAACGTGTTTCGGGGTACTTCAGACCCCTTTATCAAGTCTAAAAATATATATACATATAACTCACAATTACATGTACATGACACCGGGCCGAAGCCACGTGGGAATCTAAAATGATGAGAAAGAGCTCAAACTTGATCTTAATTTCTATAGAGAGTTACAATATGATCTCTGTTACATGGAAAATACAGTGAAAAAATACTTGTATGTAATTGACGGCCCTCTCTACAGAATATTTAGACCTGATATTATACTCAGATACCAACACCATCAAATCTTCAAGATAGTAGATGGGAATAGTTATCTTGACTATAGGAGTGCCCACTATAAAAAAATTGAAAGATAACATCCCATATAGCCATTTTAGAAGAATAAGAAGAAACTGTACGGATACCAGCGACTTTCTCTCTCAAAGTGAAATATTACGGTCCAGATTTGCAAACAAGAAATACTCCAAGGGGATTGTAGAGAACGCTTTCTTACGAGCAAATAATCAGAACCAAGAGAAGGTTTTGAACGGTAAAGAAAAGAAGAAACTGCGGACACCAAAAAATATAAAACTTCATTTGTTACGACTTGTAATCCCAATCATGAGGCCCTAAGAACCATTTTAGTGAAACATTGGCATATACTCAAAAATTATCCATATCTTAAAGATAACATACCGAACAGACCACAGATCACTTTTAGGAGAGCCAGAACACTAAAAAACATACTGGCACCTAGCAAGTTGAAAAGGAAGAAAACTGATCTAACCCTAACCCATGTGATGGGTCTCCCCAAACACGTTGGCAGCTACCAATGCGATCATAAGCTATGTAAATGCTGCACTAGTATTACAAATCGTGCAAAAAAATTAAAGAGTAATGTAACAGGAGATGAATTCACTATAAAAAGCTTTTAGAATTGTTCATCATCCTATATAGTCTATCTGATGGAGTGTGAGTGTGGAGACTGAATAAACACTGCTGGAACATCAAACAGGGATATCTCAAGCACAGCCTCTCCCGACACTTCCTCTCCACCAACAACAAGGACCCATCCAAACTGACAATTCTACCAATAGAATATATCACCGAAACCACCTCGGACAGGTTCAGAACACTCCAGAAGAGGGAAATGTTCTGGATATTCAAGTTACAAACCCTGGAACCTTACAGACTAAACAAAAGCTTAGAAAGCAAGGGCTTCTGACACCAAATAAAGTCCCCCCCCCTCCCTCCCTCCCACCACAGTCCAATTTCAAGTACACAATATTTTCCATGGGCCCTACAATTCCATATTTCCCTTAATCCCATAAATTTACCGTCCTCCCCTCTCCTAATACACTCCTCAGTTCAATCACCAGTCCAGTCCCCTCATATGCTTACCCCATGTCCTTACACAAGCCAGTATCCCCTCCCCCCAGTACATCATTCACCATCACCTCATTATTTATCACCTGGTTCCCCTCTAATCATCTATATCGGTCCCGAAGGTATTCCACTAGCACCCATTTGACATATATGGCCCAGTTCGTTCATACTTTATTCATCCCTTATAGTGCCCACAGCATACACTTTACGCTTCCATTAGTTATTCCATCCTCTCACACTAAGATCATTCAGCGGCACTTATTTGCCATCCTTTTCCTATTACTGCACAACTCAGCCCCCCTGTAACGGACGCTCCTCCAATGAAGCGCCGTCCTCCATCTTCACTCCCCTTAATCTTGCACAACAGCGAGGGCGCGCAGTGTTGGTCGGCGTCCTCTACATGCTGCTGACACACCCTCAGACCAGGTAATTCAACATTCCCCAAGCATTTGCATATTCTCTTTCTAAGTAATACACATGAATGATGCTCATCTATTGTCCCATCCACTTTACAGTACATAACATTATATGTGAGTCAACCAATATTGACCTAATCTTAGCCTGATCTTTACCTATCCCACAGAAGTGGTTCCTTTCTAACGCACATGCCACCATCCACATATATGTTACTCTCTTCCCTAGCTATACATTATTATACCCTTAAACCAGGTCCCCACACGATACTCACGATCATGAGTGTGCATACATATGTTCGCTGGGATAACTCCATACCAATGCGTATATATATGTCTTCCGGCATAATTCAAACATTAGATGTAGTACACACTACTACTGCCATGTATTTACCCAACCAGTTTGACTGATACACTTATCTCTCTGCAGCAAACAGGTGCTACGATCAATCAAAATAACCTCTAGTACGTAAAAGTATTTTTTACTGTATTTTCCATGTAACGGAGATCACCATTACATTTATATAACTCTCTATAGAAATTAAGATCAAGTTTGAGTCATCTTGAACTGTTTCGTGATTTTTGCACATGAATTACGCTGTCTACAGATGCACTCATAGCAATCTGTTTGTCCCCATTTTTATACGTATTATTTAAATAATCAAATGTTTATTTATATTATATCACGGAAAACACTTTTTTTAATGTATTTTATTATCCTTTTAGATTCCCTGCGGCTTCGGCCCAGTGTCATTGTCATGTACATGTAATTGTGAGATATATGTATATATATATTTTTTAGACTTGATAAAGGGGTCAGAAGTTCCCCCGAAACGCGTTGTCTACCAATAAACAGAATATTGAGAAATATCCAGTTGTGTAAGTGCGCCTCCTGTTGTCCACACGTTAGACTGAAAAAGTCAAGCATCTTTCCATTTGAAACGGAGGAAGGGAGAGGCTCCTCCTTTTTTATACCTGTGGGTTTCCTGTCCTGGGAGGCAGACCCTCTCTCATAGTGCTGTAATGGACTCCTGAAAATCAAATTAACGGTGAGTGTAATTATCATTTTTTATATGGGAGTGCCATGGGGGCAACTAGGGACACTTCTTATTGGCACATTATAAGGGGCACTATGGGGGTATCCACTGATGGCAGAAAGAAGGGGTATTTTATAAGGGGAAGGGGGAGATGAGCACTATGGGAGCATTTATTGGGGCAATAAGAGGGTATTTTATACTGGCACATTATGGGTGGGGCGATATGGGGAAGGGGGAGAAGAGCACTATGGGGGCATCTATTGGTGCACTAAAAGGGTATTTTATATTGGCACATTATGGGGGCACTCTAAGGGCACTTACTGAGGGCTCTGTATAGGGGCATTTTATACTAGGACATTATGGGAAGCACTATGAGGAAGGGGGAGAGGAGCACTATAGGGGCATTTACTGGGGGCACTATGTAGGGGTGTGTTATACTGGCACATTTTGGGGGTACTATGGGGAAGGGAGAAGATGAGAACTATGGGGAATTGACTTGGGGGCATTATATCAGGGTATTTAATACTTGCACACATTAAGGGGGTACTATGAGGACATTAGCTGAACTTGGGGCACTAAAAGAGGGTATTTTTTTTTGTACTGGCACACAGAACAGGGGCATTTTTGTACTAGTGCACATTATTAGGGGACATTTTTCTACTGTCACATTATAAGGAGAATTATTACTACTGGGGGGCATTATGGTAGGCTTTATTACTACTGGAGGACTATGCGGAACATGATTACTAGCATGGGCACTATGATAGCATAATTACTTCTGGGGCACAGTGGGGACATTAGTACTGTTGAGGGCACTATTACCTCAAAGTGTACTCTGGCCTGGAAGAAAATTATTAGTTGGGAATTTGGGGTGCACCCTTACTGTGGGGGCACCCTGGCACAGTATCAGCTTAGCACAGTTATTTTTGAGGGACATTATGTTTACACTATTGGTGTCAGGGACACTGTTTGCTTGGTGCAGTTATTTTAGGACCCTGCGTTCCGATAATTATTGAAGGGCATTATCTGCACGGTACTAGTATTATCAGGGGGACTGTTTCTGCAGTATAGTATTGGGGAGCAAGCCAGGCATAGTATTGGAGGTGGTAGGATGATTTGTCCAGAAGGTGGGAGGATGATGGAAAAGTAGGAAACAAAGATTTTTTTTCTCAAACTGCAGAGACGAGAGATGGTTGAAAAATCATCATGGTGGTCTGGCCTGAAAGTAGAAGATGAGGAAGAGAACATCTCTATCAAAGGAGACGTCACTGGATGTAAGAGGTTTGGGGCGTTATATTACCCTGTATGTTTTGTAGTGATATATGTAATGTTAGGTTGAGAATTTGGTATGGGAAGGGAAGGGGGGGGGGGGTGGACGATGTTTTAATTTTCGCCTTAGGCAGCAGGAAGGCTGGGTGCACAAGGAAGGAGGCATAGCTGTGGGAACATAATTAGGGGCCACTAACAGTGCATCTTAGTGAGAGTCAGAACACTAAGGTATAACTACTGTGTGGGGGCACTAAGGGGGCATTCGATTGTGAAGGGCAGAATAAAGGGGAATAACTACTGTGGAGGGGACGCAACAGGGGCATAACTAATATTTGGGGGCACTAAGGGAGTATAACTACATTGTGGTGGCAATAAGAGGGTATAACTACTCTGTGAGAGCACTAGGGAACTTTACTACTATGTGGGAGCATTCTATTATGAAGGGGGCACTAATGGAGAATAATTACTGTGTGGAGGACACTATTGGGATATAACTACTGTGTGGGGGCACTAAGGAGGCATAATTGTTAGGGCACTAACAGGGCATCCATACTGTGAGTGGCACTAAAGCATAACTACTGTGGGAGGGCAATAAGGCAGCATTCTGCTGTGTGGGAGCTCAAAGAGTACCGTGTAGGGACAGTAAGGTGTAATAACTTATGTGTGTGGGTGTGATGGATATAGTAAAATGCCTATTTCTTTTATATTTTTATATTGTTATACAAAATAGTCACTATGCAACACTCCCCCTTCCCTTCAAGAAAAGGAATGTGAAGTCAAGGTAGAGCCTTCATCCAAACACAACCCCCAAGAAGAAACACCAGCGTAAAAAAAAAAATAATGGACAGGTCTATATATATATATAGATATATAGATATATATATATATATATATATATATATATATATATAAAAGGAAAAAAAAAAAAAAAAAAATGGCGGCACCGAGAGTCCAAAAGACTAAAGAGTGGGTGCTAAGTCCAAGGGTTTAAGTCCTTACCCATGAATACAAAGGAGAAAAATGGACAGCACTCCAGGCGAAAGTTTCTTGAAAACAGATGTGGTTTAATCACCCATGTGACAAAAAGGACAACGTTTCAGCTTTACAATCAAGCCTTTTTCAAGTCAATGACATAAGTGTAAGTGCGCTATTTATGCTCAAACAGTAATGAAAAGATACGCCCCATCAAATGACATCATATCCTGGGCGTGTACAATGATCGTGATTCTCATTAAATACATATCAAACAAAGTATGCAATCACACAGTGAATATACAAAAACACCTAGCTGCAATACGTACATGTGTGTACAACAAAATTATATATCTATCAATGAGTGTGTTATGTACATAATAGGGTGAAAGTCCAAGTGAGGTTAAAACTAGGGACCGCCTACAAGGGGGCTGGAACGGCATGATGGTACGTGGATACAATCGATACGTCACAGAAAAATACGCCCAGTCATTCAATCGTACCCGCATTGTATCGGAAGTGTAAGTCACTGCCGGTCATGCGCATTAGACTTAAACTGTAGAAGTGGCCATATTAGTTAAGGGCAAAATAACTACTGCTTAGCGCGCACGCGCATATCTTAGAAGAGGAAGTAACATCCATGTCAGTGTCTGGCAAACATGCCAGTATCCCATATCGGGACTTAAATAATCAATGAGGACCCGTTTAACCCAGCGAAGGCTTAACCAGGGGACACCCACCTTCAAGGGGGTGAAATCCCTAGTACAGGCCGACTCCCTAATAACAGTGATAAAGCGATTAAACGCCGTCACTGTCCTCAGGAGCAAGCAATGCCAATCACTATCAGGTATGGTCCAATCGCGGGATTCTCCGCTGTATCAATTACTGACAGACACAGTCCTTCGCACTGCCCTGATCATTCACTGCACCCTATTATTACTGTGTGGTGGCTACAGATAATAACTATCGTATACAGTATTTGCTTGTCGTGTCCAGTGTCTGTCAGTAATTGATACAGCGGAGAATCCCGCGATTGGACCATACCTGATAGTGATTGGCATTGCTTGCTCCTGAGGACAGTGACGGCGTTTAACCACTTAAGCCCCCCTAGCTTAAACACCCTTAATGACCAGGCCACTTTTTACAATTCTGCACTACACTACTTTCACCGTTTATTGCTCCGTCATGCAACTTACCACCCAAATGAATTTTACCTCCTTTTCTTCTCACTAATAGAGCTTTCATTTGGTGGTATTTCATTGTTGCTGACGTTTTTACTTTTTTTGCTATTAATCAAAAATTACCGAAATTTTTGCAAAAAATGACATTTTTCACTTTCTGTTGTAATTTTTTTTTTAAAACTACATTTCTATATAAATTTTTCGCAAAATTTATTGTTCTACATGTCTTTGATAAAAAAAAATACAATAAGTGTATATTTATTGGTTTGGGTAAAAGTTATAGCGTTTACAAACTATAGTGCAAAAAAGTGAATTTCGGCATTTTGAAGCAGCTCTGACTTTCTGAGCACCTGTCATGTTTCTTCAGGTGCTAGAATGTCAGGATAGTATAAATACCCCCAAATTACACCATTTTAGAAAGAAGACACCCCAAAGTATTCATGGAGGGGCATGGTGAGTTCATGTATCATTTCATTTTTTTCACAAGTTAGCGGAAAATGACACTTTCTGAGGAAAAAATAAAAATAATAAAGTTTCCATTTCTGCTAACTTCTGGCAAAAAAATGAAATCTCCCACGGACTCACTATGCCCCTCAGTGAATACCTTGGGGTGTCTACTTTCGAAATAGGGTCACTTGTGGGGTGTGTTTACTGTTCTGGCATTTTGGGCGGGGCTAAATTGTGAGCAGCCATGTAAAAGCTAAAGGTACTCGTTGGAATTTGGGCCCTTTGCGCACCTAGGCTGCAAAAAGTGTCACTCATGTGGTATTGCCGTACTCAGGAGAAGTAGGGCAATGTGTTTTAGGGTGTATTTTTACATATACCCATGTTGGGTGAGAGAAATATCTCTGTAAACTGACAACTTTGTTTAAAAAATTTAAAAAGTTGTCGATTACAGCGATATTTCTCACACAAAATATGGTATATATAAAAATACACCCCAAGCTATGCCCTACTTCTCCTAGTCCGGCGATCACATGAGTGACTTTTGCAGCCTGAGTGCAAAGCAAATTCAATGAGTACCTTTAGAGATTTCTGAGGGCATTTTTACGCATTTGGATTCCAGACTTCTTCTCACGCTTTAGGGCCCCTAAAATGCCAGGACAGTATAAATACCCCACATGTGACCCCATTTTAGAAAGAAGACACCCCAAGGTATTCTGTGAGGGGTATGGTGAGTTTATGTAAAATTTTATTTTTGTCACAAGTTAGTGAAATATGAGACTTTGTAAAAAAAAAAAAAAATATCAATTTCCGCTAACTTGTGCCAAAAAAAAAAAAATTTCTGTGAACTTGCCATGCCCCTCACAGAATACCTTGGGGTGTCTTCTTTCCAAAATGGGCTCACATGTGGGGTATTTATACTGCCCTGGCATTTTAGGGGCCCTAAAGCGTGAGAATCCAAAATGAGTAAAAATGCCCTGTGAAATCCTAAAAGGTACTCATTGGTTTTAGGGCCCCTTTGCGCATCTTGGCTGCAAAAAAGTGTCACTCATGTGGTATCGCCGTACTCAGGAGAAGTAGGGCAATGTGCTTTGGGGTGTATTTTTACATATTCCCATACTGGGTGTGAGAAATATCTCTGTAAATGACAACTTTTAAAAAAATTTATACAAAGTTGTCAATTTATAGAGATATTTCTCTCACCCAATATGGTATATGTAAATACACCCAAACACATTGCCCTACTTCTCCTGATGACGATACCTATGTGTGCTTTGCAGCCAAATACAAGAGACCCTAAAACCAATGAGTACCTTTAGGAGAACATTTTATGCATTTTCTTCTCACGCTTTAGGTCCCCTAAATTGCCAGGGCAGTATAAATACCCACATGTGACCCCATTTTGGAAAGAAGACACCCCAAGGTATTCCATGAGGGGCATGGCGAGTTCACAGAAGATTTTTTTGGCACAAGTTAGCGGAAATTGATTTTTATTGTTTTTCTCAAAAGTCTCCCTTTCTGCTAACTTTTGACAAAAAGTTAAATGTTTCATGGACTCACTATGCCCCTCAGCGAATACCTTGGGGTGTCTTCTTTCCAAAATGAGGTCACATGTGGGGTGTTTGTACTGTTCTGGCATTTTGGGCGGGGCTAAATTGTGAGCAGCCATGTAAAAGCTAAAGGTACTCATTGGAATTTGGGCACCTTTGCGCACCCAGGCTGCGAAAAGTGTCACTCATGTGGTATCGCCGTACTCAGGAGAAGTAGGGCAATGTGTTTTGGGGTGTATTTTTACATATACCCATGCTGGGTGAGAGAAATATCGCTGTAAATTGACAACTTTGTATAAAAAATTTAAAAGTTGTCATTTACAGAGATATTTCTCTCACCCAGCATGGGTATATGTAAATACACCCTAAGCTACGTGCCTACTTCTCCTGAGCACAGCGATACCACATGTGTGCCACTTTTGCAGCCAAGATGCACAAGGGGCCTAAACCAATGAGTACCTTTAGAATTTCACAGGGCATTTTTACGCATTTGGATTCTCACGCTTTAGGACCCCTAAAATGCCAGGGCAGTATAAATACCCCACATGTGACCCCATTGTGGAAAGAAGACACCCCAAGGTATTCCGTGAGGGGCATGGTGAGTTCACAGAAAAAAAATTTTGGCACAAGTTAGCGGAAATTGATTTTTTTTTTTTTTTACAAAGTCTCATATTCCACTAACTTGTGACAAAAATAAAATTTTACATGAACTCCCCATACCCCTCACGGAATACCTTGGGGTGTCTTCTTTCCAAAATGGGGTCACATGTGAGGTTTTGTACTGCCCTGGCATTTGAGGTCTCCATAATCATTACACGTATGGCCAGCATTAGGAGTTTCTGCGATTCTCCTTATATTGAGCATACGGGTAATGAGATTTTTCCGTTCAGCCTCTGGGCTGAAAAAAAAAAATAAAATGAGCGGCACAGATTTTTTCATTCGCATCGATCAATGTGGATGAAAAAATCTCTGCCAAATCAGTGACTGCGGTGCGGTGGGCTGGGCGCTAGCTACCTAACAAGTAGCTAACTAACTGGCGGTGATAAGGGACCCTTATGCCCCATTCACACGTCCGAAATTCTGTTTGCGGGCGGATTGCGGACCCATTCATTTCTATGGGGACAGACTTTGTCCGCTCGGATCGAATTGCGGATCGCGCTACTGAGTCTGCATTTCCGTTCCGCAAAAATATAGAACATGCCCTTTTCTTGTCCGCAGTTGCGGACAAGAAAAAGCATTTCTATATAGTTCTGGCAATGTGCGGATCTGCAAAATGCGGAAAGCACATTGACGGTGTCCGTGTTTTGCGGATCCGCGCCGCGGATCCGTGGCACGGATCTGTGGATCCGCGGAACCGCAAAACACATATGGACATGTGAATAGAGGCCTTACAGGGGGTGATCAGTGACAGGGGGTGATCAGGGAGTCTATATGGGGTGATCAGGGGTTAACAAGGGGTTAATAGTGGTTATAAAGTGAGGGGGTGGGGGTGGGGTTAGTGTAGTGTTTGGTGCAACTTTACATTGTTACCTGGTCCTCTGGTGGTCGATCCCAGTAAATGGGACCACCAGAGGACCAGGTATTAAATATATCAGGCGCTGTTAGCAACACAGCGTCTGATATACCACTTGATCTCATTTATTTTACATTTACAGCCTGCCAGCGATTGATCATCGCTGGCAGGCTGTAGTACAACTGCAGAGCCGCGCTCTGCTGTGAACGCGCGCGTGCGCGCGTTCACAGCAGATCTCGGCTCTCGCGAGATGACGCACGGATGCGTCCAGGAGGAACAAACTTGCCGCCGCCTGGACGCATCCGTGCGTTCGGCGGTCGGCAAGCGGTTAATCGCTTTATCACTGTTATTAGGGAGTCGGCCTGTACTAGGGATTTCACCCCCTTGAAGGTGGGTGTCCCCTGGTTAAGCCTTCGCTGGGTTAAACGGGTCCTCATTGATTATTTAAGTCCCGATATGGGATACTGGCATGTTTGCCAGACACTGACATGGATGTTACTTCCTCTTCTAAGATATGCGCGTGCGCGCTAAGCAGTAGTTATTTTGCCCTTAACTAATATGGCCACTTCTACAGTTTAAGTCTAATGCGCATGACCGGCAGTGACTTACACTTCCGATACAATGCGGGTACGATTGAATGACTGGGCGTATTTTTCTGTGACGTATCGATTGTATCCACGTACCATCATGCCGTTCCAGCCCCTTGTAGGCGGTCCCTAGTTTTAACCTCACTTGGACTTTCACCCTATTATGTACATAACACACTCATTGATAGATATATAATTTTGTTGTACACATATGTACGTATTGCAGCTAGGTGTTTTTGTATATTCACTGTGTGATTGCATACTTTGTTTGATATGTATTTAATGAGAATCA
Source organism: Bufotes viridis (assembly GCA_033119425.1). Lineage (NCBI taxonomy): Eukaryota > Metazoa > Chordata > Amphibia > Anura > Bufonidae > Bufotes > Bufotes viridis. The sequence continues at coordinate 145,689,541 of CM065590.1, read as the reverse complement.
CGATCATTGTACACGCCCAGGATATGATGTCATTTGATGGGGCGTATCTTTTCATTACTGTTTGAGCATAAATAGCGCACTTACACTTATGTCATTGACTTGAAAAAGGCTTGATTGTAAAGCTGAAACGTTGTCCTTTTTGTCACATGGGTGATTAAACCACATCTGTTTTCAAGAAACTTTCGCCTGGAGTGCTGTCCATTTTTCTCCTTTATATATATATATATATATATATATATATATATATATATTTAAAAAAAAATTTTTTTTCACAAACACAGGAAAAAAGTCACTTATTTTTACAGACTGTCCAGAAATTTCTGGACGGTTGGCAACCCTGGCCTGTACTAGCTAGAGGGTCTTCTCTCTGTATTCATTTTGGGCTGTAATGAATAGTGTTGAGCGTGAATTTTCGAATAGCGAATATTTTTTACGAATATTGACACTCTGCTAATTCGCGAATGTTTAGAATATAGTGCTATATATTCGTAAAAACATATTAAAGAATATTATTTTTTCCAATCAGAGCCCAAGAATAAGATACCGTTAGTGAAGATAGAGAATATAGCGCTATGTTCTCTATCTTCGTTAATTCTAGCAAGTCAACCAATAGGAAAGTTATAGGCTCATAGCCTGTTCAAAGGGTCATTCACAGTACGCGAATATTACATTATGTAATATTCGTGTACTGCGAATGAAACTTTGAACGGGGTATAACTTTCCTATTGGTTGTATTGCTAGAATTAATGAAGATAGAGAATATAGCGCTATATTCGTATTCGTTATCTTCGCTAATTCTAGCAATACAAGTAAACTTGCCTATAGAATTAACGAATATGACGAATATGCATATAGCTCTATATTCGTTAATTCTAGCAAGCCGACCCAATAGCAAATTTAACTGTACACAGCTGTAAGTTGGATGCACAATGCAAAAATATTACTTTGTCTATTTTTGGCAATAAATAGAATAATGAGTCAGTATTCTATTTATTGAAAAAAAAAATAGGTAAAAGTAATTAGCGAATATACCGAATATAGTGATCTATTTGTATTCGTCATATTCGTTCTTCCCAGCCAAGTACACTTGCCTATGCACAGCTCTAAGTTTGATGCGCAATGCGAGAATTTTAAGTAATATTTAGTCGCATTGCGCATCTAACTTAGAGCTGTGTCTAGGCAAGTTTACTTGGCTGGGAAGAATTAACAAATATGACGAATACGAATAGAGCACTATATTGTCTATATTCGCTAATTGTAGCAAGCCAAACAATAGTAAAGTTGCCTTTATACCCTGTTCAAATTTCAATTTGCAAATAATTAAATCGCATATTATTCACGATAAAAAGAATAATGACGAATATTCGATTTTGACGAATATATGATGAATATTCGCTAAATCGAATATGGCACCTCCCGCTCATCACTAGTAATGAATGGTTACATGTACCACTTGTGGCATAGGTTGGGAAGTTCCTAAATAATAAATATAAGATAAAAAAATACTGTTAGTACATTTAGTCGCTTTTCAGAATTTCCCGGAAAGCTGCGGTGTGTCTGCAGCTGCTCTCTCCATATCTATACGTGAGGAAGATATTTACATATGACAACCCTATTTCCTCATGTCTGAAGGGAAACATTAGGAGTTACGTGCAGACACTTTGTATGTTATCTGAATCAAGCTGCTGAGTAAAGTTTGTTGAGAAAAAAAAAAAAAAAAAGACCGGTGGGAAGAGAGCCAGACAATAGTAGAAGGAAGTGAGTGAGCTGCTGGCTGACATGAGGTGTGTAAGAACGTGGGTCACTGGGGTTAGACTGGTTATGAAATTATGCAGCTGTTCACACCTACAGTATGTGTGCAGATATTGAGGTGGTGCCACTATGAATAGGGCTGCCCTGCTGCAATGTCTCCTCTAGTCCTGAACCTGTTAAAAAAAAAATGCTCTGAATATTTTTATGTTTATGCTGATCAGTAAAGTGTAGCTCTGCTCTGTGGAGCAGTGGTTCCCTTACCCCTGGCTCACTGGCATTTGTAGAACTACAACTCCCAAGATGTCCATTGCGTTAGATTAGGCATAGTGTTAAGAGAACTTATGTTTTAAGTACGGCGTCCAAAGTTCGGGTTATCAAAGAATCCCGTTATGAATTCCGAATTCCGTTATGGTCCGTGGTAGCGGAATCCATAACGGGATTCTTCGATAACCCAAACTATGGACGCCGAACTTAAAACACAAGTTCGCTCACCACTAATCAGGGGTGCTCAACCTTGTCTGATCCAGTGGCCACAATGGCATATTAAACCAGTAAAAATAGTAGCGTCATTTATCAAACTGGTGGAAAGTACAACTGGCTTAGTTGCCCATAGCAACCAATCAGATTCCACCTTTTATTTTCCAAAGGAGCTGTCAAAAATAAAAGGTGGAATCTGATTAGTTACAAAAAAAAATAAATACCCGCCCCCCCCATTTGTGAATCTGATTGATTGCTATGGGCAACTAAGCCAGTTCTACTTTACACCTGTTTAATAAATGATCCCATAAGTGTCATAAATGTCTGATGGGTGTTCTGGGGTCACATAAACATGGGGGTCACGCTACAACTCCATTTATTTCTATGGCTGCCTGCTACACTGTGATCCTTGGTCACGCCTAAGATCATCATGTAGCCCCCAGCCTTATAGATGATGGGTGTTGTGGTCCCAGCCGAGCACTTCACAACTCCCATAGCCTACTATGGAAAGAATGGCATCTCTAAGACCTCTTTCACACGGGCGTCACGGATTCTGTCTGGATGCGTCGCTGGTGCATTGCGGGAAACCGGCGCGAGTGCGCACACAATTTCGGTCAGTTTTGTCTGCGATCGCGTTGTTAAGTTTTTTCCGCGCGAGTGCAATGCATTTTGCACGCGCGTAATAAAAGCTGAATGTAGTCCCCAGACCTGAACCTGGACTTCTTCACTGAAGTTCGGGTTTGGGTTCGGTGTTCTGTAGATTTTATTATTTTCCCTTATAACATGGTTATATCTTCCTTTAGCAGGACCTGCGCTGACGTCACTGCGCTCACCACATGGTGAGCACGATTACGTCATCAAAGGTCCTTTTGCAGGTCCTGCAAGAAGAAGAAAGAAGACGATACCGGCTGCCCGATCAAGTGGATGAGGTGAGTTTATATATATATATATATTTTTTTTTTGTAACCCCTCATTGGGCATTTTAGTAAGCATTCTGTAGTAAGAATGCTATTTTCATTGATAGTCATGTTATAAGGGAAAATAATACAGTTAGCTGACTTTAATGGGGTCCAGGGTTGCTCATCCCTATCGTCTCCTAGCAACCATGCGTGAAAATCGCACCGCATCCGCAATTGCTTGCAGATGCTATGCGATTTTCACTCAGCCCCATTCATTTCTCTGGGGCTTGCGTTGCGCGAAAAATGCAGAATATAGAACCTGCTGCGATTTTCACACAACGCACAAGTGCTGCACGAAAAACAAAGCTCATGTACACAACCCCATAGAAATGAATGGGTCAGGATTCAGTGCGGGTGCAATGCGTTCACGTCACACATTGCACCTGCGCGGAAAACTCGCTCGTGTGAAAGAGGCCTAACTCTTGCTCATTATCTGGAGTGCTGAACAGGGAAAAGAGATCTCGTTCTCCTGACATATAGAAGACCCTTCACAGAAAAACGTTCTGCAACGCATGCAGGTGGGCTTAAGGCTGGGAACACACCTAGGCGTTTCTGAATCGCGCGTTTTACGCGCGTTTTTGGATGCCCGTTTTTGTCACTAAGAAACGCGCGTCATACGCGCGATTCAGTGATTCTCCCCTATGGCAACATTGTCCATAGGCGCGTTAAAACGCCCCAAAGAAGCTCATGTACTTGTTTGGGCGTTGGGCGTTTTACAGCGCGTTCAAACGCGCTGTAAAACGCCCAAATGTGAACCATGCCCATAGGGATGCATGGCTTTTCACATGTTGAGCGTTTTTTAGCGCGTATGAACGCGTTGAAAAATGCTCAGGTGTGTTCCCAGGGTAAGGGTATGGCCACATGGGGCAGATTTTCTGCAGCAGAATCCTTCCTGCGGATTTTGCCATATTTCTGTTGAACTGTCCAGGATAAATTTGCAGCTATATCTGCATGTGTTTGGCTGTGTTCACACTTCAGTTATTTGCTTCAGTTGTTGATCTGTAGAGGGAAGTGCCTCTATATATTTAGCATCCCCAAGTCAGCGGAGTATGAGGGACTGACCTGGGGATGCCAGTGATGGAGAGGCTGGCACGTGGATCCTCTGGGGCACTCTCTGGAATCTTGAGGGACACAGCCAGGTGTAGTGGGAGGTGCCCTTGGTGTTGGTAGATTAACGTGCCTGTGGCTGGGTGTCCCTGATGTCCGTGATGCCAGTGCCGGTAACGGTGGCACACCGATTTAATAGGAGGAATAATTGGATAGTAACTTCACTTTACTGAACAGTAATAAACAGCATACACTATCTTGACAGTTCCTTAGAAGATGATTGGTTTCAGTAGGCTTTAAGTTACAGTACATTAATGGCAGGCTTCTATTTAGCAAGGTGATCACAGAGGGTTAAAACAGGACTTGCAGTACAGGCGCCTTGCACACTATTCCTGACTGATCCTGACTAGGAACATATTCTTCTCCAAGGCCCCAATGCCCTCTCTCGGCTTATATCCTTGGGATAACAATTACTGAGTACCTCCTCTGGTATTTGTAGTACCTCTTGGTTTCTGCTCTGCCTTCCCTCAGCTCACTCAGACTGGTGACCAGTGATGTTTCTGCAGGGATGTTTGCAGCTTGACTAAGGAGGCAGCACTTCTCCACTAGTCCTAGGGTCTGGACTGCTCCTCCCAGGGAATGAATCCTCCTAGGCTGGACCCTCTCAGGCTAGCCTGGGCTGACTTCAACAGGCTCAGGGCCTGAACACTGAACACCTTCACAGGCCCATGGCCTGAACTAGACTGCCTTTAACAGGCTCAAGGCCTGAACTCGCCTTCACAGGCTCATGGCCTGGACTTAACTGCCTTTCCCTGACTAAGCCTGAATATATAAACTAGGGCTCCCTAGCTCCCTCTAGTGGACATAGCTGAGATGACACCCCTAGCAGGCCTGCACAATGGCACATAATAGCAGTAACAGGGTGATAGGATATATAAATAGGCATTACATTTACTGAAAATGACATTCACCAATCTCCCCACAAATGAGGGGAACGTACGCACTCTAGTGACCCTTCTGTAGTGTCTGGCATCACAACTCCCGTACACTACATATATACGGTATACACCCCAGTAGTTGATATATATATATATATATATATATATATATATATATATATATATATATATATATATATATATATATTATTTTCCATCACATTATATTATTATATATTATTTTCCATCGCAAAGTTTCAATTTCTCTACTTCTATAGTACATAGTAATACCTCCAAAAATAGTTATTACTTTACATTCCCCATATGTCTACTTCATGTTTGGATCATTTTGGGAACGCCATTTTATTTTTTGGGGACGTTACAAGGCTTAGAAGTTTAGAAGCAAATCTTGAAATGTTTCTGAAAATTTCCAAAACACACTTTTTAAGGGCCAGTTTAGGTCTGAAGTCACTTTGTGGGGCTTACATAATAAAATCACCCAAAAATGACCCTATTCTAGAAACTACACCCCTCAAGTTATTCAAAAGTGATTTTACAAATGTCGTTAACCCTTTAGATGTTCCACAAGAGTTAATTGCAAATGGAGATAAAAAATTTTGGCAAATTTTCTATTTTGATCCATTTTTTCCAGTAACAAAGCAAGGGTTAACAGCCAAACAAAACTCAATATATATTACCCTGATTCTGTAGTTTGCAGAAACACCCCATATGTGGATGTAAACTACTGTATGGCCAAACGGCAGGGCATATAAGGAAGGGAACGCCATATGGTTTTTGGAAGGCAGATTTTGCTGGACTGGTTTTTAGACACCATGTCCCATTTAAAGCCCCCCTGATGCACGCCTACAGTAGAAACTCCAAAAAAGTGACCCCATTATGGAAACTATGGGATAAGGTGACAGTTTTGTTGGTACTATTTCAGGGTAAATATGAATTTTGGTTGCTCTATATTACACTTTTTTTGAGGCAAGGTAACAAAAAATAGAAATTCTGAAAGTTCATCTCCATTTGCCAATAACTCTTGTGGAACACCTAAAGGGTTAACAAAGTTTGTAAAATCAGTTTTGAATACCTTGAGGGGTGCAGTTTCTTAGATGGAGCCACTTTCTTGGAGCTTCTACTCTAGGGGTGCATCAGGTGGGCTTAAAATGGGACATGGTGTCAAAAATACAGTCCAAAAACCATATGGCGTTCCATTCTTTCTGCGCCCTGCCGTGTGGCCATACAGCAGTTTACGACCACATATGGGGTGTTTCTCACATATGGCCCTCGTTTTAATGTCTCCATAGTCTGAGAGCCATATTTTTTTTATCTTTTTGGGTGATTGTTCTATGTAGGGTATCATTTTTTGCAGGATAAGATGACGGTTTGATTGGGACTATTTTGGGAGGCATATAACTTTTTGATCGCTTGCTATTACACTTTTTGTGATGTGAGGTGACAAAAAATTTTTTTTTTTACACTGTTTTTATTTAATTTTTTTAAAAAGGAGGTTTTTTACGGACGCAGCGATACTTAATATGTATACTTTTTTTTATTTATTTTAGTTAAACACAATATCAGCATTTTAGAAAAAAAAAAAATCATGTTTTAGTGTCTCCATAGTCTGAGAGACATATTTTTTTTATTTTTTGGGCGATTGTGCTATCTAGGGGCTACTTTTTTGCGGGATGAGATGGCGGTTTGATTGGTACTATTTTGGGAGGCATACACCTTTTTGATCGCTTGGTATTACACTTTTTGTGTTGGCTTTTTTACACCCTTTTTTTTATAGTGTTCATCTGAGGGGTTAGGTCATGTGATATTTTTATAGAGCAGGTTTTTACGGACGCGGCGATACTTAATATGTGTAGTCTATTTCATTTTTTTTAATTTTTATTCAGTGATAAATGTGTTTATTTATTTTTACTTTTTTTTCACTTTTTTTTCATTTTTTTTGACCCAGACCCACTTGGATCTTGAAGATCCAGTGGGTCTGATGTCTGTATAATACAGTACAGTACACTTTATAGTGTAATGTATTTTTTACTTTACAAAGTCTGATCAGGACGCCTGTGAAGGAGCCCTGTTGCCATGGTAACCATCACCCGCTGCCAGAACAGAGCAGCAGGTGATGGGGAGGGAGGGGGGCCCCCTCCCTCTGTGATCCCTTCAAGAATCAGGGGCTGCAAGGGCACAGCAGCCCCCGATGGGAGGGAGCTCCCTCCTTGTTAGCCCCTTCCATACAGTGGTCCATACGGACCGTGGCATGGAAGGGGTTAAACTGCTGACATCTGCACCAGCACAGATGTCAGCAGTTTATAGCAGAGTGTCAGCAATGTGCTGACACTCTGCTAAACCACTGGGCCACCAATGATTATTATAGAGTAGGCGGTACGTCATGTGTCCCCAATAGGTTAATGCCGGATCCCGCACTAATACATTCCTATGGAAATTAATGCCGGCATGTGTTCCGGCATTTTGGACAGAGAGATAAAACCACAGCATGCTGAGGTATTTCCTCCATCCAAACGACTGACAGTGACTTAACTGATGACATCTTGATGCATCCTGAACGGATTTCTATCCAATCAGAATGCATTGGGATAAAACTGATCAGTTCTTTTCCGGTATTGAGCCCCGAGGTCAGAACTCAATGCCGGAAAGTAGCCTAACTAAGGAATAGAAGAGACAAGGGTGCAGAGCTGAAGCTCTTCGGATGGTCAAGAGGAGACGTTATACACCGGTTCTCACCTCCGTCATTCTGGGCAATGTAAGATCTCTCTCAAATATAATAGAGAAACTGAAGTTCTTTAGATGGCCAGGAGGAGATGTTATACACCGGTTCTCCCCTCCATCATTATGGGCAAAGTAAGATCTCTCTCGAATAAGATGGACAAACTGAAGATCTTTAGATGGCCAGGAGGAGATGTTATACACCGGTTCTCCCCTCCATCATTATGGGCAAAGTAAGATCTCTCTTGAATAGGATAGACAAACTGGTGGCACTGACCTGGCATCAACAGAAGTTTCGGGAGTGCAGCATGCTGTTTACAGAGACTTGGCTTACCAGACACTCTAGACATGCTCCTCTCCTTGGATGGCTTCATACTCCTTCGGGCAGGCAGGACAAGGAAGAGCGGTAAGAGAAAAGGAGGAGGGCTGGCGATATTTGTGAGTGATAGATGGTGTAACTCTAGGCACATTGTGATTAAGGAGCAAATGTGCTGTAAGGTTGTTTAACTGTTTGCTGTGAGACCATTCTATTTACCGAGGGAATTACCGCATGTCATTGTGATAGCTGCATATGTCCCCCTCTCTGTGAATGCTGAAGCTGCCTGTGAGGTCCTGCAAGCCGTGGTGAGCCAATAGCAGACATTGCACCTCCAGGCCCACTTCTTGTGTCTGGAGATTTTAACCATGTTTCTCCTTCATCCACACTGTCCAGTTTCACACAATATGTCACCTGCCACACAAGTCAATAAAACACTGGATTTGTTCTTTTTCAACGTAAGGGAGGCATATGACTCATCAGCCCTACTGCTCCTGGGAAGATCAGATCACAATCTGGTGCATCTTTGACCTGTATACAAACCACTCGTACATAGAGAACCAACTGTCGCCTGTACAGTGAGAATATGGTCTAAAGAGAGTGATGAGGGTTTGAGGGATTGTTTCAACACAACTGCATGGGAAAAACTGCAGGGTTCCTATGGGGAGGAAATGAACAGGTCTTATACACTGCATAACAGACTACATCACTTTTGTGTGGACAACATGGTGCCCACAAAAATGGTGAGGTGCTTTTCTAACAACAAACCCTGGATTAACCCTGATATAAAAGTCTGTAGGACAGGCGACAAGGAAAAGCTGAGGCGTCAAATCAGAAAGGGGAAAGTCAGATATAAGAGGAAGATGGAGGAGCAAGTGGAGCAGAAAAACATTAATGAAGTCTGGAAAAACACCATACAACCAAGGCTACGAAGAGACCAGCTGGATCTTGTTGGAGTGGACCACCATCTCTCCAATTGGATCCTGGACTACCTGACAAACTGACCTCAGCATGTGAGAGTCCGGGACTGTTTGTCAGACACTGATCTGTAGTACAGGGGCACCTCAGGGTACCGTTCTTGCTCCTTTCTTATTCACACTGTACACTGCAGACTTAAGGTACAACCCATCTAGCTGCTACTTACAGAAGTTCTCTGATGACTCACCAATAGTGGGCCTCATCACAGACAAGGATGACATAGAGTACAGACAAATGACTTGGGAGTTTGTGGATTGGTGCCAGTGGAACCACCTTAGGACCAATGCAGGGAGGACTAAAAAGATGGTGGTGGACTTCCACAAGCACAGACATCCTCCTAAACCAATGGACATCCAGGGGACGGACATTGAGATAGTCAACATTTATAAGTACCTTGGTGTTCCTCAATAATAAGCTGGACTGGGCAGATAACATGGACACACTATACAGGAAGGGTCACAGCAGGCTTTATCTGTTCAGAAGGCTGAGAGCTTTTGGAGTGCAGAGGGTACTTCTTAGAGTCTTTTTCAACTCTGTAATGTCATCAGCCATCTTCTTCAGAGTGGCCTACTGGGGTATCAGCACCTCAACCAGGGAAAGGAAGAGACTTGAAAAACTGATTGGAAGGGCCAACTCCGTCCTGGGGAGACTCCTAGACCCAGTGCAGGCGGTAACTGATAAAAGGATACTACCCAAGTTAATCTACATGCTGTAGAATAACTCCCATCCCATGCATGAGACCATGATAGCACTGGGCAGTACCATCAGTGACTGACTGCTTAACCCCAAGTATGAGAAGGAGCACTATCGGAAGTCATTCCTCCCTGCTGCTGTTATAGGCTGCACAATCAACACCGACCCAAGCAGAGATAGACTGCACTCATCACCTACCAGGTTTCTGTGGCTATCATTCCATTCTGAGATTGAATTTGTTAAGCTGTGATATCTATATCCCTTGTTTTTTACTTTTTATACTGTCACTGTAATGCCTTTATTTTGGAGTTTTTGTACTCTCTGTGCTGCTTTGACTTTGGCGTTGCTGTATCACATGAATTTCCCCACGTTGGGACTATAAAAGCATTATGTTATCTTATCTTATAGTGCCACCAGTAATAATGCCACTGAACAAAAAATCCTGCTGTAATGCCCAATATAGTGCCCTCATAATGCCTTGGCAATGCCCCCTGTGGTGCCTCAGTCCCCAGTGTCAGCAGTAATGTCTCTTATACTGTCCCCAGTATTAAAAATTCCCCTAGAGTGCCCCCAATAATGCTGCCACAGTGCCCCTCCATTAGTAATGTCCCCCACAGTGCCCCTACAGAAGTAACGTCCTCCACAGTGCCCCTCCAGTAGTAATGTTCCCCACACTGCCCCACAGTGTAAATGTACCCCACAGTGTCTCTCCAGTAACAAGTCTCACAGTAATATCCCCCACATGGGCCCCCGGTAATGTCCTCCTAAATTCTTCTTTACTGTAAGAACTGTGAATCTGTGGAATAGACTTCCTCAGGACGTGGTCACATCAGGAGCAGTGGACAGTTTTAAAAAGGGTTTAGATTAATTCTTAAAAGTAAACAACATTAATGATTATGAAAATGTGTAGAAATCTGAGTCTCACTTCCTTCTGGGATTCGCGTCTACACCTATCCCTTGGTTGAACTTGATGAACTTATTTCTTTCTTCAACTGTATTAACTATGTAACTATGTAAAATTCCCCTTCAGTATTTTTGTTCCTCATTGCCCCCGCAGTGCTCTCCTTCCTGCTAGTAATGTCCCCCAAATGGACATAAAAAAAAAAAAAACCTCATACTCACCTGTCTGCTTTTCACTGACGTTCATTATCCATGAAACCTCTTCTTATCTGCGGCCTGCGATGGTGGGACACAGGCGGCCAGACACACACGCGTCAGGCCTAATTCACACGTCTGTATTGTGTTTTGCGGAAACACGGATCCGCAAAACACGGACGGCTGCAATGTGCATTCCGCATTTTGCGGCCCGCATATTGCTGGCACTATATAGAGAATGCCTTTTCTTGTCCGCAATTGCGGACAAGAATAGGACATGTTCTATTTTTTTTGCTGAAACACGGATGCGGACATCACATAGTGTGCTGTCCACATCCATTCCTGCCCCTTTGAAATGAATGGGTCTGCAACCCTTCTGCAAAATTGCGGATGGGGTGCGGATTCATTTTGCGGACGTGTGAATTAGGCCTCACTGTGCTGTGTCTCGGCTAAGGCAGGTGCGATGACATCATCACACCCGCCTACATCGGGATTTAATTCCTCATAGGCCTATGAGGGTGATTGGTGCGGCAGGGAACTTTCGGCACTGCAGCATGGTGGCTGGTCTAGTCGCAAATGTCGACAAGACTAAAGTCTTATTGCCATTTGCAATTTTTCTGTCGCATTTGCGACCGTGTTGGTCGCCATTTGCCACTGAGTAGGCTTCACTACTGATTTTGGCTCACAATCACTGATGGAAATAACTTACCAAATAACTGAAGTATGAACGCGGCCTTACCTAGCATGTGGTTGAAAATTTGTGAATTGTCATAGACTTTGCTGGTACTGTAATTTGCTGAAAATTATTTGAAAAGTCAACATGCAGAGGTTTTTTGTTTTTGTCATTTTTGCAGTGTTTAGGTTTTTCTCCCCCATAGGTTTCTCTTTAGCACTTGTAAAAGTGCTGGTTTTAAATGTTACAAAATAAAAAAATGCTTGTAGAATAAAAAAGCAGCAGAAAAGGCTTGAAACGCATGGTGTTATTTTACAAGTGTTTAAAACATTGCAAAAATAGTGTGTGTGACATTTGCTGCATATTCCCTGGCAGAAACTGCTGTGGTTTCTGACCAGGTTTTTCACATTGAATGCTGTGGACCTGCTCACGGTTCAGCCCCACTGAATGGAGCTAAGCTGTGAAGGGACAGCCGCCATGGCTTCCAGTGGCATCTGTCCGGGCACCGCAGCAAGAAAGGACATGTCCCTTCTTGGCCCGGTCACTGCTTTAAACTGCCAGCTGCCTGAACGGCAAAGTGTCCTCCCATTGAAAATAGTGGAAGTGGACACCATGGAATCCACACCAAAATTCCAGCTGCAAAGGATGCAGTGTAAAAGGGCCATGAGGCTGGATTCACACATGCAGATCCGATGCAGTTTTGGTGCAGATTTTGATGTGTTTTTCTTGTAGTTGTTCCCCTTTGACTTTGGTAGAACGGCATGTAAAATCCTCGTTGCTGTTGTCCATAAACGCAATCCCAGAAATTGCTGGGTAACCAGATCATGCTGCAGTGGTATTCCAACCTTACAGACCTGGTATTTTTGCAGAAGACAGAAGTGAAGCTGACTTTTACATGGTCTGCTTCCACCAAAATTTGACACCTTAAAAGGTATTACTAATGGAATATTTTGCACTGTGAGTTACAGTAACTCATATAACGGCAGATCGAAATTTACAGCTTAATATTGGTGGTTTTATTTTCCTTTGAAGTTAATGAAAGGCGCTTTATCTAGAGCAGGAGCCTTCTTCTTACTAGGACAGTGTTGTAACACTTTTACTTTTAATGTTTGCCAGAATGTTGGCAAAAGATAACACACATTAATACATGGCTCTTATAAATGATAATTTCCTCCCACTAAGCAGAAAGTAACATTCTTCTCTTTTAGGACCAGGGTCAAAAGCTAAAGCCAAATCTGACAAACACAAGGCTCAGATCAAACTTTAACCCGAGTCTTTGATGTGCAGCAAAAACAAGCAGAACCGATAGAGCAGGGGCACATTTTCTGAGAGGCCATCAGGAGAGAGCTATGGCAGCCACAAAGCTGGGTCAGACTGTGGAGAACCTGTCTGTTGTAGTCCATGGGGTTGGAGATCTTCGTTTGGTAAGCTAACTTCATCCATGACTAGTACAAAGTCCAGTGTGATGTATTCAGTTGTCTATGATTAATTTCCATCTTCAATATTTACTGTGCATACAGTACTAGACAGCTGTAAGAAATATATCAGGGCACTTTTGTCTACCAACGGTAATAGGGGATTTCCTCGTAGGCCTCTGAAGGAAATGACTGAGTAGAGTTGATTAAGGGGTTATATGAAGATCTTTGTCCAGGAACAATGTCCTCTCACCAATGGGCTCAGGCTTTTATCTCATACACCCTGAATGTTCCTGAGGTGCAATACCAGAAACAAGCTTTTTTGCTAACCATGTTCACCTCATCTTATTTGTGAAGCTTTAGAGGGCTTCTTAATATGTTTGTCAAGAAATCCATTCTCTATCCATACAGGTTACGTATTACACTCATAGCTAATCACTCAGTTATCATTAACTCGTCTATGTAATAATCGACTTTGTTCAAATGTTGACTCTGGAAGTAAAGTTTTAAAGGAATTTTCAGAACATAGCAGGAGATTTATCATCTCCCTGGGCCAGTAAAGTGGCGTACAAAAAGTTGCAAACCACATGTTTACAACTTTTTGAACGCCATTTGCAACAAATATTTTCACAAGTGCCCTTTCTATGCCACCCTCGTCACTTTCTGAAAAGGGGACAAGACCAGCGGGTTTGCCACATTTACAGAATCTTCAGGCACAAATGAAGACCGGAATATACTGCAGCTCCTAGCTGCCGTTAATTTCACTCTGGCAAACAGACAGCCGGAGGCGCGTATAATTTATGATGAGGCCTGCTCCTCATCACAAATCAGTCGCATCTTTTGGCAGCGTGGAGATTTCAAAGGCCAGGGCAAAACACCTGTTTTTTATAAATTTCCCACATCATTTATTTGGGGATATTTGATGTCTTCTGTTGAATTTCTTTCATTGCGCAAATACCTGTTCAGGCTCAGGTCACATTTGCGGCAGAGGTTCTGTTAGGAATATTTGGCATAAAAGCAGGACAAAATACCACTGCACTATAATCAGTGGTGTCTGTAGGATGCTGTTGGTGTCCATCCATCAAGTGCTGAGTTTTTGTGTTCCTACACTGGAAAAAATAAAATACTGAAAATACTCAACAGATATGAAGCTTGCCTTAATGGGGTATTCCAGCTTCAGAGTATTGATAACTTGTCCTCGGGATAGGCCCTCAACCTCAGATGAGAGGGGGCCAGGCTCTCGGCACTCCTGCAGATCTGCTTATCGAAACGCCAACTGCACAAGTAAGCCTTGTCAATATTTACCTGCACTCAATGACGTAGGATGAGCACCACCAATATCCAATTCATACAGGTGCTTTCAGCATATATGAAAAGTCAACAGCACAAGGAAAGAAAGTACATGCCGGAAATTGACGAGCACAGTGAATTAAAACTGATAAAGCTTTATTTGACAATTTTAAAAACTATTTAACGTCACAAAAGCCTGAAGATCTCAAAAATTCATATATGTGAGAACCTTCCCCCGCAGCACTGTTTACAATGAAGACTAATGCCTCATTTACACATCAGTGTTTCCCGGATGTGTGCTGTACGTGTTCTCCGCGGACAGCACACGTCCCCATTCATTTGAATGTGTGTATTCCCACATCAGTGTTTTAGCACGGTCCGCGGGTCCGTGTTTTCAGCACGGATGCATGTCCTATCTTGTCCGTGTTCCCGGGTTCCCTCACGCCCATTATAGTCAAGGAGTCCGTGAAAACCACGGGTGCCATCCCGTGTCGCATCCGTGTTTCAAGGATCATTAAAAAGAGATTGTTTGAAAATTATTTTCCAGCTGCTCAGTGTCAGTGAAAAACAGATGCCACACGGTCAGCAAAAAACAGACCCACGGAACAAACACGGATATGTCATGGGAGGAAACACGGACTGAACACTGTCCGTGTTACCACTGATCCAAAACTGACACTGACGTGTGCATGAGGCATAAGAAAAAGGGGAAATACACCAGTCAACCAGGCAAATAAGTTATTTCATAAAGAGATGTCATACGTAATCTCCAAATGGAGTTACAGAAATAGCCAACAGAATAGATACTACTTAAGCCCCATATTCATTGCATATATATTCAGAAGTGATGTGACATCACATGAACAAAAACAAGGTGCAAGAGGACAAGTTGGAAAAACAGTGAAAACAAATACCGTACAGCGCTGCTGTGTCACTGCCATAAATTGTGCAGCTTCATCGGAGATCGTGTCGCTAATGACAAAAGGCCATTATATAGCCATAATATTTAGTACAATACACAATATATAGAAACGTATAGTCATGCCTAGAAATACAGTCAAAATATCCCTAAGGGCTCATGCACACAAGTGTACTTGCTCAGTGCCCGTGTTGCGGACCGAAAATTGCCGCGTGCACTCCGTATCAGTGATGCGGACCCATGGACTTGAATCGGTTAGCGATCTGCAACATACAAGACAGAACATGTCCTATCTTTTCAGGATGCAGAGGCACGTACCAGAAGCCCACAGAAGGGCTAAGTAGTGCTTCCGCGGGCTTCTAATCTGTGCTTCTGCACCGCAAAAAGATAGCTGAAGTCCTATCTTCGGTCATATCTGGCGGATGCGGACATGTTCAAGTCAATGGGTCCGCATCACTGATACGGAGAGCATGCGGCCGAGCCTGTACATTCAGGCCTCTTTCACACGAGCGTGTCCGGATGAGGTCCGGATGCGTTGCGGATGCGTTCAGTGAAAATTGTGCGATTTCTCAGGCAAAGCCATTCAGTTTGCCTGCGATTGCGTTCAGTTGTTCAGTTTTTTCCGCGTGGGTGCAATGCAGTTTGATGCGTTTTTCACGCGCGTGATAAAAAACTGAAGGTTTACAAACAACATCTCCTAGCAACCATCAGTGAAAAACGCAACGCACCCACACTTTCTTGCGGATCCATTGCGTTTTTCATGCATCCCCATTCACTTCTATGGGGACAGGGATGCGTGAAAAACACTGAATATAGAACATGCTGCGATTTTCACGCAACACATAAGTGATGCATGAAAAAAACGCTCATGTACAAAGACACATTGAAATGAATGGGTCCGGATTCAGTGCGGGCGCAATGTGTTCACATCACGCATTGCATCCGCGCGGAAAACTCGCCCGTGTGAAAGGGGCCTTACAGTCTGCAGCATGCGCACTGAGCAAGTACACTCTTGTGCATGAGCCCTAAAAAAGTCACTGAGGTGGACATTTATCAAACCAGGTACGTCAGGTTTTTGGTGTTAAAATGTTACATGACATTTGACTTTTTTGCGACATTTAGGAGACACACCACTTTTGAAAGTGTTCTATGTTTAAGGCAGAAAAGTGAGATTAGACTTGAATTATGGCTGATTTACTGTTTAAGAGACTTGAAATATCGCAGAAAAGTCACATCCTACGCCCGGCAGCCCTCCTGTGTATTTTTTAGTCATAGTACACAATGCAGCTACACATGAAAACTGCACGATTTCGTAAATTTGGTGCAACCACACAATGCAAAACCAGACTTAAAAGTGACGTGAAAACTATCTGAAATGATAAATGTCCCCCTCAGTAGAAAGTATAAGTAAGTTACTGCATATCATGTACCTGGCATATCTGAACCAGAGGGGATAAATTCCATGTTGTGTACTCCGGCAGTCTGTTTCAGATGCTGAAGTGGGGTTCTGCATAGGTCGAACAAAGCCTAAAGGTACTTTCAAACTTGCGGCATGGCGGCGGGTAAACAGCCGGATCCGCCATGCCGCAAGTACCTGTGTGCTTCCATGCTGCCGCTCCGTCCCCATTGACTATAGAGGGGGCGGAGCTACGGCGCAGCACGGCAGTGATCGGCGGACTAAAAAGTCGGACCTGCAGTACTTTTAGTCCGGCGACCTCCGGCCGTGCACTGCTGTGCTGCGCCGTAGCCCCACCCCATTATAGTCAATGGGGATGAAACGGTAGCACAGGGGTACTTGCGGCATGGCGGATCCGGCAGGCTGTTAACCTGCCGGATAGCCATGCCACAAGTGTAAAAGTACCCTTAGAGAGTAGTTCACTGTTGCAGAAGAATAACGGGTGGGATTGTAAAATACTGGTAGGAAGGATACACTGGGGGTCTTTAAGGCTGGATTTACAGGTTCAGATTTTTTATGCAGTTTTTGAAGACAAGGCCAGAAACAGATCGTAAGTAGAGGGCATGTATAAAGAAAAAGACCTTCTGAATCCAATCCTGGCTTTGACTTCCTCAAAAACTGCATAAAAAACCTGAACCTGTAAAACCAGTCTAAGGATTCTTATAAACAGTAAGTATTTGGTCAGTAATTGATCAGTGATTTCCATCAGTGATTATGAGCCAAAACCAAGAGTTATACAGCAGTAAGGTATAAGGGAAAGATCTGCACCTGTTCTGTGTTTTTGGCTCACAATCACTGATCAAACACTGGCTGTGTGAAAGTGGCAGAACGCTGCACAATACGCCAAAGGCACAGTCCTCTTGACACATTTGGTGTGGGGTAAATCTGTCAGCAGGAGCCCACACCCCTAACACTAAGCCCCACCCACTTTCTTACCACTTTTAGAAAGTGGCAAGAGAAGTAACAAGGCGTACATTGTTTCTCAAATATGGCATTACACCGCATTAATGGCGTGTATATTTTGGTAAATGTCACTTATTATTTATCATTTGAAATAATTAAACTTTCTTTGTTTTGGATAATAGGAAAATCGTCCAGTACCTGAACCAGGCCCAAGCGGTGAGTGTTTATTCCCATCAGTGGAAGATCATTTTAATGCTTAAACTGGCATGATGACTAATATATTATTAGTCCACTAATTCCCTTCATGAATGGCACTAAGATCTAGTTCAGTGAATAGAGCGGACGGGCAGACTCATGTGGCATACATTACATGGGTCTGCCACCTACATTAGACCACTGAATAGAAACAAGAGAGATCTGAGGTCAGGAACATCCACTGGATTTGATGTATTCATCCGCTTATTTCTTTTTAGAAACACAGAGCAGACCATCAGTGTAAGAAGCTGGCGGTCCATGGTTCTTAAAGCGTACCTAACCTTTCAACAAATGTTGTAGAAATCAATGGTACAGTGAGTGTACATAAGGAATAACACTATTTCTGCCCATAGTATGACTTGTATCCGCCACTTTTACAAATTTTCCCTGTATGTCTAATATCTAATTTGCAGTTCTCCTAGATGTGCTGGTTGGAAATTAGGTGCCATCTGCTGCACACAGGAAGTAGAGGAGAATCCGCTTCCTAACCTTCTTTTACCCACTCAGAATAAAGTATTTGTGCTGATATATAAACTTGCTTTTTAGCTGCAGCAAACTAGTTTATATCTTTCCTGGAGTCTTGTCTCACTCTGTTCCTGCTAACTTCCCCGCCTCCCCTCTCCATAGACTTGTGTAATATGCTCCTTCTGTGAGCTGCTCCTGTACTGGATATAATCAAAGGATATTTTAGAGAGAAAAGCATTTAACAAGGGAAGGGGGAGGTAAACAGCTGATAATAACATGAGAACTAGACATTTCTCTCAGATAAGACATATTACAAAGTTTCTTATGATCACTTGTAATACTGATTTATGTTTTCTAAAACAACCATTTAATGCTAATTTTATTAACTTTTTCTTAAAGGAGTTATGCCTTGTAATGTAAAAAAATGAAAAGCCAATATCATATAGTACATGACAGTACTAGCCAACTTAAATCCAGCCTTGTACCTCACATGTATCCATAAAAATAGAAAATTTGTAGCAGCACTTACGGAAAAAGTAGCCAATACGGTGATGGTGCCAGCGGTGGTGGGTACCAATCTGTAGTTCCCCCAGTGTTCAAAGATATTAAAGGAGACCGCAGCACTCTCAATTCTTCAAACATTCTGTATTTTATTCACCAAAATGTGCGAAGTTTGAACCCTACAGGGTCTTTTTCAATCCAGAGATCTGCTACATTTATTTCAAGCTTGCTGCTTAGGGGGTGTACATTTTCACAGAGGGTGTGTCCTTTCTATTGCAGCTGAAGAATAGAACTGAGTATATGCTTCTCTTAGTGAGCAGGGCAGAAAAGTTATAAAAAGAGCCAACAGTAGGTGGCGCAATAATGATAGATTTCAGTGAACACAACATTTTTAGTTACAAGCAATTACAAAAGTATTACAAAATCTAGGTGCTAGTTTGAAAAATATTGAATATTTTTAATGGGACAGCCCCTAGAAGGGGAATCTGTCACTTGTGCTGCCTTCAGTGGTCTGGAATGGCAGTCAGTACTTGTAGACTACTGATTAGTACAGCCCTGTAGCGCATGCTAGCGCTGCGAGAGAGATGAGTGCAATGAGGCTCGCAGCCCCCGCCCTTGCCTGCCTCCGGACTATGAATGATGGGTTTCCTACCATGTCAGTCATGGTAAGCGGGGACAAAAAGCCTCATGGGACTCATCTCCCTTGCAGCACTGACAGTACTCTAAAAATACTGACTGCCATCCTATAAGTGAAATACTGCTGAAATCAGCAGGTCTACTACTATATATATTTTTTTATATATATATATATATATTTTTTTTTTTAGATAAGGGGCAGAATAGTGTTGAAAACATTATTCGTTTCACTGATCCCCCACTGCTGCCTTTCTGTTGATTACTGGATCCCCACTGGTCGCCACTTTCCGGTTTTGGGCTCAACACATAGGCATTGGCAAGAGATGTCGGCCACAGCAGTGACCTGCCTCAGGGAGAAAAGGGTTGAGTGGGCATTTCCATCCATTCCTGCATGCTGATCCGTGACCAGTGAGGACCTGGACAGCGTCCCGACAGCAGCAGGGGATCGGTGAAATGAATAATGCTTCCTTTATTTAGCGGTATACCATTCTGCCTCTTAGGTAATGATATACATTATAATAAATACATCTGCAATGATATTTGATTGCTGTAAAAGACCTGCAATAATGTGAGACATTGTTGAAATCAAGCTTTGAGTTTTAATATGGGTAATGGGTCCAGCACAATTGTGTCTCAAGCTGTTTTTGTCAGTGTAGACCTGCACATCATTACTACCATAAATCCTCTCCCCTTGCTGTGATACCGGCTACCATAAATCCGTACATGGATACAGTAGGTACAGTGATGGTTTAGAGATCTACCAAAGTAAACCTATTTTTTAATACCATTTACTTGTAGAGGTCTTGCTGCGGATGCATTCAGTTGGAATATGTGGATCAGACGTGCATTACTGGCAACACGGTCGTATTGGGGATTTCGTAGTGAAGAAACCTATGGTTCTCGGACATGAAGCCTCAGGCGTTGTGGTAAAAGTAGGATCCTCGGTGACTCACCTGAAACCAGGTAGACCACAATTTAAACATCTCAGAGAGTAGCTCTAACTTTATATTATCAGTTTTCTGATTTACCAAACGTAATCTGCATATATTCACACCCTCGGGGTAAAGTTTGCTAATATGTATTCTACGTTGCACATTCAGCATAGCATATCACCCAGTCATATGCCAAGTGGACATTATTTTGGTATATGTTCCACATATACTTCTGGAGAACTTCCTGGTGTAGCAAAGTGAACATAGCCTTAGTCATATGTAAAAGCGTTGCTTTGAAGGCATAGTTTTAATGGTTCCCGTGTTAGTAACCCTAGAAATGTTAGTATGATATCAGATAATTTTTGCAACAGAAAGTTGGACAACAATGACCATTTCAGCTCTGGAGGTTTTTCTATTTTTGTTTTTCACTCCCTGCCTTTCCAGGGTCATAACTTTTTTTTTTGTTTTCCGTTAACATAGCATGCATGAATGCTTGTTTTTTGCGGGACAAGTTGGCCTATCTAATTCCACCATTTACGGTAATATTGCATACGATGTAGTGGGGAGCTGGAAAAAAATTCAAACGAGGAGAAAAAACCCAATTCCGCAACAGTTTTGTGGGTTTTGTTTTTACAGAGTTCCTCGTTTTCAAACTGAAAAAAAAAAAAACATACGTCCATTTAGAATTTTTTTTGCCATTTGCCGTACGGGATAAATATTTTTATATTTTAATAGTACAGGCGTTTTCTTATGCGGCGTTTCCCCTAATGTATATTTTTTATTCTTGGAGTGTATGAGAAACTGTATTCCTATGGAGCCCTGCCACAAGCAGGGGCTCCATAGGAACTAATGTGCGGCAGCTTCTGTTCATTCAGGAGGAGAGAAGCTGTCAAACACTGCATCTAGCTCCCCTGATCCTCGCTGGAGGGAGCCGGAGCACATCTGGAAGGGTGCACCTCCCGGTTTTTGGGAGTACAGAGGACGTTTGACCATGGAATCTGAAGGGTTAAAAGTCGTCGAGCAGCGTAATGCCTGGGTGTCTGCTGTATGAAACAGCAGGCACCCCGTTGCTATCGAGCGCTATCTTTAAAGCCCTGACGTACTATTATGTCACATGTTGGGAAGAGGTTTAAAGAACCTTTTCAGAAAATGAGACTTTTCCCTAAGATTATAAAATAATCAGTAAATACACAGCTAGAAAATGGAAAAAACAGATCTGTAATTTAATGCGATTGACCCCAGATTGACAGAGTATAAACTGCTAGTGGTGCACCTCTATTTTGGGTTCTGGAGCAGGGTATATGTTGAGGCAGGGTCACATTAATACTGGGTGGCCTCTCCCCTCGCTGTGATACCGGCTGCCACAGTACAGATACTGGATATCCTCCTGTGGTATGTCATTCCAAGCTCTTCCAACTTGGACCCGTAGTTCAGCCATGGTGGTTGATGGCTGCTGTGCAAGCGAGATCTGTCACTCCAGCCAATCCCAGACATTTTTCGTGGGGAGAAATCTGGCAATCCAGCTGGCCAGATGAGCTGCTAGAACCACTGAAGAGCATGTTGTGTAGTGCGGGCATTGTGTGGGCTGGCATTATCTTGTTGGAACACCATGTCTTTGGAGTCAAAAAAGGCAGTAGGACTGTTTCCACAGTGTCCTGAACATAACAAAGGCTTGTCAATGTTCCCTCCATGAATACCAGATGGGAACAAACATGGCAACCAATGGTGTCCCACACAATGATAAGTGATGTTGGTCCTGAGGACCTCTGCAAAACACATGATGGCAGTAGGCGGTTTCCAGCCCTCCTGAGATACGGCCATCAATGGTAAACAATAGTGTTCAGTGATGAAAGCAGGTTCTGGCTTGGCACTAATTATGGCCACATAAGAGTTTGCAGGCGTCAATGCTCTACAACTTTAAAACTTTTGGTTTGGTTGTGAAAGTTATTGTATAGATTGGTTGAATACTGTATCTTACATGTTTGGGCACTGCAGGTGACAGAGTGGCTATTGAACCAGGCGTTCCAAGAGAAAATGATGAGTTCTGCAAAAACGGGCGCTATAACCTATCTCCCACAATTTTTTTCTGCGCCACTCCACCTGACGATGGGAACCTATGCAGATTCTACACACACAATGCCAACTTCTGCTACAAGTAAGGATGATATCCATTTGTGAAATGTTATAAGATGTTGTCTTCAACAACCCTTTGGCAAACCCCGGCACCACTAACTCCATAGCCAGCAGGCACCTGCCACAGCCATCGGGTGCCTCCTATTTTAAACAGCAGACACCCAGGGCTAATGTATGTTATCGCACACATTGAACTCCTCAGATGCTGGGGGTGCAAAAACCCGGAAGCACGTGCAAAATACCGGAAGTGTGTGCAGCAGCCTCAATCCTCCTGAATGATCCAAGGCTGCCGCATGTAGGTTCCTATGGAGACCCTGCCTGTGGAACATTGCATTAGCATTGGAGTCTATGAGAGAAGCAATCTGATGATTGCTTGTTCAAGATCCCTAGGAGAACTATAAAAAAAAAAAAGTGCTCCCTAGTCTTGTCCAGGCCTGCTCTGCACTGTGTCATGACATTGCCATGTCATGGTGCGCGTGCTATGTACTGACACTGTACACAGTCAGGAAATGTGCAGTGCTGCGCCAGGAGGAAGGTCAGGGAGCAGTGAGTACAGGCAGCTTTAGCAGTGATAAACTCACCACTCCACTAATATTCGCATTAGAAGACGCACTGCCATTTTCCACTCACTTTTGGGGGAAAAAGTGTATCTTATAAAGGGAACAATATGGTAACTTTGGTATCCCTATAATCATATAAACTTACAGAATAAAGCTATTATATTATATAAACCGTATGTGGAACCCCATAAAAACTGTCATTTTTGCCTACCTCAACTATACCAGTAAAAACCACAGCCTTTCCTGCAAAAAACAACCCCTCACACAGCTCAGTCAACAAAATTGAAAAAAAAAAAAGTTATGGCTCATAAAATAATTTCGGCAAATTCCATGTTACAAAATCCAGATGCTTCTCCTTCCTTTCTGAGCCCTGCCATGTCCTCTAACAGCAGTTCATGACTATATATGGATTATTTCTTTAAAGGGAATCTGTCACCAGAATCATCACCATTAAACTAAAACTATTGTCTTGGTTTCATCGGCGTCTCTGACAAATCTCACTGCGCTTCTTCTCTTAGAGCAGAGGATGAAACCATCACTGGGCTCAGCGCATGACCAGAGGGCATCAATCTCAAATGTTTTACTGGGCATGCACCGAGCCCAGTGACGCTGAAACCAAGGGTGGGCGGGGTTATCTGCGGTTGGTGATATAGTGGTGTTGGGGGGGGGGGGACAACGGCGCTGCTGGGAGTGTAGACTATGAGCCGAGGAGAGGCGTGCTTAAGCTTTGCTGGAGGGCAGGCCAGGGCACTCAACGGGAGCGTTCCTGGTCACATTTGAATAAAAACAACGCCCCTCTGGGCACCTTACTAGCTAATTTGTATAAGGAATAAAGTGGATTTTTTCAAGATAGAAACCAAGCAGCAAGGAAAGAAGAGCACATCTGGAAAGGAGGTAGTAAGTGCTGCAAGACAATAGATTTAGTTTAATAGTGATGATTCTGGTGACAGATTCCCTTTAACAGTGTAACAAGTTATTTAATGAAAAATGGAAAAATTAGGGATAAAGGAACATACTATTGGAAAAAATGTAATTTTTCATTTTCATAGACCAGTGTTAAATTCTATGAAACACCTGTGTCAAAACGATCACTAATCCGCTAGCTAAATTGGGGTTAGTTCTTAGTCTATCCATAGTACTGGTACCTCAGGGGTGTTGCAGATTTGACATGGCACCAAAACCCATTCCAGTAGTCTTGGTTTCAAAAGCCAAATGGCATTGTTTCCCTTCTGAGCCCTGCTATGTGCCAGCAGGTAACAACTACATATGGAGTATTGTCGTAGAGAGTAAAAATGTCGTAACTATTTTTGGGGTGTGTTTTCTTTGGGTAACCCTTCTAAAAATAATAGAATATCAATTTAAAACTACATATTATTAACATGTAATTTCTGTGTTTGTGCCCCAATTGTAAAAAATCACCCCCTGTCACTAATCACCCCCCCGTAAGGCTCATTTAGACGTCCGTATGTGTTTTGCGGATCCATGGATCTGCGGATCCGCAAAACACGGACACCGGCAATGTGCTTTCCGCATTTTGCGGATCCACACATTGCCAGAACTATATAGAAAATGCCTTTTCTTGTCCGCAATTGCGGACAAGAATAGGACATGCTCTATCTTTTGCAGAGCTGCGGCCGGATGTTTGGGAGCCGAAACCCGGAAGTTTGCGGCCGCAGCTCCGCAAATGCTGATGCGGCGAGCACATAGTGTGCTCTCCGCATCACCGCCGGCCCCAATCACACTGAATGGGTCCGCATCTATTCCGCAGAATTGCGGAATAGATGCGGACATTTTTGCGGACGTGTGAATGGGGCCTTACTACTTTTTTTTTTTTGCACATTTTATGGCAGAGAGTTTTTCATCCACATTGATTGATGCGAATGAGGAAATCTGTGCCGTTCATTTTTTTTTTTTTTTCAGCCCAGAGGCTGAACGGGAAAAAAAATCTCATTACCCGTATGCTCAATATAAGGAGAATCGCAGAAACTCCTAATTCTGGCCATACGTGTAATGATTGCGGAGACCCTCAAATGCCAGGGCAGTACAAACACCCCACATGTGAACCCATTTTAGAAAGAAGACACCCCAAGGTATTCCGTGAGGGGTATGGTGAGTTCATGTAAAATTTTATTTTTTGTAACTAGTTAGTGGAAATTTGAGATTTTGTAAAAAAAAAAAAATATATATCAATTTCCGCTAACTTGTGCCAAAAAGAAAAAATTCGGTGAACTTGCCATGCCCCTCACGGAATACCTTGGGGTGTCTTCTTTCCACAATGGGGTCACTTGTGGGGTATTTATACTGCCCTGGCATTTTAAGGGTCCTAAAGTGTGAGAATCCAAATGCGTAAAAATGCCCTGTGAAATCCTAAAAGTACTCATTGGTTTTAGGGCCCCTTTGCGCATTTTGGCTGCAAAGAAAGTGTCACTCATGTGGTATCGCCGTACTCAGGAGAAGTAGGGCAATGTGTTTTGGGGTGTATTTTTACATATACCCCTGCTGGGTGTGAGAAATATCTCTGTAAATGACAACTTTTTAAAAAATGTTATACAAAGTTGTCAATTTACAGAGATATTTCTCTCACCCAGCATGGGTATATGTAAAATACACCCAAAACACATTGTCTACTTCTCTGATGCGGCGATACCACATGAGTGACACTTTTTGCAGCCTGGGTGTCAAAGGGCCCAAATTCCAACAAGTACCTTTAGCTTTTACATGGCTGCTCACAATTTAGCCCGCCCAAAATGCCAGAACAGTACAAACACCCCACAAATGACCCCATTTTAGAAGGAAGACACCCAAGGTATTCAGCTGAGGGCATAGTGAGTCCATGAAAATTTTACTTTTGTCAAAAGTTAGCAGAAAGGGAGACTTTGTGAGAAAAACAATAAAAAATCAATTTCCGCTAACTTGTGCCAAAAAAAAATCTTCTATGAACTCGCCATGCCCCTCACGGAATACCTTGGGGTGTCTTCTTTCCAAAATGGGGTCACTTGTGGGGTATTTATACTGCCCTGGCATTTTAAGGGTCCTAAAGCGTGAGAAGCCAAATGCGTAAAAATGCCCTGGAAATCCTAAAAGTACTCATTGGTTTTAGGGCCCCTTTGCGCATCTTGGCTGCAAGAAAGTGTCACACATGTGGTATCGCCGTACTCAGGAGAAGTAGGGCAATGTGGTTTGGGGTGTATTTTTACATATACCTGCTGATGTGAAATATCTCTGTAAATGACAACTTTGTAAAAATGTTATACAAAGTTGTCAATTTACAGAGATATTTCTCTCACCCAGCATGGGTATATGAAAATACACCCAAAACACATTGCTACTTCTCCTGAGTACGGCGATACCACATGAGTGACACTTTTTGCAGCCTGGGTGTCAAAGGGCCCAAATTCCAACAAGTACCTTTAGCTTTTACATGGCTGCTCACAATTTAGCCCGCCCAAAATGCCAGAACAGTACAAACACCCCACAAATGACCCCATTTTGAAGGAAGACACCCCAAGGTATTCACTGAGGGGCATAGTGAGTCCATGAAAGATTTTACTTTTTGTCAAAAGTTAGCAGAAAGGGAGACTTTGTGAGAAAAAACAATAAAAAATCAATTTCCGCTAACTTGTGCCAAAAAAAACATCTTCTATGAACTCGCCATGCCCCTCACGGAATACCTTGGGGTGTCTTCTTTCCAAAATGGGGTCACATGTGGGGTATTTATACTGCCCTGGCATTTTAAGGGCCCTAAAGCGTGAGAAGAAAAATGCGTAAAAATGCCCTCCTAAAAGGTACTCATTGGTTTTAGGGCCCCTTTGCGCATCTTGGCTGCAAGAAAGTGTCACACATGTGGTATCGCCGTACTCAGGAGAAGTAGGGCAATGTGGTTTGGGGTGTATTTTTACATATACCCATATATCTCTGTAAATAGACAACTTTGTATAAATTTTTTAAAAAGTTGTCATTTACAGAAATATTCCAACGAGTACCTTTTACATGGCTGCTTACAATTTAGCCCCGCCCAAAATGCCAGAACAGTAAACACACCCCACACATGACCCCATTTCCGAAAGTAGACACCCCAAGGTATTCACTGAGGGGAATAGTGAGTCCGTGGGAGATTTTTTATTTTTTTTTGCCAGAAGTTAGCAGAAATGGAAACTTTATTATTTTTATTTTTTTCCTCAGAAAGTGTCATTTTCCGCTAATTTGTGAAAAAAAATGAAATGATACATGAACTCACCATGCCCCTCTGCGAATACTTTGGGGTGTCTTCTTTCTAAAATGGTGTCATTTGGGGGGTATTTATACTTTCCTGGCATTCTAGCACCTGAAGAAACATGACAGGTGCTCAGAAAGTCAGAGCTGCTTCAAAATGCCGAAATTCACTTTTTTGCACCATAGTTTGTAAACGCTATAACTTTTACCCAAACCAATAAATATACACTTATTGGATTTTTTTTTTATCAAAGACATGTAGTACAATAAATTTTGCGAAAAATTTATATAGAAATGTAGTTTAAAAAAAAAAATAATTACAACATAAAGTGAAAAATATAATTTTTTTGCAAAAATTTTGGTCATTTTTGATTAATAGCAAAAAAAGTTAAAATGTCAGCAGCAATGAAATACCACCAAATGAAAGCTCTATTAGTGAGAAGAAAAGGAGGTAAAATTCATTTGGGTGGTAAGTTGTATGACGGAGCAATAAATGGTGAAAGTAGTGTAGTGCAGAATTGTAAAAAGTGGCCTGGTCATTAAGGGGGTTTAAGCTGGGGGGGCTGATGTGGTTAAGAGTGGTAGTCTTTAAGGGGTTGAATAATTGTGTCAATGAAGAAATCACCAAAAAAAACATTTAATACTGTATTACAAAAACAATTGATGTCATTTTAGTTGCATTTGGTTCTTTAAAAAGTCCTTGTAAGATTTCATTCTGAACACAATTACAAATGTTCACAAAATTCCCTAAAACCCTTTACAGCATTGGGGGTTGAATAATTTTGAACACAACTGTATATACGTGCCCGTTGTGACATGAGTGCAGATCGCAGCTAAATACAGCAATATTGGACCCTTTTTATATTTATTTGTGGTTTTGGACCAATAAAATATGTGATATTTTTATATTTTGGCTCGCTTTGCTTTTTCTTTTGGTGGTTTATCCCTATGAGTCAGTGTTTGACTTTTTAACAAGTCTTTGAATGTGACAAGTCTCCAAACACTGCTGATCTCTGAAAGGAAAGCCGTACCTCCCCTAAACTGCATCCATGGTATCTCATTCAGCCAACCAGCATCTAACTGATGAGGGGAAAACACCCCCAAACAGCTGATGGATATACTGCTTGGCTATTTTCACTTGTCGTGTGTCTAGACGTGTTAAAAAGGGAGACATTGACTCCAGAAGGTGGCACTAGCAAGACTGTTTACTTTCTCTCGGAGATGCCTTTTTGCATATTATTTTTCCACGGAGCATTGCCACTAAGTCTCCAATACAAATATGGGGCCAGATTTATCATTACACTTACATCTTACTATACTTTTGCATATGCCCAAAGTCACTTTTGGCTAGTCAGATTTAATAATGGTCTTTTAATACTGTGATAAATGTGGTTTGACGGTAGCAGTTTATCCTTCAGTAAGCTGCTTTACAAAAGTCTCACGTCTTTACAAAAAAGTCGCATGTTCTATTAAAAAGTCGCATAAGATAAGCATGGTCCCCCCCTGGAGTGAAATTGCGCATTTTTTGCGACTTTTTTAATGGTCGCAATAGTAAATCTGTCTACTTTAGCTAATGATAAATCTGGCCCATGGTCTCTTAAAGGAGAGCCAGTTGCAAAATAAGGTGCAATGTACACAACCACACCTTCATCTCTCGAAGATATGACAAATCCCCATAAAATTGAATTTGTATTCAAATACAAACAACTGATAAGATATGCAGTAAACAAATAAATTATTATAGCAATAGTAAAAGAAAAAAATGAAACCGGAAGAATCACTGCTAGGTCAAATACCTGGGTATAAACATTGAAACACGTAAAAGGAAGAGAGACAGGACGGGCGAGGGGATGGGAAGGTAAATTTTGCATAGATAAATATTACATAGTAATAAGAGTATTTTTAGGTGACCTCTGGTGATTAACTGAACAGGGTGTGGTTTTCTCTATTGATTACTTAAATAAGAGGCGACCCCAGGGAGAATCGGTGCTCTAAGCCACACATTAACAAATCTTTGCCAGGTCAGTGAGCCAGCTTCCAAATTAAGTTGTCAGCAGTGATACATTCCAGATCAACACTATCAATGGGGATGGGTAAGCCTGGCCTGACTCATCTCTATAGGTTTTTCCCACCAATAGAGCTTTCCTTGGTAGTCACTGCAGTGATTTTCCTAGCCTCTAAAGTCTGAAATGCACGTGTTTTACTGCTGCAGTTGTGCCATGGTGCAATAAGGACAAAGTTCTGTGAAACCATCACCATTCCATATGAATTCACCCCACAAAATTGTGTCCAGCCCATTCCTCCACTTTGTTAGTAGTCACAGAAGTTCCCCAAAGTCCATTTTCTCTAGTAGCCAAAGCAAGCTCACACATCTACATACCATCCACTGTCTAATAGTCACAGCAGCACCCTCCCCAGAATACCCCCTAGCCCACTCACTCTCACCCACCAACAACAAAGTCCCCCACCTATCCTCTCGCAGTACATAAGTTATTTGTTAACTCCAATTTACAATATTTGTGTAGCTTTTGCTTCAGATTTTTTTCTTTCACTATAGACTTCCTTAAGCATGGTTGATATCTGAACAGAAATGAGTATAACTGTAAATTTAGATACCGTATTTTCTGCCCCATAAGATGTATTTTCCCCCCAAAAGTGGGGGGGAGATGCCCCTTTTTCTTTAGGGGTTGAATACTAATGAGCGTTTTCATTATGGAAGCGCTCATTAGTACCGGAGGACTGGGAAGCAGTAAAGGCTCTGTACTCACCAGTCCCTGGTTGTCGGCTGCCGGCAGCTGTTGCGCACAGTGTAAGGGCGCTGTCAGATCAGCACAGCCGATGGAGGAGATAGAGCACCAGAGCAGATAAGCTGCATCCGGAGCAGGAGAAATACAGTAAGAGGTTTTCTTATTTTATAAAATATGGGGCTGCTGGGGGCTGTTCTGAGGCAATATGGGGCTGCTGGGAATAATCTGAGGCAATATGGGGCTGCTGTGGGCTGATGCCAGGCAACAAGGGCTGCTGGGGGCTAACATGAGATGCAATGGGGGCTAATTTGAGAGGAAATGGGGACTAATATGAGAGGCAATGGGGACTACTTGGGGATAATATGAGGCAATAGGGTCTGATATAAGACAATGGGGAATGCTGGGGGCTAATATGAGAGGCAATTTGGGCGTGATGAGATGCATATGGGGACTGATGAAAGGCATGGGGCTCTTATCTGAGGCCTGATTGGGGGGTCATTTGCATTAGGGTCTAAGCTGAGGTCTGATTGGGGGTCTGATCTGACATCTTGTTGGGGTCCTATTAACATTGGGGTTCTAATTGGGGCTGTTAGCTGATGTCTGATTAACATTGGGGGTCTGTTTGTTTGTCCGACCTGAGGTCTAATGAAAAATATTTTTTCTTATTTTCCTCCTCTAAAACCTAGGTGCGTCTTATGGGCCGATGCGTCTTACAGGACGAAAAATACGGTATGTGTAATGTATTTTCTCTTATTTTTCATTTCTTGTTCCAGGCTTCCAGACAATGTAACATTTGAAGAAGGTGCTCTCATAGAACCCCTCTCTGTTGGGATCCATGCCTGTAGACGAGCTGGAGTAACACTTGGAAGCAAAGTGTTCATCTGTGGTGCAGGTACAACTAAAAGTTTAGTATTTTACTAGAGTTTGTGCTACATTTATGCACCTGTAAAGATTCAAGGCTGTGGCACCTGCACAATCATTGCTCCTGTACATCTAAAATTAAAAAAAAGCGTCTTAAAAGGATTGTCTCACTTCATCAAATGGCATTTATCATTTAGACAAAGTTAATACCATGCACTTACTAATGCAATGGATTGTGGGTTGTTATAACCCCTCCAAACAAGCAGTCTATAATGTGATGGAAAAATGAATCCAGACAGAAAAGGAGGCAATATGGATAATAACAATACATTAGTAAGTGTCTTGTATGAACTTTCTCTACATGATAAATGCCATTTGCTGTAGTGACAAAACCCCTTTAAGCAAAAATATGTCTTGTTAACATATGGAAGAGGAGAACATTATGTCTGATTCTGTTGTAGCTTTAGGACACGGCTAGAAGGTACTTACAATGCAGAACCTGGACAGATTTACTAGGCTGGTTGTACCAATGTCTGTGTTGCCTATCTGCTTAGGTAACCGTTTGTTGGGGAGATTTTTCAATTAATAGGTAACAAAAAAAAAACAGGGCAAAATGTGCCGAAATTTCAAGCCGTCTAGTTAGTGCCAAATTTCTCACATGTCAACGTCCCTATTGAATACATAAAGAAGGATTCACGTCAAAATAGAAATCTGCTTAGAAAAGTGGGGCTTGTTTAATACACTGTCATTAGGACCATCACATTTATGAATGTGTTATCAGATAAAAAGGTACAAATATAGGTTGTAGGACAAGTCTAAACTCATGAAAAGTAATCAAAATTTCCACATTCAGTCCTTCCTTATCTTCTCCAACAGACTGGCGTAAAAATGTCTCAATTGTCGCAATTTCCACCAATAAGTCACAAATGTGCACTGTGTCTCATTTATTATCATCAGCTTTAAAAGTTAGTTATGGAGTAAACCTTAAACCTTAAAAATTGATAAATCTCCTCCTGAGAGCTGAAAATGAAAATGGTGAAAGTTGAGACCAAATTTATCAAATGCCGTTCAGACCATAATAAATGAGACATAGTGCATATCCGCAACATTATGATGACAATTGCAACGTTTTTCAGCAACTGAAACATTTTTATGCCGGTTTGTGGGAGAAGAGCAGCAAGGACTGAAAATAGCTATTCTCCTTCCCTTGTATTCCCCTGGCTGGTGAAAAGCAAGTCTTCACACATTGCCCTCTCCCCCCTGTACGTGGGATATTGCGCTCCCTCACTGCTGATCTTCTCACATTAGTCCCCAGTGATAACTCCTAGCACTGGAACTGAGCATGCTCGACCAGCACCCTGAGATTGAACTACAGGTCGTAACCCTAGGCAGTGGGCAATAAGTCGTTGGAGATTATTGGGGTAACTACTGAAAAGGTTTAATGACTATGCATTGACGATTTTTACTTTGTACTGCATACTTTACACAGGAGACAGGTTTTACAGACTGGAATTTCCCTTTGAATGAAATCAACACACATAAAACATTGTTATGTAATAATATGGTTATAAGAAAAGTTGCCATGTCTTTATTGCAGAAAGAAGAGCTCTACAAAATGTACTGTGTATTTAATAAAATTATTGCTTCCGGGTAGTGTTTTGATAGCTTTGTGGTATGATAAAGTAATGTTTTTTTTTTCTGTAAAAACCATGTTTTAGGACCTATTGGCCTGGTTTCTCTAATTGTCGCAAAGATGATGGGAGCTTCACAAGTAGTTATAAGTGGTAAGACCATTAAATCATTGCTTTACTCTTTTTATATATTTAGTTACTACATTTAAAAAAAAAATTAACCCCTATCTACACCACTCGTCTGTCTTTGTCAATCCCTATGAGAATGAATGGGCTACTAATGCAGATGTGCAACCCCCGTTCCATTCAGATAGGGGAAACAGGATCGCCGTTCTTGTGTTAAGTGGCAGTCTCAGTAGTTAAAGACCCATTGATCAAATGAACAAGGACGATGCCATCCTCGGATATGCCGCAAGTTGATGCTTGGTAAGCTGGTCCTGTGAGTGAGCATTGACCCGCTGAAGCCAAGTACACTGCAGCGGGCATCAATGCGCAGGTGCCGGAAACATGATCATACGATGCATGCGCGAGATCTGAGGTTGAAATCGCGCCTGAAAGTATACCAAAGGCTATCAATGAAATAAAAATGGTTGGGTGGGAGGCACAACGAGTCTGACTACAAGCAAGAAAGCTGCAGCCCCCTTGACTTCAAGAAGCTAATTTACTTATGGCCTGAGGGGAAATAGTCATTTTTCACTGATCATGCACATTGGTTATCTAAGACAAAAACATCTTTAGAAACATGATGACACCATCTGTAAGTTTATAGTGCATATAGTCCTTTCATACAACCCAAGAAATACAGCATGATGGATAGGGCTAGGGCTACACGGCGACATGTCATGCAATATTTTTATAATGACAGTCAATGGTGTCGCACTGCGACATGCTGCGACTGTTAAACTACATTTGCAAAAAGTCATGTCACAGTTGCAATGAGTCGCATGTCGCAGTGCAACACCATTGAACATCATTATAAAAAATGTTGCTCGACATTGGTGCGACGCATTGTAACCCTAGACTAAAGGTGCTCATACACATGAACATTAGCTGAAACTGCTGATTTTAGGTGGCGCTGTTGACTGTAGAATTTTCTTGGACCTCTTCCAGCAGAGATGTTGGGAGAAGGGACGATTAGGCTTACTGGATTTGAATATGCTCAATGCTTTGTTCTCACAGAAGATAAGATACTTTAAAGGGGATAAGACACTTTAGATAAGACACTTCAAGACACTTTAGGCCCCTTTCACACTAGCGTTTTTGCTTTCCGTCCTAGAGTTCCGTCCTCGGGGCTCTAGGACGGAAAGATACTGATCAGGATCATCCCCATGCATTCTGAATGGAGAGCAATCCGTTCAGGATGCATCAGGATGTCTTCCGTTCAGTATGTGAACTTTTTTTGGACGTTGACAAAAGCGCAGCATGCTGCGGATTTGTCTCCGTCCAAAAATCCGGAAGACATGCCGTAATGCCGGATCCGGAATTAATGCCCATTGAAGTGCATTAATCCGGATCCGGCCTTAAGCTAAACGTTGTTTCGGCGCATCGCCGGATCCGACGTTTAGCTTTTTCTCAATTGTTACCATGGCAGCCAGGACGCTAAAGCCATGTTAAAATGTTGTGGGGAGCGGGGGAGCAGTATACTTACCATCCGTGCGGCTCCCGGGGAGCTCCAGAGTGACGTCAGGGCGCCTCACACGCATGGATCACGTAATCGCATGGATCACGTGATCGCATGGATCATGTGATCCATGTGCATGGGGCGCTCTGACGTCATTCAGGAGCGCCCGGGGAGCTGCACGGACTGTAATTATACCGCTCCCCCGCTCCCCGCTCCTACTATGGCAACCAAGACTTTAATAGCGTCCTGGCTGCCATAGTAACCTGAAAGCATTTCGAAGACTGATCAGGATCCTGATCAGTCTTCTAATGCTTTCAGGCGACTTGCGTTCTGATGGATCCGGAAGTGCCCGCCTGATCCTCAGAACACAAGTGTGAAAGAGGCCTTAAAGGGGTTGTACAGGGTCCTAAAAAATGTCATTTAAGTGTGTAAACCTTGTCTAGTCTCCTACAAAGCATAATAGTGTTCCTGTCAACTTTACAGTAGTAATGCCCATTGTGCCTCCTTCACAGTAGTAATGCCCATTGTGCCCCTTCACAGTATTAATGCCCATTGTGCTCCCTTTCATATTAATAATGTCCATTGTGCCCCCTTGACTGTAGTAATGTCCACTATGTGTCCCCATAATAGTTACGCCCCCTCACAGTAGCTATGCCCTCTCTGTGCCCCCTTCACATTAGTAATACACTCTGGGCCCCCTTCACATTAGTAATGCACTCTGGGCCCCCTTCACAGAAGTAATGCCCATTGTGCCCCCTTCATAGTGGTAATGCCCATTGTGCCCCTTAACAGTAGTAATGCCCATTGTCCCCCTTCCTAGTAGTAATGCCCAGTCTGTGCCCCATAACAGTTATGTCCCTTCACAGGAGTAATGCTTATTGTGCCCCTTTCACTGTAGTAATGCCCATTGTGCCACCTTCATAGTAATAATGCCCATTGTGCCCCCTTCATATTTATAATGCCTATTGTGCCCCCTTCATAGTAGTAATGCCCACTGTGCCTCCTTCACAGTAGTAAAGCCCTCTGTGCCCCCTTTGTATTAGTAATGCCCTCTCTGCTGTGCCCCCTTTGTATCAGTAATGCCCTCTGTGTAAAAAAAAAAAAAAAACAGTACCTACTCACCTTGTTTCGTTCCTGTTGCTTACATCCAACTCTCTCCTGCAGACACAGATCGCTTTGAAGCCCTGTGTGGGATGATTTCAGACAAATTCCCAGGCTGCAGGCATCTTCCACATAGGCCGGCAGTGCGATCTGTGCCTGCAGGCTGAATGGTGGAGCAGGGTGAAGTCTCCCTGCTTCACCATTCAGTCCCCTGCCGGCCTGAAGGAGCGCAAGAGTGCAAGGAGCTGAGCGGTGAGTGACAGGACTGCAGCTCCCCGGTGCTCCAGCAGTGAGCACTTCTATCTGTATTGATGGAAGCGCTCATTGCTTTTGACAACGAGCACCCGGTGCGGACCACGAACCCCGAGGGCATCATTGGAGGCCTTGTCGTGATGTCAGAAGAAATACAGTCTTCACAGGGGGCGCAGTCGTGTGACCACTCTCCCGCTCTTCAGAGTGAGGCAGAAAGTCTATTATAAGGTGCAAGGCCTGGCAGGGAAAGCACAGGGAATAAGAAAATATTTGACCCAGATAACCCCTTTAAGAAGTGTCTGGCAGCTTATTCCCTTCTCCCTGTTGAGAACACTCCCACTCTCAGGTAAGTCCAGACTGTATGTGTATGTAGACTTGGGTCAGGAGATATAGCTGGTGGCTAGTGTTTGGTCGATAGCTATCTAAAATGTATAGCATTAGCTAAGTGAATGTTAGGCCCACAGCTATCTAAGGTGTTTGGCCACCTTAAAGTTTAGGTCAGTGAGGTTGTTGAGTACTAGTTGGGTGCCCTGAAGTAATTGCAGTTGTTAATCTATATGTTTTTGCACTGCACTTAGAAATTTGACAGATCTGGGCTAATAACTTTTCTATTTATATTTCAATGTGATTTATGTTGATAGCACTTTTTACACTTTGCATATGGCCCAGTTACACTTCTGTCTCTCCACTGCTCATGACTATGGAACCTTCCTCCCAGATTTATCACCATCAAGACTAGAAAAAGCTAAAGAAGTGGGAGCAGATTTTGTTTTGCAAGTTGCCAAAGAGCCAGCTCAGCAGACTGCTCAAAAAGTTGAAGAATTACTAGGATGCATGCCGGAGATCACCATTGAGTGCACCGGAGCTGAAGCATGCATTCAGACAGGAATCTATGTAAGTAGTTGTAAGCAGAAGCTGCCACATCCTTGCAATGTGGATTTTGGCATTGCAATGCTTTGAATAGAATGTACCTCCACCCTAAATTCTTAATCCATTTATACCTCTGGATGGATGTCACTATCTCAGGCATGCTGTACCAACAATGTAATTAAAGAGGTATCAAATCAAAGCTTGTTTGTAGCCATTGTTTCTGGGCAACAGATGCAACACAACAATGTGTCATGTCACAGGCCGTGAGAAACTTTTGATTACATTATTACAATTTTGATTTTCTCTTTAAGTTGGGGTGGAGATTACCCTTGTGATCATTTTAAGTGAACCCTGTCATTTATAAGTGTAATAGATTACTATGTGTTTAAAGTCAGCTGATAAAAAAAAAAAAAGTTGGACTCGAATTTGAAATTACTTCCAAAGAAATGATTTCACTAGACTAGAAAGTGCGTCATAATAAATGTGTTGTCTTTGGTGTGTTTGGAATGTTATACGTGACTCTTCATCACTTTATCCACATGGCACCTCTACTCCTTCGACGGTTCAGTAAATAGTGCTGCAGTAAATTTTTTTAACAATCGCCTTCTTCCAAAATTGGTAATGTTAGTCCTTCACTTGTACCACTGGATCACACTGACTTGCTGAATCATACAGCCTAATAATTGTGGACTGGGCGTCGTTCTGTCTATGCTTTCTTATGAGATTCGCAACGTACATCTCAGTGTAAACACTAAAGCCACTCAACAGATGTGGACTCTTCTGCATAATTGTTGAACGCTTTAAGGACACAAGCAAATACAGGAGATTCTGTGGCCTGTATCTTCGCATGTGCTGTGGGTGCCTACCCCCTAGGGCCCTTTAGGAGTCTAGTACTTGTTTCTTGATGCCAGTTACAACGAGGCAACAAGGGCACTGGGCCCCTTTTAGTGATCAAGTGGATGGTACCCAGGTGTAGGAATGGCCGAGTGGTAGAGGGTGGCCTAAGTACCCAGGTGTAGGAATGGCTGAGTGGTAGAGGGTGGCCTAAAATGTCCCTTTAGATTGTGTGCAAGTGTCACGGTGCTCCAACCTGGATACCCTGGACCCCAGGCATTGGCCCCGAAGCAATAAAAACGGGGATAGTTGAATTAGGGAGTGAAGAATAAATTGAGTCCAGACCTTGTGATGAAATTGAAAAGCAGCTTTACTTTGCATAAACGTTTCTCCAAACGGTTTACAGACTTTATCTTGGTCCCAGCAGGCTTTAGCATTAACTCTGGCAGGCAAACAAACTCAAATCTGCTACATCTGTTGCTCTCTGGCTCTTCTGTGCTGTCAGAGTAGCTGTGGCCTCCACATCCAGCAGCGTTGTGGAGAAATAGATATGCACGGTGAAGTGGACCCGAAATAAATACATAGGGTGACATGACATTAGACCAGAGGAGACAGCAGAGGGGTGCGGAAGTGGTAATGGCACTCCATTGCATGTGTAATGTCCCGAAGAGGCTGCAGCTAGGAAGATAATCACACGAGTAAATCACATTACTGCCACCATACATCTTTAACTAAAACAAATACAAAACATGTTCTATAAAAAGGTTTACTTGGCTCATATGTTTGTCCATGCAGGTGGGTACAAGAAATGCAGACTGTTTTGGCTCCTGCTAATCTTGGGTGTAAAGAGCAGCAATTGGCTCAAAGCCCACCAATCTATATTTGCTTTCTTATCGGTCAATCAGGGTAGTCTGATGTCTCATGTAGACGCTCAGTAGTAGCCTAATCCTTACTTCCTTATTGTCTCTTTGTCTGTATCTTTATTGACCCATACTCCTGAAAAATGGCTGCTTGCTAATTGCAAGGTAAATCTACTTCTTTATGAGGTTTTTCTCATTACAAATATTTGTTGTTGCCTCAAGCATCACACCCACAAGTTAGGGCTGTATTACATTTAGGGTCCATTCACACGTCTGCAACTGTTTTGTGGTCCTCGAATTGCAGATCTGCAAAATACGGACACCAGCCATGTGCGTTCCGCATTTTGCGGACCGCACATGGCCGGCACTATAATAGAAATGCCTTTTCTTGTCCGTGGCTACGGACAAGAATAGGACATGTTTGTTTTTTGCCTGGCCATGGAACGGAAATGCGGATGCGGACAGCATACAGTGTGCTGTCCGCATCTTTTGCGGCCCTATTGAAAATGAATGGGTCCGCACTCATTCCGCAAAATGGCAGAACGAATGCGGACCCATTTTTTTGACGTGTGAAATGAACCTTAAAAGATCAGACAGTTGTTGGGAGGGAAACATTCCTTCCCTGCTTGTCAGTGGAGGAGACCTCTGCTATTACATGCAGTGATCTCCGCAGTATGGGTGAAGTGATCATTAATGCCATCGCTTTTCCCTGTACTGACTAGTTGTTTTCTGGCAGCACATTGTGAGTGGACAGCACAATCTTCTTCCAGAAAATCAGGGTTTTAATGAGTAAATGCTCGTTCATCGGGTAATCAGTGGCAGTATTACACTGCCGGATCATCGCTAATGCAGTTCGCAGATCTGGCAGAGTAATACAGCCCTAATTTATATAAACCCTCAATACACAACTAAATATAGAACTATAACTTGGAAATCAAGTCATATGCATGAAGTTCACTGTTATCAGCACATGTTCCCAACCATGTGTTTAATACATAGGACCAGATTTATCAGCCTTGTATATCTGCTGGTACACTGATTGTTTCCTATCTCATTTGTTCCCTGGATTATATTAAACAGTATACTTACATTATGGGCAGTGGTTAAAGATAGCCGTTTATTTTTAAGAGAGCTATCAGCAGCCTGCAAACAAAAAAAGCCTAGGTTCACCTTTAACTGGAACATCAGTTCATCTTTGGCTAAGCAAATGTTCTTAAAGGGAAAGTGTCATCAGAAAACGACCCGCTGTTTAAATAACTTTTTTATGTTTAACATATTTTTAAAGAATTTTTGATGATGCTTTTAGTTTTTCTCGTATTACATACACTTAAAAAAAAATCCTGCAGTTTTCGCACTGGCCACTGTCTAATAATTGGTGCCACTTCTTGGTTTATACAAATCACTTTACTGCAGTTAACTCATTCTAATCCTACATGTAATGATAAGGCAATATCACCTCTGTGTATAGATAAGACAGGCTCCTCCGTTCACAATAGGTGATTGTCAAAGCTTGTCTAGTCTTTCCTTCTACAATGAACTTTGCACAGGTCGCAGAACATGCCTAGAAAACTCTCCCATAGAAGACAGTGAGGTCCCCTCCTGACCATTGTGGTCATGGCCCAGGGAGCTGCCGTAAAGCAATTTTCTTAATGATTTCTAAATGCTGTTAAGAAGAGCAAAGGCAAGATGGCCGCCCCCATAATCATGTTCAGAAATTAGAGACAATTAGAACGTAGCAGCTATTGATGGCTACCACAGATTGACAAGCTTCTGGGGAGGTATTTTGTGTTGCACTATGGTATTGCTCACCCTGCCAACTTTTATTGGCATCATCTACTTGTGTAGCCCCACTTCCATTTAGACCCAACTACAACATTGGGGCCACTTTTAGATTTTTTTCAGGGCCACTTTAAATTCTCAGTCTGCCACTGAAGACTGATGTGGAAAACTGATGATAGTGTATTCTGGCAACAAGCTAAGGATTCTTTTTTACAGAAGTAATTTGTCTATTACTGATCTAGGTCTATATTTTGGGTTCAAGTATGATGTTATGCCTACTGAAATGAGAAGATTGCACTGAAAACTAGAGAGTACTGTGATTTCTCCAAAATTAATGTTGTGGAATATCATGCTGATTTCCCCAAATGATAAGGTTGCATAGCGTCCCCTCTTTTCAGCGATGATTAGGTTGAGTAGAATGGTTTTGCTATTCTGTTTATGTAATTGTTTCATTGTCTGCTTTTCCACAGGCCACACGCTCTGGTGGGACTTTAATACTTGTTGGTTTGGGACCAGCAATGGTCAATGTGCCCATTGTGAATGCCGCTGTGCGAGAGGTTGACATCAGGGGTATTTTCAGATACTGCAATACGTAAGTTCTTGTACAACAGTGCACTATACATTAACTAGAAGGATATGGTTTGTTTTTTCTATGACACTGTACAGTCTGGGTGTTTATTTTTTCAGGTGGCCAATGGCTATTTCTATGCTGGCATCCAAAAGAGTGAACGTGGCTCCTTTGGTTACACATCGCTTTCCCTTAGAAAAGGCACTCGAAGCATTTGAAACCACAATGAGAGGAGAAGGTGTTAAAGTTATGTTGAAATGTGACCAGAATGATCAGAACCCATAAAACAAGTAACGTCACCTGTACTATTCTGAGATTCATCTTAGGATAACTAGTTGTAATTTAGAAAAAAAAAACGGAATCTTATGATCATGTGCATTAATTTTTTTTTCCCGTTAAAAAGTATTAAATCCAAAAAAATCATGTTTTTCTGGTTTAATAAACTGTTAAACTGTGTTTTTCTTTATTTTTCAGAACAAAAGTCTATTGCCACACCATAAACAGAGATGTAGTTGAGTTTTATGGCACCTAGGGCAAAGATTCAGAGTCCCCACTTCTCCCTATAGTAGCAATGCAAATTAAAAAATTCGGGTATATTCTGAATTGCGTTATGGATTACGTTACCACGGACCATAACGCAATTCCATGACGGAATGCATAAAGGAAATCCTTTACAGGCATTCCGTTATGCATTCCGTCATAATGGAAGTTTGTGGCCAGCATAACGGATCAGTCCGGTTTCCGTTATGCAGGAGTCCTCTGAATTGCATTATGGCCTGTGGTAATGAATCCATAATGCAATTCAGCATATACCTGAACCCCAACTCAAACTTTAAAACTTGCAGTTCACTCATCCCTAGTTGCCACCTTTTCCATAAAAAAATATTAGCCAGGTTAATGCATGCGCAAAAGGTGTGATAATTTGGGACATGGCCTCATATGTGATTCAGTAGTTGGTAGAGTTGTAAGTGGAAGGGCCTGTGTGAGATGCCTGGACCATGTGCATTACATGCTTTATATCATCAGATATCTAAGTGAAGCATAGACCTATGGGTTATGTTTAGAGGCCCAGATAACTCAATTTTTTTTTTATATTTGCGTCTGCATGTACCAGCCAGGTATGGAGTGAAGGATTATAGGATCACAATTGATTATTGCCTGTCCTACGGATGATGTAAAATGAGGAGGAACTGTAGGCTGCAAGGTGTTTGCACTACCATGGCAGCAAAAATGATGATATTGTTGATTATTCATACAAGATTTTCTCTTAAAGGGGTTGTACTTTAAATTTGAGAAGACTGCAGATCGTCTAATTTTAGAAGCGGTCAAGTAGGTCTGGAAGTACTGTAGTTCAAAGAAAAGCTGTATGTTGCCACCTAATACTGTGATGTTGCTAAAAGCTGAGTTCAGTAGCTTTTACTTGAGGTCTGCATCACTGAATAAGGAGATGACACATGGGTTGTAGGTGGCTTGCTCATTGCTAGATATTGCATTTCCCTGAACTACAGTAAGTCTGGTGATCTGTAAACTTGGCAAAATTAAAGTTGTCAGCTCATCTTTATACTGCAAAGATCTTATCTCCCAGAGATGACTTTACA
The DNA here is from genome assembly GCA_033119425.1 of Bufotes viridis. NCBI lineage: Eukaryota > Metazoa > Chordata > Amphibia > Anura > Bufonidae > Bufotes > Bufotes viridis. The sequence continues at coordinate 145,647,478 of CM065590.1, read as the reverse complement.
ATATAATGATGATCCACTACTACTACAATTACTCTATATAATAATAAGCTGAAGGTGGATTTAACCTTTGTAGGGAAAGGTTAGAGCAAAAGTGGAGTGTGGGAGGGAACATATAGGGGGGAGATTTATCAAAACTGGTGTAATGGAAAACTGGCTAGGTTGCCCATAGCAAACCAATCAGATTCCACTTTTATCTTTTCAGAGCTCCTTTGGAAAACGAAAGGTGGAATCTGACTGGTTGCTATGGGCAACTAAGCCAGTTTTCCCTTACATCAGTTTTGATAAATTTCCCCCATAGTATCTAAATCAGGGAGGAAAGGGTTGTGCAAGCACACAATATGTATACGGTTTGATAAAAATGCATAAAACCCACCCACCACGCCAAGGTTGCCTTGTCGAGTGGGACCTACTCTAACTTAGCATGGCACCATGTGACGACCACCAACGCTGCAGCACTGCACCAGCACTGGGATATCTTTCATACATTATCACATTAAAGTGTCCACATATTAGACAAGTTACAGCCATCATCCTAGGTTGAATGTGGTAATACATGATGTATACCATATGGTATATAGTCCTGTGGATATGTTAACCTGGCTTCCCGTGCCTGTGATTCTGTCCCCAGACTCGGGTACGTGCACCAGTCTTTTTAATTTCTGCATGCCGCGCTGCCAGGTTTGGTCGGCGGGGTTCTTAACAGTGGTCTGCACTCCTGCTGCCGGCATCCCCCTCCTGGCACTGAGCAGAGCTTGCACTCTGGTTCAGAGTTCCTTGTGTGCATATAGGGAGTGTGCGGGCATGTCTCTCCTCCTTATGTAATGCAGCACGTGCATGCATTCTATCTTCTCCAGCCCATGGCTGGCCTATAGGATGTATTTAAAGGTGCCTAATTCTACAGAAAGGCATTTGAGCAACTTTGGTTCCTAGCCTAGTAAAGTTCCTGTTTAGCGAAAGTGTTTCTGTGATTCTTACCATTACTGTGTACTGGACCTTGCATCTTGCTGAACAAACTCTGCTTGTCTGCTGCTTGCATGTCCTTGTACCTTGTTGACAGACGTCGCTATATTGCCGCCTGCCTTGACCTTGTATGGCCATACTGCCACCAGCCCTGTCTGTGGACCTTGGCACCGCCTGATCAGCCTCTGGCCGCCCAGTGTCCTCTGGGTGTACCATACTATCTGGAAGTCAGTGCAGCGGGTCCACACCCAGGTTCCATTTCCTCATGTTCCAACCCTCCTCAGAGGTAGCACATGGTGTGCCCCGCGGGAAAGTCAATCCTCGCCATCAGGGGTATTGTGAAGAATGAGGGACACCCTTAGACATTTGCCCCCTGAGGAGGTTATTCACGTGGGACAGTGGGTTCACACCCACTGATCATTACATTCAACACTCAACAAATTATACCAAGAGATGGCCCAATAGTGTGAGCGCCAGGATCAAGGTCCTCAGATCTTGTACTCGACATTACCTTGCCACCTGATCAGCCTCTGGCCTCCCAGCACCGGGTGTACCGTACCATCTGGAGGAGTCCAGTAGGTCTTCACCCAGGTTCCATTCCCTTGTGTTCCAATCCTCCTCAGAGGTAGCACCTGGTATACCCATCAGAGGTATGGTGAAGAACGAAGGGTGCATTTAGACATCACCTTTTGAGTCGGTGGGTCATGTGGGACAGCGGGCTCACACCTGCTGATTATTACAGGATACCTGTGCATAAATGAATGACCTCCTCAGGTCTCGTGGATATCATGCTTTAATGAAAAGATGCGCTATGGATTTTTACATTACATACAGTGAAACCATTTGGCCTAAAAGACTCCATCTCATAGACCTGCTTTATATAGAATAGAGACCATTATAGCTTTTTGGCATTTGAACTCTGCTGAGAATATACACTTTTGGTTCTTTTGATTTATACATATATATCCAAAGAGTATATACTGTACCATATCATATACAGTACATCATGTTTAACCCTATTTAGCCTAGAATGATGGGTTTTGTCCATGTTTTATACTAATATGATAATGATCAAATATGTCTTTCTGATACCGGTATGCAGCTTTTTGTATTTAGCACAGTAGTACATACATGTCTGGACTTTGTGGGTGAGGGTGACAAGTTTGAACTGTATTCCACAGTGGATGGGCAACCAGTGAAGCGACTGGCACAGGCTAGTAGCATCAGTATAGCGGCTGGACAGATAGATGAGCCTGGCTGTGGTATTTAGGACCGACTGAAGGTGGGGGAGTTTAGTTAGAAGAAGACCAATTAGTAATGAATTACAGTAGTCAAGACAAGAATAAATCAGCTACAACAAAAGTTTTTACCGTTTCCATCGTAAGAAATAGGGTAGATTCTGGAGATGTTCTTAAGGTGCAGACTCCAAGAGCGTGCAAGCAATTGGATGTGGAGAACAAATGAAATATCCATATCAAACTTGACGCCAAGATAGCAGGAGTGCTGCCGCAGACCGAAATTGAAATATCAAGTTTAGGTAGGTTAGTAGATGGAGGAAAGACAAGAAGTTCAGTTTTAGATGCAGAGAGGACATGATGTTAGAGACAGCTGCTAGACAATTACTGGTGTTTTGGAGTAGAGCAGGGGTGATGTCAGGGGATGAAGTGTACAGTTGGGTGTCGTCAGAATAGAGATGGTACTGAAAGCCAAATCTACTGATTATTCTATCTGATGAGGGGGTTTGTAAAGAGAGAAGAGTAGAGGACCTAGGACTGAACTCTGAGGAACTCCACCATCAAGAGTAAGAAAAAAAGTGGAGTCTGTGACTGATAGACTAAAGGAGCAGCCAAAGAGTTAGGAAGAGAACAAGAGAGAGCAGTGTCCTTAAGGTCAATTGAGTGGAGCATGGTGAGAAGGAGTTTGTGGTCTACCGTATCAAATGCTGCAGAGAGATTCAGAAGAATCAGTAGAGAATAGTCGCCATAACTTTTTGCTGTCAGGAGAGTGTTAGACACTTTAGTAAGGGCAGTTTCTGTAGAGTGGAGAGGGTGAAAGGCAGATGGTAAGGGGTCAAGAAGAGAGTTTGCAGACATATAACATTGAGCGAGAGTAGATGAGATGAAAGTGAGGTTAGAAAAAGGTTGGTAGTTAGCAGCACAGGTTAAGTTAAGAGATTTTTTTTTTATAACAGAATATTTGAAAGAGGATGGAAAGATACCAGAAGAGAGGTTAAATATTGTAATAATGTAAGTAATAACTGCTGGGGAGAGGGACTGAAGGTGTGCGGGAATAGGATCACTGCTAAGGGTCGTGGATCAAGAAGAAGAAAGAAGTTTGGAGATTGCTTCATCTGTTATAGGTTCAAAAGAGGAAATAGAGCATGTGGAAGTGTGAGAGGGAGGACGTTTGAAATTGGTTGGGGACTGGAAGATTATTTCCTGCCAGATGTTACCAATCTTGTCTCTGAAGTAAATGGCCATGTCATCAATGCAGAAGTCAGTGATGGGTACGTGAATTTTATAGCTTAGAAGTGAATGAAAAGTGTCAAAGAGTCGTTTTGGGTTGAGAGTAAGGATATGAGAGAGGTCAAGTTGTTCTGTTTGGCAATGATGAGGGCGGAATTGTAAGTTTTGAGCATAAATTTATAATGTAAGAAGTCTGCAGATTTTCTCCATAAGCTTTCTGCACATCTGGAGCACCGCTGGAGAAAATGCATTTCAGGTGTATGCCATGGTTGCCGTGTTCTATGTTGGATGTTTCATCTAAGGTGTTTTTTTTTAGGGAATGATGATGATTGGCAGCCAGGTCTGGACAGGAGAGCGAAGAAATTGGAGTAAGAGCTAACTTGTAGGGTGTCAGCGAGTTGTTGGCAGTTAATGGTGTCTAGGTTTCTAAAAGTGTGAAAAGTAGGAATGTTGTGAGAAGAGTGAGGTGTCTTAATAGTGACGGAGAGAAGATTGTCGTGAGAAAGTGGGAAGGTTGAGTTAATAAAGTTTGAGACTGAGCAATAACGTAAGAAGACTAGATAAAATGTATTGCCCTCATCGTGTGTGGCAGAGGAAGTAAGTTGTGATATGCCAAAAGAGGAGGTTATCGAAAGAAAGTGAGAAGCTGATAAGAAGGGAGATAGGATCATCAATGAGGATATTAAAATCACCCATAATAAGAGTTGGTGATTCAGAAGGTAGGAAGTTAAGAAGCCAGGCAGCAAAGTGATCCAGGAATTGGTGAGGGAATTGGTGGAGAAAGTAGCATGCCTACTCCTCCACCATGCTTGTCATCAGGTCTGGGGGTATGGGAGAAGTGTAGTCCACCATAGGATAAGGTGGTAGTGTAAGCAGTGTCAGAATGTTAAAGCCACATTTATGTAAGTGGCAGCAAGTTCAGAGATTTTGAGAGGAAGAAGTTGTGGATTGTGAGGATTTTGTTACACACTGACCGCACATTCCAGAGTGCACAATTAGAGAGTGAAAAGAGATGGAGAAGATGTACAGTGAATATTAATTCGATTTTCAGGGTTTCTATGTGTGACAGGTGAAGTTAGCAAAAGACTTCCCAGCAGGGTGAAGTACTGTATGCCCTACATCTACACCTGCTAAACGATAGCCAATATGGCCGTCATCGTGTCGGAGGCTTTTGCTGACCGCATATTACCAGTAGCTGTCAGAATATACTTACCATAATTATATAATCACCACTCGTACGCCATTTCTGATGACATGCTATGACCTTTGCAGGACAGAAATGCATTAAGTGGTAAGCATTTTCTTTAGTATATCGAGTATTAACATAAACTTGATGTACAGTATTTGTCAGTAAAAAAAAAAACTCATGAAAAGCATGAAACTGGCTGACCTGTTACATGTTCACTTAGTGGCTGAAGGAATCTGTGTTGGTCCCATATTAATATGTGCCCGTATTGCTGAGAAAAATTAAGTTTTAATACATGCAAATGAGCCTCTAAGAGCAATGAGGGCACTGTTGTACCTAGAGGCTCTATCTTCTTGATTGACAGGGCTAAATGTGATCATGTTGACACTGCCTGGCCCTGTCAAAATGCAGAAGGCTTGGAAATTGCAGAGAGAGCAGAGCCTCTATGTGTAATTCAATGCCTCTGTTGCTCCTAGAGGCTCATTAGCATATATTACAACTTTTTTTTTTCTCAGCAATATGGGCACATATGAACACATGACCAACACAGATGCCTTCAGCTACCAAATCCACATGCAACAGTTCAGCCAGTTTCATAGGTACAAATCTGCTGACAGATGGCCTTTAACATATTCTAAATGTTTGTCATGGCCAAATGAACTGTTAACAAATAACAGAAAGATCAAAAATTTATGGGTTGTGACTCAAAACCCCTCCCTAGTATAGGTTGTTGATATGCTATCTACTGTTTCTTGTAACCCATTCACTGTAGATAAGACAAGTGGCAGACTTTATATAGACAACAGTTTCACCAAGTAGCAATGTTAACGATCACTCTTTTGCGTCATGAAACAATCAGGGCTTATTGTTCAGTATATTCCAAAGCTTGAGTACATTTTGTTTAATGGCCTTTCAAACTGGCTGATATTTGGTAAAAGGAGCACTCATGGAAACGGATCAGCCGATAAAATGTTTGTTGGCTGAATGCATCTTTTATGCAGTTAAAAAAAAAACATTTCACCAGTTGGCAGGACATCTTCGCACACTATCAATATAATGTTATTGGGGGGGCGGGGGGGGGGGGGGTTTACAAACGATTCCAATCATTGTAAGTTAAAATAAAAGTAATATTGTACACTAGAGATGAGCAAATTTTTCAAAAATTCGATTCGCTGGTTTGCCGAATTTTTCATGAAAAAATTGATTCAATTTGAATATATTTGCGGCAAATTACGTTAAAAAACTGCTATTTCCTGGCTGCTGAGTGCCTTTATAGTGGTGTACAGGTGAAACTCAAAAAATTTAAATATCGTGCAAAAGTCCATTTATTTCAGTAATGCAAATTAAAAGGAATTGCATTAATTCAGCTAAAAATTAGAATTTTGTGAAAAGGTTTAATATTCTAGGCTCAAAGTGTCACACTCTAGTCAGCTAATTAATCCATACCCCCTAAGCAAAGGGTACCTCAAAATTGTGACTTTGGGGTTTCATAAACTGTAAGCCATAATCATCCAAATTATAACAAATAAAGGCTTGAAATATCTCGCTTTGCATGTAATGAGTCTATCTTATATATTAGTTTCACCTTTTAAGTTGCATTACTGAAATAAATGAACTTTGCGCGATATTCTAATTTTTCGAACACTGTGCCTTGCAGTAACAAGCATAAGGAATCTGCCTTGATAGTGAAAAAATACTGTGAGTCCGTATGACATGCAGATGACAGGCATCGCTCTTAGAATCACTGCATACTTCACTTATTTGGGCGGTCACGGGGCCAAAACTGACCAAATAGCTCAAGTATCAACTCAGCCTTACAGATGGATGTTACAGTCAAAAAGAAGCGCACTCCTTTTACACCCTCGTCAGCTGATTCCACATAGATGTCTACATAACCTGTTCTATTAAACGCTTACGCTTCTTTCACACTTGCGTTGTTCCTTTCCGTCCCAGAGTTCCGTCCTTGGGGCTCTAAGACGGAAAGATACTGATCAGGATTATCCCAATGCATTCTGAATGGAAAGAAATCCATTCAGGATGTCTTCAGTTCAGTATTCAAAAGTTTTTTTGCCGTTGATCCTCCGGCCCAAAAAACTGAAGGCATGCCTATTGAAAAGCATTAATCCGTATCTGACTTTAAGCTAAACGTCGTTTCGGCGCATCACCAGATCCGACGTTTAGCTTTTTGAATGGTAACCATGGCAGCCAGGATGCTACTAAAGTCCCAGCTGCCATGGAAAAGTAGTGGGGAGCCAGGGGAGAAGCTACTTACCGTCCATGCAGCTCCCGGGGCGCTCCACAATGACGTCACAGCGCCCCTACGTCGCATGGATCATGTGATCATGCGACGTAGGGGCGCTGTGACGTCATTGTGGAGCGCATGGAAGGTAAGTAGCTTCTCCACTGCTCCCCACTACTTTTCCATGGCAGCCGGGACTTTAGTAGCATCCTGGCTGCCATGGTAAAACTGAAAGCATTTTGAAGACTGATCAGTCTTCAGATGCTTTCAGGTGTGTTGCGTTGTGACGGATCCGGCGGGCATTTCCGGCGACGGAAGTGCACGCCGGATCCTCACAACGCTAGTGTGAAAGAGCCCTTATACAAGTAGAGCCCCCCTGACAGAGTGGAGGGGGTGTCAGCAGTAAGTTTGTGTTGACATCACCGATTATTTGGGCCTTCCTCTAAACCGTCAGAACAATAACCCACAAAAAGCGTATCTTGTCTGTGAAGCATACGCCTTCACTCGTCAGCATTTGCTCAATAATCTACAGTATTGCTAAAGGCAAAAAAAAAACAGAGTGGATCTAAAACAGAGATGACATGTGAATGGAATATTTGCATGTCTTCTGTGTTTTGAACCCGATCCTGATTTTGGCTACCAAATCATAACTTATTTCTGATGGGACCATACAGGCCGTAAAGCTGCTACACAGACAGGATCCGTTGTGTGTCTCATTTTTCCTTCCTTCTGACAGATCCGAAGAAGTGTCAAATAAATGATGATGTCAGCCAGGCTTAAAGCCACATTAGTGGACCAGTCATGAAGTGGGGAGGGTGGGAACAGCATGAGAAGTCCACAGAGTGCACCTGTGACATAGTGGTGAAGTGAAAGCAGTATGAGGAGACCACAGAGTGGCGCAATGATAGGGTCTGGAGGTGGAAGCAGTATGAGGAGGCCACTGAGTGGCACAATGACAGTCTGTAGGTGGCGGCAGTATGAGGAGGCCACAGAGCAGCACAATGACAGAGTCTGGAGGTGGCAGCAGCATGAGTAAGCCACAGAGTGGCACAATTACAGAGTGTGGAGGTGTCAGCAGCATCAGCATCAAGAGGAGGCCACAGAGTGGCACAATGACAGAGTCTGGAGGTGGCAGCAACATGAGTAGGACAGAGAGTGGCACAATGACAGAGTCTGGAGGTGGCGGCAGCAGCAGCATTAGGAAAGGGCCACCAAGGGGCACAATGACAGATTCTTTATGTGGCGGCAGTATGAGGAGGCCACCGAGTTGCACAATGACTCAGTCTGTAGGTAGCGGCAGCATGAGGAGACCACAGAGCAGCACAATGACACAGTCTTCAGGTGACAGCAGCATGGGAATACCACAGAGCGGCACAATGACTGAGTCTGGAGGTGGCGGCGGCAGCAGCAGCATTAGGAGAAGGCCACTGAGTTGCACAATGACAGAATCTGGAGGTGGCGGCAGCATCAGGAGGTCACAGAGTAGCAAGGTGACATACTGTGGAAGTGGTTGGCAATACCAGTACCTGCTGAAGATGGTGGGTGAAAGAAGGAGCACTTGGCATCAGATGTGTGGCATCAGGCGGGTAACAGCATCAGAATAGTAGCTGAGGCAGGTAGCCAGAAAAAAAACGGTCTCTTTTGTCAAATTGTTGGTGTGGCACCATGGATGATCTAGTCTGATGCATCAGGCATTGGTGTGTGGAAATCCTGGCTGATCCACGCCTGATTCATCTTGATGCAGTGGCCCACTAAGTGCTACTGTATATGTGGGCACTTTAAACTCTTGCTAAATGTCCTATCAAATGTATTGCGGCATCATGCTGTAATTCCCTTTAACAGGCTGGCACTGTCATTTACCTTCATTCGCTCCTAGGTGGTGCTGGCACCACTTATATATATAGTTGGGGGGGGTAAAAAGTTAGTGTGTCTGATGATAATGAAGAGACGAGGAAGTTAATAAAGTCGGAATACAAGAATACAAGTTTTTTCTCCACTGAAATAATTCCAAAGAGATTTTAACGCATAGAAGTGCAGCGCTTAATGATAAATACAAGATTTTTTTACACCAAAATATTTCAAGCAAGATTTTACTGCATATAAGTGCAGCGCTTAATGCCGAATTCAAGTTTTTTCTCCAACTAAATAATTCAAACCAGATTTTACCGCATATAAGTGCAGCGCGTAATGCCGAATACAAGTTTTTTCTCCACCGAAATAATCGAAAAAAGATTTTACCACATATAACTGCAGCGTTGAATGCAGAATATCTTTTTCTTTTTCTACTGATATACGCAACTAAAGGCTTTACCACATATAACTGGAACAGTGAATGCCGAATATATTTTTGTTTTTCCACGTGTATACGTCACTAAAGGCTTTTCAACAGAGGGTTATAGGCTGTCGGTTTCAAAAAAACAACGGCGCCTGAGGCGGAGTGATCTGAAGTGAACGGGACATAGCGGAGGAAGTAGGTCCGCGCTGGAAGAGCGAGACAAGGTCCTCGTGCGGTTTCTGTGCTGCAGAAAAGTCCCTGTAGTGTCCAGTAAGCAATACCGCAGATAGATGCAGGCTGGTGTGAATTAGTTCGCATTTTTGTGCAGGGTTAGTGCATACTGTATTCACCTGTATTGGTGCGCCGCTCTTATGGACGTCGTCACGTAATCGTGCAGTGTGTGAAACGGCAATACAAAATTTTAATACAACGTAATTCAGTCCATACCGCAAAAAGGACTTTTCCACATATAACTGCAGCGCTGAACGTTGAATATATATTGATTTTTGTACAGAAATATGCCACTAAAGGCTTTACCGCATATAACTGCAACAGTAAACACTGAATATCTTTTTATTTTTCTACTGATATATGCCAATAAAGGTTTTTCAAGATATAAGTACAGCAGCGAATGTATATTTCTTTTTCTACTGATATACGTCACGAAAGGTTTTTCAAGATATACGGTAAGTGCAGGAGCGAATGGCGAATGTATATTTCTTTTTCTACTGATATACGTGAATAAAGGTTTTTCAAGATATAACTGCAGCAGCGAATGGCGAATGTATATTTCTTTTTCTACAGATATACATCACTAAAGCATTTTCATCATATAAGTGCATCAGCGAATGGCGAACCTATATTTCTTTTTCTACTGATATATGCCAATAAAGGTTTTTCAACTTATGAGTGCACCAGCAATTGGCAAATGTATATTTCTTTTTCTTTTTACGTCATTATGCCAGTAAAGGCTTTACCAGATAAAACAGAAACAGGGAACTGAGAATTTATTTTTCTTGTAGTACTGAAATATGCCCCTATATGCTTTCACCAGAAATGACCTGAGAAAATATATTTCTTGTTGGAAGGAAAAAGGCCACTATACGCTTTAACCAGAGAACAATTAAAGAGTGAAGTGCGTATGTATTTTTCTTGTAGTACTGAAATACGAGCCCATATGCTTTCAACAGAAATAACTGCAACAGTCAAATGCATATATATTTTTCTTTTTTGACTGAAAGAGGCCCCTATACTCTTTCAACAGAAATAACTGCAGAAGTGACCTGATAATAAATATTTCTTGTTGGACGGAAAAAAGGCCACTATACGTTTTAACCAGAAAATAATTAGAGTGAAGTGCGTAAATAATTTTGTTGTAGTACTGAAATACAAGTCAATACGCTTTCAACAGAAATCACTGCAACAGTGAAATGCGTATATATTTTTCTTTTTTAACTGAAAGAGGCCCCTATACGCTTTCACCAGAAAAAAATGCAGAAGTGACCTGAGAATATATATTTCTTGTTGGACCTGAAAAGGCCACTATACGTTTTAACGAGAGAACAATTAAAGAGTGGAGTGCGTATATATTTTTCTTGTAATACTGAAATACGAGCCTATAAGCTTTAAACAGAAATTACTGCAACAGTGAAATGCGTATATATTTTTCTTTTTTGATTGAAAGAGGCCCCTATACGCTTTCAACAGAAATAACTGCAGAAGTGACCTGAGAATATATATTTCTTGTTTGACGGAAAAAGGCCACTATACACTTTAGCCAGAAAACAATTAAAGAGTGAAGTGCGTATATATTTTTCTTGTAGTACTGAAATACCAGCCTATACGCTTTCAACAGAAATAACTGCAACAGTGAAATCCGTATATATTTTTCTTTTTTGACTGAAAGAGGCCCCTATGCGCTTTCAACAGAAATAAGTGCAACAGTGAAATGCGTATATATTTTTCTTTTTTTACTGTAATACAGCCCTATACCCTTTAACCATAAATAACTGCAGAAGTGACCCGAGAATATATATTGCTTGTTGGACGGAAAAAGGCCACTATACACTTTAGCCAGAAAACAATTAAAGAGTGAAGTGCGTATATATTTTTCTTGTAGTACTGAAATACGAGCCTATATGCTTTCAACAGAAAAAACTTACAACAGTGAAATGCGTATATATTTTTCTTTTTTGACTGAAATAGGCCCCTATACGCTTTCAACAGAAATCACTACAACAGTGCAGTGCGTTTAAATATTTTGTGTATTACTGAAATACCGCCCTATACTCTTTCACCAGAAATGACAGCAAATAATTTTAGCGTAAGTAACAACAAAAGTGACCTGTGTATGTATTTATCTTTTTCCACAGATAAAAGCCACTAAAGGCTTTTCAACATAGCACTTGCACCCCAATAACTAATTGCTGGAATGACAGAGCTGTATTATGAGACTATCTGGATCCCCAAGTAATGTTTCCCTGCACTTGTAAATCACTTTTTTTTCACAATGAGGATTTTCATTTGCCTCTCCCTAGCATCTGCACACATGTCTCCCTGCCTGAGAAATGATTCCTCTCGCTATCCCTTCCCTGCACTAGTAAATCACTTATTTCCTTTTTTTTTTTTAACAATTAGTTTTTCTTTCACTCTCCCTAGAGTCTGCATACACTTCTGTCCCTGAACAAAGTACGATTGTGAATGTCTGAATCTAAGGGCTGTGACATCACCAGGCTGGCTGCTGAATGGTTCCATGCATGGCATTATGGGTCATCCTGCCTTCCCAGAGTTCCCTGCCCCATGCTCTCACACGTGTTGCCGCCATTGTAGCCGCCATGTTAGGAGAAAATTAGGATTCGCTACCACGAAGCGCGAGGAAATTCGCATTCGTTGATAATCAAATTTTTCATGAAATTCTAAACGAATTCCACTTCGTCAGCTTCGATTCGCTCATCTCTATTGTACACCAATGGACGTGCATATTGTTGCTTATTATTGGCAAAAATACACTGGTTTAAATGGATCCTAAGTCAAATTATTAGACTTGGGATACTTTCACACTAGCGGCAGCCTTTTCCGGCAGGTTGTTCCGCAGGTGAACAGCCTGCCGGATCCATGCTGCCGCTACTCCACGCATGCTGACAGCGGTCCGCTCTGGCCCCATTGACTATAATGGGGGCGGGCCGGACTTCTGGCGGCAGCACGACAAACATGTCATAGTTTTATTCCGGCCGCCTCTCGGCATGTTTGCCGTGCTGCCGCTGGAACTCCGGCCTACCCCCATTGACTCATGCGTGCACTAGCGGCAGCACGGATCCGGCAGGCTGTTCACCCGCCGGAACAGCCTGCCAGAGAAGGCTGCCGCTAGTGCTAAAGTGCAAAAAGTAAAAAGTGGTCATGACTTGTAACTAGTGTTGAGAGACTCAAACTAATTAACTTTGATCCGCATTTGAGCAAAAATTAGTTTAACCACAAAAGCGGATTTCCTCACACTTTGTGGTAACAAATCTATTTTTTTCTAAAATGGCAACAAAAAAACCCAAAAAACATAATCACCTCATCCAGAGAGGCTGTCTCGGCCATCTTAATTGAATATACTATGCAAAATCTTGCGCATCAGTGATGATTTCACCACACCCGGCCAACGTGAGGACATTGTTACGTCACCGCGTGAGATTTCGAGCGCTGTCTACTAGAGATGAGCTGTGAAAAACCTTGGAACCGAACTCTGCTTCAGTTCCAAGGTACCAAGTTTTGAAGTATTTTTTTACTGTAATAATTAATTTGTTAATAACGGACTTCGCCTCATCGGAGGCAGTACATTCTAATGCTGGAAAGAGAAGGATCTCTTTACGGCATTATAACTAATTTTTTTAGTGAAGCAGCTTCGGATGTCTTTGGTACCCTTCTGTTAAAGAAAGAAAAACTTGCAATCGTCACTTGAAATAACTTGAAACTGACAAAAGTAATAATTAGAGATGAGCTAATTGATGTTGACGAAGTGGAATTCAATCCGAATTTCAGGAAAATTTTGATTTGCACTGAAACCGAATTTCCTCACACTTCGTGGTAGCGAATCACATTTTTTCTTAAAATGGCTGCTGCACGTGTCAGGACATGGAGCAAGGAACTCTGGGAACGAGGGATAACCCACAATGCCATGCATGCAGCCAATCAGCCCTATAAATGGCCTCAGCCATCTTGGATTCAGCCATTTTCCAGTGTACTGAGTGCAGGGAGAAACGGCAGAAGGCGCTAGGGACAGTGTTAGAAAATACTTTAAAACTTTTATTTTGCTCTATAGAAGTTCAGGGAAAGGATAGGGAGGAATCATTCCACAGTATTGAAGCAGAACAGGGTTCAGTAGAGGAGTTTACAGCGTGGGTAATAGGAATAATCCTATTAAACCTTGCTGCACTGACTGGGAATACAAAGTCATATACAGCTCAGCAATTCCAGCAAACCGTTCTTGTTATTGTTATGTAAGTGCTGTTTGATACAGCCATTAACAGGGTTTATTACAAAGAACATTTCCGATGTCTTATTTGCCCTTGTGCGGTGCAGTTATATGTTCTAAAGCATTTTTTGGCTTGTATTAGTGGGAAAAAAGGGTGTATTAGCCGTTGTGTGGTGAAGTGAGACAATTTCAGCCCTTTTTAGCGTGTATTAGTGGCAAAAAATATATATTATTTGCTGTTCAGCCTTGCAATTATATGTTCTAAAGCCCTTTTTGGCATGTATTAATAGTGGCCAAAAATTATATATTATTTGCCGTTCAGCTGTGCATTTATATGTTCTAAAGCCTTTTGTGGCGTGTATAAGTGGAAAAAATTAAGGGCCTACTTGCCATTCAGCAGTGCAGCTATATGTTCTAAAGCCTTCTTTGGCGTGTATTAGTGGGAAAAATAAAGGGCTTTTTAGCCGTTGTGTGGTGAAGTTAGAAAATTACTGACTTTTTTGGGGTGTTTTAAATTTCTTTTTATTTATTTATTTGATCTAACAGTATGTTAGACAGAAGTGCCAGGCTCTGCACAGGGATGTGGCAGAGGCCTAAATGTTTCTGGCGCAGGCACAGGTCACAACAGAGTAAGGGGGCGTGGCAGCAGGAGTTGCAGCAAGAGGCCTGAGCTCCCAGTGTCAGCTAGCGGTCGTGTCTTGACCAGCAACACAGCTGTTCTTCAATGGTGGACATCAGACACCCCCAGCCAAGAGTCGGTAGGTTCGTCAGGTTGAGGACAGGTGTGCCCTCACCTGTCCTCAACCTGCCTCTGTAATTTTCTGTTTTCTCAGCCAGAAATAGGATTATATGCTGTGGGCTCAGCTTAACTATACAGCGAGCACGAGCTACTAGAGGACAGTCAGCAGCTACTGGTCAGCCAAGATGTGGAGGAAACATCCGCCCTTGGGAGCCGGGTGTAGAAGGGGCTTCATCATGATAGGGAGAAGAGTGTGGCAGCTTGCCCATGAGGCAGTGGCAGAGCCAGCAAGTCGCTAGAGTAGCCGGGAGTCACCAAGGTTGCAGCATTGGGAGGTCAGGAGCCAAACGTGCCCGAAATAGACCACCCACTTCGCAGGAGTCTACCTGCCATGAAAGTATTTGTGCAGGGGTTCATGGAAGGAGGGGCAATAGCAGTCAGTCAGTGCGGAGTGTTGGGGATAAAATCACCTACTCGACCGTGTGCTTGTTTTTGTTAAGCTGCCGGAGGAGGTGAACATGGCCATTTGTAGAATCTGTAGGCAGAAGGGGAAGCGTGGGCAGGGTGCCAACGTCAACATATGCAATGTCACTATAAAGTGACCTGGGAGAACTGTGGTTCCGATGTGGTGGTTCATCATGCCGCAGCAACCGCTGCATCACCCAATGGCACGCACTTGATTTCAAGCACTACGGTTTCGATTTCAAGCACTACTATGGTGACCGACAACGGGAAGAACATTACTTCGGTGCTGCATCAAAGAGGGCTGAGCCATGCGCCCTTGATGCTACATGTGTTCAATCTGGTTGTCAAGCCATTCCTGAAGTCTTCCACCCATCTGCAAGACATCCTAAAAATGGCCTGGAAGCTTTGCATGCACGTCAGCCACTCGTACACCACAAAGAACACCCTCTTTGAGCTGCAGCAGCAGAACAGCATCTCCCAACATAGGCTGAAATGCGATGTTTTCACCTGTTGGAATTCCACGCTCGATATGTTGAAGCGACTATACGAACAGACAAAGGCCATAAACAATATCTTGATGATCCAAAATGACAGGAGAGCTCCCCTGTGTAACTTCGATGTCAGCCAGTGGCAGCTTATGCGTGACGCCTGCTGTTTGCTCAGGCCCTTTGAGGAGGCCACATTATTTGTCAGTCACCAAGACTACGGAATGAACAACGTAATTCCACTGCTCCATGTCCTGGAACAGATGCTGTTAAATCTGGCTGGTCAGGGGACTGGAGACGTGGCACCTAGATCTCACGGCCACATGAGCCATGTGGGGGCTGAACTGGAGGAGGAGAAGGACATTGGAGCACAAGCAATGTGTAGCAAAATGTGTGGTTTTTATACACAGGTGACAGGAGAGGAAGAGCAGGAGCAGCAAGAGGAGCTACAGGGCGATGAGTAAGACAAGGTAGAGGACCCAGACACACCGTGGCAGTATGCAGTGGAGATGGAGGCAGGGACTCCCTCCGAATCACTTGCACAAATGTCCCGGTGCATGCTCACTTGCTTGCGTTGTGACAGCCGAATTGTCACCATTCGGCTGAGGGATGACTTCTGGCTCTCCACCTTGTTGGACCCTTGCTGCCAGTCCAAAATGGGGGCCTTGTTTTAAACCCGCTGAGAGGGAGGACAAACTGAACTACTATAGAGACATCTTATGTAGTCAGTTGGCCTCTGCCTATTTGCATCATCGTCCATCCTCTAGCAGGTCTGTGCTCACGTTCCATTACCATGGCTGCTGTGGCAGGGTGGGGCGGTAGGAGCAGGTCCAGCTCCATCAGCAGCAACTTGAGTCTAGAGTCACTGATGAGCAGCTTTCTTCACCCGCCTAGTGAAGAAACTACTCACTAGCAGCAGCAGTAGCTAGACCTGGAGCAGGGGCTGAACCAGCAGGTAGTGGCACCCTGCCACCCCACATTGAAGATCCACTGGACTACTGGGCCGGCAAACTGGATTTGTGGCCGCAACTGACAGAGTTTGCCCTGGAAAAGCTGTCCTGCCCGGCCAGTAGTGTGGCATCAGAGCGGGTGTTTAGTTTGGCAGGGGCCATAGTTACCCCAAGAAGAACTCGCGTGTCCACCCAAAATGTGGAGAGATTGACCTTTGTCAAGATGAATCAGACGTGGTATCAGGATTTCACCCACCAATGCCTGATGCATCAGACTAGATTATCCATGGTGCCACACCAACACTTTGACAAAACAGATGGTTTCTTCTGGCTACCTGCCCCAGCTACTATTCTGTTGCTGCCACCTGCCTGATGCCACACATCTGATGCCGAATGCTCCTTCTTTCACCCACCATCTTCAGCTGGTACTGGAATTGCCACCCACCTCCCCACTCTGTCACCGGGTTACTCTGTGGTCTCCTGATGCTGCTGCCACCTCCACACTATGTCACCTTGCCATTCTATGGCCTCCTGGTGCTGCTGCTGCCACCTCCACACTGTCATTGTGCCACTCTGGGGCCTCCTCCTGATGCTGATGCCACCTCCACACTCTATCATTGTGCCACTCTGTGGTCTTCTCATGCTGCTTCCAACTCGCCACTATGTCATAGGGCCACTTTTTGGACTTCTCATGCTGTTCCCACCCTCCCCACTTCATGACTGGGCCACTATTTTGCCTTTCGGCCTGACTGACATCATCATTTATTTGACCCTTCTTGATCTGTCTGAAGGAAGGAAAAATGAGGCGCAGAATGGATCCTGTCTATGTAACAGCTGTAAAACCTTCATGACATGGTCCCTATTTTGCATCAGAATTGGCTTATGATTTGGTAGCCAAAAGCAGGAGTGGGTACAAAACACAGAAGACATGCAAATATTCCATTCACGTGTCATCTTGGCTGTCATTGTGCCACTCTGTGGCCTACTCATGCTGCTGCCACCTCCAGACTCTGTCATTGTGCCACTCTGCGGCCTACTCATGCTGCTGCCACCTCCCCACTCTGTCATTGTGCGCTCTGTGGTCACCTCATGCTGCTGCCATCTACAGACTCGGTCATTGTGCCGCTCTGTGGCCTCCTCATACTGCTTCCACCTCACCACTATGTCACAGGTGCACTCTGTGGACTTATCATGCTGTTCCCACCCTCCCCACTTCATGACTGGTCCACTATTGTGACTTTCAGCCTGGCTGACATCATCATTTATTTGACTTCTTCGGATCTGTCAGAAGGAAGGAAAAACGAGACACTCAATGGATCCTGTCTGTGTAGCAGCTTTACGGCCTGTATGGTCCCATCAGAAATTACTTATGATTTGGTAGCCAAAAGCAGGATTGGGTTCAAAACACAGAAGACATGCTAATATTCCATTCACATGTCATCTCTGTTTTAGATCCACTTTGTTTGTTTTTTTGCCTTTAGCAATACTGTGGATTATTGAGCAAATGCTGACCGAGTGAAGGTGTATGCTCCACAGACAGGATACATTTTTTGTGGGTTATTGTTCTAACGGTTTAGAGGAAGGCCCTAGGAGGAGTCTTCCCTTTTTGTCCTGTTCGTCTCCGTCTCCCAGGCTGTAGCGCTGGCCAATCACAGCGCTTAGCTCACTGTCTGGGCAGACAGAAGGAGACGCCCAGGACAAAAAGTGCAGACTCCTCCTAGTTGAGTCTGAATCCAGGGCGCCCAGGGATAATAGTAAGTACAGGGAGATTCCTGGGCGCCGGTCTACATGTAGGCAAACTTAGTTTATATTTATTATCCTGATGAAAAGTCCTCTTTAAGGTCTATGAGACTGTAGCCAACCTCCGTGGACATGGCTGTAAGTGGAAAATTGATGACAAATTAAAGGACGGATAATACGAATGGTAACCAAAGATCCCAGAACAACTTTCGAAGATATTAAAGGTGAACTCCAAGGTCAAGGTACATCAGTGTCAGATCAGTTGCTCTTTTAGCCAAAGTGGATTTACTGGAAGACTACCGAGAAGGAAACCACTGTTGAAAGCAAATAGAGCATTTGTAGAGCATGTTGGCACCCAGAGAAGTAAAGTGGGAGCATCAAAGCTTATAGTGGAGATTTAAAACATATGAAGTTTAAGGGGTTAAAACAAGCTCAGCCATTAAGATATGGATATAATAGATACAGAGAATTGCTACAGAAAGAGGCCAAAATAATCACAAAAACAAAAGTATCGGGACCTTTTGTCTTAAATGATAGAAATTACATGAGTGTCTTTCTGAATCAAAAATGCCTTTTTGGTAATTCTTCTGGTTTAGAGGTAATTGCACAACCTTTTATACTATATATGTTATGTTGTGTTTGTTTGAGAATGTGTTTAGTTTCATTTTTGTCATATGGGATATGATGTGGTATAAGGGGTCGGTGTTTCAAGGGCCATACGATTTGCAGACAGCACAAAATGGCTGTCTCCCTGGATTAATCCACATCTTGTACCAGTTTGTGAGTGTCATGCTTCATATTTTCTGAATGAACTGTTCACTTTTTGCATAGGGCAGCACCACGAGCCAGAGCCCTACCAGTTTTACATGGGGTGTGTACATATCACAGTAGTGCCAGCTCCTTTTGTTTATTTCTAAAAAAAAGTATGTTTTGCAAATGTTTAGAGCCGAGCATCGCTGACCCTTCAAACAGCTGATTGGCTGGACTGACGAGATTGGACTGTCATTGATATGATATTGATTGCCTGTCCTGAGCATAAGCCATTAATCATTGTAATCCTGGAAAACTACTGTAAATAACAGGACACAGGGTCAGAGCATAGCATAAAACCATTTAAATCCATCACCGCTCTGGAGCCGACTTTCTGCTGTCCACCGTTGGTCTTTGCTTACTGTGATGCAGGGGTGACGCCATCTTAACACACGTGACTGCTGCAGCCATTCGCTTTAAGAACATCTGGGCCACAATGGGAGTTAGGTAAGACTACATACAGCATAAAAGACTGCTTTATCCTCAGACCTAAATAATTTTAGCAATGTTTTGCACAAACAATACTTTTAAGGATCTCTAAATGTCAATTTTAACCATTTGTTTACACATGTACCTGTACATTTGCCAGCTACTGTATTTTATTAAAGTTGCAGCTCAGTGATCCTTACCTAGCCCTCTGAGACAGTGACTGTCCCCAACTCAGTCATTCTTATGCCA
The DNA here is from genome assembly GCA_033119425.1 of Bufotes viridis. Lineage (NCBI taxonomy): Eukaryota > Metazoa > Chordata > Amphibia > Anura > Bufonidae > Bufotes > Bufotes viridis. The sequence continues at coordinate 145,628,030 of CM065590.1, read as the reverse complement.
CACAGAAAGCCTGTGACAGCCCATAAACTGCCACTCACAGATAGTATCACACTGCTGTATTTTTGGCCAAGTTTGATGCTTGCAAATTAACCCATAAGACACAGACGCTAGTGCACAGTTTGAGTACAGTGCATAAAATGGGGTTGTTGTCTGCTGGACTATTGAGGCCCATTATTGTGCAGACCTTGGGCATATCAGAGGGTCATCTGTCATCAGTTAAGCCCGTTCTGACCCAGGCCATGGGTCACTTACTTCTGGAGTAAGCCTGTGGCACGCTGAAACTCCACTGAATCTGAAGGCATTTATATTCACATCGTTTTTAGATAAATGATTTTATTCCTCTCATATCACAAATGACAAAACAGGTGCACACTGCGGTCTTACTAAGCCCTCAAACTGATGTTAAAATTTAGAAATTAGTCAACATGTCCTGCAATGAAGGACATGTCTAAGCCTGAGCACCACGCTAAGGTTTCTCAAGTAGCTCGGGACCTAACACTCACCTAACTGTGCCGTATGGGCAATACCAGGAGCCAGTGGGTGAAATTACAGGAAAGTATAGGCCGACTCACAGCAAACTCCTCAGTTACCTCCAGCATGTAACCATGCCTGCAATGGGAGGAGGCTGTGAGCCCCACCCGAGACTGGCTGATATGGCCCAGGCCTCACAGGTGCACCTAAATGTAGCCTGTGGATGGAAAACAGGCTACATTTACATGGGAGTTTATACACCTCCAAAAAATTATATATACACAAAACAACTGAAAGGTGGCATGAAGCACTGCATTTTTGGGTTGAGCACATCCTGCTTCATGTCACCTTTCAGTTGTTTTGTATTCCTCTCATATAAATCAATATATAAAAGTAAGCACTGAATGCACTTAGCTTCTCCCCTCTTTTAAATCCCTTAAAGGGCTTGTGCTAAATGGAAATTTCCTGTCTATATGTCCTATTGGCATGGAGAGGAGTCTCCCTGTTCATTGGTCAGATCACAAAGCTGTTGCAAAGTGTATCTGCAATTTTGCATGCCATATGTTACTACATTCACAAGTGCCCTCCCCAAACTTGGTGATAACTACTGAGACACCCCAATAAAGTCTATCCCACAAGAAATATCCTACGTTTTTCAAACTAACACCCAGATCTGAAGACTTTTGTAATTGCACGTAATTATAAATATAATATTCCCTCTTATTTAAAAAAATAATGTAGAGTGCTATCTGTTTGCTGTTTTCCTTAATTCTCTGTCAACCTCTGTAACATTGATGCAGTGGAAGTGCCTACTCAGTTCCACCCTTCAACTGCCACCAGTCAGATCTGCTATAACAAGCTCTGACCCTCAGTTCACACTTGCACGCTTTTCAGCGCGTTCGAACGCGCTGTAAAACGCTCAACAGGAGAAAACTCATGTTTCCCTATGGGCATGGTTCTCACCTGAGAGTTTTACAGCGCATTTGAACGCGCTGTAAAACGCCCTACGCTCAAAGAAGTTCTTGAGCTTCTTTGGGGCGTTTTGTCGCGCGTTTGCACCCATAGACTTTAATGGGAACGTGCGTAAAACGCGTTAAAGTGTAGATATGCCTTTTTCAATTGGTCTCCAGAGTCCATGATGCGTATGATGCGCGTTTCCTATTTGCAAAAACGCGTTGTAATATGCGCGACAAAAACGTGCGTAAAATGCGCGTCTCAGAAACGCTCAGGTGTGAACCCAGGGTGACAGTCACAAGAAGAGATCTGCAACAAGAATAACACACCCCCTCGCTGTGATAGGAAGAGAGCTGCTTTATTTCAATATTTTACAAGAATAAAAAGCAAATAAAATGCAGAGTTGTTATATTTAATGAAAGCTATGACCATTGTTGAAGCTATTTGAATGTGATTTGTCTAATAATATTTATTATAATTTACCAAGTCAGTCATTTTCAGAGTGAATGTGTGGGGAGAAACTGCTAACTACTGTCTATAATTGTTCACGATGGCAATATAATGGTACAATGGTACCAATTACTGATGATTTATGTAATAATAAGTTAAAAATTCTCATAGTGATGCATAAAATGGGCTTGGTCTCTTTTGTTGAGTTTCTTGCAGGCATCTTCAACATTTTTCGTCATTCCAGGAGGACCACAGCTGAACACACCAATTTTCTTCACCTTTTGGAAAAAGTTAAAAAACACATTATTTACATATCTTGTACTGCTTTTTTTGTAATAAACTGCTCTCCTCTCATATCATGTATTTCCACAAACAGTATGTTTTATCTACAGCGATACTGGCAGCATATTATTTGTAATATTGTCAAATTATCCATTAATATTTGTCTATGCTTAGATGAAATCTCCTTTTGCAGCCAGCTGTCATGCAGAACTGTGAGAGAGAGGAGGGAATTCTTTATATTGTTAAAAAATATATATATTTTTAAATGCATTAGTTTAACTTCAAATTCTGTCTTCTCTTCTACTTTTTTAGGGTCTCTGTTCAGAAAAATTAAAGTGTTTGTACTGTCAGTGATATGTGCTTCAGACCCTCTCAAACTGCACTGTGGCATATGCTACCAATTCTACATCTTCCTCTGCTGTATAGGATCATTCTCTCCTATACTAAGACGGACACTTCTTTTTATCCGCTCTCATCACTCTCAAGCTGCCCATACACATGCAATAGCTCACTGCTAAATGTTTGACAAAGGGCACGTCAGGTTCCTTGATGCAGTTTTGAAAGCCAAAATCAGGAGTGAATTAAAAACAGGACATGAAGTCGTATCTGTCCTTTATACAATATATTTTCCCTTTTTATGATCCATTCCTGATTTTGGCTTCCAAAACTGCATGCAGAAACCTGAACGTGATGTAGCATTCTACCAGCTATTCTTCCTGACTCCCCCATGCACATGACAATGGGGAAAGAACAGTTTACTTCCCATGGCAGAAAAGGAGTGTGCATATTGAAATCCAATATATGCAATCGTTCTTTCCACTGACATACAAAATCATCAGGTTCAGGTAGTCTAATGTGTATGGATGCCTTAGCTGTTATGTATTCATCCTGTATGGCATCTCAGAGAGGATTCAGGTGCAGGATCTACTGCTAAAGAAAGCAGTCTGTGTGCTGGGGTGATTAAGGATAGCTTTATCTGGACCTGACTACAGAGAAGACTGCTTGTAGTCAGGATCCTTCACACATTTGAATTAAGTTGTTTTGTCAGCAAGCACATTGATTTCGGCAAGCACCATTCAATTGAATAAAACTGCAACATGTGAAGGCAACCCACGGCATTATTCACACACTGCAGATTTAGTCAATATTTTGAATCAGTATATTGAAGCCAAAATCAGGAGGTTTTTTGACTTACAAATATTGCTGGAAAAATAGTGGAAACAACATATTGACCATATTTTGCAATGTGTGAATGAGTAAAGCAAATGGTAAAGGTTACTTTAAGGACATGGAGGGGGGCGGTCATTTATCAAAGACTGGTATTTTACACTGGTCTTTGGTAGCCCCTGCACTGCTTCAGGATGCGCAGACCTTGTCATAAATTAGACACATCCTCCACCAGTCTGTGTGCCCCTGACTGGTGTAGATTTCAATCTCCATTAATGTCTGGAATTTGCCTTTGAATTTGCCACTGCTGATAGTCCCACTTTCACTATAACCACTACCCCTGCCACTCCCTAATGGCGAGGATAGGGAAGTGCTAGCTTTTTACACCAAAAACTGTCATATTAACAAAAATCTTTGGAAAATGCTAAATGCATGTATAAAGCTGATTTATTCTGCAATCAACTGATGGTGTGAGATCACCGACTGAAATTGGTATTGTTGGTAGTATAATTAGCTTTATACTGAACCTCAGGGTGGACATCTTGTAAAGAATTCAGAAATCCCAGAAATGGTGGTCTTCCAAAATGTGTGACAGATCTCAACCCGGTCATTAAGCTCCTGTTCTGAACTTTCTGGAAGTGCCGCTCACAGATGTACTGCAACATCAAAGAGTTTATATTTATTTAGGACATTTTTAAAACAAATATATCATTAATACAGTAATTACAATGTTATTCTACAAATGCTATTCTTATGTGATTTGTATGTTCTTCTGCAGGATCTGGGAGATGGCAATGCATCTGTAACTGCTGGAAAGCCTCTTTTCAACTCTCATACTGCAGAATTTGTTTTTGGCTTCACTGTAGAGGGGGTGATCACATTGTATGTGCCTTCTCTAAGAATAAGTTAATGAAAGCAGCTTCTGTTAGAACAGCTTACTGCTCTACAGTCAGGATAAGATCAGCTTCTCATAGTAAACCTTTGTGAAATGATCATAGGGGACTTGTCTTTCAATTTGTGGAGGACCCTTTTGCTGTCAGGTCTTTGGACATAGAAAGGGCTCCAGAGCTGTCTATTCAGTAATACGCCACAATAAGTTTTGCCTAACAGCAGCCTGGGTCATACTGACACAAATGTGGTCATACACATGAAACTAAAATTTAACTTAAATAGTGAGCTATTGTTTAAAAAACTAGCACAAACGATCATTTGAGATTGCTAATGGCAGACTCTTGTCTGCCAAAAGAGTAAATGGCCACACTGTTAGTTGAAATTGCATGTTTATGGCATGTCATCACAGCTGAAACAAAATTATCCCTTAAAACATAACCTTTGTCATTATAAAAGGCCGAAAATGAAAACAACCCCATTAAAACACCCCACAGTATCTCTATTTTCTCCCTGCCTAGGAGTGGAACTGCCACCCTGACCAGGGAGATCCCACTGTCTTCACAGTAGTACAGTCAGTCACTGTTAATACAATAGAGATTAGGTCAGTGGGACACTGTAGGAGATACTGTCTAACATTTAATCAGTCATATGAGCCCCAGGTCCAGTACATTGGTCAATGAGAACACTGTAGCAAATATTAGACAGCATCCCATGAGAACTATCAAGTCCATAGAAATAACCCTGAAAGTATAGTCCTATATAGACTAGTATAGACAAGTATACACCAATATACTGGACCTGGGGCTCATATGACTGATTTAATGTTAGACGGTATCTCAGTATCTCCTACAATGTCCCATTGACCTATCCTCTATTGTATCAACACTGACTGACTGAACTACTGTGTATCAGCATCACAGTCTGATTTTTTTCTACCATTCCTTGTAGTTGAGCCCATGTCTTCTTCCTGGATAGCCCAGTAAAATCAGGTTAACACAGGAAGAACAAAGAAGACAGGGAGGGAGGGAGAAAGTAGGGATACTGTAGGGTGTTTTACTGTGGTTCTTCATTTTGGGAGTTTTCTAATGACAATTAAAGGTTGCGTATTATGGGCTAATTCTGTTTTTGCAGTGATTATATTTACAATACCTCTTATTTGATATCCCAACTTCTGATAATTGACTAGTCAGATCTGTGATTCCTATGTTTATGGCATTGTTGGTCAAATTCAGCTGACCATTTGCCATTGTGCTCAAGGACCACTAGCATAAGCGATTATGCTAAACTATTCAAATTATAAAGTTATTTATTCCTTAAAGGAATAAATAAAAATTAATAAAATGTATTAAAATGCCACTTTCAATATAATATACATTTTATTGTACATATAGGGGGATATTTATCACACTGGTGCAAAGTAGAACTATCTTAGTTGTCCATAGCAATCAATCAGATTCCACCTTTCATTTTTCAGAACTACTTTGGAAAATTAAAGGAGGAATCTAATTGGTTGCTATGAGCAACTAAGCCAGTTCTGCTTTACACCAGTTTGATAAATCCCCCCATAGTACTTAAAAACAAAAACCTACACTTATTAGGTATTCACGTGACTGTATTAACCTGACAAACTAATTTAAGAAGTTATTCAGTATGAAAAACCAACCATCTAAACAACACAGAAAGCCAAGAAACCCTTTTTTCTACGTTTGTGAGCAAACCATCCACTGTATGTAAATTACACAGTAATATCCACAATTTCTCCTGCAAACAGCCACATCAATGTAAAAATAAAAAAAGTACGGAGGAAGAGGAATAGGTAAAAATGACACACAAAGTGCAATAAGGATCATTTATAAAATACCAGTGTTTTAGCTCTTGCAGGGCTGGAGGAAGCTCTTAATTTATAAAGTAAGTGCATCCTCTGGCAAACCGTGCATCTAGATTGCCATCCACTCCTGCTCATAGCTAGTAGATTTCAATAGTCATTTATGCCAGAATTTTGGTATCTGTTACAAAACCAACTCCAGCATATTGAATGTGAGGAACGAAAAGAAATAGATTAGGCAGCAGGTTTACCAGCATGGCTGTGCGGAAGTCAAACTTTTCACTAAGTTGCGTGATGTATATATGGACTGACAGAAGGTCGTTGCTATCTTTCTCTTCCACCTCTCCAATGATGTCTGTCAGCCATTCAAACTGCCGCTGAGTGCGAGTTACCCAAATGAAATAAATCTAGAAGAGAACAGGACAAGTATTTACATTCATTCCAGAGGTATATTCAGCATGATAGGTTCTTGATGCAGTTCTAGAAGCCAAATCCAGGAGTGAATAAAAAATAACTAAAAAGAGAAGAAAAGTCGTATCTGTTCTGTATACTTTCTCTCCTTTTGTAACCAACTTCTGATTTGGCTACCAAAACTGAAATGTGTGGCCATACGGTTTGTTTGGGAACGCGTTTCAGAGCAGATTTAGTTAAAAAAAAAAATGAATGTGCTCTGAAACCACCATCCATTGTTTTCAATGTGACACCGCACGCAGTTTCTGCAGCTGAGGGTTTTTTCCACCCGGCTTTCAAGACCTCGCCAAGAATGTACAGGTCCATTCTTGGTGCAGTAAAACTGTGGACCCCTTGCAAAGTCTCGATAAGACTGGTTCATGGTTTAGCTCCATTCAATGCCCTGCATGAAAACCCACGGCAGAACCCGCAGTGCAGCAATTTCTGTCATCGGATACACGGCAGTTCACGCCTGCAAACAGTATTTCTCATTGTAGACATTCATTTCTATAATAGTGCATGTTAGATTAGAGATACTGTGAATATCCCTTAAAGTATAAAAATACGCACATACCAATGCCAAGGAAAGGCCTGACCCAGGTATAAAGTAAATATTAAAACTTTTCATTACAAATAGAACTAAAATGGCTGTGAGCCATACAAACATAGTGTCAGACAAGTGTGCTGTTCAGTGAGAAAGTCTGTAAAACAGCATAGTTATTCCTTCAGAACCATATATAATCAATATTGAGTATCAAACTATAGGCGGCTCTCCACATTTGATTTCCTCACACACCACAGTGGTGGTCATTATACTGGCTTCCCATCCACGCCGACATTCTCTGGCAGCATAGGATAAGGGATTGGGCACATCTCTGCTTCCTTGCAAATTAACAATACCAGAGCTCTTAGAGTGACAACACAGTTTCTATTTGTAATTAAAAGTGAAGTTTTAATATTTACTTTATACATGGGTCAAGATAAGGTTAGGCATTTTTTTGGCATTGGTGCATGTGTATTAGTAAACCTTTACCCAGGTTAGGTCCCTTTTGTTAAAGGATAAGAATATGAAAATAGTCACCATGGCAAAGATCAGTGCGCTGGAAGTATAACGGTGATTGTTAAACTTACATGAAGATCTGCTACAATATAGCATGTAATGGTAAAATTTGCTTCTCAGCAAATAAGAATCAATTATGAATCTCTCAATATCTGCTCAATCCAAGAAAATGGTAGACTGTTTTCATTTGGATGCTTTTTTTTAATGGAAATTACCATTCAAGGAGTTGTCTAGAGGGCATTCTGACTTAAATGGGTTATTTGGGATTTAAATTGAATGCCTATCCTCTATCAGTATCATATTGGCCAGGAGCCCCACCAATCAGCTGATAGAAGAGGCTGGTGCTCGGTGAGCATTTCGGCCTCTTCCTAGGCCACGTGATGTCATTGTACATCAGTCGCGTCGCCTAGTTGCAGATCAGCCCCATTGAAGTAAATGTGGCTGAGCTGCAATTCCAAGCACAGCTGCTATACTATCTATGGCGCTGTCCTTGGTGATCTGCCAGGAGTCGGATATAGTGAGTGTGGCCACCCCCTGTACCAGCTGATCAGTGGGGAGGCTGGGACTCAGACCCCCGCCAATGTGATAATGATACCTATCCTGAGGATAGGTTATCATTTCCTGGATATTCCCTTTAATAGAGAGTGGTCCCTCTATTTAGGACCCTCGTCTATTCACCAGAGTGGAGAGCAACAACAAAGAGTACCTCTCACTCTGGAGGACCCAGCACATCTCTGCATTACTCAGTCATTTGATTTCAATAGGCACTGCTTCATCTCAACTGTGGCAATGGTGAATGCTGGAGATCCCAAAAAGCACCATGTCCATCAACTCATTGTCAGGGACAGGGAACCCTTTTTCTAAAACCAAATTGTTAGTGTGAACAGCCCCTTTAAAATACTCCTGATATAGAAAAAGCCAGCTCGCTTAATATAGTAAAGCAATGGCACGAACAGAATCCTTTACCTGTTCATGTGTAGCCATAACTAGAATAGATTGCTTGATCCAGCATGTACATAAAATCCAACTTCTATTGCAGCCTGTGAAAAATCTTTCCTCCTGTGAAGCTCCATTTCCTATGGTTTCTACCACACCCTATGGTCCTATTCATGGCATGAAGTGAAATACACCCTTAACCCACTATATGTACACACCCATTGGTAACAGGTGTCTGCACATAGCACAAAGGTTACAATAAGAACAGCAATATTGCAGTGATGAAAATAACAACATAGGCATGCATCTAGCTATGTGATCACCACAAAGTTTAAAATTGCATAGAATAGCTAAACAAATGAAAAAACAATAAAAAGCAAAACATCTATATTATCAAAGTTTCTATCAAAATAAATACAAAACAGTAAAGTAAATAATGAAACACATTTTTTTTACGTAAGTTAAAGGGGTTGGTCCAAGTTGTTAATGCTAGCCCATTGTGAAGAGCCTTTGCAGTTATTTTTTTTTGAAATTACAAAGTAGGTGACATTTACTAATGCTTTTACACCACTATTGTGGCATTAAAAATGGTCAAATCATGGCACATTCCATATTGGCACCCTAATTTGCTAGTTATTAAGCTTTTCACACTTTTCTGAAGTGGAGAAAAAGGGCAGGGCTTATCCGGTCTTAGCATGGCTCACCAGATTTACTACAACTTGCGCCAGAAACTTTGGGTAACTTTTTAGCCGTGTCTTGATAAATCTCCCCCTTTGTTTCCAAAATTGCACCACTTTCTGGCTTTGTTGCCCTGCAAAAAAATGCCATCCTTTTGGTTTGTTGCCCTACAGTTTCTCATGGACGGAACCTGTAGTTTGGTCCTAGGATCGGGTCCAACATGCGTATTTCTGCATGTTCGCTCCTCCTCCTTCCTTTCAGTACATCGTGCTGCTGCTGTCATAGCAGGGAGGAGGCTGGGCTGTATTATCAGTCCAGCATTCTCTCCCATTCCTCAGCACTGTACATTGTGAGGTATGAGAAGTGGCTCAGAGCTGCTTTCAGTGTTCAGCTGAACCACCAATGATAATAGGAAACAAATCAGAAAATCATTACTGTATTTTATTTTAGTTTTTGCTTTTAAAAAGAGCCCCCTCTCTGTATATAAAAGCTCAGAGCATATTATATGCACTTTATATTTGTCAAATGTTAAATAAAGTTTTTACATGGCTGTATTTTGTGATATTATTTCTTAAGAGCCATTGCTTACATCCATAGCCTCCTCCAGGTAAAAGTAATATTAGGAACGTAGCAGTATAGTATAGTATTATTGTATAGTATTATACTAAGCACAGAAAATATCTTCCTGTAGATACTAAGCTTCTATGGTGTGGTGGTAACTTTGCTCTGTGTAGGTCTGGGCATCAATTGCCAAAGGACATCTGTAAGATGATTATTTAAAGAAAAAATGAACTCTTACCATAAAACAAAAGCTAGAAAGTTAAATTTCCATATTTTTTTGTTTTACCATAACCATAGTTTCCTTTTTGTTTGCTATAACCTGCAACATAACATATATCCCAGGGGGGTTTGAACCCCAGACCTACAGTGTAATCAATTATTTTTATATTTAATATAGTATAATATAGTATTGCTGTTGCTTTTAAAGCACAGACAATCTTTCTTTAAGAGCAGTGAGGTTTTGTAGTGTAGTATTAAGTTTGCTGTCTTCCAAGTTCTAGGGTTTGATTCCCAAAGTAGATCTGTAAAGTGCTTTAAGGTTATGGCAGAAAAATTGAACTCTTACCATAAATCAAAAGTTCGAAAGTAAAATTTTTATTTTTGTACCATAAACAAATGTTTCTGTTAAGGAGCATTCTACTGTGTGGGACACTAAGGGGTCCAATAGTAGGTGCTTTTTATATATGACTCTGCAACCCTTACTCAGTAAGTATTCCAATTTAGGATCATTGTGGTGTATCATTGGTTTTTTTTTGTTTTTTTTTACGGATTAAATTAGGGATGCTCAACCTGCGGCCCTCCAGCTGTTGTAAAACTACAACTCCCATCATGCCCTGATGTAGGCTGATAGCTGTAGGCTGTCTGGGCATGCTGGGAGATGTAGTTTTTCAACAGCTGGAGGGCCCCAGGTTGGGCATCCCTGGATTAACTGATAAATCCTGACTGACTTTAGTCATAGGTTTGTGGTATGCTCTTTTTGTTATCCACTCGGGATAGCCTCTTGTCAGGAGGCATTTATAGATTTGTTTGGTTTGTAAGTGGAAATCAGACAGTGCTCGCTTGAATCATCAGTCTTATCCATAGGAATGGCTTTCAATGTTTTAAATGGTTAGTTCAAGCAGCCATAACTTTCCTATATGTGAAAGTTTGAGTAATATTTCCTGTTTGAGTAAATCATTGTAAATCAAGAAAAGTGATATAGTTCTGATAATAAGAGTGTCTAAAACAAATAAGTAGGAGTTCATTGATGTATCTGCTATACAATACAATCATAGGTGGTCAATAAATGGATTATCATGGTAAAAAATGGGTGTGTGTATATAATGGGTTAAAGTTGTATTTCACTTTATGTCATGAGGAAGATGACAGGATGTGGTAGAAACACGTAGCCAATAGAGTTTCTCAGTATGAATGATTTTTAACATGCTTCAAAAAGTTGCTTAAAAGTTGATTTTAAGCAACTTTTTGAAGCATGCTGCTTAAAATCTAACTTTTAAGCAACTTTTTGAAGCATGTTTATATTTTTTTCACTTATAATTAAACTTTAAGAGGCATTAAGAGGTCATCAGGGGAACAGTGGCACTGGGTAGCATGTGCTGCACTGGTCTAGATAGGCCCTGTGCCGCTGCAGGAGGTATTCAATTCATGATGAGATGCAGGCCTCATCATAAATCAAATGCGTCCTCCACCATTCTGTTTGCCTGACTGAAAGATACTCCAGCTTGTAACTGCCATAGATTTCAGTCATCAGTTATGCCAGTTTCTGGCATAAATTATGACAAATGTCCTCCCCCTCCCAGCCCCCGTCTCAGACACTAACAAGGGTGGCATATAAATGTTAATTGCAACTAAATTTAGTCGATATAGTTTTAAAAAAAAGTCACAAAACTGGGATTTGTGAATTTTTTATGCCCATTGTATTATGTTTTCAGATTTATACTCATCCATGTAATGTCCCATGAAAATAATTTTCCACTCATGTTTTATGGATGTTTACAAAAATCCCCTGGATGCCAGATTATGAGAATTCCAGTTCACTGCAATTTAATGTTTTATTTCCCTCAAGGTATATTTTCTATGTTTGTGTTCATTCTTATTCAAATATGCTCTGTGTAGTGATGAATAAGATGGAAAATAAGCATCATCATGTACTCATACTTTCTTGCATTGTATCCTTGCATTGACTGATGATTTGAAGACCAGATCTTTTAGGATTGAAGCAAATGGTGTAACTCCGATTCCTCCGCCAACTAACACCGACACTTCAAACTTATTCCACTCCTGGTGTCCCTCTCCAAATGGTCCATCCAAGAAAAGCTAAATAATAAAGACAAAATAAGAGTGAAAATAGCCTAATACATAGATTTAAAGGGGTTGTCTAGAATAATTCAAAAGGAGAATAAGGCTTCGTTCACATTCCTGTTCAGCCTTTCCGTTTTCCTGCTCCGTTTAGGAGCAGGAGAATATAAAGGATGGAGAAGGGACATAACTGAGCCAAACTGAACCAAACTGAGCCTTTAGGACCCCACAGACTATAATGGGGTCCGTTATGTGTCCGCTCAGAAGATGATTTTGGAGCGGAGACAAAAGTTGTGCGAACAGGACTTTTGTCTCCACTTCAAAATCATCTTCTGAGCGGAGACATAACAGACCCATTTATTGTCTATGGAGTCCTAAGGGCTCCTTTTGGCTCAGTTATATGCCTTCTCTGTCCTTTCCGTGCTCCTAAACGGAGCAGGAGAATGGAAAGACTGAACGGTGATGTGAACGAAACATTACTGGCTGCAGTGGTACCGTATACCAGAACATCACTTCTTTAGTTTGTTAACAAGCAGTGGCAGGAGGATCGCACCAACAGTGCACAGAACAGCACTGAAGATAATAGTGAATATAATATGATTTTTTTAAAATTTTAGTAATTTGGGGGACTTGTCAGAAGTTTTGAATTATCTCAGGCAATCTCTTTAATTACTATGCAGATATACTATGCCAGGTGTCTGCAATCTCCAGCACTCAAGCTGTTGTGAAACTTCAACTTCCAACATGGCCGATTGATTTTTGTGGGAATTCTTAGAACACTTGAGAAAGTGTGCATGCTGGGAGTAGTAATGTCACAACAGCAGGAGTGCCTGAGGTTGCTGACCCCAAGAAAGGATGTAACAGCAACTTTCTCCAGAGAACAAAAGGATTGGGCAGTTGAAATCCAAATTTCATACACATTCTATGGTCGGCCATGTTTAGCCAACATACATCTTTTGTCTATCTCCAGATTTGGAATGTATCTTAAAATTTTCAGCCAACACTGCAAGAAATAGTAAATGTCATGTATACCTTAGGGGATGAAGTAGATGAACAAAGCTGTCTTAGGCTTGTTGTCCATGGTCCTACTGCTCTTATATGTAAACTTAATGTTTCTTCATGGGGAGCAGATGTCAGTGTGAAGGGATGGTATTCATCTGTACCAAGAGACAAACAGGCAATTCTGACCCATTGACCAGACTTGTAGTCAAAGTCAGATGGCCGTTGAAACTTCAAGGAAGTTACACCTTCAAATTACAATAAGTGAAATAAAGATTATGCATGGATTGATATGTGCAATTAGAATTTGAAAAATTAAACTGCAAAATTGTAAAATTTTTGGATATTGTTTGCTGCTATTCTGTATATTGATAAGTTTTCTCTCAGTTGCAGGCTCAATTTTCATCCTAAAGTGAACCAATACTTTTAAATTCTTTCTTCTATATATTTCTTTTTTTAATCCTTGTTTTTTTTTATATTGAATTGTATTTGTTCACAAACACTTTTATATTCCTATTATTGGTATCTCTTCATTTATCCGAAGAAGGGATTAGATAAGAGAGCAGTGCCCCAGCTGGCACTGGGTTTATCAGATTTCAGGATTTTACTTTGTAATATACAGTACAATTTATTATACCAATGAGAAAACCTTCCTGCCCCACAAAGGAAAAACTTAGAATAAAAAGTATGCAAAAAGTAACATAGCAAAAGGCAAACCCACAGATGTAATAGAAATGGTTCCCTTGCTCAAGACCCCTTATGACTTGAGCCATACAGTAGAGACGCTAGTTGCAGTTGACCCAAGCAATACCAACTAATCATTTTTAAAACACCATTGAAATGAATTATTACATTTTCATTTTTCAATGTCTATCATGAATTACTGTACCTTGATTACAATGTGTTTTATCAGGTAATATAGTCCACTACATACCTGAGGGAAGTTGCTTTGCTTCCAAAACGTCAATCTCTATCTTTTTTCTTCTCAGACTAATCAGTTTGTCAAACACAAAGATTATAGCCGGAGCAATAAAATATATATGAAACTTTGGTTGTTGGATGAGTGCAAAACTGCCATGAATGATAATCTGAAGAATAAACACCACAGAGATAAGCATTGTGATCTAGCATTATGTCCTACCAGAGCAATCAAGTAAAGCAATGTCTTTGATCTTCTAACATTACTGAGCATCTACTTAAAGGGTTGTCCAAGTTATATTTATTGATGACCTATCCTCAGGATAGGTAATCGATATCAGATCGGTGGGGGTCCGACACCTGGCACCCCACCGATCAGCTGTTTGAAGAGAAGGCGCGCGCAATGCCAGCGCTGCCTCCTCTTCATTGTTTACCTTCTCGCTAGTTGCCATTGCATCTGCAGGGGTGAGCAGATGTAATTACAACCAAGCCGTTCCATTCATTTCAATGGGACGGCTCTGTAGTATACACTTGTATAGGAACGAGCCGTCCTATTAAAATGAAAAGAACGACTTCAATGAAATTACACCTGCTCACCGCTGCAGATGTGACAGCGAGCAAGTAAACAATGAAGAGGAGGCAGCACTGGCACAGCGCGCGCCTTCTCTTCGAACAGCTGACCCTCGCCGATCTGATATTGATCAATAAATTGATCAATAAATTGATCAATAGGTCATCAAGAAATATAAATTGGACAACCCCTTTAAACAATATGAGTAACATATCAAATCCATGAAATTATAACTTTCACACCTTGTTTTATAAATGAGAGATAGAATCTAATTATTAATCTGAACACAATCCTTCTTTTCTCCACCTAGACTTATTTTATATGCCTTTTTTTATTACAATCTTACCAAGATATAGAAGAGTACATATAGATGATGAATGATCCAGAAGCCACGGAAGCTGACACGTCGAAAATAATATGAAGAAAACACGTACATGAGAGCCATGATTGCTAGGAGCAGGACTCCAGTCATACCTGCAGGTAGAATGAGGATGGTAACTTAACTTCCCATGCAATGGCAGTGACATATAGGTACAGAATACTATCTAAACGTAGGACTATATAAACGTACGGTAGATACTGTAGACTGTCTTAAACTGCATCAGAATTATCATAATGGCTTATTTTAGATGATAACTCTGGAGCATCATTAGGTTTAGTTTTGCTTAAAAAATGCTCCTGAATATTGGCACATATTTTTGTACAAAATGTCACACCTAAGCCATGCCCATGTCATGAAACCACTTCTTCCACCAAATCATGTCTCGTCGAACAACATGTAAAAAGGTTAGAAAAGTTTTTAAAACACTTGATACATGTGGTGTAAAGTATGTATGACTGTGCCATTTTTAATATATATCGATATTTGCACACAAATTGCTGCATGCAATGCTTTTTGTCTGACAGAATTCAGGCATATATGCCCAAGGAGTTGCTGGATCCCTGCCACATCCCTTTAATGGGTCCCGACGGGCACACGACACTATCTGGCTATGCCGGATCCTGAGAATTCCGGCAGATTGCTATTCACAGGAACAGCCTGCCGGATTTCTTTGAAGCACGGGTGAAACACTAACCTAAAAGAAATACAGCAGAATGCCACTTGGACGTAAACTTTTTCTCAATCTTGTCCTTTCATTCACATTTTTTTATTTACACCAGACATGACTAGTAATAAGGGAGAGACTGTTTTATTTCTATTAGGCAAGTCAGTGACACTTTTCTAAAAATATCTCCAGACTTTTGACCTTTGATATTAAACAACTCATCCAGTCATTAAAAATGTGATAATTCATCTAACAGTGTATATTATGGGGAAAAGTTCATTGACATATAATTTATTTACTCATTATTTCAACCATGGTAAAACTGCCAAGTTACATATTCTGAAGAAAAAGTCTGTGCGATGATATCATATTGATTTTATCAAAGCCATTGTATGGTAAGTTTTGGAAGCCATTCTAATGACTCACCTGGTACTGTCTCAAAAAACCACCAATAATATTTCTGTGGAAACTCAGATCTATAAAAATGAATAAATCATAGTGATCATTACACCATTTCACAATTTACATATAGAGTTATTGTAATCATTTTATATCACATATCTTGTACTGATTCTTTAGCTACATCCTATAATACTATCCAGACTTCAATGACAGCAGTGCTGCAGTGGCAAGCCCATTCCAGCTGACCGGCGAGAGTGAATAGTGTCGCACCCGCACCGATCACCCTGTGGTGGCCTATCCTGAGAATAGGCCGTCACTTAATAAAAGGTGAACAACCCCTTTAAATGTTTTTTTTTTTCTCTCTAGAATGCCACAACAGATTTTGACAAACTAGGTATTGTTTTAATCAGCAGGATCAACCTGACCTGGAAGTATGCCTGATTTAGTTGGGTTCATCCTGCTGACAGGAGCTTTTTAACTAAATGCAGCTCTGGTCTATTATATAGACTATAATTCAGCATCCATAAAATATAAAGTAATACAATGTAAAATGGCGTTCAGAGGAGGGCTTCCCCTTACCATGCTGACAATATCTTTTTGTACGATGTTGAAATCTTTAACTTGACACAAAGTGCACTTAACGCTTCAGCAAACTTTGCATCAATCAATAGTGCTGTGTGTGTACATGAATAATAACATTATGGTCATTATATGACTTGCAATTTTTGGCAGTTTTCTCCTCTGTATGCTACAGTAGATCTTTAGTTCACAGTTCTCCAGGATCTGGTGTGTGCAGACTAGCTCCCATCTACTGCACACAGAAAGAATCTGCTTTATATAAGTTTATCACAGTCAAGCAGAAGGAACCCCAAGACCATGGAGGACATTACAGAGAAGTATTGACCTGTATGCTTGTGAATAAAACTCTCTTTGGCTGTTTGGGTCTCTCTGTCTCTGAGTTCCTGCTCAGTCCTCCCCCTCACATCTCTATGTACTTGTATTGACATGTGTAATCTGATCCTTTAGTGAGCTGGTCTGCCCTGTACGGTTTTAAGAGAAATTTCAAGGAGAAAAGCATTTAGTAAGCCAAGATGGTGGTGGTAAACAGCTGATAACTCTAATAAGATATATCACAAAGTTTCTTATGATCATTTGTACTTTTGATTTCTGAAAAGTTGTATAAAAAGTTAGTGACTATTTAAAGCATGCGTTATGACAAGTTAAAGATTGGTTTATATTTAGTTGAAATACCAACATTAAATTTTTGACGCAAATGCTGCAGTTTATCTTACCCATTATCTGAGAACACTGTCGGGAAGAGGCAGCTGAGGACACTGAGAGGAGTGATTGAAAAAATGTAGACATTGACTAAATGGCCGACTGTGTGTAAAACTGAAAGAGACAAAATAATTGAGCAAATCCAACAATTACTTATAATTATGATATCATTTGGACATAACTGTATAATGAGGGAAACGTACTTGAAAGGACAAGTGCACTCATAGCGACCAAGCGGTGGAAGTCTACTGCAGCATCAAATGGGATATATTGATTCAAGAAGGTCTCTCGCAGGAAAGTTATGAGATTACGGCACATAGTCAGAAGGATATAGGAAAACATAAAAGAAATGCTGGCAGCTGCCCCTCGAGAAACTATAAGTCCCACATAGGTAGTATCAGAAATTCCAGTTCCTGGTGATGCAAAACCATAATCTGTGGAATACAGAAACATTAATAAAATGGGTAACATATTGATTCAGCTTCAAAGATAATATTGAACATTTTTATATGATTATCTTGTAACGTACTTATCTTAAAAAGAGCTTTTACACTGAAAATTATTCTAAAAAAATGTGATTTTCTTAGCCCTAATACAAAATCATTAATAGGGCCCCCACTTACTATATGCCATACTGGGGACTTCCTATGTGGTAGAGTGTCCCCTGGGTCCCCTTAGGTGCCAGGGTACCACTCCTACCTCAACAACACCTATAGTTACATTGTTTTATTTGATTTTAGTTTATTGCTATTTACATATCTGTATATCTCATAAAGGAAACAGGTTCTTGGCAATAATCAAAGACAATTTACTTTCCCAACTGGTTCAGGACCCCACTAGAGGGACGGCCATACTGGACTTAGTTCTAACCAATAGACCTGACAGAATAACATAAGTGCAGGTTGGGGGACACCTGGGAAATAGCGACCATAAAGTAATAACCTTCCAATTGTCATTCAAAAGAGTGTTTCTTCAGGGAGGAACAAAAATACCAAACTTCAAAAAAGCAAAATTTAGCCAACTATGAGATGCTATAGGCCTAATTAACTGGTAGTGTTGGGCGCGAATATTCAAATCGTGAATTTTAATCACGAATATCGCCACTTTGAGAATTTGTGAATATTTAGAATATAGTGCTATATATTCGTATTCGCGAATATTCAAATATTTTTTTGCTCTGAACCCATGTTCCCTCCCTTTCCTATTGCTGGTCGGCCAATAAGAAGGCTGCAATGTCTTTGTCTGAGATTATGCTCACATTATGGCACATTGCATTTTGGGTATATATACCCCCTTGCTGACACTATGTTTGTGGCTTGAAAAAGACTGCAATGAGCAGTTGAAACGTCGCTTTGTGGGTTAATAAAGAGGGTTCACGATTCACCGTTACTTGGAGTGCTGCCTCATCTTTGGTAAATATACTACTGGGATCGCCTTGCCAGCGATTGTGTGGATTTGCACCTGACTACTTGGTTTGCTGTGCTGCTGTTCCTCTTTGGATATCTATATATATATATATATATATATATATATATTACAGATAGTTAGTGCGAGATAGTCAGTGTATATTAGATCGTGATATAGTGTAGTGCTTTACAGTACAGGGTGTTAGGTAGTGTTCTGCTGTCCATACATACAAACATACATACATACATAGTGCTGTGATGTCACAAGTTCACAACAATACTTAGTGCACCAATCAGTAATATGTAGTCAGACCTGCTAAAATGTGAAGTTGCAGGTATTGCGCCAAAATATTCACATTATTAGTGCCGATTTGCGCAATCGCGACTATATTGGAGCACTCTATCTGCATATAAAGCTATTGTAATGTTCTGCCGTGCCAACTATTTTTTCCAGTCTCAGGAAACTTCTAGCAGCTTGAAAAAAGTAGCAAAAGTGACCCACGCCTGTATTGCGAGCGCAATACTGACATATTACATTGCCGATTTTCGCAATATTCAAAAATTCGAAAATATTCGCAAATTCACGAATATATGACGAATATTCTACCAAATATTCGCAAAATATCTCAATGAAAATAAGCAAATAACGCCATATCAGCATGGCTTCATGAGGGATCGGTCATGTCAAACTAATTTATTCAGTATTCAGTATCTATGAGGAGGTAAGTTCTAGACTTGACAGCGGCGAATCAATAGATGTTGTATATCTAGATTTCTCTAAAGCATTTTATACTGTACCGCATGAAAGGTTAGTATATAAAATGAGGATGCTCGGACTGGGAGAAAATGTCTGTATGTGTGTATGGCTCAGTAATAGAACACAGAGGGTGTTATTAATGGTACACACTCAGATTGGGTCACTGTCACTAGTGGAGTACCTCAGGGGTCAGTACTGGGACCTATTGTCTTCAATATATTTATTAATGATCTTGTAAAAGGCCTGCACAATAAAATATCTATTTTTGCAGATGACACTAAACTGTGTAAAGTAATTAACATGGAAGAGGACAGTTTTCTGCTACAGATGGATCTGGCTATGTTAGAGACTTGGGCAGAGAAGTAGCAGATGAGGTTTAACACTGACAAATGTAAGGTTATGCACATGGGAAGGAAAAAATACATGTCACCAGTACGTGCTAAATGGTAAAACACTGGGTAACACTGACATGGAAAAGGACCTAGGAATTTTAGTGAACAGCAAACTAAGCTGTAGAAACCAGTGTCAGGCAGCTGCTGCCAAGGCCAATAAGATAATGGGTTGCATCAAAAGGAGCATAGGTGCCCGTGATGAGAACATAGTCCAACCACTTTACAAATCAGTCAGACCACACATGGAGAACTGTGATTACTGGAATGGGGGGGGCTACAGTACCCTGAAAGATTATTAAATTAGGGTTATTCACTTGAGAAAAAAGACAACTCAGGGGAGATCTAATAACTATGTGTAAATATATCAGGAGTCAGTACAGAGATCTCTCCCATCATCTATTTATCCCCAGGACTGTGACGAGGGGACATCCTCTGCGTCTGGAGGAAAGAAGGTTTATACACAAACATAGAAGAGGATTCTTTACGGTAAGAGCAGTGAGAGTATGGAACTCTCTGCCTGAGGACGTGGTGAGGGTGAGTTCCCTGAAAGAGTTCAAGAGGGGCCTGGATGTATTTTTGGAGTGTAATAATATTACAGGTTATAGCTACTAGAGATGGGTCGTTGATCCAGGGAGTTATTCTGATTGCCTGATTGGAGTCGGGAAGGAATTTTTTTTCCCTTAAGTGGGGAAAATTGGCTTCTACCTCACAGATTTTTTTGCCTTTCTCTGGATCAACTTGCAGGATAACAGGCCAAACTGGACGAACAGATGTCTTTTTTGGCCATATAAACTATGTTACCAGTTACATAATTGTATAGACAATGCAAATACTAATTAATAAGAGTTTTTGCAAATCAAAGGTCAAAGAGATTGTACTTCCTATCTTTGCTTCTACTGGTTTCTTCCCACACTGAAAACAGCATGTGTTACACAGTGAGCTACCACTGGGGAATAACTTGGTTATTCGTGATATTTAATTATAGGGAATGTAACATTATATATTATATAACATTATATTGTATATGTATATGTGTATATATGTATTGTATAAGCATATACAATATATACATTTTTATATTAGGTGAATAAGATTCTGATGATGACGATTATTATTATCATTAATACAATTTTTGGTGGTGATTATCCACATAAAAAAAAAAGAAGTCTTGAAATTTTCTACTTTTCACATTGGCCAGTAGAGCAGATACTCTAGGCTGATACTTCCTACATTCATCTACTGCAGGGTTTCTCAACTCCGGTCCTCGGGCCCACCTACTGATCAGGATTTGAGAATATCCCACTGAATGAATACCTGTGGTATGTCCTGATGCATGGACACTAATTATATCACCTATTTAATTCTAAGGAAATCCTGAAAGCATGACTGGTAGGTGGGTCCCGAGGACAGAAGTTGAGAAACCCTGATCACTCGCTTGTTAGCTTTAGGACTGAGTCAGCAGACAGTGAGTCAACAGCTCTACTGTACTGCTGGAGGGCTTGATAAGGCAGGATAGCAACACTATTCAGCATACACAAAGGTATCTACTTTTACAATACATAAAAAAAAAGACAGAACAAACACACTGGGGGACAATTATCAAGTCTAATCCATCTAACGGTACTCTTGATCTGGTGTGAGATGTGCCAAAATTATTAGGTGCAACTAGGAGCTTTATCTGCACCAAAAGAACTTCCATAAGTAATTATAAATTTATTGTGCAGTATGGGACCTGTCCCTTTTTTACAAAAGTGAAAATGGCAAAAAGCTAAAATTTGCGAATTGTTGGTATCATAGTTCTGATGCAGGAGGCTTGATAAATTCCCCTTATTAGTTCTATTTAGATTCATGAAAAGAAATCATGTCTATATGCCCTAGAAGATCGTACAGACAGCCAAAGGGGCATGACCCTTTTTGCACCCTCTCTGTAAAAGAACATCTCTTGCTCTGGAGGACTTCAGCCATCCATATATTACATGTTATATTACATACTAATATTTGCCTTGCTGTGATTTCCAGTCTGGAAAGGGTTCTGGTTGATGAGAGAACTCCTCTGAATGTAAAGATTTTAAAAAATTAAATACACAAAACATTTCCTTTAAACAATGTGAAATAATTTTGACATATTATTCTTTCCCATATACACCACTCACTGAAAAGAATGTTATATCATACTCACAATAACCTCTTTCTGCAAACAGTCCCGCAGATATTCCATAGAATATTACTATGCATACAATATGGCGCCGGTAGTTTTCGATTAACCGTTTAAATTGTTGTATCTTTTGGCGGATTTTACTTGACTCATATTTTTCTCTTCTTGCCGTAGTAAATAACCGCGGTTGATTCGCCTTGTTCTTATTCCTAATTATTGAATCATGAGACTGGCAGTTAGTAAGATAGTTATAACAGGGAATTACATGATCTATGCCAAAACATAATATGCTGGTTACACATACATTCTACCACGTCTGTTTCGAAGTTCTTGGCCTTCTAATTCTACTGTGTCCGTATGGTTTTCACCAATACTGTAAAGATAAACAGTCATTACTATTCTAAATTATCATTGAAGTTAAAGAACATAAATGTGTAATGTAACCAGAACAACTTTATTGAGAATTAACTTTACATTTCATCCAAAATCGCAACAATGTGGAGTGAAAGTACTAGAACAAACTGATTATATTCCTCTAGAACAGTGTGAATCTACCCAACACTGTCTTCTTCTAAAAGAGTCAGGAAGAGAGGATGAGCAAGTGCAGGAACTACCATCTTGAGATGAGGAAAGAAGTCACACATTAATACCGACGCACTGTATGCATGGTGTACCCGTCTTTCCTCTGTATGTATCTGTAGCATTATTATTTTTTTATGCAGAAACACTGAATAAATGCTTGATGAATAAGTTGTACAGAGTGAGACTCCTCACCCAGACTCCTCACTGGCATAACTATAGTACATTGATAAATTGGCCCCACAGTATATAATTAGTCTTGCGGGAAGTATTTATCACGGTATATTAATAATTAATATAATTCAAACTATTATAGGCATTTTGGCACGCATACATGAGCTAAGATTGCCTTTCAAAAATTTTGTGAACAGCTGCCTTGTACAGTGGATCCAAGAATAACAATGTTGGTGACATCTATTACCTGTCAGTGTGTTCTTTAGTTCCTTTGTCTATAAATGAAATCTTGCTGGTAATATTGCGAGTGATAATTGGCAAAGTTGATCCTTTAAGGAAAGTAATACCCACAAGTCAAAAGATCATACATATTACATCACAGTTACCATTATTGCAACAGTCGTATAGTAATACAATAGAATGTATAAAATACACTTTATACCTTTCCAGATTAATAAAGCTTAACTTATTTGGGCCATGGCAGCTTATTTGTTTTTGGGGAAAATTGATGCCAAATAGTTCTGGTGATTAGGCACATCAATATGATAAAGCACTCAAAATAAAAGTAAAATATTCACTGAGAGCTGTAAACATGCAAGCTTGGATTGATCAAGTGCCCATGACTATTGCATAGGTAGCTATAAGACATTTCTGCTACTGCTTATCTCCCAAGATTTATTTTTATTGAAGGGGATGCTGGAGGACTAATTTTAACTGAAATCTAGGCCAGAATGTGGTAAAATAATAAATAGTTTTTATTCACTTTACCGACTCCCCACCTTTGCTCTTGCCCTCGTATGCCATAAATAATTTGGAGTACCTGTCCAGCGAATCAGGACCTTCCTGAGCCAGTGATTGGCTGAGTGGGCAATCCAAGCCATTTCTGGTGTGTCAAGCCCTAGGCCAGGAAGTGAAGAAGTGTGGGGACCAGATCTTCAGCCAAACAGAGTAGCCCCTTTAAATCTTGGCATCCATTGTTAGTAGGACCTGTTGATTTCAACTAGAGTTGTCGGGAACATAAAATTTTCGATTCGCGAACGGCGAATTTATGCAAATGTTCGTGAACGGGCGAACAGGGCAAACCGCCATAGACTTCAATAGACAGGCGAATTTTAAAACCCACAGGGACTCTTTCTGGCCACAATAGTGATGGAAAAGTTGTTTCAAGGGGACTAACACCTGGACTGTGGCATGCCGGAGGGGGATCCATTGCAAAACTCCCATGGAAAATTACGTAGTTGACACAGAGTGTGGTAAGTTAAAATTTCAATGCGATTAATATAACCTGCATTAATCGCATTGCGAATTCAACTTAGAGCTGGGTTCCTAATGGTTGTATTGCTAGAATATAACGAAGATTGAGAATATAGCGCTATGCTATTTGTAATTGTACGAACATTGTAATCGCAATGCGATTAATACAGGTTATATTAATCGCATTGCGATTACAACTTAGATCTGAGTTCCTAATGGTTGTATTGCTAGAATATAATGAATATAACAAATATAGCACTATATTCTCAATCTTCGTTATATAATTCTAGCAATACAACAATTAGGAACTCAGATCTAAGTTGTAATCGCAATGCGATTAATACAGCTTATATTAATCGCATTGCGATTACAACTACTAACACTGCAGCTTCAGAATGAATCTAAGATGGATGCCGTCCTTGCTTTTTGATAGGTGGGAGGGTCTGGGAGGGAGGGTATGCTGATTGGCTGGACATCGCATATGTTCGCCCGCCACTGTGGACGCGAACAAGCTATGTTCGCCGGGAACCGTTCGCCAGCGAATAGTTCGGGACATCTCTAATTTCAACTTGTCTGCTGTAAATCCAGTGTGTCTAGAGGCAGCCTGAATATACCCCCTCACCTGTTATCAGAAAAAAAGTTTGGGCATGCTGGATTTTTATGTGCCTGATTATTTGGCCACCAGGAGAGGATTAATGCTAGAGGCTTCTGGCAACGCAACAAAACATTACTTTAAGGGCTTTACAAAATGTAAGCAGCAAGTATATGAATACGTTAAGAAACAGCAAAGAATATGAAACAAGTAGCAATACTGTACATGATATTATCTCCAGTTTTAATGGATATTTTACGAATATACTGGAAGAAACATCATGGTCACCTTACCCTGAAATGTCATTTGACTTAATACATTGGCATGTTGCTTAAACATAGAATGAAACTGCTCCCATGTGATTTCTTGTGTAGACTGAAGTCCACTCTCAAGAAACATACTCTCAATGACTTGCTCAGTTTGATCTCTTGAAAGAAAGTTAGATAGTTGATTGAAAGACCTAAAAGGAAAAAAAACTGTTGTAATTACAGTATTTAGAAGCTTTGCCTGGTTTACTTTTTGTCAAGTAGTTGTTACAGTTTCTCATTTTTAAAGGGAATCTGTCACCAGGTTTGAGCCCTGTCAGCTAAACATATGCTGACGTTCAGGGTCTCATTAGCATGCCTAATGTGGGCTCATCTATCCGATTAGTAGCGTTATTTTGTCAAAAACAGGTTTTACTAACCTGTCAATCAAACATATAAGGTGCCCAAGGGGAGGTCCAGCGATGCAGGATGCCCGGCCGCAGTCATCGCTGTATGTGCCCAGCGCCACCTCCTAATGCTCTGTGCCGCCTCTCCCTCCCCCTCCTGTAAGCGCTGGCGCGTGCGCACTTCACTTGAAGAAGCCGATCCAAGAAGTCCGCACGGGCGCATGCCTGTGCGCACGCGCGGACTTCTTGGATTGGCTTCTTCAAGTGAAGAAGACAAGGGACAATCTAATTTTCAAATATTTTTGTGTCATATATATATATAATATTATATATTTTTTTTGAATATGCAATCTTCTGATTGCTTGTACCATGGACTGCAATACCGCAGACATGCCTTAAAAGGCCTTCCGTTTGTGAGATCCGTTCAGGGCTCTCACAAGCGGTCCAAAATGGATCAGTTTGCATTCTAATGCATTCTGAATGGAAAAGGATCTGCTCAGAATGCATCAGTTCAATCTCCATTCCGCTTTGGAGATGAACACCAAAACACTGCTTGCAGCATTTTGGTTTCCATCTGATGAAACTGAACCAAACGGGGACAGATCTGTGTTCACTGACACAATCTGGCACAATAGAAAACGGATCCGTCCTCCATTGACTTACAATGGTGTTCAAGACGGATCCGTCTTGGCTATGTTAAAGATAATACAAACGGATCCGTTCTGAATGGAGTCAGACACGTGTACTATCTGAACGGATCCGTCCATGACGGATCCGCACAAAATGTGAGTGTGAAAGTAGCCTTAGACTGGCAGTGTAAATATGCGCCAATTGTATCTCAATAGCTCAGGCTAGATAATCATTTTGGTGAATGGCTAGACTCCATTGTCTAACTGAAGATAAGGAAAAGGCAGAGTTACGAAATGGGTTATTTAGCTCTGTATATACAAAAGAAGAGAGATTAGCTGATATCTGTGGTGCTGGGGCTGTTCGTACATCCAGTAATATACTCAATTGGCCAACTGTAGATATGGTCCAAGCTAAGTTAAATAAGGTAAATGTGAACAAGGCTCCGGGTCCAGATGGATTACACCCAAGAGTTCTTAAAGAGCTCACTTCAGTCATTGCTGTGCCCCTGTTTATAATTTATAAAGATTCTCTAGGTACTGGTACAGTGCCAAGTGATTGGCGCAAGGCAAGTATGGTGCCCATTTTGAAAAAAGGATCTAGGTCCCCTACAGGTAAGTATAGACAAGTTAGTTTAACTTCTGTTGGGGGAAAAATGTTTGAAAGATTCTTAAGAGACAATATACAGGAGTATATAATATAAGTGATAACCAACATGGGTTTATCAAGGACAGAAGTTGTCAGACTAAGGCTACTTTCACACTCGCATTTTGGCTTTCTGTTTGTGAGATCCGTCATGTGCTCTCACAAGCGGTCCACATGGATCAGTTTTACCCTAATGCATTCTGAATAGAAAAAGATCCACTCAAAATGCTATCAGTTTGCCTCCGATCAGTCTCCATTCCGCTCTGGACGCTTGACAAAACTGAGCCAAACGGATCCGTCCTGGCAAAAAATGTAAGTCAATGGGGACTGATCAGTTTTCCTGACACAAACTGGCACAATAAAAAATAGATCTGTCTCCCGTTGACTTTCAATGGAGTTCCTGACGGATCCGTCTTGGCTATGTTACAAATAATACAAACGGATCTGTTCATAACAGATGCATGCGGTTGTATTATTGTAACAGATCCGTTTTAATGGTAAAACAGTTATGAAATCTTCTGACACACAGTCGCAGCTCATGCCCAACACTGGGTATGACAAAACGCGAGTGTGAAAGTAGCCTAACCTGATTTGTTTTTATGAGGAGATGAGTAGAAGCCTGGACAGAGGGGCGGGTGTGGATCCAGTGTTTCTGGATTTTGCAAAGGCTTTTGCCCTCATTGACGTTTAATAGGTAAAGTAAGGTCTATAGGCTTGGAAAGTATAGTTTGTAATTAGATTGAAAACTTGTTGAAGGACCATGTCCAGAGAATTGTGGTCAATGATTCCTATTCAGAATGGTCCCGGGTTATAAGTGGTGCACCCGAAAGTTTAGTGCTGGGTCCTCTATTATTTAATTTATTTATTAATGATCTCGAGGACGGGATTAATAGCACCATTTCTATTTTTGCAGATGACACTAAGCTATGTAGTACTGTGCAGTTTATGGAAGATGTCCATAAAATACAAGCTGACTTGAACACTCTGAGTTATTAGGCATCAACTTGGCAAATGAGGTTCAATGTGGATAAATGTAAAATTAAGCATCTTGGTAGTAAAAATTTCTGTGCATCATATGTCCTAGGAGATGTAACACTGGTAGAGTCACTTATTGTCATGGACGTACCGAGACATACGGACGTCCCCGTGACATTGAGTGGCAGGAGATGTTTGAGACTGGCAACACGTGGTTTGATTTGACATCTTTACCTTGTGGATCAATAGACGTCTGTGTTGCTTCTGGTACTGGCCACACCCTTAACCTCCAGGTGTTGCTATTTTGTTCATTTAACTTTCCCTATTTATAGTTGTTTCTCCCACAATGATGTGATGTTTATAGCTTCAGTTGGACCTGTGGATAGCTGGTGTTTGGATCTCGGTTGAGTTCCTGGTGCTGCCATAGCTTTTTGGAAGTTAGGTGTTACCTTTCCCTTTGTATTTTGGCTTTTCTCTGTTTTGCATTTCTTTATTGTTTTGCATTAGGCCTTAGGGAGACTTCCGTTCATCCTTCCTTTTGGAGGAATGGGATGTCTCATTCCTGTCATTAGTACCTGGGTCCTTTGGGGTTAGATAGGACTTTAGGTATTCCTGTGTATGAACTCACCTACTTCTGGGGTCTGTTCATACTGGTAGTCAGTCAGGGCTTTGATTAGGGTTTTCACTAGGAGGTGTCCATCTTCCTTCCCTAAGTTTTCAGGCCTTATTTCCTTTTCCCTTTCACTCCTATGTTTGGTGAGGGGTTTCCCTCCTACACTAGAGCGTGACACTTTTAGTGAAGGATTTGGGTGTCCTTGTAGATGGTAGATTAAATAACAGCATATAATGTCAATTATCTGCTTCTAAGGCTACAAGGATATTGTCATGCATTAAACCAGGCATGAACTTGTGAGGCAGAGATGTAATACTACTTAGGAGAGCGACTAAACTGATAAGGGGCTTGGAGGGTCTTGAGAAGAGACGTCCAGGAGGGGACATGCTTAACCTATACAAATATATAAATGGGCCATACAAAAAATACGGAGAAAAACTGTTCCATGTCAAATGTCCCCAAAAGACAAGGGGGCACTGCCTCTGACTGGAGAAGAAAAAGTTCAGTCTCCAGAAGTGTCAAGGCTTCTTTACTTTAAGAACTGTGAATCTGTGAAATAGACTTCCTCAGGACGTGGTCACAGCAGGAACAGCTTTAAAAAGGATTTAGATGAATTCTCAAAAGTAAATGACATAAATGCTTATGAAAATGTGTAGAAATCTGAGTCTCACTTCCTTCTGGGATTCACATCTCCACTTATCCCTTGGTTGAACTTGATGGACTTATGTCTTTTTTAAACCATATTAACTACGTAACTTTATAACACCCAGTTAGCTGACTTACTTTACAACAACATTATACACAAATAGTCAATTTCCAACTAAGCCATGATTGAGGCACAGTGGATTACTTTCTTTGGCGCATTTGCTTCATAATTATGTCTACAACATGATGCAGTATTTTGTGGCAGAAATGTTCCAAATTTTTCTGAGTTGTACAGTATGCCACATTTTAGGCACAATCACATTGTGAACCCTTCCCACTGTAGCTTTTAAAAAGAAAAATTTTCTAGACTTCATTTTACTCGGGCTGTATGGACCACTCATTTTAAAACTGGCCGTATATATAAGATTAAAGTCATCTGAAATTGCCAATTTACGCTGATTGTCTGCTGAAAATGTGATTGGACAGGTTGGAAGATTTTGGCCTCTGTCCTATGAAATTACTTTTTTAAAAATGATCATCTGAATTTGGCCAATCATTTGCCATTCTGTTCTGTCATTTTGCCATTTTCTAAAAACGTCCCTGATTGGCCAGTTTAGTCTGTCATGTTGCTGGTGCCATTGTTGTTACGAACAATTCTACAGACAACTATTTTCTTATGTATATGGCAGGCTTAAAACATTATCCCCAAATATACAGATATGGTGGTGGTGGTAGGGTCATTAATTAAGACCGGAGTTTAAGGCGCTGGTTTTAATAAAGCCTCTTGTGCTGGTGGTGGATCCGCCGAAGTTATTTAGAGGCACTAGTCTCTACATAACTTCGGCACATCCAGCACCACTTCTGAACCAGTTGTAGAAATTGATGAATGAGACGGGCCTACCAGCCCGCCCCCTGCCCAGTTCATGCCACACTCACTTTTTAGACCCGGCATGAGCAGGGAAAAGTCACAGATTGCGGCGCAACTAACCACTGCCCGCAATCTGCACCTGAAATATGCCTAATATAGGCGTATTTCAGGTTAAAAAGTGCCACAGTCAGACTATTCTCCAGATTGAGTTCAAATCCTGTCAGGAGTAACATATTTACAACATGTAGTAGATATAGTTTTGTCTCCTAGTAGAATAGTCAGCAATTATTATTTATAATGATGTAAACAATAAAAAGATTGACTTGTAAGTATTATTATGTTATTATATCATCAGCATTTTGTGACACACATACATATTTGTTTAATGTATATATTTGCATAGTTGCAGAAAATCTACAAACCTGAGCATCTGAGTAAACTCTTCCTTAGCGAGGACTCCAGTTCCGTTAACATCGTACATTGCAAACATAAATCTTAACTTGTTTTCCACTGAACCTAAAATTAAAATGAAAAGTAATAAAAATATATGGAATAAAGTATGCAGAAGGCTGAAATTCTCAAGCTAAAATGCTCTGAATATGGCTATACTTAAAGGAACACTTCCATCAAAATAATTTGTATAACAAATGATTGACTCATCTGTGAATATTCTAGGCGTTAAAAAAAAAATGGGAGGATGGTTTTCTAAATGTCATTCTAAGCCACTCCATGTAGTCTACTACTATCCTAGCTCTTAACTTCCTCCTTTGATTGGACAGCACAGCAGACCTTGCTCAATGTTTTCAGTCAGACCCTTTACTGTGACCAGAGACAAACCCCCTTTGTAGTGACTCAGTGAAAGCCCCTATGCACATTAGTATAATGTCGACCAAACCTGCACCCGATAGTTTAATGTGTGTGGGCTTTCGCCAGATTTCGGAGGAGAGAAGGATTAGGTAAAGTTAATATTTTTGGCCAATCCTTTTGCTCTCGATGCAGATAAGCCACCATTAGAAGTTTCTGGCAGCAGCTTTCTCCCCTCTACTCATTGTATGGGGGAGCCAGGAGTGACCCGGATGAAATAGCTATAAGGTGAACAATTGTTCGGCTGACAGCTATCGAATGTGTATGTTTGGCTTAAAAGCATTATATAATACAATAATCAATTCAGTAGTCTTCGTGGGGAATCATTATCTAGTCCTATCAAGAGAACAACAGAGCTGTCATTCTGTTATCCTAATTCTACACCTACTAATATTGTTAGAATTACACTTCAGATAACATATTCCACTCAAATCTGAAATAACAATGAATTACTTGTTTCTAGAGGAGGCCTTCTAATTTGTGTTGACTGCTAAGAAGAAAAATATTTAGTATTTAATTTTTAATGTCATAATACTGCCAAAATGAAAAAGAAAAATTGGCAGAAATGAAAAAAAGTTTTCTATGAATATCGAGTTTTAAAAATACCTCATTTCTGATGGTACCCCTTTAATAAGTTATATATTGAGTTTTCTGCACCATAAGCCTTCATGCAGGCGGCCGTTGCCTGGCCGTGCCTGCATTGTCTGCCGCAAACAGCTTGAATGGGTCCGAAATCCGTGGGGTCTTCTCTCCGTGCCTCCGCACTGCAAAAAAATAGAACTTGTTCTATTTATTTGCGGTGCAGACGGATCACGGACCAGATCACACAGCAATGCCTGTGTGCATGAGGCCTGAAACGCTTTTATCGGATTTTTATACTGATGACCTATCCTCAGGATCGGTAATCAGTATCTGATCGGTGGAGGTCTGACACCCGAGATGTCTGCCGATCAGCTGTTTGAGAAGGCACCAACTCTCCTGTGAGCACTGCAGCCTTCTCATAGCTTACCAAGAACAGCGGCATACGTTGTATTGTGGCTGTGCTTGTTATTGCAGCTCAGCCCCATTCGCTTCTATGGAGCTGAGCTGCGCCTAGGCCACGTGACACATGAACAGCAGAAAGAAGGCTGCTGCACTAGCAGGAGCGCAGCTACCTTCTAAAACAGCTGGTCGGCAGTGGTCCCAGGTATTGGACCCCCATGATCAGATACTGATGACCTATCCTGAAGAAACAGTAGGTATAAAAATCTCGGAAAACCATTTTACCTAAATATTGTATTTCCTTTCCTTTAGTTTTCACATTATTGGGCTAATGTCAAGACTAGACCATGAATTTAATTGTGCAAGGGGTATGACTCAAAGCATATGACTATTATTTATTTTCCCTGCTTAAGTGACGCCACAGCTGAAGAGACTGGGACATTGCTTGACTACCTCAGTTAATACATCTGCAAGTCTCTCTGTCACTGCCTGGCTATGTTTCAAGTTGAGTGGATTCCAATGAATTCTTCTAAAGATATGAGCTTCCTTATAGGAGAGGCATGAGGACTTTGTTCTTTGTATTGTTCACATAAGGAAGCAAGTTAATGACATATCTATTTTACTTTGATATTGCTTTGCATGCTGTTGTAGTTGCATGCTAATGTTCATTTTTTATCATCGCTATATAATTGTTCTGCTTAATGTAAATGCATTCTTGTCATTTTCACCTAGTTCCTGGTTTGAAAAAGTTTCATGATAAGCAACTATTAAAATATCATTCTCACCTTTTAATAATATGCACAGTATGTAGCAGAATTCATTAAAGGACAGGTAGCCATTGCCATCCTTGTCAGCAACAGAAAACATGGCGTCCACGAAATGGGCTTTAGGGTCAAGCCCCAATGATTCTGCAAACTCTTCCCTTGACAACTCGCACTTCAGAGCTTCAGAAATTTCCTGCTTGTGAACTACTCCTGAATTTTGCTTCTCAATGTCAAACACCTGAGTGAAAATGTTATATTTCCATTATACACACAAACCGCCATATGTTACACGGTTAGTTGCGCTGCAATCTGCGATTTTTCCCCGCTCACGCCAGGCCTAAAAAAGCAGGCGTGGCGTGGAAGGGCTGTAGAAAAATGTCTAAATGTAAGACATCTCAGAAGCCAGCACCTCTTCATAACTCCGTCAATCCATCTCCAGCTATAGGGCTTTATTAAGACTGGTGTCTAAGACGCCGGTCTTAATAAATGACCCCCATAGTTTGCCAACATAGAACCAAAATAGTACCCACATATAAAACTCTGTACATACTAAATGCCAAGCTGTGTCTATCTGGAGTGTTAACATACTGCAAACAGCACCTGCATTGAGCTTGTAGGGCTAATATAGTGCCTAACAGTGCTGGAGGGCCATACACCCTATACTTAAACACACAGTGTCCACATAGCACCATATTGTGAGCACTTAGAACAAACAGTACCCAGGGGCTGTCATTCTGATAAATTGGATGTGTTATTGCCTTTACTCCCTTTACAGCATGTAGGAAAGTCCCTGGGATAATAATGGACGGACAATACGTGCCACCAGAGGTTCTGGCTTCGGTGGAGTAAGAACCGGATCACTGCGGTTACATCGGCGAATGCTGCTTGCGCAGCGTGTCTGGCCCGGTTCTTACTGGGAAAAGGTAAAGAGCAGGGTGGGTGACTGTTCCCCACGGCCAGCCCAGGTTTTTGGTGGAGTTGGGCCTTTGAAGAACCCAGCCTGCTGAGGATGGGGGTGGGGTGTGTCTTGCTGTGCTGGAGTTTTTGAGAGACAGAGTCGGTGCTGCTCAAGGAGAGAGACTGGGCGCAGCACAAACTGAAGGATAGCCGTGGGACCTGTGGTGCCACTAGCTGAAGGTGCACTGGCCTGAGGAAGACAAAGGCAGATAGCCTAGAAGCCTGCAGGAATGGTGTGACCTGTCCAGAAATAAGGGGACTTAAACCTGCGGTTTATTTGCTAGAGAAGGACATTGGTTCTATGCACTATGTGAATATGCCCCTGTGTGGTCTGCACATTGTCTGTTATGCCTTTGGTGTGAATAAAGTCACGGTGTACCCCAAAGACTGTCTGTGATTGCCTCAATACTGCCGCCGCTACCGTAGCCTACCACAAGCACATCCCCACAAGCACTATAGATTCTTTAAGTCCCAAAGCTCAACACAGCATGGAGGGCAAGACGCTATCTAAGAGGAGGGATATTTATATGAAGTTAAAGTAAAATGACATGTACAAAATTATAAAATAGCCCAATAGTGTAAATGAAAAATGATTATTTTTTTTAATATTGTACTTTTTTGCTGAGATATGATTGAAGTTACAGACTAATGGCCGATGTTGCACCGTTGAGAGTTTCTGATGACATGTCCCCTTATTTCTGTCAAGTACAGTATTGTTATGGAGACCTTTGTGTGGATTCAGATGATACCTACTTTATACACCCTTCTCTGAATCATGTAGTTATGTATGTGTGTGACATATTTAACCATTTGGATCGACACAGGGTCATCATGACAATAATGTACTGACAGAATTGAGGGCAGGAAATGTCCTCAAAAGTGTAGCTTTAAGCTTTCAGCCTTTATCTCAATTATGTCTGAACACCAACATAGGCTGCCTTTCGCAAACCATCTGCCCAGCAACAGTTTGATAGGGCACACATGGAGTTCTATTACTTTCTATTTCAACAGATACATTTCAACAGTTTCTTAAAAATCTACAGTATTTTACATTTCTTACATGGGAGAGTGAATTTCTGAAAAACGTCTCCAGCATCTCTTGTCTTTTTTTCTTAGAAATAGAGTCTTTAAGGAGGTCTCTTTCTCGCAATGCAGTAAAAGTATAGGAAACTCCACAGTCATCAAAAAATGTCTGAAGCTTTTTGATGAAGGCGTCTCGATCATGCTGGTCATTAAAAAAGAGCACCTGTGGTAAAAGTTAATGAGAAGAATGAAGAATAATGTATATATAGTATATTATATACTCATTTATAGCATATAATGAAAGGAGTTATTACTGAAAGGGATTCTAAGAATCAGAACAAAATCAGATCTGTTTTTGAGATTGCAGCCTATCCCCATTTAAGTAAATTTGCTGTGCTGCTTCTTTTGGGGGAAAAAAATCAGATTCTTTTTTCTTCTCCTGAACAAGCATTTTGACCTAGTGCATGTTATACATGGACACTCTATACAATATATTCATAATCTTACCAGATCATATTCTTTGGGAATCCTAACTCGGGCAACTCTGCTACCATCATTATTTGAGAAGGTGACCTCTATATTCTGCTGATTCTGTAACCTGATTGTCCTGGTCTTAGATTTGTTACCATCTACAACCGTAATGACTTGGTTTGGATGCAACAGAATGAAGACATGTTGGAAAGGCTCATCTCCTCCACACCATTCTGAG
This sequence comes from Bufotes viridis, assembly GCA_033119425.1. Lineage (NCBI taxonomy): Eukaryota > Metazoa > Chordata > Amphibia > Anura > Bufonidae > Bufotes > Bufotes viridis. Next base: position 145,593,161 of record CM065590.1, on the reverse strand, counting down.
GCTAGAAATACAAGTTGTATTGAAAAGGAAGACATTTTGAATTAATTCATACAGGCGAAAAACAAGAATAATAGCGAGAAAAATTACTAAGAAAAAGCATACAATTGAAGGTCACGGGCCTCAATGTAAGAAATGACTGTAATAGGGCTCCCCACCTGCTATATCCTATTTGTAATAATGATGTCTTTATAAAAGGGATGTGCCAAATTTTTTACTTATCACCTATCCACAGGATAGGGGATACGCATCTGATTAGTGGAGGTCCGATTGGTGGGACTGCCATACCCTCTGAATGAATGGAGTGGCATGTCACTCATAACCACTGCTTCTCCATTCATTTTATATGGGACTGCCATAGATAGAGCGCTGTAAATTGCTATTTTCAGCAGTCCCATAGAGAAAGAATGGAGTGAAAGTGGTCATATGTGACCTGCTGCTCCGTTCATTTGAGGGGACGGAACCCCCATTCTCACAGCTTGGCCCTTATTAATCAGACTCATATGTCCCATTCTGTGGATGGTGGATTGGTTAATTACTTGTCAGAACTCTAAGGGGTCTATGCACTCTCTCAGACACCATCACCCAGGTGTAACTCCTAATTCTGCAAACCCTGTAGCTTAGTAATGAATGCACTAAGGCAAGGATCATTAGTATATGTATAAGGCCTCATGCACACAAACGAATTTTTATTCTGTGTCCGTTCAATTTTTTATGCGGACAGTATACGGAACCATTCATTTCAAGGGGTCTGCAAAAAAAACAGAAGGTACTCCATGTGCATTCCGTTTCCGTATGTCCGTATTTCCATTCCGCAAATAAATAGAACATGTCCTACCATTGTCCGCATTACGGACAAGGATAGTACGGTTCGATTCCGTTCCTCAAAATACAGAATGCACGCGGATGTCATCTGTATTTTTTGAGGATCCGTTTTTGTGGACCGCAAAATACATACGGTCGTGTGCATGAGGCCTAACTACTGGGATTTTGCTTATCTGGATCCTAGAAATGGTACAATGCCTACATCAAATACAACAATACAACATCAAATATAAGTATTCTGCATAATGCTATAGGAGATATTTTTACTTTCAGAGGCGCATAGATCTTTTTAATATCTAATGATTATAACACATCTTATATATGTTTATGCACAGTACCTGGAAATCCTTCTCCATTATTCATTTTTTTGACTCCAGAGTCTTCAGTCTTTGGTTGCATTTTGAGGAAAGTTTGCTTTCGATACCTTGCGACCAACAGGGCAATTATAAGACTCACTAAAAGGAACAGATAACAGAACGTATGGTTTACATAACACTTTGGTGTGGCAGCCCGATGACATTATATATATTTCTGAGCAAAAATAAAATCATATTTTTACCAATAGGAAAACAGCAAAGAACTGCAATTGTGATTCCAAATCCAGCAGCACATCCTTCAAAGTAGTCTGTGACCATAAGTGGCACACACTTCTCCATGTCAGCAGATTTTGGCTGTTTGATGTTAACACATTTATCATCTAAGAAAAGAGACGAAATGGATTAACTTGTCAAGCGTTTATTATGTTGTTTTGCCGGGATACAGAACTGTGTAGTACACACTGCTGAAGAACCTCTATTTGAAAGAGTGAGGGAGCAGTACATATCAGTTTATGGTCGGCCCTGAAGAAGGGTGATATATGAAAGACCTCTTCTGCAGGAAGAATTCAGCACCTATATAGTGTCACTTAGCTCTGTATAAGCATTAGGTTGTGACATCAGACTGTGATGTCTGTACATTTTTTATGTATAGATATGTCCATAAAAAATTCCACTGTTGTATATTAAATTATTATTAAAGGGGGCCGTTTACCAAAATTGGAAAAGTTACCATTAAACCTACTGCCTTGTGGGCTAGCTCAGCTGAGTGTAATGATACCTTTCACTTAGTGATCTATTGCTTCATTTTAGACAAAAAGTTCTTTAAATGCATTTGCAAATGACCTCTTAAGGGCACAGAGGGCAGGCCAAAGTCATTCTGGGCATCCTTGAACCTCCTGCCAGCCCTTCCCTCATCTCCCTGATGGGTGAGATGACTATGCGGTAACCTGGCCCAGTCAGTCAAGAAGGAGTGTGTATGTGTTCTCAATAGGGAAAGTACACTACTGCCAGATAACTTTGACAGTAGCTAATCTCCCTTGAGAACAACAGATCAAATATCTTGATATCCAACACGCATAACCCATTTTTAAAATGCAGTGAGAAAGCTGTAGAGGAAAAGTTGGGACCCCAATACACAGTTGATGGTTTACTCGTGCAGCTATGATAAAAATCTATATGAGATGATATACATCTAATGTGTATGGCCACACATTTTTTTTCTTGCAACTTTTTCAATACCATAAATTATAGCAGAAATCTAAATAGCTAGAGTAGAGTTCAAATTACGGTGCATGGACTGCTAGAAGATGAGTCTAATAGATTAAAAGGCCTGTATTGTTATAATATAGAAACGTTAAAAATAGTTAAAAAAAAGAACAAAGTGTTTAAGGATTCCAAGGACCACTCTGGAACACTACAGTGAACATGAGCCATCAACACACGGCATACCATACAAACTGATTCAGCCAAAAGAACCAATATGTCTCTGTAAACTGTTCTACATCATCCTATCACTAAAAAGTTTCGGGAGAACAAAGGAGAAACAGGGAGACAGTAAGATGGGTCAGACTGCTTACTTGAATGGAAAGCGAAATGAGAAAGGAGAATGAAGTGAAATGTCTCTAGCTTCGACTATAGCTGTTGTTGTCCAAAAATCCATGTCAAAGTGGTAAATGGAGAAAACACATTTCATTATGACATAATAAAAAGCTTTCCAGACACGGTCATCTCAAGAATCTCACCATTCTTCAAGAAGACATTGCTCTGAGTTGCTTTTTCCAATGCACCATTCACGGAGAGAAGGACGTGATGAAAAGTAATGCTCCTAATTTTAGATATTTCATCTGGTGTAAACAACCTATACATGAAATAATTACACCAATTAAGTCAGATTATTGTTAATTGTTGGTGTTAGTACAATACTGCATATTCAGAATATTTTAGGTTGGAACAGTGTAATTTCAGGAACTCCCCTAAATTTTATCTGAAATTTAAAACCATATAGCAACACGTTTCCTTTTATCTAATCTGTTTTCATTTTCAGGCTACCAGCCTGAAACGCATCAACGTTTTATCTGCGTTTGTATCCTGTAAGGAAATAAAGAGTCCAGTCTTTTGTATGGCAGTTTTAGTCCCCCAGTCTAAGGCAGGATGTCCTCCAATGTCTACCCACTATAAACCACAATCCCCCCCCCCCATTGCCTCTAAATACTCCCAATTGTCAGTGACAATGGCCCTTATATCCACCAACTATATCCTCAATGTAACAGAGGCACTAGAGTAGTTTTATTGAAAGGTTATTCCCATCTCTTCTTTTCATGACTATCATGGAAACAACCACAATAAACTTTGTCCAGGACTAGGAGGAATTACAGAAATGGCTAGGAGGCCAGCACTATGCTGTTTTGTTAACTCCCATAGCAGTGAATAGGAGTTACATAAACAGCATAGCGCAACAAGCTACACTTTAGGAGTACCCCACATTCACTTGTATGGGAGTCATAGAAACAGCGCAGAGTTCAGGCCTCTCTGATCTTGCCGTAACAATGACTACCCATGGCTGCAGAATATCAGCATTATTCACACTTTAGCCATTTTTGGCTGAGATGGAACTCTTTAAAGCTGGCCTTTCATATGCCATATTTAAAATGAAGCTCTTTGGAGTACGCTGTATCCATGTTTTTAAGAGGTACCCATTTCTTAATAATTCGGTGCATGAAGGGCTGTCTTTAAGACAGAAAATGAAATGTTCACATGCTATAAGCAGGAGTAGTGTTGCATTTATCTTTTCACCGTTTTCTGGCTTAAAACTTAATAAACCTGTAGGACAGATGGGAACCCTGCCCACTTTCCCCACACACATTTGACATGCACAATAAATTATCCCTCCCCCCATCATTTAATTTGTCTGGTCTGCAGTGTGGTATCTGAACACTATATATATATATATATATATATATATATATATATGGTATTCAGTCTCAGTGTGGTGGTAATGTTCTATATTATAATCTATATTATGGTGGTATTATTTAGTCATGGTATGGGAGCATTATCTAGTTAAGGCATGGTGGTATTATCCAGTCACTGTATGGGTGCTATCCAGTCAGTGTATGGTGGTGTTATCCAGTCACTGTATGGGGGTGTTATCCAGTAACAGTTTGGGGGTGTTATCCAGTCCCTGTATGGTGGTGTTATCCAGTAACAGTTTGGTGGTGTTATCCAGCCACAGTATGGTGGTGTTATCTAGTCACTGTATGGTGGTGTTATCCAGCCACAGTATGGTGGTGTTATCTAGTCACTGTATGGTGGTGTTATCTAGTCATTGTATGATGGAATTATCCAGTCACTGTATGGGGGTGTTATTCAGTCACTGTATGGGGGTGTTATCCAGTCACTGTATGGTAGTGTTATCCAGTCACTGTATAGTAGTGTTATCCAGTCACTGTTTGGGGGTGTTATCCAGTCACTGTATGGGGGTGTTATCCAGTCACTGTATAGTAGTGTTATCCAGTCACTGTATGGGGGTGTTATCCAGACACTGATTGGGGGTGTTATCCAGTCACTGTATGGTCGTGTTATCCAGTCACTGTATGGTCGTGTTATCTAGTCACTGTATGGTCGGTGTTATCCAGTCACTGTATGGGTGTTATCCAGTCACTGTATAGGGTGTTATCCAGTCACTGTATGGTGGTGTTATCCAGTCACTGTATGGGGGTGTTATCCAGTCACTGTATGGGGGTGTTATCCAGTCACTGTATGGTGTTATCCAGTCACTGTATGGGGATGTTATCCAGCCACAGTATGGTGGTGTTATCCTGTCACTGTATGGTGGTGTTATCCATTACTCAATCGTGTATACCGTGTGGTTATGAGATTTATTTATACTATTTAACCCAATGTATACTTATTGGCTATGAAAGTATTACTTAGTCATTTTTTTTATTTTGTAGACATGGCTAATCTATGTACACAAATTCATGTATAAAGATTCATAGTGTATTTCCCAGGTAAGCACATACTGTAGGTCTTTGGAAGCTTTGGGGGTGTTATCCAATCACGGTATGGGGGTGTTATCCAGTCACTGTATGGTGCTGTTAATTAGCCACAGTATGGTGGTGTTATCCAGTCACTGTATGGTGGTGTTATCCAGTCACTGTATGTGGGTGTTATCCAGACACTGTATGGGGTTTTATCCAGTCACTCTATGGGGGTGTTATTTAGTCACTGTATGGGCGTGTTATCCAGTCACTGTATGGGCGTGTTATCCAGACACTGTATGGGGGTGTTATCCAGCCACAGTATGGTGGTGTTATCTAGTCACTGTATGGGGGTGTTATCCAGTCACTGTATAGTGGTGTTATCCAGTCACTGTATGGTCGTGTTATCCAGTCACTGTATGGTCGTGTTATCCAGTCACTGTATGGTCGTGTTATCCAGTCACTGTATGGGGGTGTTATCCAGTCACTGTATGGTGTTATCCAGTCAATGTATGGTCGTGTTATCCAGTCACTGTATGGTCGTGTTATCCAGTCACTGTATGGGGGTGTTATCCAATCACTGTATGGTCGTATTATCCAGTCACGGTATGGTGGTTTTATCCAGTGACTGTATGGGGGTGTTATCCAGTCACTGTATAAGAGTGTTATCCAGTCACTGTTTGGGGGTGTTATTCAGACACAGTATGGTGGTGTTATCCAGCCACAGTATAGTGGTGTTATCTAGTCACTGTATGGGGGTGTTATCCAGTCACTGTATGGTCGTATTATCCAGCCACAGTATGGTGGTGTTATCCAGTCACTGTATGTGATGGTGTTATCCAGTCACTGTATGGTGGTGTTATCCAGATCACTGTATGTGGTTTTATCCAGTCACTGTATGGTGGTGTTATTTAGTCACTGTATGGTCGTGTTATCCAGTCACTGTATGGCGTGTTATCCAGTCACTGTATGGTCGTGTTATCCAGATCACTGTATGGTGGTGTTATCCAGACACTGTATGGGGTGTTATCCAGCCACAGTATGGGGTGTTATCCAGTCACTGTATGGTGGTGTTATCCAGTCACTAGTATGGTGGTGTTATCCAGTCACAGTATGGTGGTGTTATCCAGTCACTGTATGGTGGTGTTATCCAGTCACTGTATGGTGGTGTTATCCAGTCACTGTATGGTGGTGTTATCCAGTCACTGTATGGTGGTGTTATCCAGACACTGTATGTGGTTTTATCCAGTCACTGTATGGGGTTTTATCCAGTCACTCTATGGGGGTGTTATTTAGTCACTGTATGGTGGTGTTATCCAGCCACAGTATGGTGGTGTTATCCAGTCACTGTATGGTAGTGTTATCCAGTCACTGTATGGTGGTGTTATCCAGTCACTGTATGGGAGTGTTATCCAGTCACTTTATGGGGGTGTTATCCAGTCACTGTATGGGAGTGTTATCCAGTCACTGTATGGGGGTGTTATCCAGACACTGTATGGGGGTGTTATCCAGACACTGTATGGGGGTGTTATCCAGCCACAGTATGGTGGTGTTATCCAGTCACAGTATGGTGGTGTTATCCAGTCCCAGTACGGTGGTGTTATCCAGTCCCAGTACGGTGGTGTTATCCAGTCACGGTATGGTGGTTTTATCCAGTCACTGTATGGGGGTGTTATCCATTCACTGTATAGGAGTGTTATCCAGTCACTGTTTGGTGGTGTTATCCAGACACTGTATGGGGGTGTTATCCAGCCACAGTATGGTGGTGTTATCCAGCCACAGTATGGTGGTGTTATCTAGTCACTGTATGGAGGTTTTATCCAGTCACTGTATGGTCGTATTATCCAGCCACAGTATGGTGCTGTTAATTAGCCACAGTATGGTGGTGTTATCCAGCCACAGTATGGTGGTGTTATCCAGTCACTGTATGGGGATGTTATCCAGTCACAGTATGGGGGTGTTATCCAGCCACAGTATGGGGTTGTTATCCAGTCACAGTATTGTGGTGTTATCCAGTCCCAGTACGGTGGTGTTAGCCAGTTCCAGTACGGTGGTGTTATCCAGTCACTGTATGGTGGTGTTATCCAGTCACTGTATGGGGGTGTTATCCAGTCACTGTATGGGGGTGTTATCCAGTCACTGTATGGGGGTGTTATCCAGCCACAGTATGGTGGTGTTATCCAGTCACTGTATGGGGATGTTATCCAGCCACAGTATGGTGGTGTTATCCACTCACTGTATGGTCGTGTTATCCACTCACTGTATGGTCGTGTTATCTAGTCACTGTATGGTCGTGTTATCCAGTCACTGTATGGGGGTCGTGTTATCCAGTCACTGTATGGGGGTGTTATCCAGTCACTGTATGGTGTTATCCAGTCACTGTATGGGGATGTTATCCAGTCACTGTATGGTGGTGTTATCCTGTCACTGTATGGTGGTGTTATCCAGCCACAGTATGGTGGTGTTATCCTGTCACTGTATGGTGGTGTTATCCAGTCACTGTATGGGGGTGTTATCCAGTTACTGTATGAGGGTGTTATCTAGTCTCAGGATCGTGATTGTCACTGTTTTTAACTTGTTTGTGTCTTGCCAATCATGTTTAATTTTATATGTTAATAAAAGTAATTACTCAATCGTCTATACCGTGTGGTTATGAGATTTATTTATACTATTTAACCCAATGTATACTTATTGGCTATGAAAGTATTACTTAGTCATTTTTTTTATTTTGTAGACATGGCTAATCTATGTACACAAATTCATGTATAAAGATTCATAGTGTATTTCCCAGGTAAGCACATACTGTAGGTCTTTGGAAGCACAGTCCACACCACTGAATACCAGGACCTGGCTCTGCGCTATGCAGCAATGTCAAGTGTCAATGTTATTGAGCAGCAATTGCATTTATTGTGCCATCGGTAATTATTTTTAATGCATCAAAATGGACGATTATTAATAAATTAAAGTTTAATTGTTGATCTCCTATACTACTATTCACAAGTATCACTATGATTGTAATCACTATGATTATTAAATATGCCTTTTATGGGGGTGTATTCAAGCTAATTGCCTAGGGCAGTACGAGCTACAAATACATCCCTGCTAACATACAATGTCCTGCTGTCCCACTAGTATACCATGGCATCTAAAGAGATAAATGACCTACATCAGAGTTATCTCTTATTCTGGCTGTTTAACTCCTGAGATGCCACAGTCAGTAGTAGCTGTAACATTTAAGGGTTTTGTCGGAGCGACTGACACCCTCATCGCCCATACTCCGCCACCACTTTGTTATAGACAAGTGCCCATGGGTTGCTGTGGCATATGAAGGACTAATAATTGCCTTAAGAACTGCCTTCTATACAATAGATAGGCGGCGTGTCTTATGCCGCAATACAGAAGTATTGTAGCCAGCAACCAGTTTAGTTTGTTTTTTAAAAATTTGATAAAATGGTTAAAATATTTACAGAAAGGGAAAAACAAAAAACCTTTTCCCTATTAATTCGGAATGTACGGTATTGTAATTGTATAGTAATGTTTAATAACCCAAGCTATCACTATTTAACAATTTATCTGCATGTTAAACATCATAAAAAATAAATAAAACTGCTTAAGAATTGCTGTTTTTGTTCTCAAGATTCTCCCAAAAAAGGAATAAACAGAGATCAAATGCTTCTATGTACCCCAAAATGGTACCAATGATAAAGCCAACTCATCCCACTAAAAAAGCAAACCCTCAAAAATTTTTTGAAACAAATGAAAAACTTTTGCTTTCTGATTTTCTTTAAAAATTTTTTTTTTTTTTGCGGATAAAAATCCTATGCATATATGGAATTGCTTTTTTTACTTTCTATTCCCCCCAGAAAGAATTATCAAACATTAATCAATGTTATATGTACCCCAAAAAGCACCAGAAAACACGTATAGGTCATCAATATCATATCAACCAGTTCCGACTCCTGGACCCCCAGACTCCCAGAGCCTCGCTGATCAGCTGTTTGAAAAAGGCCAGAGCACTGATCCTCTTCCTAGGCCTGTGATGTCCCGTTCAAACGTCACATGGTCTAAGCACAGCTCAGTCACATGCAGGTTAATAGGCCTGAGCTGGAGTACCAAGCACGGATGCTATCCAATAAATGGCGCTGTGCTTGGTAAGTAGCACTCACTGAAGCGCTACAGCCTCCTTAAACATCTGATCTGATATTGATCACCTATCCAGAGGATAGCTAAATTTTGGAAAATCCCTTTAAAGCCCAATCAGGTTTGATCAATAAGGGTTTAATCTTACATCCAGTCCTGTGATAATGGATCAATCAGGTGGATTATTGTATCCTGTATGATCAATCTAGTTAGACACACTAGCAGATGATTTTACAATGGCTTTAAACACTGTACATAATCAAATACATACCCATTTTTGTCATTTTCAAACCAAAATCTGTCTCCTTCTCTTATTCGATTGAATTGATTTAGGATGATTTCAGTTATAAGCAGATGATCAATCTCTGACAAGATTCCAGGAATAAGCTCCAGCTTTTCAATATCATCGTCATACAACGCCTTTAACTATTTGATAAAATAATAATCCAAGTTATAATGACTTTTTGTTTTGTATATCTTTAATTTATAATTATGTTAGTTTTATGATTAGCGCTGCTATACATGTCTTTAAAGTTCTATTTATAAAGTTCCACTGGTCATAAGAATTGGGCAATCACCTGGTACTCTGATGGGGTAGACCCGTTAAAGGGGTACTATATGATTAAGAAAGGACTATTAAGAGAGCCGAGTTAACTGTCTCAGTATGGTACTTTACTACTTCTGTATTAGGGCTCTTGCAGACGAGTTGTCACAGTGATTTTGTAGTAAAAGAGTCACAGGGAGGCACGGAGCAGTATCTATCGTGTTACTGCTTCGTGCCTCTGATGTCCACCGCGCAGCTTGGCTCTCATTCTCGCTGCGGATAACACGCAGGAGATCCGCTCGTCTGCAAGGGCCCTTAAAACAAATTTTCACATCTACTCTGTGATATCAGAAAACTTCTCCTGAGTACTAACTGATTGACGGTGAAATCCAATAATAAAAATGTATATAAGACATTATGACAGTGAACAACTGTGCCAGTATACTTGTAATCCCACTACCTCATAATGTAGAAATATGATATTACAAAAATCAAGACATTAGTCTTCTGTATACAAATTGATAATACATCGATATTACCTAGCACTATATATACAACACAATAGGTCTCAATGATATATTAAGTTGGTTGGATATCATAGAAAAATCTCTCTCTCTCTCTCTCTCTCTCTCTCTCCAGATTTCCTCTGGTGAAGTAGAGAAGCCAGGGGCAACCTACGCCTTGTTCATTTTTACAAGAGTCAACCGGTCAGCATTTTCAGTTGACAGGAGGATGCGCTTATCAGTTAGTATGCCCCGAGCAGCACTAAATACCCGCTCTGACAAAATGCTGGTGGCAGGGCAGGCCAGAACCTCTAAGGCGGGGTGTCATGTAACTGTCCCAGGCCTTGGAGAGTGTTGCCCTGCCTCTGTTGGTGTAATCGGTGTTTGCCAAAATAAGTCAGTCATGTGTGCCAAAGTCCCAACAGACAAGACTTTGCTGTCCTCATCAGGAGGATGACTATCAAACTCCTCATCCTCTTCCTTCTTTTCTGCCCATCCACGCTGAACAGATGGAATAAACCTGCTATGGGTACTACCCTCTGTAGCGGAGACAACCGTCTCCTCCTCCTCCTTATCATCATCCAAATTTCCCTGAGAAGACAAAACGGGCTTCCCCCATTTCCACCTCTTACACATGCAAAGTGACTACCTTCATTGTGAGCAGTGAGCATTTCAGTAGACAGAGAAGTGGGATAATCACGCTGATAATAGCGTCATCGCCGCTCACCATCTGTATTGATTCCTCAAACTTGCGTAAAACCTCACAGAAGTCAGACATCCATGCCCACTCATCACTTGTGAAGAGCAGAAGCTGACTGGAAAGGTGATGACCATGTTGCAGCTGGTATTCCACTACTGCCCTCTGCTGCTCACAAATCCTGGCCAACATGGGGAACGTGGAGTTCCAGTTTGTGCTCACGTCGCACAACAGTCGGTGAGCTGGCAATTGCAAGTGCTGCTGCAGTGTTGTCAGACTGGCGGCAGCTGTAGATGATTTTCGGAAATGGGCACACATGCGGCGCACCTTCACCAGTAGCTCAGGCAAATTGGGGTAGGTTTTGAGAAACCGCTGAACCACTAAGTCGAACACGTCGGCTAGGCATGGTATGTGTGTGAGCTTGCCGAGCTCCAAAGCCACCACCAAGTTACGGCCATTATCAGACACAACAATGCCTTGTTGTAGGTTGAGTGGCGAGAGCCACAGCTCAGTCTGTTCCCCTACACCCTGCCACAGATCTGCGTCGGTGTGCTGTTTGTCACCTAAACAAATAAGTTTCAGCACGGCTTGTTGCCGTTTCCCCACAGCAGTGCTACACTGCTTCCAGCTACTGACTGATGGCTGACTGGTGCTGCAAGATGAGAATTCAGAGGTGGAAGTGGAGGAGGAGAAAGGGGGGGGGGGGGGTTTGCAGCCACTAATGTAGGTGGTGGCGAAATCCTGATGGAAGAAGGGCCCGCAATCCTTGGTGTCGTTAGCACCTGTGCTCCCGGCCTCCACAACATTCACCCAGTGGCCTGTGGGTGGGTGGCTGGGTATCTGCGCTTTCGTACAAAGGCCTGGGATATGGACATCTGTACACTGCGCTGGGACACAGAAGTGGATGTGCTAGCTGATGGTGCTGGCAAAAATCCAGGTGCAGGGCAGGAGGCATCCAGGCCTGCGTCTTGGACAGCGGATTGGCCAGCATGCAACACAGGGGAAGAGATGGCAGTGGTATGAAAAATAGTGGTGGCTGGGGACTGCGTAACGTGGGGCGGCCGTCGACATCAGGCTGCGGAAGGCCTCAGTGTCCACAAGCGTAAATGGTAACATTTCCAGGGCCAGTAATTTAAATAGCTGCACATTTATTGCTATGGCCTGTGGGTGGGTCAGTGGTTATTTGTGCTTGCATTCAAAGGCCTGGGGAAAGGACATTTTGACGCTGAGCTGGGATATGGAAGTGGATATGGTCGCTGATGGTGCTTGTGAAGGTCCAGATGCAGGGCGGGAGGCATCCGGGCCTGCGTCTTGGACAGGGGATTGGCCAGCATGTAACACAGGGGAAGAGGAGGCAGTGGTATGACCCGCAGACACTGATTGTGGATCCAGGCGTTCGGCCCACCTATTAGGGTGGTTTGATGCCATGTGGTGGATCATGCTGGTGATGATGAGGTTGCTAGTGTTCACGCCCCTGCTCATTTTGGTACGGCACAGGTTGCAAATGACAATTCTTTTATCGTCCGCACTTTCATCAGAAAAGCGCCAGACTGGGGAAGAAGGTGTACCAAATTTATTAAGAGTCTTGTGTATTTTAATAAATTTGGTGCATCTTACTCCAGCCCACATTTTTACTAAGACTGGCATACGAAAGGCCAGTTTTAGTAAATCTATCTAAAAGACTGTGCTGTATTTACCACTTGCCCCTATACAACCAACCGAGATGATTGCTTTATCTAAGTGCAGCTCTCACCTCTTCTGACAGGCAGACAAGTATTGGGAATAAACAGTTCATTCACGATATCTGTTTGCTGTGTCAGCAAGTGTAAAAGAGCCTTTACCCTTCTATTTATAGAACATGATTATGAACTGATAAGAGTATTACCAATATTTCTGGAATATTGTGGAAGATAAGTTTACTTACCTGCTGTCTTATGATGGTGTTCCTGATTTTGCCCCAGTCTAAAGGTGGAAATCCATAGTGGTTCCTTAATTTGTTATAACTAGGAAGTCCCATGTCTCTCCCTCGTAGGATACTAGCAGCCAATAAGTCTGTTCGAGAATATTTGATCTGCCCATACCAGTAGTCTAAAATGTAAGAATTTTCACAATAAATCCTATTTTCTATGCCATCATTATTAGTACAAACAAATGGATCAGTAAAAAAAAATAAAGATGATGCTTAAGAGGATATTTAAAAAAACTAAACAGTTTTCTAACACTTCTAGCAGTCTTTTGGGACTAAGCGCCATAATTAGATTGGTTTGTATCCATGGGTGTAGCTATAGGGGGTGCAGAGGTAGCAGTCGCTACCGGGCCCAGGAGCCTGAGGGGGCCCAAAGACCCTTGTGCCGCATAAGAAGACACACAAAGCACTGAGGGAAGGGGGCCCAAGCTGAACTCTTGCACCAGGGCCCATGAGCCGTTAGCTACGCTCCTGTTTGTATCCATATGAATGCTACCCTATTTAAATATCGCTACTGTATATGTAGCACACAGGGCTGGAGTCCTAGGCTTGAAGCTGACCAAGGCCAACATCTGCATGGCGTTTGCATGTTCTTCCCGTATTTGCATGGGTTTCCTCCCATACTCCAAAGACATACTGATAGGGAACTTAGATTGTGAGCTCCACTGGGGACAGTTTAATGCTAATGTCTGTAAAATTCTGCAGAATATGTCAGCGCTATAAAAGTGAGTAAAATGATAACAATAATAATAATATTAATAATAGGTATAGCTTAAGGATCCATTCGCACGTCCATAGTGTATTAGGGATCCGCAATAAACCCGGCTGCCACCCCCATAGAACTGACTATTCTTGTCCGCAATTGCAGACAAGAATAGGACTTGTTATATTTTTTTCTGTCCACATCCATTCCTGCCCCATAGAGAATGAATGGGTCCGCACCCGTTCCGCATAATTGCGGAACGGGTGCTGACACATTCATGGATGTGTGAATGGACCCTAACATGTTGAGAAATGATTCTATAGAAGGCAACAATTGTAGAAAAAAGACATGGACCACACATCTACATGTTATAATTCTAATGCTGATTCTATAGAACGATTATTCTAAATGTTAGGTCCAGCCCACTTTGTAGGACAACAGGCTTTGGGTCTCCCCAGGCTCCAGGGCATGAAGGTCACTGCAACCTTTGTGTGCCATAAACTATGCCCCTTGGTACATAGCTGGAAAGAAATCATGCATTATGATAACAATGCGTTGCATATTTTACCTCTCAAATCTGAAACTACAATGTGATCTTCTTCTTCAGCTATTTGAGAACACATGCCCATCAACAAATTATCAACATCAACCAGAGTTTTCAGGTTGGGGTTCTGAAAATACAGAGAGAACATAAAATGAATTTAGTATATAGATATGAAAAGTCTGAAAAAGTAGTTCCTAAAACATTTCTCTATTCTACAAATTATGGACCGAGATTAAGGACATGGAATCCTTCAGGTTGTCTCACACCAAATTGTGTGTGTCCTATAGGGTGGGCTAGGAACATAAAATGGCCCTGTAAAAATCGAAAATGGCCCTGTATCTTAAGTGGTCCCAATTGACAGAATATGAGGCCAACATAAGTAGGCAGGGACAACTCAAGTAGGCAGGGTCAGTAGTGTAATAGTGCAGCACACAATACCACCCCAGCAGAAACACATACTACAGTGTACAGTACCTGACTTTCCCAGCGTTAATTAACACTAGGAGCATCAGGTTGTTATGTACCCAGCTGGCAGATGTGAGGAGGCCTCAGATGCCTCCTGGACACCGGTCCACCAGGAAGTTTCCTTGTAGGGTTTTTGGTTTGTAGTCCACCCCTGGTGATGTATGCTGTAGCTACTGCGATAGGAGACTTTCAAGTGACACCGTGGTTGCAGACTGGGTCTGTTCCACAGTCGAGAGATTCAGTTCAGTAGTAGGGTGACAAATTAGCCTCAAAGAAGGTGATCTAGAATTGTGACAATGTATATGAGTGTTAAAAGTCATCAGAGTGGTGTGGAGGGCCCTGAGCACGTGGCTGAAGCAGCTGTCCTCTATAACATATATGTATAAAGCAGCCCCAGAGGTTTGACTAAACTCTGCATGTGTGAAAACCTAGCTTTAGTAACATTTTTTAACATAATTGTCTCTCTTTGTGAGTCATCAAGCACTAAACCACTTTGTAAACCTCAACTGTTGTATGTTATCCTCGTGAGCCTTTTTGTCTATTTGTGTTCTCTTATTCCTGTCTGCCTGGTTATTACAAACTTCTAACCTGAACTTTAACTTGGATAATCTCATCTGCCATACCAGTCATGACCTGCAGAGGGCCCCTACAGAGGCTCCATGTACATCAAAATGTAAAATTTAGGTGTGGCTAGATCAAGGAAATTTTATGTTGTGTGGAATTTGTAACCTACAAAATGCTCACAAAAATAGATGATACCAATAAAAACTATCTTAGGATAGAAACACCAATTAAAACCCAACATAAAAAAAATGGTGGACATAAAAGGGCAGATGTTACTTAGCTCGTATGATGTACTATGTATTACAAAAATGCAAGTGCAGTATGATATAATTACACAGTATAGCAGTAAACAGATATCACAGAACATACCTACTGTCCACCAAGTACCTCATATAGTAAATATACAGTAACAGCAATTCTGCATTGTTTTTAACTGCCTGTCCACCGCTCCAGTTAAGTCTATGGGACGGCCAGAGATAGCCAAGTACAAGAGCTTTCTTTGACAGTCCCGTAGGGCTGAAAGAAAAAGCAGCACTGTATGATGCCAAAAGTTACAGTTGCAGAGCATACTGGCAAATACTGGAGGTATAGTGCATATGGCTAGTAGTTTGTAAGGGTGTCACTTTAAATGCAGAGTAGGGCAACAATCTGATTGTAGTTTTTCTCCATTTTTGACATCCACACACCAATCTTTTCATATTAAATTTCAAACTTTGCATCCAGATTTTATCACATCACTAACCTCTCGGTTCCAATAATTGTTGCACAAGCGAAGAGCAGATGATTTTCCACCGTCCTGATTTTTCACATTTAGTAATGCACAATTTTCATCTCTAGAATAACAGTGTGAATACATATTTATGGTACAAATTGTACAGACAAGACTCATAGCTGACTTACTGTCCAGAAAATCACTATGAGAGATATTAAAATTGGTGTAAAGGAAAACAGGCTCAGTTGCCCATAGCAACCAATCCGATTCAAACTTTCATTTTATAAAGGAGCTCTGTAAAACTTAAGGTGGTATCTGATTGGTTGTTATGGGCAACTAAGCCAGTTCTACTTCACACCAGTCTTGATAAATCTACCCCTATATTCTTTATTGCTGTTTTTTTTTACTTTGTCCATTAATGCAAATACCGTGTATTTTATGTAGCTATCCATATGCTAAGAACATCCCAGCTATAAACAATGGTTGCTGGTGAAAATAGATGAATTAATCGAATTTAATCAGAATTCTCCAAAAATTCATATCAAACCTGAATCCAAATTTTTGCCAATTGGGTGTGGGTAAATTTCTCAAAATGGTATCAGCAGAAGACAGAACAGAGGAAGAAGGAGAATCACCTAACCCCAGGCACTGGCAGACATTTGCAGCCAAAAAGATAAACATTTTTGGACCTTTTTAAAAACCTTTTTTTTTTTGGTACCTTTTTTTTTATTTTTTTAGGGTACTTCCACACTAGCGTTTGTGTGATCCGGCAGGCAGTTCCGTTGTCGAAGCTGCCAGCCGGATCCGCTGTTCAGTGTGACAACTGACAGCATTTGTAGACAGATCCGGGTGCGGATCCGTCTACAAATGCATTGCAAGAACGGATCCATCTCTCCACTTGTCATGCGGATGGACGGATCGGTCTTGCAGCCTTTTTCACAGTTTTCCCGGTCAGTGCATGCGCAGACCAGGAGGACGGATCCTTCCTTCAGTAGTTTTTTTTTCGCAATGCCCGATCCGGCACTGATGCAAGGCATTCCGGCGACTGATCAGGCATTTTGGACGGACATAATACCGCAGCATGCTGCGGTATTATGTCAGGCCAAAACGCCTGACAGTGACTGAACGGAAGGCATACTGATGCAAACTGAACGGATTTCTATCTATTCAGATTGCATGGGGATATGCCTGATCAGTTCTTTTCCGGCATAGAGTCCTTTTGACGGAACTCTATGCCGGAAAAGAATAATGCAAGTGTGAAAGTACCCTTAAACTACAGTGCAGTTTATTTTTAAAGAGGCTGTTTTTTACCACCTGCAGCCATGTGTTTACCCATAGCTATATATATATATATATATATATATATATATATATATATATATATCTATATCGCTGTCACTTTAAAATTAGTAATGCTGACTTGGGGGTAAAGAGCTTAAAATGAGTTGCAACTGGAGCACTTTCAGTTTGGGTTGAATTTATTGAAACCCTAATCGAATTGCCTGACCGAGTCAAGAAATTCGCTCATCACTAATGGCAATTCTTTGTGGCAAACAATCCTTTAAAAACTACCTGTGTATATCAATACAGCACAGTATATTTTTATTAAATTAACATTACACCGTGATATTTACGTAATTTATCATCATTTGGCCTGGCATGACTTGTAATGGTGGAGACTCTTCATGAAGACAAACAAAATAAGGGTCCATTCACACGTCCGTGAATGTGTCAAATTATGAAGAACGGTTGCGGACCCATTATTTCTCTATGGGGCAGGAATGGATGCGCACATGTCCTATTCTTGTCCGCAATTGCGGGCAAGAATAGGCAGTTCTATGGGGGTGCCGGCCGGGTGTATTGCGGATCTACAATTTGCAGATCCACAATACACTACGGACGTGTGAATAGACCCTAAAAATGACACTCAAATATTTAGATTTTTTCATAACCAATCTTCATGGGTCCAACTCCTGGCCATTGAACATCCACTACCAGAAAAGTATAGAATGTACAGATCAGCTAGGTCTGCAACAGTTGGAGCCGCTCATTCTTATGCTTACGCTCATTCTTATGCTTATGCTTCTTATGCTCAACTGCTTATAGAGATGAGTCCATATGATATCTATATACCGTAATGTTAAGGAAATGCTAGTTTTTAATTTTTTTTTTTTTTGTCTGAACTAAAATGCAAAACGATACCTCATATAGACTCCTGAAGGCGTCATGGTATACAACATTAGTGATGTTAGTGCCAAAAATTCTGGAGATATGCTTGGATCCACATGCTGTTTGTACCCTAAAATATGAAGAAGAAAAAAATATTTAAGGTCATTTCAAGATGATAGAAATAAGGATGAGTAAAGCGATTAGTAACAAACTGGGTTTGTTACGAATTTCACAAAAATTTGTCAGCCAAACGAACCTGAAGCTTGTCAGGTTCACTTTGGACAAATTCAGTAAAATGGCATGCAGCACCATTTTACTGCAACGTGTTGACAGGAAAAACCACAAAGAAGGAAGATGAAGGATGCTCACATGACCCTAGGAGGAATTGGGGGGAAGCTTTCCCTTGATTGGCTCTCAGGCTGAAAGACAGCCTGGATAAGCCAAACAGTGGGGCAGCAGACAGGGGGAGGCACAATCACGGATCTTTACTAGTATAACAGGGACAGTGTAGGAAAAAAATAAAAAAATTATTGGGTCTTTGATCAGGGAAAGCAGTTTGAATAAGTGAGGGGTCGGGCACAGTGCTTAATAACACAGTTGATACAGAATCTCATTCTTGCTGTTCTTCTCAACAGAACTAGCCTCCTGTAAGAAAAAAATATAATTTTTTCTCATTTGAACAGAGACAGCTGTTTTTTCCCCAAAACTTCAAGTTTTTACATATTATTGTTACCAGTACAGCATGCTAATAGCACTCTGCTATTGAGCAATTGCTCATTTTTTCAGTGCATTATAACTGTCCGGTGTTATTAAACGAGTTGCATTATAGCAAAAGCATTTTATAGCAATAACTCCATTTTTAGAACAGTGACATTAAATGCAAATTGCACCATATACACACATATGATCACCTCTCCTTCATTCTTATATTGTTGGCGTACGTGTATGTGTGTGTGTGGGGGGGGGGGGGGCCAATAATCACATTACAAGTTTGCAACCTATGTTTCACAGTAGAGAGACGTCTTTTTTGAAACTGAGTTTTTGAACGCAACTCACATAGTAGTCAAATGTTATACCAGCCTGTCCTGCATGTGTTGGGGGAGGGGGGGATAGTTTCTGTGATTTAAAGACATAGACCAGAGGTAAAATGATAAAAGTCTCTCTTTGCTCAGTGGAAAATATAGTAGTTTGGACAAAGTACAATTTCTATCCCCAGATGATGAGGTATGGTGGCCAGATGATGTGCGGTTTTGCAGATGAATCATTTTATGTCAATAACATCAATGTAAGACTAGTGAAATTAAATGCAAATTACACCATAGACACAAATAGAATAATCACATTACAAGTTTGCTTATGTTTTACAGTAGAGAAAGGTATTTTCTGTTGCATTTTTAAATGCTATAACATGGTAACACATCGGTAACACATAAATCTTACCAGTGCCAATACTGCATTATTCCCAAATTAAATGATTAATAGCAGTTTTATAGAAGGAGAGCGACATTTAGATGAGCCTCTGTCTTTTAAGGGGTTTTCACCTCATCAATTAGCCCTTGTACGGCTTAATACATTAATACAAGTGACTTACCAATATAATCCTTTTGTGTAAAACGCCAGTGTTATCAGTATTTATTCTATTTTCCATCCTATTATAGATTGCTCATTGTCAGGGGTTACAGACACCGCTACAATGCAGCAGCACTGGTTACGCTTTTTCACTGTAGAAAATCAATCCAACCTCTCTGGTGGCCAAGCTAGTTGAAATGCACATAGGCCCATCCTGGCCACCTGTAACTGCATTTGTAGTTAGGATGGAACAGCTCCACGGCATGCGCAATAGCCCTGGAGCTGTTGTACACAGCTATTTAACTGAAGTTTCATAGCAGCGCAGGCTCAGAAATGTGCTTGCAGAGGCAAACTATGCTAGGATGACTACATCCTGCCGCTTGCCCGTGCAAGTGCATTCCCCGCAATCAAACTTTCAGTTAACGCCCCCGTACATATCAGGATGTTCAGGACTGGTGAGACATTCCAATCATTTGTGTGACTGTACCAAACCATTGACTTTTCATTTTGGAAGATAATGAGATTACATTAAGCTTTATAATAAAATGTCTGGAACATGAAAGGGTTTAAAATGAAAGACCCAGGCCTTGTCCTCCCAGAGCCCTAATGTGGGTAGTAGCAACACCAGCTATGCGGCCAGAGGTAGTAGTGTGGTGGTGGTGGTGGTAGTGGGGGTGGTAGTGGTGGTAGCGTGGGTGGTGGTGGTAGTAGTAGTAGGCCATAGTTCTCCTTGGCTTTGGAAAGGCACAATATTATCATTGAAGAGAAAGAGGATGAGATTGTAGATTGGATGGCTTACTCCTCCTCTCAATCACCATGCACTCTGGCAGATATCAAGAGAGTTTCCCTGTTGATGACTTGTATGAGAGCAGTCAAAGTTTGGACTGCCATGAGAAGGACGTTCAGAGGGAGGTGGGGATCCCATCCATATCTGTGTTGGTGGTATTGCTGGTGGCATTGCTGGTGGCACTTGTTGCCACAGTGGTGGCAGTAGAGGGAATAGTAGCAATAGTAGCTCCCTGGGTAAAAACAGAGCAGGGAATCAGGAAGGGGTCCAAGGAGCCAAACATGAGATATCACAGTCAGATAAAAGAGGCAGGGTAGGTGAGGACAATCATTGTGTGTTGGATAGGAGCTGGGAACTGAATTGGGATTCTATGGAGGAGGAGTGGACATCTTAGAAGAAAGGTGGTGGTCGAATTGGCAAGAAAGAGCGGATACAATGTATAGTCAAAACTTTCCAAAGAGCTGGCACGGCCAGATCTGCTTCTATTGTGGTCAGCTCAGGAACTGGTGATGCCACTGATACTGTGGATGCAGGCTTAAAAATGCCAGACCTAGGCCAAGCTCTGGCTGTGCAAGCAACTCCCATATGGTGTTTTTTATCCGCAAATCCAGCACACAAAACCACAGCTGTGTGCAAGACCAGCAGGATTAAAATAAGCCATTGGTAGAGCTGAGCAAATTTATGAAAAGTTCGATTTGGCTGATTTGCCAAATTTTACAATAAAATTTGATTTGTGACAAATTACTTCATCACAAAGCATATTTTTTTTGTAAGCAGCGGGTGCAATGACAGGGAGCTGCGATAGCGCCACCCCTGTTATTGTACCCCTCGATGCATCGTTCATACATGATCGTGGCATCTGAGTGTAAAAACAGTGTGAAATGAACACATTTAATCAAACTTACCGCCTCCATTTGCTCACGACGGTCCGACTACCGCCATCTTGCTTAAAGATCTTGAGCGAAATCTCGTGCAGCACGAGATTATGTCACCACGCACGGGATTTTGGCTGAGCTCTTCACTCAAGATGGAGGCTGGCGGCTAGTCGCGAGCAAATGGAGGAGGTAAGTATGAATTTTTTTGTTTTTTACACTATTTAAGGTTAAATCGATTCAGCATGGGCATTCAAACATAAACGGAGGTACCAAGGCTCTATTGCAGCACGTGAGGTGGCATCACCAAATCAAATGGGAAAATAGAACTTGCCAGCATTCTCATTCAGAACAAATCTATCCTCCTTTTCCTGGTCTTCTTTGTGACATCTGGTCTAAGCCTAACTCTCACCTGGCCAAGTTGCTGGTGGTTCAGGCGCTGCTGTACCACATAGTTGTGGTAAATATGGCACACTTCCATGCCTTTGCCTAAATGTCATTTTTCTGGAGTGGTGGAACTGTGCTGAGTCTCTTGGCTAGGCAAGCAAAGGTACCACTGCTATATGGAAAATTTAATTCTCAATGGTCCACAAATGTGGTGCATTTTTGCACCTTCGCCTAATTTTCATTTTTCTGGGAAGTGGTGCAGGAAGTGTGCTGGGACTCTTGGCTAGGCAAGCAAGGGTTGTGCGGCTATAAAGCAAATATAACTTTTATTGGTCTGCAAATGTGGTGCACTTCCATGCCTTTGGCTAAATGTAATTTTTCTAGAGGGTGTCCCGAGTGGTGGGCTGGGACTTTTGGCCATTGACATTATTTGCTATTGCTGTCATTGCATTCAAGAGCTTAGGGAGGGGGGAGAGAAAAAGCAAAAGTTAATAAAAAATAAAAAAAATAAAAAAAATAATAATGAAAATAGATAACATCTTTTTCCTAATAATTCTGTTGCTAGGAGACTAGATGGTGTTATGGTTTATACCAGTTTTCTGGACAATTGTAGCAACTTTGTTTCGGGTAGAATCGATTTGGATCTGAACTGAACTTTTTGAAAAATATGGCAAACCTGAAACAAACCAAATTTCAAAAGGTTCGCTCTTGTCCAGTTGGAAGCGAAAGCATAAATGTTCAGACTCTTGCCTGAACCAATGATACCAACAAGAGATAGATAGATAGATAGATAGATCACCACAGAGAAAAACTGTTTCCTGTTTTACAGGAGAATGACTAGTGCCAAGTAGTTACAGGTGTATCCATTATTATGCTGATATCACAGGATGACTTGTATGAGATGACCAAGTTTGAAAATAAATAATTTTGCATTGCTTACAGCACACATTTTTTAAAGAAGCTGTTCATCTCTCAGAAATCAATTTGGGATATCTCAGTCCAGAAAGAAAGGTAAGTAAGGATACATTAGTAGATACTTGGCACCAGACAATGCATGATCCCCAATGCAGGAGCGTATATTTTCTTTTATTTCGATATAACGGTTTACTATACAGTCTAAAACAAAAGTAGTTATTTTCTTTATTTCAACACTCTATGACCTGGAAAAATACACCTATGTCTATATGTTGCCAAGGAAGTTGACTGTGACTGTTGAACCTACTCTTATTGACTTAATTTATTGTTGCCTTTTGTATTTTATATTTTTGAAATGTAAAAAAAAAATCATGATTATTTGTAGTTAGTGATATCAAGGTTAAAGATTTATTTAACGTGTGATATGTAGACATTCAGTTATATACAATTATGTACAATAGCAATTTTTTTGCCTTTTTGCTATTAACAGCTGTTACATACCATTATAGTCCGGCAAATTTTGTGACAATGAAGGGAGGAACCTAGGGAGCCATTCATAAAACACAATATTCTAAAAAACATAAAACGGTACATTACAATTTGGTCAATAATGTAAAATGTCATATATAATATTTTTAACTAATTTTTCAATTTGGCTTAGTATTTTCAAGATGAAAAAGTTACATTATGAAACATGATTTGCATTGTCTCTACAGCACTGTGGAATATGTAACATGAAAATATGAAAAAACACTACCTACTGACAGGGAATGTTCCACAGGATTGGCGCATAGCAAATGTGATGCCAATATTCAAAAAGGGTCCAAAAACAGAGCCTGGAAATTATAGGCCGGTAAGTTTAACATCTATTGTTGGTAAACTGTTTGAAGGGTTTCTAAGAGATGCTATTTTGGAGTATCTCAATGAAAATAAGCAAATAACGCCATATCAGCATGGCTTTATGAGGGATGCTAAACGAATTGAATCAGCTTCTATGAGGAGGTAAGTTCTAGACTTGACAGCAGCGAATCAATGGATGTCATATATCTGGACTTCTCCAAAGCATTTGACACTGTACCTCATAAAAGGTTAGTATATAAAATGAGGATGCTCGGTCTGGGAGAAAATGTCTGTATGTGGGTAAGTAACTGGCTGAGTGACAGAAAACAGAGGGTGGTTATTAACGGTAGATACTAAGATTGGGTCACTGTCACTAGTGGGGTACCTCAGGGGTCAGTATTGGGCCCTATTCTCTTCAATATATTTATTAATGATCTTGTAGAAGGCCTGCACAGTAAAATATTTATTTTTGCAGATGACACTAAACTGTGTAAAGTAATTAACACTGAAGAGGACAGTTTTCTGCGACAGAGGGATCTGGCTAGATTGGAGGCTTGGGCAGAAAAATGCCAGATGAGGTTTAACACTGACAAATGTAAGGTTATGCACATGGGAAGGAATAATGCAAGTCATCCGTAACTATTAAATGGTAAAACACTCGGTAACACTGACATGGAAAAGGATCTAGGATCTGCCAAGGCGAATAAGATAATGGGTTGCATCAAAAGGGGCATAGATGCCCGTGATGAGAACTTAGTCCTACCACTTTACAAATCACTAGTCAGACCACACATGGAGTACTGTGTACAGTTCTGGGCTCCTGTGAACAAGGCAGACATAGCAGAGCTGGAGAGGGTTCAGAGGAGGGCAACTAAAGTAATAACTGGAATGGGGCAACTACAGTACCCTGAAAGGTTATCAAAATTAGGGTTATTCATTTTAGAAAAAAGACGACTGAGGGGAGATCTAATAACTATGTATAAATATATCAGCGGTCAGTACAGAGATCTGTCCCATCATCTATTTATCCCCAGGACTGTGACTGTGACGAGGGGACATCCTCTGCGTCTGGAGGAAAGAAGGTTTGTGCACAAACATAAAAAAAGGATACTTTACTGTAAGAGCAGTGAGACTATGGAACTCTCTGCCTCAGGAGGTGGTAATGGTGAGTACAATAAAGGAATTCAAGAGGGGACTGGATGTATTTCTGGAGTGTAATAATATTACAGGCTACAGCTACTAGAGAGGGGTCGTTGATCCAGGAAGTTATTCTGATTGCCTGATTGGAGTCGGAAAGGAATTTTTTTCCCCTTAAGTGGGGAAAATTGGCTTCTGCCTCACAGTGGTTTTTTGCCTTCCTCTGGATCAACTTGTAGGAAACAGGCCAAACTGGATGGATAAATGTCTTTTTTCGGTCTTATATACTATGTTACTATGTTACCTGGTATGTTGCAATCACCCATTTCCTTGCGTTCTGAAACAAAACTTCATCAGACCAATCACTGTTCTTCTTTGCCAGGTCTTCCGCTATAAAATTGTGGTATCGAAACCAAACAAGGCTCTCTGCTTGGATAAATGGACTTTCATTTCCCATAGCATTACCAAAGCCTATAAATCAGATCCAAATTCATTAATAAAATTCATAAAAATGTTACAAAAATGGTAAATGGCCTACAAGTATACAACCAAAGAAAATCACTAATGCTAGTGATACATTTATTTACCAGCTTCAGAGGTTTGATTTAAAAAGAACATAATTCAACCAAGGATAATTAGACAGGTGAAAAAAATCAGCTTAGTTGTCTTCCACTAGGCATAGGCTTCAAAAAGTTTATTGTAGAAGTACCAGAACCAAAGTGGTTTAAACAAATTAAACTCCATTAAAAATTGAATAGACAGCCCACACATAAGATAGCAAACATATAGCATTAACAGATGAAGAAAACCTCAGGTAAAATATTTCAGACCAGCCTGGCCTTTTATAACAGCCCAACCTCAAATACTTACAGTAGTACAAAAGAACTAGGTTGGCCTGAAACAAGTTGCATAGGGTTTTCTCTGCCAATGCAATATGTTGGATATCCCTGTTGTGTGCTGTCTTCTTGATTTTTAATGGCTTAATAGAAGTGGGTTTGTTTTAATCATGTTGGTGGTGGTGCCTCCATTACAAAGTTTTTGAAGCCTATGATAAATGAAGACAAACATTCTACACATACTATCTCCATCTGATTTGTATGTTTGCTTAAATGGTCTTTAAGGGGATGTTCCATCAGAGACAAGCCCTTTCAAAATATGGCCACCGGGCCGATTAGCTTGATGACGCCAAATCTTTCTTCTAACACCCCATACAAATAGCAGATTTTTTGGGAAACTCATTCTACAAAGCATTGTTGTATTAGGTAGCAGATATTTAGATGAATGGCCATCCATGTGATACAGGGACAGCTCAAAACCCCAAAATTCTGGCTCATGGAGGAGGTTCATAGTTGGTGGACATCCTTTATGATCTCCATACTGTATGCTCTAATAAGTCATATAGATAGGAATTATCTTCATGAGACAACCTTTTTAACATTCCTCAGATCTTGCAAAGATTTTTTTTATGCAGCATGAAGACTTAAAGGAGTTCTCTGGTATTTTTATAAAAACTGCCTTTTCTTTTATCCCATTGAAGAAAGACATTTTAGTTAATACTTACCTGTCCCTTGTTTTGCTGATGCCACCGCCCATGCTGCACTCACACAGGCCAGGGGGTCTTCCACTTGTGTCCTGACTAGAGGTGAGCGAATTTTTTTACAAAATGAGGTTTTTGCTATTGCTGTCCCTAGAGCCTTCCCACATCTGTCCCTGCACTCAGAACGCTGGAAAATGTCTGAATCCAAGATGGCCACCGTATTTATAGGGCTGTGACATGATAGGGCTGGCTGGCTGCTGATTGGCTGCATGCATGGCATTATGGGTCATCCCACCTTCCCAGAGTCCCTTGCCCCATGTCCTCACATGTGTAGCTGCTATTTTAGAAAAAATTGCGCTTCGTTACCACAAAGCGTGAGGAAATTCGCATTCGTTGCGAATCAAATTTTTCTCGAAATTTGTAACTAATTCCACTTCATCAGCTTCGATTCACTCATCTCTAGTCCTGACCAGTCTTTACTATTATGTATCTGAACAAGAAAAGAAGCGCAGATATCCTGTCTGCACCTGGGCAGAAGAGCCTGTGGGGCAGTGTTATCCGTAGAACAAGGCATCGATAATTATTAACCAAACAGTCTTTCTTCCACAGGTTAGAATAACGGCAGTTTTTATACAAAGCCCAGATAACGCCTTTAAATTCATAGCAAAATTGCTTGTAACATTTTATTTGTTGTCCTGTGTATTAGCCTTTTAAACACATCTTGGGAAACAACCAGTTGCTTTACATAGACACTTGTTTATAAAAATGTCTTTATGCCTATATTATAAACACACTTACTATATATTCCATCATTCCCAGTTTTGCCTGTTGAAGGATCTGGAACTCTCCACATAGGAAGACTTTGCGTGGCATATGGTGGATAGAGTCCTTCTGGTCCAGAAGCCAGCTTTCCTCCAGAGAAACTTCTTAGAGAATCACTCCAAGAATGGGATGAGCCATAGATTGAGCTCCCATCTATCCATGCTGTTACTGTATTGATCTGGAAAATTATTGAATTATTTGTCATACAACTACTATAACATTGGTAGATGGTTTGAGAACAAGCACAACACAAATAAATTGCAAACATTTAAAACAGTACATAAAAAGGACAAGACCAAAAACATTCAGAGAATGTCCATGATAAGAGATAGTCTCCTCAGGCCTCAGAACATCATATATC
The DNA here is from genome assembly GCA_033119425.1 of Bufotes viridis. Classification (NCBI taxonomy): domain Eukaryota; kingdom Metazoa; phylum Chordata; class Amphibia; order Anura; family Bufonidae; genus Bufotes; species Bufotes viridis. The sequence continues at coordinate 145,565,808 of CM065590.1, read as the reverse complement.
TGAAACATGAAAATGCATGACCAATCAACACATTGTATAAAGCCAGATGGCTTTATTTTAACAGAATGTCATTCCATTTTTTGACCACCCTGACGCTGTTATAATCTCAGACCACAAGATGCATCATAAACCTGTCTATTACTGTGAAAAAAGAAAGCACTTGACAAAAGGACTGGTGCACATACTTAATATATTTGGGTCAACGAGAATGCACAAAAAATTCTGGCACAAATAAAGTAACATTTTAGGCTACTTTCACACTAGCGTTTTTGCTAGATCCGGCAGGGTCTAGCAAAAATGCTTCCGTTACTGATAATACAACCATCTACAGTCATGTGAAAAAATTAGGACACCCTTTGAAAGCATGTGGTTTTTTGTAACATTTTTAATAAATGGTTATTTCATCTCCGTTTCAACAATACAGAGAGATTAAAGTAATCCAACTAAACAAAGAAAACTGAAGAAAAGTCTTTTCAAGATCTTCTGTAAATGTCATTCTACAAAAATGCCTATTCTAACTGAGGAAAAAGATAGGACACCCTCACATGTATTCCCTCTTAAATTGGCTCAGATCTCACACAGGTATATCACACCAGGTGCACATAATTAGTAGATCGTTACTCTGCATGTTGAATGAGGCTTGCCCTATTTAAACCTCAGACATTTAGTTTGGTGTGCTCCTGACTGTTGAAGTGAGTGAGCACCATGGTGAGAGCAAAAGAGCTGTCAGAGGACTTCAGAAAAAGATTGTAGCAGCCTATGAGTCTGGGAAGGGATTTAAAAAGATCTCAAAAGATTTTGAAATCAGCCATTCCACTGTCCGGAAGATAGTCTACAAGTGGAGGGCTTTCAAAACAACTGCCAACATGCCCAGGACTGGTCGCCCCAGCAAGTTCACCCCAAGAGCAGACCGCAAGATGCTAAAAGAGGTCTCCAAAAACCCTAAAGTGTCATCTCGAGAACTACAGCAGGCTCTGGCTACTGTTGATGTAGAAGTACATGCCTCTACAATCAGAAAGAGACTGTACAAGTTTAACTTGCATGGGAGGTGTGCAAGGAGGAAACCTTTGCTTTCCAAGAGAAACATCGAGGCCAGACTGACATTTGCCAGAGATAAAGTTGACAAAGACCAGGACTTCTGGAATAATGTTCTTTGGACAGATGAGTCCAAAATTGAATTATTTGGACACAACAGCAGAGGACATGTTTGGCGTAAACCAAACACAGCATTCCAAGAAAAGAACCTCATACCAACTGTGAAGCATGGAGGTGGAAGTGTCATGGTTTGGGGCTGCTTTGCTGCAGCAGGACCTGGTCAGCTCACCATCATAGAATCCACGATGAATTCTACTGTGTATCAGAAGGTGCTTGAAGAACATGTGAGACCATCAGTTAGAAAATTAAAGCTGAAGCGGAACTGGACCATGCAACATGACAATGACCCAAAACATACTAGTAAATCAACCAAAGATTGGCTGAAAAAGAAGAAATGGAGAGTCCTGGAATGGCCAAGTCAAAGTCCAGATTTGAATCCCATTGAGATGCTGTGGGGTGACTTGAAAAGGGCTGTACGTGCAAGAAACCCCTCAAACATCTCACAGCTGAAAAAGTTCTGCATTGAGGAGTGGGGTAAAATTTCCTCAGACCGATGTCGAAGACTGGTAGATGGCTACAAGAACCGTCTCACTGCAGTTATTTCAGCCAAAGGAGGTAACACTCGCTATTAGGGGCAAGGGTGTCCTATCTTTTTCCTCAGTTAGAATAGGCATTTTTGTAGAATGACATTTACAGAAGATCTTGAAAAGACTTTTCTTCAGTTTTCTTTGTTTAGTCGGATTACTTTAATCTCTCTGTATTGTTGAAACGGAGATGAAATAACCATTTATTAAAAATGTTACAAAAAACCACATGCTTTCAAAGGGTGTCCTAATTTTTTCACATGACTGTACATCTGTTATGAACTGATCCAGTTGTATCATCTTTAACATTGCCAAGACGGATCCGTCATTTACTCCATTGGGGGTGCTGTTCCTTCCTCAGTGGGAATAGCACCCCGAAACGCGTTTGGCGTGAAAGGAGTGAGCGTTCCATTGCTGCAGCGTATTGAGGACATTACAGAGGAACCAATACGGCTGAGATTATCTATTGCCCATTTTGACATTTGTCCGCTTGCCGGTCCAGCGCTGAATCAAGTCCGGACTTTAGGAACGCACATATCCACTCTACTGATGGCACCTCTGCTTCTTCCTCTTGCCTAGCATCCGGGTTATGTGGGACGCCACGCCGGAGCATAGCGCACCACGTGGGACACCGTGTAAGGGAGGTTGTCGGACAGCAATGCTGCGAGAGAACGGTGAAGATTGGCAAGCACGCAACCTTGTACAACCTTATATAATACACCACAAGTGCGTACAGACAATATCATAGGAATAATAAAGAGGATTGGACATCCCAACGGTAATGAAAGGATCTATTGTGTTCTAATATTTGACATACTGGTGCAGCTACATAAACTGTTCTATACTGCCACCCTACAGTGTTGCATTGGTGTGGGGTCATAATGTCGCTACGATATTGCGACTAACACAAAAGGCTCAATCTGGATGTGGACTTAAACCATGATGGTTGGACTATTATGTTATTTATCTTCTCCTTATTGATGGGAAAACCTAAGAAGAATGCCTGAATTAGGAGATTTTACTTCACTGTATTATTATTGTGTATCGTTTCAGCATTTATTTTATAGAGCTACAAATAAATTATTGGGTGTTCTTGAGTGTGTGTGCCCCTTGATATAGCACGTTTCATATTCAGTTTTTTGGCCAAAGGGTGGGCCTACAAGGAGAGCACCTATCCATAAACGAAAAAAGGTTGAGCCGCTGAAATTTGTGACTATTTTCAAATATTGCATGTAAAACGCCAAATATCCTCCACATGGCGTTGTTAGGTAAATAATATATGATTACGTGTGTATCCTTAAATCGATGCATAGTGGGTATTCTCAGTATCAATAATGGTGGCAAATAGTTTTTACATTTTTATCTTATTTTATGTGAAATCTCTCACTACAGGAAGTGTTATGTTATATTTTACTGTGATCTCTAATTATATCTAATTAGATTAGATTTTATTGAAATTATACCCTATACTACTACTACTAATTGCCTTCCTTAACCATTGGTTGAGCCTATCCCAGTATTTCATTTTTCCCCCTGACTTTATTGTGGGTATAAAGCAAACTGAGCACAACCGATGAGACCGTTGTTGTGCACTTAGGTGAGCTACTCACTATATATCCAACTGACAATACTGGCCCACATTTAGTATTGTGAGTGCACCTAGACGTTGTTGGAAATTATGTCAACTCTTTGAGCAAATTGGGGATATTTTTTGCATTTGTTATGTGATTTTGTATGTCTAGTTTTAGCAAAATCCACTGTGCCTATCTCACCAAGGGGACATAGTTTAATGGAAGATGGGAGTAGTTTAGCGAGAAAGGATGTGGCCTAAGATTCACCATTTTGTGTGAAAATTGCACCACAATTCTGGTATAAAATTCTGTTGTAAAGTAAGAAAACCAATTGTTGCCACAAAATTAGACAAATGTGTCTAGCCATGCCCCATATCTATCATCCCGCGGGAGCTACTGTGATAAACCTGGTGTATTTCTGCACCAGTGTTGTGCTTGAGCACACCTTGGGAGCGATGCAAGCGTGACAAAAGCTGCTTGTAATCAGCAGCAGCTTTCCTATCCTCTGCACAGTCAGTTTCTTAGTCTAGGGGTACAGCCACACGTTAAGATTTCTTGATGGAGTTTCATAAGCAAAAACCAGGAATGAATTTAAAAAAAGACTAATATCTGTCCTTTATACTTTCTCTCCTTTTATGATGCACTCCTCTTCTTGGCTTTCAAAACTGCATAAGGAAACCTGCATGTGTGGTCGTACCCTAATACTGATAGGTACAATACATTCCAATACAGGGGTATTAAACCATGTATAAAAATATTATAAAAAAAAGGATCAGAAAAGGATCAGAAACAAATATATATATATATATATATATATATATATTTGCTATAAAATATATGCTAAAAAAATGTTTTTTCAATAAAAATGCTTTTATTTTATTACCATATAAATAAATCCCAACAACCTTTTTGCCCCCCAATAATAATTTTTAATCATACATTATATGTACTCTAGATGGTGCCATTTAAATACAAATCATTCTTCCAAAAAAAGCAAAAAAAAAAAAAAGCACTTATACATCAATTTTAAGTTGCTTTTTTGCAGACATTTCTGCAACTGAAAATCAGTTCTATCAATCCTAATGGGGTTGTTTTGGTGGCAAGCACATGGATTTCTGCAAGCCCCATTCATCTGAATGAAATGGATTTTTAGTTGCAAACATTTCTGCAATAAAATGTGTTGCATGTGAAAGCACCATTATAGTGAACTATGGCCCAAATACCATGATTGTACAAAATACAGTCCTTTGCTTTTGACTGAACTTGAGTGCAATAAAATTCTCTTTAGAAGAGGGCCAGCAATCTACAAGGAGAAGGTCAGGTAGGCAAATGTCGCTGAAGAGAAAAAAGATTTGTTTTTTAACCTACTCTAAGTAGTGAATAAAGACTATGGAATTGCTGATGCCTCTATTGAACCTAGTGATCTCATGATTATGATTAAATTCACACGTCAGTTTTTGGTCAGTGATTTCCATCAGTGATTTTGAGCCAAAACTAGGCGTGGCTCTAAACAGAACAGGTTCAGATCTTTTGGATTACAATGACTGATGGAAATCACTGACCAAAACACTGACATGTTAATGAGGCTTTACTGGATGACCCTGGCATGACACAGCCGCTGTGTGTTAGCAGAGCGACATCAGCTCTGCCAATGACTAATGGATACCCTAGTTTTAGTAGAAAACTGCAAAATAATCTGAAAAATGATAAGGTGTGAAAGTGTATGACATAGGGCTCATGCACACGGATGTATTTTCTTTCCATGTCTGTTCCATTATTTTTGAGGACCGTATGCGGAACCATTCATTTGAATGGATCTGCAAAAAAGTTACTCCGTGTACATTCAATTTCCAAATGTCCGTATTTACGTTCCGCAAAAAAAATAGAACGTGTTCTATTATTGTCCGCCTTATGGACAAGGATAGTATTGTTCTATTTGGGGCCAGCTGTTCCATTCCGCAAAATACGGAATGCACACAGACGTCATCTGGATTTTTTACGGATTGCAAAACAGATACGGTCGTGTGCATAAGACCAATCAAAGATAAAAAAAACACACCACAAACCATACCAACATGTTACTTCTGCTACCTCTTTCACCCAAAACTATACATATTATGTATAAAAACATCAGAAAAAAACAAACGTTTTAATACTTTCTTTTAGTCAATTTGCAAATTTAAGAAATGAAGAACTGTTAACTGATTTTTGCACTGTACCCCTAAATAAACTAAAAAAAGAAAGTTGTTTCTCTAAAAGGAAATAGTTCTACATGGCACAAAAGCACACAAAAATATTTTGGTAGGACAAAATGAAAAAAAAATATTAATAAAATAGGGTTGTTAAACCCTCATGGTTTCAAAATTGATTAACAATTCATGGTTGTTTCAGGCTTAAATACTCTGGTCATAAAGAGTTAGGGTACGTTCACACGACGACATTTGTCGCGTGACAATAAGTCGCACTATTGTCGCACGACAATTTTTCTAATGGGAGTCTATGGTGTCGCATTGCGACACGCTGCTACTGCGACGCGACAGTCGCAGAAAAATCCATTCAAGCGCGGTAAGCACTCACTACAGGCAATGCAGGGAGGCAGGAGGAAGCTGTTATACCGTATATAGGCACAGTTATCATATATAACTATACTATATACACGATACCTGTACCTGCAACTTAATAAAAAATAATAAAAAATATGACAGTTACACTTTAAAGAGTTGTCAGATATTTTGATGGTGGCCTATCCTCATGATAGGCCATTGATATACGATTGACAGGGCTCCAACACCCAGCATTTCCGATCAGCTGTTTGAAGAGGATTTGGCACTCTGGTGAAGTCCATAGCCTCTTCCTACGCTATGTAACATCACATTCATTGGTTACGTGGCCTAGGCACAGTCGTTTCCATTCAAGTAAAAGGGACTGAGCTGCAGTACCAAGCACAGCCTCCATACAATGGACAGCACTGTGCTTGGTAAGCTGGGAGCAGGCGGCAGCACTGATCAAAGTGCCAGAGCCTCTTCAAACAACTGAGGGTAGTTCATCAATATCAGAATCTCAGAAAACCCATTTAATTCTGTTTAACCTGCATTACCTGATTTCTTGGGTTGTTGGGACTTTTCCCGCTATCTTGAGACCATTGAATTCTTTGGAATGGCAAAACCACATTGCCTCTTTTCTCAGGATCAAACACTGGATCTCCAACAGGAATATGAATATTTAGAAATTCAGCTGGACATGCTGGCATTTCTGTAGACACTATTTCTGAAAGGACATGATAGCCTGAAAGGGAAATGGAAATTCCTTTGAATATCTAAAAACATTTCCACATGTTTTATAATGTCTGATAGTTCTTTTCAACGACTCTGATGGTTTAAAAATGGCCTCAAAAACATAATGATTAGATTATGAGAGTCTACCCATATACCATATTTCTAACTCCTTTCTCTAAAGCCAATGCCCTGACTAACTATCTAAGTCCCCTTTCACATGGGCGAGTTTTCCGTGCGGGTGCAATGCGTGATGTGAACTGAATCCGGACCCATTAATTTCTATGGGGCTATGTACATGAGCAGTGATTTTCACGCATTACTTCTGCGTTGCGTGAAAATCGCAGCAAGGTCTACATTGTGCGTTTTTCACGCAAAACAGGCACCAGAAGTGAATGGGGCTGCGTCAAAATCGCAAGCATCCGCAATCAAGTGAGGATGCAGTGCGATTTCCCCGCAAGGTTGCTAAGAGACGATCAGGATGGGGACCCGATCTTTATTATTTTCCCTTATAACATGGTTATAAGGGAAAATAATAGCATTCTCACTACAGAATGCTTAGTAAAATGTGGATTAAGGGGTTAAAAATAAAAAGAATTAACTCACCCTATCTCTTCTCTTTACTTCAATCATTAGCTGCTGGCTAAAGGACCTGTGGTGACCATGCGATTGGACCATGTGATGAGCGCAGTGACGTCATCACAGGTCCCATACTCAGCAGCTAATGTATGAAGAAGAGAGAAGAGATCGGCAACTACGCGATCAAGTGGATAAGGTGTCTACCCATATACGCACCCGCATCTTATCCGGGCGTCAAACTTGACGGCCGTGTGAAAGAGGTCTAACTGTCTTTTATTATGTCAAGCTACATCTAGGTCTAGCCCAAAGGACATTTTTGTAACAAGGTGACAAATTATATAGTGAATGTTGTCTCACCAAAGAATACTGCCATCACTGTCAAATTTCTAGAGGATGGAGAACCTGACTCTCCTTTCATGACTGTATTACTGATTTCCCGTGGATTTGGCAGCTCTGGTTCTGTTGCTACTTGATAAACTCCATCAGAGTAACTTGCTGGGATGAAACGCATCAGTTTAGAGCCTAGTAAAGACCAACGAAAATTGCAATTGTAAAAATTGGGTATAAATGGCTGCTTTAATTTTCTTGGTATTCCAGTTCTTGCATTAGAATAAAAAACAGGTCATTAACATATTGGAAATAGTGGCAGTTTATTGGTATCCAAAAATGTAAAAAAAAGTGCAATTATGCTAAATTATAATAATAAGGCCTGCAGATCAGGATTGTGGGTTAAAGTTTTTAGGTAACTGATCATCTGCGCTGCTGCAGCCAATGACTGGACTCAGTGGTGACATGTCCCCAAGTGGCAAATGATCCAATAGTGGTGTATCACTTTGGGACATGCCACTGCTGAAGTCAGACATTGACTGTAGCGCTGCACGTGATCTTGTCCATACCTCGGCCAGATTTAAACAATCTGGGGAACAGAAGATGCTGGAACGGGAGCCAGGGTCAGATCAGTATTACTCTTTCATTAAGGCCTCATGCACACGACCGTTGTCCTGGTCCGCATCCGAGCCGCAGTTTTTGTGGCTCGGGTGTGGACCCATTCACTTCAATGGGGCCGCAAAAGATGCGGACAGCACTCCGTGTGCTGTCCACATCCTTTGCTCCATTCCGTAGCCCCGCCAAAAAAAATAACATGTCCTATTCTTGTCCTTTTTGCGGACAAGAATAGGCACCTCTATAATGGGCTGCCCGTTCCGCAAATTGCAGAAGGCAATTTTTTTGTGGATCCGCAATTTGCGGACCGCAAAAAACGGAATGGTCGTGTGCACGAGTAATACATGCTAGGGACCATAAGTAAATAGTGTGAAGCATTTCCAGAAAACTCCCTTTAAGATAATCTGATCATATAATTATTCAGAATGGCTGAAGGATTATATAGGTGTTTTTACACATATAAGATCTGCAATGTTCCCCAGAATATAATAGCAATATTTCTCACCTTGGGATTCTCTAATTTTTTGGCCCATTATCTTATGGTGAAGTCACAAGCAGGAAATAGGGACCATAATTTAGGCCAGTGCCTGCCGTTCTTGGGATGTTTTTCTAGAATATTTTTTTTTTTTTACTTTCTGAATTAGTTGATTAGATCTATCTTTGCACCTTCAATGTGGTATGATGGAGTCCTATGCTAGTATTGGCTTTGTAACCATTTATAGAGTAATATATTTTTACAGTTCTGGGATTTCCTTTGGGATATCACATCCTTTTTTATGTCCTTATGATAAGATTCAACATATAGTTATAAAACAGGTCTGGTTTCAGTCAAGCCTGATTTAGTCAACTAGTTAGTACATAGGAGATGAGTGCCAGAGTGGGTCTTTAAAAAAAAATGTAGAATTAATTTATAATCTACATTAGTCTAAATTTGATAAAAGCGGATGATTTCAACCAAAATAATTGTTCATCAGGGGCAATTTTAATTTTAGGTGACGAATAACAGATTGCTGTCAATTGAAGAAAGTCATCCGTGTTTCAAATTTTTGCCTGAATGTCAGACAAAAGGTATTTTATTTAAACAAAGATTGCTTGTGGATGAAAGATCTTACTTTACAAGAATGTTCCCAGAAAGATCTTAGGTTCTTCACCTGGTGCTACTGTTCTTGAATGGGCAGGTGTAACAACTGTAATGGCAAATATGAACTAAATTGTAGAACCTTCTGTCTAATGTGTATGACCACCTTCAAGAGGTTATTCAAGATTTTGATACTGATGACCTATCCTCAGGCCCCACACCCTACGCTCCTAATGAGCTGTTTAGTTGTAGTTGTTAGTCGCCACCAAAACGTCCATTACTCCATTTATTGTATATTGGAAGGAGCTGGTAGCTCTATTTCAGTGAACAGCAGCTAGAAGGTAAAAATTGATTGGTGAGGTGCAGAGGTGTCAGATTCTCTCTTTACTGATGTAAGGAATGGCCAAAATCCTGGAAACCTCTTTAAAACTCTGTTCACACTTGTGTTAGCATTTCCATCATGTTGCTATGGCTTTCAGATATTAGTATGGGTTACTCTGCTTTTGTATTTTATCTAGAAATAAATCTGAAACTTGATAAACCCATTATAAGTCAATAGGGAGGAAAATTACATAATATAGTTGTTCATAAAGAATCTATCATATCTGTTATGGATCTTGTCTAAAAGGAAGCCATGCTGCTAGTTTTAATAGAACGTAATTCATTTTGTACAATAGTAAGGGACATCTGGGTACAGCATACTGTACATACAGTTTCATATAGTTTGCTGAACCCTTATAATTGACTTGTTTCTTACCTTTGGAACCCATGCTATGATAGGCTAGGTTATTATACCACCCATCATAACGTTGAATTTCCCAGTTCACTGTCATCTGTGCTACATCTGTTAAGAAAAGGAGTCAAATTATTAATGTAGGTATCAGAAAGAACACATAATTTTAATAATATACAGTACAGCACCTAATTTTTGCATTTTACAATTTTTTTTATTATTTATTATATATGAAGCAATTTGACATCTTCTAAATGACTAATCGTGTTTAAGACCAGGAAACAAGCTAAATGTTCAAAGTCCGATACACTTAACGTAATATTGTTTGATGTATCACCCAACTAAGGATGTACTGTATGAACTTCATATTTGCCTAGATAACAATGCCATTACCTAATAACTATTAGCTTGGATCCAAGGCAAAAACATGACAGTCATACATTATGTGTACTTAGCTGATTCCTCATAAAATGGTGATTATAATAAACTTAATATTTAGCCTATGTATCTGTATGAAAGACTATATTCATACACTGATCAGTTTTTTTTAAGCTGCATGCATTTTTAGTTTTCCAGATGGTGTTTTGTTGCTCAAAATGCAACTAAATGCATCCCAAATGATCTATATGAAATAAGTCTTATGTGTGACTTATGTATATTAGATTAGGACTGTACACATTGAGCGCAGCACGGTCCAGTCTCAGAAGTACATACATGTTGAATAATAGGTGTTCGCAGCTCTAAAATGAAATAGGAGGGTCACTTCTTTGAATATAAAATTCTCTACCGCATGCTGTTGTTCTATTTGCACAGCTAAATTGACAGAGTTTCACAACAATCAACAAGTGGTCTCACTGTAAAACACTCTATCCAAGAGAATACAGGACAAGGGCCACAAACGTAGTGAAATACCACACTCCAAGTAAGTTATTTAACACCAAGCATATGACATGTGACAATACTGCATGTCCGATTCGAGTTTCACAGGGCATCTGTAGCTAATGTGAAACTCGAATAGGACGTACAGTATTGGCACATGTTTTATGCTTGGTGTTATTTTTAATTCTGTAAGTACAATATATAACTTGCATAGAGTCCATATCTGTGTGGTATTTCACTATGTCTGCAGCCTCTGTCCTCTTTTCTTTTGGACAGAGTAGAACTGCCGTGGGACCACAAATTATATTTTTGGGAAGTTTACATTTTCTTATTCTCAGGACTTGGTTGGTTACACACGTATTATAGAACCTTTGGTATGGTTTACTGCTTCATTAGACGTTGTGGTGTCCTTCTTATCACATGTTTTATTTACTCCCAGCAGAGCGTTGCTCAGAGGATCACACTGCTGGCTTACTTTCTACCAATACCCATACCTGGTTTTCTCCAGGTAAGCAAAACACAAGCACCCGGCAATCAAAACAATGTACAGTACATAAAAGAAAATGTGACTAATCAGACCAGGCCACCTTAGTCCATGGTACAGCTCTGATGTTCACGTTTAAGCAGAGGACAGAAGTCAGCACAGGCATTCTCTTAGTGGCTACGCAAGCCTATGCACAGCAAGCTTTGTGTTGTGACACCTTTCTATTGTAGCCAGCATTAATTTTACCAGCAGGTTGCACTAAAACTCAGATGAGCAAACCTTTGCTTCTGACATGCATCTCTGGTGCCGATTTCCCTTCAAGGGTTGTCCTTCCTTGGATCACCTTTGGTAGCCAGTAACTACTGTATACCAGGATCACCTCCAAAAGACCAGCTGTTTTGGAGATGATCTGACACAGTCTTCTAATGTCTTCTAATCTGGCCAATTGAAGTTTCTCATATACTTATGCTTGCCCAGTAAAGGGTTGACTGTTCATGTACTGCCTAATATATCTTATCCATTGATAGGTGTCTTTTAATTGAAAGACTTATTGCTATTCACTTTACCTGTCATTTGGGTTTAATGTTATGGCTGATCCATGTACGTATCCACATTATACAGTAAGCACTCCTAAATGTCTGCTAGTGCAGGGTGCTTAGGAGTAAAATGGTATATCTATGGGACAGACTTAATATTTCTGCCTTACTTTCTGCTTGTGATCCATGTCAGGATAATTCTATTTATGTCTGATTCATTATTATTGGCAGCGGTCGGCACATTGGCATTTGCTTCACATCGGGCCAGAATATAGTATTAGATCAAGTAGGTGCTGGTACAAATTGTGCCAAATTTTAGCTCTGGATGCTTTAAGCTCATTTGGTTTATTAGACTTGCTATCAAGCCAAACGAGCTGAGGATGTTGCAATGCATTGTTATTTAACGCAGAAGAATAATAAATAAGAAGAAAAATGCATAAAATAAGGTGCAAAATACAGGTACAAAAATAATAAAGTATATGCCCTACTCTCTTTGCAGAGAATTTGAAGGTCTGAATTAGAAAAACATAGCTCTAAGGCCTTTAAAGAAATATTAAGAAACTAAACAACAAGGAATTTTGGTTCTGAAACAAAACGATTAAAAAACTTTAAAATTTACTTTAAGACAATCTAGAAGTTATATAATTCTAATAAACATTAAAATAGATCCTATGGACTGTGAACATTTGAAGCATAGTTATAAAAATGTATTTTTTTAGCGAAAAATGTACTTACCGAAGCACATCCATGAATGAATCAAGAAAAGCCAGAACTGTTTTCCAGTCATGATTGTTGAAGGTGTCTTGAAAATAAATATGCAATAAAGTATAAAAATAACACAATATATCATAACCAGGAGATGGGTTACATAGATATAAAACATTTTTTTTATAGTTGGGTAGTGTTTGTTATCCATTCCACTGCATTTCCTTATGTGAGATGCCCATGAACAGATTATGATCTCTGTTTCCTGCTATTCCTGTATTCCACTAGTATGTGAACTTGAGCTTAATGTGTATGTTAAGCTATTTGTCACTGACACATTACACATTTGCATAGAAGGAATTGCCTAATACTTATTTCTTTATAATGAAGAATGGCAAACAGTTTCTCTGATGGATTTGTAAAGTCATAATGGGAAAAAGGAATTCCTGATACAGTAGCACACCTTTTTTTGTCTACTTTTTTAAAGGGAAGGGTTCTTACCACAGACTTTGACACGCAGACTAATGCCAAGTGTGCCATTTTTCTCTGGTCCTGCTAAGTCTTGTCAGACAAAAAACCTTATATTCAAGACCAAGATGTTAAGAGTAGACCAATTATGAAAATATATACACATTGGATATAGTTTATATGTTTGTATATAACTCCTTCATTGTGATTATTTTGTTACTAGTCTTAATGGCTGGATTTGTCAGAATTTTTTTTAGGTTAAAGGGGTTATCTAATATTTTTTTATTTCATATCCTCCCTCATCTTATTACAGTAACAGTTTTTTCATTTATACTTCCCTGGCCGGCACTGCGCTCCCAGTCCTATTATATGCTCTTGGCACTGCTGGGATCACATGAGATATATTGTGCATGTGATCCTAGCCTGGTTATAACTTATGGCATGGCACATGTATGAGAATTAATCTCTCGCTGGCGCTGTGGTGAGAGATTCATTATCATGTTCTGTAGGTTGGAACCAGACTCGGATCACATATACAACATACAGCATGTGATCCTGGAAATACAAATTTAAAAAAATGTCTTTGTAATAATGGAAGGGGTGGGGAGGAATATGAAATAAAAAAAATATCGGACAACCACTTTAACATATGATTGAGACATAATTTAATAGAGCAAAGGTGCGTGTTTTAGACATGTCTTCTTTTGCACATGGGTACGCTCCTGTGAACAGAATTACTTAGGTGTAATTACAGATAAGAGCTGGGCAGATAAAAAAATGTTAATTAATGGTTTAGAGACGTAATCATTAAATGTATTAGTGTGTTGCCTATGGGTCTATCAGCTAGTACTAATGTTCGATGTTGATATGGATATAGCGGGTTGGGGTCTGTGATTGCATTTTTTCTGTGGAGTACCTTCTGAAGGCATAGTGGATCCAAATTTTAAAGAATAGATTTGGTTTCTGCTTCTTTGCTGGATTACAGAAGAGAATCAGTCAGACTATGACAAAGCATAACTATGATTTCAGTCTAAGCAGAGCATTATACTTTTCTATGTTGCTTTTCCTTATATTGTCTTAAACCTTTATTACACAATTATTTAAATTTCCAACTTTTATGAGGGAACGAATGCCGTAATTTTATTTACATTCCTCTTTATAATCAGCAGAGATAAAAACTTTGTTCCACTGCCAACAAAGTTTCCAAATATTCTCCAGAGATTACTATCTCTGTTCTTAGTCCTCTTAGAAATATACAGTAAGTACAACATCCTGATATTTAATACTGTCTTCAACAATCCTTTCCCTTTCGTGTTTTTCATGTCATCGTCTACATTTCATCTAAACCCAGTCCTGAACTTATCTACAGAGGTATCTATTCTTCAGCCTTCAAACTTGCTATCATTCTTCTTATACTGAAGAAGCCCTCTATACTCTCTACCCACAGTACCTTTTTGTCTTCTCCTATGTGCCATGTATCCCTCCATCCATCCATCCACCCCCCAACTCCCTTAAGTCTGTTCTTCATTTTCTTACAAAGAAATCACCAATGTTGAAGCCAAACCAAGGACTTTTCTCCATAGGAAGAGTGTTCCATCTGTAGACAGCTGTTTCGGGGCTCTTGATCCCTCACCCATACAAAGTAAAGTGCAGATAGGTCGCACTTTCTCCATAATCAACTGTGTTCTTTTAAAAGAACAATCCCCCTTTCCCAGTCCCACCACCAAGAATAATCCTTCAAAGCCTCCTTCAAAGGCCCATTATTCTCTCCTATGTCCCATGATTTAGTATGCATAGCTCCATACCATGCCTGAATTTGTTTTTAACTTAAATACCTAATTTTCTCATTCAGTTTCCTCATGTATGTCTGAAAATAACCTAAAACACATAGGGTCATTTGAGTGACAGAAAAAAGAGGGTGGTTGTTAATGCTACACACTCAGATTGGGTCACTGTCACTAGTAGGGTACCTCAGGGGTCAGTATTGGGCACTATTCTCTTCATTAGATTTATTAATGATCTTGTAGAAGGCTTGCACAGTAAAATATTAATTTTTGCAGATGACACTAAACTGTGTAAAGTAATTAACACTGAAGAGGACAGTTTTCTGCTACAGAGGGATCTGGATAGATTGGAGGCTTGGGCAGAGAAATGGCAGCTGAGGTTTAACACTGACAAATGTAAAGTTATGCACATGGGAAGGAATAATGCAAGTCACCCGTACATACTAAATGGTAAAACACTCAGTAACACTGACATGGAAAAGGATCTAGGAATTTTAATAAACAGCAAATTAAGCTGCAAAAACCAGTGTCAGGCAGCTGCCGCCAAGGCCGATAAGGTAATGGGTTGCATCAAAAGGGGCATAGATGCCCGTGATGAGAACATAGTCCTACCACTTTACAAATCTCTAGTCAGACCA
This sequence comes from Bufotes viridis, assembly GCA_033119425.1. Taxonomy (NCBI): domain Eukaryota; kingdom Metazoa; phylum Chordata; class Amphibia; order Anura; family Bufonidae; genus Bufotes; species Bufotes viridis. The sequence continues at coordinate 145,550,460 of CM065590.1, read as the reverse complement.
CACATGGAGTACTGTGTACAGTTCTCAGCTCCTCTGAAAAAGGCAGACATAGCAGGGCTGGAGAGGGTTCAGAGGAGGGCAACTAAAGTAATAACTGGAATGGGGCAACTACAGTACCCTGAAAGGTTATCAAAATTAGGGTTATTCACTTTAGAAAAAAGACGACTGAGGGGAGATCTAATAACTATGTATAAATATATCAGGGGTCAGTACAGAGATCTGTCCCATCATCTATTTATCCCCAGGGCTATCACTGTGATGAGGGGACATCCTCTGCGTCTGGAGGAAAGAAGGTTTGTACACAAACATAGAAAAGGATTCTTCACTGTAAGAGCAGTGAGACTATGGAACTCTCTGCCTGAGGAGGTGGTGATGGTGAGTACAATAAAGGAATTCAAGAGGGGACTGGATGTATTTCTGGAGTGTAATAATATTACAGGCTATAGCTACTAGAGAGGGGTCGTTGATCCAGGGAGTTATTCTGATTGCCTGATTGGAGTCGGGAAGGAATTTTTTCCCCTTAAGTGGGGAAAATTGGCTTCTGCCTCACAGGTGTTTTTTGTCTTCCTCTGGATCAACTTGTAGGAAATAGGCTGAACTGGATGAGCAAATGTCTTTTTTCGGTCTTATATACTATGTTACTATGTTACAGTATCAAACTGGTGTAAAATAGAACTGGCTTAGTTGCCCAAAGCAACCAATCAAGTTCCACCTTTCAGTTTTAACAGTTTCTTTAGAAAATGAAAGGTGCAATATGATTGGTTGCTATGGGCAACTAAGCCAGTTCTATGTTACACCAATTTGATAAAAGACCCAAATATTCAAAACATTGTGATCTCCTCTTGTTCACTTTCCTAACTTCTCTATGACCTTGCACTGCATAATATGTTAATGCTATACAAATACAAGTGATAATAACCATAATAATTATTATTACTAGTCTAGTAGTATTCCTAATAATGTCATCATCATCATCATCTTTACAACAGTAAATGGTTCTGTTCTTATTCCTGCCTCACAATTTACTCGACTTCGGGCAAACCTTTGGACTCTGTCCTTTATTACCCTTCTATCAAATGAGCATTACTATATTATATATTAATGTATTACAAATTATGTAGAACGCGAATATTTGAATTGCGAGTTTTAATCGCGAAAATCACCACTTATAGAATTCACAAATTTTTAGAATTATAGTGCCATATATTCATATTCGCTAATAGTGTTGATTGCAAATAGTCTAACTGTGAATTTATCACAAATTTATTGCGAATATCGGCACTTAGCAACATCCCTAGCAACCAATAAGAAAGTTGTCTACCCCTTACTGTTGATCGCGAATATTGTAATCGTGAAATTATATCGCGAATATGTTACATTGTCGATTTTCGCAATCAAGTAAATAATGACTGGAGATCACGAATTCTCGAATTTGCGAATTTATGTCATTCATCACTAATTACAAATAAAAGAAATGTATATTTTTTTAATCCATGTGGCATAATGGTAATCAGCCAAACTAAAAGTAAATTCACTTGTAATCTTAATAAAACAATGTGTTAATGCAGAGTAAGGTTTCCCTCATGTCCTCAGAATTAACATAATTGATCTAAGTATTATTTTTCACCATCCAATGCACATAATAGTGCATAAAGTAATTCTACATAGAAATTCTATCAGTAATAGCACTTAATATATAATTATAGCAGATATAAAACTCACCTCTGTAAATCTCAGCACAGCTTTCCAGTAGTGTGCAGTCAGTGTCACAGGAATACTTGTGTATGTGACATTGTGAAGGAAGTGAGTGCAGTTCAGTAGCACTAGGGTTGGGCATCTGCCTGATTTGAATAATGTCATCTATTGTTACAAGAATAGGAGATATACATGGACATTATATGATGCTGAGCAAACTTTGTCTCAAAGTTCTTTCCTCCATTTTTTTTTTCTATTGCAAGGAGGTATAAAAGGACTGCACTAGCCTCTTAAAATTCCATTTCAGCTCTTCTAAACCTACTGACCTGACACGCTTACAAAGCTTCCAAGATCCGTACAATTAAGGTCAGTATGCTCATTTCTTTAGGTGGCATAATTTTTATTTTATTACACATTTCTACTTTGAGGTTCCATTTATATATTGCGATTAGATGGTTTTTATTATGGTAATTTTTGTGTTATTTGATTTATTTTCATTTTTTTTTTTACTTTTGCATAAAATACCAAAACGCACCGCATGATCCACTTGATGCTAATAATAATTAATGATAATAATGATAAAAATAATGATAAATGAAATAATAAAATAATAGTAATATAAAAAAGTTAAATAATAATAATAGTAATAAATGATGATATGATAATAATAAAAACAACAATAATAATTGATTTCCTGTGACTACACTGCGCCCAGATGGTCATCACGCAGCCTTTGTTCCTGGGGGCTCACCATCTAATAGCAATATCTCATATTCACTCAAAATAAATGCTGTCACCCAATATTATTGCAGCCATCCAATTTATTGTATTGTGTTGCAGGGAGGTTTTACTTTTCATTTCATTTTTAGGTAAATAGTTTATAAATTTTATCATTTATTAATAGATATTTTGACCAGATCTTTTCTACATTTATTATCCAGGATACCAGTTTCATGACTGATATCTGAAATTTACACCTTTTATATAATGCCAAGTCAAATATGAGCATATTTCACTGGAGGGCTGTGATTATAAATTGTAACCTGGTTGAGGGTGAGAGATTTATAAGGGTGTGTATCCATACATCAGATAAAGAGTTGTGCTGATGTCCCTTGGTGAATCTTCCTAATGGTGTTATAAATATCTGATCATAGGATATTACGTTCCCATTTTGCTGGCATGTACACCAGTATGAGTCATTCATCGATGTAATATTCAAACACCAAGAAGTTGATTGTTTTATTGTGTGCAAAAGGCTATATTCATTTAGTGCACAAAATCAAAGTATGTTTTCCTGGGAAGTAATTAGTCACCCTTTATTACAGTAAGTAGAATAACGCTTTCTTACACCCATTGGCTCATAATGTGTGATGCCATTTTTCTGGGGGATTGAAGTACTTAGATATGTCCTTCTGCAAAAATATTAACACTAATAAATAATACTACTGAGGATATCTAATATAGAAAAGATAGGTTCTAGTGGTCAAAACAGTGGTCAAAAAATCTGATTCTTTTCTGCTATTGATGGAAGTGATGGACCACAACAAGTGATAACGGGGTCCACTGGGTTTCTGTCACGCTGCACTATTTTGTCTGCTTTCTATCGCAGATGTGAACGCAACCCTATGCAGGCTTAAAGATCTGACTTTTTGAGCTGCTGAATCCAGATTTTAGTTAAGCCAAAGAAAATTGTCAACTCACTCTTTAAGGATGAAGGCCTGCATACTTGCCCTTCAGTGGTTGTGGAACTATAACACTGGAAGGCAATCATGTTGGGAGTTATAGTCTATCTGCAGCAGCAGATGAAGGGAAAGATAACCACTCATGGATAAATGTTTTCTTTTTCTGATAAGCAGTAATGTGTTGGCCAGTTTCATCATATCCTCAATAACTTTTTTTATCGTTTGTGTCAATACAGCCAGTAAAACCGAACTCACTGATGGTAAAACAGATACATTGTGGCCCAGACTTACTCATGCTAAATATGGCATAAACTTTAGACAGACTGTCTAAATTTGCTGCAATTTACCGCATGGGCTCAGGCTGGATGATACATGTGGTGCAGGAATAGACGTGTTTCTCCGACTCTAAACCAACTGTTGGCTTGCTTTAAGACAAGATTTTTACGCAAGAATTGCGGTGCTATTGTAGTGCTATTTTGGACCCAAACAGCACATCTCAGGCCTTGTCCCTATGCCATGGTGAACCCCCCCCCCCCCCCTTTCTAATGAGTCTCGTTCTCTTTTCAAGCAAGTGTCTCAGAGGCTAAGTTGCTTCACTTTTAAGACAGATTTTAGGTGCAGACACATTTGTGAATTTAGGCCTAGATTATGCCCAGTGCAGGACCTGATGACATTAACTATATTCAGTCAGTTGGTATGTCTGAAACCAAAAACTGTCTTATTACTTCCAGAAACTGTACCACTTTTCAAGTGATTGGGGCTCAGCAGTAATGCTGATACAACCTAAGCATAACAGAAGCTAAGGCGTATTGTGGGCCGCAATGCACGAACACCGACCGTGGGGTAGCCGCAGCAGATCGCAGACCCATTCACTTGAATGGGTCCGCGATCCGCCCGTTCAGCAAAAAGATAGAACATGTTCTATCTTTTTGCAGAACGGAAGTACGGAACCAAACCCCACGGAAGTACACTGTAGTGCTTCCGTAGTGTTACGTTCCGTGAGCCCATTCCACACCGTTCCGCATCTCCGGATTTGTGGACCCATTGAAGTGAATGGGTCCGCATTCGTGATGCAGAATGCACACGGAACGGTGCCCGTGTATTGTGGATCCGCATATGCGGTCCGCAATATGGCAACTGGACACCTACGGTTGTGTGCAATAGGCCTTAATAAAACCCTTGAACCCTTGGCTCTTGATAAATGGCAACTAAAAATGAAAGAAATCTGGAAATATTGTGTATTTCTCATAAGATTAGAATATATAGAAAAATTTTCAATTTACGGTCAACTCCTTCCTGAAACAGCAATTTTCCATTTTTGCATTTTCATTTTTTGTTCTCTGCCTTCCCAAAGCCATAACTTTTTTATTTTTCTGTTCACATAGCCATATGAGGGCTTGTTTTTTGCAGAACAAGTTGTTCTTTCTAATGCCACCATTTAATATTGCATATGATGTAGTGAGAAGTGGGAAAAAAAATCCAAATGGAAAAAAAACATTATTCTGCCACAGTTTTATGGGTTTTGTTTTCATCATGTTCATTATGTAGTAAAACTGACTTTGTGCTCTTTGTTTTCCTTGTCAGTACAATTACGGCGATACCAGAATTATATAGTTTTCCTTTCATTTTAATACTCTAAAAAACTTAATTTTTTCTTTTCATCTCCATATTCTGACCCCCCTCTTTCCCATAATTTTTTTTATAGCTATATCTACAGAGATGTGTGAGGGTCCATTTTTAGCAGGACGATCAGTAGTTTTTGATAATAACATATTGGGGTGTGTATGGCTTTTTGATTCCATTTTTGGGGAGGTAAAGGGATGAAAAAACGTCAAATCTGCCATTTTGTTCCCTTTACGACATTTACTGTATAGGATGTTTCTTTAGAGGGGAAAGGGGGAGTGACTTGAATATATATTTATATTTTTATTTTTTACTTTTTATTAGGTCCCCAAGTGGACCACAACATGCAATCATCAGACTGCAAGTTGTATACGGTAATGGAATTTTCTCCATTTTCCTATACAGAAATAGGTATATTACAGTTCAGTGCTACCATCTTTTTGCCTGGATTGTAATACACAAGTAATGGGCCTGGAAGCTTAGTTCAGGCACAGGCTCATAACTGCAGTGGAACGCCTTCCCTGATCTCTGAGGGGGTGAGGCGTTCCAGCCCATGAAGCACGGATTTCCCAGTTTCCAGCTTCTCGGATGCTGTGGTTAAATGTGATGTTAAATGTGTGCGATTGGACGTTAGCCGCGGGTATCTGTTGTGTGAAACAGCAGGCACCCGCTCGCTATCTTTAAAGATCCGACATAAAATCATCAAATAATCACTGATTTCCAGATAAAAAGGTTTGCCTTAATTTGGCAAGTAACCTGACATGGCTATGTAAGAAAACATCCATTCAAACGAACGGCAGTACACTTGTGTCAGTAAGAAAAAGACACAATCAGTGCCAAAGGGGTTTAAAGGGTATCTCTCAGCAGGTCTGTACCTACAATGAAACTAGCTGACCTGTTACATGTGCACTTGGCAGCTGAAGGCATCTGTGTTGGTCCCATGTTCATATATGCCCACATTGCTGAGAAAAATGATGCTTTACTATATGCAAATCAGCCTCTAGGAGCAATGGGGGAATTGCCATTAAACCTAGAGGCTCTACTTTCTCTGCAACTGGATCACCCTCTGCATTTTAAACGACATGGTCAGGTATGGTGACGCTTTACTGCCTGGTCCTGCTTAGCACAATACAAATGTCGCAAAACAATGCCCTTTAAGATTGTTTGGCCCTCATTGTATTTATGATTCAGTAAATACTGTACTTGCATTCCCCAGAAAATAACAATTCTGGAGAATCTTCTCAAGAGAGTGAAGACATTTGTATTGTGCTATTTCTCTCTTAAAGAGATCTTCCCATCCTAAAACAGTTCCCTTGACCTCCTTGTTCTGTATCTGCTGTATGCGGCAGCCAGAGGTGGTTGGGATCACCAGTGAAGCAGGCTGTGGTACTCTGGTTCTGTTTGTCCCGTAGAAGTGAAGAGGGAGCTAACTTGTGAAATGCGGAAACAGCATAGCTCGCGGTTCTGCTCTATTTCTGCAACACCGATTGACATGTGTAGGATCTACAGAAATAGCATAGCACAGGTTATTGATACCACCACCCTTTGCCAACGCATAGATGAGATAAACGTGGGTCCTAGAAGTGGAAAACCCATTCGATTCATGACTTATTCTGTCAATATGTGATAAAGGTCTGTTATGGGAATACCCCATTCGGCCAGGCCATTTTTCTACACACTTTGAGACGGTCCACTCAATGCTGGGAGTGTCAGATTGCCGAGAATAATAATTGATTCATGCATCTCCGGGAAAAATACCAGAAGAAAATCTCACAATGCAGAGCTCAAAGAAAAGGTGATCCATCATTGTTATTTCATACAGAGGACAAATATTGACTGGAACGTGTTTAGCCATGTCAGGAGGTACGTGTTTTTTTTTTATTCCAAATTTCCTTATATTGAGTCATCCCGCACTTCCAAATCAACAGATACCAATATAATCTCTATCCACTGACCTTGTGCCCCCTCCACTTCTATCCATATACCGGCTTGGCATCTTAAGTGACATAAAAAGTCACTGTTAAAGGGGCGGTCACTGTGAAAGTCACTGTTAAAGAGGTGGCCACTGTGAAAGTCACTGTTAAAGGGGCGGTCACTGTTAAAGGGGTGGCAACTGTGAAAGTCACCGTTAAAGGGGCGGCCACTGTGAAAGTCACCGTTAAAGGGGCGGCCACTGTGAAAGTCACTGTTAAAGAGGCGGTTACCGTTAAAGGAGCGGCCACTGTGAAAGTCACTGCTAAAGGGGCACTCACCGTTAAAGTGGCTGCCATTGATAAAGTCACTGTTATTTAATATAAAATTGCAATATATAAATACGCAAGCAGCTAGTTGGATATAAAGTGCAAGTGCTGCCAAAATTTATATATTTTGTTTTCAGAACTGGGGCCATGATTAAGATGAACGGCCAGCGGTATCTGTATTGCGCTGCTATAGGTGAAATTCTTTGACTGGTGCCATAAGAACCACACTGAAAGCATTTGCCAAGAATGTTTTCATTAATCTAAGATGAAATTTGTAGCCTGGTTCAAAAACGATCCGGCACATTATTCCCATTACCCGCCGAGTATTTTCATGGAAACCAAAGTCTTTGGGTTCCGAGGGGAGTATGGTTGCAAAGCTGAAACGTAAACTAATTGACGGAAGGGCACCATAAGGAGTAGATCTTACAGCTTAATTTGATTCCACATGGGAAACCTCACCCGGCCCGGATACTGAAAGGATTGACAGATTGATACCTCTTTCTCGATTCTGTGGGTGGTAGAGCATGGTTGTTGTGAGTGGGTGGAACAATTTGTCTGGTTCATTCCAATAACCAACGAGAATCCTCCGTGCTAACGAGTTAGGTCACCCCCAGCTGCCAGTGCAAGGACATTGCATAGATATTATCAAACACTGGCCACGATAAAATTTTATTAAATTTTAAAAATAATGTTAGCTTGCTGTAATGTTACATTGCAGAGTTAGCCAAGGGAATGGTGGTCAGCGCTGGCTACGAAAAATGTTTATAGAAATTTAAGAATATTTTTTGATTGCCCTGTAAAAGATTGTATGGCCTGTAGGTGAGCTGACCATCTCTGAAGAGGGACATGAGGAGATCTTGCACTGATCCCCAAACTCTTCAGCATCTACAGTCAGAAGAAGATGATGGTGAGGGAATGGCAATTAGTGTTTCATGAGGTGGATGATGCAGATGAGACACAGTTGTCAATAAGTGAGGGTCTTGTTAGGTCAACAACACAAGTCAGGAGGATGACCAGAGTAAGGAAGTGGAAGAGGAGATGGGGGGACAATGTCATCACTGACCCAACCCGGAAAGGTGGCAAGCCAAGCGAGAAAAGCAGGACAGAGGGGGAGGGATCCACAGCACCGCAACAGGCTGGAAGAGGCTATGGGGTGGAAAAAGGGAGAAGGTGGGCCACAACAAACAGGCCCGCAACCGTTTCCCCTTGCAGAAATCTGTGGTGTTCCGCAGTCTGGCACTTTTTTGAGGAAAGTGCAGACGATAAAAGAATATTTTACATCCTATTCATAAACTCTAACTCAAACCATAACAATAAAAACTCAAACCCGGGAACATAATGGGTGAAAAAATAGTGCACTGGAGGCAAAATGAATAGGGGTGTGAACACTAGCATGATCAGCTACATGGCATCAAAGCACCCTAATAGGTGGGCCAAACCCCTGGGTCCACAATCAGTGTCTGTGGGTCACACCACTGCCTTCTCTTCCACCCCTGTGTTGCGTGCTGGCCAATCCTCTGTCCTAGACACAGGCCTGGATGACTACCACCTTGCAGCTGGGCCTTCACAAGCATCATCAGCTAGCACACCCACTTCTGTGTCCAAGCACAGAGTACAGATGTCCTTACCCCAGGCTTTTGAACTTAAGCGCAAATAGCCAGCCACCCACCCACCGGCTATAGCACTAAATTTGCACCTTTCAAAATTTCTGGCCCTGGAAATGTTGCCATTTAAGCCTGTGGACAATGAGGCTTTCCTCAGCCTCATGGCAGCAGCCATCCTTCGTTACTCAGTCCCCAGCCGCCACTATTTTTCTCTGTGTGCCGTCCCTGCATACACCAAAAATTGTGTCCTGTAACATCACCCGTGCCCTGACCAACGCCATTATTGGGAAGTTCCACTTAACGACGGACACATGGACAAATGCGAGTCATACCCTCGGATGGCACAGGTGCTACCGACGCCAATGATTGGGGGCCCAACTTCCATTAGGATTTTCGCCACCACCTACATTAGTGGCTGCAACCCCCCCCTTCTCCTCCTCCGCCTCCACCTCCTCTGCAAACTCTGAATTCTCATCTTGCAGCAGCAGCCAACCATCAGTCAGTAGCTGGAAGCAGTGTAGCACGGCAGTGGGGAAGCGGCAAGAGGCCGTGCTGAAACTCATTTGCTTGGGTGACAAACAGCACACTGCCGCAGAGCTGTGGCAGGGTATGAGGGACCAGGTTGGTTGTATCTGATAATGGCCATAACTTGTTGGCAGCTTTGTAGCTCGGCAAGCTCACACACATGGCAATCATACAGCATATATGTACCATGCACAACAAACATCCCAAACTTAAAAATTAATATAAATAAAAACATAACACACAAGAGTGGCATTAAACCAATGACGTAGCCTGTTTAAGACATGTGGCACGAACTAGCACTCTACAGCTATAGCTAAATGATAAGGAACATGGAAGATATACTATATTGGACTGTAGTATTCAGGGTAAATGACCATGTGGGCACTTTGCGGTAAATAAGTGGGTTTTGGGTTGCAGTTTCGGCACTCAGTCTCTAAAAGGTTCGCCATCGCCATCACTGTTTTAGAGGGTTAGAGCACCTGCAGGCCCTCAGCTACATTCTTTTACTCAGTTTCATTGTGCCCACGGCCACGGCCTCTGCCTGCACCATCAGCATCACGGTCAGGTGCACGTCCCTTACTGGCCACCTTCTTAATATTAAATGTTATATATGCTTAAAAGTATGTCACACGTACAGTAGCATAGGATTTGTAAGTGTATGCGCCAATAAATTAAAACATGTATTTGGGATGTGCACACTTTACACAGGAGATGTAGCCCTAATAATGTCACAGACTAGCATACACCGTCTGCGGATAAAGTACAGTATATGTCAGTGATATGTATGAAATGCACACACAGTAGATATTGCATACTTTTAAATATTTTACATTTCACCAAAATACACAGTTTTCACATGTGGTACAGTATTTGACACAGAGAGCCACACGCTATGGACAATAGATGTTGCACAAATAATTTACATTTCACCAAAATACACTTTTCAGATGTAGTACAGTATTTGACACTGAGAGCCACACACTATGAACACTAGATTAGGCCCAGATTATTTAGATTTGCGCATCAGAAACTGTTTTCATATGCGATACAGTATTTGACACAGAAAGCCACACACTATGGAGACTAGATGTGGCACAAATTTGTTAAATTTCCCCAAAAAACATAGTTTGCGGATGGAGTACAGTATATGTCATGGATGTGAATTAAACGCACACACAGATGTGGCACAAATTATTTAAATTTCCCCAAAAAACTGAGTTTGCGGATGGAGTACAGTATATGACATGGATGTGGATTAAACGCACACACAGATGTGCCACAAATTAGGTAAATTTCCTACCAAAAACAGTTTGCAGATGGAGTACAGTATATGTCACGGATGTAGATTAAACGCACACACTATTGACAATAAATGTGGCGCTGATTAGTTGAATTTACGCAAAAATACACAGTCTGCAGATGATGTACAGTATATGTCATTAATAGGTATTAAAGAAGAATATATGTCTGCTGTCAAACACACACACTAGCCTTTAAAAGGATTATTGGTTGCATGAAAAGCTTTAGGTAGTTGTTAAAACAGCGATTTTTCTCCCTGCACTGTGTCTCTTCCTCAGCACGGTTGTCCCTGAGACTGATCAATTGAGCTCAGTTACTAAAAATATATTACTGGTCTGAAACACACACTGTAGTCCTTAAATGGACTTTTGGGTCTTTGCAAATCTTGTTTCTAATCTAAAATCTGTTAAATTTCGCTTCACACACTATTTTTCCCTGCCTATGCTCTGCGCTCCCTGAGGCTGACTGAGCCGAACACGTGTCATCGGGTGCTATATAGCAGCCAATCAGTGTAATGCCAGTAGCTAACATGGCTACGGCATTACACTGAAGGGCATTACTTACCTGCAAGTTGATTGGCTGCTTAGGAGGCGCCAAACATGCGGGGAGGAGACTCAAGCATTTCACTAGAGCACACGTGGTACTCGGCCAAGTACCGCCATGGGCCGAGCATAGCAATGCTCGAGCCGAACCGATAATCGGCCAAGCATGATCGCTCATCACTACTCACATGTCATCACCATGGACATCATGTCAGTAGATAAACAGAAGCAAGATCAGCCTGGGGAATCAGTAAGGTAAGGATATTGCACAGTGCATTATTGTTTGAGGTCATAGATGTTTCAGGTCATAAAAACGTTTTATGTGTAAAGAGGTCAGAAGTCTATTTACCAGATAATAGTAACTTAAGATCTCTGACCTCATACAGAACACTTCCCGGATGTTTTTAATATTTAAAAAGCTTGATTTTATGATATTGAGTTTATTGCAATATAGGGCATGATTCATGGCAGTAGTTTACATCACAGCTATAAAATATGTTGTAATTACCTTTTCTGTTTAGGTGGAGATTTACCAGTTGGGAAGACATGACCTTCTACAACGGAGTATTTCCTTTTTACCCACATGAACGGAGGAAATGGGTCTTTAGCGTGGACATTATTATTGTCATCATTGTGTTTTTGGTGTTTGCTTTAGCTTTTTTCCTCATCATCCCAGGAATAAGAGGCAAAGCAGTAAGTTATTTTCATATTTACAATGATCTGTTTGTGTCCATTGTTACATCCATTATCTATCTATCTATCTATCTATCTATCTATCTATCTATCGCTATCTTCTTATCTCTCTCTGTACTTATTTCGATTGTATAGATATTGCTTATTTGTCCCACTGATCTTCTGATATTATCCAAAAATATCAAAGTTTAGTCAGGTGGATGTTCGAGGTTTCTAAAAAATATGTATTAAAAAAAAGTCTACAACAACCCCAGGACAATCCCCCGCCAATAGCTTTTATTACTGTAGGGGGTTTGTGACAGGTCCTCATTTTATCCCAACTAGGAGCTCATTGCTATTGATCACCCTTTATGGCAAGAGCTGTTCTCTATATCGGCTTTCTGTTCTAGAGGGGACCCCTAATGGGGGGCTCTTTAAAGTGAACACCATTTGTGGGTTATACATTCAGCTTTTGATTTAAAATGGTGGTGAGTTATACAAGTTATAAAGATATATTAGTCTTTTCAGGAAGTTGTGCATGACACTCACCCACAGAAGCTTGGTTTACACAATGATTAAAATCTCTTATTACGGGTATAGAAATCAAATATAAAGGCCAACCTTCTAAAAACTGTCTGCAGACGTCAATATGCTTTTTATAGACTATACAGATTTCTTTATTTCGTTCATCACAGAGACTATCATGGGTATGCAGAGTTATATTAAGCCTATTTATTGGAGTTGTTACAGTCGGTAAGTCCTTAACTTTTTCTCTGCATGCTATGATTTTACATCCATTACAAACATTTCCATCTTGGTAGAAAGCCAGTGGCATTTTATGGCATTACACATGGTCAAAAAAGTCTACTGTTGGTTCATCAATTTGTCATACATATATTTGATCTTTAAATACTTGTAACACTTCATGTTTTAGGAAATCCCATTTGTGGTATACACTAAGAAAATCACATGTGCTATATTATAGGGGAGTATCACCACCATCATGTAACTTCAAAACTCTGATAACTCCGAAATATCATAGAAAAATATCCACAAATAACATAGGACACAAATGGCCACAAATTTCCTCTCAGTATGCAGATCCATTGATCTTGGGGTCTCATTTGACTCAATTCTATCTTAAAGGGATCATCCAGGATCAGAATAACATGTCTACAAAAACAGTACCCCACCTGTCTACAGGTTGAATGTGATATTCCCTAATTACTTAAATGAAGCTGAACTGCAATAACAGATGGTGTAACTCGTGGACAGGTGTGGCACTCTTTTTGGAAAAAAGCAGCCCTGTTTTTCTAATCCTGGACAACCCCTTTAAGGGAATTGTACAACCATATGAGAAGAGATGTGAGACTTTTTCTTTTAGAGTTTTGAATTCTTCACATAAACAGTTTTGGACTATAACATATATCTCAATTTTTTCTCTAGTTGTAAATTTTACTGCTGATTGGGAGGTTGGATCAGTAAATGCCGTAACTACATATAAATCATTCAGTAATTCCATGGTGAATGCAGATATTGGAGTACATGTAGGCCTTGATGGAGTTAATATAACCTTAAAAGGTAAGACTATGAATGTTTTGTTTGTACAAAAAAATTAAGTAAATTTAATAAAACAAAAAAAAGGGGACAGTTTTTTTTTGTCTATGAGTTGTGACCCATTAATTTCAATAACACTGAGCTACAATCGAGGCATGCTCAAGAGTGGCATCTGGTCATTTACTTACAGATTTCAATGTGTAAAATAATAATTTATAACATTCAGTTTGAGTGGATATTTAATAACAGGAAGTTCAGGTTTGCATGATACAAAAACATTACCATAGAAGAAACTTCAAACAATCAAATCACATAAATTTATAGGGAGCATGGTCTGTCTAAAGGGCAACAGTTTTTTGTGTATGCATGCTACATCAAGTTTCTGAGCTGCAGTACCCCAGTATGGCCACTATACCGTACATAGACTTATTTGCCTCCAGCTTAATACATAGCCTGATTTACGAAGATTTTATGCAAAGAATACCTTTGGTGCTGGAACTACCAATTTTTGTTTGAAAGAGCGGAGAAACTTTCTTGTCAGTTTGTGAATGTTGGGAGGGGATGTATTGGGCAAAGCTTAAACAGTGAAGCTAACATTAAAGGGGTTCTCCAAGATTTTGATATTGATGATCTATGTGTAGGATGGGTCATCAATATCAGATTGGCAGGGGTCTGACTGCTGGCAGCCCCACCGGCCTCTACCTAGACCAGTGACATCACATTCATTGGTCACGTGGCCTAGATGCATAGGCCTGAGCTAAAATACCAAGCACAGCCACCATCCAATGGACAGCAGTGTGCTTGGTAATCTGCTTGGATGCTGTGGTGCCAACCTGAGCGCCACAGCCTCCTCAAATGGCTGATCGGTGGGGGTCCAGGGGTCGAGTCCCTGCTGATCTAATTTAATAACCTGTCTTGAGGATAGGTCATTAATATCAAAATCTTGGAAATCCCCTTTAAATAAATTTTGCCATTTTTATGCAGATTATATTATTATTTCTCAGACAGTACTATGAAAAATATCTCCCATAGTCACTCTAAAATACTGTGTTTTATTTCCAAAAGGCAATCCCATTCATCAAATGAATGAGACAATTGACTATAATGAGCAATTTCTGTGGAGTTTTGGATCAAATTTTAATGAATATTACAATGATGGTCTGCAAAAAGGACTCCCTAATCCCATACTATATGTGGCAGAGAAATTTACTCAGAATGATCCTTGTGGTATATTTAGCCAATATAGGATATCCAGTCACTATGCATCAGCTTGCATGTGGTAAGTAAAATCTACAATACATCTGACTATATTAAACGCTATATATATATATATATATATATATATATATATATAGATATACACATATATATATATATTATTATTATTATTATTTTTTTGACCATATTCCTTAAATTATTGTGCAATGTAAGCTTCCTGATACTCAGTTCTAATGGTAGAATCATCATCTTCATGTCTTTAGATTCTGGGATTTTCAAAATGATGGCCTATCCTCAGGATAGGTCATCAATATCAGATCGGTGGGGGTCCAATTGCTTGCACCACTACCAATCAGCTCTCTGAACTCCATGAGCCTCTTCCTAGGCCAGTGATGTCACGTTTATCGGTCACATAGCCTAGGTGCAAGTGAATCGGGCTTAACTGTAATGTCATGTACAACTGTTATCAAATATTGTGCTTGGCAAGCTATGAGGAGGATACGGAGTGCTGTGGCTTCCCTAGACAGCTGATTGGTGGGTTGCTGGGTGTTGGACCTCTGCCGATCGCATATTGATGACCTATCCTGAGGATAAGCCATCAATAAGTCTACGAAAAACCCATTTAAGCTGAGCAGAAGAGTGAATGTAAATTCAGAGCCTGGAGGGCACTTTAAAACTAAGCAGTAGACAAGTTTATGAGTTCAATGATGTAATTACAATTATGTAAGTACAAAATATAAAATATATAAGTAATGTACAAAAACATCTGCTCTGTCTGAATAAATAATTTACACATCAATCCCATGAGCCAGACTTTCCCCTGATATATGTGTCCTTCCTTACCTTTCTTCTTTGCTCAAAATATCCCAATGACCAGGTTTGAAGAACAAACTTTTGCTTTGGGTATTGTGTGTAATGATAATTTTTTTTTTCAAAACTGGCCATGTCGTTCCACTCATCTTGGGATATATTGAGCCAAGATGTATATACTTATATATAACAATTATGACCCAATTGTTCGAAACTAGAATGTATTCCATATTCAGATTTTCCTGATTTATTTAATGTGTTTCATTTATCACACCTTCACTTCAGAATTCTGGCTTTAAGAACTTGCAAAATAGGGGTTTTGCAACTTTGCCCAAAAATATTTCTTACATTTTTACACTATTCCCTCCAGTGTCAGAAAGTAGGTGGTAAAATGGGTGTGGATAATGAGTTTAAATCCAGATTTATAACTGAGACTTTTGAAAAAGTCACAAAAAAAATCAGACTCACTCCTTGCAACATGTCAAACTTGGTGGAAAGTACACCAACGTAGACTACTACAAAACTGACTTCAAATATGACCCTCATGATAAATTCCCAATATGTCTTAGGAATAATATATTAGCTAGAACGTGAGCATACAATATGAAATTGGATAAATAACATGCTATGCATGTGCGAACATTTATATATAATAATCTCTGGCACCAATGTACTTAATGTTCCTCAGGCTTTTATTATATCTTTCATTGTTAATTGTACACTTTCAATACAGAATCAATTCCAGGGGCAGACTGTTCATAGACCATACAGGGAATTTTACCAGTAGGCAGATGCCCACCTCACTGCCGCTTGTCAGGTACATAATGATCTGACGTTCACAATGGTAATAAACACTGGGAGCATCAGGTACCCTTTCCGGTGCCACAGTACCCTCCTGAATTCAGTTGTATTGAATACTGCAATAGGGCATGGGAACCCATGGCCCGGCATATAAATATACCGTGCTGTTCACCCTCATAGGCCACAGGTCACTATGTGTACAAATGGTGCCAAGACACAGGCATCTCAGGCTGTAGGCTGGAAGATGCATGTAGGTTGCATCGGAGGTGGGGACTTGGAAAAACACTTAGGTATTTTATTTTTTCTTCTTTTCTTGACCACTTAAGGAGCATACTATTGGGGGGACTATAGGGGACATTTTTAGGGAAAATCAACAAGAAATTTGATTAGTTACAAATTGCTTCAACATAAATCGCTTTCTATTGTATGGAGCGGGCACAATGATGGGGAACAGCGATCGCGCTACCACCCATCAGTTAACCCCTCAGATGCAACGTTTAATTCTGATTTCAGTATCTGTGACTCGTATTAAGCAGTCCAGGGTTTAATCAGGGGTTAAAAAAAATAAAAAATTATACTCGCCTCATCCACTTGCTCGCAGAGAGCCTGTCCACTCCCGTCTTGAATTTTCCTGATTTCCTGTGTTTTTGTCCATAAAAAAACACAGTTAAAGTGCAGCTAAGAAAACATCACAAAAACAACGGGAGTAGGGAAAATCTCCTAATGTATACCAAAGAGTATTAATCTGAACATGAAATGTACTTTCATGCACTTTTGCATAAAACTGCGCAGTATACATTTCTTCAGTATAGGCACACAGTTGTATATGTGTAACAATATGTTCGGAGGGACTATCTTGAGCAATCTCCATAAATCTCGAACACAATATGAATATATCCTTACTAGTGTTGAGCAAGCATGCTCGGCCGAACACCAGTTCGGCTCCAGCATCGCTATGTTCGGCACATCAAGGTGTTTGGCCGAATACTGTGTGTGTTCGAGCGTGATGCTCAAGTCAGTGTATTTAAATCTAATTTAGCCTCTATTTTTGAAAAGTTTCTGGTGGGATTTGAACTCACAAGCTTCTACATTACAGCCAAGAATCTTAACTAGTGATGAGCGGCAGGTGCCATATTCGATTTCGACGAAATTCGCGAATATTCGAATGAATATTCGTTTCATATTCGTCGAAATCGAATATTCGTCATTTTTTCTAGTTATCGCGATTAACATGCGATTTAAATAATCGCATATTGCGATTTGTACTTAAGGCTACTTTCCTATTGGTTTCATATCTAGAATTAGCGAGGATGACGAATATGACGAATGTATTCGTCTATTCCTCAAAACGAAGATAACGAAGTATTCTACATCTTCGTTTTAGCTACCTATTCGTCAACTTCGCTAATTCTAGCAATCAAATAGGAAGGTTGACTATAGAGACAGCTGTGTTAAATTCGCTATGCGATTTATTTTTTTTTAAATAAATAGAATACTTATAATAATTTTATCAAGTAATATAATTATTGTATTAAAAAAAAAATCGCATAGCGAATTTAACACAGCTGTCTCTATAGTCAGTCAACCTTCCTATTTGATTGCTAGAATTAGCGAAGTTGACGAATAGGTAGCTAAACGAAGATGGAGAATACTAGTTATCTTCGTTTTGAGGAATATGAGGAATACATTCGTCATATTAAGCTATTCAGCTAATTCTACCAAGCCAACCATAACTTCTGTGCTCATGGGCGTCCCCATCACCATGGGAACGTCTCCATATACTAAAATGTACTGTCGGATTTGAGGAATTACGTTGAAATCACAATGCGATTAATTCAAGTTATATTAATCGCATTGCGATTTCAACTTAGAGCTGGGTTTATAATGGGTCAGCTTGCTAGAATTAACGAGTTAACGAATATGGAATATGCAGCAGTGCTAAGTTGAAATCGCAATGCGATTAATTTAACTTAAAGTATTCGCATTGCGATTTCAACTTAGCACTGCTAGTGCATAGCTATATATTCCATATTCGTTAATTCTAGCCTATGTAAGATAGCAGTGCTAAGTTGTAATCACAATGCGATTAATATAACTTGAATTAATCGCATTGCGATTTCAACGTAATTCCTCAAATCCGACAGTACATTTTAGTATATGGAGATTCTCCCATGGATGGGGACGCTCCACATGAGCACGGAAGTCAGCAGAAGCGGCAACGGGCACTGACTACAGCAGCCAGGAAGCCAGGAATCCTCAGGACAGGTAAGAACTACTTTTGGGAAGTAGGAAAGAAAAAAATATAACAAAAAAAAAAAAAAAAACGAATATTCGAAATAGCGAATTTATAGCGCTATATTCGAAATATTCGCGAATTAGCGAAGTGCCGATATTCGCTAAAAAAATTCGCTTTTCGAATATTCGCGCTCAACACTAATCTTAACTACTACACTATAGAGCAGTATGGGCAGTTACTAAAACATTTTTAAAAAAAATTACTACAAGTAAGTATTCCTATACAGAAGAAGTCTCATATATATTTTTTTAGTTACTGGCCATGCAGCTCTATAGTGTATTGGTAAGGTTCTTGGATGTAATGAAGAAGGTTGTGAGTTCAAATTCTGCCAGAAACATTTCAGAAATAGAGGCTTAATTAGATTAAAATACATAGCTATATATGGAGTCAGAGCAGGGACTTCTAAGCTGAACTACAGTCCCGACACCCTCAAATCTTCAGAGCAGGGGGTGCCTGGTTTAATTCTCGGGTTCTCCCATTGACTTCCATCGTGCATCGCAAAGTGTTCTACTCGAGCACCAGATCACACGAGCACTTTGGTGCTCGATCAACACTGATCCTTACATTTATTTTTCTTCTAGTACTGTTAGGCACATATTCTTTTTTGGAACTAACCAAACTATCTTTATGTGTTCCTTTCTATCTGTGTTCTATATGCATGCCTTTCATTTACACTTCTGAATCCCAGTGGTTATACTTTACATTTAGCATCTGCAGCCCTACACTACCCATTAAGAATCCATTATGAAGGTTTTAAGGTGGTTTAGTTTTATGCACACTGGTGCCTCACATTATTGCTGGAGAAAGCATGGGGGAAAAGGAACCATATGACACATTTTATGATCTTGTCCACTATTGACAGACATTTGGTCTTCTGTTTTCTAGTTTGTCTCCCAAATGTTCAGGTTCAATCTTCGCCAGGAACCTTATTTAGCTGTTTTACTCATTAATATCCAGCCACTTCCCTCTGGTCACCAGGTTTTGTTTATGTATATCTTTCTGGCCACAAAATTTGCCATCAGTAGAAAATGAAAAAAATATGGACATCCCTTCTCTAATAGAAATATTAACTTCTGCTCCAATGAAACAATACTATATTATTTAAAGACCACAGTATCCATAAATTTGACAAAACTGGTGTAGCTGTTCTTCACGCTACACATCTGGAAACTAATGTGAGAACTGTTTGTTGGTTTGCTTGGTTGTTTACTCAAGCCTTCTTACCCTACATCCTATATCAAACTTATCTGTGTATTCATTGATCTGTCACCAGTTCGGTACCTGTATGGGATATTTTTGTTTCCTCTGAAAAACGTATAGTGGTTGTCTGAGTTGAATAAAAATCCTGGCACCTGTAAAAATGGACAATAATGTCTGTAGCCTGGAGAGCCTCTTTAACAAAGTTTGTTTTTAATCTACAATAGTAAAGTGCTACTATGCTAATGTAAACAATCTTTAATTTTGTATTACAGGGTGGCATTCTGCTCCTGGATTATCTGCAATATACTTTTCTCCATGTCAGTGTTCATATATGGAGCTTACATGATACTTGTGACGGGAGCGTTTATGCTGTTCTCCTTGATTTCCTTCTCCACAGTGAAAAATGTATCATTTTGTAATATACAATTTGGTTCGGAGACTCTAAAAACCACATTTGGAGCCTCTTTCTGGCTAAGCCTGGCTATAGGTGGGTTGTTGGCACATTCTCTATGGAAGAAGATCATAACTGTAGTTTTCTTGTTTATGACTTAATATATTTACAATATCTTGTATTATAACATATGTGTGACTTTGTAAATAAGGAGTTAGTTTGTCATATTTCATCATGGCTTCAATGACAAAGCTCCAAAAAAAGTCTTTCTTCTATTGGAGTAATTTATTATGGGGGAATTTTTTAAGTCAGTTTTGCAGGAGTCTACTTTGCTCCAAATTCATCAAGAATCACAGGATGTTTCACTCCCTTCATTGGAGCAAGATTGAGATATTTTTTGGGACTTTTAAAACATTTTAGGAATAGATTTATCAAAATCGGTGCAAAGGAAACCTGGCTTAGTTGCCCATTAAAACCAATCAGATTCCACCTTTTAATTTTCCAAAGTAGTTCTGAAAAATGAAAGTTGGAATCTGATTGATTGCTATGGGCAACTAAAACAGTTTTCCTTTACATCAGTTTTGATAACTCTCCCCCTTAGTTGATAAATCTGGCTTAAATCAGCTAGGTAAACTAATCCCACCAACATTCAAAAGCTGGAGTGGAGTAAAAATGCAAAGGTCACAAAATGTGTGCGCACATAAATCCAACAATTATTAAAGAAATATGTTGGGACTTTTTATATCCAGAATACAGATGCCTCATGTCTGATAAATTTCCCCAGATGTTTTTTAAATGTAATGATAAATGGGCATTATCACAACTTTAGGATTAGGGAACTTTTCTGATTTTGTGACATACTTGTACAATCAATATGTTGCTCATTTATTGCTCAGAGAGAAGGGGCACAAAAACTGCAAAGTTCGCTAAACCTAAAAAGTGTACCAGATGTATGAATACAAGACACAAAGGTGTTAAAACCATTTTAGGTCCAAAATTCTATGAATATTTTGAGAATAGACATCCTATTATAGTTAAATTGGTTTTGTTATACTTTTTCAAAATCTTAGAAAAAATGAATAAAAGCAGCTCTCACCTGCTTCCCACCATGAGGGGCACAGACAACAGCCCCTAGGCTCGGCTGTTACAGAGATAATCCAAAAAACACTTGAAAAATCCAGCTCAATGGATAATCTGTGTCTGTACTTTTCTAAAAATGAGTGTGATAAATACCCACATTTCTATATCTCTGAATGACTGTAGTGACTACTCAGGAGAGATGAGGGAAAGATGGGAGGTTATTGAGGTTTTAAAGAGATAAGGATGGGAGTCAAAATGTTGGAGAAAAGAAAAGCTGCACAGGTAAGAGAGGGTGAAAGGGATAGTGTGAGTGTATTAGGAGATTGGGGGCCTTGATATTTGCTTATTTTTACAAAAGATTTTTAAGGCCCCTTTCACACTTGCTCTTTTCCTTTCCGTCCTAGAGTTCCGTCCTCGGGGCTCTAGGACGGAAAGATCCTGATCAGGATTTATCCCAATGCATTCTGAATGGAAAGAAATTCGTTCAGAATGCATCAGGATGTCTTCCGTTCAGTATGTGAACGTTTTCTGGACGTTGACAAAACCGTAGCATGCTGCGGATTTGTCTCCGTCCAAAAATCCGGAAGACATGCCGTAACGCCGGATCCGGAATTAATGCCCATTGAAAAGCATTATTCCGGATCCGGCATTAAGCTAAACGTCGTTTCAATGCATCGCCGAATCCGACCTTTAGCTTATGTGAATGGTTACCATGGCAGCCAGGACGCTAAAGTCCCGGCTGCCATGGTAAAGTGTAGTGAGGAGGCAGAGGAGAAGTATACTTACTGTCCGTGCGGCTCCCGATCACATGGATCACGTGATCATTCTTCAAATGCTTTCAGTTGTCTTGCGTTGTGACGGATCCGGCAGGCATTTCCGGTGACGGAAGTGCACGCCGGATCCTCACAACGCAAGTGTGAAAAGAGGCCTAAGCTTTGTATAAGTTTTCAAGGTTAATGTCAATAATGTAAAACTTTCATTAGAAAAAAGAATCGATAAACCTTATGCTTGGATTGGTCAATAGGTAGATGAGATTCCTTATGCATCCTATTTTGTATTTCAGGTCTTCTTTGCTTCGCTATTGGAATAACATTAATTGTTTTAAATTGGTGTGTTCCCGAAAAACTGAAGTTATTTTTTAATGCTATTGAAGATGATGAGGACTCAACATCAAGATCCTCTGATAATGAGCACTGTCATAATAATTTGGCTTTTGAGCATGTATGATAACAAAGTGACTCTAGCCATTTTATGGACTGTTGATATAGTCTTGATTTTTAAAATCATACTGCAAAAGTCTCAAGCAACCTAAAGTTTGTTGTGGATTTATTTATTTTTTACTGACTACCAAGAAATTGGCCAAGTGTGCAAGATGAAGAATTTACTGGATCAATTGCCATAAATCCCCAAATATGCAAGGTCACTTCAATTATCTACAGTATAAGTACAATTCTATGAACATTTTGAACATACATTAAGAAGTTTATGCACTGAATCACTGAATGCCAGACCATTGGTTATCTTTATTGTGAATACATTTCTGCTGCCTCGGTCAGTGATGGGAGCCTGCCATAGTTGTCTTTATTAATAAAACTTGTTCATTTTGTTATAACTGTGTTGTACGTTATATGTATTAATACCGCGACACCACATAAATAAAATGTAATGAAATCTAAGAAAAGGTAAGGATTAAATCCCACCACTTTTGCGAAGACTAAAATTCCAGTCCGAAACTAGGATGCAACAGAAGCTTATAGTGTTATATACTTCATTCCCTAGTCGGAGGGAGAAAACCACTTAATTAGCTCTGCAAAGCAGCTCTACCTACTAGGGGTGTTACTGTGACAGCTTTCAGTCACGAGAAATCCCCTCCTCCTTGTCATAAATTAGGTGCAGCATACAACAATCCATGCATCTATACTGATATCTATGCCAGAAAAATGGCATTAAAGATAATAAATGTGGCGGGGCCACCGACCCTGCCCCTCCCTGCTCTCGCAAAGCCCTCTTTTTGGGAAAGTGGTGAGGCCAATGGAGTCATGACCTGACTCTTAAACCTCCTTCTTTGTTTTTCCTGTTATCACAGTAAACAGCCTTGCTTCACTTTCTCAGTGAGACCATTCATAGTAGCCAGAGAGGGAAGGGGATGAGTAACACATTGCACCGATAAGAGCAATACTCTTCTTCTTTATCTAGGCTTTCAATGAAATAATATAGCTGGTGCTATCATCCAAATACTACACATGGCTTAAGCTATAGAAGCAGTTAACAATATATTACATGCCTATATGGGAGTTGTGCTGACTTCTACAAAAGGATAATATTCTGTAATTAATTTTCAGTGGTATAGTACTTCTAAAATGAAAAAGAAAGAAAGACAGACATTCAAAAAAAATCTATTTTCTATGAATATTAACAAATTACCCCTTTCTAATTGAAGTGCCTCTTTAGGATGAATGAAACCTTAATATGTTTGTCTCAGGAGGACATCTCTCTCTATATGCCCTATCATGGCATGTGAACATCATAGAGGGGGATTTCCTGAATGGCTACCATGTAATACTACATTTTGTCTGCATGGAAGATGCCTGACTGTCTATGGTTTCTCCGAGCAAAATGGCCTGTTGCAAACAAATTTCTCGAGTGACCTCAAGACTATCTCTGAACAGAATACCTCTTTTAGGGTACTTTCACACTAGCATTTTGGATTCCGTTTGTGAGATCCGTTTCAGGGCTCTCACAAACGGTCCAAAATGGATCAGTTAAGCCCCAGTGCATTCTGAATGGATAAGGATCCGTTCAGATTGCATCAGTTCGGCTCCGTTCCGCCTCTATTCCGTTTTGGAGACGGACACCAAAACGCAGCCTGCTGTATGTTGGTGTCCGTCTGAAGAGGCACAGCCTAATGGATTCGTTTTGACTTACAATGTAAGTCAATGGGGACGGATCAATTTAAATGACACAATATGGTGCATTTGAAAACGGATCCGTTCCCAATTGACTTTCAATGTAATTCAAAACGGATCCGTTTTGGACTTTGTCATTTTTCTTTAAAACTAATGCAATCGGATCCGTTCTGAACGGATACAAACGTTTGCATTATAGGTGCGGATCCGTCTGTGCATGCGGATCCGTCTGTGCAAATAAACAGACGGATCCGCACCAACGCAAGCGTGAAAGTACCCTAAAGGGGACAATTTGGATTGCTTGGTTTAACTGATTAGTTAGCTGCTCAGCACCAATACAAAGTTGATAATTTGAGTCCTGCAGTTAGGGACCTCTGTTATCACTTTGGGAGCCTGCCAGCATCATCACATTGCATTGGTCTTATTAAAATGCATTATCTCTTATAAATATAAAAATGAGTTGACGTCTGTCTGGACGTCTGTCTGGACATCTGCTCTTTATGCGCGACC
Source organism: Bufotes viridis (assembly GCA_033119425.1). Classification (NCBI taxonomy): domain Eukaryota; kingdom Metazoa; phylum Chordata; class Amphibia; order Anura; family Bufonidae; genus Bufotes; species Bufotes viridis. The sequence goes on along the minus strand of CM065590.1, from coordinate 145,525,809 downwards.
AAATGACTGGACCGATCATTACCAAATTTGGCACACAGGTACCATAGGTGTGCGCAGTCTATTGCATTAGGGTGTGCATCCTAAAGCACAAACACACACGCCGTGTGCGCGCGCGTGTATGTATGTATATATATATATATATATATATATACATACATACACACACACACACATACATATATTTACACACAAATACACTCTGCATACATACATACAGACCCGCACTATCAATATAATGAAGGGAGAAGAAATCATTTTTCAACTTACCGTATTTTTCGCCCTATAAGGTTTTAGAGGGGACAATAAGAAAAAAATATTTTTCATTACACCGGGTCATTTCATTACATCAGGCCAAACCACCAATCAGACCCCAAAGTTAATCAGACCTCAGCTGACAGCCCCAATCAGACCTCCAATGTCAATAAGACCCCAATAGGACCTCAGATCAGACCCCCAATCAGACCTAAGCTCAGACCCCAATGTGAATGACCCCCAATCAGACCTCAGATAAGAGCCCTAGTGCCTCAAATCAGCCCCCAGTGCCTCATATCAACCCCCAATGCCTTATATCAGCCCCCAGTGCGTCATATCAGCCCCCAATGCCCCTCTTTAACCCCCCCCAGTGCCTCTTTTCAGCACCCCAGTGACTCTTTTCAGCCCACCAGTGCCTCATATCAGCCCTCAAATAAAATAAAATAAAAACAATTACTGTTCCTGCTCTAGACGCCGCCGCTCCTCTCCGCCCAAGCTCTGTAATCCTCTTGTACAGTCTGATGTGTTGGCGCGCACAGTGTGAGGCCACAGCGCGGCCTCACACTGTGCGGAGCCTTCACAGTGGAGCGCCGAGGACCAGGAAGTGGTGAGTATAGAACTTTCAGCTCTTCCCGGCCCTAGGGTACTAATGGAAGCGCATGATTAATATTCACCCCAAAAGAAGCAGGTGCATTTTCCCCCCACTTCTGGGGGGGAAATGCATCTTATGGGGCGAACAAGTGCAGCCTGGAGGTGACAGAACCAGTGTTCTCTCTAAGCCTTGGCAGCTTCTGAGTGGGGTCAGCTCAGAGCTGGGCACAGCGCCATCAAAGGTGGGCGATAGGAAAACCTAAGATAATTGTCACATCAAAGAGCATACAGTATAACCCCTGCACCATCCCGTACAATACAGTATAACCCCTGCACCATCCCGTACAATACAGCATAACCCCTGCACCATCCAGTACAATACAGTATAACCCCTGCACCATCCCGTACAATACAGTATAACCCCTGCGCCATCCCGTACAATACAGTATAACCCCTGCACCGTCCCGTACAATACAGTATAACCCCTGCGCCATCCCGTACAATACAGTATAACCCCTGCACCATCCCGTACAATACAGTATAACCCCTGCGCCATCCCGTACAATACAGTATATCCCCTGCGCCATCCCGTACAATACAGCATAACCCCTGCACCATCCAGTACAATACAGTATAACCCCTGCGCCAACTCATACAATACAGCATAACCCCTGCACCAACTCATACATTAAAGTATAACCCCTGCACCATCCAGTAGAATACAGTATAACCCCTGCGTCATCCCATACAATACAGTATAACACCTGCGCCATCCCATACAATACAGTATAACTCCTGCACCATCCCGTACAATACAGTATAACCCCTGCACCAACTCATACAATACAGTATAACCCCTGCACCAACTCATACAATACAGTATAACCCCTGCACCATCCCATACAATACAGTATAACCCTGCGCCATCCCATACAATACAGTATAACCCTGCACCATCCCATACAATACAGTATAACCCTGCGCCATCCCATACAATACAGTATAACCCTGTGCCATCTCATACAATACAGTATATCCCCTGCACCATCCCATACAATACAGTATAACCCCTGCACCATCCCGTACAATACAGTATAACCCCTGCACCAACTCATACAATACAGTATAACCCCTGCACCAACTCATACAATACAGTACAACCCCTGCGCCATCCCATACAATACAGTATAACCCCTGCGCCATCCAGTACAATACAGTATAACCCCTGCACCATCCAGTACAATACAATACCCCTGCGCCAACTCATACAATACAGTATAACCCTGCGCCATCCCGTACAATACAGTATAACCCCTGCACCAACTCATACAATACAGTATAACCCCTGCACCAACTCATAAAATACAGTATAACCCCTGCGCCATCCCGTACAATACAGTATAACCCCTGCACCAACTAATACAATACAGTATAACCCCTGCGCCATCCCGTACAATACAGTATAACCCCTGCGCCATCCCGTACAATACAGTATAACCCCTGCGCCATCCCGTACAATACAGTATAACCCCTGCGCCATCCCATACAATACAGTATAACCCCTGCGCCATCCCGTACAATACAGTATAACCCCTGCGCCATCCAGTACAATACAGTATAACCCCTGCGCCATCCTGTACAATACAGTATAACCCCTGCACCATCCTGTACAATACAGCATAACCCCTGCACCATCCCGTACAATACAGTATAACCCCTGCGCCATCCCGTACAATACAGTATAACCCCTGCGCCATCCCATACAATACAGTATAACCCCTGCGCCATCCAGTACAATACAGTATAACCCCTGCGCCATCCTGTACAATACAGTATAACCCCTGCACCATCCCGTACAATACAGTATAACCCCTGCGCCATCCCGTACAATACAGTATAACCCCTGCGCCATCCAGTACAATACAGTATAACCCCTGCGCCATCCTGTACAATACAGTATAACCCCTGCGCCATCCCGTACAATACAGTATAACCCCTGCACCATCCCGTACAATACAGTATAACCCCTGCACCATCCCATACAATACAGTATATCCCCTGCGCCATCCCGTACAATACAGTATAACCCCTGCGCCATCCCGTACAATACAGTATAACCCCTGCACCATCCCGTACAATACAGTATAACCCCTGCACCATCCCGTACAATACAGTATAACCCCTGCACCATCCCATACTATACAGTGTAACCCCTGCACCATCCCATACAATACAGTATAACCCCTGTGCCATCTCATACAATACAGTATATCCCCTGCGCCATCCTGTACAATACAGTATAACCCCTGCACCATCCCATACAATACAGTATAACCCCTGCACCATCCCGTACAATACAGTATAACCCCTGCACCATCCCATACAATACAGTATAACCCCTGTACCATCCCGTACAATACAGTATAACCCCTGCACCATCCCATACAATACAGTATAACCCCTGCACCATCTCATACAATACAGTATAACCCCTGCGCCATCCCGTACAATACAGTATAACCCCTGCGCCATCCCGTACAATACAGTATAACCCCTGCGCCATCCCGTACAATACAGTATAACCCCTGCGCCATCCCGTACAATACAGTATAACCCCTGCGCCATCCCGTACAATGCAGTATAACCCCTGCACCAACTCAGACAATACAGTATAACCCCTGCGCCAACTCATACAATATACAGTATAATCCTCTCTGTGATCACTGGACATTGCGCTCCATATATAAACCATATGGGAAAAAAATCTCATTGATCCAGAGAACTTACATAGAAAAACTAATAACCAAGAGGCTAAGCAAAACCCTGTTTCTGACCCTTATGTTAAAACTTAACTTTCATTTGTTTGCTCTAACACCTAAACACCTAAAGGAAAAAAAAGAATTTAAAAAATCTGCTGTTTCTCTAGATGACCTTGTGTTGACAGTAGTGTTAGTAGATTCTCAAAAGTCTTTAAAAACAGTGTAGCTGCTTTTATGGACCCTAGAGACTCTATTACCACTACTATAAACATAAGGTCATCTAGAGAAACAGCAGGTGGGCGTGGGGGTGGCGCGCTTCCAGTTTTCATAATAACTGAAAAGGAAGCTTACTGCTGCTGTGTTCATAGCGGGAGGAGGAGGTGTGAGAGGATCAGCCAATGGCACGGCAGCCAGCTGATACTGACCAATCAGCAGCCTCCTCCCTAATAACAAAGCTGTAATGTACGGAGCTCTGTTATTGGAGATTTCAGGCATTGCTATATTGCTCTACTGCCTGCAGTGCCTGTGCCGTTCGCAGCGCTCAATGCGCACATGCGCACTGAGCGCACATTCTAAACCTCCAGTCGGCTTGATTAGGGTGTGCCCAGGCACACCTGGCACACCCTGTGCGCATGCCTATGCAGGTATATCAGTTGTCCGGGAAGGTTTTAGACCGGGTGTCGGCTCCCTAGGACTTACTGTTCCTGCTCGCAGGTCCTTCACCTCCACATAGACACACATAACAACCCAGCGATTTTTCTTCACTGCTGCAGGTCAGCTTTAAAGGGGAAGGGCGCTGTGGATGACATTGTTAAGGGAACAGAATACTGTGAAGGTCACAGTTCATGGGGCAGGTAGGGTGGCCATTCAGGCCATCCTCAAAATATGGCCTTAAAACCCCGCCCCCAGGGCCCACTAAGCCACGCCTCTGAGTTGGTTAGGCCACACCTCTCACTCATCAGCCGACAAGGATTGAAAAAGTGAAGTAAAAAATCAACTTCTAGGTCCCACTAAGCCACGCCCCCAATCCGCTTAGGCCACGACCCTTCCCACTCCTCAGTCGACAAGGATTGAAATCAGCTGCAAGGGTGGGAGAGATGGTGACTTTCTCCTTGCAGCTCACACTCGAACAGCACAGTGCTTCTGTCTTAGAGTGAACAGTTTAAAAGAACACGCCCCCAATCCGGTTAGGCCACACTCCCTCCCACTCCTCAGCCAACAGGGATTGAAAAAATGAAGTTAAAAATCTATTTCTAGGTCCCGCGAAGCCACGCCCCCGATCTGGGTAGGTCAAGCCCCCTCCGACTCCTCAGGTGACAGGGATTGAAAAAATTAAGTTGAAAATCAACTTCTAGGTCCCGCTAAGCAACGGTCCAGATTTGGTTAGGCCACGCCCCCTCCCACTCCTCAGCCGACAGGGATTGAAAAAATGAAGTTAAAAATCAACTTCTGTCAGATGCAGAGGTGGGAGAGATGGTGACTTTCTCCCTGCAGCTCACACTCAAACAGCACAGTGCTGCTGTCTTAAAGTGAACTGTTCAAAAGGACTCGCCCCCCCAATCTGGTTAGGCCATGCCCCCTCCCACTCCTCAGCCAACAGGGATTGAAAAAATGAAGTTAAAAATCAACTTCTAGATCCCGCTGAGCCACCTTGGATGAATTTTTTGCGACTGTTGTGTCGCAGTCGCAGCATGTCGCATGTCTCAGTGCGACACCTTAGCCCATCATTATAAAAATTGTTGAGACAAAATGTTGCGCGACACATGTCGTCATGTAGCTCTAGCATTAAAGGGGCAGGGCGCTGTGGAGGTCACTGTTAAGGGGGCAGGGGCCACTATTAAAGGGCAGCTGCTGTGGAGGTCGCTATTAAAGGGGCGAGAACTGTGGAGGTCACTGTTAAAGGGGTGTTCACTGTGGATGTTACTGTTAAGGGGGCAGGCCGCTGTGAAGTTCACTGTTAAAGAGGCACACACTGTGGAGGTCACTGTTAAGGGGGCAGGGGCCACTATTAAAGGGTCAACTGCTGTGGAGGTCACTTTTAAGGCATTAGGGTACTGTGAGGTCCCTGTTAAGGGAGCAGGGTACTGTGGAGGTCACTGTTAAGGAAACGGGGTACTGTGGCAGTCATTGTTAAAGAGACAGGTGCTGTGGAGGTCTCTGTTAAGGGGGTAGGGAACAGTGGAGTTCATAGATAAGGGGAGGTCAGTGTTAAGGGGTGGGGTGCTGTGAAACTCACTGATAAAGGGGTGGGCTGCTATGAAGGTCAAAAGTTAAGGGGATGGGCTGCTGTGAAGGTCCCATTTTAAGGTGGCGGGGCACTGTGGGTGTGTCAGTGTTAAGGGGTGGGGGACTGTGGAATTCACTGTTAAGGGGGTGAGGTGCAGTAGAGGTCACTATTATGGGGCATAATGTCAATATCTTTTAACGACACACACAAACATGAAATGAAATAGCCGGGTCCTTCTGCTAGCTATAGTATATAAATTTTAGCTTAAAAACTTAAGTCCTCTGCTGGGGTCTCCACTTCTATAATATCCATATGCTGTTATAAGGATTTGTCATGGAGGATCAACCCCCTTCAATATAATATTTAACCCCTTTCAACATCTACCAGTAAGGTACGCTGTAAAGTCAGGAGTTTAAATATGGTGCTTGCTCAGGAGTTGTCAGTGAGTGCCAGTGAGTAATTGCTGTGAGTGCCAGTGAGTAACTGCACTCACCTGCAGGCAGACACCCATAGGCAGTGTCTGTGACGTGTAATGTGGCAGTAGAAAAATGCCCTCTAATGTTAGCAGGTACAAAAAATGCCCTCTTAAAATGAGAGCTATTACAAAAAATGTCCCCTTATAAATGTGTCAGTACAAAAATCGCCCTCTAATAATGTAAACTAGTACAAAAATGCCCCCGTTCTGTGTGCCAGTATAAAAAATACTCCCTCTTTATGCCCCTATTTGAGCTAATGTCCCCATAGTGCTCCCATGTGCGCCAGCATAAAATACCACTATAGTGTCCCCAGAAAATACCCCCATAGTACTCCTCTCCCCCCTTTCCCATATTGCCCCCATATAATGTGCCAGAATAAAATACCCCTATATAGTGCCCCCAGTTGATGCCCCCATAGTGCTCCTCTCCCCCTTCCCCATAGGGCCCCCATAATGTGCCAGTATAAAATTCTCCTAAAAAATACCACCAGTAGATGTCCTCATAGTGTGCCCCACAATGTGCCAGTAGGTGCCCTCAATAGATGCCCCATAGTGCTTTATGTCCTCCACTTCTCCATAGTGTTCCCCATAATGTGCCAGTAAAAAAAATGCCCTTATATAGTTCCCCTATAGTGCTCTTCCTCTATAGTAACATTGTGCAAATAAAAAAAAAAAACACTAATACTTACCTCCATGCTTCTGCCAGCAATGAGATACAGGCCTCTTCCAGCCTATGTCCTGCGCTGTAAGCTGTCTGGCTCAGGCGACGCGATAATGATGATGTCACTGCACCGGCCTCTAAAAAGGCCTCAGGCCTAGTGCCGCAGGCTGCAGCATCCATCTCCTGAGGACAGCAATACTGTTGAATGTAGAGAGATGAGCACTTCCGCAATGGAAACTCACACAGCTCTGCTGCTGTAGCACCCCAGAGGGAGCACTACCATTCTTACACCTAGCTACTGTCTCTAATGGCTAGCAGAGAATATCATCTGTACATTTATTTCCTGGTTCTCTGATACTGTGCCTTAATAATATTGTAACTTATATATTATGGTTGTCCAGCAGATGGTGGTGTAGCTGGGGAAGCAACTCATAGAGCACCCCGGCCCAACTCCTTGCAGTTCTAGATGGAGTATTACTAGGGAGTCAACAGCCAAATGCACCCCTCTCAAAGGTACCAGAACTATTGGAATGTCCAGTAACCAGACTGAAGCCAGAGATTAGCACACAGAGAAAGGTAAAGCAAAGTATTGAAGTTCCTCTGCCAGTTTACTCTTAGGCACTTTTCACACGGGCGAGTTTTCCACACGGGTGCAATGCGTGACGTGAACGCATTGCACCCGCACTGAATCCTGACCCATTCATTTCAGTGGGGTTTTGTACATGAGCAGTGGTTTTAACGCATCACTTGTGCGTTGCGTGAAAATCGCAGCATGCTCTATATTCATAGAAGTGAATAGGACTGCGTGAAAATCGCAAGCATCCGCAAGCAAGTGCAGATGCGGTGCAATTTTCCCGCATGGTTGCTAAGAGACGATCGGGATGGGGACCCGATCTTTATTATAGTGTGCTGTCCGCATCCATTCTGGCCCCATTGAAAATGAATGGGTCCGCACCCGTTCGGCAAAATTGCGGAACGTATGTGGACCCATTTTGTGGACGTGTAAATGGGCCCTAAGGCCCCTTTCACACTGGCGTTGCGGAATGGGGCTGGATAGGATGCGGGTGCGTTGCGCAATTTTTCCACTCGAGCGCAAAGCGTTTTAATGCATTTTGCACGCGCATGGGAAAAATCGGCATGTTTGTTACCCAGACCGGAACCCGGACTTCTTCACTGAAGTTCGGGTTTGGGTTCAGTATTCGGTCGATTTTATTATTTTCCCTTATAAAATGATTATAAGGAAAAATAATAGCCGGTTTTTCCCACTCGCGTGCAAAATGCATTAAACCGCTTTGCGCTCGCGTGGAAAAATTGCGCAACGCACCCGCATCCTATCCAGCCCCATTCCGCAATGCCAGTGTGAAAGGGGCCTTAGGGTCCATTCACACGTCCGCCAAATAGGTCCGCATCCGTTCCGCAATTTTGCCGAACGGGTGCGGACCCATTCATTTTCAATGGAGCCGGAATGGATGCGGAAAGCACACTATGTGCTGTCCGCATCCGGATCCGCAAAAAAATAGAGCGTGTCCTATTCTTGTCCGCAATAGCGGATAAGAATAGGCATTTTCTATTATAGTGCAGGCTATGTGCACATGGCCGGTGTCAGCGCTACGAAAACGTCACTGGACTCGGCACATGCCCAGTGACACTATTGAGGCTGTTGTCCTCAGTTTCCGTCTGATCGCGGCGGCTCAGGCAATCGGATTTCCAGCGGCCGGTGAGAAGAAGATCAGGGATGTATACCGGGCAGAGAGCGGAGGTAGCCGGGGGCTCGGAGCCATTAGCCTCGCCTCTGGGACGCGATTTCAGCTGCTGGAGGCATTCTTCAGATTCAAATTTAGGCTGTCTGGGCACATCAGGGGGGCGTTCCTGGGCTCCTTGGAGGAGAAAAAACGCCCCTCTAGGCTCCTTACAGCCTAATTTACATAATGGATAAAGCGGTTTTTAACAGAAAATACAAGAGACACGGCAAAAAGAAGAACACATATGGATATAAGGTACTTTATTGCCCTAGGCCAGTGGTGGGCAAATTTATTAGTCAACTGAGCCAAATATCAACAAAACAGCGATTCAATTTTTTCTGAGAGCCAAATTTTTTAAACGTAAACTATATAGGAAGGTACATTGTTATTAACTTAAGGGTATTCCTAACCATCTGAACATACCTTTCTCAATCCTCGACACTACATCTTTCACTCCAAAACGTTTCACCCTATAAGACGCACGTAGGTTTTAGACGAGGACAATATGAAAAAAAACTTTTTTCATTACACCTCAGGTCAAACCACTAATCAGACCCCCAATGTTAATAAGACCTCCCTCAGATCCGACGTCAGCTCAGACTCCAAAGTAAATTACCCCCAATCAGACCTCAGATAAGAGCCCCATGCCTCTCATCATCCCCATTATCATCTATGATGCCTCTCATATCCCCCATTATGATTCTCATCACCCCATTGCCTCAGATCAGCCTTGTTTCATAAAAAAAAAGCACTTACCTCTCCTGCTCCTGGATGCCACTGCTCCTCACCACCCTCGCTCTGTGTTCCTCCTGCTGTCGGCTGTGCTGTGAACTGGCGTGCACAGCGTGATGTCTCAGAGCGCCTCACACTGTGCGCAGCCCTGCACAGCCTACAGCCGAGGACCAGAAAGCGGTGAGTACAGCGCCTTCACCGCTTACTGGTCCTCCCCCTCCTGCCGATTTTTGCCACGGGCAACGAAAATGCGATCACACTGTACATGTGAGCCCGCACCTGGAGGAGCCAATATCAAGGGGCTAAAGAGCCACATGTGGCTCTAGAGCCGCAGTTTGCTGACCATTGCCCTAGGCTAAAGGAAAAAAAAAATTGTGGATAGCCAGGTGCCAGATTCCCTTTAACAGTGATTTCCACAACACCCCATCCCCTTAAAAGTGGCCTCTACAGCAATCTGCTCCTTAACACTGACCTCCATAGCAGACTGTCCCCTTAACCGTGACCTCCACAGCAGCCTGCCCCTAGGGTGACCAGAGGTCTGGTTTTAGGCCCGACAGTCTGGTTTTCAGACTCCTTGTGCTCCGTCCGGGTCAGCGCCTGGACGGACACAGGAAAGTCCCTTTGAACATCTTACTCTTGTAACACTCACACCCAGTACCTGCGCCTGGGGTATCCCTTACCCTTGTAGGAGGTTTTAAAGATATATGTCCTTTTTACAGAGTAAGTTGTCGTGACACCAGTTGCAGTGAAGCAACCAGGACATGGACTGCCCTTTGTAGATGGTAGTGTTGGTACCCAGGTGTAGGATTGCCAAAGTGGTGTAGAGTAGACTACCATCTCTCTGAAGGTGTTGTATGCACGTGTCACATTGCTCCTACCTACATATCCTTGGATCCGAGACGTGGTTGGACGAAGCGGTGCAAAAAGGGGTGAATAACTTGGATGTTAAAGGAATAATTGAGTCCAGACTTGTAGTAATGTTGAACACAGCTTTACTTGGCATAAACGGTAATCCAGACAATATCCAGACTTTATCTTGGTCATCAGCAGGTATTGGCATTAATTGCAGGAAAACACTTCTGCAACATCCTCAGTCTGCTATGCTGTAGCTTTCTCAGCTCTGCTATGCCGTATCTTTCTCAGCTCCGCTATGGTATCTGGGTTAAATAGGTATTCTGCTGTAACTTGGAACTTAGCTGTATGTAGTCTGTTTTTTACTTTATCTTTATCTGTAATCGTAGGTACTAGTGATGAGCATGCTCGACCGAGTATTGGTTTGGCTCGAGCATCGCTATGCTCGGCGCTCGGCTTTACTCGGCGGAGCACCACGTGTATTTGTCGCATTGCCCGAATCTCCTCGCCGCACGTTTGGCGCCTTCTAAGCAGCCAATCAAGGTCCAGGTAAGTAATTCCCCTCAGTGTAAGGCCATAAAATGTTAGCTGTAAGCCTTACACTAATTGGCTGGCTAGAACACGTGATACTATTTCATATAGGAGCTGAGGTCCGGCGCTCGGCTCATTCAGCGTCAGGGAGAGCAGACAGTAGGCAGGGACAGATAGCGTTTTGCTCTAAACTTACCGATTCTACTCCAAAAACCTTATTGAAAGACCTAACAGTCCTTTTAAGGACTACAGTGTGTGTTTGACAGCAGTTAAGCACCTTTTTTTTTTTTTTTTTTAAATGGGGTTTGCTTCAGCGTTATCAGGGACAGGTTTTACCAGGAAGGGACAGATAGTGCAGGGCTTGAAAATTGCTTTTTTAACTTCTAAAAGACAGAAAGAGTTCAGATTAGAGACATCTACAATATGCCATCATAAAGCAGTGTGTTGGGCAGATATTATAAAAAGATGCTTATTCACTACAGTGTGCCTGGTACTGAGATATACACTGCACCATCATAAAGCAGTGTGTTGGGCAGACATAATTAAAAGGGGCTTATTCACTACAGTGTGCCTGGTACTGAGATATACACTGCACCATCATAAAGCAGTGTGTTGGGCAGACATTATAAAAAGGGGCTTATTCACTACAGTGTGCCTGGTACTGAGATATACACTGCACCATCAGAGAAATAATTTTTTGGGAGGAAATTAACCTAACTTGTGCAACATCTGTGTGTGCGTTCAATCCACAACTGTTATACTAATTACTCCAGCAGAGAGTGATTTATAATTTGGCCATAGTTAACTAGTTTTGAGCACATCTGTGTGTGCGTTTAGGCCGCAACCGTATATACAGTATTCCCGCAGAGAATACACTTTATTTGGGACAAATTTGTATCAGATATAGAACTACATTAGAATACAGTGTGTATATTAAAAATTAATTATCTTTGGTCTAGTGTAGTGCCGAAAATCTGTATTTTTTCTGTATCCAGTACCTTACTGGAAGCCAATAGAGTGTGTATTGTTAAAATTACATTATGCCAGGCCTAGTGTAGAGCCAAAAATCTGTATTTTTCTGTATCCAGTACCTTACTGGAAGCCAATAGAATGTGTATTGTCAAAATTACATTATCTCTGGCCTAGTGTAGTGCCAAAAATCTGTTTTTTTTTGCATCCAGTACCTTACTGGAAGCCAATACAGTGTGTATTGTAAAGATTACATTATCTCTGGCCTATTGTAGTGCCGAAAATCAGTATTTTTCTGTATCCAGTACCTTACTGGAAGCCAATAGAGTGTATTGTCAAAATTACATTATCTCTGGCCTAGTGTAGTGCCGAAAATCAGTATTTTTCTGTATCCAGTACATTACAGCAAGTAAATAGAGTGTGTATTGTCAAAATTACATTATCTCTGACCTACTGTAGTGCCGAAAATCTGTATTTTTCTGTATCCAGTACCTTACTGGAAGCCAATAGAGTGTGTATTGTCAAAATTACATTATCTCTGGGCTAGTGTAGTGCTGAAAATCAGTATTTTTCTGTATCCAGAACCTTACTGGAAGCCAATACAGTGTGTATTGTAAAAATTAAATTATCTCTGGCTTAGTGTAGTGCCGAAAATCTGTATTTTTCTGTATCCAGTACCTTACTGGAAGCCAATAGAGTGTGTATTGTCAAAATTACATTATCACTGGCGTAGTGTAGCGCCGGAAATCTGTATTTTTCTGTATCCAGTACATTACAGCAAGTCAATATAGTGTGTATTGTCAAAATAAAGTTATCTCTGGTCCATTGTAGTGCCAAAAATCTGTACTTTTTCTGTATCCAGTATCTTACTGGAAGCCAATAGAGTGTGTATTGTCAAAATTACATTATCTCTAGTCTAGTGTAGTGCCGAAAATCTGTATTTTTTTGTATTCAGTACTGTCCTGCATCAGAAAACTGTGTCTTTAGCGGACATTAAAACAAGACAAACCATTAATATCAAGAAGGCGAACACAAAGGGAAGGGGAAGTGGGCATGATGCTGATGGTGCAAGCAGAGGCCATGGCCCTGGGCACGATGCTGATGGTGCAAGCAGCGGCCGTGGCCCTGGGCGCGATGCTGATGGTGCAAGCAGAGGCCGTGGCCCTGGGCGCAATGAAACTATGCCTGCTGCCAGTGCACCAGAAAAACATCCACCTTACCCAGCTTCATGTCCAGCTAAGCTGGGAGGCGCAGGACAACACTGTGGGACTAGTGCGAGCAGGTGGTCAGTTGGATTGCAGAAGATAATGCTTCCAGTTGGTTAAGGACCACCCTCTCTTCCACAAAGTCCAGTCTCTGTAGCCAAGAGTCTGGTCAACCCCGAATCCTCACTCTGATCCTCCTTCCTCCCACCATGTCGCATCTGACCAAACAAGGGATCCCACACTCGGATATTCACATGATCTCTTTTCATTGCCAGTACTTGGTTTGGCTCTCTCACCAAGCAAGAGGTACCTGAGATATTGGGCCCTGATTCCCAACCTCTTGAGCCTTCACACTCTCAAGAAGATAATGGTGGTGAAAGTCAATCATTCGATCACGAGGTGGATGATGATGAGACACAGTTGCCAATCACTGAGGTGGTGGTTAGGTCAAGTGAGGAGCATGAGCAGAGTGACGAAGTGGAAGAGGAGGTGGTGGACGATGAGGTTACTGACCCAACATGGGAAGGTGAAAAGCCGAGCGAGGACAGTAGTACAGATGGGAAGGGATCCGCAGCACCGCAACAGTCTGGAAGAGGCAGTGGGGTTGCAAAAGGGAGACGTCGGCCCACGCCAAACAGGCCCGCAACCATTACACTGAGCACCCCCATGCGTAAATCTACATTTTTTGAGGAAAGCGCAGACGACAAAAGAGTGGTAGTTTGCAACCTGTGCCGCACCAAAATGAGCCGGGGCGTGAACACTAGCAACCTCACCACCACCAGCATAATCGGCCACATGGTATCCAAGCACCCTAATAAGTTGGCCGAACTCCTGGGTCCACACTCTGGGTCTGCGGGTCCCACCACTGCCTCCTCTTCCCCTGTTTTACGCACTGCTGGCCAATCCCCTGTCGAAGGCGTAGGCCCGGATGCCCCTCGCCCTGCACCTGGACCTTCGCATGAACCGTCAGCAACAACATCCACTGTTCCAGCGCAGCATCCAAATGTCCATAACACAGGCATTTGAACACAAGAGCAAATACCCACCCACACATCCACAGGCCATAGCACTAAATGCGCAACTTTCCAAATTACTGGGCCTTGAAATGTTGCCATTTAGGCTTGTGGACACTGAGGCCTTCCGCAGCCTGATGTCGGCAGCCTTCCCTCAGTACGCAGTCCCCAGCCGCCACTATTTTTCACGGTGTGCCATGCCTGCCTTACACCAGCATGTGTCCCAGAACATCACCCGTGCCCTGACCAACACAATTACTGGGAAGGTCCACCTTACCAATAGACAAGTGCTGGTGGCCAGGAACGCTACATTTCCCTGACCGCACACTGGGTAAATGTTGTGGAGGCCGGGAGTGAGTCGGACCCTGGAATGGCACAGGTGCTACCCACGCCCAGGATTGCAGGCCCTACGTCCATCAGGATCTTCGCCAGCAGCTATGTTACTGGCTCCAACCCCCACTTCTCCTCCTCCGCCGCCTCCTTGTCCACTTCCACCTCCAACAGCAGTCAGTCATGAGTTGCTAGCTGGAAGCAGTCTAGCACTGCTGTGGGTAAGCGTCAACAGGCCGTGCTGAACTGATCTGTTTAGGGGACAAACAGCACACCGCCGCAGAGCTGTGGCAGGGTATAAGGGACCAGACTGAGCTGTGGCTCTCGCCACTTAACCTAGAAACAGGCATGGTTGTGTCCGACAATGGTGGACGCTTGGTGGTGGCTTTGGAGCTCGGCAACCTGACACATTCCATGCATAGCCCACGTCTTAAACTTAATGGTTCAGCAGTTTATCAAAACCTACCCCAATTTGCAGGAGCTACTAGTGAAGGCTCGCCACTTGTGTGCTCATTTCCGCAAGTCGTCCACAGCTTTGCCCGGTCTGTCAATGCTGCAGCAGCGCTTGCGGCTTCCAGCTCACTGACTGTTGTGCGACAGGAGCATGTGGTGGAACTGTACGTTCTACATGTTGGCCAGGCTTTGTGAGCAGCAGAGGGCAGTTGTGGAATACCAGCTGCAACATAGTCGTCAGAGGAGTGGGCATTGATGTCAGACCTATGTGAGGTTTTAAAATACTTTGAATCCACACAGATTGTTAGTGGCGATAACGCTATTATCAGTGTAATATATACTGGAGAGTGAATCTGGATCGCACATCCTCAACACTGTGCTTTTGATATAACGACTGTCTCAGCATAATTACGTGGCATATCCGCCCAATTTGTAATACATTGTATGCTGTGCAAAAGAGGCATTAGTATACAGTTTGATCAAAGAGCATAGGCCCACTTACCGCGACAAGGAAGCCTCTACAAGTGGGAAACTACTCGAACCTATAAATGGACCCAGGAGCCACACAGCAACCCCACTGTGCAGCAAAGCCTCCTTGGCTCTGGGTCCCACCGCCCCACCAGCACAGCACTGAGGCAGCAATGGCAGACACGCAGTACTGCACCATGTGAACGAGTGCAAAGAGCTCACCCAGTCACAACCCCCAGGAAATGCATCTGAGAGATAGCTATTATCAGTGTAATCATCCCACTACTGTGTCTACTCAAACGATCACTGCTCACAATTAAGAAGGATGCTTTTAATGTTGCAGACGAGGTAATGGGGCATGAATTGGGCCATGAAGAGGAGGAGGAGCTGGAGACACTTGCCTCTGCTACAGAGGCTAGTACCCATGGAACTTTAATTCCATCTGTTCAGCGTGGATGGACAGAAGATGAGGAGGATGAGGGTATGGAGAGTCATCCTGAAGTTGACATCGATGTCTTGCCCGTTGGTACTGTGGCACACATGCCTGACTTCATGTAAGGCTACATTTCCTGCGACCCTCACATTATACGCATTTTAGGTAACACAGATTACTGGGTGTTCACCCTTGTCAACCTCCGCTACAAAGAGAACTTCTCATTTCTCATTCCTGTGGTGGAGAGGACGAGTAAAACGGTGCAATACCAGAGGTTACTTGTTGACAGATTGCTCCAAAATTTTCCATCTGACAATGCAGCCGCCAGAGTCCGTTCTTCCTTAGGCAACCGAGGAAGGGAGACAAGGGGAACACACAGTAGTTCCAACAGAGGCAGGCCAACACTTTCCAAGGCACGGGACAATTTCATGACACCCCGCCAGCAACCTCACCTTAAAGTGCGACCTAGTGCTACAAGGAGAGAAAAGTTTTGGAAGATAGTGAAGGAATACATAGCAGGCCGTGTCAGCGTCCTAAATGATCCCTCAGTGCCTTACAACTACTGGGTGTCCAAGCTGGACACGTGGCACGAAATTGCGCTCTACGCCTTGGAGGTGCTGGCCTGCCGCCAGCGTATTCTCTAAGCGTGTATTTAGTGCAGCTGGTGGCATTATAACAGATAAGGGTATCCGCTTGTCCACTGACAGTGCTGACAGGTTGACTCAGATAAAAATGAACAAGGCCTGGATTTCCCCTGACTTCTCCAATCCACAAGAGGAAAGCTAAGCTAATGAGGAACAAAAACGCAATTTAAATGTATGCTTTATAATGTACTCAATTCACATGATTCAGATGTGCCCATTTCACAGCAAAAAAGAAAGGTAAGTATGAATCTTGTTTTCTCATCCACCTCCTCTTCTATGCCCTCACTACAATGTTTTGTAGGGTTCGCTCGGTTTTAGGCCCTCACCTCTAATGTTTTATATGGTCTGCTCACCTGTAGGCCATGATTGCAATGTTTTATGGGGTTTGCTCACCTTCAGGCCCTCACTACAATTTTTTATATGGTCCGCTCACCTTTAGGCCCTCAACTATAATGTTTCAGAGGGTAACCAGCAGTCACTTGCTCCAAATGTTTTTGAGGGTCACCAGCAGGTCATTAATCATAATTTTTGCAAGGGTGTGTATGATGCCCTTCTTTTATGTGTAATAAAAGGTGTATTGGAGTGCCGGTTCCTTGTAATTTTTGGCAGCCCTTTCATTTAGTGCATAGGCTTTATGAGTGTAGCAGTGTACCTGAACAATTGTAGCACCATGTGAATGAGGCCCTCCTTTATGTGATATACAGGCTGTATCGGAGTGCTTCTTCCTGGTAATTTTTAGCAGCATTTGCACTGTATATACAATTGAATATACAGGAAAGAATGTTTTCTAACAATTTTACCTCTAAAAAAGCATTTTTTTTTGAGGGGGAGGGATTTTGTCGCTATGTAAAAGTGGCAGACAACTGGGACAATATGGTTCCCAGCAACAACATTGGAGTCCAAGATGCACCCAGACATGGCCCCCATGCTGTTCCAGATTCATTTCGGTGGTGTTTCTGTCACTTTCTGACCTTTTCCAATGGACTAGGCACCCTCCCCTCATCCGAGCAGAGGGGGCCTGGTTGTCTCCCATTGACTTCAATTATACCCGGGTGCTCAGCCGAGCGCACGAATATCGCTATGTGTTCGGGCCGAGTACCCGAATACTTTGGTGCTCGCTCATCCCTACTAGGAACTTATTTCTGGCTTCAAGCTCACTTAGCTTGGTTATATGCAATGCAAGCCCAGGAGGGGACAAGCAACTATGTAGACTTCAAGGCACGGCCTCTGGGCCCCGCAGAGCAGATAGTGCTCTGCTGGCTGACACACAACCATCCCTTAGGAAGGGGTAGGCTAGACTGACCAACTCTAACTAAAACTCCTCCCTCTCTAGAGAGGGGACTAGAATGGAAGAAGGGTTCCATCCTAGCTAACACAGCTCTGCCAGAAATGCCGCTATCTGCTGGTGAACCAGGCACATTACATGCAAAACAGTTGCCAATAATTTACACAGTGCGCAGGCCCTAGGATAAATACACAGGATGTTACAGGGGGCTCTGGTAAGAATAGTGGAGGGGCAGAAAAAGTGGTAATTCCCCCTTTCAGGGTGTTACCTTCTCAGACAGCAGCACTGTACTGTCTGAGCGTGAGCTGCAGGGAGAAAGTCACCCTCCCTCCCACCCCTGCAGCTGAAACCCCTGCTGCGGAGTGGGAGGGGCGTGACCTAACGGGGTCAGGGCATGGCTTAGTGGGACCTGGGGGCAGGGTTTTTAGGTCCGTCTTTTGAGGGTGGCCTAAATGGCGACCCTACCTGCCCCCTGAACTGTGACCTCCACAGCACTCCGTTTCCTTTACAGTGTCATCCATAGCGCCCTGCCCCTTTAAAGCTGATCTACATTAGTGAAGAAAACTGGCTGGGTTGTTATGGAAACCTGGTGTAAAACTGTGTGACTGAGGGCCTGTGAGCTTCTATCAGCTGATAAGGGTCATGTGACCAGGCTTCTATTGGCTAATGCATTTTTTGGGAATCTCTCAGGAATGGTACGTCCTAGAGAGCTGATACCCGGTCTAAAACCTTCCCGGACACCTGATGTACCTGTGTGAAAAATTTTGTGATTGTAAATGCGACGGTGAAGATTCCTTTAGCGGCCATACACACATACACTCAGATTTATATAATACAATACATATATATATATATATATATATATATATATATATATATTTAGTGCATTCAGAAAGTCCAGACCCTTTCACCTTTTGCACATTTTGTTATGTTGCTAAAATTAAAAGAAAAAAAAATGTTTTCCCTATCATGAGAAAGTGAAAACAGAATTATATAAACTTTTGCAAATTTATTAAAAAGACAAACCAAATAGATTGGGTCTAGTGTTGACAAGGTTTAAAGGTGTATAACCTATATTCAGAACACCAAAATAAATTAAAACAACACCTTGTACAAAGCAATATGAATACATTCTTTATTAATTCATCTAGAAAATACATTAAATCATCAAAAAAAAGGATATGTGGCTACAGACTAGAGTTGTTTTGGGCATCACATTTTCGATACCCAATCAATACTTTTGTCCCGGTCCCGGTATCAATACGATACCGGGATCTGCCTTTTCTCGCTACTTTGGATCGCGCTGCTCTCAGCGCTCCATGTTCAGTCCGGCAGCACAGTGAGGAGGAGGCAGTCCCTCCCTTCCCTCGTGCTGCTACTGCTGCAACCAATCGGGAAGAGATAGAGAGAGGGGGCGGGTGCACTGAGCCACCAATGAAAAGGGACGTTTAATACATTGCAAAAAGACATTGCTGGCACCCGACATCTGACAGGGAGCTGCATGTCTTTTTGCGATGAGGTCATATAAACACAATTACCCCTGTGCTGCCACCATTACAGACCTCTTCACTACCAGCCGCTGCTGGGTTTCTCCTGTGAGTTCCCTGCCTGAACTCATAAAGTAGTCTAGAATCCCCGGCGCTGAGCAGGACAGTCATAAATCAGTTAACCCTCTCTGACCCGTGTTATGTGTAGGCTTTTTTTTTTTCTGCTCCATATCTCATTGCTTTCCCTGTTAGCGCCTGCAGCTCCGGTCGGTAGGACGTGTGTGGGGAAGTCAATGGGAGTTAGGCTGGGAGCACTGAAAAGAAAAAGCCTTGGCAAAGTGACCTATATACATAACACAGGTCAGAGAGGGGAACTCATTTATTACTAAGTGTTTTGCCCCCCCAGTATTAAAATCATTGGTGGCAGTGGCCACAGGGTCCCCTCCATTGGTGGTACAGTGGTAGTTCCATGTTACCATGGCAGCCATGACGCTATTGAAGCCCTGGTTGCCATGGTCAGTTCCCTGCTGCTGTGGGCACTATGCACAAGGCAGCAGGGAGTTTGAGATTCCTATTCACTCTAATAGAGATCTATAAGGGTGAATAGGAGAAGGGATTAAAAGATCCCAGGTTCTGGCCCCTAAGGAAGGAAATAGTTATTAAATAAAAAGTAAACAAAAAAAGTTTTAAAAAAGTAAAAACAAAAAACAAAATATTAAGTATAAATCTCACCCCTATTCCCAATTTTACATATAAAATATATAATGAATCTATAAATAAACATATTACATATTGCCCCACCCAAAAGTCCAAACTATTCAAATATTTAAATAAAATTTTTTGGCATTTTATTTTTTCCGCGTGGTATCGAAAGGTATCGAGTATCGCAATACTTTTTTGTGGTGTCAAATCCGAATCAAAATTTTGGTATCGAAACAACTCTACTACAGACATTCACCCAAAAGGACAAAAGAGGGTGCTGTGACATAAGGTCATTGTAAATAACAGTTCATAAACTAGATAAATAACTAGTGTTGAACGCGAATATTCGAATAGCGAATTTAATTGCAAATATCGCAATTTCGAGAATTCATGAATATTTTGACTATAGTGATATATATTCGTAAAAACAAATATTCGCCTATTTTTTTTCATCTGAACTCATTATCTTACAAGGAAATCTGGGCACTCCTCTGATATAGGGATATAAAATTAATTGTTTATTGTTAAAAAGAATGCAGATCCAAAATAGACATACAGTGTGCTGAAAAGTGCAAATCGATAACAAAATTGGCAATGAGTTGCCTCCACAAGCAGTGAGAAAAATATAAAAGTGTCAGTACAACAAAGTACATTCAGTGAATAAAGGTGCAATTACCATACGGTTGAAACCATTGACAACCGTGCCCACGCTGTGTAAGATAACAATATTGGGCTGCCTCCGATCCAGCACTCGCACCTATCTAGGTAAAGTGCATAGGCGACCTCAATAGTCCTCATAAATGGAGTGTTCACTAATTCCAACAATTTCAATCCTCACTTGGCCATGTTGTGGAAAAGTCCAACTGTCATGAATGCGTGTTAATAGGTCATACACATTAATACTCTACCCTAGTGCGTGCCTGCAGCCTCTGTGGTCAATGGCAGGAGACAGTGCTCCCTTCAGGCACACTACAAGTCCCTTTCACGGCCGAAGCCGAGTGTAACAGCGGCGTCTCGCTGTATGATTCCACCAGCAGCGTCCCGGAGGAATATTATGTGACACGTGTCTCGCTACTGCCGGCATTCACAAAATCGTCTCTGCTGTGCATATATCAATTACATTACCCACTCTGGACGTCAAACCGTCTGGATCGTCCTACAAGCGGTGCTTCTTTGAACTCGGCGTCCTCGTGGTACCCTATTGATATCCGGGTTCACATGGGTCTATGACCTCCGCACGATGTCCTGAGGCAGAGAACGCACAATGCAGCAAAAGCCGGTGTAGACTGGGTGATAATGGGGGTCCGACCATACGTGTTTCGGGGTTATTATTCCATTCTTCAGTGGCTAATATTCAAATCCCTTTTATAGCTTTATTTGGGTGGAGTCTGGGCTGCAGGTTCGGCACTATGTAAAAGTTGGAATGGATAACGAGCTTGAAAAGTAATGTCCCGCTATATTTTCACAACTCCATAAGATGATATAATTAAATTTCAATATTTATAATATACATATCCACATTTTGGATCCGCACAAATACACTGAGAGAAATAGATAAAGCAGATACAATAATGCTAATACAGTAACCTAATAAAAGTATAATAAAATTTTTTGTAAAGAATACATGATTTTATTTAAATAAATTACTCTTTTTTTCAAAAAATCTGCTTTTAAAAAACTTGTCTGCCGGCAATAGTTCCTATATCTGTGATCTCTCAATAATGTTGCATTCTTTTTAACAATAAACAATTAATTTTATATCCCTATATCAGAGGAGTGCCCAGATTTCCTTGTAACTTTTTAACCATTGAGGTGTAGGGTGTCACCACCTCTCTGAGAGCACCCCGGATTATTACCTAGATACCCTGTGCGCCATTTTTTAATTTTTTAATTTTTTGTCATGTGATCAGTGCAGGGGGCGTGGCTCAGTACTGGATTGGATAAGAGGTCGTAGGCTACCACCTCTTATCTAGCCATGCCCGCTGCACTGATCACATGACGGTGACGTCACCCCAGGTCCTCCGTGTTGTCCAAGGTTCGGGTTCATTGAAGAATCCCCTTATGGATTCCAAATGCCGTTATGGCCGTGGTAGCGGAACTTAAAACAGAAGTTCTCTCAACTCTAATCCTAAGCACAAAGCCAAGACAACAAAGAAGTAGCTTAGGGACAAGACTGGAGTCTGTTATCACTGGTAAAGCTGCTTCAACTAAGTACTGAATAGAAGGTCTGAATAGTTAATTGAATGCAATATATTAGTTTTTCCTTTTCAATAAATTAGCAAAGTTTTCACTTTCTCATTATGGGGTATTGCGTGCATAATAATTAGGAAAAATTTGAACTTTTTATTTTAGCACAAGGCCACAACATAACATGTGAAAAAAGTGAAAGGGTCTGAATTAGGGTTGAGCGAACTTCTATTTTAAGTTCGGCATCCAAAGTTTGGGTTGGGGTTATCTTAGAATTCCATTATGGATTCCGCTACCATGGACCATAACGGAATTTGGAATCCATAAGGGGATTCTTTGATGAACCCGAACGCCGCAACTGTCCTTCACTGCTCTACTTCCTTCTTCTCCTCCACACAGAGCACAGGAGCTCCGCCCCTAATGTCACATGATCATTATACCAGGCCCTTTACCACCTCTTATCCAATCCAGTACTGAGCCACGCCCCCTGCACTGATCACATGACGGTGACGTCACCCCAGGTTCTTAGTGTTGAACTTGTTTTTTTAAGTTCGGCGTCCAAGGTTCGGGTTCATCGAAGAAACCCCTTATGGATTCCAAATTCCGTTATGGATTCCGCTACCATGGACCATAACGGGATTCTAAGATAACCCCAACCCAAACTTTGTATGCCGAACTTAAAATAGAAGTTCTCTCAACTCTAGTCTGAATATATACTTTATTTTCACTTAACCACATCAGCCCCCCTAGCTTAAACACCCTTAATTACCAGACCACTTTTTACAATTATTCACTACACTACTTTCATGGTTTATTGCTCCGTCATACAACTTACCACCCAAATGAATTTTACCTCCTTTTCTTCTCACTAATAGAGCTTTTATTTGGTGGTATTTCATTGTTGCTGACATTTTAACTTTTTTTGCTATTAATGAAAATTTAACAACATTTTTGCAAAAAAATTAAATTTTCCGCTTTCTGTTGTAAATTTTTTTTAAAAAAAACTACATTTCTATATAAATTTTTCTCTCAATTTATTGTTCTACATGTCTTTGATAAAAAAAAAATCCAATAAGTGTATATTTATTGGTTTGGGTAAAAGTTATAGCGTTTACAATCTATGGTTCAAAAAAGTGAATTTCCGCATTTTAAAGCAGCTCTTACTTTCTGAGAACCTGTCATGTTTCTTGAGGTGCTAGAATGCCAGGATAGTATAAATACCCCCCAAACTACACCATTTTAGAAAGAAGACACCCCAAAGTATTCGCGGAGGGGCATGGTGAGTTCATGTATGATTTCATTTTTTTTCACAAGTTAGCGGAAAATGACACTTTCTGAGAAAAAAAATAAATAATAAAGTTTCCATTTCTGCTAACTTCTGGCAAAAAAAAAAAAAATCTCCCACGGACTCACTATGCCCCTCAGTGAATAACTTGGGGTGTCTACTTTCCAAAATAGGTCATTTTTGGGGTGTTTTTACTGTTCTGGCATTTTGGGCGGGGCTAAATTGTGAGCAGCCCCGTAAAGACTAAAGGTACTCGTTGGACTTTACACGCCTTTATGCACCTAGGTTGAAAAAAAGTGGCACACATGTGGTATCGCCGTACTCAGAAGAAGTAGGGCAATGTGTTTTTGAGTGTATTTTTAGATATACCCATGCTGGGTGAGAGAAATATCTCTGTAAGCTGACAACTTTGTATAATTTATTTTTTAAAAGTTGTCATTTACAGAGATATTTCTCACACCCAGCATGGGTATATGTAAAAATACACATTGCCCTACTTCTCCTGAATACGGCGATACCACATGAGTGACACTTTTTTGGAGCCTGGGTGCGCAAAGGTGCCCAAATTCCAATGAGTACCTTTAGAATTTCACAGGGAATTTTTACGCATTTGGATTCCAGACTTCTTCTCACGCTTTAGAGACCCCTAAAATGCCAGGGTAGTATAAATGCCCCACAAGTGACCCCATTTTAGAAAGTAGACACCCCAAGGTACTCCGTGAGGGGTATGGTGAGTTCATGTAAAATTACATTTTTTTGTCACAGGTTAGCGGAAAGGGAGACTTTGTAAGAAAAAAAAAATATCCCTCACGGAATACCCTGGGGTGTCTTCTTTCTAAAATGGGGTCACTTGTGGGGTATTTATACTGCCCTGGCATTTTAGGAGCCCCTAAAGCGCGAGAAGAAGTCTGGAATCCAAATGCGTAAAAATGCCCTGTGAAATCCTAAAGGTACTCATTGGAATTAGGGCCCCTTTGCGCATCTTAGCTGAAAAAAAGTGTCACTCATGTGGTATCGCCGTACTCAGGAGAAGTAGGGCAATGTGTTTTTGGGTGTATTTTTACATATACCTATACTGTGTGTGAGAAATATCTCTTTAAATGACAACTTTTTAAAAAATTTTATACAAAGTTGTCAATTTACAGAGATATTTTTCTCACCCAGCATGGGTATATGTAAAAATACACCCCAAAACACATTACCCTACTTCTCCTGAGTACGGCGATACTACATGTGTGACACTTTTTTGCAGCCAAGATGCTCAAATTCCAATGAGTACCTTTAGGATTTCACAGGGCATTTTTACGCATTTGGATTCAAAGTAACATAGTAACATAGTATATAAGACCGAAAAAAGACATTTGTCCATCCAGTTCGGCCTGTTTCCTACAAGTTGATCCAGAGGAAGGCAAAAAAACCCTGTGAGGCAGAAGCCAATTTTCCCCACTTAAGGGGAAAAAAATTCCTTCCCGACTCCAATCAGGCAATCAGAATAACTCCCTGGATCAACGACCCCTCTTTAGTAGCTGTAGCCTGTAATATTATTACACTCCAGAAATACATCCAGGCCCCCCTTGAATTCCTTTAATGTACTCACCATCACCACCTCCTCAGGCAGAGAGTTCCATAGTCTCATTGCTCTTACAGTGAAGAATCCTTTTCTATGTTTGTGTACAAACCTTCTTTCCTCCAGACGCAGAGGATGTCCCCTCATCACAGTGATAGCCCTGGGGATAAATAGATGATGGGAGAGATCTCTGTACTGACCCCTGATATATTTTTACATAGTTATTAGATCTCCCCTCAGTCGTCTTTTTTCTAAAGTGAATAACCCTAATTTTGATAACCTTTCAGGGTACTGTAGATCCCTCATTCCAGTTATTACTTTAGTTGCCCTCCTCTGAACCCTTTCCAGCTCTGCTATGTATGTCTTGTTCACAGGAGCCCAGAACTGTACACTGTACTCCATGTGTGGTCTGACTAGTGATTTGTAAAGTGGTAGGACTATGTTCTCATCACGGACGTCTATGCCCCTTTTGATGCAACCCATTATCTTATTGACCTTGGCAGTAGCTGCCTAACACTGGTTTTTGCAGCCTAATTTGCTGTTTATTAAAATTCCTAGATCCTTTTCCATGTCAGTGTTACCGAGTGTTTTACCATTTAATATGTACTTTATATTTGTCAGTGTTAAACCTCATCTGCCATTTTTCTGCCCAAGCCTCCAATCTATCCAGATCCTTCTGTAGCAGAAAACTGTCCTCTTTAGTGTTAATTACTTTACACAGTTTTGTGTCATCTGCAAAAATAGATATTTTACTGTGCAGGCCTTCTACAAGATCATTAATAAATATATTGAAGAGAATAGGGCCCAATACTGACCCCTGAGGTACCCCACTAGTTACAGTGACCCAATCTGATTATCTACCCTTAATAACCACCCTCTGTTTTCTGTCACTTAGCCAGTTACTTACCCACATACAGACATTTTCTCCCAGTCCGAGCATCCTCATTTTATATACTAACCTTTTATGAGGTACAGTGTCAAATGCTTTGGAGAAGTCCAGATATACGACATCCATTGATTCGCCGCTGTCAAGTCTAGAACTTACCTCCTCATAGAAGCTGATATTATTCGTCCTGGCGATTTGTCTATTTTAATCTTTTTAAGTCGCTGTTTTACTTCTTCCTGGGTCAGACAGGGCACTTTTAATGGGGGATTAACTTTTACATTCTGCATTTCATCTGACAGTTTATTTTCCACAGTGAATATAGTAGAGAAAAAAATTTTGCTTTATCCTCGTCGCTCTCTGCAACACCCCCCCGACTCCTTCAGATTTATATTTTTTACTATTTATATAATTGAAGAACATTTTAGGGTTAGTTTTACTCTCTTTGGCAATTAATGTCTCGGTCTCTAGTTTGGCAAATTTTATTAGTTTTTTACATATTCTATTTTTTTCCTTATAGTTTATCAGTGCTTCCTGGCTCCCCTCCTGTTTTAGTGATTTATATGCTTTCTTTTATCATTTATTGCATTCTTTACGGTTCCATTTATCCACATTGGTTTCTTATTGTTCCTTAGCCTTTTATTCCTATAAGGTATGTACCTCTCACAATTAGATGTTACAATGCTTTTAAAAATCTCCCATTTTATGGTTGTATTTTTATTTTTGAGGACTTTGTCCCAGTTAGTTAGGCCTATGGCCTCGC
Organism: Bufotes viridis; assembly: GCA_033119425.1. NCBI lineage: Eukaryota > Metazoa > Chordata > Amphibia > Anura > Bufonidae > Bufotes > Bufotes viridis. Next base: position 145,499,313 of record CM065590.1, on the reverse strand, counting down.
TTAGTTGGCTAAATTTTGCTTTTTTGAAGTTTGATATTTTTGTTCCTCCCTTTAGAAACTCTCGTTTGAAGGATAATTGGAAGGTTATAACTATTTCCCAGGTGTCCCCCAACCTGCACATCTGTTGTTCTATCAGGTCTATTGGTTAATACTAAGTCCAGTATGGCCGTCCCTCTAGTGGGGTCCTGAACCAGTTGGAAAAGGAAATTGTCTTTGGCTATTGCCAAGAACCTGTTTCCTTTTTGGGATGTACAGCTTTCAGTTCCCCAGACTATATCTGGGTAGTTGAAGTCCCCCATGATAACGACTTCATTATGATTTGCCGCCTCGTCTATCTCGTTTAGTAATAGATTCCAAATGACTTCTTACGCATTAGGGGCCCCTAAAATGCCAGGGAAGTATAAGTACCCCACATGTGACCCTATTTTAGAAAGAAGACACCCCATTCCATGAGGGGTATGGTGAGTTCATGTAAAATTTAATTTTTTCTCAAGTTAGTGGAATATGAGACTTTGTAAGAAAAACAAAAAAATTAATTTCCGCTAACTTGTGCCAAAAAAAAAAAAATCTTCTGTGAACTCGCCATGCCCCTCACGGAATACCTTGGGGTGTCTACTTTCTAAAATGGGGTCACATGTGAGGTGTTTGTACTGCCCTGGCATTTGAGGGTCTCCGCAATCATTACACGTATGGCCAGCATGAGGAGTTTCTGCTATTCTTCTTATATTGAGCATACAGGTAATGAGATTTTTTTTTTCCGTTCAGCCTCTGGGCTGAAAAAAAAAAAAAAATGAATGCCACAGATTTCTTCATTCGCATCAGTCAATGTGGATGAAAAAATCTCTGCCAAAAAATATGCAAAAAAAAAAAAAAAAAAAGAGAGAGAGAGAGAGAGAGAGAGGGGAAAGGACATAGGAGTGCTTGCCAAGTAAGGCCCCATTCACACGTCCGCAAAAATGTCCCCATCTATTCCGCAATTTAGGCGGAATAGATGCGGACCCATTCAGTGTGAATGGGGCTGGTGGTGATGCGGAGAGCACACTATGTGCTCTCGGCATCAGCATTTGCGGAGCCGCGGCCGCGAACTTCCGGGTTTCGGCCCCGAATCATCCGGCCGCAGCTCCGCAAAAGATAGAGCATGTCCTATTCTTGTCCGCAATTGCTGTGTGGTGATTGGTGCACTTACTTATGTTTCCTCTGGTGGTCCCAAGCAAAAGGGACCACCAGAGGTGAAGGCAGCAGGCATATCAGACGCTGTTAACAAAACAGCGTCTGATATGCGATTTTTTTAACTACTACATCCTGCCAGCTCAAGTTCCTCCCGACGTGATACTGTGAGCGCGCTCACAGCAAATCTCGCCTCTCGCGAGATGACATGCTGACGCGTCAAGGAGGAACATCCCGGCCGCCCGCAGGACGCATCCCTGCGTTCGGCAGTCGGGAGACCCTGTATACTACACCCATGAATTTAAATTTATGGATCCTTTAATAAAGTGTCTGGTAAACAAAAGAGTAGGAAACAAAAGACCCATCTCTCATCATCCAAGAGTCAGAATGTGGGTAGAAGTGCAAACAGCAGTAGCAGCACCAGCCATCCGGCCAGTAGTAGTAGTGATGGTATTAGTAGTGGTGGTAGTAGCCCACTGTTCTCCCTTGCTTCTGATCAATATTATTATTGAGGACATAAAAGATGACATTATCGATTGGGTGGCTCGCTCCTCTGCACAGTCAGAACGTGCTTTGGAATTTAGGGGTCACAGCATTCCTCCTGCTCCTTCTCCCTTACTGCCCCAGAAAAGCATTTGACTTGTGTCATCTATGTCTTCACTGTCCCCTCCTAGTGGGGCACCTTCTCTTTTCCTTAGAGGCAACAAAACCCTACATAGTGCTAAGGAAGATAATAAAAAAGAGTCTCCCTGTTGATGACTTGTCTGAAATATAGTGCCCCCAGTAGTGATGTCCCCTTTAGTGCCCCAGTAATAACAATGCCCTTATAGTTCCCCCAGTAGTAATACTGCCCACTATTGCATCTGCTGTAGTATGAAAGCCTTTATAGTGCCCCCAATACTAATTAATGCCTACAGTAGTAATAATGCCTCTCTATTGTGCCCTCAGTAATAATAATGCTCCTATAGTGACCACAATGAGCACTCTATAGTGCCCCAGTATTAAAAAGGCCCTATAAATAAAAATACCTCTACGGCATGTGGCTTTAAATTCTTACGTCCCAAGGGCGGAAGTCATGATGATGTCCTTTTGCCACCTGTGTTCCAGCACAGGTTGTTTTACGGATGTCAGCCCTTTGTCACTGCCTGTGCCACTCATTCACTACCTAATTAGCTTAATGCCTAGTAGGTGATTGACTGGTAATGAAGCCATTGGCTCCTGTGTAACACCTCAGCATTCAATTATATATCCATCCTGAGAATGACAATACTGTTAAATCCAGGAGGAGAATTGCAGCCGCCAGGCAGGTACCTATTAATGCTGTTAGTGTCAATTCATTATGTACCCTGACAGCGGCTATGAAGAGGGCTAGAATTCATAGAATCTGACATGTGATATAAAGAAAGTTCTTATACTTCCAGCTATCTCCACTTCTTAATTTAGTTTAAAAAAACTGTTGCCTGCTAAAATAGTAACAGCAGCAAGCTTCAAATTGTTGATTTTTTTGTTATTTGGCTCCCTCTGCTGCAAACAAAATGCACTACATCTATGTCTGGACATAAAGTGAAACTGTCACCATTAAAATACAACCAGTCAGTGTTCGGTCAGTGATTTCTGTCAGTGATTTTGAGCCAAAACCACTGGGGCCTACATAGAGATAAGGTATAAGAGAAAGATATGTATCTGTTCTGTGTTTAGACCCGCACCTGGTTTTGGCTCAAAATCACTGATGGAAATCTTCGGAACGGAACACGGCACATTGTAGAAATGCCTATTCTTGTCCGCAAAATGGACAAGAATAGGACATGCTATATTTTTTTTGCATGGCCACGGAACAGAGCAAAGAACGCAGACAGCACACGGAATGCTGTCCGCATCTTTTGCGGCCCCATTGAAGTGAATGGGTCCGCGCCCGAGCCTCGGACGCGGACCCAAAATACGTTCATGTGCATGAGGCCTAAGGCATAATCTGCCAGCAGTATAGAGCAGGAGTATCTGAGCAGATTAATGTATAGTTTTATGGGAAAATATTCCATACAACTTGCACTTTATTAATTTAAATTCCTGCTATTTTTGAGCTTTGAAGTTAAGGAGATGGTACTATCAGTTACTAACAGCTATCTCTGTATACACAGTCATAGAGGGAAGCTGTCAATCGCTGATAGGACTACCTCTTCAAAACCCAATATGAGCAGAGATTTAAAGATGTGACTTACGCAGCCAAACCATGGCCTAAATTTTTCAGCGGACCTGGAACTGGAGGCCCCAGACAGTCGACCTCTCCTTTAATTGGAACCTCCCAGATCCATCATCGCTTACCTCATGCAGCATCGTGGAGGCGAAAGAGAGATTTCTTCAACTGCGCTCTGACAGGAGGACCATGTGGTAGCTGAGGCACTACGCCCAGAGACATCTCTATACTTGGATGCAAAGTGAGGCAAAGATCCTTGCATTGCCTCCCCGGGGGGAAATTACAAAACAATTGAAAAAATGGTGTGGTGTTAAACAGGCAGGAAATGCGCAAACCCAAATGCAGATATATATATATATATATATATATATATATACACAAATACAGGGGAGCAGATCCTGCACTTGTGGACCATTGCTAATGGCGATCCCCAGCAAAAATGCATACAATGGAGGATGCCCGCAGCGGACCACAAGTACCACAATGGACATCCTACACACGGTAGCAGTTGTGTTGATGTGATAAACAATATAGCAATATAACAATAACAATTGAAAAGACAGGTGCACTCTGCGGTCTTACTAAGCCCTCATTCTAATGTTAAAATTGAGAATTAGCCAACATATCCTACTGTGGAGGACATGTCTGAGCCCGAGCACTGCGCCAAGGTTTCTTAAGTAGCTCGGGTCCTAACACTCACCTACCAATACCAGGGGCCAGTGGGCTAAATTGCAGGAGTGTAAAGGCCGACTCGCAGCAAACTCCCCAGTCACCTCCAGAATATCGCCTTGCTGGGGATTAGCAATGGGCCACAAGTGCAGGATCTGCTTCTCTGTTTATTTATGCACAACTGCATTTGGGTTTGAGCATTTCCTGCCTGTTTAACACCACACCACTTTTTCTGTCGTTTTGTATATTGAGTTGTTTGGAGGTGTATAAACTCCTAGGTAAATGTGCCTGATGCCCTTCCACAGGCTACATTCTGGTGCACCTGTGAGGCCTGGGCCATATCAGCCAGTCTTGGGTGGGGCTCACAGCCTTCTCCCTCCTCTTACTGCAGGCATGGTGACATGCTGGAGGTGACTGGGCAGTTTGCTGCGAGTCGGCCTTTACATTCCTATAATTCGCCTACTGGCCCCTGGTATTGCCCATATGGCACAGGTAGGTGAGTGTAAGGACCTGAGCTACTTGAGAAACCTTGGCGCGGTGCTCGGGCTCAGTCATGTCCTCCACAGCAGGATATGTTTGCTAATTTTCAATTTTAACATCAGAATGCGGGTTAGTAAGACCGCAGAGTGCAGCTGTCTGTTCTATTATTATTGTTATATTGTTATATTGTTTATCACATCCACACAACACACTGTGTGTAGGATGTCTATTGTGGTACTTATGGTCCACTGTGGGCATCTGCTCCCCTTTTTATATATGCACAACTGCATTTGGGTTTTAGCATTTCCTGCCTTTTTAACACCACTCAATTTTTTCAGTCGTTTTGTATATTGAGTTGTCTGGAGATGTATAAACTCCTAGGTAAATGTCCCTGATGTCCATCCACAGGCTACATTTTGGTTCACCTGTGAGGTCTGGGCCATATCAGCCAGTCTTGGGTAGGGCTCACAGCCTTCTCCCTCCTCCCATTGCAGGCATGATTACATGCTGGAGGTAACTGAGGAGTTGCTGTGAGTCGGCCTATACATTCCTATAATATTGGTATTATGGTATTGCCCATATGGCACAGGTAGGTGAGTGTTAGGACCCGAGCTACTTGAGAAACCTTGGCGCGGTGCTCGGGCTCAGACATGTCCTCCACAGTAGGATATGTTGGCTAATTCTCAATTTTAACATCAGTTTGCAGGCTTAGTAAGACTGCAGAGTGCAGCTGTCTGTTCTATTAATATTGTTATACTGGGGGAAAATTACCACCCAAGACAGCCAGTACCACTGAATCTGTCCTCCTTTATTTAAGCGTGAGATTTCCAGCTGCCACGTGTTTACAGATCAACGGACTCCTGTGGGGAAAATTAGTCTCTCCATAACCTTTCAACGCACAATAATTTTCTCTCCACCTAAGGGTTATCCAGAAAACTGACATTTTCAATCGGATTGCTTTGTGGAGCATTGCAAACCCTGGTCAGTCTAGTTGCACACCCGCAGCAGCTTAGTATACTCTCACTTTACATCTTCATAGGCCTAGCCTAAATTTTTCTAGACCCTCTCGCTAAAGGGGCTACATACTTCCTTACTATACTTTTTTCTGGGCTGAGTGAAAGAAGGCCGAGGGCTGGGCCCACAGATTAATAGGGTACACAATGCCACACAGACACAGACAACAGTTCTTCACAACAATTGGATTTACTGAACAATAATGAACAAATATCTGAACAAGCATATAGAGAATAATAAAAACAGCAGAAATACTCAGTAAAGGTGATACTGCCTAACACTAATCTAATCCGTAACTAAAAAACCTTCCCCCTAAAAGTCCATAAAGCAGCCTATCTGCGCCTGAATGTTCCTGGGTATGCTTTCACGTTGGGGTGCACCTTTAAGTACTGCGCAGTACTATTTGTAATCCAAAAGTGTGGGTCTGTCTCTTTTTAAGCAATGTTCCACTGCTCCACTGTTTGTAATTCCAAAGGAAATCTCTAGTAACTTTTATGAGGTATCTAGAATGCCACCAATGAAGAGTGGTGTGATATGACACTTACAGTTCCTTGTGGCTCTTGGTGTTTTTCCCTGGTCCACCAGTCCTTTCCGGAACTGGATCACATGGCCAGATGATTTTTGGAGAAGTCGCTGCAAAATCGTCCCTTGATGCTGTAGTCAGTGTCCCCTCTGTGAGCCGCAAGTTCCTTTCAGGCTCCACAGAGATCTCTCCTGCAGTACTCAGCAGAATCCAGGCAGCCAGACCCTCTCTTGTGCTTCACAGTAGCCCCAGGCAATCACACAGCCCTCATTTACTGCCCAAAAAACCCCTCCTAGATACTCTGTGATGCAGCAAGTGATTTTCCAAGTGCAGTCTCAAAACTGCAATTACAGTTCGCCATAACCCTTCTGAGAGTTCTAGCCTGCCCCTAAATTATCTGTATTTTGACTTTGCAAGGTAAATGAACAAACTTTTCACTACTATACAACTTCATTGTCATTCATTTCTTATCCTTTGCTGCCACCTACTGACCAAACATATTATTGCAGGCTTATACAGATTAACATCTATTTTAATGAAACAGCATTATACATCCTTATATGAGGACCAATTTTTCTCATAATAGGATGTTCTGTAGGTCCTATTTTATATTTTGTTGCGTAAGGGGAAAATCATACTTAAAGGAGTTGTCTTATTAAGCAAATGGCAGTTATCATGTAGAGAAAGTTAATACAAGGCACTTACTAATGTATTGGGAGTGATTGTCCATATTGCTTCCTTAGTTGGCTTCATTCATTTTTCTATAACATTATACATTGCTCATTTCCAGGAGTTACGACCACCATGCAATCCAGCCGCTTGCACACCATAGGAGAAATTGCTGGCCTACGGTATGCACACTCAAGTGGTCACGGCCACCAGAGAGCCCGGCTCCTTTTCCTTTAGTGTGCAAGCACGGCCACTGCTGCTGGATTGCAGGGTGGTCGTAACCCCTGGAAACAAGTAGTATATAATGTGATGGGAAAATGAATCCATCCAGCAAAGGAGGCAATAACAATATGGACGATCCCAATACATTAGTAAGTGCCTTGTATTAGCTTTCTCTACATGATAAATGCCATTTGCTGAAGTGATACAAGCCCTTCAATAGCAACACCTGTGAGCTAGCTCTTAATTGATATTTATGCTGTCCATTCAACATATGGATTTTTCAAAGGAATGTTATGTGTAGTGACTTACAACTGAAGCGCTGCTCCTTCACCAAGTGATTTGTTACTACTCAGCCATGGTGAAATACAGTCGCCCTTCAGGAAAGGACTCTTTTCCCCAAAAACAGTCTCTGGCAAAGGAGTTATGGAGAAGTTCATTAAAAAAAAATTCTCTCAGTTCTAAAAAAAAATGGGTCTGTCGGCGAAACAGCCAGGTTCTGATATTGATGTGAGCGATGATGACACTTCCACCTAAAATAAAGACTTGCCTTTATCTAGAGCAGGGGTGCACAACGTTTTCTGGGTGTGGGCCACATTATCAGACTGAACCAACGTCAAGGGCCAAAAATAAATTTTAAAGGGGTATTAACTGAAATACTGTATTTATGGCAAATTGAACATACAGTATATATCATAAATGTCTAGTTACAATTCCAGGACTCCCATCTAATGAAAGAAAACATAAAACATACATGTGAGCAGCCACAAGACATAGACATACATGTTTATTACCAGATAGTTGGGGGCCACACAGAATGGTATCAAGGGCCGCATGTGGCCCCCGGGCTGCAGGTTGTGCACCCCTGATCTAGGGCTTTTCTTCAACAAGCTTTAGCCAAAGACCTCTCCCCAATTGTCCAAATGCTCCACAAGAATAAATAAGGCATGCAACAATTAGGCAACCGAGTGAAATCTTTTGCAGAAACCGTATCTGATCTGTGTGTTCATTCCGAAACTGTATCAACTCATTTTCAGACATGTTAAATTCATCTGAATCAGATTTGTTCCTATACTGAAGATCAAGATAATAATCTACGAATCCAGGGCCTTCCTGAATCCTATGCCCTAGAGCAGGGATCAGCAACCTTCGGCACTCCAGTTGTGGTGAAATTAGAACTCCAGCATGCACACTTGACTAGAGCATGCTGGGAGTTGTAGTTTTACAACAGCTGGAGTGCCAGAGGTTGTCACCACAGTTGGGGGCAATATGTCTTCCTTATTAGTAGTTTCATCACCAACACTTCAGACACAGGTTGTAACAGTGAAGGCTGGAAAAAGCAGGAAGGGGGTGGAAAGCTGACTCTCAAAAGAATGCTCATTGACACTACTTAAGGACTCTATACATATAGTATAACACTCGATTATAACATTTTTGACATCGACTTGCAATATTCCAGAATTTGGTACCCATTAGTCTTAACAAAAAGAAACTCTTGAAGCTACTAACTGATATCTTAGGCTCAAGCTAAATTCTATATTGTTGGATGTTCCCCTTCAGCCTTGCCACCACAGTTAGGGGCAATATATCTTCCTTATCAGTAGTTTCACCACCAACACTGTAGACACAGATCGCAACAGAGAAGGCTGGAAAAAGCAGGAAGAGGGATGGAAAGCTGACTCCCAAAATAATGCTCATTGACACTACTTGAGGACTCTATACATATAGTATAACACCCCTCCAGGATTAAGTCCTTTCTATGTTCTGTTCTGATTGATTTGCTAAGATTATATGATTTTTGAAAGGTATTTCGACCGTTATACCATGTCATTTAACGCATATGGGTTTGCTCTCCCTTCTATCTATTACACATTTTCAGGATGACCATACCATATGTTTGAATTATATCACCTCTGGTCGTCCTGTGATGTCCCCCCCCCCCCCATCCCCTGTGCTCATAATAAACTTAAATAAACCATAATAAACTTTTTTTCTAAGGTTTTTATGTTTAATGAGCATCTCTTTTGTAACTCATATATGTGATCCATGCCTCTGTCTGCCCACCAGCCCTCTCACTGCAATCATTTCAGCACCATCTTTGGTAGATCATTTTCTGTACCTTAGGGTGCTGAAACTGTGTCTTTTAATGTGAAGGTTGTCAATACTCCTTGTAAACATACGGCCCCATGGGCATATGTCAACAAAGCAACAAAGCAAAATGTGATATTGTTTTAGTACAAGAGACATATCTGCTGGCATTTGACATTCATAGATGTTACCACAAACAGTTACCACATCATTTTTTGCTTCCACACAGATAAAGAAAGCAGGTGTTTTCATAGGTATTCAACAATTTCTTCGGTTTAAATTACACTAATGTCATACATTTAGTCCGGCGGCCATTATAGTCAATGGGGACGGAGCGGCAGTCTGGGGGCACACATAAACTAGCAGCAGGACGGATCCGACAGGCTGTTTACCCGCCGGAATAGCCTGACGGACTTCCCTGCCGATAGTGTGAAAATAGCCTAAATGTGATAAAATATAGCCCAGACAAATCACATACAGAGTAGTAAAAGTAAATAACAATTACTGGCCTGAAACACAATTAAATATGGGGGAGACTCCTACCGCCCTTACACTCAGGAATGGAGCCTTCAGAGCACTAGGGGGGGGGGGGGGGGTTGTATATATTGAAGGTGATATAATAATTAAAGGGGAAAGAACCAATCCTTGTCCATGCCTTGCCTGTTCTTTTGTACCTGTTCTTTATCTGGATCCACTCTGTTCCATTTTTTCCACTGCATCTGATAGCCTGGCAGTGCTGAACTGCTTCTGATTATGTTCCTTGTCCAGCCTGGCAGTGCTGAACTGCTTCTGATCTAGTCTGTTCCTTGTCTGTCCTGCAGTGCCTTACTGCTTCTGTCCTGCAGTGCCTTACTGCTTCTGTCCTGCAGTGCCTTACTGCTTCTGTCCTGCAGTGCCTTACTGCTTCTGTCCTGCAGTGCCTTACTGCTTCTGTCCTGCAGTGCCTTACTGCTTCTGTCCTGCAGTGCCTTACTGCTTCTGTCCTGCAGTGCCCTACTGCTTCTGTCCTGCAGTGCCCTACTGCTTCTGTCATGCAGTGCCTTACTGCTTCTGTCCTGCAGTGCCTTACTGCTTCTGTCCTGCAGTGCCTTACTGCTTCTGTCATGCAGTGCCTTACTGCTTCTGTCCTGCAGTGCCTTACTGCTTCTGTCCTGCAGTGCCTTACTGCTTCTGTCCTGCAGTGCCTTACTGCTTCTGTCCTGCAGTGCCTTACTGCTTCTGTCCTGCAGTGCCTTACTGCTTCTGTCATGCAGTGCCTTACTGTTTCTGTCCTGCAGTGCCTTACTGCTTCTGTCCTGCAGTGCCCTACTGCTTCTGTCCTGCAGTGCCCTACTGCTTCTGTCCTGCAGTGCCCTACTGCTTCTGTCCTGCAGTGCCCTACTGCTTCTGTCCTGCAGTGCCTTACTGCTTCTGTCCTGCAGTGCCTTACTGCTTCTGTCCTGCAGTGCCTTACTGCTTCTGTTCCTGTGTTTGTCCTGCCTTCGTGAGAGGGCTCCTGGGTTCTCCGGAGGGATGATCTCCAGTCTGTGTGCAGCTCTGTCTGAGACCCTATGCTTCCATTCTACTTGGGGCCCAGACACCTGCTTCTGTGCTGGTTCCCGTTTGTCTTGTTGTCTGATCCATGTCCTGTGTTTGTTTGGGTTCCAGTGAGGCCAAGACTACCTAGACCTTCCTGGAGTTGCGACCAGTGAGCCCTCGGCCCAGTTCATGTAACCATGCCTGCAATGGGAGGAGGGAGAAGGTTGTGAGCCCCATTCAAAACTGGCTGATATGGCCCAGGCCTCATAGGTGCACCTAAATACAGCCTGTGGATGGAAAACAGGCTACATTTACATGGGAGTTTATACACCTCCAAAAATGTATATATACAAAACAACTGAAAGGTGGCATGAAGCAGGATGGGCTTAACCCAAAAATGCAGTTGTGCATATATATACAGGTAGACCTATAGACCAGCACCCGGGGCAAGCCAAGTATTGCACCCCCCAACCTGTGGACACGCCCCTTTTTACAAATAATGCAGAACATGTCATCTACAGTCCTATGTAACACCTCAGATAACACAGTGATAACTCTCTGAGTACAGATAATCTAGGATATATTAGCTGCAGTCCTATGTAACACCACAGATAACAGTGATAACTGAGTACAGATAATGTAGTAGATGTCACCTGTAGTCCTATGTAACACCACAGATAACACAATGATAACTCTCTGAGTACAGATAATGTAGGGTCTATTACCTGCAGTCCTATGTAACACCACAGATAACAGTGATAACCGAGTACAGATAATGTAGTAGATGTCACCTGCAGTCCTATGTAACACCACAGATAACATAGTGATAACTCTGAGTACAGATAATGTAGTAGATGGGTGTGAGACCCCAGAATTCAGAACACGTACAGTGTGACCTGAAGTCTGGGGCCAGGCTTCGGCAGTGTGGGCCAAATCCTATACCCCCCCCCCAAACAGATATGTGGATGGACATTACATATAATGGTACATAATGTACAGTAGAATACAGCAGCACATACCTGTTACATCCAGTGACATATCCTGTGATGTAGACTTTCCTCAACGCATTAATTCGCGATAAGACCGCCATGATACCTTCTTTCAGCTGCATCTCTGCAGAGTTTCACAGATTTTTTTTTTGATTTCTCACTTTACTATCATCCTCAGATAACAGACCCCCCCTCCCCCAATCGTGCCCATAAGTATAAGTCCCTCTTTATAATTATAATATATAATGGCCCTCTGTGTTATTATTATTCTTAATAGGATAATGGCCCCCTCTGAATTAGGCTCCATTCACACGTCCGTAGAATGTGCCTGTATCCGTTCCGCAATTGGGCGGAACGGGTGCGGACCCATTCATTCTCTATAGAATGCCGGAAAATACGGAATGGATGCGGAAAGCACACAGTGTGCTCTTCGCATGCACCTTTTTTAGAGCGGCCTGCCGAACTTCCGATCCGCGGCTCCGGAAAAAAAATAGATGTCCTATTCTTGTCTGCAGCTGCGGACAAGAATAGGCTGTTCTATGGGGGTGCCGGCCGGGTATACTGCGGATCCGCAAAACACTACGGACGTGTGAATGGACCCTAATAGTAATGATTATGGCGCCCTTCAGCCCCTCCAGCATACAGTCCCATGTAAAATGCATCACTCCCCCTGCCTTCAGGTCCTCCAGCATACAGTCCCCATGTAAAATGCATCACTCCCCTGCCTTCAGCCCCTCCAGCATACAGTCCCATGTAAAATGCATCACTCCCTGCCTTCAGCCCTTTCAGCATACAGTCCCATGTAAAATACAAAACTCCCCCTGCCTTTAGCCCCTCCAGCATACAGTCCCCATGTAAAATGCATCACTCCCCCTGCCTTCAGCTCCTCCAGCATACAGTCCCCATGTAAAATGCATCACTCCCTCTGCCTTCAGCCCCTCCAGCATACAGTCCCATGTAAAATACATCACTCCCCCTGCCTTCAGCCCTTCCAGCATACAGTCCCCATGTAAAATACATCACTCCCCCTGCCTTCAGCCCCTCCAGCATACAGTCCCATGTAAAATACATCACTCCCCCTGCCTTCAGCCCTTCCAGCATACAGTCCCCATATAAAATACTAAACTCCCCCTGCCTTAAGCCGCTCCAGCATACAGTCCCATGTAAAATGCATCACTCCCCCTGCCTTCAGCCCTTCCAGCATACAGTCCCCATGTAAAATGCATCACTCCCTCTGCCTTCAGCCCCCCAGCATACAGTCCCCATGTAAATAATATCACTTCACCCCCCTCTCTTCAGACCTCTCTAACATACAGTCTCCAGTATAAGAATTATTCCTCCTCCCTTCAGCCCCTGCAAAAAGCCCCCCAACAGTCAATCTCCTCCACATACTGACCTGCAGCTTCTGCTCCTCTCTCCTGCAAAGGGCTCTGTAGAATCTCCCACACATTGTGAGGCCCTGCCCCCTGGGTGATGAGACTATGAATGAAACCCAGGCTGCTCTGTTTTTATTTCCTTTGGAGCCTCGCCTGTAATAGGCTTCATAGGAAATATGCGATTTTTGAAAATCGCAATCAGATGATTGTAAGTTATAGTTCCCTATGGGAACTATATATATAAGTGTAAAAAAATAAAATAAAAATAAAAGTTCAAATCACCCCCCTTTTGTTAAAATAAAAATACAAAAATTAAAAAAAATACACCTCATGGGTGTTTCAATGTGCAAAAACGCCCATACTATAAAAATATAAAAAAAATATTCCCCATAAGTCAAACTTACATAAAAGGTGATCAAAACCCCAGAATGGTATCAATAAAAAGATAAGATTATGATGCAAAAAATGAGCCCCCATACAGCTCTGTACATATATGTACATAAAAGTTATAGGGGTCAAAACATGGTGACAAAAAAGTAAAACAGATTTTTTTTCCCACTTTTGAATTTTTTTTTCAATATCTAAACGCAAGAAAACCTATACATATAGGGTATCGCTGGATTCGTACTGAACTGTAGAGTTAGGCTTATTTCATACGACTGTATGGTTTTGCGGTACGTTTTTTACGGAACTGTAGTTCCGTTTTTGTGATCCGTGGTGTTTCCGTTTCGGTTCCGTTTTTCCGTTCCGTTTTTGAGTATGGTATATACAGTATACAGTAATTACATAAAAAAAAAATTGGGCTGGGCTTAAAATTTTCAATAGATAGTTCTGCAAAAACGGAACGGATACGGAAGACATTCGGATGCATTTCTGTATGCGTTCCGTTTTTTTTGCGGACCTATTGACTTGATTGGAGCCACGGACCCTGATTTGCGGGTAATAATAGGACATGTTTTATCTTTGCACAGAACGGAAAAACGGAAATACGGAAACGGAATGCACACGGAAACACTTCTGTTTTTTTTGCGGACCCATTGAAATTAATGGTTCCGTATACAGACCGTATACGGAACTCATAAAAACGACCCGTACACCCGCAAAAAAAAGTTTGTATGCATGAGGCCTAAAAGTAACCGGTCAGTTTGCATATTGAATGTCGGAATTTAAAAACCCTCAAAACTGTGGTGGAATTGCTTTTTTTGTTTTGCAATTTCACCCCATTTGGAATTTTTTTCCCGCTTCCCACTACATCATATGCAATATTAAATGAGGTCGTTGGAAAGTACAACTTGTCCCGCAAAAAACAAGCCCTCATATGGCTACGTTTGTAATGCGTTTTGCACGCGCATAAGAAAAATCGCCATGTTTGGTACCCAGACTCGAAGCCGGATTTCATCACTGAAGTCTGGTTTCGGGTAGAGTATTCTGGAGAATTGATTATTTTCCCTTATATCATGGTTATAAGGGGAAATAATAGCATTCTTAATAAAGAATGCATTGTAAAATGAAGTGAAAGGGGTTATAAATAATAAAAGTTAACTTACCTTAGCCACTTGATCGCGTAGTTGCGATCTGTCCTCTCTTTCCCTGCATCAGCTAAGATCTAAAGGACCTGTGATGACGTCACATCACATGGTCCAATCACATGGTCCATCACCATGGTAAGATGGACCATGTGATTGGACCATGTGATGACGGCATCACAGGTCACTGAGTTCTTAGCTGATGCGGAAAGAGAGGACAGATCAGCAACTACACGATCAATGGCTAAGGTAAGTTAACTTTATTATTTTAACCCTTCCACTTCATTTTACACAGCATTCTTTATTAAGAATGCTATTATTTCCCTTATAACCATGTTATAAGGGAAAATAATAAAGATCTGGTCCAGTTGCTAAGCAACCATGCGGGAAAATCGCAACGCATCCGCACTTGCTTGCGGATGCTTGCGATTTTCCCGCAGCCCCATTCACTTCTATGGGGCCTGCGTTGCGTGAAAAACGCAAAATATAGAGCATGCTGCGATTTTCACGCAACGCAGAAGTGATGCGTGAAAATCACCGCTCATGTGCACAGCCCCATAGAAATGAATGGGTCCGGATTCAGTGCGGGTACAATGCGTCCTCCTCACGCATTGCACCCGCGCGGAAAACTCGCCCGTGTGAAAGAGGCCTTAGGCATCCTATAGTTTGATATTATTCTTGTACAGTAAATGGCTGTTTTTGTATTTTAGCCATTTTTAACCTTCCTGACAAAGCCTAAAGCCTGACCAGTGTCCCTTTATGTGGTAAAACTTTGGAACGCTTTTACTTGTCCAAGCCATTCTGAGACAGTTTTTTCATGACACATTGTACTTTATGGTAAAGGTAAATTTGATTTGATATTTTTTACCTTTATTTATTTTTTAAAATTTGAATTTAGATGGTGATACCTAGAGATGAGAGAATTTCAGGTTATGAATTTTGTTTGTTCGTTTACTGGTAAAGGTGAATTGTGTTATGGATTCCGTTACCACGGACCATACGCAATTCTATGACTAAATAAAAATACATAACGGAGGGCCTGTCATAATAGAAGTCTATGAGCTGAAAAACTGATCCGTCCTGTATCCGTTATGCAGCCCATAGACTTTGATTAGGACGGGATGAATAATGGAATGCCTCTAAAGGCATAACGCAATTCACCTTTTACCAGTAAACAAAGCATGAACAAATTTCACATCTCTAGTGATACCTTATAAAATACTTTCATGACCACTAACATTGCTATGTTTGCATCATTTTGTAAATGTCATTTTATTTTTTTGGGACGTTATAAGGCTTAGAAATTTAAAAGCAATTTTTCAAATGTTTAAGAAAATTTCCAAAATCCACTTTGTTAAAGACCAGTTCATTTATGACAGCACTTGGGGGGCTTACATAATAGAAACCACCCTTAAATTACTTCATTTTAGAAACTACACTCCTTAAGTTATTAAAAACAAATTTTATAAACTTTGTTAACCCTTTTCATGCTTCATAAGAATTAGAGGAAAATGGACGCAAAATGTCACTTTTTTTGCAGGTTTTACATTTTAATCATTTTTTTCTGTAAAACAGCAAGGGTTAACAGTAAAACAAACCTCAATATTTATTACCCTGATTCTGCAGTTTACAGAAATACCCCATATGTGGTCGTAAATTGCTGTTTATATATAGTTTTGCTCGGGGGTGAGATTAAAATTTTTAACAACAGGTTCCCTACTTAACGGCAGACATGCGGCGTCATGACACATGTTTACATATACATACACCATATATATGCAACACACATACACATAAATACTTTTAAAAAGCCTAAGGAGCTAAAGTATGGAATGGAAACGCTTATCTCCAGCTGCCGCTGTAATTTTAACAACCGGATCTGGAGAACCTAAGGGAACTGGCTGAATCCCATGCCTGGTTTTGTTACTTTACAGAAACCCTGTTTTTGTATTGTTTGCTATTATGATTTTTGTAAGGCAAGGTGACTGTTTTGTTTTGACACAGTTTTTTTTTTTTTTTAGGCCCCTTTCACACGTGCGAGTTTTCCGCACGGGTTCAATGTGTGACGTGAACGCATTGCGCCCGCACTGAATCCTGACCCATTCACTTCAATAGGGCTGTGTATCACTTGTGCGTTCCGTGAAAATCGCAGCAGGCTCTATATTGTCCATTTTCCATTCAACGCAGGCCCCATAGAAGCGAATGGGGCTGCGTGAAAATCGCAAGCAAGTGCGGATGCGGTACGATTTTCCCGCATGGTTGCTAAGAGACGATCGGAATGGGGACCCGATCTTTATTATCTTCCCTTATAACATGGTTATAAGGGAAAATAATAGCATTCTCACTACAGAATGCTTAGTAAAATGTGGATAAAGGGGTTAAAAATAAAAAAAATAACTCACCATATCCACTTGATCGCGTAGTTGCCGATCTCTTCTTTCTTCTTTAATCATAAGCTGCCTCTAAAGGACCTGTGGTGATGTCACATCACATGGTCCAATCACATGGTCCATCACCAAAATACAATATATTTTGTATTGTCAGTGTCAGTGTTAGGCTACATTCACACGACCGTATTTTTCCTTCCGCATCCGATCCGCATCCGTTTCCGTTTTTTGCGGAATAAATGCGGACCCATTCATTCCTATGGGTAAAAAAAATATGCAGACAACTTTCCGTATGTTGTCCGCATCCGTGGTTCCGCATTTATCCTCCGCAAAAATATAAAGCTTGTCCTATCATTGTCCGCATAAATCGTTCTGCAGCCCCATAGAAGTGAATGGATCCGCAAATTGCGGATGACATACGGAAAGGTTTCCGTATGTCATCCGCAATTTGCGAATCAGTTTCCGTATTTTTATTTAAATATTTAAATGAAGGCTCTGCCCTCAGGGGTTGTGGCTATAATCATATCTGCTGAAGAGTTTGGCACAACAACTTCAGGCACCTGAAAATGTCTCGCATTGATGTCACCAAACTGATTGTCCTAGTGCAAGAGTGCCCAGTAATTTGGGATTCAAGGCAAAACGATTACCATGACCGTGTCCGAAAGGATCGGGCATGGGAAGAAATAGCGCAGGAGCTGCTGCCCCAAGAATGGGCCAGATACAAGTCTGACAAACGTATCAGACTGGGTAAGTAAACTGAATTTTTATCTAATAAATTATAGTTTATATAGTCTAATATGTGTAGTTATAATCAAGTCCTGTAGCATCCATGATTGCATTCTCCAGGGTGTTGTTTTTCTCCACTAGAAAGTATTAAGGGGCTAGCAAAGTGACATACTTTAATAAAATCCTGCCATGCATTTTATCATATTATATTAAATGCACCATTGCACAGTATTAAATATTAAATGCAAAGTTTTCCTGTGTCACTTTGCAAGGCCCTTGTACTTTCCTACTGCAAACATCTCATCTGCAAGGATGGAACACTCACCCTGTAGAAAAAAAAACATGCTGCATGACTGACTTGATGATGTCTTTGTGAAATGTTCTTACTTGCAAAGCGACATAGCAAAGATATGTATTTTATATAATCCTGCCATGCATTTTATAAGAATCTGCATCAGTGCACAGTATTAAATATTAAATGCAAAGTTTTCCTGTGTCACTTTGCAAGGCCCTTGTACTTTCCTACTGCAGACATCTCGTCTGCAAGGATGGAACACTCACCCTGTAGAAAAAAAAACATGCTGCATGACTGACTTGTTGATGTCTTTGTGAAATGTTCTTACTTGCAAAGCGACATAGCAAAGATATGTATTTTATATAATCCTGCCATGCATTTTATAAGAGTATGCATCAGTGCACTATATCAGTGTTTTCCAACCAGTGTGCCTCCAGATGTTGCAAAACTACAACTCCCAGCATGCCTGCACAGCCAAAGGTTGTCCCGGCATGATGGGAGTTGTAGTTTTGCAACAACTGGAAGAACACTGGTTGGAAAACACTGCACTATATTAAATATTAAATGCAAAGTTTTCCTGTGTCACTAAGCAAGGCCCTTGTACTAAAATCAAAATAGGGTACATTCTCACTTGTGGCTGAGTGGATCCCACAGCCCTGGTTGAAATCATCATCATGCTGCATTTTCGCCATAACTATATAACTGTATATAAATAAAAAAAAATCAAAAAATTGAAGCAGCACTCCAGGATATAAAACAAGTGGATCGACCTTTATTCCCCTGCAACGTTTCAACTGCTCAATGCAGTCTTTCTCAAGCATACACAAAGGTGTTCATAGGGGGTATATATACCCATAGTGCATAGCAGTGTAATTAAACATGATTAAGTGTAATAAATAAATCAAGTCATATCATATACATAAAACATAATAAAAAAACATCACAAATACAGCCATGTGCTCATAAAATACATAGTGATGAATTACATATATTATGTGTATCATAATCAATACAAAAAAGTATAAAGTGCATAAGTGCTAATTAGGACAATAATAGTCACCATATGTGCATGTCCATCAAGGCATGTCCAGCCCCATGGAAAATTATACAACACCTGTGTAAATTTAAATATTAAAAACAAACTCACTGCGGTGAGGAAACACGCCATCCCTGCTTAGCGTCACCCATCAGCTAGTGCGCATGCTCCAGGAACTGGACGGCTCATGACGTAAATCGCGTCATACAGTCGTCTCCCAATCACGCGATGACACGTCGTGCCATCACCTGATCCTCCTGGTGACCGAGGGCGCCGAACTCTCCACCACCAGCAAGAATCTGCATCCGGGTTAGAACGGGTGCAACCAGGTCGACAAGCTCACATGACATAGTCATGTGACCGTCGCCTGGGCAACAACATCGCAACCAACGCGAATCGCAGTCTGTGGAATGTGGAGCGTCCTACGGCCAAAGTAAACAGCGCAACTATATCTATATGTCGCAAACACAACACATAGAGCCACAGGGACATTATAGGTAAAAGTGTAAATAGTGCTGTGTGATCAAAACAGTGTAATGCAGCATACAAATGGTTACATATAAAGGTAACTGCCCCCAGAGAGCAAGGAGTGTCGGAGCAGAACATTAACCTTTAGACCCATGGGAAAAGGGGGAAAGGAAACAAGGGGAAAAAGTGGACCTAGGGAGGGCCACACAGTTATACCAATTTCAATGGTCATCACTGTTAGTCTATTATGTGTATTTGGTGTCGAGAACAGACGTGTACCCAACACCCAACACACAAAGTCTTCCCCAAACAGTACCACTGCCCATATTCAGATATACTGTTTGTAACCCAAAGTACACAAACACTGAATGCACACAACATGCTATAATCGTATTTAGTCCCCTGTAGTGTAGATCTTAGATAGGTGACTAAAAGCAAAGGATGGCAGTCCCACCGCTGTGAAGAACTTGAGGATGATATCTAGAAATATAAAAAGATATATATTAATAAACTGTGAATGTAACACCTTCAGTATTCACGTATTATTCCACCAATGAAGGTACTGGATATACAAAAAATGGACATGCACCCTCAAATTATATGCCACCTAAAATCAACATTTAATCCATGTGGTCTTAATGTATGTAGGCGGTGGATCCACCTCAGTTCCCTCTGTTTGAGGGCCAAAGCCCGGTCACCACCGAGGCGGGGTAAAGAGACTTGGTCCAGAATGGTAAATCCAAGATCTTTCTCAGTATGTCCACAATCCACGAAATGTTTGGGAACAGGTAAATCTTTTCTTTTCTGTCTAATGGAGAACCTGTGATTGTTGAGGCGTGTCTTTATGTCACACGTGGTCTCCCCAACATATAGGAGACCACATGGACATTGCAACACGTACACAACAAACGTACTGTCACATGTCAGGAAGTGTCTAATGTCATGTCGTTTGCCTGTACCTGGGTGAGTGAAGTATTCACCCTTGACCATATACCTACAATTTACACATCCCAAGCACGGGAAGCTACCTGTTCTTTTAGGCCCAATGTAGGTCTGTTTCAATGTTCTAGTCTGTACATCCGCCCTAATCAACTTGTCCCGTAAGTTGGGGGCTCGTCTATATGACATCAAGGGTGGTATGGAAAATTCCTCTATTTGTGGGAAATTACTCCTCAAGATACCCCAATGCTTTCTGATGATACGAGCAATAAAATCGCTCTGTTCACAGAAAGTGGTGACAAATGGAATGCGTTTGGGTTTAGATTTCAATCCACTGTGTGTAGTCAATTGTTTTGGATTCCTTATTCTCTCAAGATGGCGTGAAGTGATCCGTCGAGGATAACCTCTCTGGTGAAATCGATTTGTCATCTCCAAATATCGTTGTGGTAAAACATTGTCATCTTGTACAATACGTGAAACCCTGAGTAGTTGGCTATAGGGCAATGATTCAATGGTGGACCTGGGATGACAGCTATCAAATCTCAGCAGTGAATTGCAATCAGTTGGTTTAGTAAACATATCGGTAACTAGTCTATCCCCAAAATGGACACAGTAGTATCCAAAAATTGTACCTGTTTGTCAGAATAGACCAACGTAAACAAAATATCTGGATCCAACTGATTCAAAAAGTCATGGAACATCTTCAAAGAGTCACAGTCCCCCTCCAGATAAGGAAGACGTCGTCTATGTATCGCCACCACCCCAAAACATTTCCGAAGTGGTGGGACACATAGACAAGGTCTTCCTCGAGGGCCGCCATGAAGATATTAGCATAAGTAGGCGCCACATTAGACCCCATGGCGGTCCCTCGTATCTGGAGGAAGAAGCCGTCCATGAACTTAAAATAATTCTGTCTCAAGACCAGATCCAACAATGACAGTATAAAGTCATTACACTCCACCGTATATTGTCCACGTGTGAGGCATCTACGAACTGCCAAGGTGCCCCGCCCGTGATCAATAGAAGTATATAGACTGGTGACATCAAAAGATGCCACCAGGCAACCTTGTGGTAATCTGACAGTTGAAATCTTATCCAAAAATCACATGTATCCCTGACATATGATCTAGTATCAGTAGCATAGGTCTGTAACACTCGATCCAAAAAAATGGCAATATGTGAGAAAATAGAATTAGTGCCAGATACAATAGGGCGACCAGGTGGATCAATTAAACTCTTATGAATCTTGGGAAGAACATATATCACGGGGGTACGTGGATGATCAACCACCAAATATTTGTACAATTCACCATCAATAATGCCCTATTCACGTGCACTATTCAGTATGGCACTAATGGATCTAGCTATATCGAATTTAGGGTCACACTGCAGCTCCCTATACACATTCTGATCTGCCAACTGTCGTTTGATCTCATTGATGTACCAACTAGTGTCCATAACAACAACCGCACCACCTTTGTCAGCGGGTTTGATGGTAAGGCTGTTGTTACGGCTCAATTCATCAAGTGCCCTAATGTCACTACTACACATGTTGGGATGTATCAACTTCATGTCTGAAATATTATGTAGCTTCTCTACTTCACAGGTAATAGCCTTGGTAAAGGCATCTATTGCAGATGGATTAATCTGCGGACTGAAGTCACTCCTGGAGTAAAGGCCCATCTGTCCAAGAGTGAGTTCAGTCCGCCCATCTGCAGTCATTGGTGCTGTAGGAGGATGATCAGTGTGCCACACACGTAGTTTGATATTCCTATAGAACCTCTGCAAGTCCACCTCCAACTGGAACAAATCAACCCTAGTGGCAGGGCAAAGGACAATCCTTTGGCCAATAAACATTGTTGTGCATTAGTCAATAGTGTTGAAGAGATATTTACCACAGTAGGTCTGGAACATGAAAAGTCCTCATTCTCTATTGGTTGCCTTTCTTCCGAAGGGACATCTGTTTTTTCTGTCTTTGAGATTTGTAATTTCCTCCATTTATATTGCCTTCTGCCACCCCGTATGGTTCTTTTGTGTTCGACTCCATCTCTAAAAAAGATTGCGTGGTTGGCTGTGGTGTAGGTGTACCCATAGGTATATTGCGATCAGGGTGAGTTTGCCTCTTATAATTAGACCGGTAATATGGTAGTTGTTTCTTGGACCAGTCATCCTGCCATGTGTACACTTTCCCTCTTTGGTAATCATCAGCATCACGGAGCCACTTCCTCCTCTTTGTAGCCTCTTGATCCTTAATAAACTTATCCAGGTAGGTGGTACAATTGGAATCATATAACCCCCATTCCTCAGTAGTGAGCGTGGACTGTAGATTAGCTTTGGTCTCCATCTGTCTCGTACGTACTTCATTTAGTTCATGTTGTAAATACTCCAAATTTAACAAAATAATATCAAAGGCATATTTATTGGAAATCTGTGCAAATTTTTGCGCAAAACTCGAATCCATTGAAAAAAAGTTAGGCTTGAGTTGGGAACGGATCCCCCTAGGGATCCTATGTTCCTTGAAGTACTGTCCCAAGGTAGCTAAATGTAGCTCCATAGACGCTATCTTCTTAGTATCAGCCTCATAGCGCTTCTTTAAATCAGTCACAGTAGGTGTGGATAAAAAGGTGGGTGCACTCACCAATCCTTGTAAAATCCTATCTTAATCGGTTTTGGAATACGTGAAGACATCGGGGAGGTCCATATTGAACAGAAAAAATTAGAAACGTAGTGTGATGGTGCTAAGCTGGAAAAGTCCAGATATATGTAACAAAGAGAAACACAGCAGCACTCAAAAAAACAAAAGCGGGTGCAATCCTTCCAAACCAGCGGGCTCAGCTGTTTACCAGGTATATAAATCAAAAAATTGAAGCAGCACTCCAGGATATAAAACAAGTGGATCGACCTTTATTCCGCTGCAACGTTTCAACTGCTCAATGCAGTCTTTCTCAAGCATACACAAAGGTGTTCATAGGGGGTATATATACCCATAGTGCATAGCAGTGTAATTAAACATGATTAAGTGTAATAAATAAATCAAGTCATATCATATACATAAAACATAATAAAAAAACATCACAAATACAGCCATGTGCTCATAAAATACATAGTGATGAATTACATATATTATGTGTATCATAATCAATACAAAAAAGTATAAAGTGCATAAGTGCTAATTAGGACAATAATAGTCACCATATGTGCATGTCCATCAAGGCATGTCCAGCCCCATGGAAAATTATACAACACCTGTGTAAATTTAAATGTAGACCCATGGGTCTAAAGGTTAATGTTCTGCTCCGACACTCCTTGCTCTCTGGGGGCAGTTACCTTTATATGTAACCATTTGTATGCTGCATTACACTGTTTTGATCACACAGCACTATTTACACTTTTACCTATAATGTCCCTGTGGCTCTATGTGTTGTGTTTGCGACATATAGATATAGTTGCGCTGTTTACTTTGGCCGTAGGACGCTCCACATTCCACAGACTGCGATTCGCGTTGGTTGCGATGTTGTTGCCCAGGCGACGGTCACATGACTATGTCATGTGAGCTTGTCGACCTGGTTGCACCCGTTCTAACCCGGATGCAGATTCTTGCTGGTGGTGGAGAGTTCGGCGCCCTCGGTCTCCAGGAGGATCAGGTGATGGCACGACGTGTCATCGCGTGATTGGGAGACGACTGTATGACGCGATTTACGTCATGAGCCGTCCAGTTCCTGGAGCATGCGCACTAGCTGATGGGTGACGCTAAGCAGGGATGGCGTGTTTCCTCACCGCAGTGAGTTTGTTTTTAATATTTAAATTTACACAGGTGTTGTATAATTTTCCATGGGGCTGGACATGCCTTGATGGACATGCACATATGGTGACTATTATTGTCCTAATTAGCACTTATGCACTTTATACTTTTTGTATTGATTATGATACACATAATATATGTAATTCATCACTATGTATATTATGAGCACATGGCTGTATTTGTGATGTTTTTTTATTATGTTTTATGTATATGATATGACTTGATTTATTTATTACACTTAATCATGTTTAATTACACTGCTATGCACTATGGGTATATATACCCCCTATGAACACCTTTGTGTATGCTTGAGAAAGACTGCATTGAGCAGTTGAAACATTGCAGGGGAATAAAGGTCGATCCACTTGTTTTATATCCTGGAGTGCTGCTTCAATTTTTTGATTTATATACCTGGTAAACAGCTGAGCCCGCTGGTTTGGAAGGATTGCACCCGCTTTTGTTTTTTTGAGTGCTGCTGTGTTTCTCTTTGTTACATATATATAACTGTATATGTACAAAAAAACGTAAAAAGACAACAGTACAATTTTTTTTACATAACGATATCTACTAAAAATTATATTTTCGCAGTGAAAAAAATAAAAACGAAATGGAATTCTTGTCGAGACCAATTTAGACGAGAGTTTAACGCCAGCAAAGGACATAGTGGTGATGGGAAGCCAAAGAAAAAACCCTACCTGTATACAAAGGATTTGCAATTCCTTTTACCTATAATGGACCTGCGACTGTAAGTTAAATTTTTTTTCAATTTAATATAGTAGTGCATAATTTCATTAATTTCACACATTACACATTGTACCCGCAATGAAAATGCGCCATTTTGAAAGTGTCTGTAGGCCACATTTGCCTTTTGAGGATCTGGTGCCCTAGTGGGGATCGTGGAGCGAGTACTTACCTTCTACCCAAAGTATGTCCCAGAATCCAATGCCTGCCCGAACAATGGCAAGCAGTTCTGGATCTGCACCCATGGATTACAGGGGAAGCGGTCCATACACCCGTGAACTATTTGATTTGTGAATTTTTTTTTGGTTACAGTTTTATAAAAAGTTTTTCTAAATCAAAAATTTTGTCTCTGTCTTTATTATCTCGGTTGCCAAGGTAATTAAGTGTAGTGGGAAGTGGTGAAAAAATATACTTACCAACCATGCGGCTCCTGGAGCGCTCATGAATGAATAAAAACAATAATTCCAATTTTCTAAACAAATTTTTAAAATTAAATTATTTAAAAAATTGGATAAGTTTAATGTGATATTAGAGGGTATTTTTTAAATTTTGAAAATGTTCAATAGTAAAAAATTTCATGGTCTAAATTTGTATATTAAAAAAAAAAAATGTAGGCCATGAAATTTTTTTTAACCTTATAGTTGTACATTTTTTTTAAAAAATACCCCAGCCTGCAAGCCCACGTCAAGGGTCCACATTATCTCGCGGGTCCCTAAACTATCACTAAAAATAAAGAGGGAACTAACTAACTAAAAAAAATAATGTAATTTATTAAATTTAAACCCAGAGACCAGATAAAATTTAACGACCACCACGGATGGCATCCATCTGCCACGGCAATGCTCCCTCTGGACTGCAGAAGTAGTCCGCATAGCGTTCCCGGACAGCTAGTCCAGCTGTTCCGGGTCTTCCATGTCGGACTTGTTCAAAATTGACTGGGGTTGTAGTCAAGTTTTGAAGCAGTTCTGCATCCAAAGTCGCATCATGGATCCTGGTGAATTTGTGTAAAACGACACACGCTTGTATCACCAGGGTGACATTTTCCGGATCCATTTGCATTGACGACATAAAAACTCTCCACTTAGCAGAAAGTATACCAAAAGCACACTCAACAAACCGACGAGCACGTGTCAGTCAGTAGTTGAATATGCGCTTTCGGGTGTCTAAATCTCGTCTGGGGAAGGGCCGCATTAAATTGGGTGATAATGCAAACCCTTCATCAGCAACGATTACAAATGGAACCGGGGGACCTGCTGATCCGGGTAGTGTTCTGGGCTCTGGTAGGGCTAACTGATTGGCGCGAAGTCGCTCACCCATTCTGGAGGCACATAAGATGCGGGAGTCTGATGTACTTCCATAGGCCCCGATATCGACAATTACAAACCTGTAGTTACTGTCAGCCAAGGCTAACAGCACCACAGAAAAGTACTGCTTGTAATTAAAGTACCGGGACCCTGAATGAGCAGGCTTCTTAACACGTATGTGTTTGTCATCAAGTGCCCCAATGCAGTTTGGAAACTGCGCAGAATTTTGAAAACCCTCTGCGATACGTAGCCAATCTATCGCCTTGGGGGTGGGCATCACCGCATCTTTAAGATGTAGCCATATGATTTTACAAGTTTGGCTGACTATCCCAGATATAGTAGAGACTCCCAGCAGGAACTCGTAGTGCAGCGAAGCAAAGGAGTTTCCAGTTCCCAGGAATCTGTAAGATATAAAGTAGACCAAAAAAATAATTAATGTAAAATACTATGTCATTAAAAAAATAACATCTCATAGTCTGCTATCCATCATAACACAAGACAACTTAAAGCATATTGAAGACTGATGAGCCTTCAACATGCTTTTCGGTTACCATGGCAGCCAGGACGCTAATAAAGTCCTAGCTGCAATGGAAAATATGCGGGGAGTCGGGGGAAAAGCTATTTACAATCCGTGCAGCAGACAGGGCGCTCCTCTATGGATCATATAGCTATGCTATGTGAGCAATGCGCCACATAGCTATGTCATCCATATGACACAGGGACACAGTGGCGTCTTCAAGTAGCGCACTGTCCACCGCATGGAAGTTAAATTTCTTCTCCCCTGGCATCTCACTGCTAGCTATATGACGCTTATAGGGGGCATCTGAGGATGACACTTATGGGGGGGGGGGATCTGTGGATGACGCTTATGGGATGATCTGTGGATGACGCTTATGGGGGGGGTTGATCTGTGGATGATGCCTTTATGGGATCTGTGGATGACACATATATAGCATCTTATGCACAAAACTATACAAAATACTTTAGATTTACCTCAATGTGACAATCAGCCTTTCCTCAGGTCCAATGCAGCGCCTCATATTCGTATCACGAAAGGTTAGATGCGGACAAAGTGATTCAAGCAGGCGATCAAATGATTGCACAGACATTCGACAGAAGTTGTTAAATTTCGTAGGATCCTGCCGCAGGTCTGCATACAACGTATGGAAGTGTCCCTTCCGGAGTCTTTGTGAGACAATAGGATGCACCCATTGCCTCCGTCTCCTTCTTGGTTCTTCTTCCACCATTTGCGATCGACTTCCAAAGCGCCGAGAAAGGAGCCAGCGTAGAAGCAGTTCACGTTCAATGTAATTTGCCATGGTTGTCGCACAGAAAACAGTAGAATCAAATACCAGCAAGGCACAAGATACCCACTAAGCTCTATCCGACTAGAAAAGCACATAAAATGGCGCCTGATTTTATGAGCATGTGACTTTTGTACATATGTTTCCTTGACAACTATGAATATATTATTCTCTCCACCTTTTTTTTTTTTTTCATCCGTTTTTTGCAGACCGTTTTTTTGCGGAAGACATACGGAAGACACTCTTCAGTATTTTGCGGACATGCGGATCCGTTTTTGCGGATCCGCAAATACATACGGTCGTGTGAATGTAGCCTAATACTGTTTCCATAGCTGGCAGGCTCTGATGCCTGTGAAAGGCATTGAGCTGCCATACCAGGCATCGGGTCCCCATCACCAAAGCGCGGGGCTCTGATGGGGTTGGAGAGGGAACCCTAGCCCTCCACATGCCGCAGTCAGCATCAGTGTTTTCATCGATGCCAGCGGGTGTAGCCGGGCCCCTGCCACTGATCGAGCGAGTTATAGCAATTTTCATCTGGTCCTTGGACCACTAGACATCTTTTTACATGCAGTGATAATTTAAAACTTCACTTTTATTGTATTCTCATTAAATCGAGTGCTCTTTTAATAATTACACTTTGGACTATAGCTGTGAGACTATTTTAAATGTTCAGTAGAACTATATCAGTCTGCCTGAACCAGATTTTTCATCAGAAAGTGTATAAAGTGTTAGGCCTCTTTCACACTTGCGTTGTTAGGATCCGAAGAGCCCGCCGGATCCGTAACAACGCAAGTGAACTGAAAGCATTTGAAGACTGATCAGTCTTCAAAATGCTTTCAGTGTTACTATGGCAGCCAGGAAGCTATTAAAGTCCTGGTTGCCATAGTAGTAGTGGGGAGTGGGGAGCAGTATAATTACCGCCCGTGCGGCTCCCGGGGCGCTCCAGAATGACGTCAGAGCGCCCCATGCGCATGGATCACGTGATCCATGCGATCACGTGATGCATGCGCGTTGGGCGCCCTGACGTCACTGGAGCGCCCCGGGAGCCGCACGGGCGGTAAGTATACTGCTCTCCCGCTCCCCACTACACCTTACTATGGCAACCAGGACTTTAGCGGATTCGGCGATGCGCCGAAACGACATTTAGTTTAAGGCCGGATCCGGATTAATGCCTTTCAATGGGCATTAATTCCGGATCCGGCCTTGCGGCAAGTGTTCAGGATTTTTGGCCGGAGCAAAAAGCGCAGCATTCTGTGGTATTTTCTCCGGCCAACCAACGTTCAGTGACTGAACTGAAGACATCCTGATGCATCCTGAACGGATTTCTCTCCATTCAGAATGCATTGGGATAATCCTGATCAGGATTTTTCCGGCATAGAGCCCCGCCAACGGAACTCTATGCCGGAAAAGAAATGCGCAAGTGTGAAAGAGCCCTTACTGGTATATTTCACAGCAGCACTCTACAACATTGTATCAGTATTAGCCAGTGCGGGTGTTGGCTGTTTGTATCTTATTTCTCAATATCTCTGATATTTCTATTACCAGGCTCACTGCTTCCTACTGCTATAAAAACACATAACGCAAACCGGTGTCTTCAGGGGATAGTGCAGGTTAACGTCTAACATGCACTGAGAGGTCTTTTTTTGATTTATTTGCAACCGTAGGT
Organism: Bufotes viridis; assembly: GCA_033119425.1. Classification (NCBI taxonomy): domain Eukaryota; kingdom Metazoa; phylum Chordata; class Amphibia; order Anura; family Bufonidae; genus Bufotes; species Bufotes viridis. The sequence continues at coordinate 145,470,216 of CM065590.1, read as the reverse complement.
GCAGTTTTTGCACCCACCCGATCAGCACGCCATACATATACGGTGGATGTCAGAAAGTCACTTCCCGCTGCACCTTACATGTACGGCGGATGTCGGGAAGGGGTTAACTGCTGTGTTTAGATTTTCCACAATACTTTTAGGACATCTTGACTACACTTAAAATAGTATGTCATTATAGCATTGTATGCCAGTATTAAATGGGCATTTTGGCACAAGTAGTTGGGCACTGTGGTTGTATTATTTGGGTAATGTATTGTTTAATAGAATCATTATTTGGAGACAGAGACATACATATAAGTGACTAACTAATTGTGCAGAAAACCCAGATATCGAAACAAGCACTAGCAGTCCAATATTCCCAGCCAGCCACATATCACTCTCTGCTTCCCATCATTAACCCACCAACTGTGATATCAAAATTCTCCCGAAATGCCACCTTTTTATTGTAAAATTTAAATTTATGTAGTTAGAGTTGCTGCCATTTCCAACAAAAAATACCGGCCAAGTTAAGCCACACCCCAAAGTGGGTGTGGTTGTGGAGGCATGGCTTAACTCATGATGTTAGGTTGCTGTCATACTATGGCTCTCAATAATAGGAATGTCCCCATTAGTACCCCTCAGTAAGATGAATGCTCCAATTAGTGCGCCCCAGTAAGAATAATGCCCCCCATTTCTGCCCCCAGTAAGAATAATGCCCCCTCTAGTGCCCCCAATAAGAATAATGCTGACATTAGTGCCCCCAGGAAGAATAATGCCCCCTCTAGTGGCCCCAATAAAAATAATGCAGACATTGGTGCCCCCAGGAGGAATAATGCCCCCATTAGTGTGCCCCAGTAAAAATATTGCACCCATTACTGCACCCCAGTAAAATAAATGTCCCTATTAGTGCCCCCCAGGAAGAATAATGCCCCCATTATTGCCCCCAGGAAGAATAATGCCCCCATTTGTGCCCCCCTAGGAAGAATAATGCCCCTCAATTGTGCCCCCAGGAAGAATAATGCCCCCATTTGTGCCACACAGAAAGAATAATGCCCCCAATTTGTGCCCCCAGGTAGAATAATGCCCCCATTTGTGCCTTCCAGGAATAATAATGCCACCATTAGGGCCCCCCAGTAAAAATAATGCCCCCATTTGTGCCCCCCAAGGAAGTATAATGCCCCCCATTTGTGCCCCCCAGGAAGAATAATGCCTCTGTCTGTGCCTTTATTTGTACCCCCAGGAAGACTAATGCCTCTATTTGTGCCCCCCAAGAAGAATAATGCCCCCATTTGTGTCCCCTAGGAAGAATAATGCCCCAATTAGTGCCCCCTATAAGAATAATGTCGACATTAGTGCCCCCAGTATGAATAATGCCCCATTAGTGCGCTCCAGTAAAAATAATGTCCCCATTAGTTCCCCCCAGAAAGAATAGTGCCCCTATTATTGCCCCCCAGGAAGAATAATGCCCCCTATTTGTGCCACCAGGAAGAATAATGCCCCCAGGAAGAGATATTCCCCCATTTGTGCCCCCCAGGAAGAATAATGCCCCCATTTGTGCCCCCAGGAAGAATAATGACCCCATTTGTGCCCCCCCAGGAAGAATAATGCCCCCATTTGTGCCCCCAGGAAGAATAATGACCCCATTTGTGACACACAGGAAGAATAATGCCCCTATTTGTGCCACACAGGAAGAATAATGCCCCTATTTGTGCCCCCCGAGAAGAATAAGGCGCCCCATTTGTGCCTTCAGGAAGAATCATGCCCCCATTAATGCCCCCCAGGAAGAATGAGGCCCCCCATTTGTGCCCATCCAGTAAAAATAATGTCCCCCATTTGTGCCCCCCAAGCTTTCCATTTTTTTTAAAAAAACACTCACCTCCTCCATTTGCTCGCGCTGCAGTGAATGCTCACTGCTGACACTCAGGACAGGACCTGCGCTTCAGTGTGATGATGTATCAAAGGTCCTGACTTCCAGTCAGCAGCTACTCGAGCAAATGGAGGAGGTGTTTTTTTTCTAAAATGGAAAGCGCTCATTAGTAGCAGTCCTTGTAGGAAAATACCGGCAATTAACATAGAAAAAAATTTCTGGCCTTGCCAGTGAGATACCGGCCGGTGGCAACCCTATATATAGCAAGTAATTATAACTCTAATGACTGAAGTCCATTTTAACCCTTTCTTGATATAACTCATTTTAGCCTTAAAAGGGTTGTCTCACTTCAGCAAATGACATTTATCATGTAGAGAAAGTTAATACAAAGCACTTACTAATATATTCTGATTGTACATATTGCCTCCTTTACTGGCTGGATTCATTTTTCCATCACATTATACACTGCTAGTTTCCATGGTTACAAACGCCCTTCAATCCATTAGTGATGGCGGTGCTTGCACACTATAGGAAAAAGCGCTGGCCTTTCTGGTGGCCAAGACCATGTGATCTCACATAGGCTTGTCCATTTTTTCTATAATGTGCAAGCACTGCCACTGCTGATGTATTGCAGGGTGGTCATAACCATGGGAATGAGCAGTGTATAATGCAATGGAAAAAGGTATCCAGCCAGCAAAGGAAGCAATATGGGTAATCACAATACATTAGTAGCTGCCTTGTATTAACTGTCTCTACATGATAAATAAAAAAATCACAGAAAACAGATGATAATAATAATGAACTAACAAAATAGATGAAAACATTATATATGGACTAAGCCAATATATTTGCCGTTGGTAGGCAGGCACAGATGTGTAAAGTTCGGGTCTGTACTGAACTTTGCGAGTCCGGATACCTGGACCCGACCCCTAACCTTTCAGGAAAAGTTGGGGTTCGAGTGAGGTGTTCGGACATTTAAGGGTACTTTCACACTAGCGTTTTGGATTCCGTTTGTGAGATCCGTTTCAGGGCTCTCACAAACGGTCCAAAACGGATCAGTTCAGCCCCAATGCATTCTGAATGGATTAGGATCCGTTCAGAATGCATCAGTTCGGCTCCGTTCCGCCTCTATTGCGTTTTGGAGGCGGACACCAAAACGCAGCATGCAGCATTTTGGTGTACGTCTGAAGAAGCGGAGCCTAACACAATATGGTGCATTAGAAAACGGATCCGTTCCCCATTGACTTTCAATGTAAGTCAAAACGGATCCGTTTTGGACTTTGTCATTTTTCTTTAAAGCTAATGCAAACGGATCCGTTCTGAACGGATACAAACGTTTGCATTAGAGGTGCGGATCCGTCTGTACAAATAAACAGACGGATCCGCACCAACGCTAGTGTGAAAGTACCCTAATAAAGCTTGTTGAAAGGCTGCAGGGCAGCCAATCAATAAGCTTTTAAGCTGTGGGCACATAGAAGTTATCACAGCCATGCCTACTAATGGCATGGTTGTGATTGGCCCGTGCATCACATGACCCAGCCTCAAAAAAAACTGGATCAATAGATACATACTCAGCTCTGAGTATTGCAAGGACAGAAAGCAGGCAGCTGAAGTGAGGGAAAGTGTTAGGAATCTCATCTGGCTATTTATATTGTGGTGACCTATAGTGATTTAGTGATTTATAGTATAGTGATTTTTTTGTGGGTGCAATACACTAGCTTTGCACCCCTGACACAGACATATATTAAATAATCTGGCTGTTAATTCTGTGGGTGACCTATAGAGATTTTTTTGTGGGTGCAATGCACCATCTTTGTACCCCTGACACGAAAATATAATAGTTAATCGATCTGTTAGTTTGGTGGGTGACATATACCCATTGTTTGTGTGGGGCACACCTGCAATGCATAAGTGATGGGGAAATAAATCTAGTTAATCCATCTGTTAGTTCGGTGGGTGACCTCAAAGAATGAGGAGAGCCTCAAATATGGGACGTGGCCCTAGTTGTGGTGCTGCTGGTGTTGGTGGAGCCCCTGTTGCAGGGAGAGGACGTGGATGTGGTCAATCTGTGCCAGCTACACGCCCAAATGAAACTCCTTCCTCAGGTGCAAATAGGCGACAGAACGTTCAGCGTTATTTTGTAGGCCCGAATACCGGTGTACGAATGGTGAGGCCAGAACAAGTAGAGGCGGGAGTAGATTGGGTGGCTGACAGTGCGTCCAGTTCCTTCACATTGTCTCCCATCCGGTCCCCTGCTGAAAGCGCAGAGTTGGCACCTGCAGCCCATGGGCATCTGTCTTTTACCTCACCCCCTTGCAAATCAGGCAAGCAGTCTGAGCACCAAGTCAAGCAGCAGTCTCCTATGCTTTTTCATGACTCTGCTGGCATGGTTTCCGTCGGCCATCCACATAGCCCTGCCCCAGAAGTGGAAGAGATTAAGTGCACTGATGCCCAACCACTTACTGTATGTTTCAGGATGTGGACATGGAAGAACCACCGCAGCACGTCTCTGCACCTGCCACCCCACAAACAGAGGATGTGGCAACAAAACCACCACCTCCACCACCGTCACCAAGCATGTCAACACTGTCCCATGGAAGCGTTAAGCTGTCCATCCCCCAAATACTGGAGAAAAAGAGGAAGTACCCCCCCCCCCCCCACCACCACCACCAGTGATCCCTGGCCCTGAATGCCAGAATTTCAAAATTCCTGGCCTTTGAAATGCTGTAATTCCGTCTGGTGGAGACGGAGAATTTTAAAAACCTTCCCAGCCACCACTACTTTTCCAGCCGAGCCCTCCCTGCCCTGCACAATGAAGTGGCAGACAAAATCAGGTGTGCACTGCGCAATGCCATCTGTGGCAAGGTCCACATAACCACCGATACGTGGACTAGTAAGCACGGGCAGGGACTTTATATCTGCCTAACTGCACACTGGGTAAATGCAGTGGCGGCTGGGCCTGAGGCGGATAGCAGTTTGACACATGTCCTTCCGCCACCGAGGATTGCATTGCAGCATGTTTCTTGTTGCCTCCTGTTGCCTCCTCCTCCTACTCCGCTTCCTCCTCTACCGCCTCCTCATTCGGTCAGCGTATCACCTGCACCACCAACTATAGCACAGCCAGGGGTAACGACAGCAGGCTGTTTTGAAACTTATCTGTTTCGGGAAAAACCACACACTGCACAGGAGATATGGACGGCATAGAACAGACCGATGAGTGGTTGGTGCCACTAAGCCACAAGGCCAGCCTGGTGATGTGCGATAATGGGCGAAATCTTGTAGCAGCTCTGGGTCTAGCTGGTTTGACGCACATCCCTTGCCTGGCGCATGTGCTGAATTTGGTAGTGCAGAGGTTCCTGAAAAATTACCCCTATATATCAGAGCTGTTGCACAAAGTGCAGGACGTATTTGTGCACTTTCAGCGTTCTCACCCTGCTGCTTCTCGCCTCTCTGCACTGCAGCGTAACTTCGGCTTTCCCACTCACTGCCCCATATGCAACGTACCCACAAGGTGGAACTCCACCTTGCACATGCTGTAGAGACTGTGCAAGGAGCAGCAGGAGATTGTGGAGATTCAGCTGCAGCACACACGGGTGAGTCACTCTGCGGAACAGCACCACTTCACCACCAACGAGTGGGCTCCATGGAGGACGTACTTGCGGTGTTGTGCTGTTTCAAGTACTTCACCAACATAGCCAGTGCCGATGACGCCATCCTCAGCATTACTATCCCACTTCTATGACTCCTTGAAAAAACGCTTCAGGCGATGATGGAAGAGGATGTGGCACAGGAGGAAGAGGAGGAGGAAGAGGGCTTATTTCCACGGTTATCAGGCCAGTCATTCACAAGTGGCTTGAAGGGTGGGTTCCTGCACCAACAGAGGCCAGGAAAAGGACACAGTTCTGGAGGATGAGGAGGATGATGAGGTGGAGGAACCGTGTTAACAGCAGGATGGCACCCAAAGCAGCACATGGCCATCACTGGAGCGTGGCAGGGGGGATACAGAGGACACAGACGATACACCTCCCACAGATGACAGCTTGTCGTTGCCTCTGGGCAGCCTGGCACACATGAGCAACTACATACTTCAGTGCCTGCGCAACGACCACCAATTTGCCCACATTCTAACCAGTGCTAATTACTGGGTGGCCACACTTTTAAATTTCCTCCACAAGGACAACGTGCCTTCCTTAATTCCGTCACTGGAGCGTGATCGGAAGATGCATGAGTAAAAGCTGCTGATGGCATTCCCACCTGACAGTGGGGACTCAGTGGAGGCACAAGGCGAAGGCAGAGGAGGAGGAAGAAGTTGCCAATGCAGCTCGGGCACCGCCAGCACCTCAGAAGGGAGGGTTAGCATGGCCAAAATGTGGAAAAGCTTTGTCAGCACGCCTCAACAACCAGCACCACCAGCTGATACTGAACATATTAGCAGGAGGCAGCATTTCAGCAACATGGTGAAACAGTACATGTGCACACACCTAGACATACTGACTAATGGGTCTGCCCCATTCAACTTCTGGGTCTCCAAATTGGGCACATGGCCTAAGCTTGCCCTTTAAGCCTTGGAGGTCCTGGCCTGCCCTACGGCCAGTGCATTGTCCCAACGTGTTTTTAGCATGGCAGGGGGGGTGATCACAGACAAGCGCAGCCGCCTGTCTACAGCCAGGCAACCAGGCATGGATCCCACAGGACTTGTCCATACCTTGTGCTGAATAGACAAGTATATCGGCCGCACCCAGCCATTGTTAGACTCCAACGCACTTTCTCTTTGCATTCTGTTTTCTAGTTCCCAATGTTTTGGGGTCTTCCCAAATTTATAAAAATAAATAAATAAAAAAACAAATAAAAGAATAAAAAATAAACAAAAAAACAACAAAAACAGTGTTGGCTACCGCCTCCTCCTCCACTGCCACTTACACCACCACATCCACCGCCTCCTCAAGCTCATACTCAACTTTGACCTCCGCCTCCTAGTTTAAGAGTAATATTTTTTCATTTTTTGATATTCTATGTTATTTTAAGTCAATTCCCTATCCACATTTGTTTGCAGGGCAATCATCCTGCTCTTACCCCAATTTTGCTTCCTTTTGCAGCCCTCTAGCCCTCACTATGACTATTTTACAGCCATTTTAGTTCACCAAAGTTCAGGTCCCCATTGACTTCAATAGGGTTTGGGCTCGGGTCAAGTTCAGGTCCTGAACCCGAACTTTGACAGAAGCTAGTTTTGATCAAAATATATTGGCTGAGAGTCTCGGATTTTATCATATCAGAGTGAGGATTTAGTCCATATATAATGTTTGCATCTATTGTGTTAGTGTATTATTATCTTTGTTCTGTGATTTTTTTTGGACATTCGCATATTTATTTACCATATTGTGCAGGATGTTTATCTTTGCAAACACTTGGGGGAGTAGCACCTTCAAGTGTGAATGCGCTTCTATTTTATCCTGGGAGTAGCATTCTTGTGCACTTTTTGCCCCTCCTATCAAACACGCGGCCTTGATTAGGTGGTACATATAGGTGTGCGGGCTCCTCCTCTCATCAGTTGCTGAGTCTGGTCTCCTGAAAATAGATGCCCATCGGCATTGGTAGGTGTAAAGTAGGACCTTCCTGACCAGGGCGGTTCTAGGTGAAATGGGGCCCTGGGGTAAAAAACAATAAGCCCCCCCCCATGTCACGTGATCACCACCTCCTTTTTACATCACCCCCTTTCGTGTCACATTATCCCCCCCCCCGATGGCAGCATAGAGAAATACAGCGCCCCATACCTCTTACATCCAGTGATGTCACCTGTGATGTAGATGTTCTCTGTCCTCGTCTTCTCCTTTCAGACCTTCAGACCATACCACCATTTTGTCACCATTTTCCGTCTCTGCAGTTTGATAACAAAAAAAATCTTAGTTTACTACTTTTCCATCATCCTCCCATCTTCTGGACAAATCATCCTACTACCGCCAATACTGTGCTGCTATGCTCCCCAATACTATACTGCAGAAACAGATAATACCCCTGATAATGCTAGTACCACACAAAGCCCCCCATATAAAATACCCCTTCTTTGTGGCCTCAGTAGAAGCCCCCATAGTTCCCCATAATAATGTACCAGTAACAAGTGCCCCCCATAGATGCCCCCCAATCATGTGCCAGTAACAAGTGCCTCTCTTCCCCCCCTTGTGTCAGTAACAAGTGCCTCTCTTCCCCCCCATGCGCAAGTAACAAGGGCCTCTCTCTCGCCCATGTGCCAGTAACAAGTGCCTCTTAAACCCCCCCCACCGCATGTGCCAGTAACATGGTGCCTCTTTAACCCCCCACATGCCAGTAACAAGTGCCTCTTTAACCCCCCCCACCCCATGTGCCAGTAAAAAGTGCCTCTTTAAACCCCCCCTCCCCCCTTTCCACACCCCATGTGCCAGTAACAAATAGTCCGGTATATAAAAAGAAAAAAAAAGAAAATCTTATTTCTCTCCCCCTGCTGCCTTTCAGCACATACCCTACTGTCCTCTCTTCTCCTGGCAGGCTGTGAGCCTGGTATATTAGAAATTAGGTGGGGAGTGAAAGCTGTAGGTATATACAGATATTCAGATATTCATTAGGAACAGTTTGCAAGGGCTGTAATTTGCAATGTATCATGGCTAGTGCCACAAGGTTCTCCAACTTCAGCCTAACAAATAGTTCTCAGAAGTAGTGTTGGGCGCATATATTCGTATTCGCGAATTTTAATTGCTAATATCGCCGCTTTGAGAATTTGCGAATATTTAGAATATAGTGCTATATATTCGTATTCGCGAATATTCTAGATTTTTTTTCATCTGAACCCATGATCCCACCCTGCTTTTGGCTTTTGGGCCAATGGGAAGGCTGCCTGAGCTTAGCAACATTCCTAGCAACCAATAGAAAAGTTGCTATTAATGTGCGGTTCGCTTTCTCCTTCCCTCACTCTGCTAGAGAATACCGATACTTTCTTTTCTTCCTCAGCATCTTTAGGTATTGAGGATTTGTCTTTCTTTGGACGTTCTTTATGTAGTGGTGTAGGATGGCATCCTTTGCAAACGCTGCATGTGACCTTTTTCTTACACTCCTTAGTAACATGGCCTTTTCTTAGGCATCCAAAACACAGTTGGTTATCAAGTACAATTTTTTTATTTTCATCTAAGGACTTCTCCTTCAATTGTTGGCACTTGTGTATGGAGAGGTTCTCCTCCACAGAACATACACTTGAAGGTAGTCTGAAGAATTGTCGGTTCTGTCTCTCTAATTATCCCAGTAGTGAATTTGAACTTGCTCTCTTAGGTATCTAGACCTAAAGCTGCAAAGGCTGCAACGCTAGTTGCTCTTGCGTGTCTTATCTCTCTAGCAGGCCTTTCTTCTAAGGATTCTAAGGCGTAAGATGCTGTTACTTAGAGAACTCTTTAAAACTTGGGAAGTCCTTACCTAGATCTAACTGTTCAGTCACCTAGCGATTCCATCTAGAATCCCCTTCTTCAGGTAGCTTAGCCAGCATCCTGTGATTTTCTAGATAGTCGTTCAGTACTTCTAGTCCTTCAACATGTGGGATGGCATTGCTGCATGCTTGCAGGAAGTCACCATACTTTTGGAGTCTGAAGTGTTCTTTAGGACCTACTTTAGGCCAGTTATTCAGTTTTTCTCTAAAGGCTTTTTGTACTAAGAAAGGATGACCATATCTTACATTCAATTTTTCCCAAGCTTGCTTGTAGGCTTCTTTGTCTTTTCTATAGAAGTTACCTTCAGGAACTTCCTTTGCCTCTCCACCAACATATCTCTGAAGTTAGAATAACTTGTCGACTGGACTGAAGCAATGATGCTCAATGATAATTTCAAAACTTGCATTCCACTCTATGAACTTCAGTAAGTCTCTTGAAAATACAGTAGGTTCTGGAACAGGAAGTCTAGTGAGGAATGTTCTTTGTTGTCTTGCTGGGACAATAGTTGTAACATTCTCTTGATCATTGCAGTGACATCTAGGGATAGACTCACCCAATTCTATTTTCTCACTCTAGTTCCGAATTAGGTGAGTCCCTTTCTTCATCCTTTTTCCTAACACTGGACTAGGTCTCTCTTTGTCTTTCTGAGCAGGGATTGAAGGATAATGACTTATTTCCTCACTAAATGCTAGACATTTCCTTCCATTCTCCTGGGCGTATGGATGAGTCTGTTTCTTCACTTAGTACAGATTTGGACCTATGATTACTGTCCATGTCCTCTTCGTGTACTCTTAGTATGGCTTCTATAATCTTAACTTCTTTCTGCCTTACCAGACTTTTCATTTCAGCTTCTATTTGATGGCACTGTGCCTCCATGTCAGCTTCCATTTGATGTCACTGTGCCTCCATTTCAGTTTTCATTTGATGGCAGTGTGCCTCGATGGTAGCTTCCATCTCAATTTCTGCTCTCTTGACAGCAGGTTGTTCAACCAATTCCTTTCTTTTGGCTAAAGTACTTGAGGACTCTTATATGTGGATGGCACTTCTTCTAGCGAAGGAAGTCCCACTTGAGATTGTGGTTCCCCCTAAGGACCTAGCATAGTCTCTCATAAAAAGCTTGTCTATTCTACTTCTTGCTTTTAGTTCATCATAGTTTGCTGAAGATGATGGTTCTCTCATGAGCTTTACTAAATCTTTAGTGACCGCAGTACAAGTGTCCATGTTCCTTACTATATCCTGGGAAGGTGTTGTAGACGACAGCAGGTTGACATATGCTGCCATAAGCTCTGATTCAGATTCTTCTACAGTCTCTACCATGTCACTCAAGTTCCTTTTTATACTTTCTTGTTTTAGCTTTTCACAAATGCCTCTAATATATAATTTCCACTTATCATACATTCAGGTGAACCTTTTTACTTTAATGCTGCTTCTTGCTCCAAATTTTCCAGCATCTTTGGGGTCAGTTTTCTGTCACATGATGAATGTCTTAGTTCATTTGTTTAGGATATATTTGTTTGAGGCAAGACTAATGCTGCATCAGACTCTTCGACCTCAGACAGGTTCCCTTGTACTTGTGCAATAATAAGTAATAAAAGGAAAGCTCTGACCTTATTCTGAAGAGGAGGAACAAATGTCAGTCTTAAAGGAGATGTCTTTTCTTGATTGCACTTGCTCAATTAGTTTCCCTTCTTGTGATGCGATGCTTGCGCTGACTTGCAATGCTCGGTGCTGACTTGCGATACTCTGTTATGACTTGCGATGCTCTGTTATGACTTGTGATACTCTGTGATGACTTGCGATGCACTGGCTTGGATACGATGCTGCAGACTTTGTGCCTAGTGGCAGGAAACTAGCTGGCTGCAGTATGTGGCCTCTTTATAGGTAGCGGTGTGGGCACTCTAGCTCTGGACTCTGGCCTCCCACTATGCATCTCTTTCTCTCTCTAGGGATCACAGGAGGGTTGGCTCTCTTTCTCTAACTATCTTGCCTTTGCCGTTCTGCCACTTTGACTAATACACATGTTCTATGGCCTTTATGGTAGCTCCGCTGAGCTGTCTTTGCTTGCTCACTCAGGGAACAGTTGCTGCATGGTATATGCTGGCTCTCCGCTGCTCTTTACTGTGCAAGTTGAGTTGCACTATTGCTTTGCCCTCTGAGGGTAATAGTTCCACTGTGGCAGGTGCAGCACTATGAAGTGATTTTTGCGCTGTGGCATTTGAAGAATTTTGATATCTCTGACCTTTTAGTCTAACCAGACTGTCTATTACTCTGTAATTCCTCTAGCGCCGTTCTATGGAAGCAGTAAGTTTAAAGAGCACACCAAATGTTTAAAATAACTTCTTTATTAACTTCAACTTTTCTTCATATACAACACTGCCACCTCCGCAGCAGATAGTCCATGTACAAAACACATGTTGAAAAAGTATCACAAAATGGTGGTTCAACTGTTCAATCTTGTCATTCAACATAAAATGGTGGATATATTTCTCTCTTCAGTATCTATACGCTCACTTTGAGTTAGTTAAGCACTTTATGATCTCTCTGAGAGGTATATCTGAGGTGTAACCAATAGTTCTACTTGTTCTACTTGGTTTGCAGTTTGGTCTATACAATTGATTTGAGAAGTTTGGATGCTTTTATGAAATTTGGTCATAATTTGCAATTTGGTGGAACTGTAAGTAAACACATATGACAAGTTTAGTATACAGTTCTAATCACTACATTAACAATAGGAGCATTATGTAACTGTTCTAAATACCTATTTTGGCCTCTTTGCTTTCATAAAACTCAGCTCTGACTGGAGTGAATGTCTGTTCTGCTCCTCTCCTCTGGTGTAATGAATTATAGCAGCTCCTGCTAAGGAATTTCCCACACAGGCGTGATTGGCCAAGACTCCACCTCAGTGTGAGATTGGCTGTGATTGGCCAAGACTCCTGCTCAGTGTGAGATTGGCTGTGATTGGCCAAGACTCCTGCTCAATAACAACAGTTTAACTCTATGCTTTCTGCTTATAATTGTGCTGTGTCATTGAGCTTACCTTACAGTCATATAATGAATCTTAAAGGAATATTGTATTTTCTGCTTCTGTGAACACAATATATAACTGTTACATAACATCCAAAAACATGAAGTCATAGTAAATAACTCTGCTTTTGTCTTTAACATATAAACATATGAACTGTATTAAGGTTATTAGCAGGTCGAGCTGTATATACAGTTGTGGCCAAAAGTTTTGAGAATGACACAAATATTAGTTTTCACAAAGTTTGCTGCTTAACTGCTTTTAGATCTTTGTTTCAGTTGTTTCTGTGATGTAGTGAAATATAATTACACGCACTTCATACGTTTCAAAGGCTTTTATCGACAATTACATGACATTTATGCAAAGAGTCAGTATTTGCAGTGTTGGCCCTTCTTTTTCAGGACCTCTGCAATTCGACTGGGCATGCTCTCAATCAACTTCTGGGCCAATTACTGATTGATAGCAACACATTCTTTCATAATCACTTCTTGGAGTTTGTCAGAATTAGTTTGTTTTTGTTTGTTCACTCGCCTCTTGAGGATTGACCACAAGTTCTCAATGGGATTAAGATTTGGGAGTTTCCAGGCCATGGACCCAAAATGTCAACATTTTGGTCCCCGAGCCACTTAGTTATCACTTTTGCCTTATGGCACGGTGCTCCATCATGCTGGAAAATGCATTGTTCTTCACCAAACTGTTGTTGGATTGTTGGGAGAAGTTGCTTTTGGAGGGTGTTTTGGTTACATTCTTTATTCATGGCTGTGTTTTTGGGCAAAATTGTGAGTGAGCCCACTCCCTTTGATGAGAAGCAACCCCACACATGAATGGTCTCAGGATGCTTTACTGTTGGCATGACACAGGACTGATGGTAGAGCTTACCTTTTCTTCTCCGGACAAGCCTTTTTCCTGATGCCCCAAACAATCAGAAAGATGCTTCATCGGAGAATATGACTTTGCCCCAGTCTTCAGCAGGCCATTCACCATACTTTCTGCAGAAGATCAATCTGTCCCTGATATTTTTTTTGGAGAGAAGTGGCTTCTTTGCTGCCCTTCTTGACACCAGGCCATCTTCCAAAAGTCTTCGCCTCACTGTGCATGCAGATGCGCTCACACCTGCCTGCTGCCATTCCTGAGCAAGTTCTGCACTGGTGGCACTCCGATCCCGCAGCTGAATCCTCTTTAGAAGACGATCCTGGCGCTTGCTGGACTTTATTGGATGCGCTGAAGCCTTCTTAACAAGAATTGAACCTCCTTCCTTGAAGTTCTTGATGATCCTATAAATTGTTGATTGAGGTGCAATCTTAGTAGCCACAATATTCTTGCCTGTGAAGTCATTTTTATGCAACAAAATGATGGCTGCATGCGATTCTTTGCAGGTCACCATGGTTAACAATGGAAGAACTATGATTTCAAGCATAACCCTCCTTTTAACATATCAAGTCTGCCATTTTAACCCAATCAGCCTGACATAATGATCTCCAGTCTTGTGCTCGTCAACATTCTCACCTGAGTTAACAAGACGATTACTGAAATGATCTCAGCAGGTCCATTAATGACAGCAATTAAATGCAGTGGAAAGTTTTTTTTTGGGATTAAGTTAATTTACATGGCAAAAAAGGACTATGCAATTCATCAGATCACTCTTCATAACATTCTGGAGTATATGCAAATTGCTATCATAAAAACTTAAGCAGCAACTTTTCCAATTTCCAATATTTATGTAATTCTCAAAACTTTTGGCCACGACTGTACATGTAAGCTATTTTAGCAACCTAGGACAAGTCTTAGCTGGCCAGCTACAGGACTGTAAGACATGTGGAAACAGATGATGCTGGATCCTGTGGGAATCCTTATTAAAATGTGTGATTCTTGCACGCAAAGTATATCAGCCTTAAGAAGTAAAGTCTCTAACCACATATAAGATCGTTTCTGTGGGATGTTAAGAACTAAATTAAGAACCATGGGAAATGACTGAGATGCATAGATCTCCAGCTAAATTCCAAAGTAAAAATGAGAACCACGGCACTCTTCTTGAAAGCTGTGAAGTTTATTCACCCAGCATGCGACGTTTCGACAATCAGTCTTTTTCAAGCATGAAAAAGACTGATTGTCGAAACGTCGCATGCTGGGTGAATAAACTTCACAGCTTTCAAGAAGAGTGCCGTGGTTCTCATTTTTTACTTTGGAATTTATTGCGGGGACCCACGACCGGGATCCGACACCACAGGCACCGCCACAAAAAGGACTGTCCGTTTGTGGACTAAGGTAGTGCTGCCCTATTTTGTTTTTGGTTTTAGATCTCCAGCTAGCCAAGGCAGTAATCCAACTACACCTCCCACCCCATTTTCAGTATAGTCATCCGAGGCATTAGTAGAAATAAGTATAAAACATAAAGAGAACACTCTAGAACAGATAAAAAACAAAATAAAAGAAATGTAAGGCTCAAAACCGAGTATAGAAGGTTACCCAAAGGGGTATATAATCCAACCAGGAAGGACTTCAAGGGGAGAAAAGTCCTGTTTGATGCCAAGCACTGAAAGTAGACTCCTGAGCACTTTAGAATGAATCTAAAATCACTGTTTGGTACCCCTTTTAGCACTGACTGTGTGCCATTCAGAAATCAGATACTGTGGAGGAGATTGATGTATCTCCTCTAGAGTTGAGCTGACTCCTGGATGTTCGGGTTCGAGAAGTTCGACTGAACTTCACGGAAATGTTCGGGTTCATGATCCGAACTTGACCCAAACTTGACCCCGAACCCCATTGGAGTCCATGGGGACCCGAACTTTTGGGCACTAAAATGGCTGTAAGGGCTACAGGGCTGCAAAAGGCAGCAAAATGTGGGTGAGTGCCCTGCAAACAAATGTGGATAGGGAAATAACATAAAATAAAATAAATAACTAAAAATGAAACAATATTAATTGGCAACTCGGAGGAGGAGGTGGAATAGGAGGTTGGGGAGGCGTCAGGTGGGATTACCATCAGCAGTGCGTCTACCAGCATGCGGTTTGTAGTCAGTAGTTACGCATCTTTTGATCAGTAACATACTTTTTTACAAGATTTGGTTTCCTGCCAGCAATGCACAGATATGGCATATCACTGGCAAAAATGGGTTAATGTCACCCACCAATGGAACAGGTGATATTCAGAAATGTTAGGCCCCTGACACCCAGACAGAGGAGAGGTCAATGCTCGGCAAAACAGGCTTAATGTCACCCCCCAATGCAGCAGGCAATTATCATAAATGTAGGCCCCTGGCACCCAGAAAGAGGAGAGGTCAATACACGGCAAAAAGAGGTTAATTTCACCCTCCAAAGCAATAGGCAATTATCTGAAATGTAGGCCCCTGGCACCCAGACAGAGGAGAGGGCAATGCAAGGCAAAAGATGCTTCATGTCACCCACCAATACAGCAGGCCACTTTCAGTAATTTAGGCCCTAGCACCCTAACAGAGGAGAGAGGTCCCGTAACAGCAAAACAGGCTTCATGTCACCCAGCAATGGAACAGGCGATTATCATCGATGTAGGCCGCAGGCACCCAGACAGAGGAGAGAGGTCACGTAAAAGCAAAACAGGCTTTATGTCACCCAGGAATGAAACAGGCCATTTTCAGTCATTTAGGCCCCTGGCACCAAGACAGAGGAGAGAGGTCACGTAACAGCAAAACAGCCATCATATCACCCAGCAATGCAGCAGTTGATTATCAAAAATGTATGCCCTTGGCACCCAGACAGAGGAGAGGTCAATGCACAACAAAAAGAGGTTATTGTAACCCACCAAAGCAACAGGTGATTATCATAAATGTAGAACGCAGACACCCAGACAGAGGAGAGAGGTCAATGCATGGCAAAACAAGTTTCATGTCACCCACCAAAGTAACAGGCCATTTTCAGTAATTTAGGCCGCAGGCACCCAGACAGAGGAGAGGTTCATTCAAATAGGGGTAGCCCCGAAATAATGGTACAAATATAAAAAGGATTCAATGAATAAGTGCACTGGAGTACAAGAATGTATGGTTGAGGTGGTTATAACTGTCTATTCTGCACAAGGTATTTACAAGTCCAGTGGGATCCATGCCTGGTTTATTTTAATGAAAGTGAGCTTGTCCACATTGTCTGTGGACAGGCCGGTGCGTTTGTCTGTAATGACACCCCCTGCCGTGCTAAATACACGTTCAGACAATACACTGGCTGCAGGGCAAGCCAGCACCTCCAAGGCATAAAGGGCAAGCTCAGGCCATGTGAACAATATGGAGACCCAGAAGTTGAATGGGGCAGACCCATCAGTCAGTATGTGGAGGCATGTACACGAACTGTTCCACAATGTTGTTCAAATGCTGCCTTCTGCTAAGCCGTTCTGTATCAGCTGGTGGTGCAGGTTGCTGTGGCACAGTGACAAAACTTTTCCACATGTCTGCCATGCTAACCCTGCCTTCTGAGGAGCTGGCCGTGACACAGCTGCGTTGGCGACCTCTTGCTCCTCCTCCCCCTCTGCCTTCGCCTTGTGCTTCCACTTGTCCCCCCGTGTCAGTTGGGAATGCCCTCAGGAGCGCGTCTACCACGTGAGCTTTTACTCGTGCATTTTCCTATCACGCTGCAGTGCAGGGAATAAGGTGGGCACGTTGTCTTTGTACCAGGGATCCAGCAGGGTGGCAACCCAGTAGTCAGCACAAGTTACAATGTGGGCATCTCTGCTGTCTTTGCGCAGGCACTGCAGCATGTAGTTGCTCATGTGTGCCAGGCTGCCCAGAGGTAGGGATAAGCTGTCCTCTGTAGGTGTTGTATCGTCTGTGTCCTCCGTATCCCCCCAGCCACGCTCCAGTGATGGCCCTGAGCTGCGTTGGCTGCCACCCTGCAATGAACCCGGTTCCTCCTCCTCCTCTACCTCATCCTCCTCCTCATCCGCCAGAACTGTGCCCTGGCTGGCCACATGTGTACCTGGCCTCTGCTGGGGCAGGAATCCACCCTCTTAGCCACTTCGGAATGAACGGCTTGAAACCCTGCAAAATGCCCCCTCTTCCTCCTCCTCCTCTGCCACATGCTCTTCCATCATCAACGTAATTGATTTTTCAAGGAGACATAGAAGTGGTATTGTAATGCTAACAATGGCGTCATCTGCACTGGCCATGTTGGTTGAGTACTCAAAAGACCGCAACAAGGTACACAGGTCTAGCATGCAAGCCCAGTCATTGGTGGTGAAGTGCTGCTGATCTGCAGAGCAACTGACCCGTGCATGCTGCAGCTGAAACTCCACTGTCTCTCCAGCATATGTAAGGTGGAGTTCCACCTGGTGGGCAAGTCGCATATAAGGCGGTGAGCTGGAAGGCCAAAGTTACACTGCAGTGCAGACCAGGGGCGGACTGACCATTAAGGCACTCGGGCATGGACCGAGGGCCCGTGGCCAGTAGGGGGCCCGTCCCCAGGGCAGACGCGGCGGCAGGGGACATCAGGAGATGAGCGCTTCCATTTCGCTCATCTCCGTGCAGCAGCAGAGGAGGGAGAGGCGTGTCCTTTCCCTGTTCCTCTGATAGGCTGCCAGCACTAGGTCGGCAGCCTATCAGAGGCCGGTGCAGGCGGCGCGATGACGTCGCCGGAGCCGTACAGCTTGAGACACAGGCCGGAAGAGGCCTGCACGCATCGCTGGAGGTAAGTATAAGTGTTCTTTTTTTTTTTTTTTTTTTTCTTGGGGCTACTGGCACTTCGGGGGGGGGGGGCGGCTACTGGCACAAAAGGGACGGCTACTGGGCTGGCACAAAAGGGACGGCTACTGGCACAAAAGGGACGGCTACTGGCACAAAAGGGACGGCTACTTGCACAAAAGGGGGGGCTACTGGCACTAAAGGGGGTTACTGGCACTAAAGGGGGCTACTGGCACATAAAGGGGACGGCTACTGGCACATAAAGGGGACGGCTACTGGCACATAAAGGGGACGGCTACTGGCACATGAGGGGGGACTAATAACACATAAGGGGGACTACTGGCACATAAGGGGAACGGCTACTGGCACATAAGGGGGAACGGCTACTGGCACATAAGGGGGGACTAATGGCACATAAGAGGGCTACTGTCACATGAGGGCAGACTAATGGCACATGAGGGGGGCCTAATGGCACATGAGGGGGCCTAATGGCACATGAGGGGGCCTAATGGCACATAAGGGGAGACGGCTACTGGCACATAAGGGGAGACGGCTACTGGCACATAAGGGGAGACGGCTACTGGCACATAAGGAGGGGGGGCTACTGGCACATAAGGAGGGGGGGCTACTGGCACATAAGGAGGGGGGTTACTGACACATATGGGGGGGCTACTGGCACATATGGGGGGGCTACTGGCACATGGGGGGAAGCACAAGAGAGGCACTTATTACTGGCACATGTGGTGGCATGGAGAGGCACGTGTTACTGGCACATTATTATGGGGCACTATGGGGGCTTCTACTGAGGCCACAAAGAATGGGTATGTTATATGGGGGGCTCTGTGTGGTACTAGTATTACCAGGGGTATTATCTGTTTCTGCAGTGTAGTATTGGGGAGCACAGCGGCACAGTATTGGGGATAGTAGGATGATTTGTCCAGAAGATGGGAGGATGATGGAAAAGTAGTAAACTAAGATTTTTTTTTGTTAAACTGCAGAGATGGAAAATGGCGACAACATGGCGGTCTGGTCTGAAGGTCTGAAAGGAGAAGACGAGGACAGAAAACATCTACATCAAAGAAGACGTCACTGGACGTAATAGGTAAGTGCCCTGTATTTCTGTAGTGATGGGATCAGAGGCATAACGATGGCGGTGTGACCAGGTAGTGGAGGCGGGATATAGTTGTGGCTGGAGGTATAACATGGGCGTGGCTGGAGGTAGGGCATGGGTGGGGCCTGGAAGGGGGCCCTTAATTTATTTTGCCCGGGGGCCCTGAGGGTTCTCAGTCCGCCCCTAGTGCAGACTGGCGAGCAGGATCAGGATGAGAACACCGAAAGCGAGCACAGAGGGACTGCACTTTCAGCAGCAGCTCAGACAGGTCTGGGTCGTTTTTAAGAAACTTCTGCACCACCAGATTCTGCACATGTGCCAAGCAAGGGATGTGCATCAAATCAGCTAGCTGCAACGAGATGTCGCCCATTATCGCACGCCACCAGGTTGGGCTTGAGGCTCACTGGCAGAAACCACTCATCGGTCTGTTGTTCTATGCCCCTCCAAAGCTCCTGTGCGGTGTGGGGTTTGTCACCCAAACACATGAGTTGTAAAATTGCCTGCTGACCTTTACCCCTGGCTGTTCTGAAGTTGGGGGTGAGGTTCTTTTGATGACGGATGTGGGGGTGGTAGAAGAGGAGGTGGAGGATGCGGAGTAGGAGGAGGAGGCAACAGGAGGCAAAGAATAATGCTCTGCGATCCTCGGTGGTGGAAGGACATGCGCCAAACCACTATCCACCTTGGGCCCAGCCGCCACTACGTTTACCCAGTGTTCAGTTAGGGAGATATAGCAGCCCTGGCCGTGCTTACTGGTCCATATATCTGTGGTTATGTGGACCTTGCCACAGATGCTGTTGCGCAGTGCACACTTGATTTTATCCTCCCCTTGGTTGTGCAGCCATCAGCTGTTTAAACAGTCCGTCTCCACCAGACGGAATGATAGCATTTCAAAGGCCAGCAATTTTGAAATGCTGGCATTCAGGACTAGGGATCGAGGTTGGGTAGGTGGATATTTTCTCTTTCTCTCATGTTTGGGAGATGGAAAGCTGAACGCTTGCCTGTGACATGGTGGAGATGCTTGGTGATGGTGACGGAGGTGGTGGTGGTGTTGGTGGGACATCCTCTGTTTGTTAGTTGCCAGGTGCCACGTTGACGCCATAGGTGGAGGACAAGGCCTAGACAGCAGCAGAAGAGGAGGCAGGAGGAGCCTGAGACCTGTTGTGGTTTTTAAGGTGTTTCCTCCACTGCAGTGGGTCCTTTGCATGTAGGTGCCTGGTCATGCAGGTTGTGCTCAGGTTAAGAACGTTTATGCCTCGCTTCAGGCTCTGATGGCACAACGTGCAAAGAACTCGTGTCTTGTCGTCAGGACATTGTGTTAAGAACTGCCAAGCCAATGAACTCCTTGGAGCAGGCCTTGGTGTGCTCGGTGCCTGGTTGCTGTGGGCAGTAGCAGGCGTACTGTCTACAGAACGGTCGCTCCGCTTTTGCACCCTGCTCCCTCTTTTGCTGTGCTGTTGCCTCTGTGTGACCGCCGCCTCTTCCTCAGAACTGCACATGTCACTAGCACAACCTACAGTCCAGTCTGGGTCTAGGACCTCATCATCCTCCACATCATCTTCCACCCATTCATGACCCCTGCCCTCCTCGTCAGTCTGCACATTGCAGAAAGCCACAGCAGTTGGCACCTGTGTTTCATCATCATCAGAGACATGCTGCGGCGGTCTTCCCATGTCCTCATCCTGCAACATAAGTGGTTGTGCATCAGTGCATTCAAGGTCTTCCACTTCTGGGGCAGGGCTAGGAGGATGGGCAGGTCAAACCCTGCTGACAGAGTCATCAAAAAGCATAAGAATTTGCTGCATGACTTGGAGCTCTGACTGCTTGGCTCATTTGCAAGGGGGTGAGGTACAAGACTGATGAGCATGGGCTGCAGGTGCCAACTCTGAGCTTTCTGCAGAGGACTGGGTGGGAGACACTGTGAAGGAACTGGAGGCACTGTGAGCCACCCAATCTACTATCGCTGGAGTACTTGTTCTGGCCTCACCATCCATAGAGCAGCATTCGGGCCTACCAAATAACGCTGCAGGTTCTGTCGCCTACTCACACCAGAGGAAGGTGTTTCACTTGGACCAGTATTTGGCGCTGAATGGCCACATCCTCTCCCAGCAACAGGAGCTCCACCAACACCACCACGACCATGCCCACGTCCCTTTTTTGATGTTCTCCTCATTATTTGCGTTCACCCACCAAGCGGAAAGATGGTTTCTCTCCGGTGTAAATTTAACTGACAATTGTCAACAATTAAGTTCACTAAGGCAGTGCCCTTTTCATAAAAATGCTCTGTGGACCAAAAATAAAGTTTTTTTGGCCTAAAACCCACTGGTTCTCAATTTCACTGCAGAAATGTAAAATATGGTGAACCCAGAACACTATTTTCGTGCGGCAATTTAAAATTGGTATTTGTACGCTGTATGCTGTATTGGTTTGTGGACCCAGAACAAGGATTTTTTTAATAAAACAAAAAAAAGCTGTATTTCACTGCTATTAATAAAACGTAGGTATTTCTACGCTGTATGCAAAAGTGGTTTGTGGACCCAGAACACAGATTTTTTCAATAAAACACAAGAAATCTGTATTTTACTGCTATTAATAAAACTTAGCTATTTCTATGGTTTATGCAAAAGTTTTTTAGGGACCCAGAACACGAAATTTTTTAAATAAATCACAGAAAATCAGTATTTTACTGCTATTAATAAAACATAGCTATTTCTACGGTTTATGCAAAAGTGGTTTTTTGGACCCAGAACATAGATTTTTTCAATAAAACACAGAAAATCTGTATTTTACTGCCATTAATAAAACTTAGCTATTTCTATAGTTTATGCTAAAGTGGTTTGTGGACCCAGAACAAGAATATTTTTTTATAAAACACAGAAAAGCAATATTTCACTGCTATTAATAAATGTAGCTATTTCTACGGTTTATGCAAAAGTGGTTTGTAGACCTAGAACAAGGATTTTTTTAATAAAACACAGAAAAACATTGGTATTTCTATGCTGTATGCACAATTGCTTTGTGAAGCAAGAATATTGCTTTTTGTCCGCAAAATAAAAAATGTATTCACTATTTCACTGCAGAAATGTCAAATATGTATTTTTGTGGTGTATTTGGAACTGCTTTGTAGAACAGGAATACTTCTATTTTTCCCAAAAACACACTGAGGCTCTATTTCACGGCAGAAATGTCCAATGTGTATTTGGGCGGGGTATTTAAAACTGTTTTCTGGACCAGGACTAACGTTTTTTTCTCAGGAAACACACTGATGCACTATTTCCCTGCAGAAATATTAAATATGTATTTGTACGCTGTCTGCACAACTGTTTTGAACACCAGGAATAAGTTTTTTTTTACCAAAAATACACTGATTCTCTATTTCACTGAAGAAATGTAAAATATGTATTTGGGCGGTGTTTTTAACACTGCTTGGTGGACCAGGAATACTTCTATTTTTCCTAAAAATACACTGAGGCTCTATTTCATGGCAGAAATGTCAAATGTGTATTTGGGCAGTATATTTTAAACTGTTTTGTGGACCAAGAATAACGTTTTTTTTTCCCTGAAACACACTGATGCACTATTTACCTGCAGAAATATTAAATTTGTATTTCTACGCTGTATGCACAATTGCTTTGTGAAGCAGGAATATAGCTTTTTTCCCATTAAAAAAAATATTCACTATTTCACTGCAGAAATGACAAATGTGTATTTGGTCGGTGTATTTCAAACTACTTTGGGGATCAGGATCACAGCTTTTTATCACAAAAATACTGCAGAAATTGAATATACGGTTTACATAAGTGCTTTGTGGCACCACAGGTCCCAGACTAGACAAATGGACTATGTCACCCCTTAATTATACCAAAGGTAATGTAGGGGACTAGAGAAGCC
This sequence comes from Bufotes viridis, assembly GCA_033119425.1. Taxonomy (NCBI): domain Eukaryota; kingdom Metazoa; phylum Chordata; class Amphibia; order Anura; family Bufonidae; genus Bufotes; species Bufotes viridis. The sequence continues at coordinate 145,447,266 of CM065590.1, read as the reverse complement.
AGAAACAAAGCATTTTCTCCTTCACTGAGCTACCAAAAAGGATTAAGCTGATGTCCCTGTCAGGCTGGCAGACATGCAGTACACTACAGTGGCTAAAATGGCCGCCAACCCCCACCTCTGTAACAGATGGATTTAATTAAAAATTTCCTTGGCAGTGGCTGGGTACAGAAATGTAGGATTGCTGAAGCTCCCTCCCTCTCTATTTGCTGTATTTTGTGGATTAATGTACAACAGGTTCTGCAGATTTCTTCCCTAATCTGTCCCTCACAGAAGTGGCAGCATCCTATCCCTACACTGAGAAGAGCAGAGTGACGTGTGGCGCTTCATGACTCCAGCTTATATAGAGGCTGGGTCACATGCTGCACTCAGCCAATAACAGCCATTCCATTAGTAGGCATGGCTGTGATGGCTTCTTAGGGCAAAGAAGTAAAACGCTTGCTGATTGGCTGCTGTGCAGCCCTTCAGAAAGCGGGAAGAATCGCTGAACAATGGACCCAAACCCGAACTTTTATGAAAATGTTCGGGTTCAGGTCTGGGTCCCGAACACCCCAAAATTCGGTACGAACCTAAACTATACAGTTTGGGTTAGCTCAACCCTAATCTACTCTGTAGATGGTAAGGATATGTTCCACAATCCCAGCAGGTGGCTGCCTTCTTCCACGGAGGCAATACTGTGATGTTTTACATTGAGCTTGAGCAAGAGCTTTACAGGGAAGCCCCACTTTTAATCAATTTTGTGTTCTCTCAGGGCTATAGTGACAGGAGCCAATAGACGCCTTTGTCTCAGTTTAGCTGCAAACAAGTCAGTATATAACTTCACTATCTGATATGGTGCTGCCATCTCCGAGACCTGACGGGCTGCTAATAAGACTGCTTCCTTAGTCCGTAAAAAGTAAATCCGGGCCAGAGTGTCTCTGGATATGGTCTCTGGTAGGTGTCGGGGTCTAGGAATCCTGTGTGCCTGATCTGTGATCAAGTCCTGGGTAGAGCAGGAGGGTAGGAGCTTTTGCATAAGGGGCTTCAGATAGTCCATAAGGTCAGAGGGCCCAATATCTTCTGGAATTCCCCTAAACTATATATTATTTTGCCTAGAGCGATCTTCTAGGTCATTCAGCTTGGCCTTTATGCTGTCGATATCAGCTGACATCTCTTCTTGTTTGTCTATAAGTTGATTATGAGAAGTGGCGAATTCTCCCATTTTAGTCTCCACATGTAGGACTCTGGCATCTAGGTGTGGGATGTTTGATTTGAGCGGGACAAATAGCGAGGAAACGTCCTTGTGGAGGGCAGCACTGAAGGCTATTAACATATCCCCTGCCTGAAGCAGCCTGTTCAGAGGTGGGGAGCCTCTGCAATATACAGGAAACAGAGCAAGTAGTAGATTCAGGGTGGTAGACTGAAGTCTAGGCCTTTGTTTCTCTCGGCTCCTCGTGTCAAGGGAAGAAGGCATCTGCGCCCTCGCTGGTTCTGAAGATGGAGACGACCTGGCTGATCCTCCACTCGCAGAGCTCCCTGCAGGCACTAGGTCTTGAGGTAAGTGGCGGGAGCCGTTCGCTCGCCAGGAGACATCACGCTGCAGAGGAGGAGAGGATCTGGGCGCCATTCCGGGAGATGGTGCTGATGGCTGAGGATCCACCAGGCCTAACGGCCCAGCATCGGCGTTTTTGTCAAAATAGAACTTGAACCTGCCCTGCCTGGCATGGGCTCTTTTGCCTCTGGACATCGTGGAGAGGCTTTGGGCACAGTTCGCTGGAATAAGGCGATTAAAGAGAGGGGAAACCATGCTGTGAGAGTCGCTTTGTGCAGGAGCTAAAGGTTTATGCGGCTATCGCACTCGGCTGCCAAGTCACGCCCCTGCAATTATTTTTTATAAATATCTGAAAGACATTATTACAGACATAACTTCTATGTCATGGGTTGTTTTATCTTCACACATAAGGGAGAAGAATTTTGTTTTGTTTTCTGCTACATGTAGGGGCTGTTAAAAGCCTTCAGGACAATTCATAGCAGGAGTGTCACAAACGTACCTTTCCGGGAGATTTTCTAGTACCTGGAGAAACACTCCACAAAGTCATGCCATTTGGTGATGCAACAGCATCCTTAGCAACAGGATGCAATGCTATATTTTTCGCCACAACGGGTGTGTGCTGGAGGAGACTAGCGGTGTATTGATTGCTCAACTACTTTATTCCTATGTGTTAGGTTTCTGACTAATGGAGCGCCGACTATCAGGTTCTGATCCTGGGACTCGGTGCTCTACTTAAACCCCTTCCTGACCATATACCAGTACCAGTGATAGCCTTGTTTGGGCTCACTAGCTAGGTTCCTGAATTGGATTCATTTGGATTTGATTGTGCTTGACTTAGACTTGTCTTTTGTTTACTCTCTGTGTCTTGTTTTTTGTACTGTTGTCTGCCTGGTTCTGACCAATTTACATACAACTATTCCTTTGTGTTGTTTTTTCTGTTTGTGTTTGTCTGTCTCTGCACCTTAGTAATGTAGGGACCATCGACTAGTTGTGGTCTTGCTACCTAGGGCATGAACTGCAAATAGGTAAGTAAGTGGACTGGGTTCCAGGTCAGGGCTCACAGTCCGTGTCTGTGGACAGTGTGGTGGTATTGTTTAAACATCATATGGTTAATTAATATACAACTAAAAACCCTGGTTACCCGCCCCAATATCCAGGAGAACAAAGAAAAAAAATGCTTTCCTCTTATAACTTCTAGAGAGAGTCAAACATTTCTTCTATTAGTCCCCATATCCTCATGAAATAATTATACCTATTTTTTCACATACAGTACATTTTCTCCAAAATCATTGTTAGATGAATCTTCCCTAACAAATCTCTTTATTCGGGAATTCTATTTTATTGAAATCCAAAATCTGTGCAACTTGGGGCATCTCCATATCAAGTTAATCAATGTTCAAGGAACCATTTTGCACTTAGGACAAACATTCAGCATATTTGCTTTCCATTGAAACAATACCAATTTAGTATAGAATGAAAGAAAACATTTTGACATTCTATAAGAAGCTGGTGGAGAGATGTTCACTGCTGATGCCCTCATTTGATTGTATTCCCTATTATCAATAGGACCAATCTCCTCTTCCCATTTCTCTTTTAGTACATATACATTTTTATCCAATAACTTCTCTCTAAGATATTTTTAATGAGGCCCCTTCTATCATTTTGAAGAATCGGTATAAATTTCTCCAAAGAGAGAAAAGCTGTTTTATCTCAGCCCTTCTTTAATCAATGCATATTTCATATTATCCTTTGTTGATTCTAAAGTTGTATAATCTGCGTAATCTTCCATTTTTTCCCAATCACATTATCTAGAATTTGATAACATTCAGTTAATTCAGGCTTATTCCAAACAGGAGTGTGTGTGTATATATATATATATATATATATATATATACATGCATACACACACACACATTATGTATATAATTAGACTTTTCCAGGCCAAGAAGGGACTTAATTCTCCTGCAAAATGAAATGTAGTATTCTCCAGTGCATGCAAAAAATGATCCTCCCTTACCAAATATCTTCTGAAGTAGGATATTGTATTTCCCTCTTATTTCAACCCCTTAAAGGGGTTGTGCAGCAGTTTTATATTAATGATCTATCCTCGGGACAGGCCATCAATATCAGATCGCCCGTGGTGTGACACATGGAACCACTGACAATCAGCTATTTGAAGAGGAGGCTGCGCTCCATGCGAGTGCTACTTCCCATTCATTACACTGGCTCTGGTCTTGGAAACTAGTCTGAATACAAGCACTCTCTCCATTCAAATACTTGTAAGTATACTATGTCACTGCTGCAAGGGAGATGACATACAGTGTACTGAAGAGTAAGCAGCGCTCGTATGGAGTGTCATTTCCTCTTGAAACAGCTGATTGAGTGGTGGTGCCCCATGTTGGACCCCTATGGATCTAATATTGATGACCTATCCTGTAGCATATTATTATATGTAGCCATCTACCCAACTTACCACATTGTACCTAATTCTTAGCTTCTATTTCCTGTATCTTGACTTCATAACAATCCATTCTTTCCAAACACAATTATTACCCTCTTAACTCAAATTTCTTAACTCATTGTGTTATCTTGAAACAAAAGCCATTAGAAAGCAATTGAAGGTGTTTGCTTTACACATTTAGTTTAGATATCACTCTCAAGTCATAAACCATGTGTGTTAAAAAACTTTGCTGAAATTCAGCTAAAAAAAATCAGACATTGCTTTTGAATTGTGGTTTAACAGAATCATAAAAAAAAAGAAACTAATGGCCTAGACAAAAATGATGCTACCCCTGGAAAAGATTGAAAATTATTCAGGATATATTAAACTAAGGTAAATGTTAACCACTTCCAGACTGGGCCATTTGCCCTCTTCCTGAACAGGCCTAATTTTGCAAATCTGACGTGTCACTTTATGTGGTAATAACTTTGGAACGCTTTTACTTAAATTTTCTAAATTTGAATCTCTCTGCTTCTAAAACAGAAAGTGAAACTTCATAAAATATGTATTATTTAACATTTCGCATATGTCTACTTTATGTTGGCATCATTTTGTAAATGTCATTTACATGCACAACGGTCATGTGCATGAGGCTTTACCCTGATTCTGCAGTTTACAGAAACACCCCACATGTGGTCGTAAACTGATGTAAGGACACACGGCAGGGGGCAGAAGAAAAGGAGCATCATGTGATTTTTGGAAGGCAGATTTTGCTGAACTGGTTTTTAGATGCCATGTCCCATTTGAAGCACCCCTAATGCACACTTACAGTAGAAACTCCCAAAAATTCACCCCATTTTGGAAACTAGGGGGTAAGGTGCCAGTTTTATTGATACTATTTTAGGGCATATATGATTTTTAAATGCTCTATATAATGTTTTTTGTGAGGCAAGGTAACCAAAAAATGGCTGCTTTGGCACTTTTTTTATTTTTTACAGGGTACATCATGTACTATTTTTATAGAGCAGATTGTTACGGACGCAATGATATCAAATATGTCTACTTTTTTTGTTTGTTTCAGTTTTACATAATGCATTTTTGAAAAAAAATAATGTTTTCGTGTCTGCATTTTTTGAACGTCATTTTTTAAAAATTTTCTGCCAATCATCTTGTGCAGGGGCTCGTTTTTTGCAAGAAGAGTTGATGTTTTTTTTGGTACCATTTTTGGGTACATATGATTTTTTGATCATTCATTATTACACTTTATGGGGCAAGGTGACCAAAAAATTGGTTGTTTTAGCACAGTTTTTATTTATTTATTTTTACAGCGTTCATCTGAGGGGTTAAGTCAGGTAACATTTTTATAAAGCAGAGTGTTACAGACATGGTATTTCCTAATATGTATACTTTTTCTTATTTATTCAAGTTTTACACAATAATAGCATTTTTGAAACAAAAAAAAATGTTTTATGTCTCCATAGTCTGAGAGACATAGCTTTTTTATTTTTTGACTGATTGTCTTAGGTAGGGTCTCATTTTTTGCGGGATTAGGTGATGGTTTGATTGGTACTATTTTGGGGGCATACACCTTTTTGATTGCTTGGTGTTGCACTTTATGTGATGTTAGGTGACAAAAAATGGCTATACTATGCTGTACAGCCTCAGTGCAGGGCTGATCGAGGTCTGTGGAAGACCTGTCAGCTCCTGAATTCTCCCGGCCCTGGCGGTCACATGCATAGCTTCCTGATCTGTATACACAGCGCTAGCTGAGCGCTGTTTATACAGCGATCTAGAAGGCAGGGACACCTGGGAACTGTTCCTGCCTTCCCTCTGGGTTGCCCAGCTGTCATTGACAGCAGTCCCCCCGCTTGGCAGCTGCACGATTAGCGTGCAGCTGCCATCTCTAAATGGACATGTTAGAATGTCTATTTGGAGATAAGCAACCACCCATAGGACGTTTATATCCTATGGGCGGTCGGGAAGTGGTTAAACTAAGTGCTCATAGGGACATATTAAACTAAGGTGTGTAATTAATATCACATGCGTCTTCAAACTTGTATTCAGTCAGTCTGCCTATTTAAAGGGTAAAAAGTAGTTACTGTTCTGTTTGGTATCATGGTGGGTACCACACTGAACATGGACCAAAGTAAGCTAAGGAGAGAGTTGTCTCAGGAGATTGGAAAGACAATTATAGACAAACACGTTAAAGGTAAAGGATATAACACCATCTACAAACAGCTTGATGTTCCTGTTACTACAGTTGCCATATTATTCGGTTTAAGCCCTAAGAACTGTAGCCAATCTCTCTGGATGTGGCTGCAAGAGGAAAATTCCTGAGAAAGTTAAGAGACGGATAATATGAATGGTAATCAAATAGCCCAGAACAACTTCCAAAGAAATTAGATGTGAATTTAACGGTTAAGGAACATCAGTGTAAGTTCATACCATCTGTCATTGTCTTAGCCAAAGTGGACTTACTGAAAAAAACAAGGAGGAAACCACCGTTGAAAGCAAATCATAAAAAAGAATGGAATTTGGCAAAATGCATATTGACAAAGCTTCTGAGAGCATGTCCTTTGGCAACTCACATCACTTCTATGTTCATAGATGCAAAAATGAAGCATACAAATAATAGAACATTGTATTGTGAAACATCGAGGTGGCTTGGTTATGTTTTGGGGCTGCTTTCTTGCATCTGCCACATATTGTCTAGAATCTTTGTGGGGTACAATTACAATGAAATCTCAATACTATCAAGGCATTCTGGAGTGTAATGTGTTGCCCAGTGTCTGAAAGCTTGGTCTCAGTCACAGGTCATGGGTGCTCCAACAGGATATTGACTCAAAACACACAGCTCCGTACTTCTCAAAGCTAAGTACTAGTTGCTTTTTCTGTTTGTTGTTCTCTGGTGTGTTTTGTTTCTAGGCCTCAGGCAGACACAGGTTCCTTCATCTGGGAAGGAACCAGCTGTCTCGTCTCCTGCTCCCTATCCTAGGGATTGTCAGTTTCTGCAGGACCTAGGTATCCAGCATTTCCACCATCAGGATCTGCTCATACTGGCAGGAGTTAGGGAAAGGTCTAGGGATTACTAGGAGGTCACCATCCCTCTTTCTTAGCTTTTAAAGCCTAGACTGTTGTCTATTCCTTTTGTGTGTATCTGGTGTTTTCCCCTTCTCCATTATCCGTAACAGTAGCCTCCTATGAGCCCTAATCTAAATCCTATTGAACATTTGTGAAAGGAGCTGAAACATGCTGTATGTAGTAGGCACCCTTCAAAAGTGAGACAGCTCGAGCAGTTTGCTCACGAAGAGTGGGCCAAAATACCTGTGGAAAGGTACAGAAGTCTTATTGAGAGTTACAGAAATTGCTTGATTGCAGTGATTTCCTCAAGGATGTGCAACAAAATAGTAAGTTAAAGGTCCCATCATTTTTATCCAGGCCAGTTTTATTAGTTTGTTCATAATTTATTCTATTGAGCCACACTTCAAAAGTAATGTCTGATTTTCATTAGTTTATTTTCAGTAAATTTGTATTTATTATTAATTTTGTCAGTTTCAACTTGTTTTGTTTTGATACCACCAGGGCTTGCTGTATGTAGGATTACTGTCTACGTTCTGCCCCTCAATTTGAGGGTTTAATGTAACGCTGTAGTTACTCACTGTCTTTGCCCACAACACAGATCCGCTACTAAGATAGTTATTTGCTGTTATGTTGCTCACTAGACACTGCACAATCTGCTGCCCAGCATGTAAAACACTTCCACTCTAGAGACAGAAAGGGGAGAGGGAAAGCTAGGGTGCAGTGGGGACAAGAAGCATGTCTTATCTGACAGGGAGGGAAAGAGGGGAATTATCCATGTGTTCAGTGTAAGGGAAGTCAAACAAGCAGGAGATAAACATCAGGAGCATAGTAGTGTGATTACATGTGAGACTGACTTAGACAAGTATATAAAAGTACATTAGTAAGTGGTTAATATTATTGGGTTTAAACCATTTCACCTAGTTTTTAAAGGTCAGAATACCCTTTTAACAGGCATTGATTATTGTTTAATTAACCAGACTTAGCATATACATATAAACGCAAAACAGTTAAATAAAACTGCTTATCTTGAGCAGTAGCTCTATACAAGGATAAATGTGCAGCTGAAATGATTTTGTTTGTCATATGCAATTTATATGCATTCTATGCATATACATTAAGTTATATAAAAAAAAAAGTTCAAAAACAAAATGGATCTTTAATACTGAGCATGTTTAAAGCTTGGTTCCACTTGGGTATAGATGAAATCGAAGTTCACAAAGACATTAGGGGTTTTCGCAATGGTAGTGATATGTCTAATTTGCAGTTCTTGCCTTCCATATAGTTTGTACCCTTTCATTAGAAAAGCAGGGTCTGTGAATTTCTTCAAAGTCTTTAGTGATCTTGGCATGACAGATCTCCACCATAGCACTCCAGACTTAAGCCTATTATCATTATAGATGGCACTAACTTAATTAAAGGACTCCTAAATAAATATTGATCCAATTAAATTATGAATCCACCCGCTAAAGATGCAAATCCAAGGAGGTGGCAGACAACCTCATAACATATGGCTTACAGTGTCAGTTTTATCTTCTGTGACATTGTCCTCATCTTTGACAATTTTATTGCATAAATCATCATTGTCTTTAAAGTTGAATAAACGCCAGAGAACATTTGGCCTCATTACATGTATTGTCCATAGGATGATGCTGATAATAAGGCAAAGTAAACCTAAAATAGAGAAGAAATTGATAATGTAACTTTTGGTAATGTATGTCAACCCCTGGTTATGAACAAAACCAGAGCAGTTCATAATTTGCTTAAAGAAGCACCAAGGCATGGTTTGCTATACGGTGCAACATAGCCTATTAATAAAGAATAATTTAGAGATTCTTGTCTCTGTCTTGTATATACCTGTTTTAGTTGATTTGCCATATATCGGTTATCCACCATCTTGATTTCCCTTTGATATAGTTCCCCTGAAGCAGCCTAAATTTCTCACTAGCGATTCCCATTAGCAATGTCCCATTACAGCTTTGACTTTGGAGAGACAAAGAGGATGGAGTCTTATCACACTCTGCTTGTCCTGCTCTAAGACCTACAGTATCTAAGGGCAGCCATGAATAAATTTGTGACATAGAGTTGCCAACTAACTTACACTGCTGAGTGTCATTGTATTCCTTTGTAAGGCAGCTTCACATTGCTCTTGTTTGGCTACAGCTTGTGATAGATTGCTCCCATTCAGCTTTTATGAGCAGAAAAACAGTGTGAAGCTGCATCTTAGATGATACACTGGAGCCCAGAGATAGTATAGATTGATATTGTAAGTTGTTAGAGTTTTAAAAATCTGAAGAAAGTCATTGTATGACATCACTAGAGAGGAGCGAATTTTTCAGTATGACTGTGAGTCCGTATGACATGCAGATGACAGGTGTCGTTCTTAGAATCACTGCACACTTCACTTATTTGGGCAGTCATGGGGCCAAAACTGACCAAAAACCTCAAGTATGAACTCAGCCTTACAGGTCGATGTTAGCGCCAAGAAGAAGCGCACTCTTTTTACACCATCATCAGCTGATTCTACATAGATGTCTACAGAACCTGTTCTATTAAATGCTTATACAAGTAGAGCACCCCTACAGAGTGGAGAGGGTGTCAACAGTAAGTTTCTGTTGACGTCACTGATTATTTTGTCCTCCCTCTGATCCGCCTTCACTCGGTCAACGTTTGGTTCTTAATCCATCAGTATCGCTAATGCCAAAAAAAACAAGAGTGGATCCAAAACAGAGATGACACATGAATGGAATATTTGCATGTCTTCTGTGTTTTGTACCCACTCCTGGTTTTGGCAACCAAATCACAAGCCATTTCTGATGGGACCAACAATGCATAGTTGAATATAGAATATAACGAAGATTAAGAATATAGCGCTATATTCTCAATTTTCGTTATATTCTAGCCATACAACTATTAGGAACCCAGCTCTAAGTTAAATTTGCAATGCGATTAATAGAGGTTATATTAATCGCATTGCAATTACAACTTAGATCTGAGTTCCTAATGGTTGTATTGCTAGAATATAACGAAGATTGAGAATATAGCGCTATATTGTCAATCTTTGTTATATTCTAGCAATATAACAATTAGGTTCCCAGCTCTAAGTTGGATTCGCAATGCGATTAATGCAGGTTATATTAATCGCATTGTGATTACAACTTAGATCTGAGTTCCTAATGGTTGTATTGCTAGAATATAACAAATATTCAGAATATAGCACTATATTCGTTATATTCATCAATTCTAGCAATACAACAATTATGAACTCAGATCTAAGTTCTAATCGCAATACGATTGATATAACCTGTATTAATCGCATTGCGAATTCAACTTAGAGCTGAGTTACTAATGGTTGTATTGCTAGAATATAACGAATATTGAGAATATAGTGCTAAATTCTCAATCTTTGTTATATTCAAGCAATACAACCATTAGGAACCCAGCTCTAAGTTGAATTTGCAATTCGATTATTGCAGGTTATATTAATCGCCTTGCAAATTCAACTTACCACACTCTGTGTCAACTACGTAATTTTCCATGGGTTTTGCATTGGATCCCCCTCCGGCATGCCACAGTCCAGGTGTTAGTCCCCTTGAAGCAACTTTTCCATCACTATTGTGGCCAGAAAGAGTCCCTGTGGGTTTTAACATTCGCCTGTCTATTAAAGTCTATGGCGGTTCACCCTTATCGCCCGTTCGCGAACATTTGCGTAAATTCGCATTCGCCATTCGCGAACGGAAAATTTTATGTTTGCGACATCTCTATGTGGAGGTGGCAGCAGCATGAGAAGTGACTCTAGACTCTAGCAGTAAGTTTGTGTTGATGTCACTGATTATTTTGTCCTTCCTCTGATCCCACAAAAAACGGATCCTGTCAGTTGAGCATCCGTCTTCACTCAGGCAGCATTTGGTTCTTAATCCATCAGTATCGCTAATGCTAAAAAAACAGGAGTGGATCCAAAACAGAGATGACACATGAATGGAATATTTGCATGTTTTCTGTGTTATGTACCCACTCCTGCTTTTGGCAACCAAATCACAAGCCATTTCTGATGGGACCATACAGGCCTTACAGCTGCTACACAGACAGGATCCGTTGTGTGTCTCATTTTTCCTTGCTTCTGACAGATCAGAAGAAGGGTCAAATAAATGATGATGTCAGCAAGGCTGAAAGGCAAAATTGGGGCCCAGTCATGAAGTGGGGAGGGTGGGAACAGAATTAGAAGTCCACAAAGTGGCCCAATGACATAGTGGTGAGGTGGCACCAGCATGAGGAGACCACAGAGTGGCAAAGTAACATACAGTGGAGGTGGCAGAAGCATCAGGAGACCACAGAGTGGCAAGGTGACACAGTGGGGAGGTGGCAGCAGCATAAAGAGACCACAGAGTGGTAATTTGACACAGTGTGAAGATGGCAGCAGCAAGAGGAGACCACAGAGTGGCAATATAACACAGTGTGGAGATGGCAGCAGCATGAGGAGACCACAGAGTGGCAATATGACACAGTATGGAGATTGCAGCAGCAAGAGGAGACCACAGAGTTGCAATGTGACACAGAGTGGAGATGGCAACAGCATGAGGAGGCCACAGAGTGGCAAGGTGATATACATAGTGTGGAGGTGGCAGCAGCATGAGGGGACCACAGAGTGGCAAGGTGACACTGTGTGGAGATGGCAGCACTATGCGGGTGAAGAAAACTGCTCATCAGTGACTCTAGACTCAGGCAGCTGCTAATAGAGCTGGTACTGCTCCTGTCACCCCACCCCTCCCCAGCAGCCATGGCAGTGGAACTTGAGCCCAGAAGGCTCCCCCAGTTAGACCTGCAAGAGGATGGACGATGGCACAGATAGGCAGCAGCCAACTGATTACATAGGATGTTTCTATAGTAGTTCAGTTTGTCCTCCCTCTCAGCTGGTGTAAAAAAGGCAGCCGACTGTTCCAGAACATGCAGCAGTGGAATGACATCGTTCATCGCGTAGTCCTGGATACTGACAAATAACGTGGCCTCCTCAAAGGGCCTGAGCAAACGGCAGGTATCACGCATGAGTTGCCACTGGCTGACATCGAAATTACACAGGGGAGTACTCATGTCCACTTGGATCATCAAGAAATCGTTTATGGCCTTTCTCTGTTCGTATATTCGGTCCAGCACATGGAGGGTGGAATTCCAACGGGTGGAAACGTCGCATATCCGCCTACGTTGGGGGATGCCGTTCTGCTGCTGCAAGTCAAGGAGGGTGTGCTTTGAGGTGTATGAGTGGCTGAAGTGCATGCAAAGTTTCCTGGCCATTTTTAGGATGTCTTGCAGATGGGTGGAAGACTTCAGGAACCGCTTGACAACCAGATTGAACACATGTGCCATGAAGGGTGCATGGCACAGCCCTACATGATGCAGCGCAGGAACCATGTTCATCCCGTTGTCGGTCACCATGGTTCCGATTTTCAGTTGTCGCAGATAAAGACAGGATTTAAATTCTTGATGAAGGACACTGAGCAGTTCCTCCCCTTTGTGACTCTGTTCGCCCAGACAAAAGGTGCAGAACAGCATAACACCGCTGTGCCCTGCACATGTGGTATGCTGAAGGGCCCCTGTGACTTGTCGCTGCAGTGGAGGCTGAGGACATGGTGGAGGATGAGGAGGCAGAGACGGATATTGTCGCAGGACCAATGGCGTGGCAACGTGGAGGCAGAAGCGGCATCACCTGGACAACTTGCTGGTGTGGCTGTGCAGAAACCACATTCACCCAGTGGGCCGTAAAGGACATGTATTGTTCCTGACCGTAGTTACAGCTCCAGATGTTGGCACTGCCGTGCACTTTGGCAGACATTAACCTCCTCAAGGACTGGCCCACCTTCTGTTCTGCATATGTGTGCAGGGCTGGTACTGCATTTTTGGCAAATAAATGATGGCTTTGGACTTTCCACTTTGGCTCGGCACAAGCCAACAGTTCTCTGAAAGGTGCAGAGCCCACCACTTGGAAAGGGAGGGACTGCAGCACCAGCAACTTGGCCAGGAGCACATTCAGCTTTTGCACTGCTGGATGTGTGCACGCATACTGTTGTCTCTGGGCAATCGCTTCGGTGATCGACTGCTGATGGAATACTGATGAGGAGTAGGATGGCGAAGAGAAGGAGCATCAGGACCAGAAAATGATGGGAAGGACAGACAGCTCCCTTCGGCTGAGGTGGTGGAGCCTTGACTGCCTGAATCCGGCAGCGTGCCACTGGTTGATGCAGTGGTTGCTGCGGCAAGCTGGACCACCACATCAGAGCCACAGTTCTCCCAGGCGACTTTATGGTGACTCTGCAAATGTTGACACATGGCCATGGTGCCAACATTGGCACCCTGGCCACGCTTCACCTTCTGCCCATAGATTCTACATATGGCCATGTTCACCTCCTCCGGTGGCTTAACAAAAAATTGCCACACTGCCAAGTAGGTGATTTTACCCCCAACACTACAAACTGACTGACTACCACCGCTGCCTCCATGAACCCATGCACCGCTACTTCCTGGGCAGGTAGGCTCCTGCGAAGCGGGTGGTCTAGCCCGGGAACGTTTGACTCCCGACCTCCCACTGCTGCCACCCTGCTGACTCCCGGCCACGCTAGCAACTTGCTGGCTCTGCCGCTGGCTCACGAGCAAACTTCCACGCTCTTCTCCCGATGATAATGAAGCCCTTCCGTCACCTGGCTCCCAAGTGCGATCAGCTACATCATCGAATTCTGTCTGCACGTCACTGATGTCCTCCTAAACCATCTCTGGGTCAGAAGCCTGACAGCTCGCAACACCAGCTCCTACGCCACTCTCCTCATCATTACTTGCCCGCCTACTGGAGGAAGCGGCGGATGTCTCCTCCAGATCTTGGCTGGGCAGTAGCTTCTGACTGTCTTCTAGTAGCTCACCCTTGCTAAAAAGTGGAGCCGAGCCTAAGGCATATAATACTTCTCGTGCTGAGGGAACTGAAAATGAGAGAGGAAGGTTCAGGATAGGTGGGGGCACAGGGCCTGCTCCCGGGCCATGCCAACTAAGTGTTTTGTCAGAGGAACACACCGACTCTTGGTTGGGAGTGTCTGATGTCACCGAGTCAACCATTCAATAACCGCTGGGTTGCTCGTCAAGACACGACCACTAGATGACATCGGGAGCTCAGGCCTCTCACTGCGACCCCTGCAGCAAATATATTTTACTTTTGCCACTAATACACGACAAAAAGGGCTGTCCTATTAGCACTTCACCACACAACGGCTAATAAGCCCTTTTTTCCCACTAATCCAAGCCAAAAAAAGACTTAGAACATATAACTGCACCGCACAGGGGCAAATAAGAGATATAAATATTTCCTTGTAATAAACCCTGTTAATGCCTGTATCAAACAGTACTTGCACCCTAATAAGAATGGTTTGCTGGATTTATGGAGCTTTACACTTTTCCAGTCTGTCCTTTCCCCTGAAGACGCCAGTTTATCTGGTGAAACATGTTGGGGGACAGAATCTGTTGGTTTTAGCTCTGCTCGAGTTGCTAAACACTGAGTAGGAAACAGTAGGAAACAGTTATTTACTTTAGGGTGTATGTTCACAGCACCGAGTACCCTGCAGGATTAGTCAGGCAGGTAGTTATACACTGATTGCAAACTTGTGGGAAGGTTAGGAGGGTAGTGCACACCCTCCGTTACCACTAGCAACCTGTGCGATAGCAGTGTGCAAATTCGAGCAGTAGTTTTAACAAGTGTGTCAAAACTCACAAACATTTTTAGAGAACTACTAATAAAAGTGAAGTTTTACTGATTTAAATATTAAGGGTAAAAGTGGTGAATTGAGCTCAATTGAGCAAAGTTTTTTTGTTGCTATGGAACCCTCCCTTAATAGGGTCTCTAGTTTTTTTGTATTAGCTTTACAGTTGTGTTCAAAATTATTCAACCCCCAATGCTGTAAAGGGTTTTAGGGAATTTAGTGTACATTTGTAATTGTGTTCAGAATGAAATCTTACAAGGACTTTTTAAAGAACCAAATGCAACTAAAATGACATCAATTGTTTTTGTAATACAGTATTAAATGTTTTTTTTGTGATTTCTTCATTGATACAATTATTCAACCCCTTAAAGACTACCACTCTTAAGAACAGAGGTTCATTCACGTTTTTTCGATCAGGTATTGGATGTCAAGGAGCAGCAATCAAGCATAATAAGCACAAATTAGGCAGAATTAAAAGGACTGTGATACTCAGCTCCTTCTAGACATTTACTGGTGTGTTTACAAACATGGTGAAGTCAAGAGAATAGTCCAGGAAGACAAGAGAAGAGGTGATTTCTCTTGACAGGAAGGGCAATGGCTATAAGAAGATTGCAAAGATGTTAAACATGCCAAGAGACACCATAGGAAGCATCATTCACAAATTCAAGGCAAAAGGCACTGTTGAAACGCTACCTGGTCGTGGCAGAAAGAAGATGCTGATTTTGACTGCTGTGCGCTACCTGAAGCGCAAAGTGGAGAAAAGTCCCTGTGTGACTGCTGAGGAACTGAAAAAAGATTTGTCAGATGCGGGTACTGAAGTTTCAGCTCAGACAATAAGGCGCACACTGCGTAATTAAGGCCTCCATGCCAGAACTCCCATGCTGTCTCCAAAGAATAAGAAGAGCCGACTGCAGTATGCCAAAAGTCATGTGGACAAACCACAAAAGTTTTGGGATAGTGTTCTGTGGACTGATGAAACAAAATTAGAACTGTTTGGGCCCATGGATCAACGCTATGTTTGGAGGAGAAAGAACAAGGCCTATGAAGAAAAGTACACCTTGCCTACTGTGAAGCATGGCGGGGGGTCAATCATGCTTTGGGGCTGTTTTGCTTCTACAGGTACAGGGAAGCTTCAGTGTGTGCAAGGTACCATTAATTCTCTTCAGTACCAGGAGATATTGGATGAAAATGTGATGCAGTCCGTCACAAACCTGAGGCTTGGGGGACGTTGGACCTTTCAACAGGACAATGATCCCAAGCATACATCCAAGTCCATTAGAGCATGGTTGCAGATTAAAGGCTGGAACATTTTGAAGTGGCCATCGCAGTCACCAGATTGAGAACCTCTGGTGGGACTTAAAGAAAGCAGTTGCAGCGCGCAAGCCTAAGAATTTGACTAAACTGGAGGCTTTTGCCCATGATTCCATGAAGAATGGGCGAAGATACCCGTAGATCGCTGCAAGACACTTGTGTCAAGCTATGCTTCACGTTTAAAAGCTGTTATAACTGGAAAAGGTTGTTGTACTAAGTACTAAGATTGAATGTCACTTGGGGGTTGAATAAAACTGATAATGATGTGAGCACAGAAAAGATATTTGTGGTTATTTCATTATAAATGTTATGTTATATTTGTCTGACTTACAAGTGCCTCTTTGATTTAATTGTAAACAAGATGACTGAAATGATCAAAATCAATGTCAAACTGGCCAAAACACTCAATTTCAGTGGGGGTTGAATAATTTTGAACACAACTGTATAATGGCAATTTGGATCCCCAGTCAGTGTTGCAAGGTGTAATCGGATTGTTCCTATTAACCAGGCTGTAACCTCCCCTACTGAACCCTGTTCATTGTTCAACATAAATGCTGTGAAATGATTCCTCCCTATCCTTTCCGTAGACCTTGAATAATCTTTCCCTGCACTTGTAAATAATTTTTAACACAATTAAGTTTTTTCTAACACTGTCCCTAGCGCCTGCTGACATCTCTCCCTGCACATTGTCCGTGATCCTGCCTTCCCAGAGTTCCTTGCTCCATGTCCTCACACGTGCAGCAGCCATTTTAGGGAAAATGCGTGTCATTACCACGAAGCATGAGGAAATTCGGTTTCGTTGCGAATCAAATTTTTCCTGAAATTCGGATCGAACTCCACTTCAACAGCTTCGATTTGCTCATCTCTAGATATCACCTATGATATCATTGTTCCCCTTGTCTCTTAGATAAGGCCAAAATTATATAATCACCAGCACTGTATATATGAGAGACATATAGTAGGACAAGAAAGGTTGAGCATAGTGCACAGGGGTCTGAGAACTGCCAGGAGGGATTTCATAGATGATTAAATAATCCTTAAAATCACAGGAAATAAGGAAAACAAAATACCTGTTGCAAAACTCATCCAGAAGGAAAGTCCAAATCTTGTTTGTAGAACAGTGCTGCCAAAGTGAATGTTGCATTCTTGTGACTGTCTGATGGTTGCAAATGATATGAGTGATACTATTATGCACATTGCAGTACCGAACAACATGTAGATTCCATAGACCAGGAATGGCATGCAAAAGAGGACATTGCTGAGAATCCAGGAGCAAAATGCAGCCCTATGATCAACATAAAGAAAACATATTTTTTAAAGTCACATTTTCTAGACCAGGAAATGGTCAGCTGATAACACTGAGCTACCGTATATTGTAGAAAGGGTTTCTGTAGGAGTAATGTATGGACATGTCCATTAATGTTTGTCAAGGGATGACATTTCATTTATAGTAAAATATTTGAGATGTTATATTTTATCTGTATACTAGGTAAATTTTCCTTTGACATATCAAGCTTTGTACTGTATGTTACTACTGATCTTATTGCAATGTTCTTTTTCCTATTATTATTGGTTGACATCCACCAATATAAGTATATAGCACTTGCCCAAGGTATGTCTATACACGATTTCTGTGAATATGTTGAATTTTTTGAAGCACATAACATATTTTATGGATGTTCTCCTTCAAAGCTATTCGATCAGGAGATTTATGCTTCTTGAACCATGGGCAACATAAAATAATGTGAGGATGCCTTTTGAGAAACATAATTTCAAAATGTGATAGGAATGTGGAGGAGTAAACTAGGCAGCACTACAAAAAAATGCTTCTTGCCCAGCTCACCTAGATTGACAGGTCCATCCCTACACACAAAAGAGAGAGGTCTGGTAATCTAGCTGGGCAGAAAGAAATTGTCAGGGAACTGCCTAGATGACTCTTCTCACAGTTCCTAGCTGATTCTTTCTTCGTTTTCATTCCTGGTATCAGCACTCCTCTCACTTGCCACAGGCGGTTTTAATTAATTAGCAGGAGACTGCATAAGAGTGTAATTGACCCACTAGCTGTTATTCCTGGTTTCTGTTAGTACTGAGCAGATTGCATTAGGCTCCTGTTCAGACAGTGCTGTGCTGCATTGTGGCCTTTGTTGTTGTGGTGCTTTTTTGGCTGGCCGGCGTAACTGCAGCCTGCTGGGACGGTGCCTCGTGTCGCCATGCAGCACGGTGCCTTTATCAGATTATAGACAGAGTAGGGACCCACTCTAGGAGACAACCGTGACAGGGTGAGTGGGCTTATTACCTTTTGATCAAAATGTACACTAATGTCTCCAATATTTGCATGCGATATGGGGGACTATTACTATAGAAATGTAGCTGAATAGCACATTTCAAGGGTTAAGCGTTGTGGATGTGCGATCCAGTCTGTCTCTCCCCATTGATACATGATTCTTGTACTTTGTTTTGTCTGAAAAGCTGATTATAACTAGTTCCAGGCAACATGGATCTTCGGACAAGTCAGGTGCATCAGTATGAGATTCTTTGATTCTTTGAGGTTCTTTGATTCTTCTTTACCATCAATATGTATAAATGTAACTTACATGTGACTTCAAATTAATAGATTTATTCTAGAGCTTGGTGGAGTCACCTTAAAGTATCTGTCATAGTTGTATGGCCCTGGGATGAACGGTTTTCCATTCTGTGCAAGTTTACTTCTCTAAAATGTCAGATAACCGTATACCTAGATTTCTAATGTAAATCTTACCACATTATTGCTGAGGAGTAGTATGTAGATAGACAGTATTGCTGATATAGGCTACAAGGGCTATTGCTGTTGAATTTTTCAGCTACATATAATACAGGACTTGGGAGACCCCTTTCTAGTCCTTCATGGTAATCCATATCATATTGTATCCTTGACTGCCAAGAAAACATTTCATTGTAATTGATGGTCTCATTCAGCTGGTGCACTGGATTTCCTACAAAGAGAGAGAATGACTAGATTCAGATTTTACGTACGTCCTATTTACTATATAAAGGGCAAAAACTGCAATTGTACAAGCATTTGTCAAACATGCTTTCTTTCTCAAATTTGCTCAGAT
The DNA here is from genome assembly GCA_033119425.1 of Bufotes viridis. NCBI lineage: Eukaryota > Metazoa > Chordata > Amphibia > Anura > Bufonidae > Bufotes > Bufotes viridis. The sequence continues at coordinate 145,428,081 of CM065590.1, read as the reverse complement.
AAAAATTATCTATTGCAAGTCAGTTTCCATGCAACATTGCGGACTGTAACATTTCCATGTCAGCTGTTTATCATATACATTCCATGTCTAAACAATCTATCTCCTCCTTCTGAGAAGTCCTCTTTTATTAGGCTGGCAGTAAGTCTGGATGCCTGAGATCCTAGCAACCCACTCTTTAGTTTGCCCAGATGTGGGTTATTGCCTGCTGTTTTCACGACTAGCTATACAAAGAATGTCTTTATAATACTAGTTCCCACATTTTTGTTAACAGTATCACCAGGGCAGAAAGTGGAGTCTAAATTACACAACAAGCTCAAATCTCCTGCATTCTGCTGATAACAAACATAATATAAAGTTCCAGAATTCCAAAGCTATGACTCTCATCGCTGAACCCAGAATATGCTTAAATCCTTGATGACTTGAAAGATTTTGACCCTAAGCAAAGCATTTTTTGGGAATGCTGTATTGCAAATGTATGAGATTTTTGTCTAAGGTTTTCAATTTTTTTTCTGCTTTTTAATGTATTCATTTTGAGGCATAAATTAGATAATGAGACAGTTTCCCTTGCGTATATTCACCTTATACACCAGAGTGGTTGAAGTATGAAATGTACTCAAAAATATAGTTCTCTAATTTTCCATGTCTAATGCTTAAAAGTATTATCCAACCCGTATTATGCCACCAAAAATGCCCATTTTAACTTACCCCACTCCATAGGATCCAAGTCAGGAGAGGAATGGTAGTCAATAGCTGGCTGAGATGGAATGAGCCCCCTAGCATAGTGGGTGACGCTAGGGAGGCTCGTCCCTGTCGCAGCCTACTACTGTCTGTGGCTCCCCAGCTATCTTTGTCTGCGGATGTTTTGATCCACACGACAGGGAGGGGCAGCGGTGGCCATGCGGGCCTCAGAAGCGATGCTTGTTCCTGGGAGTGGGGTAAGAATTAGCAGTATGAGGGGCCTGGGGGGCATTATAGGGGTGGGATAACCCCTTTAAAACTCCTAAAACGATCATAGAAGGTGGGCTGTCATCCTCAGCAGCACCACTATGTATATGGTAATATTGCATTTATTACTTACAGTGGATATAAAAAGTCTATACACCTCTGTTAAAATGTCAGGTTTCTGTGCTGTAAAAAATAGACAAAAAAAAATCATTTCATAACTTTTTCCAGCTTTAATGTGACCTATAAACAGTACAACTAAATTGAAAATCAAACTGAAATTTTTTAGGTAGATTGAAGAAGAATCTAAAAATAAAATAATATGGTTGCAAGTACGCACACCCTTAAACTAATACTTTGTTGAAGAACCTTTTGATTTTATTACAGCTCTCAGTCTTTTTGGGTATGAGTCTATCAGCATATCACATTTTCACTTGGCAAGATTTGCCCACTCTTCTTTGCAAAAACACTCCAAATCTGTCAAATTTAGAGGGCATCTCCTGTGCACAGCCCTCTTAAGATCACCCCACAGATTTCCAATCTGATTCAGGTCTAGGCTCTGGCTGGGCCATTCTAAAACTTTAATTTTATTCTGGTGAAGCCATTCCTTTGTTAATTTGGATGTCTGCTTTGGGTCAATGTCATGCTGAAAGATGAATTTCCTCTTTATGTTCAGCTTTCTAGCAGAAGCCTGAAGGTTTTGTGCCAATATTGACTGGTATTTGGAACTGTTCATAATTCCCTCTATCTTAACTAAAGCCCCAGTTCCATCTGAAGAAAAACAGCCCCAAAGCATGATGCTGCCCCCCCCCCCCATGCTTTACTGTGGGTATGGGGTTCTTTTGGTGATGTGCAGTGTTGTTTTTGTGCCAAACATAATTTTTGGAATTATGGCCAAAAAGTTCAACCTTGGTTTCATCAGACCATAACACCTTTTCCTACATGCTTTTGGGAGACTTCAGATGTGTTTTTCAAAATGTGGCCTGGCTTGGATGTTTTTCTTCGTAAGAAAAGGCTTTCGTCTTGCCAGTCTACCCTATAGCTCAGACATATGAAGAATACGGGAGATTGTTGTCACATGTACCACACAGCCAGTACTTGCCAAATATTCCTGCATCTCCTTTAATGTTGCTGTAGGCCTCTTGGTAGCCTCCCAGACCAGTTTTATTCTCGTCTTTTCATCAATTTTGGAGGGACGTCCAGTTCTTGGTAATGTCACTGCTGTGCAATATTTTCTCCACTTGATGTTGACTGTCTTCATTGTGTTCCATGGTATATCTAATGCCTTGGAAATTCTTTTGTACCCTTCTCCTGACTGATACTTTTTAACAATTAGATCCCTCTGATGCTTTGGAAGCTCTCTGTGGACCATGGCTTTTGCTATGGGATGTGACTAAGAAAATTTCAGGAAAGACCAACTAGAGCAGCTGAACTTTATTTGGGGTTAATTACAGGCACTTTAAATGATGGCAGGTGTATGCTGACTCTTATTTAACATGATTTTAAATGTGATGCAACCAAATTATTCAATTTTTTTTGTTTTCTTCCCTCCACCTAAAAGATTTTAGTTTGTTTTTCAATTGAGTAGTACAGTTTATAGGCCACATTAAAGGTGGAAAAATTACTGAAATGATTTATCTTTGTCTAATTTTTTTTTACAGCACAGGATCCTGACATTTTAACAGGGGGGTGTAGACTTTTTATATCCACTGTATATAGAGTACAATTCTGTATATCCAGATCTCCTTTCTCTGCTATTACTCCCTTCTTAGTGATTGGGCCTAGCAAATAATTATGCCTGATAATAGAGATAACTGTGTGGCTATTGAATCATAGCCACACATTAATTTCTATCCTCGGTACTGCCCCAGGCCTCTATCTATTGCTCTGCCTCCAATATACTAATTGTAATAGTAATTCCTGATTTATACCATTTTGGATATTGAAACCTTTTCAAAACAACCTTTCAAAACTACAGTATAAATGTTTTTTTAAAGGGATGTCCCCTCAAAGAAGAACAATACACAGAATAAGGTGAAATTGAAATCCCATTATAGAAAGGTCTAGAGGGTAGTTCTCTTTAAAAAAAAACTGGTCATTTAAAAAGGTTTTACAGTGTCTATTTTGTTCATGTACAAGTTTTGACCTTTTGTCTCTGCACATAATTTAAGTGGTGGTCAAGCATAGTGCTGCTCCATTCATCTCTGTGGGACTTCCAGAGATTGTCAAGTGCTGTACTCGACTATCTCTAGAAGTCCTATAGAGATGAATGGAGGACCATCACACCATTTACATTATAGGGCAGGACCCTTCTTCTTTTGATTAGTGAGGATCCCAGCAGTCAGAAACCCACTGATCAGAAGAATATTCCTTGATCTTGATTCCTTCATCTTGTAGATTGGGAATACATGACTGTTTAGTGGGAGTCTGACAACATCATGAAAGTTGTGTAAATATGTATAGTCATATTGGCATAAAGCTGGCACTAGACTGCATACCTTGTAGAGGCATCAATGTAATGGTGACTATTACCTGCTAGGGTTATGTTTACACCCCTTAAGCCGACCCACAATCCAATTCTGGCATTCACCATGGAAGTACTGAATGATTTATACGTTGTTGTCGTGTTTACAGATCCAACTTCCCAATCACGGGTGAAATTAACAACTGCAAATCATGTTAAAAGTAAATGAATTAATAAATTATTGTGTATTTTCTGTGGTTTTATGCAATTTTCAGTCTTAAATTCTAAATTTATCTATAATATACTAAGAAAAATACTAACAATAAATTGAATATAACTTTTTAGCTCAAGGCCTGTTGTCTGAAATAGGCTGTGCATAATTAATAATACATGGCTGCGCCATACTTGTTCACAGTCTGTGTGGGGTATTGCAGCTCAGCCCCATTAAGAGTGGGTTCACATCAGCGTTATGTATTCTGTTATGGCTTTCCGTTATAAGATGGTTATAACGGAAAATAACGATATCCATAAGATGGAAGTCAAAACGAAACCCTTTAAAAGGCATTTCCTTAAGATCTTTCATAATACAAGTCTATGGGCAGCATAATAGATCCATTATGCAGGAGTCCAGTCCTGCATAATGGAAACCAGGACGGATCTGTTATGCTGCCCATAGACTTGTATTATGACGGAATGCAAAACGTAAGCCTTTAAAAGGCATTCCGTTTTGCTTTTTGTCATAATAGAAGTCTATGGGAATCATAATGGATCCGTCTGGTTCCCGTTATGCAGAATGGACAAAAAAGTCCTGTTGACAGAACTTTGTTTTCTGTCTTGCATAACGGGAACCTGACGGATCCGTTATGATTCCCATAGACTTCTATTATGGCAGATCAAAATGGAATGTCTCTTAAATGCTTCCGTTTTGATATCCGTCTTATGGATTCCGTTATTTTCCGTTATAACCATGTTATAACGGAAAGCCATAACGGAATACATAACGCTAATGTGAACCAACCCTTACTTTAATGGAGTAGAGCTATAACTTCAGGCACAAACTACAGCCAGGTATAGTGCTCTCGATAGAAGAAAGCAGCCATGTATTTCAAATAATCTACAACTCCTTTAAAACAGGGGTCCCCAACCGCCGGGCCGCGGCCCAGGACCGGGCCCTGGAAGATTGTTTGCTGGGCTGCGGCAATCAGGGCCATCTTTAACGCGGTACTAATGAAGCGCTTCCATTCCACACACACACATTATATATATATATATATACATGTATAGTGTAGGACTGGGGTACTTAGGGCCCACCAGTGTAACTGATTCTGGGGGCCCACTTTAGGGCTCCAGCACACTAACTTATTTTTTTTCATGTCCGTACCATTCCCTTCTCTGCAATGAGGCCGCATTCTGTGTCTGTATGTCCGCATGGCTGTTCTGCAAAATGTCCTATTATTGTTGGCATTACAGACACGGATAGGACGGTTCTATTAGAGGCCGGCTGTTCTGTTCCGCATAATGTGGATGCACACACCCAGTATCCATGTTTTGCGGATCCGCAATTTGCGGACTGCAAAACATCCAATGGTCGTGTTCATTAGCCCTTACAGTGATAACAGAAATACTAAAGATAAAGTATGATGGTGACACTCACAGCAACATGCACAGACATACATGTGGCAGAATTTACACATATATGGATATCCTGCACTTAAGTCAGTCAGAAACAAGACACATGCAGTGCACACCAATCACTCATTGGACACATGTGGCACACAAGACACGTATACATGGGTCACATTCCACTGATGCATATGTCACATGCTGCACATACACCACTGATACATAGAACATATATAGCACACACCAAGACAAGACGTGATCTTTTTACTACAAAATCATGGTGACAACTTTATCTCAATGTGATTTTGTAGTAAAAAGATCTCAGAGAGGCACGGAGCATTCATGTTAACGCTCCATCCTTCTACTGTCTGCTGCGGGTCTTGGCTATCATTCAATGAGCGGATGTCACGCATTGCATCCGCTCGTATGAAACCAGCCTTACAGTCTCCTACAGCTACTACTGTCACACACCTGAGAAATCAGCATAGCCCCGCAGAGGAGTCCTTCTCTCTAGCAGCCACAGCTTTATGACAGCAGGGAGGGCAGGAATCCCCCACCTCCCCGGTGGACAAGTCCGAGCCTGATTGTAAATGCAATAGTGAAAATCTATACCTCAGATCAAAAAGAGGAACATTTATGGAGCAAAGAGGGACATAAAGACTTGGGTCAAAGAGAGGGACTGTCCCTCCAAAAGACAGACGGGAGTTGGGAGGTCTGTCCATACTATCTCTGTCCCCCAGATTTTAATCACGGATATGGGTCTAGTGATGCTTCTTGCCACATCTGCAATGCAAGTCTCCCGCTGATCCCATTATGGATATACAGAGACCTAGCTTGTTACTCAATGACAGTACGAATGTCCCCAATATGCAAATAATTACCAAATAAAAAGTTTGTACTGTGCCTAAGGATGAGCCTTGGAGCCCAGCGGCTGGATAACACAGGCCATTCATTCTCCTCTGTGCTTCTCATTTATTACAATGAGCACTGTGTCACTGCTCACGAGACGGGGCTGAGGGTCTGGTGCATTTGCACAAGTTGTCACCATTTCCTACCATTGCCTGTATTTTAAAGGGGTTGTCCAAGTTATATTTATTGATGACCTATCCTAAGGATAGGTCTTCAATATCAGATCGGTGGGCGGTCGGACACCCGGCACCCCCGTCGATCAGCAGTTTGAAGAGAAGGAGCGCGCCGGGCCAGCGTTGCCTCCTGTTCATTGTTTACCTGCTCGCTGTCGCCTCTGCAACGGTGAGCAGGTGTAATTACACCCAAGCCGTCTCATTCATTTCAATGGGATGGTTCGGTACTATACACTTCTATAGGAGCAATCCGTCCCATTGAAATTAATGAGACGGCTTGGGTGTAATTACACCTGCTCAACGCTGCAGAGGCGATGTGTCGGACCCCCGCTGATCTGATATTGAGGACCTATTCTGATGATAGGTCATCAATAGATATATCTTGGACAAACCCCTTTAAGGGATTGCACAAAATGAGGAGTAAGTTGCTGCTGGAGAAATGCACTGTTATTGGCTGGCTGACTGCCTCCAAATTCTTACTGAACACAGCCTGGATGTCCCCTCTCCCCAAAAACAGACCACAGGCTTCCAAAAACGGACATCCTCCCCTACTCCAGGACAGCAGCCATGCATGCACCAGGGGCATCGTGTCAATAGTGAGGTGCCCCAGAGATGGAGCCATTCCCCTCCTGCAGACTGGGGTAATGCACTTGTCAGCAGCAGCACGCTGACAGCCTAGTGACAGCGCAGAATACAGGGGGAGGCTGTGGGATTTACCTAGGCTGGAGCTGGCATGGTTGGGACCTGCTCTTTTATTAGTACAGGAGCTGTGGGGAAGCGTTCAGCAGGAGATGGATGGGGAAGTCTCGCGAGATGTGGCCGCTCGATGGCTTCTCTCAATGTTTGGAGCTAAAGTTACATTCCCGGCATAGTTACTGATAAGACAGCTCTGGGGGCACTCCCTTCATGGATGGCTGCCTCAGCTCACTGGATTGATGGCAAGTGAAGTGGCGAGGTGATCATCAATCATCTCGCCACTTGCTAACAAAGTGTGTATGCTTATTGAAGTGCCTGCTGCACTAATTAACTGTAAATCCCAGGGGCCCACCAAGGGTTTCCCCGGCATCCCGGTGGGCCAGTCCGAGCCTGTACATATATGTGTATATATACATAAACTGCAATCATCATTCTGTATTCCATTAAAAGGCCCTGTCCATCATTACATTAGATACAACCTCCACTTAATTTGCATTTGTTATGATTTCTGAGTTGTTTGTCTATATTCTGAACATTGTGTCATTACAGCTGTTTCCGTTCCCTCGGTCCGCAGCAGGCCTTCAACAGAGGATCTGGAGGTTGTAGTGGTCTCCGCAGAGTAGGAGGAGGAGGGAGAGCAGGCTGGACCCTCCCAGCCTGCGGATGCGCCATCCCCACCTGTGGGCAAAATGGTGGAGATGGAGGCCGAAGAGGCCGGTCCCTCGCAGCAGCAGGATTCCCCCCCACACCAGCTCCTGATGAGGAAGAAGAGGAGGAGGAGGAGGATGTCACCAGCCTCCGCCAGGAGGGTAAATATGTGCACACAGAAATATAATTCTGTATCCATAACATATACAGAAACAAAGGGCCAACAATGAGGGGACAACACACACTACAGTAATAAAAAAACAACAACACTGGACACTAATTCTGTAATCTATATAAAAACCATTAACTAACCAACTAAATAACATTATATTCTACAGAACTATCACAAACTAACCAACTAAATAAAATTATACTCTACTAAACTATCTAACTAACCAACTAAATAACATTATACTCTTCTGAACTATCACTAACTAACCGACTATATAATCATCATAAATATCATTAACTAACAAATTGTAACAAATTGGGATGTAAATTGTCAGTGTTTTAACAAATACTGCACACAATGCACTAATTGCCTATTAATCTGAATTGCAAGTAATTTTCATTATTTATTTTTTTTCATAACAGGACTTTTTAAATTAAACAACTAAATATTACAGCTGCAGCAGAAGGACAAAAAAGCAATGCAGGGGATCAGAGAACAGCAAAGGAAGATACAGGAGCAGCAGCGGCATCTGGATAGGAAGGTTCAGCAGTTAGAGGAACTGCACCGTAGTGAGATTTCATTCTAACGTGTGCTTTAATTTTTTTGATATTGTTATATTTTTGATTCATTTTAACCTATAAGATTGCAGTAAGGCCCCTTTAGTCCTGGGGCAAACTCATCAGGATCAGTACAGACAGCAGCAGTAGGTAAAGGTAACGGTGGCGTAAAAGGCCTACAAATAACTCAGCAGGATCAGGACAGACAGTAGCAGCAGCAGGTACATGGTAACAGTGTAGTATAAGGCCTACACATAGCTCTGCTACAAACATCAGGATCAGGACAGACAGAAGCAGCGGAAGGTAATGGTGTAGTATAAGGGCCACACATGGCTTGCCAAACTCAGCAGGATCAGGACAGACAGCAGCAGCAGCAGCAGCAGACAATTGGTAACAGTGTAGTATAAGGCCTACACATAGCTAGCCAAAAACACCAGGATGAGGACAGACAGCAGTAGCAGAAGTTAACAGCGTAGTAAAAGTCCTACACATAGCTCGGCCAAACTCAGCAGGATCAGGACAGACAGCAGCAGGCAATTGGTAACGGTGTAGTATAAGGCCTACACATAACTCAGCAGGATCAGGACAGACAGCATCAGCAACTGGTACATGGTAACGGTGGAGTATATGGCTTATACATAGCTCAGCCAAAATCATCAGGACAGACAGCAGCAGGTAAATGGTAATGGTGTAGTATAAGGCCTACACATAGCTTGGCTAAAATTATCAGGACAGACAGCAGCATGTAAATGGTAAAGGTGTAGTATAAGGCCTACACATGGCTTGGATAAAATTATCTGGACAGACAGCAGCTTGTAATTGGTGACGGTGGAGTACAAGGCATACATATAGCTTGGCCAAAATCATCAGGACAGACATCAGCAGGTAAATGGTAATGGTGTAGTATATGGCCTACACATAACTCGGCCAAAATAATCAGGACAGCAGAAGCAGCAGCATGTAAATGGTAATGGTATAGTATAAAGCCCACACATAGCTCTTCCAAAATCATCAGGACAGACAGCAGCAGCCTCAGCATGTATATGGTAATGGCGTAGTATGAGGCCTACACATAGCTCAGCCAAAATCATCAGGACAGATAGCAGCACCAGCAGGTAAATGGTAACGAGGTAAAATAAGGCCTACACATAGCTCAGCCAAAATCATCAGGACAGACAGCAGCATTTAAACGGTAACGGGGTAGTATAAGGCCTACACATAGCTGGGCCAAACTCAGTCAGAACAGACAGGAGCCGATTATTTGTTTGTAGCAGGAATATGTTCACAGGAATGGGCCCCAGCGAGACCGGGGCAACACCAAAAGTAAACTTAAACACCTCGGACAGCAGTTTGTTCTTTTTTTCTACAGCAGGACTTTGTTCCCATGCATACAAATTGCTATATATTCCTTTAACTATTTTTATTTCAAAGGATTTTAAAGATTGCAAAGCCCACAAGAAATTTAAAAAATAAAAATATATATATGATAACAGATCACGTGTTCGCAACAGAAATTGAACGCAAGCTGAGCCACAATTATATCCTGTGTATGCGGTCCCATGATAGCAACCATGGAAATGTGAAGAATAACTCCCAAAGTGGTGACATGACTTCACAAATATTATTTATACCACAGTTTGTATTGCAAAGTAAAAAGGTGTAATTGTAAAAATCGCATGTTCAAATTATCTTTACATAGTTGGCAAGAAGTCACATAAAATATAAATGTATATATAGATTTATACATGTGGCAATAATGCTCCATTCCCAAAACCGGATTACCAAGCGGATGAGTATAACGCCAGCCACACCTAACCACGTGGAAAGGTCAACATGGAAGTCAGGTATCCTGTTCAGGATGACAGACAACACCATGTTCGAACCAAAATCCTGATTAAAACAAACAAGAAAATAATAAAATGCAATTAGCTTCCTCAATCAGTCCTGTACAATGTTAACTACACAAGACTTTTTGACAAGGGAAGCCCATATGCGGTCCCCACCTAGTTTTAGTAAGAACCACACCAGGGCCACCCAAAATCAAAGCAAAATGATAACATTTAAAATGAAGTAAAGAAAAAAAAAATTTTGGTAAATGAAGCGTAACACCGCATGATTGTATTTTATTCAAACAAATCTTTATATATATATATATATATATATATATATATATATATATACACACACAATATATGATTTACAGAGCACATGTGCAAAAATGAAGCATGCACACCATTTTAAGAGAATTATAATACTCGTTGATAAAGTCCTAGTGGTCCATGCTGGTTGTCCTCAGAAGGATCAGGACAGACCGCAGCAGTAGTTAATTGTTAAGGCTATAGTATAAGGCCTCCACATAGCTAGACCAAACTCACAAGGAGCAGGACAGAGAGCAGCTGGTAAATGGGAACGCTGTAGTATAAGGCCTACACATAGCTTTACCAAACTCAGGAGGAGCAGGACAGACAGCAGCAAAATGGGAACAGTGTAGTATAAGGCCTATACAAAGCTCGATCAAACTCAGCAGGACAGACAGCAGCAGGTAAATGCTAAAGCTGTAGTATAAGTCCTACACATAGCTCGAGCAAACTCAGCAGGATCAGAACAGACAGCAGCAGGTAAATGGTAACACTGTAGTATAAGGCCTATATAAGTCCCTGACCTCCCAATTAAATCCCTCCTAGTCTCTCTCTCTCTACTTCCTCCCCCTTCTATAAACTCTCTCCCAGCCACTTCTCTTATATGATCCCCTCCTGATTCTCTGGATCATAAGCGTTAGGAGGATAGCAGTAATAGACGAATGCACAAATTGATGCTTGGCATCCCACTAACATCATATGGCTGCCAAATTGAATTATACAGAATAGGAAGCTCAGGGAATACATTTATCCCCTAAAGATATCTAACAGGTAACAGGGAAGAAAGGAATTGGAATGTCTGTGTTGGTAAGCTGGTCTTACAAATCTGTGTACGAGTCCGGTTTATGACTCTAAAGGTAAAAATTGCTGTCCATTATCTGTGGCAGCTGGCAGCCATGGTACAGTGATTGCATGCTTACCTAGCAACGGGAGACGCTGAATCAATGTGTAGCCATGTGACCCGCGGCTCGAGGAACACGTGATCCTCAACTTCCGGTCTGTGGAGCGCACGCCATGCTTTCCACAGACATGCGACAGGAAGTAGGGGAGGAGCTTGAGAGTGAGGCGCTTTTAAAAGGGTGAAGACGCAGTGTAGCGTTCTCCCCACTTGATACACCAACAGTAAGATGGCATGATGAAAGGGACACTTCCCTGCATCTAATACAGCGGACTACTGTCTACCTGTGTATGTTAAACGTCACTAGTAAGTAACAAGTTTGTATCATGGGCACTTGTAATTGGTGTGCACTGACTGAACCATGTTAAGAAGTACTGGTAGTTATTTTGTTTGTGTGTTTGTCTTTGTTTCAGTTGAACTCCATTATCGATTCCCCTGATGAGTCTTGTGATTGAGACGAAACGTGGCATGTAGGGATGTAGTGAGGGCAAACATAGGGAATAGGCCCCTAACTAGGGACAGGTTCTGTATGGGGTTGCCCCCATAGGGGCGGGTGCTCTGTGTCTTATAGGTAGTAAATGTACTGTATCTTTTCTCTAACCATCAGACTATTAGAGGATATGATATCAAGTGGAATGTGTCGGTAGAGGTTCAGTCCTCTCGTCTGCTCACTGATTTGTGGCGTTTTTTAACACATTTTTTTGAATTGTTTTATGGCATATCTAGTAGAAGTTATATTTTAGAATTAGTATACCTGGTCAACATTGGAATTGCAAATACATTTAGGAGTGTGACCTTACATCCTGGCACACATCCTGGCATACAGGTGTTGGATGAGTTTTTGTCCTATATCTAGCTCAGCCAAATTTAGCAGGACAGACAGCCTCAGGTGAATGGTAATGCTGTAGTATAAGGCATACAAATAGCTGGGCCTAACTCAGCAGGAACAGAACAGACAGCAGCAGGGAAATGGTAACGCTGCTGTATAAGGCATACACATAGCTGGGCCAAACTCTGCAATATCAGGACAGATAGCAGCAGCAGGTAAATGGTAACAATGTAGTATAAGGCCTACACATAGCTTGACCAAACTCAGGAGGAGCAGGACAGACAGCAGCAGGTAAATGTTAACAATACAATATAAGGCCTACACAAAGCTCGATCAAACTCATCAGGGGCAGGACAGACAGCAGCAGGTAAATGGTAATTCTGTAGTATAAGGCCTACACCTAGCTCGACCAAACTCAGCAGGAGCAGGACAGACATCAGCAGGTGAATGGTAACGCTGTAGTATACGGCCTACACCTAGCTCAACCAAACTCAGGAGGAGCAGTACAGACAGCAGCAGGTAAATGTTAATGCTGTAGTATAAGGCATACACATAGCTGGGCTAAACTCAGCAATATCAGCTCTATGAAAATATCACATAATACAACCTCTCAGAGGAACACCGTAAAAAATAAAAACTGTATAAAAAAGCCATTTTTGTCACCTAACATCACAAATATTGCCACACCAAGCGATCAAAAAAGTGTATGTCCCCCAAAATAGTACTAATCAAACCAGCACCTCATCCTGCAAAAAATGTGACCCTACCTAAGACAATCGTCAAAAAATAATAAAGCTATGGCTCTCAGACTATGGAGACACTAAAACATCATTTTTTTGGTTTAAAAAATGCTATTATTGTGTAAAATTTAAAAAAATTAGAAAGAGTACACATATTAGGTATTGCCACGTCTGCTACAATCTGCTCTAAAAAATATTACATGACCAAACTCCCCAGGTGAACACTGTAAAAATAAATAAATAAAAACTGTGCCAAAATTACCAATTTTTTTGGTCACCTTGCCCCATAAAGTGTAATAATGAATTATCAAAAAATCATACGTACCCAAAAATGATACCAATAAAAACATCAACTTTTCCTGCAAAAAATGAGCCCCTGCACAAGACGATCGGCAAAAAAAAAAAATAATTAAGGCTTTCAGAAAATAGACACAAAAACACATTTTTTTTCAAAAATACTTTATTATGTAAAACTGAAACAAACAAAGAAAGTAGACAAATTTTATATCATTGCGTCCTTAACAATCTGCTCTATAAAAATAGCACATGATCTATCCTGTAAGATAAATGTTAAAAATAAAAAATAAAAACTGTGCCAAAACAGCCATTTTTGGTTACCTTGTCTCACAAAAAAAGTAGTATAGAGCAATTAAAAATCAAATGTACCCCAAAATAGTATCAATAAAACTGGCACCTTATCCCCTACTTTCCAAAATGCTGTCACTTTTTGAGAGTTCCTACTGTAAGGTGCATCAAGGGGGCTTCAAATGGGCTATGGCATCTAAAAACCAGTTCATCAAAATCTGCCTTCCAAAAACCATATGGCGCTCCTTTTCTTCTGCGCGCTGCTGTGTGCCCTTACATCAGTTTACGACCACATGTGGAGTGTTTATGTAAACCGTAGAATTTGGGTAATAAATATTGAGTTTTGTTTGGCTGTTAACCCTCGATGTGTTAAAGAAAAAAATCAATTAAAATGGAAAATCTACCAAAAAATTGAAATTTTTTAATTTCAACTTCCTTTTCCTTTAATTCTTGTGGAACACCTAAAGGGTTAACAAAGTTTGTAAAATCAGTTTTGATTAGCTTGAGTGGTGTACAATGGGGTCATTTATGGTGGGTTTCCACTATGTAAGCCCTACAAAGTGACTTCAGTCCTTAACTGGTCCTTAAAAAGTGGGTTTTGGAAATTTCCTTAAACATTTTAGGAATTGCTTCTAACGTCCTAAAAAAATAAAATGACATTAAAAAATGAAGCCAACATAAAGTAGACATATGTGGAATATTAAGTAATAAATATTTTATGAGGTATCACTTTCTGTTTTAAAAGCAGAGAAATTGAAATTTTGAAATTCTTTAAAATTTTTGGTATATTTGGCTTTTTTTATATAAATAAAGATGAAATATTGACTCAATTTTTTTACTATCATGAAGTACAATGTGTGATGAGAAAACAGTCTCAGAATGATCTGGATAAATAAAAGTGTTCCATAGTTATTACCACATAAAGTGACACAAGTCAGATTTGCAAAAAATAGCCTGGGCAGGAAGGTGAAAACTGGCTCGGGGTTGAAAAGGTTAAAGGGAACTTGTCAGTCATTTAAAAGTTAAAAGTAAGTGGTTGCCGAAAACCAACATCACAATCATGGCAGACTGGGCCTGGAAAAGAGTCAAGGCCATCTGAGAAGCGTCATGGTTATTCATGACATCTTGCTTTCCCTGCCCACCTGCTGATGATTGACAGGCTTCTATCTAATTTTCTCCCTTTCTCTCTAGGAGAAAACTGGCAATCATCAGCAGATGGGTGAGAGTGCAGGAGATTATGAATAACCATGACTCTTGTCAGGTAGATTTGACTCTTTACAAGGCCTGTGCTGCAATGATTATGATGCTGGTTCTCAGCAATTACTTACCGTACTTTTAGCTCATGAATGACACACCACTGAAATCAGAGCATCTGTCATTATTTTATGCTGCCCTCAGTGAAATCTGCATAAAGTTGATGACAGGTTCCCTTTAAAAACAATGATGTTTTGGAGGGTGAGCCAAGGAAAGGGATTGACAAGGGACCCTTCAGCCCCCTGAACCAACAGCGGGGGCTAAGAATTTGCCACCGATCCAGGACTCATTCATTTTAATAAGTGTCAGTCTATCCACGTAGTCTGTGGACAGATGGATTCGCTTGCCGGTGACCACCCCCCCTGCTGCGCTGAATGTCCACTCAGACAGTACGCTGGAGTGGGGCAAGACAGTACTTCCAGCAAGCCCATGGCAGGTGTCCAGTCTGGCAACCCAGTACTCAATAGGGTTGTCGCTGTGCATGCTGTCGGAAGCACCGACGGACCCCATGTAGTCTGCCACCATGCGGGCCAGCCGCTGGTGGTGACTGCTGCTGCTGCTAATGGATCATGCAGACTGGTAGAATAATCTCATTTTACCCATAAGATCACCTTCTTGGCTGGAGCTGCTTGGGCCAGCCACCTGCTGGGTGAGATGAGCGGGGAGAACTGGAGAGTGAGGCAGAGGGTTGGCCTGCTCCAGCCGGAGGAGCAGACAGGCCCGCAGGTTTTGCATACGGGCATCCCTCCAGCTGGCTTAGATGAATTGCTCCAGTTTCCCCTTGCAGCGAGGGTCTAAAAGGGTGGCCAGACAAAAATCATCCCTCTCATTAAATTTCCTGATCCAGGGGTCCCTCCGGAGGCAGAGCAGCATGTGGGTATCCATGGGGAAGACGAAAGCCCGCTGTGACTCTTCTTGGCTGCCCAGGACATCTTTGTCCTCCTGCTTCGGCACCCCACCCCCGGACTAACGGTGCCCCCAGCACCGGCTCTTCCTCCTGACCAGGCCCAGACTCCTGGACGTCAACAACCTCCTCAAAAAATTCTTCCTCCTCGTCCTGGGCCTGGTCTTGGTGGAGCACTGTTTCCTCCTCTTGCTCCACCAAGGCACTCTCCCCAGCATCGAGAAGGCGTTCTAGGGTCCTGTCCAGCATGAACAATATGGGGAGCACGTCATTGAGGCTGACATGCTCCCCGCTGACCATCTTGGTTGCCTGCTCGAATGTGGCCAACAAGTGGTAGACGTGGTGTATCTTCCCCCCACTCCAGGTTGGTGATGTAAGGGGGTGGACGCGATGGCCTGGAAGTGCCTTGGTCCAGCAGGTACTCTTTCACCGCCCGTTGTTGCTCCCACAACCTCTCCAGCATATGGAGGGGGGAGTTCGACCACGTCACACTGTCTACAATCAGCCTGTGAGGTGGCAGGCTGTTGTCCTGCTGCAGTTTAGACAGGGACACAATGGGGGTTGGGCAGCATCGAAAGTGGCTGGCAATTCTTCGTACCCTTTTCACAATGTCACTCAACTTTGGGTATGTGCATAGGAACTTCTGTACTGCAAGGTTGAGGACATGTGCCATGTGCGTCCTATGTATGCGCCTTACCTGTTGAGCACACTCCCATGATGTGGGAGATCGCTCCACAGGATGGTGGGTGGGGCGTGTCAGCCGAACTGCTGTTGTAACGCATGCCTTAAGCTGTATTAGGTGGCATGCGTTCCATGAGACATTGGGAGGAAGCACATCGGCGGAAGAGGCATGGCTCCGTTTGATGACATCGCAGAAGTTTCCTCTTCAGCCTGTATGCGTGACCCGTTAAAAGTGAGGCTTGACACACACACTGTTTGTAGAGGGGTGGGCTTTTTAAAGTGTTTGCCCTATGGTATGCCTGGATGATGAGGGGGGGGCGGGCTGTTTACCTCATAGACAGAGATATCTACCTATGGGGCTGCAGGACCCGGTGCCACTCCCCCAAAACACTTGATTTAAATCAAGTCCAGTATGGGACACTTTGGAGCTATCATCTGGCCCCAGGAACCATATCCATAGGCCCACATCATGGCGGTTTGTGAATATAAGGTCTAGGTCTATCATTCAACAGAATGGTATGTAAACCTCTGAAAAAAGCCTCTTAACATTGTAAGCTTATTATGGCCATTTTCTCTGTTCCACTGCTTCTCAAGTGGTAGTACTAAGTATCGTGTGTTTTTTGGCACTTTAATGATTCATTCCTACTGAGTCAAGGACTACTAGAGGTTCCCTGGAATCTTAGGGGAGGGGTTTACATTAATTGATCTTATGCAGTTCATGGCTGTGCTCATATGCGACTGTTCCTATGTCAGCGGAGCTATTGTGATCCTCACCTACCATTGTATAGAGCTACTAAGTTAGTCCTATGTGGACCTAGTTCTACTGTGCTTATTTTGATGCCATCTTAATAGATCTATCTTGTGTGAATCCCCTGATGAACCCTATGTATATCAGGAGGGAGAAACAAGTTGGGATTGGTTGTAATCTGGGATTGGCTTTATTGTAGATATAGTGGGTTGTCCGAGTATAGGTTTAGGATTTACCAAGTAAAGCCTAGATTTAGTCACGAGGACGGGGAGCATCTACCACACCGATGTGTCTCCGGGCTGAGCAGTTGAAGGGAGAGAATAGGGACAGAGGTATATTTACCATCCTGGATATTTTCTCATAGCAATTGTCGCACTGCTTCAGCATTTTTTACCACAGGTGATAGCTTCGGTGGTTTTGCTTTAGGACCCTTTCGGATCCAATATATACAGTTTTATATGATATGAATTAAAAGTTATGTTTTAGATTTTTGCCCTCAATGATTATACTATAGTGTCTTAGCAAGGCTCTTTGGATTACTAGTTTATTCAGTGATTTACATGTGCCATGCAGGGCACGTGGGTTAGACTGCCAGCATGGAGGACGGCAAGGAGGTTGCTGCTGTTGTCACAGACAACCATACCTGCCTGGAGCCTTCGGGGCGTCAGCCACTTGCGGACCTGATTCTGGAGGGTGGCCTGAACGTGGGGTCCAATGTGTCTCCGTTCCCCTAAGCTCACAAGCTGGTGCACAGCCTGGCAGCAGATGTGCCCCACACTTGTGTATCTACGGGGATGCTTGCTTGGGGGCTTAGCAGCGGTGGAGACAGTGGCTTGAGGAAGAGCAGAAGTTCTCCCCTGGACACCCCGGGGTAGCACCACAAACAGGGATGCCGCCACATCTGATAATCCCTCCCAGGCACCTCGGAGGGACACCCAATTGGCTATGAAGCTGATATAGCATCCCTGCCCATGTCTGCTGGTCCAGGCATCCATTGTGAGATGCACCTTGTCGCTGACAGTCTGATTCAGTGACAGTGATACATTCTGCACAATGTGCTGGTGTAGGGCAGGGATGCCAGTCCTGGCAAAAAAAAATGGCGGCTGGCGGGCGGAGCTTGGCCGCTGGCATGGATGGCTGTGTGAAAGAGCTGCTCCTCTACGTTCCGGCATCTACAGCCTTATAACAAGCATAATGACCGAACCACGATGGTCAAGTACGGTCGAGACAGGGGCCTGGAACCCCCTGATACGCCTAGATCTCACAAGGGCCAACAAGACATGCAAAGATTCCTTAAGAAGTGGAGCTCACACTCACCCAGAGCTGGGGCCAAGATGGCGCCGATGTGCACGCTAGAAGCGGAGGCCGAAGAATCGAAAGCCGACAGTGAACGAGGTGGTGCGACTGAAGAACAAGACACGGCACCTGTCTCCAAGTCCTTTCTTACGAAGGTACTCAGCCAAGCGCTTGATAGGGCCCTTAACCTGGTTCTGACTGACCTAGCCGAAATTAAAACTGAAATTTCACAAGTGGGCCATAGGGTAGAAGCACTTGAACATTCTACCCAGGAATTGCGATCGCACACTGCAGGGGTTGCAGACTGTCTCTCTGACCACGCGGCGGAACTTAACAGAGCTTTTTTAATGTTAGAAGATCAAGAAAATCGCAGCAGATGACGCAACGTGCGGATAAAAGGCCTACCCGAGTCTTGGTCTACAGAATCGCTGCGCAAAGTCGCCTCCGAAATTTTTGCAGATCTTTTATCTCCGGACTCCGCTGGGGACATAGTAATCAAACGCATACATAAAGCTCTGCGACCCCAGCCGAAGCCCACTGAGAAGCCTAGAGATGTGATTTGCGGCCTACTCTCATTTGTAGACACATAACGTGTCATGGAGGCAGCACGCGCCAGAGGCCGCATCACCTATGGAGATGCAGACATCGCTATATATCAAGACATCGCGCCATCAACACTAGCTAAAAGGCGCATATTGAAACCTCTTCTGGACTCTTTGCGATCACAGAAGATTCCATACTCCTGGCTATACCCCTTCATTTTATCGATTCTCAAAAACAGGAAACGCATCATTGTGCATACCCCGAAGACCTTGCAAAATCGTGGGAACATATCGGCATTCCACCTGTCGACATACCCTCCTGGTTACCTGTGCCGGGTCCGACATCCCTCCCGATGATCCCGCAAATGGAGCCATGGAGGAAAATACAGCGATCCAGACCCAGCAAGGCGCCCCCAAGCACCCGGCCGGACCTACGGACCACCCGACCTGAAGATCTGCAGCAGCTTGAACTGGTGTAGTATGTTCGGGAATCGATGGGACCATCATGGTGTTCCCCCGGTGAAGTTGGACACTGTTTTGATTAGAGTCCCGCGTACCTTATTTGCCTTAATGGTTGCCGCGATGCGCATACAGTTACATATGTTCTATAGTTAAAGTTATATCCCATGCGCATAGACCCAGCTAACACCTATTGCTATGCTTACTGTGCCATTACCTCTGCGCTGTTATGTTCAGTTAGGTTTGTGCTCGGAGCTTACTAATGCTGAGAGTTAGTCCATTTGCGATATGTGCAGGAACCTCTCAGTTAGAGGATTCCCTCCGTTTATATTGGTTAGTCCCAAGGGACATTGTCGTATGTGCTTGGCGCCTTCTTACTAGAAGTTAATATGTGTACTGTCTAATACCTATGGTTCTCCTCCTATGTAATAGATATCGCCCATTACACATGCAATTGAATGTTTTTGCCAACGAGGTATTTGGAGCTGATGGAACCCCCTTTTAGCTCGTTGGCTAGGCAGGCATGTCTACTGAGTCAGTGCTGGAATATTCCCCCCCCCCTTCTTCTCTTCTCTTCCCTTCCTTTTTCTCCCCCCCCCCTCTTTCCACCCCCCCACCCAATCTCCCTCCTTCCCTTCCACCCTTCTTTCCTCTCCTCCCTCCCCCCCCCCCCTTTTTCCCATCTGGCACTGACGACCGCATGTCCACTATGGTTTAATTGTTGTTCAGAAGGCTGTGATGCCTGGATAACACGACCAGACTTAAAGTTTTTTCTTGTGTTTACCCCCCTCTGCTGGTTATATACTCAGTGAGTAAATTTCTCGGTACCAGCCTCCTGAACCTCACCCCTCTCACCCCCCCTTCTCCCTTTTTGCTATCAACAAACAATTCTCAACAACCTATAACCAATACCCCTTTTGCTCTTAACAATCTTGCTTAGGACTACTTTACATCACTCCCTTTATAGGTGGTGCCGCAATTAGGAGGGTAGAAGACAGTCAGACGCGGACGGGTCTTTTCTCGTCCACATCAGATAGTTTACTTGCTATAAGAAACAACATCTTGGTGGTGTGCCTCCTGTGCGGAACCTCTTTAGACTGAGCTTGTTGTCCTAGAGTTTTCTTTTATACTATTGCCTTTTCTTCTTCTTCTTTCTTTCTATCTCTTTACCTTTACCTTTACGTTACAACTTTTTGCAGAAGGTTATGTGATACTAGTTGCAGACTTAAATTTAGTACTGAACCCGGCCATGGATTCTTCCACTGCTAAATCCCACATTTCTCAGTCACTCTTCAGTAGGCTTCATAAAAAACATCAGGAACTACATCTTATAGATGTCTGGCGTAGCTTACACCCCACAGACAAAGATTTTTCTTTTTATTCTGCTCCGCATAAATCCTATCAGAGATTGGACCATATTTTGACCTCTGCTTCTCTAATCCCCTCATTTAGGTCAGCCGAGATTGGAACAATATCCGTATCGGACCACGCTCCCTGCACAGTGACCGTCGCTCTGACCTCCTTACCAAAGAAAGAATGGACTTGGAGACGCAATAAATTCTTGCTCCATAATCAGGTTCATGTGGATCAGGTTAAGACTCAATTGGCGGAGTATTTTTTGCTTAACTCTACCGCACAGAGCTCGCACGCCATGATATGGGAGGCCCATAAGGCCTTTGTTAGGGGAAGCTTTATCTCATTGGGCACTAGGGTCAAGAAACAAAGACAAAAAGCCATTGACACACTGCTGACAAACATCGCCTCAGTAGAAAAGCTACACAAAGCCTCATTGCGCGCAGAACATGAAAAAACTCAGAACAAACAGATCTTAGGCTACAGCTTCGTAACTTACTGAATCAAAGGGTTGCGAGACATCTATTGAATTTTCAGCATAGAGTTTACGCACATGGGGATAACGGTGGAAAGCTTATGTCCTCCTTACTCAAGAAAACTAAAAATACAACACACATAACTGCTATTAAATGAGAGGACGGTAACTTAACACAATCTACGCCAGAGATAGCCCAGGCTTTCCAAAGCTTTAACTCAGCACTCTACAATTTAAACCAGAATACGACCCCAGGTGACATGGCCAGTAGGGAAAACAGAGTTAAAGACTACCTAAGTTCTCTTAATCTCCCGTCTATTACCCAGGTAGATGCCCTTTCTCTCACCAAACCAGTAACAACTGACGAAGTGGTGACCACTCTTAAGAGCTTCCCACCGGGCAAGAGCCCAGGACCGGATGGTCTGACACTCCAAAATTCCAAGATATTCTCGCCCCTAAATTTGCGGATGTCTGTAATGCGCTGCTTCAAGGCGACTCTTTACCCAAACAAACCCTAGAATCTCATGTTACATTAATCCCTAAAGAAGGGAAAGACCTTTGTGAATGCGGGAGTTACCAACCTATTTCCCTTCTAAACCTGGATCTCAAGCTCTGGGCCAAAATCCTAGCACGCAAACTGAGTACTCTCCTGCTGGGTTTGGTAGGGATAGAGCAATCAGGGTTTGTCCAGGGTCGAGAGGGGAAAGTTAACTCTCGTAGGATATTTCATGCTATACATTTAGCACATAAAAGATGCTTCCCACTAGCGTTGCTCAGTATAGATGCCGAAAAGGCGTTTGATAGTGTCAACTGGCTATTTATGAGGTTGGCCCTACAATGCTTTGCTATCCCTGACACCTTTATACAGGCGATTTTTACTCTTTATCGTGACCCTCATGCCAGATTAAAAATCAATGGCACCCTTTAACGGCCTTCAACATCTCTAATGGGACCAGGCAGGGGTGCCCCCTGTCCCCCTCTCCTGTTCATATTAGTAGTGGAGACACTTTTACAATCGGTCAGACAAGCACCTGATATATTCGGAGTGAAATATGGCCAGAGGGAACTCAAATGCACTGCGTTTGCAGATGACTTGCTATTTTTAGTATTGGACCCTGAGAAAAGCTTAGGCCCCCTAGTGCAGAGGATAAATCAGTATAGCTCTCTCTCGGACTTTAAAGTCAATAATTCAAAATCGGAATTATTAAACATCACACTGCCCGCATCAACAGTTGACGGGGAGGAACAGCATGGGGAGGATGTCTGGGTGCATCTTGGACTCCCAGGTCTCGCCTGGGAACTATGTTGTCTGAGTAGTACGACACTTTTACAGACTGACAATAATTTGCACAAAACTAAAGATAAAATCGATCTTAGAGAAAAAATTGTTAGGAAACATTCTTTCCTGTATATTTACTAGTATATAAAGTGCAAGTGCTGCCAAAAATTACAAGCAAGAGGCACTATGATACAACCTGTATATCTCATAAAGGAGGGCATCATTCACATTGTGGCACAATTGTTCATGTAGTGGGACTCCTACACTCATTAAAGCCTATGCATTAAGTTAAAGGGCTGCCAAAAATTACAAGGAACCGGCAGTCCAATACACCCATTGTTACACATAAAGGAGGGTATCATACACACCCTTGAAAAATTTTGATTGACTCCAAAGACATACTGATAGGGACCTTAGATTGTGAGCTCCATTGGGAACAGTTGGATATGGAAATGGCAACGTTTCCAGAGCCAGTAATTTGGAAAGCTGCGCATTTAGTGCTATGGCCTGCGGGTGGGTGGCTGGGTATTTGAGCTTGCATTCAAATGCCTGGGGTAAGGACATTTGGACGCTGTGCTGGGACAGGGAAGAGGATGTGGTCACTGATGGTGCTTGCGTAGGTCCAGATGCCTCCCACCCTGCACCTTCGACAGGGGATTGGCCAGCAGCACATAACAACGTCTATTTAAAAAGTACACTGTATGTCACAGATAAATTTTTTTAAATGCACATTAACACTATCCTGCAGATAGTGTTAATGCTGTCACCAGCGGCTAATAAAAAATTACAGGGAATGTCACAGATATTTGGGATAAGGAGACGATATATTGGAGAGGTACCACAGGTAATGTCACTGTTCGCAGCGTCTACGAAAAAACTACACTGTATGTTACAAATAAAAGTAATTATGCGCACATGTTACACTGGATATATCCCCCTGGTAATGTCACTGTAAGAACCGTCTATTGAAAAAGTACACTGGAAGTAACTGGTATTTTTTGGATGCGCATACTTTACACAGGAGATGTGGTGCAGATAATTTAACTGTCCGCAGCGGACACTGTCTACAGAAAAAGTACACTGGATGTCAGCTGATATTTTTGCATGCGCACACTTTACACAGGAGATGTGGCGCGGATAATTTAACTGTCCAGAGTGGACACCATCTATAGAAAGAGTACACTGGATGTCACTGATATTTTTGGGATGTGCCCACTTTACAAAGGAGATGTGGCGCAGAAAATTTAACTGTCCGCAGCGGACACTGTCTATGGAAAAAGTACACTGGATGTCACTGATAAAATTGTTAAACGCACACGTTAAACTGGAGATATTCCCCTGGCAATATTGAAAAAGTACACTGTATGTCACTGATACATTTTTTCAGCGCACACGTTACACTGCAGATGTAGCACAGCTAATGTCACTGTCCGCAGCGGACACCGTCTATTATAAAAGTACACTGTATGTCACAGATAACTGTTTTCAGCAAACACGTTACACTGGAGATATGCCCATGGTAATGTCATTGTCAAAAGCGGACACTGTCTATTGAAAAAGTACACTGTATGTCACTGATAAATTTTTTAAACGCACACGTTACACTTTAGATGTGGCCCTGGTAATGCCACTCTCAGAAGCGGACACCGTCTAATGAAAAAGTACACTGTCTGTCACTGATACATTTTTTCAGCGCACACCTTACACTGCAGATTTGTCGCAGCTACTGTCACTGTTTGCAGCAGACACCGTTTATTATAAAAGTACACTGTATGTAACAGATACATTTTTTCAGTGTACATGTTACACTTTAGATTTGGCGCATCTTCTGTCACTGTCCGCAGCGGACACCGTCTATTGAAAAAGTACACGATATGTCCATGATAAATTTTTTAAACACACATGTTACATGTTAGATGTGGCCCTGGTAATGTCATTCTGAGAAGCGAACACCGTCTATTGAAAAAGTACACTGATAAAAGTTTTCAACGCACACGTTGCACTTTAGATTGTACCCTGGTAATGTCACTCTCAGAAGCAAATAATGTCTATTAAAAAAGTACACTGTATGTCACTGATAACTTTTTTAAACGTACACTTTGCACTTTAGATGTGGCCCTGGTAATGTCATTGTCCGCAGCGGACACGTCTATTGAAAAAGTAGACTGTATGTCACTTATAATTTTTTTAAACGCACACGTTACAAAGGAGATATAACCCTGGTAATGTCACTGTCAGAAGCGGACACCATCTATTGAAAAAGTACACTGTATGTCACTTATACATTTTTAAACGCACACGTTACACTTTAGATGTGGCCATGGTAATGTCACTCTGAGAAGCGGACACCGTCTATTGAAAAAGTACACTGTATGTTACTGATACATTTTTTAAACGTACATGTTACACTTTAGTCGTGGCCCTGGTAATGTCACTGTCCACAGCGGACACCGTTTATTAAAAAAGTGCAATGTATGTGACTGAAACATTTTTTTAACGCACACATTACACTTTAGATGTGGCCCCTGGTAATGTCACTGTCCGCAGAGGACACCATCTATTGAAAAAGTACACTGTATGTCACAGATAAAGTTTTTTAAACGCACACGTTAGTGGAAATATCCCCTGGTAATGTCACTGTCCACAGCGGACACCGTTTATTAAAAAAGTGCAATGTATGTGACTAAAACATTTTTTTAACGCACACATTACACTTTAGATGTGGCCCCTGGTAATGTCACTGTCCGCAGAGGACACCGTCTATTGAAAAAGTACACTGTATGTCACAGATAAAGTTTTTTAAATGCACACGTTACAGTGGAAATATCTCCTGGTAATGTCACTGTCAGAGGCAGACACCGTCTCTTGAGAAAGTACACTGTATGTCACTGATACATTTTTTAAGCGCACACGTTACACTGCAGATTTATCACAGCTAATGTCACTGTCCACAGCAGACACCGTCTATTATAAAAGTACACTGTATGTCACAGAAAAATGTTTTCAGCGCACACGTTTCACTGAAGATATGCCCATGGTAATGTCACTGTCAGATGTGGACATTGTCTATTGAAAAAATACACTGTATGTAACAGATAGACTTTTTTCATCGCACATATTACACTGCAGATGTGTCGCAACTAATGTCACTGTCCGCAGCGGACACAGTCTCTTGAAAAAGTACACTGTATGTCACTGATCCATTTTTTAAACGCACACGTTACACTTTAGATGTTGCCCTCATAATGTCACTGTCAGAAGCGGACACCGTCTCTTGAAAAAGTACACTGTATGTCACTGATATATTTTTTAAACGCACACGTTACACTGGAGATATGCCCATGGTAATGTCACTGTCAGAAGCAGACAATGTCTATTGGAAAAGTACACTGTATGTCACAGATACACTTTTTTAATCGCACATGTTACACTGCAGATGTGGCGCAACTAATGTCACTGTCCACAGCAGACACCGTCTATTGAAAAAGTACACTGTATGTCACTGATACATTTTTTAAACGCACACGTTATACTTTAGATGTGGATTTCATAATGTCACTGTCAGAAGCGGACACCGTCTATTGAAAAGGTACACTGTATGTCACTGATATATTTTTTAAATACACACGTTATACTTTAGATGTGGCCCTGGTAATGTCAATGTCCGCAGCGTACACAGTCTATTGAAAAAGTAAATTCTATGACACATATTCATTTTTTCAGCGCACAATTTACACTGCAGATGTGGCGCCATCTAATGTCACTGTCCGCAGCGGACACTGTCTATTGAAAAAGTACACTGGATGTCACTGATATTTTAGTGATGCGTGCACTTTACACAGGAGATGTAACGCAGATAATTTAACTGTCCGCAGCGGCCTATCAGTCTGCTGCTGTCACACACACCTTTTGGGTCTCTGAAAAGTTTTCTAATAAAAATCTTCCAATAACACTCCCTACACCGTTTGTCCCTTCCTATGCACAGCTCTCTCTAAGACTGAGCAATTTAGAGCAGGTTGCGCTACCAACAAATATTACTGCTGTAACACTCAATAGTTCTTAACCTCTTAACGTAAAATGCCATGCATGTACGGCAGGGGATGCTGTTCCAGAACGCATTCCGTCGTACATGCAGGGCGGGATGATCGAGCGGGTGCAGGAGCTGTGCCCGCCCGATCACTGCAGGGGTCCAGCAGTTCCTGATTGCCGGCCCCTGCTGTATCTGTCAGCATCACTGTTTACAGTGATTCCGGCAGATTAATCCCTTTTATGCCGCGGTCACTTATAGAAGTGGTTTGATGCAGGGCGAGGAGCACATCGAGTCCCTGCACTGCTGTGGTGGGGACTTGATGTATCAGAAGGGAGCCCGATGCCATGCAGCCTTTCATGGCATCGGTACCTGCCTACTACGGGTGCCCAGGAGATCCAGCCTCAGGCTGGTCTCCTAGGCAACCTGTTAGTGTATGACTCAGTGTCATACACTAACAGGCAATGCATTACAATATTACAATACAATCAGACCCCCAAAAGTTGAAGTCCCAGCGTGGGACAGAAATAAATTTAAAAAAAAAATAAAATTGTGCATTTAAATAAAAAAAATTAAGTTTGAAGTTAAGAAAAGAAAAAAACGCTCCTTTCTCCTGATTTTATAATAAAAAATAGAAAAAGATAGAAAAAAACACACATATTAGGTATTGCCACGTCCATAACGACTGGCTCTATAAATATATAATTTGTGCTTAATTATTATGCCATGTCTTAACATGCCTTTATTTTACAGGTACATTAGCATGTAATTGTTGCATTTTGAATGCAGACAAGATGGGCTGGTTTGTTGTGTGTGCAGCTTCAGTGGTATGTCTGTGCTGAATAGATGCTGCAACCACTAAGTTGTTTGGCAGAATTTGTAACCAAGGTCCACACTCCCAAAAAATGACTTAAAAGTTATTGGGGGGAGATATATCCATCTGCCAGTCTTGATCTCCATGCATTGGCATGAGATGCTTCTTGATTTGTTAAGAGTGAGAAACCTCTTAAATTACATCTCTGCCCTGCCATGAGTCAGAAACTGAAGTCTACACTAGCTACAGGCTGGTGTAAACTTCAGCTACAACTTCTGACACTTCACTGGCAAAAGTTATAGTAAATGCAGCGGCAGTGGGAAGCTATGCCTCCTTCAGCTAAGTCACAAACCCTTTTCTTGGCACTTCTGAAAGTGCTGAGAAGCTCAAAAAGTCACATAATGTGCAACTTTTTTATTCCACAGTTGTGGTGTATAGACCTGGATAGATGTCCCTCAATATGTAGTACTTCTATGTGGATACTCTAAACGTGTTCTACATTATTACCTGCTATAAACAATTGATTCTTTTAAGATTCAAAGCTCATGCAGGTAGGTCTGCTGTGTCGTTCTTTTTCATAAGGAAACATTTATATACAATTATTGTAAGTATAGTGATTTGATTATACATATAAGGGGCCATATTGTTGCATGTAAAGATGGCCGAAAGAAGGTCATGAGAAGGGCGCTATTCATAAGGTTTCTTCTCATGGGTCTACCAGTCTGAGTGGAGATTTAAGTTTAAGAGTGTTTATTCTAGCAGATGTCTTAGTGTGAAAGAAGGGGTTCTGTCTCATTATAACTTATTGCTAAAAGTATCTATATTGTTATGAAGAAATATAGGGGGCCATTTATCAAACTGGTGTAAAGTAGAACTGGCTTAGTTGCCCATACCAACCAATCAGATTCCAACTTTCATTTTATAAAGGAGCTGTCAAAAATGAAAGGTGGAAACTGATTGGTTGCTATGGACAATTAAGCCAGTTCTACTTTACAACAGTTGACCCCTATATTTTTTCTTTAGATATGTATGCATTTTGGTAGCCCCTTTCTTCTCAGCTATGACTGATACACCTGATATAAGAAGGAAGGTTTGGTGCGTTTTTTTAATACCATGAGTAAGAGCATTCATATACTCGAAATGCGTAGGTTTTTCAAGTGCTTTTAACTTGTCATCTTCCATTGATTAATAAAGGAATTTTATTGGACTAGTGCTGGAACATTTCCCTTTAACTGTTCATGAGAACAGAGATCCCTGAGTCCGAGAGAGAATGGAGTGAAAGTCACACATGTGCTCCGCCACTCCATTCATTTCTATGGAGATGCCAGAGATAACAGAGTGCCCTGCTTAACTTCAACAGTTCCTTACATTTTTTTTATAAGTAGGATCCAATAGTGAGACTCCTACACCCCGTGCATACTGTAGGTGATAGGTTGTGATGGTAGGACAATCCCTTTAAATACATGAATACATTTAAAAGTCTGAATATTGTATAATGTGTTTAGCTACATCATTTTTTCTCAAAAAGGAACAAAGCTCAAAATATTGGGCTTACCACTACAAGAGTAACAGACATAGCAGCCACCATGAGGACCATCTCAACATCCAGGGGCTGTTAGTTACGGCTCATCCACCTGACCGTTGCGGATCCACAAAACACAGATACCGGCTGTGTGCATTCCGCATATTGCAGAACGGAACGGCTGTCACCTAATAGAACAATTCAGCCTTGTCCGTCATGTGGATAATAATAGGACATGTTCCAGTACAGAACGGACATGTGGATGCAGACAACACACTTTTCTGCATCTTTTGGGGTCCCATTGAAGTGAATGGGTCAACATGTGACCAGCAAAAAATGAGGATCAGATGTGTGGACCCAAACCACAGTTGGGGGCTTGAGCCCTAAATAGTTTGGACAAGGAACAGGAAGCATGGAGAATTGATTACAACAGTAATCACAACAACAGCTTTTTATGCTCTTTTCATATTCTGCAGTGATTTACTATTGAGCTCAATGATTATTTGGTACATACCATTTAAAAGCTTTGTAACTAATTATGTAATTTAACAGAGATTAAGAATATATCAATTAGGAAAATGTAGAACAGGAGAGACAAATTAGGTAGAACATTACAGTGCACATCAGTACATTGCAATTATTAGCTGCTTATGACAGCAAATTCTTAAATGTAATTTAGCCAAACACTTACCTAGGATGACAGTACCAATAAAAAGACTTGTCAACACCCTCACCAACCAGAAAGTTCTCTGTAAATAGTAAATAATATGTTATGTCACTGTGGAATTCAATGACTATATAATAGCCCTTATAATGGATTTTGATTAGTATATTATACCTTCCTAAATTGTAGATAAATTAGTTATAATATAGACATGCTATGCAGGGTTTACGCATAAACCAACACACTCAATGAAATACCAAGGGAAGGTTAAGGAGAGGTGTATAGATTTAGTCATTCTCATTTCTCTGTCTTTTCCTTTGCCCCTCATTGAATATACAGGTCTTAATAATGTATAGTAGAAGGAACATTATTCATTACAATGCACATTTGATAATAGGGTTTTCTGCTCTCAAAACGATACATTTGGATGCTCCATTTAGGGTTGGAACTAATGCCAAAGCAAAGAACGTGAAGTTTGGCACTCCATACAGAAGCCTAATGGACACAGTTCTTTATTAGAGTTGAATCAAGGATGTGACACTTTGGTCAAAAGACCCTTGTCAAACATGACAAGTAAGACAGAAAACATGCATAATTTGTATAGTATAGTAATACTTTAAGAAAATTTGCACATATCACCAAGGCTATGAGGAGGCTGTTAAACATATGAGGATAGTGTAATTATCCTGAATATCAAGAGATCACTATTATGTAGGGAATAAGGATGAGTGAACTGTCTGAACTTTGCTATTTTTTGGATGGCAGACAAACCTGAATCTTTTCAGGTTTGTTTCAGACAAATCGACTAAAATAGCACTTAGCCCCATTTTAGTGCACATATCAGCAGGAAAAAAAAAATAGGGATGAAGAAGAAGAGCTCTCACAGTGGAGGATAGGCCCCTGCCCCCTAATTACCTTCAGTACTGCCTCCTGTCCATCTTCAGTCTAAAATTCCTATCGTCAGTGGAGAAAGCTAAAAGACCTTTGGTCATGTCATCACAGGTCCTGGACATCTAGCAACAGCAACCTGTCTTAGAATGTAAGCAAGATTAGTTGCCTTCACTTGCAGAACTACCTAGGGGGCAGGGCCTCACTACATTTATTTACAATAGATGGTAACGATGGCTCCTACCTATGATATGACATCATGGCTGAGCAGCCTGACAAGGAAAATCAACTATGTAGTATATGTAAGTTTTACAATGTAATGTGTAGTGAGACCCAACTCACCATCTTACCATGGTGATGGACCATGTGATTGGACCATGTGATGTGACGTCATCACAGGTCCTTTAGTTGTTAGCTGATGCTGGAAAAGAGAAGACAGATCGCAACTACGCGATCAAGTGGCTAAGGTAAGTTAACTTTTATTATTTTTAACCCCTTCCTCTTCATTTTACTAAGCATTCTTTATTAAGAATGCTATTATTTTCCCTTATAACCATGTTATAAGGGAAAATAATAAAGATCTGGTCCCGTTGCTAAGCAACCATGCGGGAAAATCGCACTGCATCCGCACTTGCTTGCGGATGCTTGCAATTTTTCCGCAGCCCCATTCACTTCTATAGGGCCTGCGTTGCGCGAAAAACGCACAATATAGAGCCTGCTGCGATTTTCACGCAACGCAGAAGTGATGCGTGAAAATCACCGCTCATGTGCACGGTCCCATAGAAATGAATGGGTCCGGATTCAGTGCGGGTGCAATGCGTCCTCCTCACGCATTGCACCCACGCGGAAAACTCGCCCGTGTGAAAGGGGCCAAAGGGTAGACAATCTTAACCCCATAACACCTAATGTGATCCAGGGGATTTATGGAGCCAGCGCAAAAGCTGAGCTCACTCCATACATATAATACAGCAGGTACCCACCAGCAGTGACTGGAATTGGTCATGATGCTGATCCAGATACTTAACCCATCACATGCTGCTGTCACCTATAGCAACTATAGCATTTGCGGGGCTAGGCCTCTTTCACACGGCCGTAGGTGTCCCGTGCATGTGCTGCGGACCACAAATTGCAGGCCGCAATGCATGGGCATGGACCCTGGGGCAGCCACAGCGGTTCACGGACCCATTCACTTAAATGGGTCCACAATCTGCCAGTTCCGCAAAAAGATAAGACATATTCTATCTTTTTGCAGGACGGAAGTACAGAACGGAACCCCACAGAAGCACTCCGTAGTGCTTCCGTAGTCTTCCATTCCATCATTCTATTGCGCACTGTTACCCATCTCTGGATTTGCAGACCCATTGAAATGAATGGGTCGGCATCCGTGTATGCGGTGCCCATGTATTGCGGATCCGCAAATGAGGTCCGCAATACGAGCACGTGACACCTACGGCCATGTGAAAGAGTCAGAGGAAGGAGGCTCCTTCTGTCCTCTGATCAGAGCCCCCAGCCGTAATATCACAGGACTTCGATCATTTGCCATAATGGCCTTGAGCCTTTTGAAGGTTCCCAGGCCTGTCATGGCTAACTGACTGAAAATAATGCCTATAATATTAAACAAGTATGGAAAAGGAGGAAGCAGCACACTATATTACATGTGGGCGCAAAATCAGGCTATACGAACCGGCACCAGGTCCACATCAATAAAAATGGAAAAAAGCCAGCAGCACTCCAATATAGTCAAAAAGGTTGTGAAGGTTTATTCACCTAGTGTCATAATAGCGATGTTTCAACCGCTTGTTGCGGTCTTTCTCAAGCGAAGCTTGCGGTTTAAACGTCGCAATTATGACACTGGGTGAATAAACCTTCACAACCTTTTTGACTATATTGGAGTGCTGCTGGCTTTTTTCCATTTTTATAATATTAAACAGATATACAAATCTTATACCACAATTTTACATACATTATACATTTATAGAATATTTTTACCAGTTTTCCTCTGATCCCAGGCAATATGATGATAAAAGTGGCAGCCGTAATCAGACATAATATTATAATCTCAACAATTATGGTATCAAACAGGAATGGAGTTCTCCACAGGTAATAAAATGGAAAATCAGCTTTCTCCATGATGATTTTCTATTAGCCAGGAGACCTGGAAATCGAAAAGTGACATTTTTAAAACTAATATAAAGTAATATATAAAGTATATAACTGTAGTTCATAAGCAAACAACGACAAAAATAAATATGTAGCATCAACAGGAGAGTTACATAGTTACATAGTTAATACGGTCCATCAAGTTCAACCAAGGGATAGGTGGGGACGTGAATTTTAGAAAAGGGGAGTGAGACCTAGACTTCTATACAATTTTCATAAGCATTAATGTAATTTACTTTACTTTAAAATTCCTTTTTAAAACTGTCCACTGTTCCTGCTGTGACCACGTCCTGAGGAAGTCCATTCCACAGATTTACAGTAGAGAATAGTGATGAGCGACATAGGCAATATTCGAATTTCTGATATTTCGCTAATTTTTGGCCAAATATTCACCAAATCTAATATTCGCACTCAAACTAGTAAAGAAGCTTTGACACTTCTGGAGACTGAACTTTTTCTTCTTTAGTCGGAGGCAGTGACGCTTGTCTTTTGAGGGGGTCTTACATGGAAGAGCTTTTCACCATATTCATATTCACTATTTAGTGTATGCACCTTTGTCCAATTACAACCAAAACACCAAGTCCTATGCAGTGTTATTGGTGCAGCAGTGAGTTTAGATGCTTAAAATGGAAGTAAAAAATTTAAGGATTTTATAATTTTCAAATGATACCCATGGCCAGATTATGGCTCCTTATAACAAGAGGCCTATAGAACTCTATGGGACTTTCCTGTAACTCCATGTCGGTTTTATATAATTCATGTAGTGGGTTCTTTTGTTGGATTCCTTATGTAGAAAAGCTTTCCATAGTCATTTGGACCCCGTATTACTGAGATACTCTTCCTCAACAGCATTTCTAATACCTTATGAACACAACACAGTACAGAGCCCCATGCTGGAGCACACCGATTTTGGAATGTGACAAATACAAATGGCAAATTACATTTCAGGATTTATTATTCTTAGGGCCCTTTTATACAGGCTTATCATCTGGCAAGCAAATGTTTCTAAGAACATTTGTTTCCAATCATTGTCCCCTATAAACACACTGCTGATCAGTCCACAAATGCAAATGCTCATAAGGTAAGATGCTATATTGTTAATAGACAGGAGCGGACTGGGAACTTAAAGAGGACTTGTCACCACATAATGCAATGCAGTCTGAAAGCACTATGTTATACAGCAGGAAAAGCCGAGCAGATTGATAGATAGTTATGTGAAAAAAATTCAGGAAAACTTGTAATTTATACATTTATATTTTTACTTTTCCCACTTCCTGTGAAGAGCTATCAGTACAGGAGGAAGGGGTTATCAGAGACAGCTATCTCTCTATGCACAGTTATACACACAATGCCATAAATCACTGATAACACCTCCCTCCTGTACCCATAGGTATTTACAGGAGGTAGAAAAAGCAGAGATATAAATGTATAAATTTCAGGTTTTACTGAATCTTTTCCCAAAAAACTACATATCAATCTTCTCAGCTTTTCCTGCTCTATAACATGCTGCTTTCAGATTGCATTGCATTTTTTGGTGACAGGTCCTCTTTAAAGTGGCCCTGGAAAACAACCTAAAACTGACCTCATGTTGTAGGTGGGTTTAAATAGACAGAAGGCAGGGGCAACACAAGTAGGAATGGAAAACAAAAGAAGGCAGCATACCATAGTGCAGCACAAAATACTGTCAAGCAGAACAAAAAACCAGAATGTAGCATAAAGTACTGCCACCCCCTCTGCATTGTTTAAATGTATCACCATCCTGAAGAGTTGTATTCAGGAGGGCACCTGCAGCCACTGGCCAGGTGCATAAGTACCTGATACCCCAAGCATTAATGAATGCTGAGAGCATCTGATCATTATGTACCTGGCTGGTGGCCAGTCCGCCACTGTCAAATAAATGCTTGCTTAACCTCTTAAGGACACGGCCATATTTCACCTTAAGGACCAGGCCATTTTTTGCAAATCTGACCACAGTTTACAGCAGCTGCACAGGGGCCATCTCCTATGCACCCATAATATACCACAGGTTACAGCAGCTGCACAGCGGTTATCTCCTCTGCACCCACAATATACCACAGGTTACAGCAGCTGCACAGCCATCATCTCCTCTGCACCCATAATATACCACAGGTTACAGCTGCTGCTCAGCTATCAGTTCCTCTGCACCCATAATATACCATAGGTTACAGCAGCTGCACAGCGATCATCTCCTCTGCACTCGTAATATACCACAGGTTACAGCAGCTGCACAGCCATCATCTCCTCTGCACCCATAATATACCACAGGTTACAGCTGCTGCTCAGCTATCATCTCCTCTGCACCCATAATATACCATAGGTTACAGCAGCTGCACAGCGATCATCTCCTCTGCACTCGTAATATACCACAGGTTACAGCAGCTGCACAGAGGTCATCCCCTCTGCACCCATAATATACCACAGGTTACAGCAGCTGCTCAGCTATCATCTCCTCTGCACCCACAATATACCACAGGTTACAGCAGCTGCACAGCCATCATCTCCACTGCACCCATAATATACCACAGGTTACAGCTGCTGCTCAGCTATCATCTCCTCTGCACCCATAATATACCATAGGTTACAGCAGCTGCACAGCGATCATCTCCTCTGCACTCGTAATATACCACAGGTTACAGCAGCTGCACAGAGGTCATCCCCTCTGCACCCATAATATACCATAGGTTGCAGCAGCTGCACAGCGATCATCTCCTCTGCACTCGTAATATACCACAGGTTACAGCAGCTGCTCAGCTATCATCTCCTCTGCACCCATAATATACCATAGGTTACAGCAGCTGCACAGAGATCATCTCCTCTGCATCCATAATATACCACAGGTTACAGCAGCTGCTCAGCTATCATCTCCTCTGCACCCATAATATACCATAGGTTACAGCAGCTGCACAGTGATCATCTCCTCTGCACTCGTAATATACCACAGGTTACAGCAGCTGCACAGAGGTCATCCCCTCTGCACCCATAATATACCACAGGTTACAGCAGCTGCACAGCGGTTATCTTCTCTGCATCCATAATATACCACAGGTTACAGCAGCTGCTCAGCTATCATCTCCTCTGCACCCATAATATACCATAGGTTACAGCAGCTGCACAGCGATCATCTCCTCTGCACTCGTAATATACCACAGGTTACAGCAGCTGCACAGAGGTCATCCCCTCTGCACCCATAATATACCATAGGTTGCAGCAGCTGCACAGCGATCATCTCCTCTGCACTCGTAATATACCACAGGTTACAGCAGCTGCTCAGCTATCATCTCCTCTGCACCCATAATATACCATAGGTTACAGCAGCTGCACAGCGATCATCTCCTCTGCATCCATAATATACCACAGGTTACAGCAGCTGCTCAGCTATCATCTCCTCTGCACCCATAATATACCATAGGTTACAGCAGCTGCACAGTGATCATCTCCTCTGCACTCGTAATATACCACAGGTTACAGCAGCTGCACAGAGGTCATCCCCTCTGCACCCATAATATACCACAGGTTACAGCAGCTGCACAGCGGTTATCTTCTCTGCATCCATAATATACCACAGGTTACAGCAGCTGCTCAGCTATCATCTCCTCTACACCCACAATATACCACAGGTTACAGCAGCTGCACAGCCATCATCTCCTCTGCACCCATAATATACCACAGGTTACAGCTG
The DNA here is from genome assembly GCA_033119425.1 of Bufotes viridis. Taxonomy (NCBI): domain Eukaryota; kingdom Metazoa; phylum Chordata; class Amphibia; order Anura; family Bufonidae; genus Bufotes; species Bufotes viridis. Next base: position 145,391,941 of record CM065590.1, on the reverse strand, counting down.
CTGCACAGCGATCATCTCCTCTGCACTCGTAATATACCACAGGTTACAGCAGCTGCACAGAGGTCATCCCCTCTGCACCCATAATATACCACAGGTTACAGCAGCTGCTCAGCTATCATCTCCTCTGCACCCATAATATACCATAGGTTGCAGCAGCTGCACAGCGATCATCTCCTCTGCACTCGTAATATACCACAGGTTACAGCAGCTGCTCAGCTATCATCTCCTCTGCACCCATAATATATCATAGGTTACAGCAGCTGCACAACGATCATCTCCTCTGCACTCGTAATATACCACAGGTTACAGCAGCTGCACAGAGACCATCCCCTCTGCACCCAGCGGTCCTCTCCTCTGCACTTTATATGGTAATAATTTTAAAACGCTTTTACTTATTCAGGCCATTCTGAGACTGTTTTTCCGTCACATATTGTACTTCATGACACTGGTAAAATGGAGTCAAAAGAATTCATTTTTATTTATAAAGAAATACCAAATGTACCCAAAATTTGGAAGAATATGCAAATTTCGAAGTTTCAATTTCTTTACTTCTATAATGCATAGTAATACCACCAAAAAAAGTTATTAATTTACACTCCCCATATGTCTACTTCATGTTTGGATAATTTTGGGAATGCCATTTTATTTGTTGGCGATGTTACAAGATTTAGAAGTTTAGAAGTAAATCTTGAAAGTTTTCAAAAACCTACTTTTTAGGGACCAGTTCAGATCTGAAGTCACTTTCGTAGGATTACATAATACAAACCACCCAAAAATGACCCCATTCTAGAAACTACACCCCTCAAAGTATTCAAAACTGATTTTACACACGTTGTTAAAGGGAACCTGTCACCGGGATTTTGTGTACAGAGCTGAGGACATGGGCTGCTAGATGGCCGCTAGCACATCCACAATATCCAGTCCCCAAAGCTCTGTGTGCTTTTATTGTGTGAAAAAAACGATTTGATACATATGCAAATTAACCTGAGATGAGTCCTGTACGTGACTCATCTCAGGGACAGGACTCATCTCAGGTTAATTTGCATATGTATCAAATCGTTTGTTTTACACAATAAAAGCACACAGAGCTTTGGGGACTGGATATTGTGGATGTGCTAGCGGCCATCTAGCAGCCCATGTCCTCAGCTCTGTACACAAAATCCCGGTGACAGGTTCCCTTTAACCCTTTAGGTGTTCCACAAGAGTTAATGGCAAAGGGAGATAAAATTTCAGAATTTCGATTTTTTTGAAAATTTTCCATTTTAATCCATTTTTTCAAGTCACCAGGCAAGGGTTAACAGCCAAACAAAACTCAATATTTATTACTTTGATTCTGTAGTTTATAGAAACACCCAATATGTGGTTGTACACTGCTGTATGGCCAAACGGCAGGGGGTAGAGGGAAAGGAGCGCCATGTAGTTTTTGGAAGGCAGATTTTGCCGGACTGGTTTTTAGACACTATGTCCCATTTGAAGCCCCCCTAATGTACCCCTTTAGTAGAAACTCCAAAAAACTGACTCCATATAAGAAAGTACACCCCTCAAGGTATTCAAAACTGATTTTACAAACTGTGTTAACCCTTTAGGTGTTCCACAAGAGTTAATCGCTGATCGCCAAGATCTGTGTTTCTTTGGATTGTATTACAATGCTTTTTTACAAGATTTCTGCCATTAGAACTTTCTATATCTTTGACAGCATAAAGCCTTATTCACATGTGTCCATGTCCATGTCCGTGCACAAATCAATGACACAAATCAAATACAGTGAGGAGGATAGGCATAGCGCTAGTGGGTTCTTGAATCTTTTTAATCTTTTTAATTAAACAGTTTGTAATTGGTTTCATCCTTAGTTTATAATAAGAACTGAAAAACTGCACTCTAATATCAAAATTTTCCTTCTTGAAACTCTAAACATTAGCTCTGTCTACAAATAAGGTAGTTCAACAAAAAAATGAATACTATACATAAAATATATATTTCTTAATTGTAGAGACCAAAATATACCACAAAGACCACATAATCTCCAAGGATTAAACAATTCTTTGAATGTCTTTATTGTATTGAACGGTCTTTATTCAAACACTTCTAAAACCTCATTTAAACTTACTATGTGATTTTTGGAATAATAAGGTATATTGTTACGTGCATAATAAAAAATGTGCAAATAAATTAGATAAGCTACAGTATCTATGGAGTTATTATAAAATGACAAATATAAATTGCTCCCTCACTAGCTGGTTAACAATGTCTTTTGTATTTTTCTCAGATCTGATAATGTTCCTGTCTGTCCAATTTAGCCACGCCTGTGGGTGTCAGCACCTTTAATAGATAGTTTAAAATGCTAAGGGTGTTTTGTAGGTGCATGGGTGCTCCTGTTCTAGGAATTAGTCTGCAGAATAATGCAGACATATTTCATGTGATACAGACCAAGTGATATGACTTTCATGTTGTTATAATTGTCTTCAGCAGACAATTAAAAAATAAGGTAATGCCACCTCCCAGTATCTGTTAAGATAATAAAACTTACACCAGGTGACACAACTAAGAAAAAAGCAAGGCCACAATGAATGAGAAAAAAAATAATTCTAAATTAAGCTCCATAGGGAGGCAGTGGAACAGAACAGACAGTCATTTCCCCTCCAAAGGCCTGCTGGGAATTTAGTCTAAGAGGGGAAAACCATGACACTTCCCCTTCCCAAAGAACCAATTGTAAGGTCTATCATACCGGCACTGCCTGACCTTAAATCAGGTACCACACCACATCTATTTAATTACATCAATGGATGAGCACAGTAAGATACACTTGGCACATTTGCAAAAATAAAAAAATAAAACTTTACAGCAGACAAATTACACAATGTTCCCTGTATACTCAAACATTTATTTTAAAGTAAAATAAAATCAATAAAAGTGTGATAAAATATGTTTAACTTAAAGGGGTTGTCCATTGAAAAACATTCTACATTTTTCAAACCAGCAGCACCTGGATCTGAATATTGTTGTAATGGCCTGGAATTATACATTTATTATAGTCACTGAGTTATTCAATACAATGTATTTGTATTGCACCACCTGCTGTTTGTTCTTTTTCTTATTCCTCTGTCCACCTCAGTAACATCACAGTGGTGCTTGTACAAGCTCAATTCCATCCTTCAATTACAACCATTTGTGTACCCTTAGAAGCAATGGCAGTTAAGGCCCCCAGGCACATTAGGGTATTGAATGGTGGGTTCTGCCAACAGTCTAATGTGCGTGGTGAACTCCCAACTCTCCTGCAACAGATGGTGTCAGAGGAGACGAGGATCAGGCAAAGTGAATATTTTTGCCTGATCCTTTTGTTCTCCCAGGAAATAAACTGCCATCAGAAGTCCTGGCAGCAGTTTTCTCAGCTCACCCCACTAAATACACATACACATTTGTCCAAACCAAATGTGTATGTGAATAGAGGGAGTGGGCCAGAAGAGAGAGATAGCTTAAAGATTGCTCAGTTAACAGCTGTTGAATGTGTATGGCCACCCTTACAAGGAAAGAGCTGCAGCAGAAAAGACATGCCCCCTGAGCTATGATCGAGAGAAATCTTCAGCAGAAAGGACATGCCCCCTAAGCTGCAGCAGAAAAGACATGCTCCTTGATCTGCCAGCTTGATATAAATCTAGTAGCGCAATTGACCCAATGAATAGATAAATCTCTGGATCCATGTGAAGTACAGGGCTGGTTCTAGATTTGTCAGAAACAGTTTGTCATGTACAATATGATACAGGATTTACATTGTTTACATTAATCATGGAATAACCTCTTTTAAAGAAAATTAAGGCTATCAGAACAAATACCAGAATACCAGAAAAATACCGTATTTTTTGCCCCATAAGACGTACCCCCCTTAAAAAAAAACGGCATCTCATGGGGCGAATACTAATGAGCGCTTCCATTATGGAAGCACTCATTATTCCCGGTGGACTGGGAAGTGGTGAATGCAGTCTGTGACCTCACGCTGTGCGTGTTGTGTCACAGCACAGCTGACGGCAGGACGAAGAAGAGAGAGCTGGATCCTGGGAGTCCGTGACATCTGAAGCAGGAGAGGTAAGTTTATTTTATGTCATCTGAGGCTGATCAGAGACTAGATGTTGATCTATGGCTGGGGGCTGATCTGATGCTGTGGGATGATCTGAGGCTAGGGGCTGATCTTTGGTTGGGGGCTGATCTGATGCTAGGGGCTGTTCCTTGGCTGGGGACTGATCTGATGCTGTGGTATTATCTGAGGCTGGGGACTGATATGAGGCATAGGGGCTGATATGAAGCATGGGGGTCTGATCTGAGGTCTGATTGGGGGTCATTCACATTGGGGTCTGAGCTGAGTTCATATTGGGGTCTTTTTAACATTGCGGGACTGATTGGGGCTGTGAGCTGAGGTCTAATTGCTGGTCTGATCTGAGGTCTAATGAAAAATATTATTTTCTTATTGTCTTCCTCTAAAGCCTAGGTGTGTCCTATGGGCTGGTGCATCTTTAGGGCAAAACATAAGGTAACTGTTGTAAACATGTCTTTTTAAAATCTGCCACATGGTATAAAATCTTCATCAAACCTTTGACTTTTGTGCAAATAAAACCTGAATTATTAGGGAAATCAATGACAATGATTACAACCAGATTAAGGCTAGGGCTACATGGCAACTTATAGCGTGGCATTAGGCCACAGTGTAAACAATGTAGCCCAAGCCTAAAACTGATATAGTCCCCAAGGAAAAATATTTGTTAGGGGTCTACAACTCACTTCTCAGAAACCAGCTTACCTTCTATTTTCTTTTTGGAAAATAAACTAAACTAGTTTTTGGAAAACTAAACTAACAACCTTTTCCCACGGGAGTGCTGCCTGGCCTGCAAGACTGCTCATACCTACTAGGTGCTCTCCATAAGGATAAATAGAACCCCTGGTAATTGAGTAATTAAAACAGCAACCTACTTAGATGTCAAAAAGGGAAATCCATGCATATTTAAGCCGTCTCTCCTGGAAAGGAACACCAAACAGGCATAAGGGAACTCGAAAGGTGAGTAGTATATAAACTGCCCATAGAAATGATCAAAAGAACCAGTCTGGGAAGGGAAAGTGAGCCATAGGGGTTCTCTGAAGCCTCTAACTGGTAGAAGTCCGAGGAAGCATAACCCAGTGCCCTCCATATAGATCAGCCCTGATGATAACAATAATTTAATAATGCATTAGGGATATTATTAGACCAGCCTCTAGTTTTAACATAGTGAAAGAGCTAGGCCTTAATTAGTTAATTCTAAACTTTCTCCCTCCTATGATAACTTGTATGTTTATGAAGTAGCCCAGGTAGAAAGTATGAGCCTTTAATAATGCAGGTATTAAAGGGGTTGACCCATAAACTACTATTCATTTACTTTAGCTCCTGTTCCACCATGTATTTAAAAAAAAAATATGTATTTACCTAATTAGCAGTTTTCTCTTATCCCCCATGCTTGAATCCTATTCCTGGTTTGTCATGTGTCTGCTGTCCATCATGCCTTAGTGCAGTGAGTTGTGTCCTAACATCAGCAGATCATGTGACACTAACCACACCCCTCATTCTTACTAATGCGGCTTTCCACGTCCTACATTACAAGGCTCTAATGCAGGATGTAACCAACAGCAAAACTGATTTGCCACAGGTTGCAATGCTGGGCTAATAACTTTGGGATAAGGCAGTTTTGATAAACCTTGGCATATGAGGAAAGTGATAAAACTGCAATATCCGTTGTACCGGATACATTTATATTAATGGCACAACCTCCTTAAGTGTAAAACTATTTCTGCTTTTAATCACTATTAGTTGCCCTATCATGAGTTTCATCTGATCAGTTAATAAATGTAGACTGAATATAATGCATGCAGGATTATAATGGATGATAGCAAGTGAGATTATGAGATATTTATGAATGATTAATCCCTTACTAAAGCCATTTATCACTGCAACATCAAGAGTAAATATCCATTGCAAATATATTTCATTCTCTGTTTACCATTGATAAACATATAGTAGTATATAGTGTTGATCGAGCACTAAAGCGTTCGGGTGCTCGGGCCGAACACATCGGGATGCACCCGAGTACAATGGAAGTCAATGGGAGAACCAGAGCATTAAACCAGGTACCCCGTGCTCTGAAGAGGGGAGGGTGTCTGGTTCATAGGAAAAGGACAGAAATTGATGGAAACACCACTGAAATGGTCCAGGAACAGCATGGGGAGGATGTCTGGATGCATCTTGGACTCCCAGGTCGTATACAAGGAGATATATAACTTATACCAGCTGTACATATACAGGGTAGGCCAATTATATGGATACACCTTAATAAAATGGGAATGGTTGGTGATATTAACTTCCTGTTTGTGGAACATTAGTATATGTGAGGGGGGGAAACTTTCAAGATGGGTGGTGACCATGGCGGCCATTTTGAAGTCGGCCATTTTGAATCCAACTTTTGTTTTTATTTAATAGGAAGAGGGTCATGTGACACATCAAACTTATTGGGAATTTCACAAGAAAAACAATGGTGTGCTTGGTTTTAACGTAACTTTATTCTTTCATAAGTTATTTACAAGTTTCTCTTTGTTTACAGCCATTGACATGCCGCCGATGTTAACACGTGAGGAGCGGATAGAAATTGTGTTGAAGTCTGGGGAACGCAGTAACCGGGTTATTGCAACAAATTTCAATGCAAGACACCCTACGAGACCACCCATCTCCCACTGCTTGCTATGTTTCGTGAAACTGGTTCAGTGTTTGATTTGCCAAAATGAGGACGCATGAAATCTGTCACTAATGAAGAAACATCAGTGGCTGTCCTAGCTTCATTCAGTAAGAGCTCACAGTGTAGCACTCGCCGCATGTCACTGGAGACGAACATCTCTTCGGCGGATATCAGCTACTCACAAATGGCACCCTTACAAACTCCAGCTACTGCAGCATCTCAATGAGGATGACCCAGATCGGCGCACTGAATTTGCAGAATGGGCAAAACAAAAATTGGAACAGGACCCTCAGTTTACGCAGAAGATTTTGTTCAGTGATGAGGCAAACTTTTATGTAAATGGTGAAGTTAACAAGCAAAACCACCGCTATTGGTCTGACACTAACCCACATTGGATAGATCCCGCCAAGACTGTTGGAACAAAAAAATTGATGGTATGGTGTGGTATATGGAGTACAAAGATAGTGGGGCCATTCTTCATCAATGGAAACCTCAAGGCCACTGGATTTGCGAAATTGCTACATGATGATGTGTTTCCCTCTTTATGCACTGAAGCTGGCACGTTCCCTGATTTTTATCAGCAAGATGGCGCACCACCACATTATGGGTGTCAGGTCCGAGCATTCCTAGATGAACAGTTTCCTGGAAAGTGGATTGGTCATCGTGGGCGAGTTGAATGGCCCCCAAGGTCTCCAGATCTGACCCCCTTAGACTTTTATCTTTGGGGTCATCTGAAGGCAATTGTCTATGCTGTGAAGATACGAGATGTGCAGCACTTGAAACTACGGACACTGGAAGCCTGTGCTAGCATTTCTCCTGCGGTGTTGCTATCAGTATGTGAAGAGTGGTAGAAGAGGGTTGCATTGACAATCCAACACAATGGGCAGCACATTGAACACATTTTATAAGTGGTCAGAAACTTGTAAATAACTCATGAGAGAATAAAGTTACACTAAAACCAAGCACACCATTGTTTTTCTTGTGAAATTCCCAATAAGTTTGATGTGTCACATGACCCTCTTCCTATTGAAAAAACAAAAGTTGGATTCAAAATGGCTGACTTCAAAATGGCCACCATGGTTACCACCCATCTTGAAAAGATTCCCCCCTCACATATACTAATGTTCCACAAGCAGGAAGTTAATATCACCAACCATTCCCATTTTATTAAGGTGTAGCCATATAAATGGCCCACCCTGTATAATAATTATATACAGTAGATACCCAGGTTATACCTGCATGGTCCATATCCCTATATACAAAAAGATGTCTAACTTATACCAGCTGTACATATATAATTATATATAGGAGATGCCCAGGTTATACCAGCATGGTCCATACCACCATAGACAAGAAGATGTCTAACTTATACCAGCCATAAATATCTAATTATATACAGGAGATAGCTAGCTCATACCAGCATGGTCCATATAACTATATACAAGATGTCTAACTTATACCAGCCGTAAAAATATAATTATATACTGTAGATAACCAGGTTATACCAGCATGGTCCATAAAAATAGATATTATGTAAAAAGGCTGAGATGTACCTTTTCTTTAAAATGTTATTCAGATACAAAGAATGCGTTTCACCTCATGCTTTGCTGCTTAGACGGAGAGTTGACTACCTGAGATATCTAGTAGGGGAGGAGACTTGAGCATCGGGCTAGAGCACACCGAGTGTTCGGCCGAACACTGCCGAGTGCGAGCATCACGATGCTCAAGGCCGAACCGGTGTTCAGCCAAGCATGCTCGCTTAACACTAGTAGAATAGTATTTCAGGTATTTATACTGTAAGTGTACTGTAATACAGGGAACGCAGGTCGTGGTGTAGTATGGTCTCAACTTATCTTCCTTTCTGCTGTAAAATTCAAATAATGATAAAACAATGGTAAGAACTCAATAATTAGTAATGATAAAGTGGGATGAAGATCATTACCTATCCTACTTAACCACTAGTGCAATATTATATGTGCTACTGTGCACCTAAGAATGAGAAAAAAGTCAATAATAATTAAAATATGTCTATTTTAGTTAAGAGCAAAATACTTGTGGGAAAGCATCCCGCATTTTCATTTCTGTAGGTCCCACAGTATGTTCCAAATGCCTATTCTTGTCCGCAAAACAGACCATAATGGGACATGTTCTATCTTTTTAGCAGGGCATCAAAAAGGACATACGGATGTGGATAGCATGTGGGGTGTTGTCCACATCTTTTGCAGCTCCATTGAAATGAATGGAGCCCCATCCAATCTGCAAAAAGAAGAAGCTGATCTATTTGTTATTCTACAACCTGAAAAAAACGGAATGTCTCTTTAAAAGTTCTGTATAAAATCAAACTCAAACAAATACAATCAGATGACATCCGGAGGCAAATAATACTTCTAAAAACAGTACCGTATATAGACCCCTTACTCTCGAATAACACTGCATAGACCACCTTCTTATATCTTTAAGTAATATATAAGGTATTCCAATAATACAACTAGCCAAATCATACCTGAAGCATGCAGAGTGTCTTAACTCATTATGGCCCCCCCCCCCCCACACACACACTGTGGCAAGGCCTGAGGATGCTGTACACTGATCACCTTGCTGTCTAAAACAATGTAGCCTCAGTTTCACTTAATCTGGGGTCTAAAGGGTGGCTTATCTTGATTCTCCCTTGTAGCAGCAAATTGTGATTTTTTTACGGTGGTTACCTTGCTGACTCTCACACTGTAGCCATGTTAATTCATCTCTCTATCTATGTAGAAGTGACAGAGAACACCCAGGGATCTGTTAGTCATCGGAAGCATTGAAGCTGAATGCCTGCAGTCTGCTCCGTATTTCCTTCAGACCTGTGCTCACACTGCTCTTAGAACACTAGAATCTTATAGAGCTATGTGGAGGGACCAGCCCACACCCTGAGCTCCAAGGAGGGCTGTGGCAGGATAGTTAACTCTGGCCATGCCAGTCTCATGCTGGAACATTCTGAGCATATAGTGTGTTACATTACATAAAGTGTGGAACATTATCTTAACAGTACAATGTCAAACAATTACAGATACCATATCTAGGGTCTTGCAATTGTTTCTGGGCAGATCATGCTGTCTTAACAACGATCTGCACAGAAACAATGCAGCTGTATGAGAACAATCCATAGCAGAAGCTATTGCTTGTCCTCAAACTGTGGAGGTGATCACTGCATGTAAATGTGCCTTTACTTTACAAAATTAATTTTAACCCATAGAAACTACAGAAAACAGGGAGGCTTAGAATTCCCTATTTAAAATGTCAGTTTTATTAGTTATTTGCACGTAAAAACAACAAACTTGTGGAAATGCAATGAAGCCAGGACACACTATATTAAATAAATATAACAAAAACCTACCAAGTAGAATAAAATCCATCGCTTCCTGATGAAACACAATTAAATACTAGTAGGAGCACAGAGACCACACTGAATACGTTGGCAAGCAGCTCTTTTACTATAAACTATGGCTTTTTGTTTGAACCTGTTGGATGTCATGCATTGTGATCAGGGACGCACATAGCCTATATCCATGTTTTTCAGATCCACAATTTGCGGACCACAAAAACAGAATATTGCTGTCTGAACAAGGATTAAGGCGTCTAGTCTTGTGTCTGTATTTATTTAAAGGCCTTGGCCTGGAGTCTCTATTCAGGGGTCTGGCTTGGGGTCTATTTATTTCAGATTCTGGTATCTATATTTATTTTGGAGTGTGGTCTGAGGCTGCATTTATTTAGTAGCGATGAGCAGCAGGGGCAATATTCGAATTTGCGATATTTTGCGAATATTCATTAGAATATTCATCATATATTTGCGAATATTTGTATTCGAGATTATTCTATTGATTGCGAAAAATCGGCAATGTAATATTTGTCATTTTTTCCAATTTTATGTGAACAGTCATTGGCCCAAAAGCAACTTAAGCAGGGAGGAATCATGACTTCAGATGGAAAAAAGTGGCGAATATTCTAAAAAACAAATATATAGCACTATATTCTATAGTGCTATATATTCGTGTTTAAGAATATTTGCATTACACGAATATTACATTGCTGATTGCATAAGAGAAAATAAATTAAATAATGAAGAATATTCTAATTTACTACAGACTACAATATTGCAGCCTTCTCACATTGGCCCACAAGCAAGAAGCTAGGTAATGGGTTCAGATGAAAAGAAAAAAAAAAAAAAAAAGAATATTTGTTTTTATGAATATATATCACTATATTTGAAATATTCGCGAATTCTCAAAGTGCCAATATTCGCGATAAAAATTCGCAATCCAAATATTCGCACCCAACACCATTATTTAGTGGTACTAGATCCCATTGTATAGAATAGGGCAGTCTACATTACATTAATCCATACACTCATTTGGCCTTGTCCTGTCAGTCTCAGTTAAAGGGAACCTGTCATCAACTTAATGCTGACCATATTAACAGCAGAATAAAGAAGAGAAAGGTGATTTGATTTTAGCGGTCTGTCATTTATAAGTTAAAAGTAAGTGGTTGCCAAGAACCAACATCACAATCATCACAATCATTGCAGACTGGGCCTGGAAATAAGTCACAGCCACCCGAGAAGAGTCATGGTTATTCATTTATTCCTGCTTTCTCTGCCCACCTGCTGATGATGGACAGTCCTTTACCTAGTTTTCGCCCTTTCTGTCTAGGAGAGAACTGCCAATCATCAGCAGATGGGTGAGAGCAGGAGATTAGGAATGACCATGACTCTTCTCAGGTAGATTTGACTCTTTTCAAGTCCTGTGCTGCAATGGTTATCATGCTGAGTCTCGGCAACCACTTACTTTTAGCTCATCAGTGACACACCCCTGAAATCAGCATTTCTCTCACTATTGTATGCTGCCCTCAGTGAGGTCAGCATAAAGTTGATAACAGGTTCCCTTTAACTCATGAAACCTTTGTACTGGGCCTACTACTGTGTTAAAATGCCCATGGGTTTATTCCTCTTGTTGGCGCACATTTGCTTAGCAGATGGGGCACTCCTAAACAATGCCACATTGTACTTGCCATTGTGAATAAAATAAAAAATATATTAGTCGTTTAGTTCAATGCTCCACACCCTCGGAAAAAAGTATATGCCTGCATTATGCAAATAGGAATCTCATGAGACAGATGTTGATTGACTGGAAGTATTTCTGCTTGTAGAGGAAAGGACTCTAGAAACATTAATGGAGTACTGCAGACAAAAATGATATATTGTCCCACATTTACTGATGGCAGTGAACCTATAATATAAAATATGGCACAAATTGAAGCATCTATTTTTACAAAATTCCACTGTGCCTAGATCACCAAAAGGGTGCCAGAATTTGAATGCACTTTTTAGTGAGAAAAAACATGGCCTAAGATGTGCCACCATTCTAGTGTAAAATTATTAAAAGGGTTTTCCAAGAATTGAATACTGATGATTAGTGTTGAGCCAAGTGAACCATTTAAAGCAGAGGTTGGTCTAAAGTTTATAAAAACTTCAATTTGCAAGGAATACGAACTTTCTCTCACTTCGTGGCAACAAATCAGGTTTTCCTAATATGGCTGCTATACGTGTTACAAAGGGAAACTAAGAACTCAAGATCACCCATAATGCCGTGCAGCCAGCTGATCTGCAGATAGCTATTCCCTATGATGTCACAGCCCTATAAAACCCTCATCCCATGCGGTCCCCTCCATTGTCCTGTGAGCTGAACATAGGAAGAGATGTCACAAGCTCTCATATACTAGGGGCAGCATTGCTAAAAACGATTAATAGAAGAATATTGTAGAGGGAGAGTGCAGGGAGACTTATTCTGTGTCAGTTTTATTTATTTATTCCTACATTTACTTACATAGTAACATAGTAACATAGTATATAAGACCGAAAAAAGACATTTGTCCATCCAGTTCGGCCTGTTTCCTACAAGTTGATCCAGAGGAAGGCTAAAAACCCCTGTGAGGCAGAAGCCAATTTTCCTCACTTAAGGGGAAAAAAAATTCCTTCCCGACTCCAATCAGGCAATCAGAATAACTCCCTGGATCAACAACCCCTCTCTAGTAGCTATAGCCTGTAATATTATTACACTCCAGAAATAAATCCAGTCCCCTCTTGAATTCCTTTATTGTACTCACCATCACCACCTCCTCAGGCAGAGAGTTCCATAGTCTCACTGCTCTTACAGTGAAGAATCCTTTTCTATGTTTGTGTACAAACCTTCTTTCCTCCAGACGCAGAGGATGTCCCCTCGTCACAGTGACAGTCCTGGGGATAAATAGATGATGGGAGAGATCTCTGTACTGACCCCTGATATATTTATACATAGTTATTAGATCTCCCCTCAGTCATCTTTTTTCTAAAGTGAATAACCCTAATTTTGATAACCTTTCAGGGTACTGTAGATCCCTTATTCCAGTTATTACTTTAGTTGCCCTCCTCTGAACCCTCTCCAGCTCTGCTATGTCTGTCTTGTTCACAGGAGCCCAGAACTGTACACAGTACTCCATGTGTGGTCTGACTAGTGATTTGTAAAGTGGTAGGACTATGTTCTCATCACGGGCATCTATGCCCCTTTTGATGCAACCCATTATCTTATTGGCCTTGGCAGTAGCTGCCTGACACTGGTTTTTGCAGCTTAATTTGCTGTTTATTAAAATTCCTAGATCCTTTTCCATGTCAGTGTTACCGAGTGTTTTACCATTTAATATGTACGGGTGACTTGCATTATTCCTTCCCATGTGCATAACTTTACATTTGTCAGTGTTAAACCTCATCTGCCATTTTTTTGCCCAAGCCTCCAATCTATCCAGATCCCTCTGTAGCAGAAAACTGTCCTCTTCAGTGTTAATTACTTTACACAGTTTAGTGTCATCTGCAAAAATAGATATTTTACTGTGCAGGCCTTCTACAAGATCATTAATAAATATATTGAAGAGAATAGGGCCCAATACTGGCCCCTGAGGGCCCAATACTGACCCCTGGTTTATTTCTACATTAACCATAAACTAGATAATTCAATACCAATATGATGGAAGCCTTTATTATTCCACTGCCAGGGTGCCAACCAATACCATCCAGTCTGCACCCCTGGGGGGGGGGGGGGCAGGTCTTAATGATGACCAACCTTAATCTTTTGCTGGCTTACTTCTTCCAAATAATCCTTCAAAGTCTCCATGTCCTAGAAAAGTCAGCAAGATGCAGAGAGAGCAGGAACTGGATGTTCCTGATGACATATTCTCATCAATATTAGATGATGTGGAAAATGAGGAAAAGCAGATGGCAGCATGAGGAGACCACATAGCGGCACAATGACAGAGTCTGGAGGTGGTGGCAGCATCAGGAGTCTACAGAGTGGCAAAGTAACATACTGTGGATGTGGGTGGCAATATCAGAACCCGCTAAAGATGATGGGTGAAAGAAGGAGCACTTGGCATCAGATCTGTGGCATTAGGCGGGTAATAGCATCAGAATAGAATTTGTATTTCCACCTAAATAATTCATAAAAGATTTTACCGCATATAAGTGCAGCGCTTAACACAGAATAGAAGATTCTCCTCCGAACAGAGGGTTATAGGCTGTCAGTCTCAAAAAAATAACGGCACATGACAGAGATGTATTATGAGACTATCTGAATCCCCAAGTTTTGTTTCCCTGCACTTATAAATCACTTTTTTTCACAACGAAGATTTTCCTATGACTCTCCCTAGCATCTGCACACATCTCTCCCTGCCTGTGAAATGATCAGTTTTTCTTTCACTCTCCCTAGCGCCTGCATACACGTCTGTCCCTGAACAAAGTACGATTGTGAATGGCAGAATCTTAGATGGCCGCGGTATTTATAGGGCTGTGACATCACCGGTAGTGTTGAGCGCGAATATTCAAATAGCAAATTTTTCGCGAATATCGTCACTTCGCTAATTTGCAAATATTTCAAATATAGCGATATATATTCGCTATTTCGAATATTCGTTAATCTTTTTTTTTTTCCCATTTTTTTTTCTAAACTATTACTACTCACATGTCCAGAGGCTTCCTTGCTCCCTGCGATCTCCAGTCATTGTTCGTTGCTGTCATTATTTACTTCCCATGCTAGAATGTACTGTCGGAGTTGAAAATTACGTTTAAATCGAAATTAGATTAATATAACTTGAATTAATCGAATTGCGATTTCAACTTAGACCTGGTTTGGTTATGGTTGGCTTGGTAGAATTAGCGAATATGACGAATGTATTGACATTATTATATTACTTTGCTTTTTTTTAATAAATAGAATAATTATAATACTTATTATCAAGTATTATAATTATTCTATTTATTTTAAAAAAGCAAAGTAATATAATCGCATAGCGAATTAAACACAGCTGTCTCTATAGTCAACTTTCCTATTAGATTGCTAGAATTAGTGAAGTTGACGAATAGGTAGCTAAAACGAAGATGGAGAATACTTCGTTATCTTCGTTTTGAGGAATATGACAAATACATTCGTCATATTCGTCCTCTTCGCTAATTCTAGATATCAAACCAATAGGAAAGTAGTCTTAAGTTACAATCACAATACGCGATTATTTAAATCGTGTATTAATCGCGATAACTAGATTAATGACGAATATTCGATTTCGACGAATATGAAACTAATATTCTATCGAATATTCGCGAATTTCGTCGAATTTGAATATGGCACCTGCCGCTCATCACTAATCATTGGGCTGGCTGCTGATTAGCTACATGCATGGCATTATGGGTCATCCCGCCTTCCCAGCGTGACTTGCCCCATGTCCTCACACGTGTAGTCGCCATTGTAGATGCCATGTTTGGCAAAATTACGATTCGTTACCACGAAGTGCAAGGAAATTCGCGTTCATTGCGAATCAAATTCCACTTCGTCAGCTTCGATTCGCTCATCTCTACCACTGTACGAATAGAAAAAGGCCATAAATGATTTCTTGATGATCCAAGTGGACAGGAGTACTCCCCTGTATAACTTCAATGTCAGCTAGTTGCAGCTCATGCTTAACACTGCTGTTTGCTCAGGCCCTTTGAGGAGACCACATTATTTGTCAGTCGCCAGGACTATGGGATGAACAATGTAATTTCACTGCTTCATGTCCTAGAACAGATGCTGGTAAATCTGGATTGTCAGGGGACTGGAGACGTGGTGCCTAGATCTTAAGACCACATGAGACCTGTGGGGGCTGAAATGGTGGAGGAGGAGGACATTGGAGCACAAGCAATGTGTAGTGAAATAGGTGGTTTTTCTACACAGGTCACAGGAGAGGAGGAGCAGGGCCAGTCAGAGGAGCTATAGGGCGTAAGGAAGATGAGGCAGAGGACCCAGACACCATATCAGTATGCAGTGGAGATGGAGGAAGGGCATCCCTCTGAATCACTTGCACAAATGGCACGATGCATGCTCACTTGCTTGTGTAGTGAAAGCCGAATCGTCACCATTTGGCAGAAGGATGACTTCTGACTCTCCACCTTCTTGGACACTCATTACCTGTCCAAAATGAGGGCCTTTTTTACACCTGCTGAGAGAGAGGACAAACTGAATTACTATAGACATAGCCTATGTAGTCAGTTGGCCACTGCCTATCTGCAACTTTGTCCGTCCTCTAGCAGGTCTGACCGGAGGGGCCCTCTGTTCTCACGTTCCTCTGCCATAGCTGCTGTGGCAGGGTTAGGGGGTAGGGGCACTTCAAACCTCCATTGGCAGCAACTTGAGTCTAGAGTCACTGATGAGCAGCTTTCTTCAACCGCCTAATGAAGAAACTACTCACTAGCAGCAGCAGCTAGACCTGGAACAGGACCTGGACCAGCAGGTAGTAGCATACTTGGACAGCACCCTGCTACCCCACATTGAAGATCTGCTGGACTACTGGGCAGCCAAACTGGATTTGTGGCTGCAACTGGCCGAGTTTGCCCTGGAAAAGCTGTTCTGTCCGGCCAGTAGTGTGGCATCAGAGCGGGTGTTTAGTGCTGCAGGGGCCATAGTTACCCCAAGAAGAACCCGCCTGTCCACTCAAAATGTGTAGAGACTGACCTTTGTCAAGATGAATCAGGTGTGGATCAGCCAGGATTACCCACCATTGCCTGATGCATCAGACTAGATCATTCTGATGCTGCCACCTGCCTAATGCCACACATCTGATGCCATCATAGTGTTGGGCGCTAATATTCGAATCACAAATTTTATTCGTTAATATCTAATCTTTTAGAATTCGCAAATATTTAGAATATAGTGATATATATAGTTTAAAAATGTAGCTATAGTTACCCTGGCCTGTATTGCGCGCGCATTACGCAAATATTACATTGCCGATTTTCGCAATCTAGAAAATAATAGCGAATTAGCAAATTTGCGAATATATGAAGAATATTCTCCCAAATATTCATTAAATATCGTAAATTCGAATATTGCCCCTGCTGCTCATTACTAGATGTCAAGTGCTCCTTCTTTCACACCATCTTCAGCGGGTACTGGTATGGCCACCCACCTCCACACTATGTCACCTTGCTACTCTATGGTCTCCACATGCTGCTGACACCTCCACGCTATGTCAACTTGCCAATCTGTGGCCTCCTCATGCTACTTCCACCTCCACACTATGTCACCTTGCCATTGTGTGACCCTCCTGATGCTGCTGCCACCTCCACACTATGTCACCTTGCTACTCTGTGGCCTCCTGATGCTGCTGCCACCTCACCATTATGTCATAGGGCCACTCTGTGTACTTCTCATGCTGTTCCCACCCTCCCCACTTCATGACTGGGACACTATTTTGCCTTTCAACCTGGCTGACATAATTTATTTGACCCTTCTTCTGATCTGACAGGAAGGAAAAATGAGACGCACAACAGATCCTGTTTGTGTAGCAGCTATAAGGCCTGTATGGTCCCGTCAAAATTGGCTTGTGATTTGGTAGCCAAAAGCTGGAGTGGGTAAAAAACACAGAAAACACAGACATGCAAATATTCCATCCATATGTCATCTCTGTTTTGGATCCACTCCTGTTTTATTTTGTCATTGCGCTTCTTCTTGGCGCTAACATCGACCTGTAAGGCTGAGTTCATACTTGAGTTATTTGGTCAGTTTTGGCCCCCATGACTGCCAAATAAGTGAAGTGTGCAGTGATTCTAAGAGCGACGCCTGTTATCTACATGTCATATGGACTCTCAGTATTATGTCACTAACAAAGCAGACTCCCTATGCGTGTTACTGCAAGGCACAGTGTTCTACACCACTATAAAGGCTCTCAGCAGCAAGGAAATAGTAATTTTTTAATTCGTCGTGTAATTCAGTGACCCAGCGAATCGAATTTTTGAAAAATTCACTTATCTCTAATGATATCTGTCACACATCGCGCTGCTGGTCTGTGTAGGAGGAGTGGTGGAATTAGCCTGTGGTCCTCTTCTCCTACACAGCCCTGCAAGCATAATGTGTAATAGTATTGTGCCTGCTAGGGACTGCCTGCTCTGATCATGGAAGGAACTGGGTATTTACTTTTTTTTTTAACTTGTGAAGGGGGCACATGTGGTACAATTATTATGAAGTCGGGACATCTGGGCAAAGCTACTGTACTATGAAGGGTGCACATGTGGGCATAACTTCTATAAAGGGGGTGCATGTGGGCATAGCTATTTTGAAGAGGGCACATCTGGGCATAGCTACTATAAACAGGGCACATCTGGGAATAGCGACTATGAAGGAGGCATATGTGGGCTTAACTATTATGAATGGGACACATCCGGGCAAAGCAACTATGAAGGGGACACATCTGGGCATAGCTATTATAAAGGGGGGCACATCTGGGCATAGTTATTGTGAAGGGGCACATCTGGATATAGCTACTGTGAAGGGGGCACATGTGAGCATTAATACTGTGAAGGGGACACAATTTGGGTATGGCTACTCTGAAGGGGCATATGTGGGCATTAATAATGTGAAGGGCACATATCTGGCACATCTAAGTCTGCATATACATTATATTAATAGTCCTTTTATATAAATGGAACCTGTCTATCAAATAGTCATAAAAGTTTAATAAAGTTACTTGTAAAGTTGGAGACTATCCAAGAAGGCAATCCCAGATTGTCTGTACCTGTCTACAAAATCATAAAAACAAGATGTTCAATATGCATAAAAATGTTTGCTCCGCAGTTGGTTACATTCTTTACTCAAGATCACTGATGTAAAGGGCTGTCTTCTAGTTAGGTTTATGACTAGTGTTGAGCGAACAGTTCGAGCATCGTTCGGGTTCGTACCGAATTTTGGGGTGTCCGGGACCCGGACCCGAACCCGGACGTTTTCAAAAAAGTTCGGGTTCGGGTTCGGTGTTCGTCGATTACTTCCCGCTTTCTGAAGGGCTGCACAGCAGCCAATCAGCTAGCGTTTTACTTCTTGCCATAAGAGCCCATCACAGCCATGCCTACTAATGGCATGGCTGTGATTGGCCAAGTGCAGCATGTGACCCAGCCTCTATTTAAGCTGGAGTCACGTAGCGCCGCACGTCACACTGCTCTGATTAGTGTAGGGAGAGGACGCAGCTTCTGTCAGGGCGAGATTAGGCAGGTTAAAGTCAGCAACAGCACCTAATGAACGGATCAATTTACAGCTGAGAATCATTGAACTTCTGCTAGTTACTTGCTCGCTGGTTTTTAGGCTGCACAGAGTGTTTTTCTGTCACTTATTTTCTGGGTTGATCGGCGGCCATTTTGTGACTTGTGGTGCGCTATATCCTACATCAGGGGCTTGGCTGTGCTAATTGTCACCCCTAGAAACTCAGGAAAGAAATTTCTATATTTTATTAAGGGGTTAAATACAATTGCCCAAATACCAATCCCCTAAATCTGGTGTTCCAGCTTTGGCTAGACAAGTATAATACTGTCTGCTGTCTGGCAAAGGATAGATTATTTTCTGGGGTTAAATTCAATTGCCAAAATAGCAATACCATAAATCAGTGGTTTCAGCTGTGGCTGGCAAAATAGAATAGTGTCCGAGGTAACGCACACACGTACAGACGCACGTACACGACTCTTGAATAGTTGTATTATCGCGATAATAAAACTAACAGTGTAAAGTTGACTGTATTGCTCTAAGTTATATTCACGTACGAATGTAACTTCTATTACAGCACACCAATACTAAAACTGACTAAGAGACAGCTTTAAGTTCTATTCGAACGCGATTGCAACTTTGGAACTTAAAGTGGTGTACGATTTTAAAAGTTGAGTACTAAAAGTTGGAATCGCAATGCGATTCTTATGTATTTGCTAATCGCATTGCGATTACAACTTTGAGCTACCGATCACCATGGGAACGCCTCCTCAGTAGAATGTACTGTCGGATGTGAGAATTAAGTTGAAATCGCAATGCGATTATTATATATCTGCTTAATCGCATTGCCGTTTCAACATAGCATTGCTAAATAATTCCATCCATATTCGTTAACTTACTGACTCAGTAAGTTAACGATATGGATGGAATTATTTAGCAATGCTAAGTTGAAATCGCAATGCGATTAAGCAAATATATAACAATCGCATTGCGATTTCAACTTAATTCTCAGATCCGACAGTACATTCTACTGGAGGAGGCGTTCCCATGGTGATCGTTAGCTCAAAGTTGTAATCGCAATGCGTTTATTGCGGTATATTATCCCTCTGGGTGTCTTTTACAGCCTTTTTAGTGCCCAAAAGTTTGGGTCCCAATTGACTTCTATGGGGTTCGGGTTCGGGATGAAGTTCGGGTTGAGTTCGGATCACGAACCCGGACATTTTCCGGAAGTTCGGCCGAACCTCTCGAACCCGAACATCCAGGTGTTCGCTCATCTCTATTTATGACACTATACAATTATTTTTAGCTGTATTAACAAATGCTACTTTTTTAGCTGGTCAGCTTATTATGAAACTATGGAGTTTTACACATTTTACAAACAATGCTCAGTTGGGCATTAAAGTAAATTTGCAGTCCCCTGAAAAAGTATTCATACACCCCATTGAACTTTTCCACATTTTTTCATGTTACACCCAGAAGCTTAAATGTATTTAATTGTAATTTTATGTGATAGACCAATGCAAAGTAACAAGTATGTGTGAAGTGAAAAGAAAATGATATATGGTTTTCAAAATGTTTAATGAATAAAAATATGGAAAGTGTGGCATGCATTTATATTCAACTCCTCTGAGTCAATACTTTATAGGACCACCATTCCATTGCAGCTCTGGCTGTATGTTTAGGGTTGTTGTCCT
Organism: Bufotes viridis; assembly: GCA_033119425.1. Classification (NCBI taxonomy): domain Eukaryota; kingdom Metazoa; phylum Chordata; class Amphibia; order Anura; family Bufonidae; genus Bufotes; species Bufotes viridis. The sequence continues at coordinate 145,370,941 of CM065590.1, read as the reverse complement.
GCTGGAAGGTGAACCTCCAACCCAGTATCAAGTCTTTTGCAGCCTCTAACAGGTTTTCCTCCAGGATTGCCCTGTATTTAGCTCCATTCATCTTCCTATAAACTCTGACCAGCTTCCCTGTTCCTGCTGAAGAAAGGCATCCCCACAGCATGATGCTGCCATCGCCATGTTTTATAATGGGGTGGTGAGTTCAAGGTGATAGTATTAGTTTTCCACCACACATAGCTTTTTGCATTTAGGCCAAAAAGTTAAACTTTGTCCTTATCTGAGCAGAGCACCTTCTTCCACATGTTTGTTATGTCCTCTACATGGCATGTGGAAAACTGCAAATGGAACTTGCTATAGCTTGCTTTGAAAAATGGCTTTCTTTCTGCCACTCTTCCATAAAGGCCAGATTTGTTGAGTACAAGACTACTAGATTTTTCCACCTGAGGCATGGATCTCTGCAGCTCCTCCAGAGTGACCATGGGCCTTTTGGCTGCTTCTCTAGTGCTATTCTTCCCTGGGCTATCAGTTTAGGTGGATGGCCATGTCTTGGCAGGTTTTCAATTGTGCCATACTCCTTCCATTTTTGGATGATGGATTAAAGAGTGCTCTGTGACATCTTAAGAGTTTGGAATATATATCATAACATAACTCTGCTTTAAACTTCTCCACAACTTTATCCCTGATCTGTCTGGTGTGTTCCTTGGTTTTCATGATGCTGTTTGATCACTAATGTTCACTAGCAAACCTCTAAGGTCTTTGTATAATTTTATTATCACTTCACTTTTAAATGCTACTTTGTGTTGGCCTATCAGTGGATGATGAAAGATGAAAAAAGATCGAGATTCCTTAGTGGTTGATACCTTTTAATGACTAACTGAAAAGATGATGACAAAATTGCAAGCTTTCAAGGCTACTTGGGCCTCTTGTTCAATATAAATCTTTTGTCATCATCTACTTACTGGCTAACAATGTATAAATATTTATTTTTTACTTTAAAAAATCGCAGTGTAGTACATTTAAGTTTGTGGGTGTAACGTGAAAAAATGTGGAAAAGTTACAAGGCTTTGGTGCGGCCTCTTCTGGAATATGCAGTTCAGTTTTAGGCACCAGTCCATAGAAATCACGCTCTGCAGCTGAGAAAAGTACAAAGGAGAGTGACTAAATTGATAAGGGGCATGGAGGGTCTAAGTTATAAAGAAAGATTAAATAATTAAACTTATTTAATCTTGAGAAGAGACGTCTAAGGGCGGGGGTGGGGGGGGGGGAATGATTAACCTATACAAATATATAAATGGGCCATACAAAAAATGTGGTAAAAAACTGTTCCATGTCAAATTCCCTCTTCTCCGACTGGAGAAGAAAAAGTTCAGTCTTCAGAAGCGTCAAAACTTCTTTACTGTAAGAACTGTGAAGCTGTGGAATAGACTTCCTCAGGACATGGTCACAGCAGGAACAGTGGGCAGTCTCACTTTCCTTCTGGGATTCGCATCCCCACCTGTCTCTTGATTGAACTTGATGGACTTATGTCTTTTTTCAACCGTATTAACTAGGTAACTATGTATGAATACTTTTTAAAGACACTATATATCACTTGAATATGATGAGCATCTGTAGTTACACTGCATTAGACATCGTGCCATAAAACAGATGCAGCACCCTCACAAGCGCTATGGCCTTTTCAAACTGCTGATCTGTGGGGGTATCAGGTAGTCAGACCGCCTCTGATCTGGTATTGATGACCTATCCCGAGAATACTTGCGCTGTACAACCCTTTTAACCTCTTTAGGATGCAGGGTGTACATGTACGCCCTTGTGTCCTGGTACTTAAGGACCCAGGGCGTACATGTACACCCTGCGAATATCCGATCACCGCTGCAAACGTGGCGGTGATCGGAACAAGATGCCTGCTGAAATCAATCAGCAGGCACCTTGGCACAATGCCCAGGGGGGGTCCTGTGACCCCCCCATGTCAGCGATCGCAGCAAACTGCAGGTCAATTCATCTGTAGTCTCTGATCACAGACCGCGGGGATCAGAGACTAAAATATGCCCCAAACTTATAAATTTTAACCCCCCCTGCACCCCGCCATATTAGTGTCCCCCTGGGCAGTGCAGGGGGGGGGGGGGATTGCGGGCGGTGCTGCGGGTGGGCGGCGTGGGAGGCGGGCGGTGTGGCAGGCGGGATCGCAATTTCGATCCCCTGCCCGCCTCCTTTCAAATGCTTTCCCTGGTGTATAGTAGGTATAGTAGGGGGTCAGCACATTGCTGACCCCCTGCTATAAACTGCTGACATCTGTGATGTAGATGTCAGCAGTTTAACCCCTTCTATACAGCGGTCCAAAAAAAAAATGTCAAAAAAGTGAAAAATAAGTAAAAATAAGAAAAATACTTATCACTGAATAAAATTTTAAAAAATCAAATACACTACACATATTAGGTATCGCCGTGTCCGTAAAAATCTCCTCTATAAAAATATCACATGACCTAACCCCTCACGCAAATACCGTTAAAAAAAAACCAAAAAAATGGTGTAAAAAAGCAATTTTTTTTCACCTTGCATCACAAAAAGTGTAATACCAAGTGATCAAAAAGGCGTATGCCTCCCAAAATAGTACCAATAAAACCGCCATCTCATCCCGCAAAAAATGAGTCCTTACATAGGACAATCGCCCAAAAAAATAAAAAGATATATGGCTCTCAGACTATGGAGACACTAAAACATAATTTTTTTTTTCTAAAATGCAATTATTGTGTTAAAGTAAATAAATAAATAAAAAGTATACATATTATATATTTCCGCGTCCGTAAAAACCTGCTCTATAAAAATATCACATTATCTAACCCCTCAGGTAAATACCGTTAAAAAAATAAAATAAAAACAATGTAAAAAAAAAAACATTTTTGTCACCTCACATCTCAAAAACTGTAATAGCAAGCGATCAAAAAGTTATATGCACCCAAAAATGGTGCCAATCAAACCGCCATCTCATCCCTCAAAAAATGATACCCCACATAGGACAATCACCCCAAAAAAATAAAAAAAATATCGCTCTCAGACTATGGAGACACTAAAACATGATTTGTTTTGTTTTAAAAAATTATAATATTGTGTAACACTTAAATAAATAAATAAAAAGTATACATATTTGGTATCAGCGCGTCTGTCGCAACCTTCTCTATAAAAAAAACACATGACCAAACCCCTCAGGTGAACACAACAAAAAAAATATATATAAATACGGTGTCAAAAGCCATTTTTGTCACCTTACATCACAAAAAGTGTAATAGCAAGCGACCAAAATGTCATATGCACCCCAAGATAGTTCCAATCAAACCGACATCTCATCCCGCAAAAAATGAGCTCCTACATAAGACAGTCGCCCAAAAAAAAAAAAAAATATGGCTTTCAGAATGAGAAGGCACTAAAAAATAATTTTTTTCAAAAATGCTGTATTATGTAAAACAGAAACAAAACCCCCCAAAAAGTAGCCAAATTTTGTATTGCCGCGTCCGTAGAAACCTGCTGTATAGAAATAGCACACAATCTAACCTGTTAGTTCAACGATGTAAATAACAAAAAATAAAAACGGTCCGAAAATAGCTATTTTTTTGCAAATTTTCCATTTTAATCAATTTTTCGAGTAACAAAGCAAGGGTTAACAGCCAAACAAATCTCAATATATATTGCCCCGATTCTCTAGTTTGCAGAAACACCCAATATGTGGTCATAAACTGCTGAATGGCTAAACGGCAGGGCGTAGAAGGAAGGGAACGCCATATGGTTTTTGGAAGGCAGATTTTGCTGGACTGGTTTTTTGACACCATGTCCCGTTTGAAGCCCACCTGATGCACCCCTACAGTAGAAACTCCAAAAAGGTGACCCCATTTGGGAAAGTATGGGATAAGGTGGCAGTTTTGTTTGTATTATTTTAGGGTAAATATTATTTTTGGTTGCTCTACATTACAATTTTTTTGAGGCAAGGTAACAAAAAATAGAAATTCTAAAATTCTAAAAATATAAATATTGAGTTTTGCTTGGCTGTTAACCCCTGCTTTGTTACTGGAAAAAGTGGATTAAAACGGAAAATTTTCCAAAAAATCGAAATTCTGAAATTTTATCTCCATTTGCCATTAACTCTTGTGGAAAACCTAAAGGGTTAAAGACGTTTGTAAAATCAGTTTTGAATACCTTGAGGGGTGTAGTTTCTAGAATGGGGTCTTTTTTGGGTGGTTTCTATTATGTAAGCCTCACAAAGTTACTTCAGACCTGAACTGTTCCCTAAAAAGTGGGTTTTTGAAAATTTCTGAAAAATTTCAAGATTTGCTCCTAAACTTCTAAATCTTGTAACGTCCCCAAAAAATAAAATTGCTTTCCCAAAATGATCGATCCATGAAGTAGACATATGGGGAATGTAAATCAATAACTTTTTTGGGCGGTAATACTATGTATTATAGAAATAGAGAAATTGAAACTTGGAAAATTGCAAATTTTTCAAAATTTTAGGTAAATTTGATATTTTTTTATAAAAAAATGAAATTTTTCGACTTTATTTTACCACTGTCATGAAGTACAATATGTGACGAAAAAACAATCTCAGAATGGCCTGGATAAGTAAAAGCGTTTTAAAGTTATCACCACATAAAGTGACACTGGTCAGATTTGCAAAAAATGGCCGAGTCCTTAAGGTGAAATAGGGCCGAGTCCTTAAGGGGTTAATAAATACATGAATGCATTTATATATCTGCCTGAACACTCTTAAGGTCCCCTTATACATTATGCAATTGTTCGCTAAACACACTATTTTCTGGGGGAATCGGTTGTCATTTAACATGTGCAAGTAGCTCCTAACAACAACGGTCAGGGGAGAAAAGGCTCCCAGAAACTGATCTTTGTGTTTTTTCAGGAGATAAGCCATGGCTAAAGGTGTGTGGCAGCATCTTTCTGATCTCTCCCTATTGAAATCACATACATGGTCGGTCAAACCAACCATGTATGTGTATGGTGGAGTAAGGAGAGATAGATGTTGATCATCTATTGAAGGTGTATAGAAACTTTTAGGGTCTGTTTGCATCGGAACATATATTGGGGCAGAATTACTGCTGAAAATGTACCCTTTTGTTTTGCAATTTGTGTCAAATCTGGCGAACATGCTTTGCATAACATTTATCAAGGCTTTTAGATACTTTAAGACACTTTTTACACCTTGCTTAGCAAAGGTGTGTGGCTTCGCAGAATGCGGGCATGGTTTTAAGAGAAAGGGGCGCAACTTAAATTTTACATTTTGCACCAAAGAAGTGCCAGAAAATAGGCGGTGCAAATTTAGACTAGACAGGATGTAGGTGTGCCAGATTTATCATCCAGCGTTAGCCACTGTAATGAATCTGGTGAGGTTTCAGACTGTCTGTCTAAATTTACATTGTCCTACTATTACACAGTATTAGTAAATCTGCCCTGTCTGTAATGAGTGCTGACCAACCATATACTTTAGCAAGTGTATGTTACAAGAAAGGTTTCTTTGTTAAATATGATATAAAATTGAATATTAATTTTTCTTCTTACACAGTTTCACAGACTCATACCTATGTACGTTTGGATTTACATCCCACCATCAAGGACTTTTAGCTCAGCATATAAAATACTTTTAACATGGAACAAGCAAATTATTGTTTATCATTCAAAAGCTTGGCATGTATACACTGATCAATGATTATGAACAAGCATGTAAATGATTGGGGCAATTATAACCCCATGTAAATAGATCTGAGATAGAATCTAATAGTCAAATAGTAACACAGAATATAAAAGCAGATTATTTTACCTTGTCCCTGCTTGCTTCAGAAGTTTCCAGCTACTGACCCTGTAACAAGTTTTAATGCCTTGTTGCTTCATCAGTGAGTTCTCTGGAATTCTCTCTTAACATCCTTCGACTGAGGTAGGTGGAAGCATTATGATAAAGGTTCTCACTTTGTATCTACATGTCTGGAGCTGTATATTTAAATGACTCTCTGCACAGCCCTTCCCACATTAGCAAACCAGAGTCTGATTCAGAGAGTGTCTTGTCTCACCCACAAAGTTTGAAGAAACAGACACAATGCTGCAAGTCTAAAGAAGGCAAGAAGGGAAGAAGAACTGTTTCAAACTACTTTTCAGTAAAGGTCAGTTTTGCATTGGTATTTTCACATTTCTGTGTAGGGTGTTTAAGACATTAGAATTATATCTTCTGATAGAAGAACATTACTCTCAATAAATGCATTGTATAATGTATGAACTGGATGGATGGACGGCAGGCAGGTAGGAAGAGTACATTAAAATTAGCTTTGGCTTACAGTGTGTATGCAAAGCAAAGCCGTTTACAATGTCCTTATAGCACAGTTTTGACCAAGTTGGAGACATATCATGGGTGTAAATATATCATTGCATGTATATTTTAGACTTTGAGCCTTGTTTGTAGGTGCAATTAATCAGCAAGTTACAGGCATCCCATTGGTGGGGTTTTCTCCAGTGAAAGCACTGATTTGAATGCTGTGAGAGGACATCACTTCATCAAAACCAATCAAAGCTATGTAAAATTAAAAATGTTCTTAGAGAGGGCTTCCATAACTAAATTTTATTGATTTTAGTGCTTGTGAATGCAGGGATTCCAAAATGTTATCAAGGGTTAGTTTAGGAAAACCCTTCAACAATTATTTTATTCAAATAAAAAGTCAGAACAGAACAAAAAAACAAGCACATGAAACACTGCCTAAATTAACGCAGTGATTATAAAGTTTTATAAACCACTCTAATTCAATTTCACAAGCAGGATTGCCCAAAGATCACTCCCATATCATGACAATTAAACAGAACAGTACATACAATGAGAATTCATAATAAGTCTCTAACTTTTAACTAGAGAATAAAAAAAATTGTGATAGGATCTGGATCCAGAAATTATTATTTTTTACGCTATAAAACTTCCTTCACAGTTGTGGTTTGGCATTGTGCCCTTCCTCCTGCTGTTGGCACTGAAATGTGCATAAAGAATGAAAACTTCAGCGGCAATTCTTATTTTACACTAAGCCACTCCTCTATCTCTGCCCAGAGCATAACTATACTCACCCAGTGCCACTTACCTAATAAAATCTATCATAGGATACACTGTGATACCAATATACCTTGCAATAAACCAACTGGTTCTACCTCATCCAGGGTGTCACTGGAGTGTTGGTATTATGTTATGCACTGGATCCGGAACAAGGCCCAATCTGGGCTTTATGGCAGAGTGACAAGTAATAAGCTTCTCCTAAGTAGGACACATGAAAATCCACCTGGAGTTTGAAAAAAAAAAAAAAAAAAACACCTAAAGGAACCTTAGACTGTAAGAAACAAGATTCTCTGGTCTAATGAAACAAAGGCTGAACTTTTTGGCCTAAGCACCTAAGTTTCTAAGCATCATATCTGGAGGAAACTACATACTCATCATACTCGATTCAATACCATCCATTCATCCATAGTGTTGGCAGCATCTTGTTGTGGGGGTGTTTTTCAGCGGTTGGAAAATGGAGACTGGTCAGAGTTGAGGGAAATGGAACAAAAGACAGATATATTAATGAAAACCTGATCCAGAGTGCTCTTCATCTCAGCAAGACATAGACCATAAGCACATAGCCGAAAAAACAAGGGCGTGGCTTAGGGACTACCATGTCAATGTGCTTAAGTGGCCCAACCACAGCCCTGACTTAAATTTAAACCCAAATGAATCTCTGGAGAGATCTAAAACTAGCTGTCCACCGACAGTCCCCATCCAACCTGACAGAGCTTGAGAGGATCTGGGCATTATAACCAAGAAGACTGGAAGCTGAAAATGCTACCAAAGGTGCTTAAAATAAGTACTAAGGAGGTAATTTATTAAACAGTAATATGCCTAAATTAGGCATATTTCTTGCGCAAATTGCGCTACAATCTGCAAATTCTCCCCATTCACGCAAGGTCTAAAAAAAGTGGGTGTAGCTGTGGATTTGCTGTTGTGGATTTCCGTGCGACAAATTGGTACCAGCAAAGAGAATGAGTTTTCAGCAATGTCACATGTGGCAGAAAAAAACCTGCAGAAGAAACTGACCTTTGGTGCGGATTTTAAATCTACAGCTCTTCAATTTAGGGCGCATTTAAATGCTGCGGATTTTGTTGTAGAATTTTCCGCTACTGAAAATCAGTTCCATTCATCTGAATGGGACTTGCAGAAATCCATGTGCTTGTCACCCCATTCAAATGATTAGAGCTTATTTTAAGTTGCGGATAATTCTGCAACACGATGAAGGCTACCTTAGGGCTCATGCACATGAACGTATTTTTGGCCCACATCGGATCCGAATGCAGTCGGATGCAGACCCATTTACTTCAATGGGACCACTGCTGCAAATAAAACCACATAAAACTTCTCCAGCGTCAATGAGTTACTGTCTGATAGGTCTAGTAGTTTTTTTCCCCCAGACTTCTAAATGAATAATTAAAGGAAAGAAGAGGCTTGCCTCCTATGTATTCACAGGTGTTGATGGAATTTCAATGAGTCATCACTAGTGTTTTGACTCAACCATAACCTGAAAACAAGAGTAGTGAAACACCTTATGGGTGGTGTCGCACACAGCATCTGGTGCAGTTTTTGGTGGATATAATGTGCGACTGAGCATATTTGACAGATTTGACTAAGGGCTCATGCACATGACCCATGTATTTTGCAGTCCGCAAAAAATGGATCTGCAAAAAATACGGATGACGTCTGTGTGCATTCCGTATTTTGCGGAACGGAACAGCTGGTCCCTAATGGGACAGTCCCATCCTTGTTTGTAATGCGGACAATAATAGAACATGTTCTATCTCTTTGCGGAATGGACATTCGGAAACGGAATGCACACGGAGTAACTTCCTTTTTTTTTTTGGTCCAATTGAAATGAATAGTTCCACATAAGGTTCCCAAATAAAACGGAGCTGACACGGAAAGAAAATACTTTTGTGTGCATGAGCCATAATCCTAAGGAAACTTTTTCACACCTGTGGGGGATCTGTACTTGAGGCTACAAAACTAAGCTGCTGACCCAGGCATATCAAATACCAGTGCATGATACCAAGGGGACTGGCAGAAACATGGTCAGAGAGCAAGCCAAGGTTAGGACAAAGACAAAGCTTGTGAAATATAGAAAACAGACAAAGGTCAGGACAGGCAGCACAGGCTCAAATACAGTAAGGTAAAGGTCTGGCACAAGAAGTCAGAATACCCAATAAGCAAACCTTTGCAGGAACTAGACAAGCTAATAACTAAATAACAAATTAATTGTATATGAATCAAATTTATTATGAATTTCACAAAAGATTCAGAATTTTGGTAAATCCGAAACTTTTGTGATTCATCTCTCAAAATGGTGGCCACCATTTTAAACATAAGAAAACAGAGAAGAAGACACCTGCCACCAAAAAGGTTTAATTTTTTAACAATTTTTTTTATTAAAAAAAAAAATATGATTGGGCAATGTGTTATTACACGCCCCCAACAATGCTTTTACACATATCCATATATTTTACTGTCACTTTGACATTACTAATGCTGTCTATGACTTGAAAGGGGTTTGATACAGTCCTACGAGACTGGAGACATACACAAATTTTGAGGGGAATTGGGGCACTTTCAATTCAGACTAAATTTATTCAGACTAGATCAAGGCTGACCCGAAATGAATTTGGGAAAATTTACTAGAAACGTTTTGTTCAGGTACCTTTCCATCGGAAATGGCTACATACTTACCCCAGGGAAAGCTGTCATTGGATGGGTACAGATTACCCTGTGCATGTGCTGGCCTTTTAAGACCTGGGAGTTTGTACCAGCCTGAAAAGGAAGTGGGGATGGCCATGAGTGGCATGAAGTTTGGTGCAACAGGAGGGGTGAGTACTCTGGCAGCTATGCTCACCAGGAGAAGGGAGATGCCACCAGATATGCCCGCTGGCATTAAAAGTCCTTTCTTTATATTCCTTATTCCCTTTCTACCAACTTCTGGATTTGGCTCAAGAACTGCATCAAAAACAGCCCCCAAAAAATTTGTGATTGGTCTTGAGTTCAAGAAGTATATCAATTTCATTAAACTCACAGAACTGTAGTAAAAACAAGTTCATCAAATCACTGGTTTCACCAACACCCATTTTATGTTTTGCCCTCTCAGCTTTGCTCTTGAGTAGAGATGAGCGAATCGAGGATGATGAAGTGGAATTCGATCCAAATTTCAGTAATTATTCGATTCGCACCAAATCCGAATTTCCTCGCGATTCATGGTAATGAATCACATTTTTTCTTAAAATGGCTGCTGCATATGTGAGGACATGGAGAAAGGAACTCTGGGAAGGCGAGATCACCTATAATGCCATGCATGCCATGCAGGGTCCCCCTACTGTTAGATATCTAAGTAATCCCCCCCCCCCTAGTCTCACCAGAGCTCAGTGACAGGCCAGAATCAAGACGTTCTGTGTGGGCGGAGGAACCCCAGCCTTGGCCTGCACTTGCTCTAGGCTGCAATGCCCAAACATCCGACTGGGTGACTGGGTCTTCTGCTGCATCTGACCCACAGGCTCTGACCTCAGCTGCCAGACTACAGGAGCTCCCAGCACCCTCCTATTAAAGCACCTAGTAAGTCCATCTAGTAAGAAGCATGCAGCAGTGTCTGTGTGGGAGGGGGTGCAGGGCTGCTGGGGTCACACTCTCATTGCTGCAGCCCTGCACTGCCCTCAATTACTGATGATCACTGACCTGTGGGTTCCCACTGTCAGCTCTGTGTTTTCCCTGTGCCCCCTATGCCTCTGTGGGAGCTCCTTGTGACCTGTGCACTCCCTGTGACTGCAGGGCACAACAAAACGACATGCTCGTGTGGTGCTTGTGACGTGGCCATGCTGTGTTCAATTACCACATGGCTGTCTGGGCCATAGAGGGTTCTAGATAAACTAATAAAGACAACATTGTTTAGGTGGTCTGCATTGTTAATGAAGGGGGGGGGGCGTTGGAGTATAGATTGAGAACCTGAGTCCAAATTAGCAGTGTCAGATACCCCATAACAGTGTGTCATCCACAGATCCCCATAACAGTGTGTCCACCACAGTTCCCCCATAACAGTGTGTCACCCACAGGTCCCCCATAACAGTCTGATATCCACAGGTCCCCCCATAACAGTGTGACATCCACAGATCCCATATAACAGTGTCCTCCACAGTTCCCCCATAACATTGTGACATCCATAGGTCTCCAATAACAGTGTGACATCCACAGGTGCCCCATAACAGTGTGACATCCACAGGTCCCCCATAACAGTGTCTAACCCACACAATCCCCATAACAGTGTGACATCCACAGATCCCATATAGCAGTGTGTCATCCACACGTTCCACATAAGGGTGTCCTCCACAGGACCCCCATAACAGTGTGTCATCCATAGATCCACCATAATTGTGTCCTCCACAGATCCTCCAAAACATTGTCATCCACAGGTCCCCTATAACAGTGTGTCATCCACAAGTCCCCCATAACAGTGTCCTCCACAGATCCCCCATAACATTGTGACATCCACAGGTCCCCCATAACAGTGTGACATCCACAGGTCCCCTATAACAGTGTGACATCCACACGTCCCCCATAACAGTGTGCATGCGCAGCACTATCTCCATTCACTGCTATAGAATTTCTAAAAATAGCAGAGCCAGTGGTCAGCTATTATCAGAACACTTATAGCATAATGGAGGATGACCGCGCATGAACATTGTGCTCTCCCTTCACTTCAGGGGCCAGAATGGGACAGCTCCTTTTTTCACCTTGCGGTTTTATAAACTACACCATGGAAAAACAGCGCCCAGGCTATTCATAACTCCTGGTCCATGTCCACAATTCCCATTGAAAAAGTGAATAAATGAAAATCCACGCCAAAACTGCATCAAAATGTGTTTTAAAAGTTAGTCAGACAAAAAAAAAACGCGATTCTACATTAGGTTTTTTTAAGCACAGAAAATAATCTGTGTGAACATACCCAAAGATGCTGCAGGATCAGCAGCTTACAGTTGAAAGGCTAGAGATATAATGTGGCATTGTACACTCAGCTGCTGTGGTTTCAACCGCTGTCCGTGCCTACAAAGTTCTATCAAACTGCTAGTCCAATATTTCAGGATTTGGGGCCCCACTTTCAATTTTGCCCAGGGTAACACCTTTCACAGCATTTATGTAGAACAGGGTTCGGTAGGGGAGGTTACAGCCTGGGTAATAAGAACAATCCTATTACACCTTCCTTGCTACACTGACTGGGGATCCAAATAGGCATTATACAGCTCTGTAATTCCAGCAAACCGGTCTTGTTATTGGGCTGCAAGTGGTGTTTGATGCAGTCATTAACAGGGTTTATTACAGGGAAATATTTCTACAGTACGTCTTATTTGCCCTTGTGCGGTGCAGTTATATGTTGTAAAGCCCTTTTTGCCGTGTACTAGTGGCAAAAGAAAAATACTTTTGCCGTTCAGCAGTGTAGTTATATGTTGTAAAGTCCTATTTGTTTATTAGCTTATTTTCCGTTGTGTGGTGAAGTGAGAAAAATACAGACTTTTCTGGGGTGATTTAATTTCCTGTATTTATTTATTTATTTGATCTAACACTCTGTGGGTCACTCTGTGGTCTCCTCATGTTGCTGCTACCTCCACACTATGTCACCTTGCCAGTCTGTGGTCTCCTGATGTAGCCGCCACCTCCAGACTCTGTGATTGCGACACTCTGTGGTCTCCTCATGCTTCTCTCACCTCACCACTATGTCATTGTGCCACTCTGTAGACTTCTCATGTTGTTCCCACCCTTCCCGCTTCATGACTTGGCCCTTATTTTGCCTTTCGGCCTGGCTGACATCATCATTTATTTGACTTTTCTTCTGTCAGAAGGAAGAAAAAATTAGATGCACAACATATCCTGTCTGTGTAGCAGCTGTAAGGCCTGTATGATCCCATCAGAATTGGCTTCTGATTTAGTAGCCAAAAGAAGGAGTGGGTATAAAACACAGAAGACATGAAAATATTCCATTCATATGTTATCTCTGTTTTAGATCCACTTCAGTTTTTTTGGGCATTAGCAATACTGATGGATTATTGACCAAATGCTGACCGAGGGAAGGCATATGCTCCACAGACAGGATCCGTTTTTTGGGGGTTATTGTCAGTGACCTCAACACAAACTTACTGATGACACCCTCTCCACTATGTCGGGGGGCTCTACTTGTATAAGCGTTTAATAGAACAGGTTCTGTAGACATCTATGTGGAATCAGCTGCTGACGGTGTAAAAGTAGTGTGCCTCTTCTTTACATTAACATCGACCTGAAAAGCTGAGTTCATACTTAAGTTATTTGGTTAGTTTTGGCACCGTGACTGCCCAAATCAGTGAAGTGTGCAGTGATTCTAATAGAGACGCCTGTCGTCTGCATGTCATGCTGACTCACAGTATTATTTCACTACCAAAGCACACTCCCTATGCATGTTACTGCAAGGCACAGTGTTCCACACCACTATAAAGGCTCTCAGCAGCCAGGAAATAGCCATTTTTTAACGCAATTCGCAGCACGAAAATTTGAATGGAAGCAAATCTTTTCGGAAAATTCGGCGAACTGGCCGAATCGAATTTTTGAGAAATTCGCTCATCTCTACTCTTGAGAAATTGCAACGTTCCCCTTTTCGCTCACTTCTCAGACTTTGTTGAGGAGAATAAGACATTTATTTTGTTCTTCCTATACATCTACTAAGCGCAGTGACTGGAGGCCCAGCAATTTCGGCTTGAAAACAGACCACTAAATTAAAGCGGAAATTATGAAAACTATATGGAAATTGCTCATAAATAGAGTTGAGCCAACCCGAACTGTATAGTTCGGGTTCGTACAGAACTTTACAGTTTTTCGCACCCGGACCCGAACATTTCCGTAAAAGTTTGGGTTGGGGTTCGTTGTTCGGCGATTTCCTCCCGCTTTTTGAAAGGCTGCAGGGCAGCCAATCAACAAACGTTTCACTACTTTGCCCTAAGAAGCCATCACAGCCATGCCTACTATTGGCATGGCTGTGATTGTCTAAGTGCAGCATGTGACGCAGCCTCTATTTTCCCAGCCTCTATTTCTTCCCTAATCTCTCCCTGAGAGCACCAGCAGCAACAGGTTGCTCTCAGGAAGAGATTAGGGAAGAAATCTGTTGAACTTGGTGGTGTTCTTCAAAATACAGCAATTATTGAGGGTGTTATGCTACATATTTGTACCCAGCCCTGAGCCCAGTGATACTGCAAAATAATTTTTAATCCATCTGTTACTGAGGTGAGGTTCGGCGGCCATTTTAGCAACTGCAGTGTCCTTGGAACTGCATGTGACCTGCATGTGTGCCAGCCTGCCATGGACATCAGTCTAATTATTTTTTGGTACCTCAGTGGAGGAAAAATTCCCTTTTCTGGCAGGTCAAGTTCCCCTATATTACCTATTTTATAATTTTGGGGTGACATAGTGCATTTCTGTAGTTGGGGGATAAACCCGTACTGTCTTACTACAGAGCACGTTTGCATACACCGCTGAGAAACCTATTTTAAAATTTTGCGGTGACATAGTGTTGAGCGCGAATATTCGAATAACGAATTTTAATCGCGAATATCTCAACTTCGAGAATTACCTGCCTGCTTCTTGCTTATTGGCCAATGTGAGAAGGCTGCAATATCTAGTGAATTTGAATATTCTTCATTATTTAATATAGTTTATGTTATGCGAAAAATCGGCAATAAAATAATGCTATATTCGCAAACTACAAATATAGCGCTGTAATCTACATATTCGACAATTCTATAAAGCCACGCCAACCCAATAGGAAAGGGGCTTAACACCCTTACGCGATTCGATTAACGCACATATTTAATTGAAGATTTTTCGCATAACATAAACTTTATTAAATAATGGAGAAAATTCAAAATCAGTAATAACTCATTACTGATTTAGAATATTCTTCATTATTTAATATAGTTTATGTTACATGAGAAATTGGTAATTAAATATGCGCATTAATCGAATTGCGTAAGGGTGTTAAGCCCCTTTCCTATTGGATTGGCTTGGTAGAATTGTCGAATATGTAGAATATAGTGCTATAATTGCTTTATTCTACATATTCGACAATTCTACCAAGTCAACCTAATAGAAAAGTTGCTTAACGCCCTTACGCAATTCGATTAATGCGCATATTTAATTACCGATTTTTCGCATAACATAAACTATATTAAATAATGAAGGATATTCTAAATCAGTAATGATTTCCCTATCCACATTTGTTTTCAGGGCACTTGTCTTGCTCTTACCCACATTTTGCTGCCTTTTGCAGCCCTCTAGCCCTTTCCATGATTCTTTTAGAGCCATTTTAGTGCCCCAAAGTTCGGGTCCCCATTGACTTCAATGGGGTTTGGGGTCAAGTTTGGGTCAAGTTCGGGTCCAGAACTTTGAGGGGAAGTTGAGGGGAACTCGGCGAACCCCAACTTCCAGGTGTTCGCTCAACTCCATCAGGGACGCCTGAGGTGTGTACCAGTCTATTTACATTATTTGTGCATTTCCTCCCATCACTTAATTACCTGGATACTGCAGATCAACATATATTTAGCTAAAGAATTCCTAATAATGTAATGGCTAAAGGAGTATTAGCCTGTTAAAAAAAAATAACGCATGAAGAAGTAGTTCTTGGGATGATGATATATGTAAGTAATTATAATATAAGAGAGAAAGAAGCTTATTGTGGAAAACTGTACAATAGAAAGGAGGCTCTAGTGTCCTGTTGGGCGCCCTCTAGCCTGGATGCAAGATGAGATACAGTTGGGCATGGAGGCATACGGGTTTCATATGGTATCCTGTAGCACATTTGCCTACAAATGTTAAAGCTGGGCCTGTAGATCCTGCACACTCCTAGATTGCTGAAGTTGGCATGCCTGCTGGTCCCATAAATGCTTGATTGGCAATAAATCTGGTGACTGGGCAGGTCAAGGAAGTGTAATCTGGTGAAGACATTCCTGGGAAACCCTTGCTGTGTATGGGAGAGCATTATCCTGATGCCAGTTCGAAGCGCTGCCAAGTAAGGCAACATATGTGACTGCAGGATATCCTGCACATATTGCTGAGCTGTTAGTGTTCCTTATATCACTACTAGGTGTGGCTCACTGTCATATCCGATGGCTCCCAGATCATCACAACAACAATTGAAGTAGTGTGTCACTTCCAGAACAAGGTAATATTGAAATGTTCACTAAAAAAGTTCTCCATACTGGAACCTGGCTGTAGTTGGACACCATACAGAACCTTGATTAATTGCTAAAGATGATATGATTCCAGTCCATAGCAGTCTAAGTTTGTTGTTGACACCACTGCAAATGAAGATGCCAGTGGAAGTTTGTAAATACCCAGGTTTAGGGTTCAAGCAGTATAACTGCTTGCTGGTGGTAGAAGTATGGGGGATATGCTGAAGCTTTTCGACCAGTCAACCAACCAGATAGGAAATTGTGTGTAGCAGGTTATATCTGCAAACAAATGAACTGAGCAGTATGTGTGAATTTTAATACAGGGAAAATGCCACAAAAAATCTTATAGGGAGAGTGAGTTTTTGGATCTGTACTGGAGAGTCCCCTCAGGTTGGGTTTTCCCCTGAATGCATGAAATTGAGAATAATAAATGGAGAGTCCTCCATAATAACAAGAACTGTGTTAAGGAAGCGCACTAGTGTTATATATTCTGCACACACACACTGAGCCCTTATGCATATCTAACTCACATATATATACACCTATCAACTATATATATATATCACACATTTAGGTGCCTTAGGGTGAAGGTACTAATTATATAACAGAACCAAATACTCTACAGTTTAAAATACTTCTGCAGGGTCAATAAATATTCTGGTTCATCACGTGCAATGAAATACCCTTTACATCAGGAGTGCGCAACCGGCGACCCGCAGGCAGCATGTTGCCAGGGTTTTCAGCCCCCATCCTGCTGGGTAGAAACACAGCTCTCAGCTGGGTTTATGCCACCGAGTGCCACACTGAGCTGGATTGCAAGAAAGCAGGAGCAGCTTGACTCTTCGGCTGTCAGTGACAACGGGGAAGCCAAGGCGAAGACAGAAACGGTTTATCGCTACTTCTGCCTTCTCCCCAGATAGATTAGCACTATGTACTTTAGACCCGGTGATCACGTGATCATCGCATGTCTCGGGGGCTGAGCGCAGCAGAGCTGCAGGGTCAGTAGACCCTGATCAGCTATGTGTATGTCCAAAGCTCCCACAGGAGGCTAGTTTCCCCTGTAACTGGGGCTTTTTTGCAGGTAAGTATAAATCTTTGGTCTCAAGGGCCATGCTGCAATTTTTACAAGGAAATCCCTTTAAGCTTCTGTTACATTGCATAATATTCAGCCAATTACAGGGAACAAGTGTGCATAGGAACGCTCATTTTTGAGCAATCACTCGTTTGTTGGCTGATGTGCATATGAATATCGTCAGTACCTCTCTGTGTAATCAGTGGTGGGCTACTGATGATTAATAGAACTGAATTATAGAGGAATGACTGTGGTAGTTATCATTCCTCTCCATTCACTTTGCATCAACATGTGTAATAGGCCGATGCAAAGCAGCACTAATCAACTTTATTTTATATTTTTATTGCGGTTCCTTGAAATAGAGCAATGTGACAATGTGGCTCTCAGACCAAAAATAGGTTATGCACCCCTGCTTTACTTCAAGATATTTTATGAATACTGGAATGGATTAATATATAACTCAAAAGCAATAAATGGATGCCTTGTATATGAGGACCTAAATATACAGGTACAAATTTCGGATTATTGCACCCCTGCATAATTATTTAGCACAAATCACATTCCTGTATATCAGCAATAACACTAATCTGGTGGTTGCCTGATAATTTTAGGTCACTTGTTTGGGATTTAATTAATTTAGTCCAAAAATGTTTTGTTTTACTGATGATACTGGGTGGTCTAAAGTGGGAACTTATGGCCATTTGTCTACCTGTCAATCATCTCTCACCCAAAATGTACATACCCAAAAGTACCCTCTGAAAGGCTTTATGTAGGGCAACAGGGAGTAAGCACTTTTACATCCTCTTGTGGCAAGACTCTAATAAGACCACATGTGTAATCATTCACATGTTTGCCTAAGGCATTTCTATCTGGGTGCGCTATTTCTTTTTGTTAATGAATGTATACAGTGTATTATTTGTAGGTTATTCATTAGAATGGTATTTGAATAAAACCATCTAACAGAGGTCACATGCAATGATAATGTTTGGGAGTACTGCAGTCACCATCCAGACCACCCCTAGTGAACCCAAAATCTGCTACCAGCCTTCTGAAACCTCTTCAGGTAGTATGAAACTAACGCTACCCCTAGGTATATACCACGGCCCCCCACGAGGCAGCATGGATTTGTCTGCTCTGCAGGATATGTCTGCAGAGCTTGATAACAAAATATTGGTGAAGGGAAACTATAATTGCAGCCCTTTCAGAATGACCAAGGAGATAAAAGAGAAGCAAGCGAGGTCAAATAACCAGGAGAGACAAAGATGATGAGTGCAGTACATGAGAGTTTAAATCCAGGAGAGTAGTTGTGAGCAGAATCAGCAGCCACAAGAATAATCCAAAAAAGAAAACTTAAGAACCTACTGTACAACAACCTCATAATAATCCAAACATTGTCCCCAGACCAAATATATCACATGCTAAACCAAAAAAGAAAGCTCATGGGACTATAACTCCAAAATATATGATAATCTTCATTTCATCAAAATATATAACTTTATTACAATAAATAGGAAGGAACGGCACGATGGAAATAGATACAGAAAATATTACATGAGGGACATAAATCAGATAAAGCACTCCATGTCATAATAGCCAGGTATAGGCCAAAAGCAGATATATTAAATTACATATACATAGCTGAGTACATAAGAAATGTGAAAGGCCCCAATTATTGCACTCCACCAGGAAGACCGAAACCCGGGACAAATATATTAAGCAAAATATATAAAAAGCTGACTACATAAATAATATTCCACTCAACCAGGGCAACACAGATTATAAACCCAAGGTAGATATATCAAGCTGAATATATAAAGCTGAGTGCATGAACAGTAGTCCACTGAACTAGGGCAACACAAATTATAACTCAGAACAAGACTCTCAAGCTAAGTATAGCATGATGAGAATTCTAATTGAGCTGAATATATGAAGCTGAGTATATCAATAATACAGGAAGGCCTATAAAGCTGAATATATTAAGCTGAGTACATACAGTAAGTGATAAAGGAGGCTCTAAGTATTAGACTCTACCCAGTGGTGTAACTAGAGTGTTATGGGCCCCGGTGCAAACTTTGGATTGGCCCCCCCCCCCACCCCCCCCAATTTATACAAAGAGGCGGCAAATTTTTTCTACACTAAAGCCAATGCATGGCTACACTCAACGAGTATAACTAATAAAATCTGGTCCTACCTCATCCAGGGTGTCACTGGCGTCGGAGTGATGTCCACTGGATCCAGAACAAGGTCCCTGTGGGGAGAAAAAAATAATAATCACATATGGAAGGGATGGTGACTGCTCCTGTGAAATCACCAGCAGGGGGCGCTGTGCTGGCCTGTAAGACTGAGCCATGTCAATGTATAGCAGGGTAATCTAGGACATTTCCCCTAAGTGCTACCACACAGTACTAATGCCCACATTGTGGCCCCTCACAGTAATGAAGCTCACCTTGTGGTCCCTTCACAATAGTTATGTCCTTCTTGTGGCCCCTCACTGCAGTTATGCCCACCTTTGTCCCTGTCACAGTAGAAATGCCCAGATATGTGCCCCCTCACCGTATATATGCCCAGATATGTGCCCCCTTACAGTAGTTATGCCATATTATGTGCCCCCTCACAGTAGTTATGCCAGATTATTTGCCCCCCCACAGTAGTTATGCCCAGATATGTGCCCCCTCACAGTAGTAATGCCCATATATGTTTCCCCTCACATTAGTAATGCCCAGATATGTGCCCCCTCACAGTAATAATGCCCAGATATGTGCCCCCTTACAGTAGATATGCCCAGATATGTGCCCCTTCACAGTAGTTATGCCAGATTATGTGCCCCCTCACAGTAGTTATGCCCAGATATGTGCCCCCTCACGGTAGTAATGCCCTGATATGTGCCCCTTCATAGTAGTTATGTCCAGGTATGTGCCCCCTCACAGTGGTTTTGGCCAGATATGTGCCCACTCACAGTGGTTATGCCAGATTATGTGCCCCCTCACGGTAGTTATGCCCAGATATGTGCCCCCTAACAGTAGTTATACCAGATTATGTGCCCCCTCACAGTAGTTATACCAGATTATGTGCCCCCTCATAGTAGTTATGTCCAGATATATGCCCCCTCACAGTGGTTATGCCAGATTTTGTGCCCCCTCACAGTAGTTATGTCCAGATTATGTGCCCCCTCACAGTGGTTGTGCCAGATTATGTGCCCCCGCACAGTAGTTATGTCCAGATTATGTGCCCCCTCACAGTAGTTATGCCCAGATATGTGCCCCCTAACAGTAGTTAAACCAGATTATGTGCCCCCTCACAGTAGTTATACCAGATTATGTGCCCCCTCACAGTAGTAATGTCCATATTATGCGCCCTCTCACAGTGGTTATACCAGATTATGTGGCCACTTTTGTGCCCCCTCATGCTTGTTGTGCCCCCCCCCCCCCCTTTGACTTTAGTCTGCAGCTTTATGGCTGGGGAAGAAAAATCAAAAAAAAAAAACACACACTTACCTTCCCTGATGTCACGCACCCACACTGACATCCTGCAGGCTGGCTGTGCTGGAGGCTCATCCCACAGCCAGCAGCTCATTGTCCAGGAGCTCTCAGGGAGCGGAGAGAGCTCCTTGCTTCATGCTGGAGAGGACAGTCCGGCAGTTATAACTGCCGGGTGAGTAAGCGCCCCCCTCGCGCACACACCTCTGCCCCCTCTTCTATGTGCACAAGGGGAGGGACGCATAATATACAGGCTTGAAGAGCGCTCTGACGGGGCCCGGCATTGTCCCTGTACTTCATGCTGGGCCCTGTCAGAGCGGGCCTCCTCCCCCAACGGGCCCGTCCCTGACTCTACCTCAAGCTAGATATATGATGCTAGGTATATAATCAAATGCAAAAAAGACAGATTGCTATATTCTGCCAAAAGAGTAGTAATATAATTGGCCCATGTGCTCTATGGAACATACACAGATAAAATAACAAACTATATTTAATCAAATGTTCCACACAGCGCATCCAATATAAGAAAGAATAACTAGCTACTAAGGAGGAAAAGACATATAAGCCTACAACAACCTACCCACAGATATGGTTTACAATACACTGAGATATTACCCCATGCACTAGCACCTCGACATGTGTTTTGCCCCTCAGGCTTCACCAGGAGTTGTTTATTGTAAAAAATCATCTTTTACAATCACTTAGTATTATTATATATTTTTGAGTTATAGTCCCGTGATATTTCTTTTTTGGTTTATAATCCAAAAAACAAGCCAGAATAAAAAAAAAAATACAAACAAAACTGACGTCCTGTATATAGTAAATTGCACAGTACAGAGCATAGGGAAGACAAATGTAATACCAGGCAATGGTGACAGGAAACAGCTGTCTTAAATCTCTTGCCTAGCTCTATGATTAGTCACAGAGACAGAAGTCTGATTTGTTTTGGTTCTAGTCACACTGACTGGTCCAGCTCTATCTCAGGCTGTATAGATGCTAGAGATGTTAACCAAGTGATATCAGGTATTATCTTTCCAGTACAGTCTTGGATGTGAAGTGAACTCCTAACAGGTAGACTTTACCATCACCTAAACCAAGCAAATCTTCAGGGCCCAGAGATCAGAGGCCCCCTGCTGGCCATAATTGGTTGGCTGAAACCAAGGGCTGGTTCAGTTCAGCATTTTTTGGGTGGATTTGCTGGTTTTGTGACTTAAATCTGCCACTTTCAACCTAATGTGTATCGCTGAATGTACAAAACAATTACATTTATAGTAATGTCTTACAGTTAAATACTGTAGGCATTTGGAGTTGTAGTTATTATATTATTATGTATATATTGTTATGTATATTATTTTGCTTTTTATAATTGTTCAACATTTATCTATATTGTCTACTAAATTTATTTTAATTCATTTCCTTTCAGCATGAATTCAAAAGTTGGGCTGATTTTTGCTTGGCTTTTCAATGCAGAGCTCTGGACTTTTACATGTAAGTACATGTGACAAGATGCTACTGATTTGTAGGCATATGAAGTGCAAATGTTGTAAATATAGGTATCATATTATATTTGGGATTAGGGCACCATTTTCTTTTTATAGATTTCCAATTTCTTCATTGACCAGAGCCTCATAAAGTGTTAAAATCCGGTCGCTGTAGCGGGACTTTGTTCTATGCATTTCCTAATGAGAGTGATAGAAGTCTTCTATACATGGTTTGTCTGGGTTACCTGGTAGCAACTTTCAGGGCAGCCATACTTGTATGCTCCCAGCTGGCCCACTGGTAGCCATTAATAACCCTGACCAACCTTCTTGACTACCCTGGTACTTCCAAATATAGCAACACAACTAGTGATGAGCGGCAGGGGCAATATTCAAATTCATGATATTTCGCGAATATTCGTCATATATTCGCGAATATTCATATTTGAGATTATTCTATTTATTGTGAAAAATTGGCAATGTAATATTCACATAATGCGAATATTCTAAAACACGAATATATAGCACTATAAAATATAGTGCTATATGTTAGTTTTTAGAATATTCGTCTTTTTTTCCCAATTTAATTTGAACAGTCATTGGCCCAAAAGCAACTTAAGCAGGGAGGAATCATGACTTCAGATGGAAAAAAATTACGAATATTCTCGAATTCAATTGACCCACAATTCAGTAATAATGACTCATTACTGATTTAGAATATTCTTCATTATTTAATATAGTTTATGTTATGCAAATGTGCGCGTTAATTGAATCGCGTAAATTACGAATATTGCACTATATTCTACATATTCGACAATTCTACCAAGCCAACCTAATAGGAAAGTTGCGTAACACTCTTACGATTCGATTAACACGAATATTTAAATGAATATTTATCGCAAAACATAGACTATATTAAATAATGATGAAAATTCTAAATCAATAATAACTCATTATTGATTTAGAATTTTCTTCATTATTTAATATAGTTTATGTTATGCAAAAAATATTTAATTAAATATGCGCTTTAATCAAATCGCGTAAGGGCGTTAAGCAACTTTCCTATCGGGTTGGCTTGGCTTCGCAGAATTGTCGAATAGGTAGAATATAGCATTATATTCTACATATTCGACAATTCTACCAAGCCAACCCAATAGGAAAGTTGCTTAATGCCCATACGCGATTCGATTAATGCACATATTTAATTACCGATTTTTCACATAACAAACTATTTTAAATAATGAAGAATATTCTAATTCAATAGATATTGCAGCCTTCTCACATTGGCCCACAAACACGAAGCAGGCAGGTAAAGGGTTCAGATGAAAAAAAAAAATGGACGAATATTCGTTTTTACGAATATATATCACTATATTCTAAATATTAGCAAATTCTCGAAGTTGAGACATTCACGATTAAAATTCGCTATTTGAATATTCGCGCTCAACACTACTGTGTACCCCCACTGATGAGCTGCTCGGCAGTTAAAGGGGCTCTCCATTTTCTGGCTACAGAACTTCTATGAGAACAGCACAGAAAATTGTCTCAACAAGAGAACATGGCTTATGAAATATAGCACGTTATCAAAAAAGGATGTATTAGTTATTGTGTGATGTGGTCAATAAACCACCTCCCCCACTGAGCATGTGAAGTGTTGCAATCCCACTTTACAGAGCAAACACCAAAACTGTAATCAAAAGGGTGGAAAGGTCGGAAGGCTAGTCTGTTACCTGGCCTGGTAAAGATTAGACTAACCTGTTACCTGGTCTTCTAAACCTCACTTAACCTGTTCTTTCACCTTTACTCCCTACCCCTTCTGTTGTTCTATTCAGACCCGACCAAGACTCCCTAAAGCCACCAGTCATGTGACCATTGCGACTTTCCATGCCAATGCTTTAAAACTTGCAATTCAGCCCCTTGTCCCACATGACTCCACTTATGGTTCCCAGTTTATCCATTTTTTTAAAGGTAGCACTTGTAATTATTTGTAGAGATTAGCCAGGGACATAGCTGAAGGCTCATTGGCCTTTTTTAATTTATTTTATGCACTTATATAGCACTACTATATTCTGCAGCGCTTTACAGACATTAGTATCAAGCTGCCCCAATGGGCCTCTCAATCTAAGTTCCCTATCAGTATGTCTTTGAAGTGTGGGAAGTAACCGGAGTACCCAAGGGAAACCCATGCAAACACAGGGAGAACAAACAAACTTCATGCAAATGTTGACCCCAGCGCTGCAAGGCACCAGTGGTAACCACTGATCCACCGTGCCGCCCCTAAGAGTTCAGCTTAGGCCTCCCATTCCCTCAGTGCTTTGTGGCAAGGGACAGAGGTGCACCTAGCCTTTCTTCTGCCTGAGGCAAAAATTGAAACGGCACCCCCATGTCAAATTCTCAACCTAACCCCTTCCCTCCAGCGATACTGTTAAAGACATGCTTGGAAAACATTATATACAGCGCAACAAAACATACAGTGTAATACAGCACCAGATGCCTCTTATATCCAGTGATGTCTCCTCTGATGTAGATATTCTTTTTCCTCATCTTACCCTTTCAGACCAGACCACTATGATGATTTCTTTCAGCCATCTTAAATCTCTGCAGAGTTTGACAAACAGACATCTTAGTTTCCTACTTTTCCATCATCCTCCTACCTCCTGAACACCCCCTCCTGCCACCCCCAATTTTGTGCCTGCTTTACTCCCCAATAGTATAGGGAAAAAACAGCCCCTCTGAAAATACTAGTACCATGCAGATAGTGCCCCCTTAATTTATTGGCACACAGTAAATAGTGTCCCTGACAGTAATAGTGGTGTAAACGTCCCGCCAATAGTAATAAATGTCTACTAGAGTGCATAGTTAACAGTGCCCCCATAGTTAATAGTGCCCCCAAAAATAATAACACCCCCATTGTGCCCCAGAAGTAATAATGCCCTCATAGTGCCCATATTTGTAATCATGTTCCCTATAGTACCCCAATAGTAATAATTCTCCGTATAATGTGTGCCAGTACAAAAAATACCCCCTTCTAATGTGTGCCAGAAGAAAAATACCCCCATATCAAATACTCAGATCAGACCCCATATCAAATAATCAGATCAGACACTAATATCAGATTAGACCTCCATATTAGATCCTCAGACCAGAACTCAAATCAGACTCCCACATTAGACCTCAGATCAGACCTCCATATGAAATCTCAGATCTGACCCACATATCAGATCCTCAGATTAGACCCCCAGCAGACCTCAGATCAGACCCCCATTGGACTACCATTTCAGACCCATTTAGACCTCCATGCTAGACATCCATCAGACCTCAAATCAGACCCAAAATAAATAAATAAATGAACTTACCTCTCCTGCACCGCCATTACTCTCCCAGTCCGGAGTTGTCTTCAGGCACGCACGCATGAAGATGTAGGTGGTAAGGACAGTGCAGTGTGGCGCCAGTGAGGAGGGGTGAGTAGTGCTCGCAGCGCTTCACTCTCTGCTCCTCCTGGAAGCACTCACTAGTAATTCACTTTATAGGATAAAGCGAAAAATGCAGCAATTGGTGGGTTCAATCACAACTGTGACCGCTGTGACCCCTATGGCTACGCTTCTGACTTTAGCATATTACTGTGCCAGCTAGTGCCTAATGTGCATTCAAAGGTATATTAGATTACTGCTTATATATAATTATTCTTTATATAATATTTCAAATTGCATTATTTCATAATTTATAAAAACAAAATTTTTCATGTAAAAAATATTATTATGGTTGTTGATTTTGCTGATATTGTGACCCTTATTATTGCTGCTGTATAACAATGGCCCTTCTGTGGAATTTCATTTTTGTATAGACACGCAAAATAATATCAACTGGGAAATTCAGCGCTATGATGGCTGGTATAACAATCTGGTTCATCATAGCAGAGGCTCTGCAGGTATGTTCATGAACCACCTTTGATTGAATCTTTTAACTGCCCTTTTTAATTTAATGAATAAAATAGATGTTGGCCCTCCTCTAGTGTATGTCATATACAAATAGTACATGTTGTTTGTAACAAAACATCTAGCCCAGCCATAGAGGATTAATGGGTCCATATGGTTCCCCTTAGACTTATTTGAAGAAGTTCCTGATTTGAGAGAGTGTAGTAGGAATGAGCCTACATGTAAGCCATCACATCCTTTTAAGACATAACATATTTTTTATACTATAAGACTTGCTTTTTAGAAAGAAAAAAAAACTTGCTAATGTGTCTTTATGTGTTAATGTCCAAAGTCCAGAGCAGGAGGCAGAAGCTACTAATGGCTATATCTCAGGCTGTATAGTAATTACAGATATATTAAAGCTAAGAATCAAAGCTATAAAATTAATTTGTCCCCATTTTTATGCTGCTTTTACTTTTAAATCCTATCAGCTCCAGCGCATATCAATGAGTCTCCATATTTATGAAGCCACACCTCTTCCCGCCCACCTGTCTCTGATTGACAGTTTTTTTTCCAACTGAATCAGCAGTAGGTGGGAGGGAAGAGCAGGAGCTCCAGATAATTTGGTACTCATCATTATGCATTGGAGCTGTTCAATACAAGAGTTTAGCAAAATGGCTGGGTCAATTAAAGATAGTGACCAAGAATTTTGCTAAGGGAATCTGTCTGTTTTAGGACACTATAAAACTGGTGACAGGTTCCCTTTAAGACAAGACTGAGATTGCAGGTCTAGCCAATATCACTTGGATCACAGCTCTAGCTTCTATATAACCTGAGATAGAGCATGAGGCAGTCCCACCATTTAAGTCAGCCCTCATGTCAGATAGTCTGAAGATAAAGGGGGGGAGGGGGGTGCAGCAGTGGTTGAGGTACAGATGAACTGCAGGGACAGGAGAGGAGGCATAGATCCTCCTCCCACTGTGTAACTGTACACAGCCCCAGAAATGTAACATGTATTCTGTGCATTGTATCAAACCCACCCACCATCAATTTACAAAGAATACTTGCTCTGTGTGTGTAATGTATGTTTTTTTTTTTCTTCAGAAAATAGTGAGTATAGATATATATATATATATATATATATATATATATATATATATATATTACACTGTCCCCGTGCAATAAACTCCTGTAAAATAAAGTAAAATATGCTGTAATAGAACAGTAATAGTGATAACAATTATTACTAGAGACCAAAATATCTAATATTTATTTCTCTATTTATTCATTGACTTGTTACCATAAGCAATACCTTTTAATTAATTGTAAAAAGCAATCAGAAATCGTATGTGCCCCAAAATAATACCATTGAAAGCTATGTTGATGGAAAAATTAAACATGTTAAAACCCTTAACTGAGGCAATGCAAAGGCAATTTTTTTGTAATAAGAAGGGTTTTTATTATGCAAAGGTAAATGATGAAAATAAAATATATACTGTATTTTTTGCTTCATAAGATACATCTGATGATAAGTATGTTTCATCAGACCTCACATCAGACCCCCATATCATACCTCAAAGCAGCCCTCCATAACAGATCCTCAGATCAGACCCCCAAATCAGATCCTCAGATCAGACCACCTTACCATAAATTATGATTCATAATTTCAGATCGGAACGCATATCAGATTCTCAGTTCATACCCCATATCAGATCCTCAGATCACACCCCCATTAGACCTCCATGTTAGACCCCATATCAGACCCCCCCATGCCAAGTCTCAAATCAGACCTTCATGTCAGACCCTCAAATAAGACCCTCATATCAGATGTCAGATCAGACCTAAGATCAGCCCCCATCAGAGCTAAAATAAACTTACCTCTCCTGCTTCTCCGCCACTCTGTCCAGACAGTGCAGCGTGGGTCTGGAGCAGACCTGGGAGCGGTAGGTACTGCCTCACTCACTGCTCCCCGCGACTCCTGCATACTAGTGAGCACTTCCATAAAGAAGGCACTCCCTAGTTATTGCCCTAGTATTTGCACTGCTATCCCATCAACCCCCCCCCCCCACACACACACACACACACACACACACAACATTGGAGGGAAAATGTGTGTCTTGTATAGCAAAAAATATGGTATACAGATTTGGTATTGTCATGATTGTTCTAAGCCACTGAATATTGTACCATGCTATTTATACTGAACTAGTGTTCAATATTTTTTCAAACCCGGGTGCATCCTAATGTCAAAGCAATAAATACGGACAGCTCAAATGCAGAGATCTGGTGCACTGAAAAGCGTGTCACTCCAACACATGCAAACTGACAAAAAAAGTTAATTCCAGCCTCCGGATAAAACAAAATAATCTGTTATTGAAGAATAGACATAAAGTAGCACTGGCTCAGTTGCCCATAGCAACCAATCAGATTCTTCCTTTTATTTTTCATTGCTCCTTTGGAAAATGAAAGGTGAAATCTGATTGGTTGCTATGAGCAACTAGGCCAGTTCTAATTTACACCAGTTTGATAAATCACCACCATAGTGCACAAAAAGAAAAAAAAAAACACCTCCTGTGACGCGGTTTGGATGTATACAACACCCTTAGGCCTAATTCACACGTCCGCAAAATGAATCCGCATCCCTTCCGCAATTTTGCGGAAGGGTTGCAGACCCATTCATTTCATAGGGGCAGGAATGGATGTGGACAGCACACTATGTGATGTCCGCATCCGTGTTTCCGCATCCGTGTTTCCCCATCCGTGTTTCCGTTTCCGCAAAAAAATAGAACATGTCCTATTCTTGTCCGCAATTGCGGACAAGAAAAGGCATTCTTTCTATAGTGCCAGCAATGTGCGGTCCGCAAAATGCGGAATGCACATTGCAGCCGTCCGTGTTTTGCGGATCCGTGTTTCCGCAAAACACACTACGGACGTGTGAATAAGGCCTAAGGCTACATTCACACGTCCGCAAGTGTTTTGCGGATCCACGGAGCCGCGGATCCGCAAAACACGGACACACCGGCAATGTGCATTCCGCATTTTTGCGGACCGCACATTGCCCGAACTCCATAGAAAATGCCTCTTCTTGTCCGCAATTGCGGACAAGAATAGGACATGCTCTATTTTTTTTGCGGAGCCGCGGAGAGTGTGTACTCTCCGCATCGTTCCCGGCCCTATTCACAGTCAATGGGTCCGCATGTATTCCGCAGAATTGCGGAATACATGCGGACGACATTGCGGACGTGTGAATAGGGCCTAAGGCCCCTTGCACACGACAGTATTTTGCGGACCGTATACTGGCAGTTTTTTCAGTTCAGTATACTGACAGTATACTAAACCATTCACTTCAATGGGTCTGCAAAAAATACTGAAGTGTCTCCGTATGCCTTCCGTTTCCGTTTTTCCGTTTTTTCTGTTCCGTTTAAATATAGACCATGTCCTATTCTTGTCCGCAAATCACGTTCAGTGGCTCCATTCAAGTCAATGGGTCCGCAAAAAAATGGAAAGCATACGGAAAGGCATCCGTATGTCTTCCGTATCCGTTCCGTTTTTGCTGAACAATCAATTGAAAATTTTAAGACCAGCCCAATTTTTATTATGGAATTAATGTATAGTATATATGCTAAACGGAAAAACGGAACGGAACAACGGAACCAAAACGGAACCAAAACGGAAACCACGGATCCGTTATAAACGGACCGCAAAACACTGAAAAACAAATACGTTCGTGTGCAAGAGTCGTAGCAAGGGGGTGTAAATAGTGGTGCTGCTTATATCTGAAGCTGGGGTGGAGCTGAATTCATAAATTAAAAAATGTAATGCATGTGTGGCAGCAGCTCCCAGTGATTGACCCCACTGACTTCAAATACAACAGCCACAGCAATATACATAGGAAAAACTAAAGTAGATAGCAAATAAATAAAAAAACAGGTCACAATCAATAATGTAATACAAAATCTTACTTAGTCCATCGGTTACACAAGTATCCAATTAGAAAATCCATCTAGCTTAGGCCTCATGCACATGAACGTATTTTCTTTCCGTGTCCATTCTGTTTTTTTTGCGGACCATATGCGGAATTATTCATTTCAATGGGTCCGCAAAAAAACGGAAGGTACTCCGTGTGCATTCCGTTTCCGTATGTCCGTTTTTCCATTTTTAAAAATATTTTTTTCCAGTTTGCGGACAAGGATTGGCATTATTACAATGGATCCGCAAAAATAACAGATCCGCAAAAAAAATGGACGCCATACGAACGTCATCCGTTTATTTTGCGGATGCACAATTTTGCGGACCGCAAAACACATACGGTCGTGTGCATGAGGCCTTAAGCATTTAATAGTCTACAGTGGGCATCTCCACCTTTGCCTGGCAGAGTGACTTTTTGAATGCCTTTGAATGCCAAATGTGAACTGTTACCTTCATGCACATGGAGAGTATGATGAGAAAGAGCAGATATATGTTTTATTTTTAATTTTATTTATTTTATTCTCATTTTCCAAATGAAAGGATTTCATTGTTTTATCCGGAAGCTGGAATGAACTTTTTTCAGCAGTTTGCATCCTATAGTCAGGTAATCAAATATTCTGAAAAAATGTGGGAATTCATGACAGGTTTTGACCTACTAGTTGGCAGTGAAAGGCCCTGATTATTGGCTCCACATCCAGACCCCTAACTTACCTCTGTAAGTGTAGATATTTATTCGCTGCATATAAATTGTGTTTACTGTAAGGTTCCAGACTTCTGAGGCTCATGCCTCCGGCATATTCCGATGGAGTGTATCAAGCAATGAAGGAACCACATCTTCCCAACCCAAGAGACATAAGCAATGTTGCTATGAAAGGGCCTTCGGGTCAATCATCTCAACGGAACCGAACAGTCTTAGGAGTCTTTTTTGGTAAGAAAAAAAATGTAGAAGTACTGTTGAATTCTTTTTACTAGAGTAAGATTACAAGTCCTACATTTTACTTCACTGAAAATCAAATAATTGACCAATCAGAAATATAAAAACATAGTGACAACACGTAAGACTGTAGACACACTCTTTAGTAACATAAGTTAATAAAACTGCAAAATAACAGAAGACAGATTCCTACTATTCTATTGACAGTATTTTTAAAAGAGGACCTTTCACCTCTCCTGACATGTTTGTTTTAATAACTACATGCATTCCCCATGTAATAACAATTCTGAAGCATCTTTTCATAGACCTCTTCTGTAATTCCTCTACTATTCCTACTAGAAGTATTTGAATCAATTGGTAACATTTTGCAATAGAGAAGAACAAGATGTTACCAGCTGGGGTACATCTGTGCACAGTCTGACATTATCCAATCAATGCTGTTAGTGTCAACGAGTAATGCCAAAACGGGCCTTTATTCCTGACTGCTGGTGATTTGTTCTTTTAGTATGAATAATAGAAGATACAACAATATATGAAATAATGATTCAAAATTGTTATTAAGTGGGAAATGCAAGTACTTACTAAATCAGACATGTCAGGAGAGGTGACAGCTCTTCTTTAAGTATTAGGCCCCTTTTCACACGAGCGAGTTTTCTGCGCGGGTGCAATGCGTGATGTGAACGCATTGCACCCGCACTGAATCCTGACCCATTCATTTCAATGGGTCTGTGTACATGAGCGGTTTTTTTCACGCATCACTTGTGCGTTGCGTGAAAATCGCAGCATGTTCTATATTCTGCATTTTTCACGCAGTCCTAGCCCCATAGAAGTGAATGGGGCTGCGTGAAAAACGCATTGCATCCGCAAGCAAGTGCGGGTGCGTTGCGTTTTTCACTGATGGTTGCTAGGAGATGTTGTTTGTAAACCTTCAGTTTTTTATCACGCGCGTGAAAAACGCATCAAAACGCATTGCACCCGCGCGGAAAAAACTGAACAACTGAACACAACCGCAGGCAAAACTGAATGGCTTTGCCTGTGAAATCACACAGTTTTCACTGAACGCATCCGCAACGCATCCGGACCTAATCTGGACACGCTCGTGTGAAAGAGGCCTTAAAGTGGAACGGCCGTTTAATTTTTTATACCCCAATGGTATAGTACACCCTGCTGTATAAATGCTTTTGTGCTTTAAAATGTAATCATTTTGAGTTTTACTTGATAATAACTCCCACAAACGTGTGCTATTTTCCTATTCTGCAGCCCTCTTTTCACAGCGTTGTCATGTGCGGGCCGTCTCCTCTGTATTATAAACATGAGACGGGCAGAGCACTGGGAGGAGGAGCACAGCCCTGAGTGCTTGGGCTCGGGCAGAAAGTGAAGGGGGTAGGGCTGCTTTAGACCTCTTTCACACGAGCGAGTTTTCCGCGTAGGTACTGTACAGTGTGTGACGTGAACGCATAGCACCTGCACTGAATCCTGACCTATTCATTTCAATGGGTGTGTGTACATGACTTCTGCATTGAGTGAAAAATGCAGCATGTTCTATATTTTGGGTTTTTCACGCAGCCCTAGCCCCATAGAAGTGAATGGGGCTTCAGTAAAAAACGCATTGCATCCACAAGCAAGTGCGGATGCTATGTGTTTTTCACTGATGGTTGCTAGGAGATGTTGTTTGTAGATGTTCAGTTTTTTATCATGCGCGTGAAAAACGCATGAAAACGGATTGCACCCGCACGGAAAAAACTGAACAACTGAACGCAATCGCAGACAAAACTGACTTAATTTCTTTGCAAAAAGGTGCGAGTTTCACTGAACGCACCCTGAACGCATCCGTAGCCAATCCGTGACGCTCATGTGAAAGAGGCCTTAGATGGCGATATCTCCTGAATGGTAGCAGCTAGAAACATGTGGCCAGATTCATCATTACACTTCCATCTTACTCCAATTTCACATAAGTCCAAAGTCACTTTTGGCTAGTCAGATTTATTAATGGTCCTTTAATACTGTGATAAATGTGGTTTGATGGCAGCAGTTCATCCTTCAGTAAACGGCTTTACAAAAGTCGCACATATTTACAAAAAAGTCGCATGTTCTATTAAAAAGTAGCATAAGATAAGCATGGTCCTCACTGGAGTGAAATTGGGACTTTTTTGCGACTTTTTTGCAACTTTTTTAAAAAGTCCTAATGATAAATCTGGAGTGAAACTCATTAATATGGCTAACCACGCCCATTTTTACAAAACTGGAGTGAGTGGTGTGGTGTACACATGTAAAAAAGTCGCAAAATTATGCGCAAATGAGTGTAAAAAGTTGCAAATGCCCTATTTTGGGACTTTTTGATGCCAGAATTCTGGAGTGAAGATATGATAAATCATAGCCATGGTCTTGTTTGAAAGCTGACATTCCAGGTTTTCAGACAAGACAAGAATGACAGCTAAAGTCCAAGCAACAGGATTTCAAGGAGAAATCACTGTCAAAAATTTGGGAATAATCAAGGGCTTTTATTTTCACTTTCATCTTCATTCACAGCATCCCAATTTCTATCAGTGATATCTTTCCCTGTACTGAACATATTGCTTTCATTCTGGTATTGTCTGAAAGCTTGGAATGTCAGCTTTCAGCCAATACAAAGCACATAAATAGCTGGTACCAAAGCAGAGATATGAGCAGTTAAAGCAGCCCCTTCCTGTCAGTGTGGAGGAGAATGAGGGAGCAGCTGCAGAGCTGACAGGTGATTATTAAGAGGCTAAAACAAATGCTTACTTATTTCATGTAATTGCTGGGCTTGTCTCTGGTTAGCTACAGTATATGTGAGAGGATACACACTGCTCTGGGGTAGTGGGGGAAGTTATCTGCATTCTGATTGGTCCTGCTAGTTCAGGTGAGGAAAGCAAGGGCATATAGGAAGTTAGGGAAATACAGGATGGCCTCAAGGACAAAGATCACCACAGGAAGTGCAGCAGAGGCCATCTTAGGAAGCTGCTGAAATAGAGGCACAGAGAAATAGGGTTGCTAAGGGCTGAATATACCCCATTCAAAGTTCCTATTGGTTGGCTTGCTAGAATTAACAAAGATAGAGAACTTAGCGCTATATTCTTCATCTTCGTTAATGGTATCTGGGGTTCAGATTAAAAAAATATATATTTATTTTTTACGAATATATAGCATTCGAATTTTCACGCTCAACACTTTCCTTTTTTGTAGTGAAATGGCAGTTACACTTTAATGCAAAACATGGGTGCCCCTTGTGTTTACTAGTGTTTACCACAGCTGTTCCTCCTCAAGAGCCTGCCACTTGTATTCCTCAACCACCTTCAAGATTCTTACTCCCATACGTGTCTACTAAGCATTCCTCTCCTGAACAGAAAGATTCTGAGGCATATGTTTCAATCACCTTCTTAGGACTCATGCACACGGTCGTTGCAGTTTTTTCCGGTCCGTAAATTGCAGATCCCCAAAACATGATTACTGACTATGTACATTCCACATTTTGCCGAATGGAATGGCTGGTGTTAACCTCTTAAGGACCCAGGACGTACCCGTATGTCCTGTGTCCTGTCCCTAAAGATGGCGCCCACTCCTGCTTTATTGTGGGCGCCTTAGCCGCGGGTGTCCGCATGGTTCTTGTAGCAGACACCCGCGGCTAATGTCCTTGACCGGCAGCGATGCCGATCGCGGACATTTAACCCCTCAGATGCATCTGAGTGCGCACAAACCGAAAGTTTTACGCACCGGCTCCCACTTTTTAATTTTTTTTCACTATCAAAATGCAAGAAAACCTATACATATAGGGTATTGCCGCATTCGTACTGACCTGTAGAATAAAACTAACTGGTCAGTTTTATCGCATATCGAACGTCGGATTTAAAAACCTGCAAACTGTGGTGGAATAGCTTTTTTTTTGCAATTTTCCCCCATTTGGAATTTTTTTCCCGCTTCCCACTACATCATATGCAATATTGAATGGTGGCGTTGGAAATTACAACTTGTCCCGCAAAACACAAGCCATCATATGGCTATATGAACCGAAAACTTAAATGTATGGCTCTGGGAAGGCAGGGAGAGCAAAAAACCCCCGCCAAAAATAAAAAACCTCTGGTCCTTAAGGAGTTAATAGAAAAGTCTAAGCCTTGTCTGTAAAATGGACAAGAATAGGACATGCGGACATTACTGAGCCCTTATGCTGTTTATAAAGCCATATCTGACTTCTCCACCAGAAGAACCTCTGATTTGTCCATGTACAGGGCCACTAATTAACATTCCTTATTCTCTGAATGTAGTTTTATGGATACCCTTTACATAAGATGACAGAGCAGCAGATTGAAGCAGCAGATAATCATTAGAGGTTATCTTTGGGATTCTCGGCCGTGTAAAGGGCCCTTAATTGACCTACTGTAATTGTACTTGCTGCCTTTATCTAGCCAACCATTGAACACAGTTTTGAGACGACTGAAGACCATCTAATTTGCAATGACACCCTTGACCTTGGGCATCTATGCTTTTGCTGGCATTTAGTGTTACAATACGACCATTTACAGTATTTGTATTCCTTGGCATATAAATAACTGTTAGACCTAGTGGTGGTGTCGCTTCCTCCAACTTGGAGGAGTTGGAGGAAGCGACACCACCACTAGGTCTGTTCAGTTTATTTACCTGTGACTCGTATGTATTTGACATCGGCTACTTAGCCCTATTTGTAGATGAATTGCTCATATGATCATTGAGTCCATGGTACCATCCGAGCTGTTTTTTTGCAAATGGTAGTTTGGGTGCAAATACTTTTGACACAGTCTGCATTCATTCACATCGCTAATATTGTATTTTGTCTGCATTCACTTATAATTTGCAGCTCCTGAGGTGCACTGACTTAGGGTGACATATTTGGGCACTATGCATGTATTTTGCCCATTGTCACAGGCTTACATTGCTTGACAATTGTTATTAGGTGTGTGTTCCTCTTTCCATATTGCATCCATTGTTCTTGCCATTAATACATATCATGATTAATATATTTAAATGAGTTTTGAACCTTATAAACTTAGATTTTTTAAATTATTACTCGCACAATTGTGTTGGTGTTGTAGTTATGATATTGATGCGGGTTATATTATAGTGTTGGCATTATGAGATGTTTCATATAGTTTCACAAGTTTTTTTTTTTTTTCTATGAGATGTATGATTACATATATGGTTATCTCCTCTTCCTTTATGTTCTTATGCAAACTCCTCTCATTACTAATGGCACAAATAGTGTCCTAAATACTTGCAGGAGATGAGAAGTGTTAGAAATCCTCAGGAGATTATTACATACTGTTAACATATTGTAATTGTTTGCATATGACTTGATGTTTGCGTATTCAGGTGATCTACTTATGCTGGATATTGTAGGGACAGTAGGGTCATATTTTTGAATAAGCTTTGAACTCTGATACATTCAAGAGAAACACATTGTTTGTACCTGCATCAATTGATTGCCTATTTTTGTTGAAAATGTTAATAAAAACAAGGTTAGTTTTCATTTATGAACAGTAGTAAGGCCACCTTGACATCATCTTTTAATTTTTCGTTCTTCTGATCTGTAAGAAGAATGGCAAGAAAATGCATCCTTCATTTACAGCTTCCGATGTTCTCATTTTGCACCTGTTTTTGTCAGTTCCATCCAAGATCCTGCATGGAGGATGTTTTCTCCTGTCTAAAATAACGGATTTCTGATGGAACTGGAACAAAAACAAATGCAAAAGGGATGCTCAAATTAAAGGATCCATTTTTTAAAAGTTTCTGTTCTTTTGACAAACCATTAGAATGGAAAACTAAACTGTGATGTGTGCCTCCTATCTATGATGCTAGCCATCTGTGGGTTGTCCACTACCTTGGAACCCACGACTTTACCGGCAGTGGGACCCTCCTAATCTTTAGGAGGTTCCCCTAGTTCCATCTATATGACTGGGATCCGTCTGGATATCTCCCTTATGGACCCTTTTGATCTCTGATATTAATCTGTATTTCCCCTGATGATCCGCTATGTCCTGGCGGTGAAACGTGCATGTATGTAGGGTATATACAACATAGGGACATCCAGTTCTAGCTTGTACAGGGACAGGTTCCGGACGGGGTTGCCCTTATCAGGACGAGTGCCTGCCCTGTGGTCAGGCTGCTACCTACTACTAGTTATAGGGTACAGTGGTTAGTCAGACACAGGGAGTTCTCAGGGACCCTACTTGTGGACGTTATCAATGCCACCTTACTGCCGATGGAACGTTGTTCTTCTATCAAAGTGTAACCTGACATCCATCGACCTGTTCCTGGTACTGGTAGGACACGCTGGTATTACGGTGCTGCCGTGCACCTTTTTTATTCACTTATTTTTGTTGGGGGTCATGAACTGAGTATGAGGAGTGCTACCTCTGATCCCCAAGTGGTTATTTCACACTATATTGGGACTCACTAGTTTTATTAGTACATCAATAAAAGTTATATTTTATGATTGCCCTCTTGAGTATAGGATTAAAAATTTGGCAATCGGTGTGCCAGAATTGCATCTTACTGGACTTTGTTGATTTAAATTGTGATGTGAACATGGACTAACAAAATTATAAAATGTAATTTGCCATGTTGCAGCTAATTGGGCCACATACTCAAAAAGCTTTTCTTATAAGAGTTGTCAAGATATACATGTTGCATAGCTGAGATGGTTCATCAGTAAACTGTCTAATTTTGCCTTACTTGGTTTCATTTCTATTGTGAGATGAGAGAGCTTAAATTAATTTAGGGTGTGTTTGAATTGCTGTGAAGAAATAATGATGTCATCTTGGAAACATCTTATGATCTTCTAACATGTACAGACAACGGATGAATGCCACATTTTTTTGTCACACCAGTCCATTCAATTGTGTAAAAAATGTGGATACAATACCTTTTAAAATGGTTTTATAGATTAGTTAGTCACATATTGTAAATCTACTGTGAAATAATGTATGTATAAAATGCAGCTAGGTTTTAGAGGAGGACAATAAGAAAAAAATATTTTTCATTAGACCTCAGATTAGACCATCAATTAGACCCCCAATGTTAATCAGACCTCAGCTCACAGCCCCAATCAGACCCTCAATGTTAATAAGACCTTTAATCAGACCTCAGGTCAGCCCCACAATCAGACCTCAACTCAGACCCCAATGTGAATGACCCCCAATCAGACCTCAGATAAGAGCCCAAATATAAATAAGATCCCCCATTTAGGCCTCACATCAGCCCCCAGCCTCATATCAACATTTTCATAATGGTGAATAAAGGGTGTCTTATGGGGTGAAAAATATGGTATGTTGGTCGATGAATAGGTGATCAATTTCTAGCAGTTAGTTTTTAGTCAGATTTAGAAATCAGCATACATATTGAGATTCAGTTCATTTCAGATTCAACCAAGTTCAGTTCGGACTCATTATTTCCAAACCAAAGTTGCTTTAATGATATTGGGCACCTTGGCTCCCCTCCAGGTTCTGTGCTCTGTATTTTCCCACACTGCCACTGTAGCTACCACTGCCATTACCATCACCACAGAGGCTAAAAGTGTCATCACCTCTACCACCAACACAGTTATGCATTGGTTACCCCATCTTCCATGAGTATCCTCCTCATGGCAGTTTAACTGTTGACTGCTCTCAAAAGTCATCAACAGGGAGACTCTCTTGACTATATGCTGGAGTGCATAGTGGTGTTTTGTTTCCTCTTAGGAAAAAAGAAGGCACCTCACTAGGAGGGGGCAGTGAAGACAGAGAGGATGCCACTGAACGACTTCTTTGGGGCTGCAAGGAGGAGAAGTAGGAGGACTTCTGCAACCCCTGGCTCCAAGGCATGGTGTCAAAACTGAGAACTGTGCTTACTACTACTACTTCTGCCCAAACAGCTGGTGCTGCCACTATCTACATTCTGGCTCTGGGAGAACACGGCCTAGGTCCTCCATTTTAAATCCTCTAGTATTCCAGACACCTTATTATGAATCCTAAAATAATCTCAGAAATTTTCGTAATTAAAAATTCACGGGTTTGGTACACAGTTACACAAATTTTGAGATGGGTATAGCATAGGTGCAAGTGTGCTTTCTGTAAATTAAAGAAAGAGGCACAATTAAATGTCCTTCCCCTTCAACAAACACAGTAAATACTGATATTAGCAATTTACTTCCTTAATAATGCAGTATTAGCGATGGTAAGAATTATGCACACTATGTAATTTGCATTTAAAAACATAGGAGGGTCATTTATCAAACTGGTGTAAAGTAGGCCTGATTTAGTTGCCCATAGCAACTGTTCACATTCCACCTTTCATTTTGAACAGCTCTTTGGAAAATTAAAGGTGAAATATGATTGGTTACTTTGGGCAGCTAAGTCAGTTCTACTTTACACCAATAATGACAGAGCTATGTTCTCATCATGTGCATCAATGCCCCTATAATCTTATTGACCTTGGCAGCAGCTGGCTGACACTAGTTGCTACAGTTAAAGAGGACCTTTCACCTGAAAATGCTTGCGAAACTGAAGACATACCGTTACTTGCCTGTCCCCCGTGGTGCTTAATCAGCTCTTCTTCTTTCAATATGTGCCCCCGTTTGTCCGCGGTGCCCCCTGCAATAACTCCCGCCGTGTATGCTAATGAGCCATTCGGCTCAACTGGGCGGGCCTGCAAAAGTTCTCCCGGGCGTGTCTTTCTTCTCCCTGGCACAGAGCGCATCCAATCAGTGCGCTCCGCTCTTAGCCAGGGAGAAGAAGCTCCAGTTCTCGCAAGAAGGATGAATGAAATTGCTCCTGTTCTCGCGAGAACTGGAGCTTCTTCTCCCTGGCTAAGAGCGGAGCGCACTGATTGGATGCGCTCTGTGCCAGGGAGAAGAAAGACACGCCCGGGAGAACTTTTGCAGGCCCGCCCAGTTGAGCCGAATGGCTCATTAGCATACACGGCGGGAGTTATTGCAGGGGGCACCGCGGACAAACGGGGGCACATATTGAAAAAAGAAGAGCTGATTAAGCACCACGGGGGACAGGCAAGTAAGGGTATGTCTTCAGTTTCACAAGCATTTTCAGGTGAAAGGTCCTCTTTAAGTCTACTGTCAACTAAAATTCTTACGTCCTTTTCCATGTCAGTGTTACCCAGTGTTCTCCAATTTACTGTACTGGTGACATGTATTTTTCCTTCCCATGTGCATAACCTTACATTTGTCCCAAGAGCATCACACGTCACAACATTCCACATCCAATTAATACTAATAAATAAACATAACACACAAGAGTTGAGATAAACTTGGCCATGGCCAGTTTATTAAAACACAATTTAACATGTTCAGATCCTAGTCATAAGCTCAGACTCAATCAATAACAACAATTCTATGTCCATCCTTTCACAGAATGACATATGTAAACCACTCTCAACAAAGGCCAGTGACCAGAGTAAGAATTAGGGAGGACGGGAAAGGGCACAAAAGATCCAACTCCACAGGCTGGTGCAGACAAAATTCAAGCCAGGTAGTGGAGCCCAAACAAATATAGTCCCACACCAAGACACCCCATTTAATTAGATTCCTGTTATCAGGGTCCAGGTAACCTTACCTGGAACCCAGGGATACAATCGGCCACATTCCTTGGCCAATTATGGCCATTACTAGGCAGAATGACCACTCTGCCCAGTGACCCACACAACAAAGGCGGGAAATTTTCCCTCCAAAACCATTCCCTAAAAATAGAATCATAATCACTGGCCAGAACTCAGACTCTGCCCAGAAGAAAATACACCTGGGACAATGCAAATATTGCCATGCGGATCCCTCCTTAATGTTTGGGATCCTTTCAATCTATCCAGATCCATCTGTAGCAGTATACTGTCCTCTTCCGTGTTAATTACTTTACACAGCTTAGTGTCATCTGCAAAATCTGATATTTTACTATGCAAGCCTTCTACAAGATCATTAACATATAGACTGAAGTGAATGGAGCCCAATACTGACCTCTGTGGTACTCTACTAGCGACTATTCCTTGAGCCAGTTACTTACCCATATACACATATTTTTCCCCAGTCCAATCACTCTCATTTTATATACTAACTAAAGATGAGAGAACCTTTTGAGGTTCAATTTGTTTTAAGTTCTTAAAACTTTTCCAAAAGTTTAGTTCGAACCTGAATCAATTCTACCAAAACCAAAGTTGTTCCAATTACCATAAAAATTTACATATATCAACCTCTAGTCTCCTAGGACCCATATTTTATGAATTTTTTTATGAATTTTCTAATGTGACACTGACATACATAGCTATTGGTAACAGCATGTTTGATGGCATTAACAAACTGCTGGGGTCATTTATCAAACTGGTGAAAAGTAGAACTGGCTTAGTTGCCAATAGCAACCAATCAGATTACACCTTTCATTTTTGACAGCTCCTTTGGAAAATTGAAAGGATGAATCTGATTGGTTGCTATGGACAATTAAGTCAGTTCTACTTTACACCAGTTTGATAAATGACCCCCTGTATACTGCACCTTCACATGTTTTTATGCTTTTTAATATCACAAAGCTTCCCAAATTTTGGTGTTGTTGGTGTTCGGTGGTGTTTAAACACACACAGTGTTATAGGGAAAAAAAATAGTAGCTTGTAGGGGGAAAAAGAAATCCAAAAATGATGCTTTAACCAGGTCAGAATGCCTTCCCATATGACTGACAGGG
The DNA here is from genome assembly GCA_033119425.1 of Bufotes viridis. Taxonomy (NCBI): domain Eukaryota; kingdom Metazoa; phylum Chordata; class Amphibia; order Anura; family Bufonidae; genus Bufotes; species Bufotes viridis. Next base: position 145,329,132 of record CM065590.1, on the reverse strand, counting down.
AATGGTTGTGCCTGGCCGCAGTCCCTGGGAGTATCATTCTTCCCTTTAGTCTTCCTGTGTACTTGGAGAACATCTAACAGAGTGATAACCTCACATCCGGTCTCACAGACGAGGGGACACCCAGAGGAGAAGGAGGGAGATGCACAGTTTAAAAGGAAGCCATGCTAACTCAAATATTAGAGTAGTGAGCATGGAAGTATGTGTGTATCCTGGGTAGGGATTGCCATACACATCCTTTTAACAACTTGCTTCAATCTGACAAGCCGCAATACTGTGCTCTTCTCATTCAGCAAAGCACACTGACCTATTTATGGTACCAGGAACCCCATTGTCAAGGAGGGTCCATCCAACAGATAACTACCCCTAATAAGGGGCCAATATTAGTGCTTACACTCACCTGACTGCCTGTTCTGTGTATCTATAGGCCTGGAAGCATAGAACACACTGATGTACAATCATGGAACCTACTTTCACTATTTATTAGACACCTTGCAGCCGCTGCACTGTCATCTCATTAAAGGAGGGATTTCCTGGTCCATATATTTTGCCTTTAGCCCTGAGTATCCTGCTGGGCTATAGTATATAGTCGCCTAGGATGTGACACCTATACCACTGGGGGATAATATCAAATAATCTTTAAGTGTAATATTCAAATGATGCACCCGAGCGGCTATTGAAGACTAAATACTGGACATACTGGCACTATAACTGCAGATATGGATTAATACGGAGGGATGCATCTGGTCTATTTTCCCAAAAGACCTGACGTCTGTTCTGTACTTATGAGTCCCTGATGAACCCCAGAGTAGTGACAATCTGGGGGGAAATGCGTTGGACCTGATGTACCTGATGATGTGTAGACAGCTGTGAATCTATGATGTTCTGTAGACATATGGACCTAATCTATCAGATATCTGGATAGCCATGAATCCTACTGCTGTCTAGACATATGGGGACTTTATGCTGGACTATGTATATACCTTTTCCCCTGCGATGCCCTATCAACGTACCAATGACTAACTAAAATACAATATGTATATATCACTGTCATGACACGACTGGAGGAACACTTGTGACACGTTTCTCTAACCTATTCTGGGGACCCCTGCCTTCTTGGACCTAAGTGTTATTATGGTAAAAGAGGGAAAGCTAAAAAGACAGTGGTATTGCCCTTGTCAGGGTAGCAGTTCCACTTTCTGGCAAGAGTAGAGACAATGTAGGTTTTTTATTAGGGTTAATTTTTCATTTTTAACTATTAAATGTTACTTTTTATGGGGTAATTTTTATTTTTTTGTTTCTGCTGTGAGTTTACCCACTCCTCAGGGGCCAGAGCTCATAAAAAATACATTTAGGCAAAGGTGCGGAAGTGTGCCACATTTGTGTACCAGCAACTCAAATTTTGTATATACTGTAAGACCGAAGAGTCAAATTTTGCATATAGCAGTGGTACTGATTTCCTGGACAAGAGTCAGTCCCAGCACACTGCCCGTGCCACACCCCAGAAAAATAAAATAAAAAAGCATGAAAGTGTGCCACATTTACCACAACTAAGGCTACTTTCACACTAGCGTTTCTATTTTCCGGTATTGATATCCATCATAGGGTCTCAATACCGGAAAAAAATTGCTTCCGTTTTGTCCTCATTCATTGTCAATGAGGACAAAATGTAACTGAACAGAACGGAATGCTCCAAAATGCATTCCGTTCCATTTGGTTTCGTTCTCATACCGGAGAGCAAGCCGCAGCATGCTGTATTTATTTTCCGGAGCCATCATGATCCACAATGCAAGTCAATGGGGACGGATCCGTTTTCTTTGACACAATATGACACAATAGAAAACAGATCCGTCCCCTATTGACTTTCAATGAAGTTCATGACGGATCCGTCTTGGCTATGTTAAAGATAATACAACCGGATCCGTTCATAACGGATGCAGATGGTTGTATTATCAGTAAAGGAAGCAGCAAAAATGCCGGATCCAGCAAAAATGCTAGTGTGAAAGTAGCCTAAGTCATGCAGCAGCAACTGAATCGTCAGCCACTAAACTAGGTGGAAATTCCCCCCAAGCTGGCAATAAGCCTATGTAGAAATGAGGTCGAAAAAAACAAACATAAAAAACAAGGTGGTTTCTCTGGTCAAATAAAGAAAAAAAGTGTTTTCTTGTAAGTGGTTGGTTTTGTAACACAGAACTGATAAAATGAGGTGTTACTGTATTAGGCAGTGTGTTCAGCCACTCAAAGCTTTCCCTGATCAAAGTCCCTTAATTCTTTATTTCTTTTCTTTCCTTATACTGTCCCTGTTATGCTAGAAAACACACCTTCCTGTACATCTGTATACTGTGTAAAAATCATTGTCAGACACTGCATAGACTCATCCACCCTCATCTACAGCTTGACACAGAATGACATCTTCTCTTTCCCAACAGGCATCTCCCTGCCTGCTGCCACCCCTGATTGCTTGATGAGGCTGTTTTTTAGCCTATGAGTCAATCATAACAAATGTATGGAAAAGTCAAGATACATGACATGCAGTGAAATACCTCACTTCATTCTAGAACTTACCTCATTATAGAAACTGATTATAAACCCATGCGTATATCTAATATATAAAACTGAGTGTATGTGTGTATGTCCACTAAAGGAATCTGCAGCATCGCATTTACAATCGCAAAAATTTGCACACAGGTAAATCAGGTGTTTAGGAAGGTTTTAGACCGGGTCTCAGCTCTCTAGCACGTACCGTTCCTGAGATAGTCCCAAAGAATGCATTAGCCAATAGAAGCCTGGTCACATGACCCTTATCAGAAAATAGAAGCTCACAGGCCTTTTGTCGCCACATGCACACAGTTTTACACCAGGTTTCGATAACAAACCAGCCATTTTTCTTCACTGCTGTAGGTCAGCTTTAAAGGGGCAAGGCGCTGTAGATGACACTGTTAAGGGAGCTGTCTGAGAGTGAGTTGTTCAAAAGGACATCCCTGTGTCCGTCCAGGCCCTGTGCCAGACGGAGGACCGGGAGTCTGAAAGCTGGACTGTCCGGCCTAAAACTGGACCTCTCACCACCCTAGGGGCAGGCTTCTGTGGGGGTCACAGTTAAGGGGATGGTCCACTATGGAGGTCAGTGTTAAGGGGCAGATTGCTGTAGAGGCCACTGGTAAGGGGACACAGTGTTGTGGAAATCACTGTTAAGGAGATGGGGTACTGTGGAGATCACTAATAAAGTGGCAGCAGCTATGAAGGTCACTGTTAAAGGGGTGGGCTGCTGTAGAGGTCACTGTTAAGGGGCGGGATGCTGTGGAGGTCACTGTTAAATGGGTGCGCTGCTGTGGAGGTCACTGTTAAGGGAGCGGGATGCTGCGGAGGTCACTGCTAAAGGGGTGGGGTGCTTTGGAGATCTGTTAAAGGGGCAGGGAACAGTGAAGGTCATAGTTAAGGGGACAGTCCGCTATGGAGGAGGTCAGTGTTAAGGGGCAGGGTGCTGTAGAGGTCACAGTTAAGGAGGAGGGGTGTTGTGAAGGTCATATTTTAAAGGAATGGAGCTCTGTAGAGGTCACTGTTAAGGGAGCGGGTTATTGTGGAAATCACTGTTAACAAAACTTGGTACTGTGGAGGTCACTAATAAAGGGGCAGCTGCTGTGGAGGTCACTGTTAAAGGGTCGGGGTACTGTACATGTCACTGTTATAGTAGATACTGTTGATATCTTTTAACGACACACACAAACATTATATAAAATATCTGAAATATACTCGTGCAATTCCGGGTCCTTCTGCTAGTAGTGTTATAAACTTCTTTTTATTGAAATACTCCAGAATGACAGTTTATCCACAACAGGTCTTATATTTTCCGGCCTATAGTTTTCTTGTTCAGTTTTTGACCCCTTTTTTTTCCAGTGCAACAGACCTTGTCATTATAGCAGTGCTAAAATATCAAAAATAAGGACCTGGTTATTATATTACTTAAAGGGGTTGTCTCACTTCAGCAAATAGCATATAATATGTAGAGAAAGTTAATAAAAGCCACTTACTAATGTATTATTATCCATATTGCTTGCTTTTGCTGGCTGGATTCATTTTTCCACACATTATACACTGCTCGTTTCCATGGTTATGACCACCCTAAAATGCATCAGAGGTGATTGTGCCTGCTCACTACAGAGAAAAGAACTAGCCTATCTGCACTCCCATGGTCCCGGCCACCAGAGAAGACATTGCTTTTTGCTATGGTATGCAAGCATAACCACCGCTGCTGGATTGCAGGGTGGTCATAACCATGGAAACGAGCATTGTATAATGTGATGGAAAAACGAATCAAGCCAGCAAAGAAGGCAATATGGACAATCACAATACATTATTAGTGCTGTATATTAATTTTCTCTACATGATAAATGCCACTTAATTTCTTAGAATATGGTGGTGAAGTGGACACCGGTCCATAAAGAGGATGCCCTGGAGTTACAAAAAGTACACAGGAGAGTAATTATAATAATTATGAGCAAAGATTAAATGAACTAAATTTGTTTAGCCTTGAAAAAAGATGCCTAGGGGGAGACACACATGATTAACCTGCACAAATATATAAACGGACCATACAAAAAATATCAGGAGAAGCTATTCTGTGTTAAACCCCCTGAAAAAACAAGGAGGCACTCCCTTCGACTGGAGAAAAAAATGATGAGGATGAACAGGGATATGATAATATGCATCCTTCAGGTCTATTGGGCACATGAATGCTGCTGGGGTGATGAGTGGAATGGCTGACTGAATAGATTCCATCTTGAACTTTCGATAGGAGATCTACCTGTTCAGGAATTTGAGGTTTATAATTATAAATGTAAATGAACCTCCTCCACCTCTAGTAACAAATCCAAGTCTTCCACAGAAAATAGGTATTTTTTCTGGTCTTCAGAAGAATCTGAGGGAAAGATTATCTCTTCTTCTTCTAGCTCCCCGTCCGAATAAGTATCTTCATCTGAATCTGACTCCAGTTGGATTCTAGGTTTCTTTAAAAAAACTGGTGGAGAAACTGGTGGAGGAGGAATCAAGCTAGAAACTGATCAGATTAGAGAGGAAGCACAGCTGTTCCTTCTTCAGAAGTTTTGCAATACAATCAAGGCACAACTGTTTTTTGTATGATTCCTGTAACTTTCTAGTACAGGAAATACATTTCCTTGTTTTCTTTTTTGGCTCATTCTGGGATCTATGTCCTGGATCCTTTTCCCCTAGAAAAAAACAAAGTAACTCTCCATTAGTACTAGTGTACACAAAATCATTGAATAAAGTGGCCTACCTGGGAGGAAATGCTCAGAACCCCAAATACTGTAGCTTATTTATAACCGGGGGAGCAAAACCTCCAGATGTGAAACGCTCCAAACGGCAATCCCCAGCAATTAATGCATACAATGGAGGATGCCGGCGGTGGACCACATGTGCCACAGACAAAATCCTACACAATATGGAATATAAATACTAAAAAGAAAGAACACCTGAGTATCAATTGCCCAAATAAATTAACTTTATTGAATATAAATATTAAAATACATGTACATTGTGCACAGGAAGGTGGCAATGGAAAAGCGCCACCCTGGGCTACAGCGCCATCGTATAAAAAGTTATTACACAAAAACCCATATATTGTTGTTATAAGTGTAAACATGCGAGACTAATAATTGCCACTGCCTTGTCCGCATATCCAAGTGACCATCTCTAACCTGCACCCCTACATATGGGGACAATCATACAAGCATGGACAAAAATCAGGGGACATAAACAGTCTTACCAAGTGACGGATGGAGCCAAGAGAGACCAGGGTGGCGCTACCCCGACGCTGCGTTCGGCGATCCTTCGTCTGGGGGTAGCGCCATTCCTGTGGATCGTGGTTAAAAACCCTCCCTCCAATCAGCAGAGCCGTAATCGGTGGCGTCAGCACGCATCTTCTGACGTCGTGCGTCAGCTGACTCATCATGTGATCTCTCTTGCTCCGGTCATATGACCCGGCAACGGACAGAGAAACTAAGTATAAATACAATATTCAAAACGGAGCGCATCAGATATAAAACAGGATTTCACCTATATTTACCAATTATAATCACTAATATAATTACATTCATGAGAAAAGATGACATAAATAAATAAAACCATAAACTTCATTACACCCATATGTATATAAACCATCACATGTATCAATAATATTGCGGATATGCATGTATTAAGGTAAGTGAGGAAGGAATGTGGGGGTGGTGAGAGTGAGGAAGGGAGAGTGCGGCAGTGAGGAATGGTGCTAAGGACCGTAATGCATATCCCAATATATGATGATACATGAGAACACAAATTATGTGATAATGCCTAAAAATATAAAACGTGAATTAATAATGATAATGAAAATGATAAGAAATATATATGATAAAAAATATGCACGAAAAATTCATAATGTAAATTCATGATAATTCATAATAAAAATGGATGTGCAGAATATAATAAGACCCAAGGGGATGATGTGCTCAAGATCTCCCAATATGTGAACAAATTACATATAGACATATAAAGATTATATGTATATCAATTAATATGTGACATAAAATGCATATATCCAAAATATTGTATACATAGTGATGGTCCGAAGAATCATCGCTTCCTTTCTACAGGGTTCCTCCGTCCTCAACTTCATGTACCAACAACCACCGAATAAACCTCTATCTGCAATGATGTGTAGAGAGAAATAAATATTAAAAATTAAAATGTACATATCATTAAAACCAACGAACCCACAGCTGTGATCCCTATGAGGGTAGAAAGGCAGAAAAACCCAACGTTTCATTAAGCCCCTGCGGACGTAAAGTCCCCAGGGTCCATATCCATCTACTCTCCATTTGTGCTAATTTTTGAGAGACCTTGCCTCCCCTCAAATCCATTTTCAAACAATCAATAGCCCTCACCTTAAGAAGATGGGGCTTGCAATCATGGAACTCTTTGAAATGCTTGGGAATAGGTTTTAATTCCTTCCAATTCTTGATCTCTTTGGCTGCTAATATATCACGAACATGTTCCCGGACACGGACCTTCAACTCCCTGGTGGTCAAACCAACATAGATTTTAGGACATGGACATACTGCGTAGTATACCACCCTTGAGCTGGAATATGTCAATGTGTGTTTGATCTTATATGTTCTTGTCCCAGATGCATCAACAAAATCATTGCATCTCTGCATATTGGGACATGCTACACACATCCCGCACGGTTTAAAACCCCATTTGGGTCTAGTGTGGATAAGTGTACCTTGTGCAGGAATCGGATCCAGATAACTTCTCACCAGGGTATCACGTAATGTGTTAGCTCTTCTTGCCGTCACAGCCGGTTGTGGTGGTAATATTTGTTTCAACACCGGATCTGTCAATAAAATAGGCCAATGTTTAGCCAGTGTTCCATGCATTTCCTTCCACCTTGAATGGTATGTAGTCACATACCTGGTTATATTGTCCGAGGGCTTCCCCTTCTTCGGGCCTAATAAATCCATTTGTTTGTTCCTCTTGGCTCTCCAATATGCTTTTTTAATGGAGCGATGACTATAACCCCTATTTAAGAAACGTTCTTTCAATAAAGATGCTTGTCTTTCAAAGGTTTCATCGTCAGAACAAATGCGTCTGATCCTTAAAAATTGGCCTACTGGGATCGCGTTGATGGTACTCCTGGGGTGGAGAGAAGATGCATGGAGATATGCATTGACAGCTGTATCTTTTCTATAGAGATCAGTCCCCAGATGTCCATCTTTCAATTTCGTGATAGATACATCCAGGAAATCAATTTTTTGTTTATTACAGCTATATGTCAATTTGATATTCATTGTGTTGTTATTTAAAATCTCAAAGAATTGCCTCAACTCCTCCTCCGTACCCTGCCAGATTAGGAAGACGTCGTCAATGTACCGCGCCCAATAGAGGGCGCGGTCCATGACGACGTGTCCGTCTGACATAAATAGGTCCCTCTCCCACAGCCCCAGGAACAGATTGGCGTACGCCGGAGCGCAGGCCGCCCCCATAGCTGTACCCTGGAGCTGTAGGAAGAAGGACCCATTAAAGGTGAAGAAATTATGAGTGAGGACAAACTCTAATAGCTGGAGTATAAAATCTGTCATGTCCTGTGGGGTGTTGTTGCTCTCCAAATAAAATCGCACCGCCCTCAGACCATCCTGGTGCCCATCCGTCACTTGGTAAGACTGTTTTTGTCCCCTGTTTTTTGTCCATGCTTGTATGATTGTCCCCTTATGTAGGGGTGCGGGTTAGAGATGGTCACTTGGATATGCGGACAAGGCAGTGGCAATTATTAGTCTCGCATGTTTACACTTATAACAACAATATATGGGTTTTTGTGTAATAACTTTTTATACGATGGCGCTGTAGCCCAGGGTGGCGCTTTTCCATTGCCACCTTCCTGTGCACAATGTACATGTATTTTAATATTTATATTCAATAAAGTTAATTTATTTGGGCAATTGATACTCAGGTGTTCTTTCTTTTTAGTATTTGTGTTTTTTCTGAGGTATTGCCATCCACTATGTAGCAGGGAGCCATGACACGTAGCCCCGGTCTGTTTGGCCTTTATTTAAATGAGGGCAGGGTCTCTCTCCTAGGTTATGGTTTATGTTTACAATATGGAATATAGTAGATCAGACATGAATATAAATAAATCACTGGAAAAGGTGCCCTGTAAAATATGCAAATGAAAATACAAGGCTAAACCCTCACGCTAGATGTTAAAATGAGACTTTAGCCAATATATTCTGATCAAGAACATATTGGAGCCTGTCAAGGAATCTCAGTTGACACGAGAACTACCGCTAAACCTACCTATGGTATGTGAATACCATCTGATAGGCACTAAGATCCGACTCACAGCCAAACTTCTACAAACCTATCGCAGCTCGGAACATGTCGGAGCCCACTTACGCCATCAAGGTATCTCAGTTGTAGCGCGACCTACTGCTAAACCTACATCAGTCGCATCTACTGAGATACCTTGAAGGGGTACGCAGGCTCCGATATTTTCTTGATCGGAACATATTAGCTAAAGTCTCATTTTAACATCTAGCATAAGGGTTTAGCCTTATATTTTCATTTGCATATCTTGCAGTGCACCTTTTACAGTGATTTATTTATTTTCATGTCTAATCCACACTTTATTCCATATTGTGTAGGATTTTTTCTGTGGCACATGTGGTCCGCTGCCGGCATCCTCCATTGTATGCATGAATTGCTGGGGCTTGCCTTTTGCGGCGGATCACATCTGGAGGTTTTGCTCCCCCGGTTTTAAATACGCTACAATATTTGAGGTTCTGAGCATTTCGTCCCAGTTAGGCCACTTTATTTAGTGATTTGTCTTTATATACATGGAATGTTCCATTTTTTATCTTTAGCAACATTCTGGTGCACCTGGTAGCTTGTGTCACATGTGCCTGTTATAGGTGGGGCTCACATCCTCCTCCCTCCTCCCATTGTATTTGTGATCTTACTTTGGAGGTTTGTGGAAGTGTGGCTGTGAGTCGGATCTTAGCACCTATCAGACAGTGTTTACACGGTAGGCTTAGCGGTAGGTCCAGCGTCAACTGAGATACCTTGACGGGGTACGCGGGTGCCGATAAGTTCTTGATCGGAATATATTAGCTAAAGTCTCATTTTAACATCTAGAGTGAGGGTTTAGCCTTGTATTTTCATTTGCATATCTTGCAGTGCACCTTTTGCAGTGATTTATTTGTTCTAGTGTACACAAATAAACAGAATAAAAAAGGCTTGGTAATGATTATGAACTTACATAGCCCTGAGCAGAGTATCGCCAGCCATTTCAGGCTTGGTAGACATAAGGGACTCCATTTGTAACAGCAGACAAGCCTAACTGCTTGCTGGTTCCCTTTTATATAATCTTACCTTAAGGGTCCGCCCCCCTGCCGCCGCTGCGGTCCTCTTTCCTTCTTGGGGACTCTATCCCCTAGGGGAGAGTCGACCCCTCATGCAAGGCCCACCACCAGGCCTCCAGCATGGAACGCTGGGCGCTGCCATCTTGGATCCTGGCGTAGCACCCCCCGGAAGTGACATCAATGCTATGCGCCCGCGCGAGGAAGAATGCGCGCTGCCGATCCCAGAGCCCCCAGAAGGGAAGCAGCTTTGGCTCCCAGATACCACTGCCATATGTGAGAGGTAACCTGGGAAGGCTAGGGAACCTCGCAAAGAGGTACTAGCAGGGCCTTGAGGAAACTGGGAGGAATGGCCGGACACTACCCGACCCAGTTCCAGCCCTTGTAACCTTGCAGCTACTTCCATTTTCCTTTCTTTACCCTCAAGAGCTCCAGAGCTTGCAACTCCCTGTAGGGACAGGAAGAACACTTGATAGTGGGGTGGAGAGGGGCCTTTTAAACTCTCTTGCTTCCTGCCCTTACAGAGGCCTATAAGAACAACCTCCTATGTGCTGTCATGGGGGACATCCTGGAAAAATATATATATTCAGCAATGTAGCGTATGTGTTATTTGGAGTGAGGAATACCAGGAGGACTTATCACAAGGATATTTATAAAAATAATGAGATTTCAGTCTTCGTAAAGGCTGATTGAATATAGAAATAATATAGAAAAAAAATCATCAATATATTGTCCATGGCTGTGTCGGCTTGTCATATTGTCAATGTTTTTCCAGCAGCAACTCCCAACAAAGTGATCCCCTATATATTCCTGCCAATCGTATACAGCATGGATATATGTGTGTCTTACGCATGTATCTGCTTTTGCCTCTACATATATGGAAACCTTCAAATATACAGTCAGACGTATCTGCCTCTACATAAATTTGGTGCATAAACCACCAGCTAAAGGGGTATTAAGACAGGCATCTAAAACGCCGGTCTTGATAAAGATCCCCATAGTTCTTTGAAATAGCATTCAGCTTTAGCATCAAAGGTATCAGGTACCTAAACTTTACAGAGATATTAGTGGTACCGAAAAGTATTAAAACGTATTGCAATCCAAAGGAGTAGCTTTAATCCGGGGGGGGTTGGGTTTAGGCCACAGAGAGCTCTAATTAAATTGACACCTTTCTACAGTATTTCTATTCTAAAACTTTACTGAAGCTATTCAGCACTCCATCTCTTATTGAGCTCAGTTGTTCATTTTGATTGTCAGTCTTTCTTATCACAGTCCACCTCTCTCTTAGGACACAAACCGTACTTACCTGCTGTAAGCTCTACCTCTGGAGTTGATCAGAGATGGGCATGGAAAAGATAGTTTTCATTGTTGTTTTGGGCCTCACTGCCCTGAGAGTCTGATCAGCCTAAATGTAACTGTAATAGACAGATGGGTCTTGATGGGTCTTGATGGGTCTTGATAAATAAAAAAAGGTGAAAAAAATCGCATAAAAATTTATAAAAATTTAAATAAAAATAAAATAAAAAATGTCTTTTTTCATAACACTCCATATAATATATGTGGTATTTCTAAATATTATTTTATATCCTAAAATGTAACACTGACTCCGGAAAATATTCTTCAGTCATTTACACTAGTGCTGTATCATGGTTTCACATAGCCACTTAATTAAAATATATTGTCACACATACCATTCAAAGATACAATGCAGCTGCCATTCAGTCTTTTTTCACATGTCCAAATACAATCAAGCCAATTAACCTGTCACTTAATTAATGTATGCAAATTAATGGGTTTGTCCCATGAAAAATATTATACAATTTTCAAACTGATCTGAATACTTTTGTAATCGCATGTAATTAAAAAGTTTCCATAGCCACTCAGTTATTCAATAAAATGTTTCAGTATAGCATCACCTGCTGCTTGTTTTTTTTTTTTGTCCGGCTCCCTGAGAAGTCCGCACATGCTCAGTTTCATCCTTCAACTGCCTCCTGAGCTGTGATAGGGAGAGCTGAGACACGCCCCCCGAGCTGAGCTAAGGAGAGATCTGCAGAGCAAAGGACACATCCTCTGATCTACAGCAGAAAAGATAATTCCCTTGAGCGGTCAGCTTGATATAAATCTAGTAGAGCAATGAATGGATAGATCTCTGGGTCCATGTGAGGTACAGAGCTGGTTCTAGCTTTGCTAGAAAAAGGTTGTGATGTCTTATTTTTTTTATTTTATTTTTTTACATTAGCCATGAGATAACCTCTTTAACTTTTATGTATGTCTTACTCTATAATGTGCATTATAATACAAAGTACAATTAAAATATGAACTACTTCATTTGAGACCACAAATAGTGTTTTGCATTAATTTAAACAATATCTGAAATCTTTGGATTACTTAGGCCTTGTCATAAACATAGATATACATTTCAACATACTATTAACCTATTCTTTGCCAAAACATTACAAATGCCGCCATGTGCTCCTGTCAATCAATTGGCCACATGTTTTTTTTAAAAATGGTGAAACCATGGATTACCATGCCCCAGCGGAACACATACAAATCCTCTTGTCTATATGTAAGTAAATATTGACTCTTTAATTCGGTTAAATAAACATTATTATTATAGGTTTGCAGTGTGCTTACTAGCAGGGCTGGGACAAGGCCCACCACCAACAGAGGCTGAGCTGCCCAAGTGCGCCCCCCCCGCTCAGATAAAATACGAGAGTATTGCGGTATGCAGGGATACCTTTTTATTCATTTATTTATTTTATTCATACACCATGCTGTACAGTATATGCAGGATGTACAGGATTATAATATATGCTGTCCAGCATGGTGTATGAACTATATCGTATATTGTACGGCATGGTGTATGGATTATACTGTATATTGTACGGCATAGTGCAAGGATTATAATGTATACTGTACATTAAATGTATAGAGGTCACACCATGCCGGACAATATAACCGCTGCGCCATGCAGTACAATATACAGTATAGCCCCTACAAAGTGTAGAGATAGACTGTATATTGTGTGCATGCTATGTGTGTATACCATAAACATACTCCACATAAAAACTTACAATTACTTGGCTGGGACCTTGGAGATCTCAGACGACACTTCAACACTTTGGCTGGGGGCTAGGTCTAAGAACATGCCGTCCCCTGGGCAGTATGGTTTTTGGTTCTTCTTCTTCGGACACTGTACAAGAGGTAACAGGAGGTAATATAACTGAGAAGGGCTATCAGGGGACATTATACAGGGGTCATATAACTTATATCACCCCTGTATAATGTCCCCTGATAGCCCTTCTCAGTTAAATGACACCTGTATAATAATGTACCCTGATACCCCATAGTTATATTACCCCGCCCTGTATAAATTACCCAGATACCCCTCAGTTATATTATATAACTGAAGGGTATCAGTTATACAGGGGACTGAGGAGGGCCATCAGGGGACATTATACAGGGGGTAATATAACTGAGGGTATCAGGGTACATTATTATACCGGGGTAATATAATGGAGGACAGCTATCAGGGGACATTATACTGGGGTAATATAATGGAGGACAGCTATCAGGGGACATTATACTGGGGTAATGTAAGCTATATTACCCCTATATAGTGTGTGATATCACTCCTGAGTTACATTACCCCTGTATAATATTGTATCCTGATACCCCTTAGTTATAGTACCCCAGCGGGGTAATATAACTAAGGGATATCAGGGTACATAATTATACAGGGATAATATAACTCAGGAGGCCTATCAGTCATTATACATGGGTAATATAAGTTATATTGTAACCTGATACCCCTCAGTTATATTATATAACTGAGGGGTATCAGGGGACATTATGGGTAATATAACTGAGGGGGTACAGGGGTAATGTAAGCTATATTACCCCCGTATAATGTCTGATAGCCCTCCTCAGTTATGTTCCCCCTGTATAATGTACAATGATACCCCTCGTTTATATTATATAACTGAGGGGTATCAGGGTACATTAAGGGTTATAACTGAGGAGGGGCTGGGGTAGCAGGCGGGCCATGAGGCTAGGTAGGGTAAGTTACATACTTGCTGGGGCCAGGGCAGGGCCAGGCATTCTTCTTAGGGGTGCCTCTGGCTGGTGCTGTGGTGCAGGCGCAGCAGGCTCAGTCCTCCTCCGATGCTGGGGCCTGGGCACGGAGGGTCACTAGAAGCAGCAGCAGGCGCTCACGCGGGCAGGCACACAGTGTGACGTGCTGACGTCAACTCTGCGGCTGCCGCGCTCTCAGCCTGCTCCCGCCCTGTACTCTCTGCCTACGCTGTGCCTACGCAGTAAAGCCGCCGTTCCTCCGCAGACGTGGTCAGTACTGGCCTCCCTGCCGCCCAGAGGCTGGGGAGCTGGCCTGCGCCCTGACGCTGGAGCGCCCTGAGGCTGGAGCCTCCCCAGCCTCTGTGTCGGCCCGGCCCTGCTTACTAGACATTCCATGCAATCATTTAATTTATTGCTTGATAAAGCTGATAATGTAGAACATAAAAAAAATGTTTTTAAAGAATTCTCGATCAAATACTGCTTCCAAAGAAAATTTTCTGCTATAGAAATAATAATAAGAATAATAACTTTAACACATACAATTAAAACCAGTGAAAAACGTACTATTACGCCTTATACCTCGTTGCGTTAACAGGAGAGAGGAGAGGGTGTAGCTATAATTTATATATTGCTGTGCAGGAAAATGAATATGAATAACTTACAATATGTAAGTTTTACCGCTACATAATTATTTAATAATTAGGCAATTTATTGTCTCATAATTATTATGAAAACTATTTAGCTATCTTTAAGGGAAAATAACACAAAATCTTATTCTTATAAAAGACATAATAATTGCCAATAAATCAGTCATCAGCAGATAGTTTTTTAGCCAATTGCTGAAGAAACTTCCCTTTTTTCTTTTTCTGTTCTCCCAAATTCCATATTTTAGAGCATTTAGAACGCACGTTAGGTAAAATGCGTGCGTTCCAAACACCGGAGGGCTTGCATACCTCTGGTGAACAAGCCACACTGGCGTGCGTTTCAACCACCGGAAGTGCCCTTTCCTTCCCACCTGGAGATGGAACTCTTCTCTGGTATATAACTGCGGGACTATAGGGCACACATGTTCCATCCTGCGATTTCTCCATCACCGTCAATCCCGCCTAATAATGTGGACACCACGTGGAAGCCGATATCAATATGTCGGGTAATATGTAAGGGGTCTGATAGACCAGCATCTTTATTTGATATCTATATGCTTACAGATCCCTTTCTTTAATAATCTTATTGATTGCTTAATGTGTATCAAGTATCTTGAGGGCACCCCATCATATGGGATTTAGTAGGAAGTGTTTACCATATCTGATGGTTCTTATGAATTACTTATTAATTATCTATTTATGTATTATAAGATCATGGTCTTCTGACCAGCATCATGTATTAAAATTATTTTTCTATCTTTCTATTTATTGAATCATGTATTTATCTAATTATCGAATCATGCCTTTCTGATGATTTATTACCCACCATTTCTCCCCTAATGAACCTGGAAGATGGGAAATGCATCTGGAAGTTGCAAGGGTAAAAATAAGGAAAGTTAGGAATAGGAACTAGACCAGAGGGTACATACCATCAGGGTGTTCCTCTGGGTTGAGGCATTAGTAAGGGATATCTTAGGGATATTACTCCCAATGCTGAATTCCTCTATTCCTATAATAAATGGTAGATATGAATTATTGCTTTGGATGGATCAGATTTTTGTGTCTTTATGAACAGTTTTTTTGTTTGTATTTTGTTTTCCTCTGGTGTACACTAGATATTAAGTTTTGCTCCTATAGGTGAGCACGTTTTATAGTATTTATTAAAAGTTACGTTTTAATCTCCATGCTTTTTGTGAGATTGATATGACTAACTACATAGTTTAATAGTTTAAACATCACTTGTTTGGATTTTAAAAGTAAAATAAAATCCTGCAGTTTTCACACTGGCTACTATGTCTAATAGTTGGCGCCACTTCATGGTTTATACAGATCACTTTACTGCAATTAAACATCCCTTTACACGGCGTGACAATCTAGCCGATTGTTGGGAAGGAAGCTTTCCTTTCCGACAATCTTCTGATCACTAGCGGAGGAGACTGGTGCATTTACGTGCAGTAATGTCCTCTAGCTCCTCCAGAGTATGGGGAGGAACGATCACTGAAGCCATTGCTCTTCCCCATACAGACTCGTTGTTTCTCGGCAGTAGATTGTGTTTACACAGCACAATCTGCCACTGGGAAACGATCATCTTTTGTGCTGCATTCCGCCCAGACTGCATCCGGATTACATCCGGATACAATGTGTTTTTCACTGAGCCCCATTCACTTCTATGGGGCCAGGGCTGCGTGAAAAATGCTAAATATAGAGCATGCTTCGATTCTTATGCAACGCACAACTGATGCATGAAAAAAACACTCATGCACACAAATCCATTGAAATTAATGGGTCAGAATTCAGTGCGGGTGCTATGTGTTCACTTCACGCATTGCACCAGCAAGGAAAACTCACTCGTGTGAAAGGGGCCATACTATCTGATATTAATTGGCAGATACATTTTTTGGTGACATATTTTCTTCAAATGTTTCTGGTATAGTAAGGCAACAGTATAATGTGTTGAATTTATCTGCTTTGTTAACACACCAGTATAATGCATTTTATTAAAGAGGTTGGCCAGTTTCTGTTGTTGACCAATGTGTTTGTGAGATGATCATATGACACTTACTAATAAACCCTTTGTTGAAGTTCTGCACCAGTTTCTTTACTTTATAAAGTATGCTCAGTATGTTCAGTATGGGTGCCGTGTATTTGAATGGAGTAGACATTATATTGGAGGTAATTTGCCTGGTCACATGACCCTCCATCAGCAGCCATTTTATGGACATGACCTCCGTGTGGACAGCACAAAAGACTTTGTAAACAAGGGAGCATAACTTATAATATAGAAAAGGGTGCAGAATTTCAACAAAGTCTACATTAGAAAGTGCCATAAAATCATCTTACACATCTTGTTCAGCAGTAACCAGAAAGTGCCCAACCCTTTATGCAACAGAATAATGCATGAAATTTATCAGCATATCAATGCAACAGTATAATGCATTGAATTTAACGGGCATATTAATGCAACAATATAATGGGTTGACATGATGTAATAATCTACATGGTATACAATGGGGATGAGCCTTTCTAGCATCACCGTGATGCTGGGAAGGTTTTTCCACATCGCAGCCTGCTATTGGCTGCCGGAGCCCCCCCCCCCCCTATTGCCGGATTTTTTCATCCACGCGACAGGGAGATGCAGCTGCGGCCATGTGGGCATCAGGAACGACACGGGTGTCGGGCAGCAGGGAAAGTAAAACCTGTATGAGGTGCCTGGGCATTTTGGTCGGCATTATAGGGTTGTATAACCACTTTAAGTGCCATTTTTTCACATTACTAATTGAGTGATTTTAAGAGGGAGTTTTTAATCCCATTCAGTGCTTTTATTTGGCGTTTTTTCTCCTGCATGTAATTCAAAATTGATATTTGCCTTTTTTACAGGATATCATGTCATGTCAGAAATATATGACATAGAGAATCTAGGATGTCCAATTGAGTATTTAAATATTGAAATACCGGCTGGGGATGATACCTTTGATCCAGACAGTACTGGGAAAATTGTTATCCCTTACCGACGAAGTAAATGGTGTAAACGAACTGGAAGCAGTCCAAATAATCCACGCTACCAAGTAAGTGCTAGATAGTTTATAGAAGAAGCCTAAGAGGATCAATAGTCTGGAGTTCTTTGTTCAGTATCCTTGTCTCCTGGCCAGAGTTGAGAGTGGTTATAAAGACCATCTCATTTTAGAGGATCTTTCCAGTACTGTATTACACTGATCATCCATTGTATGTGCACATTATATTTATTAATTTCCCCGGGGGTGGAACTGCTGGGATGTTGAACACTTATTAGGAGGTTTCCCTATAGATTACAAATGAAATTGGGGGCCTTAAAAGGATTCTGTCACCATGTTACAGCATATATAGATGCGGACATGCACCGCTAGATCGCCGCTAGCATGTCCGCACTATATGTGTGCCATAGCGCTGCGCTTCTTTATTGACTGTAAAAAATGATTTTATTAATATGTAAATTAGGGAGTCAAGGTGCCCAGGGGGGCGGTACGAACCTTTCCTGTGCCCAGCCACAGACACTGTGAAGGAGCCCAGCACCGCCTCCGTTGTATCATTGCGCAAGATCGTGCATGCCCAGTTCTGACATAGTGTTCCTTCCCTGTGCTGGCATCAGCCTCAGGGAAGGAACTGGGAATGCGCATCGCGAGACTTACAGCACTCTAACTGTCAGCACGAATGAGAACGATACAATGGAGGCGGTGCTGGGATCCTTCACAGAAGGCGTGGCTGGGCACAGGAAAGGTTTGTACCGCCCCCCTGGGCACCTTGACTTCCTAATTTACATATTAATAAAATCATTTTTTACAGTCAATAAAGAAGCACAGCGCTATGGCACACATATAGTGCGGACATGCTAGCGGCGATCTAGCGGTGCATGTCCGCATCTATATATGCTGTAACATGGGGACAGAATCCCTTTAATAGGAGGACACTTTGTGGTGAGCTAAATGTACGCTTCTAACAAGTGGAGAGTGCCCAAATCTGACAACTCCTTTAAAGAGTTTTCTGATATAAACTCTAGCTGTCTGCTGCTTTTGGTCCCCAGTGTATCAGAAGTGCAACATGCCGTCTACATGCATGTTACCACTGCTGACCCCTCAGTGGCATCGTTGGAGACCTTGGTCATATGCTGCTTTTGTGAAAATCACAGCTGAGATCATTGATTGGCAGGCAGAGGTGATGTGCATGTGAATAGCACATCACACTTCCAGAAGCAGAAGAGATAGAAGCTCTTCACTAGACCCAGAACACTTATGATAGGTAAAACTGACCATGGTTACCCAGCCTAGGAGAACTTCTTTAGCTTTACTTGCACACAGCTTTAATGTTTCAGTTGGTGTTTATTCAGTTTAAGTTGAAAAAAATCCACAAAGTGCAGTTTTTTTTATATCATTCTGCATATTAATAGGCGTTTGCTAATTTTGTGTTTCACAGGTTAATTCCGTAACAGCCTGGATTGATGGCAGTTCTATATATGGACCCTCTCATTCCTGGTCAGATGCTTTGAGAAGCTTTTCTGGTGGAAAATTGAAATCTGGCTCAGACCCAATGTTTCCTGAAGAAGCCAGGGATAGGGTTCCTATGTGGAAACCTGTCTACCCTTTCAAACGTTGGCCAGAAAACATTGGGATTTATGGTAAGGTCAATGTAATTTTATTACTGACTATTTTGACACAAAAGTTTTTGTGTTTTTGAATCATTATTAGAATAGTGCACTACAACCATGGGACACAGTATGTGTATGTGTCACAGTGCCGTTCACTGAGACAGTTGTGACCGTGGAGTCTGGCTGAATGCCCTCTCGCGTACTGGCTGCAGGCTGACACCTGTGTATGCTGGTTGCTTGGAACTGCGTGCTGGCTGCGGTGTTGTGTGTGAACTGTGGCCTTTGTTTGTGACTTCCGTATCTGCATCTCTGTGGCTCCTGTCTCTGGTGCCTTGCAGGCTGGCTGCATGTGCTTTGTGTACTGGCTTTGGGTGTTCCCATGTATGCTTGTTCTGCAATGCATGCTGGGTGCAGCTTTGCGTGTGATTCGTTTTGTCACTGTGACACGGGTTGTTTGTGCTCTGGTGTACTGGCTGCTGTGGACTGTGTATGCTGGTTGCCAGGGTCAGCATCAAATACTGCAGCCTGTGTGTTCTGTAGTGCTGGTACTCCTGTTCTGATGGGGTTAACTTCACCTTCTTATCAGGTGCCCTTGTTAGGCAGCTATATCTATCTGTGAGCTGTGGGGCTTATGGTCAGTCTATATTCTGCCTTGCTGGGTGTTGCACAGTGCTGCTGACCTGGGGGGAAGGGGTTGCCATCTGCCCTTTTGTGTGGTGTCTCCTGGTAAAGCGTTGACGTTATTCCCTAACCTGTTCTGTGATGCTATCCTTGTCCATGCCTTGCCTGTTCTTCTGTACCTGTTCTCTGTCTGGATCTACCATTTTTGCTTATCTTGATGTACTGTCATGTTCCTTTGTCTGTTTCTGCCTGTGTCCTGTTTGCAAGATGTCCTAGACGTCTGCCTTGGCACATGTCACTATGTATTAGAATCAAGTGCAAGATTAAGTAACATTTTATAGACATTTATATACACTGTTGCATGAGCATGAGCATGTGAGAAGTTTACACTTTGTTCACATAAGTTTTTGTTTGTTGATTAATCCATTGGGGTTCCTACTGGGATTTATGGTATTTTTGATGGCAGAAAAAGTTTGTAAAAAATTTCAGATTAGGGGTCCAATAGGAGTCACTGTTATCCTTGTGAACATGGGTTAGGCACAGCTTTCATAAATCTGTTGATGAGAGATGAGCGAAATTTATTTAGGATCTGATTAATCCCTCATCACATTTAGTTTGGGTCCGAATAAATTTCGACCTGAATTGAAAGCATCCTAGTTGCCCTGAAACGTCATGTACAGTCTAATACTCTACAGTATCCTAGGAATAACAACAACATAACTGACTATGAGTAGTGTGGAGTGAAGCGAATGAACACTTCGATCTGCAATGAATCCGAATTTCCTCACACTTCGTGGTAACAAATCAGTTTTTTCTAAAATGGCAGCTGCACGTGTTATAAAGTGAAAGTAAAAAGCCTGGGAACACGAGATCACCCATAATGCCGTGCAACTAGCCAATCCGCAGATAGCCATCCCCTGTGATCTCACAGCCCTATAAAACCCTCATCCTGCGCGTACTCCACCATTGTCCTGTGAACCGACCATAGGGAAAGACACGGCAATCACTCATGCGCTAAGGACAGTGTTGCTTAAAATGATTAATAGAAGAATATTGGAAGGGGGTAGTGCAGGGAGACTGCAGGGACAGTGCATGAAGACTTATTCTGCATCAGTTTAATTTATTTATTCCTACATCAGCTTTAAATGTAATTCAATACCAATAAGATAGAAGCCTTTATTATTCTGGTGCCAGTGTGCCAACCAATACCATCCAGTCTGCAACCCTTGGGGGGTGGGGCAGGTCTTAATGATGACCATCCCCATCTTTTGCTGGCTTTGCTTCTTCCAAATCATCCTTCAAAGTCTAAATGTCCTGTAAAAGTCAGCAAGATGCAAAGAGAGGAGGACCTGGGTGTTCCTAACAACACATGCTCATCAATATTAGATGATGTGGAAAAGGAGGAAGAGCAGATGGCAGAATAAAGGCCCCCACCTGTAGGCCAGAAAAGCACTGGAGTTGCAGAAGTGGGTATGCCAGCATATTGTGCTCCCACCTAACCAGCCAAACCCCATACCAGCAACAGCCCCTGTTTAAAGGGTCTTCATTATTAAATGAAAGGCAGCTGCGGGCTAATTGGCCACACAGTGTGGCCATACCCTAAAGCAGAGTGGTCTGGGTATGCCTGATTTATAGAGATTCATGATGAATTAATTCGGAACAAATCAAATTTTTTGGCGAACTTTGGCGAAGTTGCCAAATTGAAGTTTTTAAAACCTCGCTCATCTCTAGCTGTGTGTAAATGGATGGTAGCCGGTGGTAACAAACTGCCCATTTAATGACACATTGCACTGTCTAGTTTTATTTTAAATAAAAAAAAAAAAAAAAACTGTCTTAAACTGATCCCTTTTGGTGGCAAATGCCTTTTTATCTGTCTCCTGATCTGTATAATGGAGGCCGCCATTTTTGAGCAATTTGTCTGAAACAAATGTTAAAAGTTTTGGATTCATTAGAATCCAAATGTTTGGGAAATTAGTAACAAAGTAATTATTGGGGAATTTATACCTTTCCTGATCTATTTATATACTGTAGGTCACTGTCCTGTGAATTATTGTCCTTTTGATGTGACTCAATTGCATTTTCAAGAAGCTAACATATTTATGACATGTGTTGGGATGTTATATACTGTATGTAAGATCCAGGGGAAGTGGTCAGGGTACTCTTTCTATTTAATATTCCCTTTAAACTCTTCATATATATCTCCCTTAACAGGTTTTGGTTATAACAAAGCCAACGAAAACCCATTTCTTCAAGCTGAAAGCATTGTTTGGTTCAGATACCATAACTATTTAGCTGATGAATTTGCTAAAAAGAATTCACAGTGGACAGATGAAGACTTATTTCATCATGCTAGAAAATGGGTGATTGCTACCTACCAGGTAAAAAATAACTGCAAAGAGCCATTATTTCTGTGTAGGTTTATATAATGCTAAATCTTTTGTGTAATGTTTTCCTGATATTTTATTGTAAGGCCCTATGCATATAGCCAAATTGTAAGGAATTGTAAGGACAGTACAGCACTCCTAGAAGTGGGTTACTGAGCTATTCTGCTCTAAATCCATAATTCCACATGACATGGCGCACACTGTAATTATATATGAAGTGCTTACAGCTGTATAGTATGGAGGCTCTGCTGTAAGCCTGAGGTCTAAAGTAGACCATATACTTTCTATAGCTGTTGGCTGAATATTCAGGTTTCTCTCCTTGCTTTCTCATACACATATACACACATTTATGTTTTTCAATTGGAGAGCGAAGACAGCTACTGCCAGATACCTCTGGTGTTGGCTTATCTCCTGGGAGACCAAAACTACCCGATCCTACTCCAGATGATGTCAGGGGAGAGTCAGGAGCTCCCCATATAAAAGTGAGCAGATCCAGCCAACAATAGTATAATATGTAAGGGTCCGTAAAGGGGTTCGTCTCCCCCTCTGCACAGGGAAGCATACCTAAGTGCTTACTCATGATGGATCCTTCACTCAATGGGCTCTGCTGCTCTGCTAGGTTCCCTGGATATAAACTTCCTGCTTCATGTGGCTGCAGTCAATCTTTGGCCAGACCAATGACCTGCTGCCCTTTCGTCACAGTGGGGAGCCAGGACTGTGAAGTAGGTACTGTAAGTACACTTCTCTTCACAAGTCTGTCCAGGAGGGGGTTCCCCGCCCTTCCTCCCCAAAGGTGCACAATCCCTGTACGAAGAACATCTTCTTTTTTTATGGCACTTAATATACTGTAATAGGTTTAGCAAGATTGTAAATGAAATACTATATATCCAAAAGCTAAAAATGAAATTATTAAATTTAACATAAACTAAAATGAACTAATGTATAATTTAGGATTTCTAAATTATATTAGTGTGATTGTTTTACTAATTATTTTTTAATATTTAATCAAATCAATACTGATTGTCTAAGTTCATGCTTTACAATGATTGTAATCTGTCATCTGTATTCTTCGTTTAGAATATTGTATTGTATGAATGGTTACCTGTGTTCCTTCAAGAGCAAGTACCTCCATACCAGGGTAAGTCTGTCACATTTTACCATTTAAAAAGCGGAGTTTGACTAATGTAGAATTATCTAATTTAATCAGCAACTGTCTGAACTAAACCTAAGACCTTCAGTGACATTATCCATATGCGTATTCAGAGGGTTCATGTTTGTCCAGTTTACAATTGCATTCATTGGATTTGCAGTAAAACCAGTTAATCAGAGTATACTTCCTCAGTTGACATCCAAATCACTTCCTAGCCAAAAACTGAAATGTTGAATAGGCTGTCTGAAATAATAGAGGATTCAAACAACTAGAATCATTAGAATAGATGTTTCAAAATGGTTATTACATGGGGAATGCAAGTAACTATTAAAACAGACATATCAAGAGATGTGACAGGTCTTCTTTAAGCAACACAATGTTTTATATCAACAGAATAAAAGCTATTGGACACATTCCAGGTTAGAGGAATGCAGAAAAAACAAATGACTCTATCTGGAATATCTATCAATGCCAAGATTATTTGTATCCTATTAATGCAAAATATTGTTACCAAGATTCCATGTATCCTAGGAAGAAATATATGATCGGCAAACGCGGATCCGCAAAACACGTATACCAGCCGTGTGCATTCCACATTTTGCAGAATGGAAGGGCCAGTCCCTAATAGAACAGTCCTATACTTGTCCATAATGCAGACAATAATAGGACATGTTCTATTTTTTTGTGGAAAGACCATGCAAACAGGCCACAAAAAACATAATGGACACAGAAAAAAATAAGTTTGTGTGCCTAACTGTTATAAAAAAGAAAATACTTTGGTTAATATAAAAGTATAATACTATATCACTTGTATGAAAAGCTGGAAATGTAGAGTATTCCATGCAACCCCTCATGCTGCTCTTTTTTGCTTGCTGATTTTATATTGGAAAAAAAGTTTATCTATTCACAGTCTCTCTGAAATTCTAATACATTAAAAAGGAGGTTGATCAGGAAAGGGTTTGGAAGGACCACTTTGATCACAAATGAAATAATCAGCTATCAATTGATATTTATATGTGTTCCCTACTTTTACATTCTTTGGTCTTTCTGCTTCCTTTTATTTCCTTTTACTGAATATTTTCTACATTGCAGCATCTAGTGGCTGCTTTCTCCATGACTCCAAGGACAGTACTTTAGTCAGCTGTCTAGCAATTACCTCTCAGTACATACATGTTTGTGGGCAGTCCAAACAACTAAGCCCCTAGCACGTGAGGGTGGCAGTAGGAAAAAAATTGAGCTTTTTCGACTTTTTGCACTTACTTGGGTAAAAATTTTCATTTTTTCGACACTCACTCCAGTTTAGAAATTTGGGAGAAAGTTAGCAGGGTTACCTATGTTAATGATTTTCACAACAGATTTCTAACTGAGACTTTTTAAAAGTCAAACAAAAGTCACAGTCTCACTCCAGTAGGAGGGTAGAGTAGGAAAACTGGAGTAGCTGTAGTAGACAAAAGTGTTGATTTAAAGGGGTTGTCCAAGTTATATTTATTGATGAGTTCATCTGTCCCAGCACATTCATCATTATTTACAGCAGAAACTGGAATAAATAATGACTGAAATCTATGCTGACTACAAGCTGGAATAGATTTTAATCTGACGCATGGACTGCCAGAGGAGGCATTTCATTTATAACGAGTCCTGCCCTTATTATAAATGAAATGTCTGCTTTGGCAGCGCAGAGCACATTAGGACATAAGGACTGGCATAGCACATGGCAATCTTGTTGAAACAGGGCAAGAGCTTACTTACCAGGATCTATGGTGTGACAGAATGAATGAAGCCAAAAAGTAATCTAGTCTTCCAGATTCTTATGCTTACTGTTATCTTCTCTGATTTCTTCCCAATCCATAAGCAAGCCATACATATTTGATGTATATCAGCTAAGACTGCTGATTTCAGTGGGAATGTCTAACCATCTAATTTGTATGTGGGCCATCTGAGTCTTTAGATCACATGAACTGGTGTATATGTGGGGATTGTAAGAAATAGCTGTTTAGATGAACAAGAATTTGGCATCACCCAAATGTCTTCAATCCCTTTCCCACATGTGGAAAGCTTCACTCATGATGTGTTCATATGACTTCCAACAGGTTATAATCAACACATTGATGCCAGTCTTACCAATGAATTCCAAGTTGTTTTCCAGTTCCTATCGTCTTTAGTGCCACCAGGTATTTATGCCAGGTAATTATTAATATAACATTAGTGTACAATGAAACTAGCTGTACATATGGCACCCTATGGCACTTGTGTGAAGGGATCCTTCCATACAGTATACAGTAAATGTTTTCTCTTTAATATTAGAGATGAGCGGATTTCTCAAAAATTCTATTGGGTCAGTTCACCGAATTTTCCAAAAAGATTTGATTTGATCCGAATTTATTTGTGGCGAATCTCGTTAAAGAACAGCTATTTCCTGGCTGCAGAGAGCCTGTATAGTGGTGTAGAACACTGTGTCTTGCAGAAACACGCACTGTGAGTCAGTATGACATGCAGATGACAGGCGTCGCTCTTAGAATCACTGCACACTTCACTTATTTAGCATTAAGAAGAAGCACACTCCTTTTACAACGTTGTCAGCTGATTCCACATAGATGTCTACAGAACCTGTTCTATTAAATGCTTATACAAGTAGAGCCCCCCGACAGAGTGGAGAGGGTGTCAGCAGTAAGTTTGTGATGATTATTTTGCCCTTTTTCTGATCCATCAGAACAATAACCTCCAAAAAACAGATCCTGTCTGTTGAGCATCAACCTACACTTGGTCAGCATTTGGTCAATAATCCATCAGTATTGCTAAAGCAAAAAAAATAGGATTGGCTCACAAAACAGAGATGACACGTGAATGGAATATTTACATGTGTTCTGTGTTTTGTACCCACTCCTGATTTTGACTACCAAATCATAAGCCAATTCAGATGCAAAATAGGGACCATGTCTACAGTCCTTACAGCTACTACATAGATAGAATCCGTTGTGTGTCTCATTTTACTTTCCTTCTGACAGATCAGAAGAAGGGTCAAATCAATGATGATGTCAACAAAGGCAACATAGTGGCCCAGTCATGAAGTGGGGAGGGGGTGAACAGCATGAGAAGTCCACAGAGTGGCCAGTGACAGAGTGGTGAGGTAGCAGGAGCATGAGGAGGCCAAAGAGTGTTGTGGTGGCAGCAGCATGAGGAGACCACAGAGTGGTGAGGTGGCAGCAGCATGAGGAGACCCCAGAGTAGCCCAGTGACAGAGTGTTGAGTTGGCAGCAACATGAGGAGACCACAGAGTGGTGAGGTGGCAGCAGCAATAGGAGACCCCATAGTCGCCCAGTGACAGAGTGTTGAATTGACAGCAGCATGAGGAAACCAGAGAGTGGCCCTGTGACAGAGTGTTGAGTTGGCAGCAGCATGAGTAGACCACAGAGTGGCACAGTGACATAGTATTCAGTTGGCAGCAGCATGAGGAGATCACAGAGTGGGCCAGTGACATAGTGGTGAGGTAGAAGAAGCATGAGGAGACCCCAGAGTGGCCCAGTGACATAATGGTGAGATGGCAGCAGCATGAGGCGACCACAGAGGGGCCCAGTGAAAGAGTGTTGAGTTGGCAGCAGCATGAGGAGACCATAGAGTGGCCCAGTGACATAGTGGTGAGGTGGGGGGCAATACCAGATGAAGATGGTGGGCAGAAGTAGGAGCACCTGGCAGCAGGTGTGTGGCATCAGGCGGGTGGCATCATCAGAATAGCAGCTGAGGCAGGTAGCCAGAAGAAACAGGTCTCTTTTGACAATGTTTAGGTCTGGCACATTGGATGATCTAGTCTGATGCATCAGGCACTAATGTGTGGAAATCCTGGCTGATCCACGCCTGATTCATCTTGACAAATGTGAACTTCTCCCCATTTTGCATGGACAAGTGAGTTCTCCTTGGGGTAACTATGGCCACTCTGATGCCATACTGCTGGCCTGACAGGAAAGCTTGTCTAGGGCAAACTCAGCCAGTTGTGGTGACAAATCGAGTTTGGCTGCCCTACCCAGTAGTCCAGGGGATTTTCAATGTGGGGTGAAAGTGTGGAGTTCAAGTATGCATCAACCTGCTTGTTCAAGTTCTGCTCTATGTCTACCTGCTGCTGCTGGTGAGTAGTTTCTTTGGTAGGCGGCTGAAGAAAACTGCACTTCAGCTACTCTAGACAGGTTTCTGCTGAAGAAGAAGCAGCCAGGCAGTGGAACATGAGCGCAGAGAGCCCCCTCGGTAAGACCTGTGTGAGGATGGGAGTTGGCGCACATAGGCAGCGGCCAACTGACTACATAGAATGTCTCGATAGTAGTTCAGTTTGTCCTCCCTCTCAGTGGGTGGGCAAAAGGCCCCCATTTTCGACCGGTCGCGAGGGTCTAACATGGTGGAGAGCCAGTAGTCATCCCTCTGCCGAATGGTGACAATTCGGCTGTCACTACACAAGCAACTGAGCATACATTGGGCCATTTTCGCAAGTGACTCGGAAGGACTTCCTGCCTCTATCTCCACTGCATACTGCCATGGTGTGTCTGGGTCATCTTACTCATCTTCCTCATTGCTCTGTAGCACCTTCGGCTGCTCCTGCTCCTCCTGTTCCTCCTCTGCTGTCACCTGTGTAGAAAAAACAGCCATTTCTCTATGCATTTCTTGTGCCCGAATGTCCTTCTCCTCCTTCTCTAAGTTCAGCCCCCATGGGGCTCATGTGGCCGTCAGATGTAGTTGCCATGTCTCCTGTCCTCTGGCCAGCCAGATTTAGCAGCATCTGTTCCAGGATATGAATCAATGGAATGACGTTGTTCATCCCGTAGTCCTGGTGACTGACAAATAAAGTGGCCCACTTAAAGGACCCGAGCAAACGGCAGGTGTCACTCATGAGCTGCCACTGGCTAACATCGAAGTTACACAGGGGAGTACCTCTGTCCGCCTGTATCATCAAGAAATTGTTTATAGCCTTTCTCTGTTTATATAATCGGTCCAACATATGGAGGGTGGAATTACAATGGGTGAAAACGTCGGATATCAGCCTATGTTGGGGGACACCGTTCTGCCGCTGCAGCTCAAGGAAGGTATGCTTTGCGTTGTAAGAGTGGCTGAAGTGCATGCAAAGTTTCCTGGCCATTTTTTGGATGTCTTGTAGATGGAGTGAAGACTTAAGGAACTGCTTAACAACCAGACTGAACATGTGCGTCATGCAGGGTGCATGGCTTAGCCCTCCTTGGCGCAGCCCAGACACTATGTTCTTTCCATTGTCGGTCACCATGGTTCTGATTTTGAGTTATCGAGGAGAAAGTCAGGCAAACTAGGTGCAGAACAGCATGACACCGCCATGCCCTGCACATGTGGTATGCTGGAGGAGCACTGTGAAATGTCCCTGCAGTGAAGGCTGAGGACGTGGTGGAGGATGAGGAGGCAGAGTAGGACATCGTTGCAGGACCAATGGCTTGAGAACATCGAGGCGGAAGAGGTGTCACCTGGCCAAGTTGCTGTCCTGGCTGGGCAGGAACTATATTTACCCAGTGGGCCGTAAAAGGCATATATTGTCCTTGACCGTAGTTACAGGAACACACGTCAGCGCTGCCGTGCACTTTGGCAGACACCAATAGTCTCAAGAACTGGCCCAACTTCTGTTCTACATATGTATGCAGGGCTGGTACTGTCTTTTTCATAAAGAAATTAGAGTTTGGGACTCTCCACAGTTCTCCCACACCACTTTATGGTGACTCTGAATGTCTTGATGCAGGGCCATGGTGCCAACATTGGCACCCTGCCAACACTTCACCTTCTGCCCACAAATTCGGCAAATGGCCTTCTCCGGCAGCTTAACAAAAAACTGCCACACCACTGAGAATGCCATTTTCACCCAACATTTCACACTGACTGCCTGCTGCTGCTGCCTCCCTCTTCTCCTAATGATGTTGAAGCCCCTTCTTCACCTGGTTCCCAAGTGCGATTGGCTACATCATCATCATCTCCTACTGTCTGCACATTACTGATGTCCCCCTCAACGGTCTCAGGGCCAGGAGCCTGACCACTGGCAAAACCTGCGTCCACACGACTCTCATCATCACTACTCGCCCGCCTACCAGAGGAAGCTGCAGATCTCTCCTCCAGATCTTGGCTGGGCAGTAGCTGCTGACTGTTCTCTAGTAGCTCGTCCTTGTTGAAAAATGGAGCCGAGCCTACGACATATAATACTTCTCGCACTGAGAGAACAGAAAATTACAGAGGCAGTTTGAGGACAGTTGGGGGCACAGGGCCTGCTCCCGGGCCATGCCAACTAAGCGTCTTGTCAGAGGAACCCACCAACTTGGCTGGTGGTGTTTGATGTCCTAACACGAGCAGCAGCCATTTTAGGAAAAAATGTGATTCATTACCAAGAAACACGAGGAAATTCGACTTCGACGCAAATCAAATTTTTCCTGAAATTCGGATCGAATTCCAATTCATCAACTTCGATTTGCTCATCTCTAACTATTATTATGCAATTATTATTATGCTGCAATTATTGTGTACAGTGGGCATTACATCCTTAGTCTGAGACATATATACGTTTTATTTGGAAACTTGTTGTACAGGAATAAAATGTTAGATCAACAGACAACCATTTGGAATGGTAATCTTGATGATAAGCAGACATTAGATGTCTTCTACAGTTTCTATAGTGTTTGAGTAGATAAGATACACAAATAGAATTATTTTTTTTCGCGCACAGTATAACTATAGTGGAAGTAATTGTTCTGCATTTGATTTTGTCATTGATACAAATGATATCTACTTAAAGGGCATCTATGAAAAGATTTGTCCACATTGCCTA
Source organism: Bufotes viridis (assembly GCA_033119425.1). Lineage (NCBI taxonomy): Eukaryota > Metazoa > Chordata > Amphibia > Anura > Bufonidae > Bufotes > Bufotes viridis. The sequence goes on along the minus strand of CM065590.1, from coordinate 145,298,922 downwards.
GAAATAATAATGTTTTAATATATGCAAATGAGCCTCTAGGAGCAAAGGGGGCATTGCCATTACACCTAAAGGCTCTGCTCTATCTACAACTGTCATACCCTCTCCACTCTGATTTACAGGGTCAAGCATGATCAGGTTTATACTGCCTAGCCCTGTAAATCAAAGCACAGGGGGCAGAAAGAGCTGGCAATGCCTCTCTTGCACCTAGAGGCTCATTTGCATATAATAAAGCATAATTTTTCTTAGCAATGCCGGCACATATAAACATGGGACCAACACAGATGCCTTCACAAAATCCCAGCAACTATGTCATTTCAACAACTTAAAGGGGTTGTGCAAGAATAGGGGGGGGGGGGGCACAAACCAAATCTGGACATAGCTGGGGCCTAGAGGAGCATTGCAGGCCTGCAAAAGAAGGATCAGGCATTTAAGCTTCCCTTTGCAGGTTCCGCAGAATCAAGAATTCTTGCACAACCTCTTTAAGGTCCCTTTACACAGGATAATTATCAGGCCGATTATCAGGAATGAACGTTGGTTCCCGATAATTGGCCCGTGTAAAAGATGTCACCAATTACTCGATAAATAATCAAATGTTTGTTCACTGGGTGAAAACTTTGCTGTTGTAGAAACTAAGGCCCCATTCACACGTCCTCAATGTTCGTCCTCACCCGTTCCGCAAATCTGTAAAACGGGTGCTGTCCCATTCATTTTGAATGGGGACGTGATGGATGCAGAGAGCACACACTGTGCTCTCCGCATCTGCATTTGTGGAGCGCGCCGCCGATCTTCCGACAATTGTGGACAAGTATAGGAATCTCTATGCGGCTGGCGGCAAGGTGTGTTGCGGATCCACAATTTGCGGATCCGCAACACACTACGGACATGTGAATGGGGCCTAAGGGTCTGCTGCCCAGGACAAGGACTGTATAGGGATGATTGGTCATACAGTATCAGCGTACAATACAGCTGTCACCTCCACTAACAAGCAGTAGATTATCAAGAATGAACTCTTTACTCCCGATAATTCCCTGCTCAGTCAGCACATGTAAATGAGCCTATTGTAAAATGCATGTCATAATGAGAAGAGCTGGAGAGATAATTCTATGCATAATGACTCGTTTTCCCTTACAAAATATACTAATTAATTATTATGTCACAAAAACATTATGGATGTTAAGCAAGAGGATAGGTGGACACCTGTGAAACGTGGAAAGTGAGTTTAGCTTAATCTTAGTATAATGCAACGTATAACATTATATCAAGGAGATATTTTTGCTCTCATCTCTCATCACTCTAATGCCATTGTATTCACCTCCCTGTAGGGATAAATCATGTATGTTTCAGAACATCACTGACTCATCTGGTGGCACTTGGCCAGTGTACCGTTTCTGCGACAACTACTGGAGAAGAGAGGTATAGTTATGAAGAGATGGTGGCAAGTAATGATAGTAGCTAACTGATTGTGGGGGGGGGGGGGGTCCAATGCTGGGACATCCACCGATCCTGTGAAACATGGGTTTCATATTGTCATGATTTATGGAAATTCCAGCGGTTGAACCCTCACCAATTAGTTGGTCCCGTGGATAGGGGATAACTTTCTTACTTGCTTACTTGCTTCATTGTGTCTTGCAATGAACTAATATTGATCTTCCACCTTACAATAGATAGTTACCAAATTATTAGAGTGGAAAATATGACATTACTCATACGAAATAAAGCTGTTGAATCTCACAGTGGGTAAACTTCAAATGATTTTCTTAGTGAGCGGAAAACAAAAGAAATTAACATGTTGATGAATCTACTGTGCTGGAAACTGATAGCATGTTTTAAGTGCATTTTACATAAAACTGTTTACATACAAGTGTATGTCTAGTGTCAGAGTAGTGTATGACATAGGGATGGCTGTTCTTTAAAATCATCAGTTGTGTATTTCCCCCTCAGGCCCTGTGCTAGGCATAGAACAATGCATATGTTTGGTCTAGAGCAGTGATGGTGAACCTTTTAGAGACTGAGCACCCCGTCCCCAAACTGCAACCCAAAACCCACTTATTTATTGCAAAGTGCTAACACAGCAATTTAACCTGAGTACCAATATATTATATCTTCCATGTACGCTGCCTGTGCCGTTCGTAGCATGTCCTGCGCTGATAATTGTTAGCAAAAGTCTAAGGTATATTATTACATCACAGACTTTTTCCAAGGTGCAAGCGCCCACAGAGAGGGCTCTGAGTGCTGCCTCTAGCACCCGTGCCATAGGTTTGCCACCATTGGCCTAGAGCATTTCTTTAAGGGCTATGGACACCTTTGCTTTAGTTTTTTTTAATGAATTGATTCTATTAATTGGTGAAAATCACATGAAGACATACTAAGCAGCATGGCAGCTAGAGGAACTTAGCTGTGCCCAGTTCCGTTAGTTCATGTCCAGATGAAGGGCCTATCCATTAACAGCAATGGCTGAAGTGAATTTCACTGTTAGAAGAGACAATTGAGGACTGGCAAGATCTAAGGATTGGAGTAAGGCTTGTATCAGACAAGCAGATGTCTTACAGATAATGATTATAGTGTAGATCGAAGATTTTGCCACTAGTTAACAACCAAAAATGTGCTTATTACATAATTGCGATGTTTGTTCGTACGCTCGCTCTTTAATTATTCGCTACAAAGTCATCACTGTAGATGCAGGTGGGCTTCAGGTGGAATGGTGGAATGCCTCTACATGATTCCTCACATGTCTTTTAATCACTCATACTTATCACATCTAGTGAGGCTTGTTCAATTTTGTTTGCAATAACAACATTTGGTACAATATTTGCTCCATCTAATCTAGGCTTAAGCCTAAGACACCATTTATCTGGAAATCTTATTCAGCTAACATGCTGTTATAATTGGAGGTACACTTTATATCTAACAGTTGTTAGCTTGTAAGATTATTTAGGACAGCAGTGATATGATCTACAGAGTGAGCCATCAGAGAGCTTGTCTCATGGATTTTACTCCGAACAGGGCAGAGACGCCTGCAAAACATGCAGGTTGAGAATTTCTAAAAGGGTTATCCATGATTAATGGAATGGGATGGTTTAAAACCCTACTGGCTGACTTGGAAACACATCACATTTGTAAACAAAATATATCAAATGCAAAGAATAAATTTTATGTAGACAAAACATGTTTCCAGACTTATTCAATCTGTTCAAAACTATGTAGCCATGGTTGATGATTGTTTTTTCTTTTACAATTGAAGAATCCTAATATACAGAAGGCGCAAGATGTCGATGCCTTGATTCTTGGAATGGCTTCTCAGATTGCTGAAAATGAAGATAATGTTGTGATTGAAGATTTACGAGGTCGATATTTTTCAGTTATCACTTTTAGTGCTTTGATAGAAGTCACTAGATAAAGCAATTTGCAGAAAATCTTTTGCTTAAGAAGGTTGATTTTTTAATTAATTAGTTTTTGTATAACTATCTTATCTTATCACTAGCCAGAATTGTTACCCCTGAGATTTGTTCTTAAAATTGATGTAAGAAACGTCTGAATACATTCTCCCCTATAGCGTGCACATTTGCGACTATTTCATAGTATGTTTAAATTGACTTAATTTTTTTTGACTTTTGAAATTATCCTATACTTCTTAACCATTCGAAGACTAAAATGCCAAAAATGACTTTATTTTCCAGTTAGTCTTAGGATCTCGGTGGGTCTACAAGTGTTTTGGCAAGGGTTCTAGTTCATGCAGCACATGTTGTAAATTATTAGAAATGGAAATGTCACACTAGTATGGTGGGGCTCTAAAACGAGGTGCACCAGCCAATACTATTAAAATTGGAGTGTCATACAATAAAATAAACCAGGGATCCTAAATAGTAAATCCAAAAAGTATTTCAATTCATATCTTAAGTTCAAATATCTACCAAAAAGTCCATGCTCCAAATGATATATCAGCTATCCACCAAAAAATATATGTTCAAAAGAATGCATACAGTCTGTTCCGTATCCCAGATTCAATAGTCCATAAAATAGCCACAATACATGTGTTCTTCTGCCACCCTATACTTAGTCCATGCCAGTTATATTAAATGCTTCAAACAATAAAAGTTCAAATTTTAGGAATCCACTGGTAAGAGCAGCGTCCCGCTGGCTTAGCTCAATAATAATGAATATTGTCAGCGATCGCTAGTCTTTTGCCACTACACTGTAGTGTCCACCGGAACAATCTTACCAGGTATGCGGGTAATGTGCCCTTGACGCGGTGCTCTTTCAGATAAGTGGAGATGCTCTGGTCTCAAGGACTTCCCCTCACACCACACTCGGTGGTGCACGTGTGCTTACGGGGAGTTGTTGTCTCCTCTGCTTACCGCCACCGTTGATCGCGCAGGTATGGGAGTTCTTACAGCAGAACCCCACTCCTGGATGATAACTGATATATCATTTGGAGCATGGACTTTTTGGTAGATATTTGAACTTAAGATATCAATTGAAATACTTTTTGGATTTACTATTCAGGATCCCTGGTTTATTTTATTGTATGACACTCCAATTTTAATAGTATTTATTAAAATAAATTTATCTCTAGGTACCTAATATTAGAGAGTGCCCTACCATTATTTGTGGTGTTAGTTACATTTTTTTAATTATTTTGTTATTCATTACTTCAAAAAACAGATTACTGGTATGGGACTCTGAAATATTCCCGGACAGATTACATTTCAAACAGCATTCAGCGAGGCAGAGACTTTGGACTTTGTTGTTATAACCGTGCAAGAGAATACTTTGGACTTGCGCCAATTACAGATTGGCAGGACATCAATCAGAAACTTTATCAGATAAATAAGCAGGTCAGTAACCCATGACTTAAAATATTATGTGAATGGTCTGATGTGGTGTAAATGCCATAGGGTACTGTAAGATGGTATTGACAGTTTAGGTAATGGTATATCATACATTTACATAAATATTTCTGTTCTCATTGCTACACGTGAACTATAGCTGAGATGCAACTTTGTGAACTCCAAATGGCTATTAGTAAACCAAATCACATCATTTGCATTCTTCAAGTCCTCCACAAGTACTCTGTAGACAAAAACATTGTCTTGCTTCCTACACATGTTTTATATCAGGGAGACTGGATATAGATTATTTGGCAGAATGGTGAGGTTTTGATAAGGGTAAGTTAGGCCACATAAGCACTTCTATATTTGTTCAGTAAATGTTTCTTGTTGCTTTGTAAAGAAGTGACAAGATGTACCTTACAAATGTGGAACTACATTACTCTGTATACTCCTTGCAGCTCAATGGTGATGTCACTTTTAAATACATTTTGAGATGTTACTACTCAATGGAAATAGATCACATTTTACAATCAATGTGGTACATATCTTAGGTTGTGTTCACAACTGTGTTTGATGCTATTGGGAGTATCCATCACAGATTCTGTCAGAAATATCAGAAACAGCAAATTAGTCCAATCTGGTCCTCCCCTTACCGTTCTGGGGCACAACGTGGGGCATTGTTCCTGTGTGAGAGGCACAATGTTGGCATTATTACTCTAATGTTAAGCCGTGAAAGGCACTAATTATGTGTTTAGGTGCACTGTTACCATGTGGGGCACTTAGGGGAGCACTGAATGGGGCACTATTACTGTCTGTAATTCAGTCTGTTTGGCCTTATTTTGGGGGCACTTTCTGTTTGGAAGCAGAAGTGTACTTTTAAGAGGGTGGCAAGATGGGAAGTTTGTGTATAATGTAGAGATGTGTTGTAAAAGTGAAGAACCAGGTCTGGGTAGCAAGGTCTACAGAGACAAATCATAGTTAGGAAAAGTCATCATAGCAATCTAGACAGGGTTGCCAACCGTCCAGAAATTTCTGGACAGTATGTAAAAATAGACAACTTTTTTTTTCCCTGTGTCTGTGAAAAAAAATAGAAGTGTCTGTGATATTTTGAGGCTGGTGGTACTAGGCTAGATTATTTTGGTGGTAATTATTAGTGATGAGCGGCAGGGGCACTATTCGACTTCACAATATTTCACGAATATTTGGGCGAATATTCGTCATAGCAAATTCGAGAATTCACGATTATTTTCTTGATTGCAAAAATCGGCAAAGTAATATGCGTGTATTGCGCATGCAATACAGGCGTGGGTCACTATTGCTACATTTTTCACGCTGCTAGAAGTTTGCTGAGACTGGAGAAAATGGTTGGCACTGCAGAACATTACAATAGCTTTATATGCAGATAGAGTGCTCTAATATATTCGCGATTACGCAAATCGGCAATTAATGATGCGCTTATTTTTGTGCAATATGTGCAACTTCATATTTTTGCAGGTCTGACTACATATTAGTGATTGGTGCACTAAGTATTGTTGTGAACTTGTGACATCACAGCACTATGTATGTAGCATGTATGTATGGACAGCAGAACCTATTACACTACCCTGCACTGGAACAGCTACACTATATTACGATCTAATCTACACTGACTATCTCCCACTAACTATCTGTATTATACAGTTGTGTTCAAAATTATTCAACCACCAATGCTGTAAAGGGTTTTAGGGAATTTATTGTACATTTGTAATTGTGTTCAGAATGAAATCTTACAAGGACTTTTTAAAGAACCAAATGCAACTAAAATGACATCAATTGTTTTTGTAATACAGTATTAAATGTTTTTTTTGTGATTTCTTCATTGACACAATTATTCAACCCCTTAAAGACTACCACTCTTAAGAACAGAGGTTCATTCAAGTGTTTTCGATCAGGTATTGAAAACACCACTGGATGTCAAGGAGCAGCAATCAAGCATAATAAGCACCAATTAGGCAGATTTAATTAAAGGGAATCTGTCACCAGGTTTGAGCCCTGTCAGCTAAACATATGCTGACGTTCAAGGTCTCATTAGCATGCCTAATATGGGCTCATCTAAACAAATGGTAGCGTTATTTTGTCAAAAAACAGGTTTAACTAACCTGTCAATCACACATATAAGGGCCCAAGGGAGGTCCAGCGTGCAGGGTGCCCGGCCGCAGACATCGCTGTATGTGGCCAGCGCCGCCTCCTAATGCTCCGTGCCGCCTCTCCTCCCCTCCTCCTGCTGTAGCGCTGCCTCGTACGCACACGGCGCGTGCGCACTTCACTTGAAGAAGCCGATCCAAGAAGTCCGCACGGGTGCATGCCTGTGCGTACGAGCCAGCGCTTACAGCAGGAGGAGGAGGAGGGAGAGGCGGCACGGAGCATTAGGAGGCGGCGCTGGCCACATACAGCGATGTCTGCGGCCGGGCACCCTGCATCGCTGGACCTCCCCTTGGGCTCCTTATATGTGTGATTGACAGGTTAGTTAAACCTGTTTTTTGACAAAATAACGCTACCATTTGTTTAGATGAGCCCATATTAGGCATGCTAATGAGACCCTGAACGTCAGCATATGTTTAGCTGACAGGGCTCAAACCTGGTGACAGATTCTCTTTAAAATGACTGTGATAATCAGCTCCTTCTAGACATTTACTGGTGTGTTTACAAAAATGGTGAAGTCAAGAGAATGGTCCAGGAAGGCAAGAGAAGAGGTGATTTTTCTTCACAGGAAGGGCAATGGCTATAAGAAGATTGCAAAGATGTTAAACATACCAAGAGACACTATAGGAAGCATAATTCGCAAATTCAAGGCAAAGGGCACTGTTGAAACGCTACCTGGTCGTGGCAGAAAGAAGATGCTGAATTCGACTGCTGTGTGCTACCTGAAGTGCAAAGTGGAGAAAAGTCCCCGTGTGACTGAGGAACTGAAAACAGATTTGTCAGATGCTGGTACTGAAGTTTTAGCTCAGACAATAGGGCGCACACTGGGTAATGAAGGCCTCCATGCCAGAACTCCCAGGCGCACCCCCTTGCTGTCTCCAAAGAATAAGAAGAGTCGACTGCAGTATGCCAAAAGTCATGTGGACAAACCACAAAAGTTTTGGGATAGTGTTCTGTGGACTGATGAAACAAAATTAGAACTGTTTGGGCCCATGGATCAATGCTATGTTTGGAGGAGGAAGAACAAGGCCTATGAAGAAAAGAACACCTTGCCTACTGTAAAACATGGCGGGGGGTCAATCATGCTTTGGGGCTGTTTTGCTTCTACAGGTACAGGGAAGCTTCAGCGTGTGCAAGGTACCATGAATTCTCTTCAGTACCAGGAGATATTGGATGAAAATGTGATGCAGACCTTTCTACAGGAAAATGATCCCAAGCATACCTCCAAGTCCACTAGAGCATGGTTGCAGATTAAAGGCTGGAACATTTTGAAGTGGCCATCACAGTCACCAGGCTTAAATCCGATTGAGAACCTCTGGTGGGACTTAAAGAAAGCAGTTGCAGTGCGCAAGCCTATGAATGTGACTGAACTGGAGGCTTTTGCCCATGAAGAATGGGCAAAGATACCCGTAGATCGCTGCAAGACACTTGTGTCAAGCTATACTTCACGTTTAAAAGCTGTTATAACTGGAAAAGGATGTTGTACTAAGTACTAAGATTTAATGTCACTTGAGGGTTGAATAAAACTGATAATGATGTGAGCACAGAAAAGACATTTGTGGTTATTTCATTATAAATGTTATGTTATATTTGTCTGACTTACAAGTGCCTCTTTGATTTAATTGTAAACAAGATGACTAAAATGATCAAAATCAATGTCAAACTGGCCAAAACACTTAACTTCAGTAGGGGTTGAATAATTTTGAACACAACTGTATATATAAGCTAACTAACTAACTAACTAACTAACTAACTAACTATCTAATGTAATGACACAGCAAAGCACAGAGCACAGCAATGACACTGCTGTCTCTCACAGAACTGAAAAAAAAACTGCAGAAAATGGCTGCTGGGGAGGTTTCTTATATAGTAAGGGGTAGGCAACTTTCCTATTGGTTGCTAGGAATGTTGCTAAGCTCAAGAAAAGACATTGCAGCCTTCTTATTGGCCCACAAGCAAGGAGCAGGGAGGAATCATTGGTTCAGATGAAAAAAATCTAGAATATTTGCAAATAAGAATATATAGCACAACATTCTAAATTTTTGCGAATTCGCGCCCAACACTAGTAATTATCATCATTTTGCAACCTAGAGTAAATGCAGGTGTGAGAGTAATGGGGTCAATGACTACACTATACTCATATAATGTGTATAACATGAATGATTCTATTATACATATATTCATATAGATGAATCTTATTTCTATAATATGTATATCCTCTGTGAAGTTTACAATTTTATTCCAATGTTTCATAACAACTTGGCCATCAATGTTCCTTGCGATTCTAGGAAATGTTTTTGACATAAAGGATCCAGGTGGTAGGTACAACTGTGTGTCAAAACCACCCATTTCACTACACATTGCTTCTGCTCCAATGTCCTCCTCCTCCTCCAGTTCAGCCCCCACAGGGCTCATGTGGCCGTCAGATGAAGGCACCACGTCTCCAGTCCCCTAACCAGCCAGATTTAGCAGCAATCTGATCTTGGACATGAAGCAGTGGAATGACATTGTTCATCCCGTAGTCTTGGCGACTGATAAATAATGTGTCCTCCTCAAGAGCCCTGACCAAAAGGCAGGTGTCATGCATGAGCTGCCACTGGCTGACATCAAAGTTACACAGGGGAGTACTCCTGTCCACATGGATCATCAAGAAATCATTTATGGCCTTTCTCTGTTCGTATAGTCGGTCCAACATATGGAGGGTGGAATTCCAACGGGTGGAAACATTGCATATCAGCCTATGTTGTGGGATGCCGTTCTGCTGCTGCAGCTAAAGGAGGGTATGCTTTTGCAGTATACGAGTGGCTAAAGTGCATGCAAATTTTCCTGGCCATTTTTAGGATGTCTTGCAGATGGGTGGAAGACTTCAGGAACCGCTTGACAAACAGATTGAACACGTGTGCTATGTAGGGCGCATGGCTCAGCCCTCCTTGACGCAGCACCAACACCATGTTCTTCCCGCTGTCGGTCACCATGGTTCCGATTTTTATTTGTCGCGGAGAAAGCCAGGATTCGATATTTTGACGAAGGATACTAAGCAATTTCTCTACTGTGTGACTCTGTTCGCACAGGCAAACGAGGTGCAGAACAGCACATAGGAAGGGACAGAAAGTGTAGGGAGTGTTAATGGAAGATTTTTATTAGAAAAACTTTTCAGAGACCCAAAATTCCTTTTAAGGACTATTGTGATAGAAGCAATATATATTTTTAGCGCATTCTGCACTAAATAGCTTCAAATAGGATGCTGCGGACAGTTAAATTATCTCCTGTGTAAAGTTTGCGCATCTCTAAAACATCATTGACATCCAGTGTAGTTTTTCAATAGACTGTGTCCGCTTCTGACAATCACATTGCCAGGGCCACATCAAAAGTGTAACGTGTGTGTTTAAAAAATTTATCTGTGACATACAGTGTACTTTTTCAATAGACTGTGTCCGCTTCTGAGAGTGACATTAGCAAGGCCACATCTAAAGTGTAATGTGTGCGTTTAAAAAATTTATCTGTGATATACAGTGTACTTTTTTAATAGACGGTGTCCGCCTCTGAGAGAGACATTAACAGGGGACCATCTAAAGTGTAACGTGTGCAATAAAAAAATGTATCTGTGACATATAGTGTACTTTTTCAATAGACTGGTGTCCGCTTCTGAGAGTGACATTACCAGGGCAAAATCTAAAGTGTAACGTGTGCGTTTAAAAAATATATCTGTGACATACAGTGTACTTTTTCAGTAGACCATGTCCGCTTCTGAGAGTGACATTACCAGGGCAGTGGGGTGGCAAAAGGGAGAAGGCAGGCCACACCAAACATTCCTCTCAACTGTTCCACGTAGCACCCCCTTGCGGAAATCTCCCTTGCCAAGAGGTAGGTTTTCCGCTTTTTTGAGGAAAGTGCAGACGACAAAGAATAGTAGTTTGCAACCTGGCCATACCAAAATGAGCCAGGGTGTCAACACTAGAAACCTCACCACCACCAGCACGATCCGCCACATGGCATCCAAACACACTAATAAGTGGGACAAACACATGGGTCCACAATCTGTTTCTGCGGGTCACACCAGTGCCTCCTCTTCCCCTATGTTACGTGCTGCTGGCCAATCCCCTGTCGAAGGTGCAAGTCCGGATGCCTCCCGCCCTACAACTGGACCTTCACAAGCACCATCAGTAACCACATCCACTTCCCTGTCCTAGAACAGCTTCCAAATGTCCTTACCCCAGGCATTTGAACGCAAGCACAAATACCCAGCCACCCACCCACAGGCCATAGCACTAAATGTGCAGCTTTCCAAATTACTGGCCCTGGAAATGTTGCCATTTAGGCTTGTGGACACTGAGGCTTTCCTCAGCCGGATGGCGGCGGCCGCCCTGCGTTACACAATCCCCTGCCGCCACTATTTTTCACGATGTGCCGTGCCCGCCTTACACCAACATCTGTCCCGTAACCAACGCAGTTAAAGAATTTAATAAGGTACTCATTCCAATAACAGGGCCTCTTAAGAGTCCTGTATTGTTATTTATCGTCACTACCTCCCCGAGTCGGGAGTGGAAGTATCCTTCCTTGGATATGGTAGCCATTTCTCAGGCTCACTCTCCAGAATCAAACCCTGATTCCCCGTTACCCGTGGTCACCATGGAAGACGCAGAAAGTACTATCAAAAGTTGATAGGGCAGACATCCAAATGGATCGTCAACGTCATGGGGAGATGTGATCAGCCAGAAGTTATCTAGAGTAAACCAAGCGGCAGCAGACCCTCACCCATAATGTTTTCGATGGTCAGCTCACTTGCAGGCCCTTGCATATAATGTTTTACAGGGTCAGCTCACCTGCAGGCCCTCAGCATGCCAAAACCCTGCTGATGACCAAGACAAAGCTTGAAACTGTTGGAGAAAAGTTTATTGAAAGTAAAGCTGTGTTCAACGTTTAATACAAGTCTGAACTATGAATCCATTTTAGTTGCACCACCAATGCCTGGGGTTCTAGGATATCCATGTAGGAGCACTGTGACAAGTGCAAAAGCCACACCTAAGGGACACTATAGGCAACCCTTACACCACTCTGACATTCCTACACTGGGTTCCACATCATCTTCTACATAGGGGTACCTGGCCCCTCGTTGCTGAAATGCAACTGGCGTCACAACAAACTTTAAATCCTCACCACTACCATCTTAAAGGAGACCCCTTGGTTGATGTCTCACCCGTGGCTCACTGCATATCTTTGTAAGAACTCATTCATACAACACACGACCATTTTCAGAACCAATTAAACTCTCTGGGGCTACTCACATAGCCATTTTTTAATGGCCAGTGAAAAGCAACTGTCAAAAAATAGGACATTTCCTATTTTTGGCAGTTTTCACGGCCAGAAGGACCCCATTGAAATCAATGGGACCATTATTTAACATAGGTTTAGACAGAAGTGCACCTCTCAGGGGTTTAAAGTAAAAAAAAAAAACTCAACTTATCCACTTGCACGCACTGCACGACTCGCTCCTTACCGGAGACAGCAGGAACTGGAGTTCACTGCTTGTTGACGTCACATGATCACACACTGAATCTCAGGCCCTGCTGCCTCCAGTGAGCAGCGCGAGTCTTCCCGCAGGCAAGTCTTCCCACACATGCAAATGGAGGAGGAGAATATTTTTTTAAAATTTTCAGCACCAGCAGAATTGAGAGCCCTATTTGGGGCATTATTCATACGCATCCATATTCATACTGGAGGCCGCTAATGGGGTCATTATTCACAGTGCGGGGACACTGTGGACAGCATTATGAATACAGAGGACACTTCAGGCACTGCTTTTAACGGCTATCAAAATGAATGCAAAATGGCTGTTGATAACAGACAGAAGGCCAGAAAAAAGTTGCATAAATGGTTGAAAAATAGACATAAAAAACAGACAGTGTTTTTTTTTGTCTTTTATTGTTTTGTAAACATAGCCTAATTTGTATACTCTCAACATGGCAACAATAGTTTCCTATTTAAAGGGTTTCTGTCATCACGTTTTGACATTATAAGCTGGCTGACATTAGCTATGTGCTAATGTCAGAGCAGCTTGATAATGTCTTTTTTATAAAAATCCGATTTATATTCAGGCAAAAAAACCTACTTTTATAATATGTAAATTAGCCTCTAGGAGCAGGGGGGGCGTTGCCCTGCTCCTAAAAGCTCCGTGCGGCAACCTGCTGGCACGCCCCTTCTTACTTTGAGTGACAGTGCCGGGCAGCGATATTTTAAAAGTACGTTTTTTAGCCTGAATATAAATCGGATTTTTATAAAAAAGACATTATCAAGCTGCTCTGACATTAGCACATAGCTAATGTCAGCCAGCTTATAATGTCAAAACGTGATGACAGAAACCCTTTAATAGGCTACATGATGCAATATTAAGTTTGTATGCAGAACTAATTAGCTATGATTCGAAATATGTACAATATTTGGGTCACCTACATAATGTCGTTTAGTTGTTCACCTAAGATTTGATAGCTAAGCATAAAACGTTTCTAACAACACACAACAAAGATTCTTGATTTTAGATGATACTTTTATGTTCAACTTCAAAGGAGAAAATAAGTTAATCACAGAGAGTCCTACTGCTGGACCACCCATTAGAGGCATAACCTGAAGCTTCCTGGCCCCAGTACAAAACAGGACATCCACTTTCAATATGCCATTTATAATACTGGTCTCTTCTAAAGTGGCAGGGGGCCCTAGAGACCAGGTGTGACTGCTAACTCTCAATTCCCTAAAGCTATGTACAGTACCTGATCGGTAGCATACTCACCATGGAGACAGTCTAGGTTGCTGTAAGGCCCATGTCATAGCAGACCCAGTGCTTAAATCCTTCTCATCTTCTGGATGTGCTGTAGCTCTAGAGCCTTTTCATGCAGCTTCCAAGGACTCTATGTGTAGAGATTTTATCAGTTCAGTGGTAGCGGTATAAATTCCAGTGCACTGAGCTCTCCCTATTGTTGGCTGCGGGCAGACAGTTTTATCATCTACAGTGTGAAGGGAAATATGATTTAAAAATGTACAAAGGAGAATGATCATGTCACGGGACGCCGACGGCAGGTTCCTCCTATTCACCGCCATCAGCGCTCTGCGGTTCATATGGAGCAAGGATGTGCGCTACGACCTCGTCTCCACAGCAACGAGGGTCGGGGAGAATCTGGCCGCATGTATTCCCTTGGCGCAGTCAGCGTCCTTCGCGTCCATGGCAACTGCAATAAGCCTCGTCACATGACTCCTCTTCTCCACTATTTAACAGGCTGCCTGCTGGCTACAGGTTGCCTGTGAATTCAGTCTCTTGCTCTAAACTTGTTCAGTGTGACATGCGGCTAGATTCCCGGCTCCATTCCCGACTTCGTCCCCAGTTGCTCCCTGCATTTATTGGCTTCTCCTGGTTTGACCTTGCGTGGACTTGACTTCTCTTTGATTATCCTTTTGTACTTTAGCAACATCCTGGTTCTGACTCGGCTTGCTGACATATCTGTTGTTTGTCTTGTATGTCCCTCTGCACTTACCCAGGCTAGGGAACGTCATCCAGTTGTACCTCATTGCCTAGGATGAGTGGTGCAAGTAGTCAGGGACAGGGGTGTGGTTGGAGCCAGTGGTCGCTACCCTCTACCACTCTGTGTGACAGATTACATTTTCTACTAATTGGTGTAAATACATTTAAAATATGGTGTTCAGACTGAATTCCATCTTTACAAAGTCCTTGTGGATGTCTTAAGTGTGGTACGGAGCACTATTTGTTTCTGTGGAAAATCTTTCACACATCTGCTTAAAAAGTAGATCTCACCTGGAGTTTTTTGGCCAGGTTTTGCAAAACTGAGTGCACCATGTCGAAAAATCTGTTATGTGTTGCACAGAATAGACATACTGTCATACCGCGTGCATAGTGAATCAGGTAAGCAGAACTTAATAAATATCTGTTTTTAAAGGAAACATTAAAGGGCATCTGTCAGCAAATTTGTACCTATTAAACTGGCTGACCTGTTACATGTGCACTTGGCAGCTGGAGGCATCTGTGTTGGTCCCATGTTCATATGTGACGGCATTGCTTAGAAAAATGACATTTTAATATATGCAAATGAGCCTCTAGGAGCAATGGGGGCTTTGCTGTTACTCCTAGAGGCTCTGCAACTGCCGTGCCTTCTGCACTTTGATTGACAGGGCCAGGTAGTAAAAATATCATCATGCCTGGTCCTGTCAATTAAAAGCAGAAGGGTCAGCACTTTGATGAGCAGATTGAGCAGAGCCTTTAGGTGTAATGATAATGCGCCTGTTGCTCATTTGCATATATTAAAACTTAATTGCGGGCAGACATGAACATGGGACCAACAGAGATGCCTTCAGCTCTTAGATCATCATATAATGTTAACTGAGATGCTAATGAGACACTTTCAGTGATACAAAGGGCTGATATACTATGCATTATGTATTTCAAAAGGCTGTATGTGGGAAGAAAATTGTCAGTCCTTAGTAATAGTTACCGGGTGGTTCGCTGGCCCCACTTTTTCTTGGCTAGAGGAGTGTTCTTGGCAAGTCAGCCAAGAGAGAATCTATGCTGTTGTTTGTTAGTGTTGAGTGCGAATATTCGAATCGCGAATCTTAATTGCGAAAATCGCCACTTCGAGAATTTGCGAATATTTAGAATATAGTGCTATATATATTCGTATTCACAAATAGTGTTGATCATAAATATTCTAATCGCAAATTTATCAGGAATTTATTGCGAATTTATCGCAAATATCGGCACTTAGCAACATACCTAGCAACCAATAGTAAAATTGCCTACCCCTTAGTGTTGATTGCAAATATTCTAATCGCTAAATTTTATTGCTAATATATTATATTATATAATATATTATATTGCCGATTTTCGCAATCAAGTAAATAATGACTGGAGATCACGAATTCTCGAATTTGCGAATTTATGGCGAATATCGGCCAAAAATACACGAAATATCGCAAATTTGAATATTGCCTATACCGCTCATCACTATTGTTCGTATGTAAGCCAAATAAGCTGAAGAAGGAAAAAAGAATTCTTCTCTAGAGAGTCCCCATTTCTGTGAGTGAAAAGCTGCCAGAAAAGCAACTTTGCTAAAAACAAAACTCTGAGGGAAAGACATATTACATTTTTGCAGAGAGTTGAGGATCATTTAAAGTGCATTTGTCAGCATATTTGTACCTATAAAAACTGACATGTTGCATGAACACTTGGCTGTTGAAGGCATCTGTGTATGTCCCATGTTCATATGTGCTGGCATTGCTGGCAAAAATAAAGTTTTAATATATGCAAATGAGCCTCTAGGAGCAATGAGGGCATTGCCATTACATCTAGAGGCTCCGCTCTCTCTGGAACCTCATCCTCTGCACTTTGACAGGGTCAGGCATGAGGACAGATTGACAGGGTCAGACACTAATGAGGCGAACTGACCATCTGATCTAGGGCTGCAGCCCGCAGTTTGGCAATGTGGAGAATTACTGAGAATTTGCACGACTTTGGTCATTTGGGACTATTGCATGTGTGGATTGAGACTCAGGGAGGATCATCATAGTAGTCATTCCCTATACACAGCCTTTGGAAGAGCTTACTCTTTCAAATACCCGAGAACTATGCCTACTGCTTGTAGTTGTTCTGTTACATCCATTATCTATTAAGTAAAAGAGAGACTATATTTTATGACTAAGCCTTCCTGGTCAATGTTCTCCATTCCAAATCTGGGTTTTTTTCCTGCTCCCCTGTCTTGCACCCCACTACCCATTTATCTAACATCCAAGGCACCTTAGCCACCACCAGACAGGAGACCCCAACGTCCAGAGGGGAAGAAGGGTTGAGCCCCTCCCATAACTGCATGGCCCAAGGGAGCATCAGGGCGAGTACTGCCATTGTGACTACCACCACTACTACTACATCTTTCATTGCCACTAGCCCAACTCCTATCCTCTGGCTCCCGCTTCCCAGGCCCATTGCACAGTGAGCTGGTCCTAGAGGTGGCTACAGGTAGCTAACCTTATTATTCATGGTGTAAAGGTAAGCAGGAGATCTGGAGCTATATGAGGAGATTTATTAATGTATCTATGGCAGTTGTCTAGTCTACCATAAAGACATAGAAAAATATGGTGCTCAGGCTAAGATAGTGGATAAGTGTCTGATTAAGACCTATGTATTTCCTGCATGTTCAATTCCACTTCATGCAGCACCATTCATTTCTATATTATTATCTATGCTATCAGAAAACATTATGAGATCAGCCAATAACATTCTCGGTCCCCATATACATCCCTTATTAGAGTAGAGTACAAGTAAAGCCAGTGCTACACCTAGACTTTGTGTAACACTTTTGATTGATTTTAACTACTGAGCTACATGTACTGTATACTTTTTGTAGGACCTTTGATTGATTTAAAGTATTGTGCTGCAGTTGTAGTCCATTGTGCCTGCAGCTGTCAATTATAGTGCTGCAAAAAGTCTAGATATAGTACCAACCTAAGGCCACTTTCAAACAATCAGTATTTGATCAGTAATTTTGCATCAGTATTTGTAAGTCAAACGTGGAGTGGGTTCAAAACACAGAGAAGGCACAAATATTTGTATTATACTTGTTCTCGGTAGGTTCCACTCCTAACTCCTGGCTCATAAATATTGATGCAAAATACAGACTAAATGCTGATTGTGTGAAAGTAGCCTAAGGGTAATTTCACACTAGCATTTTTCTTTTCCAGCATAGAGTTCCGTCGTCGGGTCTCTATGCCGGAAAAAAACTGATCAGTATTATCCCCATGCATTCTGAATGGAGAGAAATCCGTTCAGTATGCATCAGGATGTCTTCAGTGCCGGATCCCAGGGCTGGGACAAGGTCCACCACCAACAGAGGCTGAGCTGCCCAAGTGCGCCCCCCCCCCCTCCAACTTGTAAATGACACTGCTATGGGGGATCTGTGATGGATGACACTGTTATTGGGGAATCTGTGGATGACACATATGTGTCATCCACAGATCCCCCCTCCCCATAACAGGGTCCATGTAGGAATGACCCCCAATACAAGGGGTGAGGCTGTGGGGTTGTATCTGCTTTTTGATGACAGCGCCAGCGAAGCCGTGCAGTGACTGTATTCTACTACACCCCCCCACACTGTATATAATCTTAACTATATAACTGTAGTGATTTGCTACAGTTATATAGTTAATAAGATTATATCCAGTGAGCGAGAGGATGAGGGGTGTAGTAGAATACAGTCACTGCACGAGCCCTGCTGTCATTATGAAATAGCATATGTGACCCCCACCTCTTTTATTGGTGGTCATTCAGTAAATTAACCCTGTTTTGAGGGGGAGGGGGGGTGTCTGTGGGACAAATATGTGTCATCCACAGATTCTCCCCATAACAGGGTTCATTTAGTGAATGACCACCCAAATTGTGGTGACCCAATACATGGGAGTTGCATCTGCAGAGCTTTTGTATAATGCCACCCCACACTGTAGTGGCCCCCACATAGTAATGTCCGCCACACTGCCCCCTGCACAGTAATGTCCGCCACACTGCCACCCGCACAGTAATGTCCACCACACTGCCCCCCGCACAGTAATGTCCGCCACACTGCCCCCGCACAGTAATGTCCGCCACACTGCCCCCGCACAGTAATGTCTGCCACACTGCCCCCGCACAGTAATGTCCGCCACACTGCCCCCGCACAGTAATGTCCGCCACACGCCCCCACACAGTAATGTCCGCCACACTGCCCCCACACAGTAATGTCCGCCACACTGCCCCCACACAGTAATGTCCGCCACACTGCCCCCACACAGTAATGTCCGCCACACTGCCCCCACACAGTAATGTCCGCCACACTGCCCCCACACAGTAATGTCCGCCACACTGCCCCCACACAGTAATGTCCGCTACACTGCCCCCCACACAGTAATGTCAGCCACACTGCCCCCACACAGTAATGTCCATCACACTGCCCCCCCACACAGTAATGTCCCCCACACCCCCTCAACCACACAGCAGTGCCCCCACATAGTAATTTGTCATGCCCCCCTCTTGTCATTCTCCCCCTCTTGTCATAATCCCCTCTTCTTGTCATGCTTTTTCTGCCCCGTCATTCTCCCCCATCTTTTCATGCTCTTTTACCCCCCATGTTGTCATGCTCTTTCTGCCCCCATGTTGTCACAGACTTAATGAAAGGGGCCCGGCATTTCACTGTACTTAATGCCGGGCCCCATCAAGCGCTCCTCTCACCTCCATTATGGTCACTTCTCCAGGCTTCCAGGATCAGGCCCCAGCACTGCCTCACATTAAGCAGGTGGGCGGAGCCTAACGGAGGTCCGCTAGGCTCCGCCCACCTGCTTACTCTGTTTCTAGTTAGAGCCAGAGACAGCGGGGCCTGATGCTGGGGGCCTGAAGCAGCATAATGGAGGTGAGAGGAGCGCTCTGACAGGGCCTGGCTCAGGGAATGACAGGAGGGAGCGCTGAGCGGTTCCCCCCTGTCAGTCCCTCTCCCTCTCGCCGGCCCCTGCCTGCGCCCTGAGGCTGGAGCGCCCTGAGGCTGGAGCCTTCCCAGCCTCTGTGTCGGCCCGGCCCTGCCGGATCCAGCATTACAAATACTGCAACGACGGATCCATCCTTCCGGTCTGCGCATGCGCAGGCCTTTAAAACTGTATAAAAAAAACTGTCTGAAAACGGAGAGACGGATCCGCACTTGCAATGCATTTGTGAGACAGATCCGGATCCGTCTCTAAATGCTTTCATTTATGCGGTATGATAGATCCGGCGGGTAGTCGCGGCTACAGAACTACCTGCCGGATCCTCACACCGCAAGTGTGAAAGTAGCCTAAGATAGAAATGACTGGCTCCCATCTGGCAGGCTCTCTATAAGCATTTTGTTGGAGGTTGCCACATCTATTGTTCTTTGTTCAGACCTCTGTATGAAATTGGCCTATAGAGAGATGATTATAGCCCTGATATAGCTGTGTGCATGAAGCCAGAAGCTGATGTAGATATGTCCAATAATTAAGAAATAAATCCTATTAACTTTGACAATCCTTTATATCAAAATTTACAGTCATATACGTCCTACAACAGATTCCCTGATTTTATGACACCTCTATGGTTTAGAATATACTGTTTTCAGTTTAATAAGTGAGAATTTTGAGCCTTTCAGAATTATTTGTTTTATTAGAAAATAGTAGCAATCTTTCTTCTAAAAGGCACCTGCTTGTAAAGCATACAGAACAGGAGTTTGCTAGTAATTATGTGCAGATTGGGAAAATTAGCTAGAAAATTTGATTTTTGTTAGACTTGCTAGTAATAAAATGGGCCGTAAAACTAAAGAACAAAGTTTGTTGGGTTCATTAAACTGCTGTATGCTAGCATATTTTACCATTCATGTTTTAAGAGTGCAGAGCGGTGTGCTCTAATCAATACTTAAAGGTACAATAGCAATTCCCAGTGGTCAAGTAATCCACTCAGCTTTCTTTTCAGTCCATAGACTTTGAATGGAGTAGTACAATGCATGTTTGACTGCCACTCTATTCAAGCAAGAGGGATCAGGCCCATCCTCTGTGAAAGCAAAGGATTGGGCATACTGAGCCTCACTATCTGTTGGGCAGTTGTAGACACCCAACCTCCCCAATGCACATAAGATAACTAGCAGATTCGGACAACTTGAGAGTAACTAAATAAATAAACTTTATATAAAAATGCTGGAAATGTCCTAAAAACATTTTTTCTAATATATTTTATTAATGTATTTTGCTTTTTCAGTAGAAAAATTGCCATCTGAACTTGGCCTCTACTAAGTGCTGTAAAATCACTATATTTGTACACCACTGTCAGCGTTGTACAGATTCTACTGTACTATGGAATGGGGCCACAGCGAGAACTGTATACGGATCGCTGCTCCTGGCTGTGTCTCCTGATCTTGTCTAACTCCTAGCACAGTACTTACCAATGCGCTATGCCAGGATTTACCTGAGCTGAGTGGGCTCCTGTCTGAGTATGCTTTGCCCACTTGAAACCTCTGAATATAAGCACATCGTTACAGGAAAGCTTTTAGCTAGCTCCACTAATGTAATGATGTACTGCTATTCAGAGCTTTCAAGTGACAGAGCATACTCAGACTGGAGCCCGCTCAGCTCAGGTAAATCCTGGCATAGCGCATTGGTAAGGCTTGTTTCACATTTGCGTTAAGCAGATCTGGTAGGCTGTTCCAGATGGGAACAGCCTGCCAGATCTGTCGTTGTCGGGCGCTACCGGGCACTGCCAGAATTCCGTACGGCCCCATTCGCTATAATGGAGACCAGTGGATTCAACCTGCAAATATGTTGAGAAGTGGCCCAGATAAATACTGCTGGCCTGAAATGGGACCAGACGAAATTCCAGCACCGCATGACAATCCACGGCATTGACAGATCTGTCAGGCTGTTCCCTCCCAGAACAGACTGCCAGATTTGCTTAAACGCAGATGTGAAACAGGCCTAAGTGTTGTGCTAGGATTTAGCCAAGATCAGGGGGCACAGACAGGAGCATTGATCGCTGCAGTCCTATTCCACAGTACAGTGGAATCCGTACACTGCTGACATATCAATGGTGATCAAATGTAGTGATTTTACAGAGTTCAGAAGAGGCCAAGTTCAGATGGCTATTTCTCTAGTAAAAAAGCAAAGTACCTTAATAAATAATATATATATATATATATATATATATATATTAATAGTATAATAGAAAAAATATTTTTAGGACATTTACAGCATTTTTAAATAATTTTTTTTAAAAGGTTTACTTACTCTTTAACCTTACGTGTATAGGCACATTTAGTAGGAGAAGGTGTTGTTCATGGGTTACTCCTTTAATAAATGTCTGTCAATCAAACAGTGGGTCAATATGAGCAGTACATCGATGACATGAACGGCACACTGATTTAAAAGAAAATGTTAGAAGAAGTATTTAGTAAGTAAGACTTTTTCTGTGAGCGACTTTTTGCCTAAGAAGTGATTTTGGGAGCATGGTACCGGTATTTCATTATGTTGTTATATTGTGTAATTTGTAGAGCTGCCAGTGTGAAAATCAATTTCACGTGTTCTGTATTCCAGATGTTTGATGCCTTAGCTCTATTATATAACAATGACACCAGTAAACTGGAGCTGCTTCCGGGAGCGCTTTTAGAGTGTTATGGAGATCCTGGAGAGCTTATCATGGCCATTACAATGAACCAGTTCCAACGATTGCGAGATGGAGACCGATTTTGGTTTGAAAATAAAAGAAATGGGTAAATGATAATTTTATTAGCAACATGCATGAACTGGGTGAAGAAAAATAGTCAAAATGAAAATTTCATCAATGTGGATCTAATAATTATGAACAGAATGCGTGCAAAAGTCCATTTTATCTGCGATTAATTGTGTGCACTTCTGGGCAGGCTGGCTTCCCACATTGAGTCTAGCTGCCCCTGGGCAACAGTCGCTGGGCAAGCCTGGGCAAGATAAGTACTTAGGGGTTTATACTGATTGTGCTGCCTAGATTATAAATACTGCAAATATCTGGCACCCCATATGTCTTTTGTTACGTGTATATCACACACCTACACTGCCATGTCTGTACTCTAACTGCTATGTATATCTAACATCTATTATTACTTTATCTATGTGTACATCACACACACAATGAGGTATACCCAATGCATATCTATGTAACATCTAGTATTTATCTATGTGCACAATACACAAACAATCTGATAAACTTCTCTAGTGTTTCCATATTTCCCTAGTTTTTTGTTAGTATATACGATATTCACACATTTCTCGCATTACTCGAAATTACTCCATCTAGTACTTGAGATATTTATCTTAGGGGGTTGATATTATTATTATCATTCCATGGTGCTGTACATATGAAAAGGGGTATACATACATAATACAGACAATTGCACTAAGCATGAACAAGACGATTTACAGACTGGTACAGAAGGACAGAAGGCCCTGCCCACGAGGGATGCAATCAACAAGGTATGGGGGAAGGACACAGTAGGTAAGGGTAAAGCTGGTCATAGGGGTATATGGCAGTAGGGTCACTGGCGTAGGCTTGTCTGAAGAGGTGGGTTTTCAGGTTTCTCTTCAAGGTTTCTTTTTATATCTAAGGTTATAGGAAAAAACAAAAAGGGTTCCAGCACTTCACTTACATTACAAGCCAGTAGTTTATTGTGGTGGTAAAATAGTTTTACAACAAGTCGATCCCCATAATTGTCGTGCTCCTGTACAGTTGACGCGTTTTGGACATCAGTCCCTACTCATAACTGTTATGAATAAGGACTGATTTTCGAAATGCGTCAACTGTACAGGAGAACGACAATTATGAGGATCAACTTGTTGTAAAACTATTTTACCACCACAATAAACTACTGGCTTGCAATGTACGTGAAGTGCTGGAACCCTTTTTGTTTTTTCCTATTGCCAAGAGGTCTTACTCATGTTCCGTTGCACCGAGGGTTAATTGCACAAGACAGGTGAGCTGGATACCCATGTATATTTATACCTAAGGTTGTCTCAATTTACCAACTATTCCCCTTTTGTTTCTCTATGGTAAGAGCACCTGATGAACCCCAGAATAAGAATCCCTGGGAAGAAATGCATTGAACTAATAGTGAATATCCTGAGACATTAAAATCCTACCTTACCTTTTCTATGTGTACATAGGTATATTACTATAGAAAAATAGAAGTACTTTTTTGCGATCCCATCTCTTTACCTGGATACCCCAGTGTGCACAGGGTTTTTTAGGTACAACAAAGAAGACAATGGGATCTGTCATGAGACCACTGCTCCTGCAGCCACCCTCCTTATTCTGTCAAGGGGCTACTACTTGAATCTTGGGGCTCTGCATAGTTAAGTCCACAACAATAACTTATTCCTGACGTTAACATTCACTTGTAATACTGACGCACAGTAAATCTACAGCTAACAAAAGGGATTAAAAATCATGAGTTACAGCATGTATTTAAAGAATTTTTTTTCACTACATTATTGGTGTTTCCACCACTTCTTTATTTTGTTTCACTAAGGAGCCATTTGGACACAGCTCCTGCAGGGGTGCACATGGGTTTTTGGCTATACTGAAAGATGCTGTATGCTTTTCTTTTTATTTAACAGAAGGGATTAGCTATGAATCTTGGTGCAGTGCAAAGTGTAGATAGCGATAAATTAAAGCTGCCTGTAATACTGATGGCTTAGTACCTACAGAACGGATTAACTATGAATGTGGGTACAGTAGAATGCAATGCACATGGTGATACCCTCTCCGTGCACTGTCACTGCAGTCTTTACACTGAGATTGGGCCACCAAATAGGATGAATATGATTAGGCAGAGTGGCCTGGGTATATCTAATTTATCAAGATTTGTGACAAATTAATTAGTAACGAATCGAATTTCATATCGAAGTTCGGCTAATTAAATTTTTCAAAATGTTGTTCAACTGTAGTCAAAATATGGTGATGCAAATAAAAAATGAGTTTTTTTCCAAACTTTTTTTTTTTTAGCGTTAAAACTCAAAAAATATATATTCAAATGTGTTATCATTGTTTATTGTACTGATCTGGAGAATGAATGGTTTTACCACATAGGAAATGCTGTAAAAACAAAACCCATAAAAATGTAGTGGAATTCCTGCTTACCAGGCTGGGAGTAGAAAACGAAAATGTAAAGAAACGGAAAATCGTCCGTTCCTGAAAGGGTTAAAGTTTTTTTTTTCCAGGCTCAGTTGAATGAGAGCTGATTTGCAGTAACCTGGCAGAGTCACTGTACCAGGGGGAACAAGTTCAGAGCCTCTGCTTCCGCTACTGCATATTTCCTGGCAGCAAAGCCTGTATGCTTGCACCGCTACTCAGAACAATGGTGCAGCTGCAAGATTCCTAATGCCAGACAAGATGTCCAGCCCTGTTAACAATTGGCAGGGGGGAGCATCCTCAGCTTTGGAGACACCTGATTGCAGGTGCTTGATGAGATGAATTGATTTGCTCTTCTCTAGCAGGTATCATGAATGTATTGCAGACACTGGGTAGAAGCTTCGGTCTCATATGAGAAAAGCCACACATAAGCCATCCACTGTATTTAACTCCCCCAACTGGCACATCAAAATTGGAAAACCATTTCTGGAAATGTTCTTTTTTTTATTGTTAACACATAAATTCAAAATCCACAATAAAAAATGACATTGCCTAATTTTATCCTTAAGGACCAGTAACATTTTTCCCCCTCTGTGTTTCATTGGTCAAATTTTTTCCTTATATGACCTTGGATTTTTCAGGACATGTAATTTTTATAGGAATAATTTTGGGGTACATACAATATTAGTTGTTTTTCTTAGCGGGGAGATTTAAAAAAATATACTTCAGTGCTGCCCCTAAACTGTGCAGCCCTGTGCAGGAGCTTAGTTTGCCCTGAATTGTCATACTGGTTCATTTTTTAAAGCTAATGGAAAACAATCTTTTATGTCTTTATTGATTGATGGAAACCTTTTTCATCAGTCAGAAATATATTATATATTAATGTCTAGTGATAGTTCCTATTACTGCTGTGTATAATGTGTATCGCTAGAGAAGTGCTCCTCCTTTTTTATGCTAAAGATTGGGTAAGGACAGAAGGAACAGTATACCGTAGGAACTTTTGTTACATCAATAAATTAGCTAATTAGCTGCAAAGGGCTACTTAGATGAACAAGCGCTCATCTTTTCTCACACACCCATCTGATTGATGGGAAAAGGGGTATAGATAACATGCACAGAAATCCATGTTAAACCCCCCACCCGGGACCATATGCAGTTATATTGGGAGACAGAATATGTGTCTGTCCTCCAGCAGACTATCAGCACTACCCCACTACCCCCTTCCGCCTCCCCCAGGCTAGCTGAGTTCAAAGCTGGATAAAAGGTGGGTGGGCTTATTTAGCCCTTCATATCTCAGGCTTTTTTAAATCTTTTAAAGAAGACCAAGATTGCAGTATTAGCTGACGGGCCCAAATAATTTTGTACAAAATGTATTTGCCAAGAATCTCAAATTTGCTAAATTAGTGTAGCATTAGCACCAGAATATTTTCTATAATTAGGGCATTATTGTACTTTATTTGTGTTTGTAGAGTGCTGTTGCATTGCCTTTTTTTCTTAGTGTTAGCTGAGGGTTATCAGGAGATACAGCCTTTAGAAAATGGGTTGGGAGTGAAAGCTTAAGATATATGCAGCTCTCACTGGGGTCCATTTCAAAGGTTTGTAATTTGTGATGTATCATGGCTAGTCTTGGGAGTTTGGTCTTATTTTAAAGCTTAGATTGTCAGCTTCAGATGTATTGTGGCTGTAGGTCAATCACAGCCTAAGAAATAGTCCTCAGAAGCCCCCCCCCCCCCCATTTGTACAAAACAGTAAAAAACAGAATTGTCCTTTCTTGCCTGTCTAATAGAAATAGATAATACACAAGATGTTAAGTATCCAGTTCATCCGTTTCTATGTCGTAACAATATACAGTAGCTTCCATTGCAGTTGTACTTTTAAGATTTCAAGAGTTACACTGTAGAATATGACTGGCTGTCATATTTGTGGCCAACCTTCTTTCCAAGGCATCATAACTAAGAAAATTGGGTATTTGCTCTTTTTTAATCAGATAATACTCTTGTATTGCCATATTCACATTTTAGGTTTCAGTTTATTATATAATTTTATATTGTTTTTGTTGTAGATTATTTACTACAGATGAAATAGCAAAGATTAGAAATACTTCATTCCATGACGTCATTTTAGCAGTTACCACAGCAGAATTTGGAGATATCCAGCAGAATGTATTCACTTGGGTTGATGGTAAGTTCAAATTTAAGAACAATACCCATGAATCACTTTATATATGTGTTCCTCTAGTTTCCTCTACTTCTATAATCGAATATGTTATCACTTAGAGGTAGCAATGTAATGGGGTAGTGGAATTATGTCTGTAGGAAAATGCTATAGCAAATAGGAATCATACTAATATATAAAAGGCAAGTTGTGTTGTCAACAACTTACTTCTCTGACTAGCTGCAGTGGTCACATGGCAGGTTAAAGGAGACATGTATAGTGCCAACTGCTGAGGCTTGGCTCATCAGCCTGCTTCTCATCTCACTGCATGGACTATTATAATAAATGTGCTATTTTACATATAAAATTTGTTTAGTGAAGGAGATTAATAAAACTGTCTAACAGAAAAATAAAATGTTGTTGTGATAGCAATCAATGACAGAACAGCACTCATTTCACCAGAGTAGTTTAATAAATTGAAACTAAGATCCCTCTGATTGTTTAGTATGAGCAATAAACCATTTTTTTTCTTTTTTGGAGCCTATTGTATAATCTGTGGTCACAGTAGGTATATCATAAATCTCCAGTATCTGCTCCCTTTATTATATATCTATATAACCTACATGATGGCAATAGTGAGTACATTATATATATCCTGTATCTGTTCTGTAAACAGTATTGGTTGAAGATTAACAACCAATCCCAGCACAGCTTTCATTTTCGTGAAAAGGTTTAACAAAAGGAAAGCTGAGCTGGGGAGTAATGTGAGGAGAATGGGAGCAGTAGTTGTGGCACAGATAAGAGTAGTAAAAGTTCACAGTGGCTGGCCTCACTCTTGCACTACCTGGGACCTGTACAGTAACTGGAGGGTGCATCCTTTCTTTTCTCAGGGCACAATCTGGACCTTTAGTTGGGGTGCATTTGATGGTGAACAGTTGGCAGGTTGCAAGGCAGAAGGACAGGTATAGGGACGACGGGTGATAGAAGCAATGCCCAGGCCCAGTTTAATTAGAATGAATAAAGTCTCTCTTTACTAAATAGATGATGAGAGTGGCAGTACAGATAGCAGTAAATTGCACAGTCCTGAGGTATATCACAGAGGTTTCCCTTTGCAGTGGATGCGTATAAGCAGCGGCCATGATGGTGGTAGTCTGAGTCTCACTCTTTGAAATCCTTTGAAATAGCTACATGCATGCAGTTCTTTTTTCATTAACTGTTTCTGCAATTCCCAGTCTGAGGGGTGCTGATCTTAGATTTGTTTGACCAGTGCGTGGCGAGTGGTGGAGATAATTAACACTTTCCACAAGCAGAAAAATCTTAAAGCCATAAACTAGCAGTACTTTACTGTCTGAATCAAATGCATGGCTTTGATGGTTCTAGACCTGCTATGTATGTCTGTTCTTTTTCCCTCAGGGGTGGTCTCTCAGTTAGCTTGTTGTCTGGTAGCTTTTCAGTCTCAGGAATGATGTTTCCTGGATGAGGCTTCTCTTTTGGCCTACTTGGCAGAAGCTCACACATGTACTGTAGGTCTTTTATTTATAGCTCTTTAGTGAGGTTTAGGATCCTGCAGCAATCTGGATCAAAGAAGAAAAGAAGAGAGAGAATGGGGGTCTCTTTTCACCCTACCAGCAGCTCAAGACCCCCTCCTACTGTCCTTTTCCAGGCGGGTATGGCCTCCAGTCAAGCTGCAGCCTGCTACCCCAGCTTGGCATCTCCTCTCATGCCTGTAGCGCACACATGTATGCTTCCTCTGGCTCTTAAGGTGCCAGCATGCATGACCTAATCTTTAGCAGCCAATGGCTGATAGTCCTGGGTTACTTTAGTCACCTTCACCTGTGAGAAGGAGCCTGAGAAAATGGTTTCCTGGCTTACTAAGTTCCCTGCAAATGTGTGCAGTTCTGTTGTCTGTCTGTGTACCAAACTCTGCCTGTTTACTATTCTCTTACCCTCTACTGCCTAATTTGACCTGTGGCTGTTACTTCTATTGATTGTATGCTGCTTGCCCTGATTTTAGACTATTTACCGTATTAGGCCCTATTCACACGTCCGCAATGTAGTCCGCATGTATTCCGCAATTTTGTGGAATACATGCGGACCCATTGACTGTGAATGGGGCCGGGAACGATGCGGAGAGCACACACTGTGCTCTCCGCATCCGATTTTGCGGAGCGCGCCGCCCATCTTCCGGTCCGTGGCTCCGCAAAAAAAATAGAACATGTCCTATTCTTGTCCGCGGACAAGAAGAGGCATTTTCTATGGAGTTCGGGCAATGTGCGGTCCGCAAAAATGCGGAATGCACATTGCCGGTGTGTCCGTGTTTTGCGGATCCGCGGCTCCGTGGATCCGCAAAACACTTGCGGACGTGTGAATGTAGCCTTACACTCACTCCACCAGCCTTGATTACAGCCTGTCTGTAACTATATATTCTGCCTGACCCATTGATGCCCTGCACCAGTGTCTCTGAGCTCTTGTAGGTCAGTTGTTAACCACACTGAGATTAATCCAGGAGGTAGTGGTTTCGTGGTTTCCCTGCAGCAAAGTCCAGATTCAAAATCCATTGATTAACCCTTTCCACACTGCCATAACAGGATTAGCAATGTTCTTCCCAACTTTCTTAATTTGTGACTAAAATAGCACAACTAGAGTACTGAAAGACTGAAAATTAAAAGGCAAAGACATTGAAAATTGGACTGACTGAGGCAATATAACCCAAAAGAACAAAATCTAATGCTTGTAACAAATTACAGAAATGGGACGGATCCGTTATGCAGCACATAGACTTCTATTATGATGTAATGAATAACGGAATGCCTCTAAAGGCCAGTTCATCAAGAGCCAGCAAACCTTCCCTCCAACATCCCTTTCACTACAGGGTCCTGGCTACAAGAGACTAGTCATCCTGATAAGAGAGGTCCCAAAATCAGAAACCTAACTAGATAACCCTGAGAAGTCCTTATGGGTGGAATTAAGTTTTTCTTGCATTCACAGGGTAATTTCTGGCAGGTGGAGTAGAAAGGTCGAGTAGTCGTATGAGCTGGTGTCAGAAACAGAGCAGTCAAACGTCAAAGCTAAAACAGTATCCAACAACTTCAGTTACAAGCCGAGTCAAAAGCAAGAAAGACTAAAGTACAAAGATGCAAGAGTAATAGAATGGTCTAAGGTCAAAAATAATAGCAAGCAAGGAGAAGGCAAAGAAAAGTCAGGTAAACAAGCTGGGTTAAAAACACAAGAATTCTCACCACATGAACAGAAAACTAAGAAACACACAGGAACCAGGGTAACTGGCAAAAAGCAGTCCTAGTGCAACATTTAAATCTCATTGATTGACTCTCAAGAAGTCTCCTTCTGCTTCCCTGCTCCAGAAAAGGCCAACTCCTCAAGCTATACCCTTTGCTACCCATTTGCCTAACTTCTGGAGTTCAGACTGTCAAACAACCTACTATAATGTACATGTTGCAAGTTACAGGCAACAGCTGGCAAGCAAGGCAGGTGAAATGTTAACAATATGGAGATGCATAGTTTCTGACACTTCACCTACAACACACCAGAGAGAGGAGACTACACAAATCAATGCTTTATTCTACATGGGTGCTCATCTAGAACCAATCACATAGTAGCTTAGAAAGCTGGTGTGCATTTGTCTAACATGGAGAACTCCAGCATACACAAGTCTTCACTGTACCAGGGTGCTTACCACCAGAATCAGAAACCCCATTACTAGTATGTAACTAAAGCAACTGCCTATTTTATGCTCTGTTAACTATAAAGTGACCAAACTATTTAATCCATGCTTCCCAAATGACTAATACGGATAAGGAAATGCTAAAAGCTTCCAGAGAACAGCTTTCTGGCTGCAGTCCATTGTAAAAGAACACGCAATTCTTTCTTTGAAACTCATCAGCTAAATTAATTGAAGAAAGCTCATCAGAACCACAAGCTCATAACATTAATGTGAGGTTCGTTCTTCCAATATGTACAAATTTGAGGTGAAGCCTATTTTCAGAATGGGATTTGTAAGAAAACAAATTATGAGTGCAATTTTGACAATGATTTTTAGATGTGAATAATGGAAATCATCAACTGTGTCTTTAAGGAAAAAAGTAGAAAAAATAGATCAATTTTTGCTTCATTGGAAGAACTTTCAAGTAAAATTGAATTGTAACTTGCATGCACATATCTCAAGAAAACAGTACAAAGATAGTTTTGAAAGATAGATAGATAGATGATAGATAGATAGATAGATAGATAGATAGATAATAGATAGATAGAATCTAATTATTCTGCTATTTGAGATAAAAAATGAAACATTAAAGGGAACTTGTCATCATCAACTTTATTTTGACCTCACTGAGGGCAGCATAAAATAGTGACAGAAATGCTGATTTCAGCGGTGTGTCACTGATGAGCTAAAAGTAAGTGGTTGCTGAGAACCAGCCTCATAATCATTGCAGCACAGGCCTTGAATAGAGTCAAATCTACCTGAGAAGAGTCTTGGTT
Source organism: Bufotes viridis (assembly GCA_033119425.1). Classification (NCBI taxonomy): domain Eukaryota; kingdom Metazoa; phylum Chordata; class Amphibia; order Anura; family Bufonidae; genus Bufotes; species Bufotes viridis. The sequence continues at coordinate 145,267,590 of CM065590.1, read as the reverse complement.
GTTCATAATCTCCTGCACTCTCACCCATTTGCTGATAATTGGCAGTTCTCTTCTAGACAGAAAGGGAGAAAACTAGGTAGAAGACTGGCAGTCAACAGCAGGTGGGCAGAGAAAGCAGAAATCCATGAATAACCATAACTCTTCTCAGGTGGCCGTTACTCTTTTCTAGGTCCAGTCTGCAATGATTATGATGTTGGTTCTCGGCAACAACTTACTTTTAACTTATAAATGACAGAGCGCAGAAATCAACTCACCTGTCTCCTCTTTAGTCTGCCATTAGTATGGGCAGCATAAAGTTGATGACAGGTTCCCTTTAAGCCCTCCACCATAACCAAATTATACCACTTTACAAAGACACAAAATACTACCATACCATGACAGAATAATACCCCTTGTTTGCCAAAGGCTTCCACATACCCAGTGCAAGCTAGAAAGGCCATCCATGTACAGTTAAAGGTAAAGAGTGGCCTTATATACAATGCCAGCCAGGAGCACTTATTCCTAGTGTCTGTCAGAAAAAAAAAAACTCACTACACTGCAACTATGAACCCTTAACAAACTACCTGCCAGATAATGCCATCTCTCAGTGGATAAAAAAAAGTCTACACACCCCTGTTAAAATGTCAGGTTTTTGTACTGTAAAAAAATAACACAAAGATATTTCATTTCAGAACTTCTTCCACCTTTAATGGGACCTATAAACGGTACAACTCAATTGAAAAACAAAGTGAAATCTTTTAGGTGGACGGAAGAAAAAATATTAAAATAATATGGTTGCATAAGTGTGCACACCCTTAAACTAATACTTTGGTAAAGCACTTTTTGATTTTATTACAGCACTCAGTCTTTTGGGGTATAAGACTATCAGCATGGCACATTTTGACTTGGCAAGATTTGCCCACTCTTCTTTGCAAAAACACTCCAGATCTGTCAGATTGCGAGGACATCTGTCACCACCGGTTCTGGGAGACGGTCGGTCAGAGGTTCCTCCCTGTCTTGTGTATGACGTTCTTTGTTTTGGTTTCACTTTGCTCAGTTCCTTTCTCTCCCTCAGCTTCCTCTTATCTTGATTAATTGGTTTGCTTTATTTTCCCTCCCTTACTGCTTCTCCGTGCGGTTTATATTACTTCCTGGATGAAGTGTGTGCTGCTGGAGGCTGCAGTTGTTTTGCTCTAAGATAAGTGCATTCCGTTTACTTTGTGTTTTGTTTGCTGGCTTGATTCTAGGTGACCCTGACTCCCTCCGTATTCTGTGCAGGGAGCCGGTGGCCGTTCCCCTCACTACTATAGGGAATTCAGGTGTCACTCAGTTATAGGTACGAGGGCATGTATTTGTCTACCACCGGGACTTGTACATGTGCACAGTAGTTTGGGAGAGTTCTTAGAGATTTATAGGGCCTTCCTATATTTTCCTTAGTTTGGGATCAAGCCAGTCTGTTGTTATTTATCAGTTCCTGCTAACTGTACTCCATCCATGACAACATCTCCTGTGCACAGCCCTCTTCAGATCAACCCACAGATTTTCAATCGGATTTAGGTCTGGGCTCTGGCTGGGCTATTCCAAAACTTTAATCTTCTTCTGGTGAAGCCATTCCTTTGTTGATTTGGATGTATGCTTTGGGTCGTTGTCATGCTGAAAGATGTTCAGCTTTCTAGCAGAAGCCTGAAGGTTTTGTGCCAATATTGACTGGCATGATGCTGCCACCACCATGCTTCACTGTGGGTATGGTGTTCTTTTGGTGATGTGCAGTGTTGTTTTTGCTCCAAACATATGAAATTGAACTTTCAATCTTGGCTTCATCAGACCATAACACCTTTTCCCATATGCTTTTGGGAGACTTCAGATGTGTTTTTGTGGTTTAGCCTGGCTTTGATGTTTTTCTTCTTGCCACTCTACCCCATAGCCCAGACATATGAAGAATACGGGAGATTGTTGTCACATGTACTACACACCCAGTACTTGCCAGATATTCCTGCAGCTCCTTTAATGTTGCTGTAGGCCTCTTGGTAGCCTCCCAGACCAGTTTTCTTCTCGTCTTTTCATCAATTTTGGAGGGATGTCCAGTTTTTGGTAATGTCTCTGTTGTGCCATATTTTCTCCACTTGATGATGACTGTCTTCACTGTGTTCCATGGTATATCTAATACCTTGGAAAAAATGTTGTACTCTTTTCCCGACTGATACCTTTTAACAATGAGATCCCTCTGATGCTTTGGAAGCTCTCTGTGGACCATGGCTTTTGACTAATAAAATTTCAGGAAAGACCAACTAGAGCAGCTGAACTTTATATGGGGTTAATCAGAGGCACTGTAAATGATGGCACGTGTATGCTGACTCCTATTTAAAATGATTTTGAATGTGTTTGCTTAATTCTGAACACAGCTACATCCCCAGTTACTAGTGGACTGTACATTCATTGCTTTGCTCTGATTGAACAAGGACTCTATCTATAAACCATTAAATCATCCACCATTGGTGCCATCAACTAGTTTGCACAACGGTTACAAGCATGATGATGTACTAGTGCTTTTTTAGTGTTTTTAGTTTTAGTTTTTTTTACGTTTTTTAAGGGTTATATACTTTTATCATTAAATACGTATATGTTTATAATCTGGTCCATCTGATCTCTATATTATTGTGTGCCCCCCACTCCTTACACTTTTACTAGATCTGAGATGTATTTAAATAAAAAAATCACCACTTCTAATCTAATATCTTTCCATTCTTAGGTGATCCATGTCCTCAGCCAAAACAATCATCATCTACAATGGTACCACCTTGTGTTCCTCTCACTACCATTGATTACTTCGAAGGATGTGTGATTGGATACAGCAGTCTCATTGTGATTATTTGTGCTTTTCCTTTAGGTTTGTGATTGTATATTTAGGTATCTTTTTCATATGAAAAAGTGCATTTACAAAGTTACGTAAATTATGTTTAAAGGAAGGGCATGACTTATAAAGAATAATAGTAATCTTACTGTATATAATATGTCCATTTATAGATTCCTCATAAACAGGAACTGCTTCCTCTCCTAACATGTCTGTTTTAGTAACTACCTGCATTTCCCATGCAGTAACCAATTTGGAGCATCTATTCTTATGATTCTGTGTTGTGCCATTCCTTTATTATTCCTGCTATCAGTTGAGGGTGTGTCCCTGCACAATCTGACACTGACAGCACTGCCTGGATAGTGTCAGACTGTGGAGGGACACTTCCCAACTAGTAATACCCATTTAGACCCATGGGCGTAGCTATAGGAGGTGCAGAGGTAGCAGTCTCTACCGGCCCAGGAGCCTGAAGGGGCCCAAAGACCCTTGTGCCGCATAAGAAGACACACAAAGCACTGAGGGAAGGGGGGCCCAAGCTGAACTCTTGCTCCAGGGCCCATCAGCCGTTAGCTACGCTCCTGTTTAGACCGTTATTATAAACTTGTAATTGACTTGTGACCTCCAGCAAGAATAACAGAGGAATAGGACAACATAGAGTCATTAGGACAGATGATCCAGAATTTGTATTACAAGGGGATGGAAATAATTGCTAAAACAGACATGTCTTGAGATTACAAGTCCTCTTTAAGGTGTCCATACACATTAGAAAAAACTTGTATGAACCCTAGAAGTAGACAAAGAATAATGTGTATGGGGGTCATCTGTCTCTCCCCAATTGTAGATGTGGAGGTAATGAGGGATCAGGGGTGTTGATTTCATACACAGATGATTTTTCTGATAAAATAATGTTTTATAGTAGTCAGAATACAGTACTGTATATCTAAAAACAGGACTTTCATAGTATCTGAATAAATAAATGTTAAATAACTTGAAAGTGCAAGTGAAATACAGTAAAGTTGAGATGATTGCAGCACTCAGCGTTCTATAACAATGTATGATAAACCTTCAATTGCATCTTAAAGGGGTTATCCTATGACTGATGTAAAAAATCTATATCAGACCTCATATTGTACATGACAATCTCTTACTAGAAAAGTTAGAACCAGCCCTGTACCTCACATGGATCCAGAGATCTCCCCATTCATTTCTCTGCTAGATTTATATCAAGGGGAGTGACTTTTCTGTAGCAGCTCAGGGGGCGTGTTTCAGCTCTCCCTATCACAGCTCATGAGGCAGTTGGAGGATAATACTGAGCATGTACAGCCTTCTCAATGAGCAGGACAAAGAAATGAATAAACGATCAAACAGGAGGAGGCGCTATATAGATACATTTTATTGAATAACTCAGTGGCTATACAAAATTTTTAATTACATGCAATCACAAAAGTATTCAGATCCAGATGCTGGTTCAAAATCTGTAAAATATTTTTAATCTCAAATGTTTTGCATATTACCTTTACTCTTTCAGTTAGCTTATTTATTGCCTGGGTCGTTGCACAATCTCGCAAAAGAGACTTCAAAAAGATCCAAAGTAAGCAAGCTGCATCCAGTATGAAAAAGGTTCTGTCTGCCGAAGGAATTGCAGGTAAACAGGGTTTGAATGATGATTAGAGATGAGCGGATTTTTGAAAAGTTAGATTCTGCTGATTCGCCGAATTTTACAAAAACATTTGCTTCATGACCAGTTACGAGTGCAATGAGAAGGAGCTGCGATAGGGCCGCCCACCGTCATTGTACCCCTCAGATGCTGAGTTCATACATTATCGTGGCATCTGAGTATAAAATCAGTGTGAAATTAACATAAAAAAATATTTCAATCATACTGACCACATCATTAGTCACCACGCACTGGATTTCGTCCGAGATCCTAAATCAAGATGGCGGCTGGCGGCCAGTCTCGAGCGAATGAAGGAGGTAAGTATGATTTTTTTTTACACTATTTCAGGTTAAACTGATTCGCTAACACAAAGCACGAGAAAATTCGGCTTCGAGGCAAATCGAATTTATCCTGAAATTCGGATCGAATTCCTCTTCCTGTAATTAGATTCACTCATCTTTATGATGATGCAAAATATAAATTTCCTTCATTTTACATTGATCCCCTGGTGTTTAGCTTTTGTGAAATAATTTCTCATATTTCAAAATACATAGATGGGGCAATAATTGCCAACGGCAATGCTAGAATTTCTCAATTTTCAAAATCTATGGTTGAGGGACGAATTACCAACGGCAGTGGTAGAATTTCTTACGATAGCTACATCTAGTTGTTTGTACTGTTGTTTAGCTTTTTGTGAAATAATTTCTCATATTTCAAAATACAGAGTTGTGTCAAAAATTACCAGCTGCAATGCTAGAGTGTCTCATTTTTCAAAATGCATAGTGGTGGCAATGCTAAAATTTCAAGCGATAGCTATATCTAGTTGTTTGTGTACTGTATGCTCTGAACTCCTAAATATGGTCACTCACATGCATAAAATGAGTTGACAAAAAGTGTCAGAGTTGTCTATAACAACTAGAACTAAATGATTACTGCACTTTCAACAAAGTTTGCATAAATCAGTAGCATGGGTGAATATAAGAAACTTTATAATAGATCTTATTAAAGAAAAACGCCTCTTTCTCTAATTATCACTTAATCTTGCCACTCCTTCCTAAACTAACATTTAGGCCTTATTCACACGTCCGCATATATGTCCGCATGTATTCCGCAATTCTGCAGAATACATGCGGACCCATTGACTGTGAATGGAGCACGGAACGATGCGGAGAGCACACACTGTGCTCTCCGCATCAGTTTTTGCGGAGCGCGCCGCCGATCTTACGGCCGCAGCTCCGCAAAAAAGTAGAGCATGTCCTATTCTTGCCCGCAATTGCGGACAAGAATAGACATTTCTATGGGGCTGCCGGCCGGGTGTGCTTATGGATCCGCAGTTTGCGGATCCATAAACACTACGGACGTGTGAATAAGGCCTTACTGTGAATTTTTTGCAAAGTGTCTTGAGAGACCAAGGATCTCTTAAGCTCACTAAAGGAGCTCCCTTCAAAAGTCTATTGGAAGTGGAAGGAGGTGTTCAGTGGTATTGGTCACTTTTTGTCAATAACTGGAGTGATTGATAGATTTGTAAAAAAAAATGAAAAAACAAGCAATTTGAACATTTTATCCCCAGAAGAGGTGATGATAGCTACATTTAAAGTGGGTTTTCTGAGATCAGCAAAACTTTGACCAAAAGGAGAGAATGTCAAAAATGCTAAAAAAACAACTTAAATTACTCACCTGATCCTTTGCAGTTCCATGCCTTTGATCTTGAAGTCCAGTTTTATTTACTATGCTGCAGTAATGATGTGCCGGTCTACCCACAAAATCACTGGCAATAGCAGTCATGTGAATAAATTAGCACATCAGTATGGCAACATATTAAACAAAGAAGGGCAGGAAGAACAGCTACCACAGCACTGGAGCGTTAGGGCATTTTATTGGGTGAGTAATACCGTAGGTCTTTTATTATTGCATTGTTCAGAGCACCAGACAAGGCACACGTATGCCTAATATGTTAAAACAAGCACCATTAGGGGAATAGTAGATCCCAAAGGCTCACATTATGTTCTTGTGCTTGACAGCAAACATGTGAGGATGCCAGGGATATAAATATGGTGCCAGATCAGCAACTTAACCTGCACCTGTCCATGATAGAAAATTAGTCCAGTCACGGACACTTAACTCCTTAGGTGCCATGGTCAACAGTGACCACACCATCTGAACAAAACGAAATAGACCGCAGCATGTCTTACAAGGATTCTTTATTCAGAATGGGTTCATATGTACAAATGTAAAAAAAGTGCTCAACCGTTTTTGGCACTTTTTGTACATTTTTATAGACCTATTTTGGAGGACACATGGAGGACATTTTGCCATCTATTTCATTTGGTGCTGCATAAATTGAGCAGCTGATGGGGATCCGTGGTTGCGGACATGTTGAGGCTCATCTATATTTATTTCCCACCTAATGTAATCTGAACTCCTTCCATCAGGTTCACCCACATCTAAATATTCATGGTATTGGGAAGACAGAGGAACTTGGCATTGTGCTAGCACATATTAATATCAACACATCCACCTCTTGTACTATATTCTCCTTGACAGAGGGTTTCTTAAATAACGTTAAATAAGAAACATTTTTTTTTCATTTTCATTTTGCTATTTCATTTTCTTATTTTTATTTTTTTATGTATGAATTATTTTGCTACAGTAAATAACGAAATCTGATCTAATCTATTTTTATCTATTGGTATCTATGGATTGGTAACGTCTTTTGTTTTCCAGCTCAAGAATGGGAAGGACCAAATGAACCACTGTGCCCTGTTCTCTTACAAATCCTTTCACAACATGTGATCAGAATTTTGGATAATAGGTCTACAGTAATACGAACTATTAATATGCAAAGCCATCAGCTGTTCAATGTCATTCAGTCGAATAATCACGGATGCCGTACACTGCTTGTTAAAGTGCCTAATGAGTATGATATGGTGAGTAGTGATGCAAAGTCACAGCCCATATCTACTGGGATCACTCTGTTTGAGGAAAGCTTCATTTACTGGACTCTATTAAAGATGTTAAAACCTGAACCCACTGGAGGATCCTCTAGGCCGAGTCCTATACAAATTTTTAAAAAATATTTAATTTTGTCCTAGGTACTATACTTTTATAATGAAGATGAGTGCACAAGTTTTATCAATCAATTGCAAGAACATGGATTTTCCTTAAAGGAGAGCAGAATGGCTGAGGAAAGCCTACTTAATGAAGCCGTCACAAAAAAGCAACGAAGCCAGATACTGGAAACTTTTTTCAGGCAATCTTTTTCTCAAGTAAGTTATACTTTGTGCATACTTATGCTAGACAACTATTTCTGATATTGTGCAAAATAACGTTGGAGTCCCAGTTATGGGTCTTAAACACAGTGAAAGCCAGATATCCATGTGTGATGCACAATATGATGGAACATTTTAAAACATCAGTAATAAAAATCCTTGATGGTTTCATTTCCCGGACCAACCACTAACCCGAACTCCCTATGTGGTAGTGATCTATAATGTTATGAGCTCCAGCATGACCATGGGTCGACAGTTCTGTATTCAAATGATGCTGTGAGTTCAGGACAGTAGACACGTAGCTGGATTGGAATTCACAGTGGAACTAGTGATGAGCGACGTTTTTAAAAATCTGATTTGGCTGCTTCGCCGAACTATGACAAGAAATTTGATTCCATATGAATTTCTTTGTAACAAATCGCATTCCATTGTATGGAGCGGGTGCAATGACGGGGAACGGTGGTTGTGCTGCTAACCGTCATTTAACCCCTCAGATGCTGCGCTCAACGCTGATCTTTTGAAATGGTCTGCAAAGAAACATGTATATTTTGTATGAATTTATACAATTCTCTTTAAAGTAATACAGCCGTCTTTGGATTTATCCCAATAACGTGTACACAATTGGAGGATATACAGTAGGAGGATACTCCTTATCTATATTAAAAAAAGCCTTGTTATTTGTTGTTATTTTCCTGTTATTTCAAATCCCAGTGGTTAAAGGAAGTATTTGTTCCTCTGAACTTTTTCCTGTTTCCCTGACATTGCCTCCAATAGCTGGTTTTGCCTCTGACGTGACCTCCCAGTATATAACTTTGCTTGTTATTTGACCTTGCTTGATTTTGAACTCTGGTATTAGACTTTGCTAGTTAATTGTGACCTCACCTTTGCCTTCCGACTGTGTCTCTGATGTTAACTCCTGGTTTCACTCTGCTGTATATTTGACTTAGCTTCTGGTTTATGATCCGGTCCTGGTTTTGCCTTTCTCGTTTTGACCTATTTATGTCTAACTACTCTTTTACCCAGTTAGGTTTAGGCCCATGCACTCAAGTCAGAGACCATCGCCAGGTTGTTGGCCCCATTTAGGGTGGATTGTGCAAGCAAGTAGGGACAGTGGGTGGTTTACAGGGCTGCACTGGTTCCTAACGTTCATGACAGAATTTGTACAACATTCTACAGCAAGTTCTTGATTTTTAAAGGGTTGGTCACTGTCTACACTAAACACGGGCACCGGCCATGTGCTTTCCACATTTTGTGGACCGCACATGGCTAGCACTATGATAGAAATACCTTTTATTGTCCATGGCTGTGGACAAGAATAAGACATGTTCTATTTTTTAGGAAGGCCACGGTTGATTTTGGCGAACAATCACTGATGGAAATCACTGAGCAAACATGTAAATCAGGCCTCACATCTCTTTGAACTCTCTGTTGCTTTCATGCATAATTCATGACAGCATCTTCCTTCTGGCTCATGTACCTAGGTGTGGTCTACATAAACAGTGAGCAGAATTAATTAGCTTATTGCTTTAATTTCTTCAGAATATCATTGGCAAAAATCCAGTAATCCAAGTGGTCTCAAAGAAAATAAAGAAATCTTGATAACAGCCAAAAATTGGTTGGATAGTATTACAGTATACAATGGAAAGCACTATGGCCCAGATTTACCAATGTGTCTATGCCAAATACCTGTCTAAGATGTGGAGAAAATTGTTATATCTAGGGTTTCTACATTTTTTGGCCCTTCTTAAAGGGGGTCTTCAGGAATTAAGAACATAAAAATATTTAAATATTTGATTATTATAAATAAATTCCTAAATACCTATCATTAGTTATAGTGACTCATTTTGTCTATAGAGCAATCATTAGGATCAATAAAATGGCTGCTGTCCTAATAATATACAAAAAACCTGTCCTAATTACACAGAAGGACAAGTTACTTCACAACACTGAGGTAAATTGCTGCCTCATCCTCCTCTCTTACTGGTCAGGGATTATGATCCTGAATACATCTAATAAGATCTTCAGCTGAATCTCTGTGGGAATAGAGCTCATGAGGAGACATGAAGTACTCCTCACTGGTGTAATTCCTCCACATAGGCTGCAGACTGCTTCTTGTCAGCTAGGCCACTTTCACTCTGCCCATAGGGCCTACACTTCCTCCAGCTGTTAACGGTCAAGCGAATGCACCCTAATCTTCACCAGCTTATGGCTGGCCACCTTAGAGTACTTAAAGGACCCTTCCCATTGGGAATATACCTGAGCAATAGGTTCCAGTCCTCTAGTTCCTGCAAAGGTATGCTGTTTATGTTTGGTTGCCCATGTACCGACTTTTGGAATTTTGACCCTTTGCTGTCTGATTTTTATACTGATTACCTGCGCTGACATCAGACTGTTTACTGTATTTCACATACTCTCCTTGCCCTGAACTCAGTCTGTCCCTGACTATGGTTTCGCCAACTCCTTAGGTTTTCCACACTGGAACCTCTTGTCCCTAGTGGGTCAGCAGTCACTTGAACAGAGACTACTCCAAGAGGCATTGGTCTTGCGATTTCTCTGCAGTGAAGTCCAGGTTCCTGTATAGGGGTTAAAGGCTTAATACCAGGGGGCCACTTTAGCCCTAAGCCGAATCTGTTCAAGTGACACATTGGGTCACAACTAAAGAAAAACAATAAAAAAGGTTTTTATAGAATAAATTCTACCTTTATATTTTCACAGTTGAAAATACAAGCGTTCAAAACACGATCACAAAAACAAATAGCCCTATATTACATTACTATTACAGTATTTCACTTAAAGTCAAAAAATATACTCCCGCCACATCAAAATAGATACCAGTTAAGTTCCTCAACAGATCCATATGTCCCAAAGCATTTTCCTCAAACAATAGTTTGCTCATTTGGGGGACCAGAGTGTGAAACAGATGTTGACATATCTTAAGTCAGACACCACAATTGTTTGGCATCAAACCATCTGGTGTCAGCCTCATGATTTGCCAGCTTTGGAGTGATAAGTAACTTTCTTTGTTGGGAGGAGTGGGGGGGGGTATTTAGCAGACAGCAAAGGAACTAGCCTCTGAGCCATGAGTAATGGAGGAGCTTTATCTAATATTAGGAATATATCTATATCAGTGATGTTTATCCACATGTGGTCTACCCAATGTCTATTTTGCTTGGGGTGTACATATTTATATTTTAAGTGACTTACTAAAACTGATTATTTTAACAGATTAACATTTTGTTTCTCTCATAGTAACATGTTCTATCTAGATACTTAATATTACCCACTAAACCAAATGGATAGATGCTTAATGGGCATTTTGTATTTGTTAGTTGAAATTTCTCCATACACCTAATATATTTGCATGTATTTCATATCTTCGTCCTATCATATGTTTCTTTTCTTAGAATTTATTGTGTACCCATTTTGTAAACACTGCAGGTTCTTCACATTGATCAATCAGGCATTGAAAGTTTCCCTGCAGAAAGCTCCTTGAAAGTCAGAGAGGCTCTTAAATGTGAACTGACCAGAACAGAGTTTGCAGAGTCTCTGGGACTTAAGCCTCAGTCCTTGTTTGTGGAGTCAATGTTCTCTTTGGCAGATGAAGATGGAAATGGATATCTTTCATTCAGAGAATTTTTAAATATTTTATTAATTTTAATGAAAGGTTAGTACCAGGACTACTATCAGGTCCAAGTTCTGTGTGTCATTTGTAGTGCAGATTATTTCTTATATTACAGTCACATATCTTTGTCTTATCTTAATTTGTATTTAATTGCAGGCTCTCCTGAGGAAAAATCAAAACTGATGTTCACCATGTATGATATTGATGGAAATGGATTTGTTTCAAAAGAGGAATTTTTCACAATGCTAAAGTAATAGCATGTTATTTATTTCACTTACTTTTATATCACCAACATATTCCGCAGAGCTATACAAACATTGTTGTCTCTTACTTCAAAGCCGGTCATACTCAAGACTACTTGTGGCCAATTGTACATGGGATTGTTCATATGACCGATCGCATCAGTAACATGTGAGACTTAACTGGTCAGCAAGAGACTTGTAAGGGTGATTCTGTTTTCCGTTATAACATGGTTATAATGATAAATAACGGAATCCATCAGATGGAAGTCAAAACGGAAGCCTTTAAGAGGCATTCTGTTTTGATCCTTCATAATACAAGTCTATGGTCAGCATAACGGATCCATTATGCAGGAGTCCAGTCCTGCATAACAGAAACCAGGACAGATCTGTTATGCTGCCCATAGACTTCTATTATGACGGAATGCAAAACGGAAGCCTTTAAAAGGCATTCCATTTTGCTTTCCGTCATAATAGAAGTCTATGGGCAATCATAACAGATCCGTCTGGTTTCTGTTATGCAGAACGGAAAAAAAGTCCTGTCGACAGGACTTTGTTTTCTCTCTTGCATAATGGGAATGAGACGGATCCGTTATGATCCCCATAGACTTGTATTATGAAGGATCAAAACATAATGCCTTTATTTTCCATTATAACAATGTTATAAGGGAAAACAAAAATGGAATTCATAACGGTGATGTGAACCAGCCCAAAGAGTTATCAAAACTAGTGTAAAATAAGGAAAATTGGCTTAGTTGCCCCTAGAAACCAATCAGATTCCACCTTTTTCGGAGCTCTTTTGGAAATTGAAAGGTGGTATTTTATTTTATTGGCTGCCTTGAGCAACTAAACCAGTTTTTTACACGACTTTTCATAAATCTCCATGTCAGTTTTTTTTTTTTTTTTTTTTGCACAAAGGCAAATGGTCATCTGATCATGCCAAACACATGTAGCTTCTGCTGACAACAGCTGAAATGTTTCAACCTGGATAATCAGATTTTTGTCAGACAGAAGTCTACCATTGCAAACAATCATCAGAGTAATTTATGAAACAATGTTCATATACACCTGTCACTAGAAACCTGTTTTCCAAACTGACCTTATCCAAGAGAGCTACAGTTTTAAGCTTAGACGAGGGGTGTACAAAAATCTCCTAGGGCCCATAGCAAAATTATTATGGGCCCCCCTGCATCATCCGATTTCCCAGTACGTGTGATAAACACTTCCAGACAGCCCAAAACACAAAGTACAAAAAAAATGTAAGAATATCGCTGCATCTGTGAGAACCTGCTCTATAAAAATATCACATGACCTAACCCCTCAGATGAACACCATAAAAAACAAAAAAAAATGGTGTAAAAAAAGCATTTTATTACCTTAAATCACAAAAAGTGTAATACCAAGCGATCAAAAAGGCGTATGCAAATCATTAAGAGTACCAATCAAACCACAATCTCATTCCGCAAAAAATGAGCCCCTACATAGGACAATCACCCAAAAATATTTTTATTCTAAAATGTTGTTATTGTGTAAAAGTAAAATAAATAAATAAAAGTATACATATTAGTTATCGCCACATCCATAAAAACCTGTTCTATAAAAATAACACATGACCTAACCACTCAGCTGAACACAGCAAAAAAAAAATATATATATAAATACGATGTCAAAAGCCATTTTTGTCGCCTTACCTCACAAAAAGTTTAATAGCAAGTGACCAAAATGTCATATGTACCCCAAGATAGTGCCAATAAAATTACGCAAAAAATGAGCCCCTACATAAGAAAGTGGCCCAAAAACAAAAAAAATATATGGCTTTCAGAATGTGGAGACACAAAAAAAAAAATCTTTTTTTTCAAAAATGCTTTATAATGTAAAACTGAAACAAAAACCCCCAAAAAGTAGTCATATTTTGGTATTGTAGCGTCCATAACAACCTGCTCTATAGAAATAGCACACGATCTAACCTGTCAGATCAACAATGTAAATAATAAAAATAAAAACGGTCCCAAAACAGCTATTTTTTTGCAAATTTTCCATTTTAATCCATTTTTCCAGTAACAAAGCAAGAGTTACCAGCCAAACTAAAAACTCAATATTTATTGCCCTGATTCTGTAGTTTGCAGAAACACTCCATATGTGGTTGTAAAGTGCTGTATGGCCAAACAACAGGGCACAGAAGGAAGGGAACGCCATATGGTTTTTGGAGGGCAGATTTTGCTTGATTGTTTTTTTTTGACACCATGTCCTCCTGATTTACCCCTAGAGTAGAAACTCCATGTAAGTGACTCCATCTAAGAAACTACACCCCTCAAGGTATTCAAAATGGATTTTAGAAACTTTGTTAACCCTTTAGGTGTTCCACAAGAGTTATTGGCAAATAGAGATGAAATTTCATAATTTCTATTTTTTGTTACCTTTCCTCAAAAAAAAGCAACCAAAAATCATATTTACCCTAAAATAGTACCAACAAAACTGCCACCTTATCCCGCAGTTTCCAAAATGGAGTAACTTTTTTGGAGTTTCTACTGTAGGGGTGCATCAGGGGGGCTTCAAATAGGATATGGTGTAAATAAACCAGTCCAGCAAAATCTGCCTTCCAAAAACCACATAGCAGTCCCTTCTTTCTGTGCCATGCCATTTGGACATACATCAGTTTATGACCACATATAGGGTGTTTCTGCAAACAACAGAATCAGGGCCATTAAAATGGAAAATTTGCCAAAAAAATCGAAATTCTGAAATGTTATCTCCATTTGCCATTAACTCTTGTGGAACACCTAACGTGTTAACAAAGTTTGTAAAATCAGTTTTAAGTACCTTGAGGTCGTTTCTAGAATGGGGTTTTGGAAATTTTCAGAAAATTTTCAAGATTTGTTTCTAAACTTCTAAGTCTAGTAACTGCCACAAAAAATAAAATGGCATTCCCAAAATTAGGAATGTCCTGATACTGGACATTTGCAGAGTACTTGTACTCGTGCAAACGTCCCCGATACCACTGCCGATACCTGCTGGGCGCTTGTGGCGGTGCTCTCAGCAATTCGGCATGGGGGAAGGAATTCTGTGACTCACATTCCCGGCATCTGACCTCTGAGAGGACGCTGTGATCTGCGCAATTAATCCATCAGGTGCTTTGAGGTTGTGTGCCGGTAATGTTCTTCAGTCTCTGCATTGGTGGCAGTGGGCAGTGCGCCCTCCCTCCCCCCCCCCCATGATTGGTGGCAGCAGCAGTTACGATTATAGCATTAGCAATGTGCCGCACAGACCTATGAGAAGACAGAGCGCCTGGCCGCCACGTCTTACGTGGGTATAATACTGCTCACTAACTGACCATGCTACCAATGATGAGGAGGAGGGGGACCCTGTGGCCACTGCCACCAATGATTAATACTGGGGAGGGAGGGGGAGTTAACTTACCAGAGGGGTCTGAAGAGGGAGAGGCTGGGGGGCTGATGAGAGGTTGGGGGGCTGATCAGAGGCTGGGGGGATGATCAGAGGCTGGGGGGCTGGGGGGCACATGACAGGCTGGGGGGCTGATAAGAGGCTGGGGGGCACATGAGAGGCTGGGGGGCTGATCAGGGCCTGGGGCTTATCAGAGGCTGGGGGCACATGAGAGGCTGGGGGGCTGATTAGAGGCTAGGGGCCGTTCTGTTTTTTTGACTTTTGGTTGGTCAGTGGTCACAAAATAAACGTGTTATCGGTACTCGTACTCGGTCTCAAACAAATGGTATCGGGACTTCCCTACCCAAAATAATCCAAACATGAAGTAGACATATGGGGAATGTAAAGTAATAACTATTTTTAGAGGTATTACTATGTATTATAGAAGTAGAGAAATTGAAACTTTTTGCTAATCTTTCCAAATTTTTGGTAAATTTTGATTTTTTTAAGAAATAAAAATGATTTTTTTTACTTCATTGTACCAGTGTCATGAAGTACAATATGTGACGGAAAAACTATCTCAGAATGGCCTGGATAAGTAAAAGCGTTGTAAAGTTATTCACACATACACTAAAGTGAGACTGGACAGATTTGCAAAAAATGGCCTGGTCCTTAAGGTGAAAATGAGCCCGGTCCATGAGGGGTTAAGCCAAATGTTAAGGTCAATTCAATGTAAGCTGCCACATTGTGCTGAAATAAGTTTATATAATTTCAAATGGAATACACCTGGTTTTGTAGACAAGGGTCATGGTCACATTGATTGTATTTTTAAGTATTTTGTATCATTATTATAAGCCAAAACCAGGAGTAGAACCTGCACAGAGAAAAAATGCAATGATTCTGCATCTCTTTAGTGTTTTTGAACCCACTACTTTTAATGCCTTAACACTTATAAAAAAATTCAGAGCAAAAAGCAACTCAGATACAACAGTCTAATGCTAATCATACCAATACACAGTCAGGTGAATGTCCATTAAGTCTAATGTCAGCAAAGTCTACAAAAATAAATAAATACATGCTTGACTTGAGAGAAGAGGGGAAAGATGGATCTGGTATGGTGAAAGCCATACAAACCATGCATGATCCCGAAAATCAACAGGTTCAACTAAATTTACTTAATGTGCATAGCCAGCTTAAGGGCTCTTTCACACGAGCAGATGCCGTGCAGGTAATCCGCTGCATGAAAGAGTGCCAAGCCCCGTTCTGGACAGCAGAGACACGGAACTACAAAATCACGGTGACAACTTTATCTTACTGTGATTTTGTAGTAAAAAGGTCACAGAGAGGCACGGAGCATTATCAATCATATTAATGCTCCATGTCTCTGCTGTCCAGAACAGGGCTTGGCACTATTTCACGTAATGACCCGCATGGCATCCGCTCATGTGAAAGAGCCCTAACCGGATCCTGTGCGTGGAATCCACTGCGTTAAAGTGTGCCAAGCCCCATTCCGGACAGCAGAGACACGGAGCATTAACATGGTTAATAATGCTCTTTGCCTCTCTGTGACCTTTTTGCTACAAAATCACAGTGACAACTTTATCTCACTGTGATTTTGTAGTAAATAGATCACAGAGAGGCAAAGAGCATTATTAATCATGTTAATGCTCCGTGTCTCTGCTGTCCGAAACGGGGCTTGTCTCTCTAACTCCAGCAAGGTCTTGCAATATGAAGGTAACATTTGACATTTATTATTTCAGATCTTTGATTGAAATCTCTAACAACTGTCTTACAAAAGACCAAGCGGAGCAGGCCATAGAAGTTATGTTTAAGGAGGCAGGATTTGAGAATAAGAATGAGTTGACTTGGGAAGATTTCCATTATCTGCTAAGAGATCATGACAAAGAACTCCGCTTTACAAAGCTGCAGTTTAAAGGTATGATATACAGACACGTATGGTTCCCAGTGACTCCGACTTTAAGGTAATAGATAATGTCTTTTACAGCATGAGCCATTCAGAATCTAGGCATAATTAAATAGCCAAGAGTAGTTTTAGGATCCATTCACACATCCACAAGTGTTTTGCGGTCTGCAAATTGCAGATTCCCAAAACACGGACACCAGCCATGTGCGTTCCGCATTTTGCAGACCGCACATGTCTGGCACTTTTAATAGAAATGCCTTTTCTTGTCTGTGTCTGTGGACAAGAATAGGACATGTTTCTATTTTTTTGTGGAATGGAAGTGCGGATGCGGAACGGAAGTGCAGATGCGGACAGCACACTGTGTGCTGTCCGTATCTTTTCCGGCCCCATTGAAAATGAATGCAGAATGGATTCGGATCTATTTTGCGGACCATATGAAAATGAATGGGTCCGCACCTGTTCCGAAAAATTGCGGAACGGATCCGGACCCATTTTGCAGACGTGTAAATGGACCCTTAAGGTCCATTCACATGTCCGTAAAATGGGTCCGGGTTCGTTCTGCAACGTTGCAGAATGGATCCAGACCCATTAATTTTCAATGGGGCTGGAAAATATGCGGACAGCACACAGTGTGCTGTCCACATCTGCACTTCCGTTCCGCATCCGCACTTCCGTTCCGCACTTCAGTTGTATCCTATGCTGATATTACTTCACATAGGCAATATTAGCAATGAAATTACTAGATTATTTGTCCATTAACCCCCTGAATGGTGAAAACCTAAATTATCTGGTGAGACACATACAGGGCCATCTTAAGATCTCATGGTGGACCAGTCCAACCCTTAGAGAGCAAATAGATGGAGACAACAGAATGACACTAAACTTCGTCTTACTTCTAACATATTCTGAAACGTAAGTATTAATTTATTACAAAATCATACAAAAATAGTCTCTAACAGCATCTTATCCCATTAGTAATGTAAAGAATGAAAATCAGACATCATATAGTACATGGTAATATCTTTCTAACAAACTTAGAACCAGCTTGTACCTCACATGGATCCAGAGATCTCCCCATTATTTGCTGCATTTGCTCTGCTAGATTTATTTCAAGCAGACATCTAGGTTCCATTCATTTTCTGAGGGGGAGTGCCCTTTCTGATGCAGCTAATGGCAGTCAAAGGATGGAACTGAGCATGTATGTCAACCTCAATGAGCTGGACAGAGAATTGAGAAAATTGGACAAACAGCATGTGGCGCTATAAAGATCGATTTCAGTGAATAACTCAGTGGCTATGCTAAATTTTTGATTACATACAAATACAAAAGTATTTAGATTAAGGTGCTGGTTTGAAAAACCTAGAATATTTTTTGTGGGAGAACCCCTTTAATAAAAGGATGATGGGAACGGTATGTTCACACCGAGCAGAATTGTTGTAGAAATTTCTGCAACTGTCCCATTCATTTGCATGGTTTGGTAGCTATCCATGTACTTGACAAAACATTCTCATTGAGATGAATGGAACTAATTTTCACTGCCTCATGTGACTGTTGTCCCATTAATCTGAATAGGGTTTGCAGAAAACTGTGTGGGTCACTTACTAACCAGAAATAGGCTTATATTAGATGTATTTATGTCAAAGATTGCAGCGCAAAGGTTCTTTGCGCCAAAATCTGCAACTTTTCCTGGTCACGCGAGGTGTAAAAAAGTGGGTATAGCGTGGGCGGGAAGCGGATGGGCCGGCAGGCCCGTCTCATTTACCATTTTCTACGCCTGGTTAAGGGATAAAAAATGGTCTAACTGTATGAGAGCTAGGAGTAGGAAGCTGTCTTTCATTTAGAAGCGGTGGTGGATCCGCCAAAGTTATGAAGAGGTTGATTTGGGTGTCTGATGCGAGGATCTGATATGCGGTCTGATGAAAAATATTTTTTTCTTATTTTCCTCCTCTAAAACTTAGGGTACATCTTATCATCAGGTGTGTCTTATAAAGCAAAAAAAAAATCCATAGAATCCATAGAATATTTCCTCAATCCTGCAAGTAATGCATCACACCACTCCTATAAAATTGTAGCTCAATCTAAATAAGATTCCACTTATAATTTTCTTACCAATGACAGGGTGGCACATGATAGATATAATGTTATATATTGACATCCATGTGCATGTTGTAAATGTTTTTTTTTTTTTACAAGTAAAATAATTTTTCTTATTAGAAACAGCTATATCTATGGGCTGAAAGGGGATGAGCTGTAATACCATACAGCACATGGGTAAGTGTCGCTGTTTCCTTTGGATAATAGGCTTATATTTTTTACACAGGCATGGATGGTTCACAGGTCTATGACGCAATGTGTAGGAGAGTTTCTGGTATTGAAACAATGGGTAATGTAAAAAAGTATGTATTATATATTCTATAATTCTCTGCATTTATATAAACACTCTGAATGTTTAAAGGCAGCCTGTCAGCAGTTTTGACCATGCCAAACTGCTGACAGCAGTAGGTAGAGGCCCGGGGAGTAGTATAAACATACCTTTTGTGGATCTGATATTATCAGGAGTAGTGTAAATATGAAGTTTTATCCTACGGGGTTCCACTTCTGAAAGTGCACTGGAGGCAGACGTACGCTGTGAAGTGCTCTCTTCTCTCTGTAGTAAACTGCTTTACAGCTCCTTCCCACTTGTGGTGGTCACTCAGTGCCGAGAGAAGGGGCAGAAGGAGTTCACTGCAGAGAGCATTTCACAGTAAAGTCCTGCCTTCAGTGCACTTTCAGCAGCAGAACTTGGCAAAATGAAACTTTATATTCACAAAACTATTTATAATAAAAGCTCTGCTTTTTGTTCTGCTCTCCTCAGCCTCTACCTATATCAGCAGTTTAGCATGGTCAGAACTGCTAACAAACTCAAGGTAAACTACTTTCACATCTGCTACATCGATTCCGGCAGGCTGTTCTAGCAGAGAACAGTATGCTGGAATTCTCTGGACCCAGCACTGATGTGTGCCACAGAAATGCCTGCCGGCCCCATTAAGTATAATGGGGTCCGGATGGAGATCCAGCTGTAGTTTGTGTCTGGCCAATTCTCGCCATTTTTGCTGGATCAGATATCCGGATCTCAGTGCCGCAGATGTAAAAGTAGCCTTGATCCTAAGATATTTATGTGATGTGTATGTAAAGGGAATCTGTCACCAGTTTTATACTGAACTATAAATATCATAAACTGGCAAAAACATCCAACAAGTGCTGAGCACTGGAGTTCCAATGTACCTTATCTCCTGGCTCTGGTGTCGGTGAATAGCAACTGAATAGCATCTTCCGATTTGATGTATAGGAATCATCCATGAGAGGGTGGTGGAAACCACAGCTCAGGACTATCGGTTCCAGCGCTCAGCACATGCTGGAGGTTTTTACTGAAAACTAAATTGGAGCCACTTAGGGTGGGTTCACATCACATTTTATGCCTCCCCTTGACATATACATAAAAAAAGGATAGAAAAACGCAGCACACTACGTTCTTGTATCCAGTGGACTCCAGTAAAAAATGTACACTTTGTTTTTTTGCAATGGTAAAAAAAAAAGTTTGCATTTTTTTTACAATGGTACTTTATGGTGAACGGCTGCCACTGTACGACATCAGTCTGAGGCATCCATTTATTGTATACATTTTTTGTATACGTTAAATGGATGGAAAAAAGTGATATAAACCCAACCTTATAGGGAATCTGTCACCAGTTTTATGCTGCTCTACCAGTAAAATAATAGTCACAGATTGTTTTTAAGTGGCACTACAGATAACTTGGCATAAAGAAGTTCACTACACACTACTATACTGTCATAATTGATTGGAATTCAGGTAATGTCTAAAACCTGACCTGAACATTTTGTATAATATTTTACTTGGTATGTGCCTCATATGAACTTTACATCTGTACATTCATATATTAAATAATAATCTAGAAAGAGTTGTGCTTTGCCCTGGAATATGTATATAAAAAACTCTGATATGTAACTTATTAACAGTTGTTCTCTTTCCATAAGTTTATCTAATACTTTAGAAGAACAGCGCCTATACACAGAGGCCAAAAAGGGAAAATACCAAAGAAGCAAAGTGCATCAAAAAATACAGGAGTTTAAACGTTTTATTGAGAATTACCGGCGCCATATTGTCTGTGTAGTTATATTCTATGGCATTTCTGCAGGGCTGTTCATAGAGAAAGCATACCGTAAGTAACATTTAAAGTTCTTGGTATATACAGTAGTTGTAATAGAGTGCCTAGTGTGTAATAGATCTACCCCAATCTTACATGCTAATGCAAGAAAAAAAATAGTAAACCCAGCATGGTTGCCAACCGTCTGCAAATTCAAGAAATGTCAGTAACGGGGAACCTGTGTCTGTATCCTCAATAAGAAACATAGATATGTATGATTTTTATTGAAGTTGGCGGAGCTTTGGAGGTTACATCATTTTTATTGTACACTTCACAGGAAATACTGCGGGTGTGTTCATATCAGTTCCAAGATATACACATACATTGCTTAATGATTATGATTTGTCTGGTTTTCAAATTTAGCAATTCATCCCTTAAGGGTCCCTTCACATGTCCGCAAAATAGTTTCGCATTCGTTCCGCAATTTTGCGGAATGGGTGCGGACCCATTTATTTTCAATGGGGCTGCAAAAGATGCGGACAGCACACAGTGCTGAGCAGGTCTCCGTACAGCATTCGAACTAAGTTTTGAACAAAGCGACTTCGGATCAATGATCTGAAGTGTACTTTTCCCAAAACTAAATGTGACAATCATTTTTTCCAAAATCCATAAATTGGACCCTTTCTTTTAAATGGCACCCTCATTTTCTGCCTACTCTTCCTATGCCTCACCATTTGTAGAATCTAAATTAGTTCACATTTCACATATGTACCTTTTACACATATAAATAAAACCAAACACCGTGCAACAGCACTCTGCAAACATTGAATATATGTATTATACATTTTAATAATGTTATGTTCACAGTATAAATGAATATATGCAAGGTGACCTCTATTAGATGGGACCCTACTCTATCGGATACCTCTCCTTGTGCCAACAAGATTCAAATTAAAAGTAGGATCCAGCTATACACTGCAATAATTAAAAACAGCTTGGGTGATTAGGCCTTAACAAGAAAAAAGAAGGCATAATAAATACATTTTCTTCTAAATCTTTTGAAGTTCTCCATGGCGGATGTGCGCCTGATATGTTGGGGGATGCAAAGGAGAAACCTTGGAACTTATTGTGGCAAGAGCAGAAAAAAGGAGAGTAGAGAAGGAGGTCTTGCGAGGATTGGAGAGTGTGGCATAGTACTAGTGTCACGACGGGAAGGGTACAAGATACAATAGACACACAAGAAACAACAAACAAGCGTCTAGGTCACCTCTTGACAAGATCCTATCAGCTGACCCTAGACTGCTGTGCACATATTTAGACCCCAAAGGTGGGAATAAACGTGCCTCCGTGCCTAAGACTGAATTAACCCTATAGTCCCTGAGATAGTGGACAAGGGGGAAAAAAGGCAGCCTGCTTCCTCTAATCCTGGAGGAAGCAGGTGTCTAACAGCCTAGACAGTACACAAATGGAAGCCAAAAACACACGTATCTTGAAGCTGAGCAGAAACATCAATTCACCTTTCCACAGAGTGAGAAAGAAGCTATAACCCGCAAAGGACACTGGGTAGGTGCGTGATTTAAACTCACATAAACGGCCCCACCCAGTGCACCTGAAGGGGGGCAGGTACAGCTCTCTCCAAGTAAACAGAAGACACTACACACGTGCTGCCAACCTGACAGACCTCTGCACCTCACCAGAGCAGTGCATGACAACTAGGAGATCTGGTCATGGAGGGGACAGATTGTAGAGGGCCTTTTATGTTATAGTTAGTGTTTTGTGCTGAATTCTCTGGATATTGGGAAGCCAGTGAAGGGATTAGCAGAGAAAAGAGACAGAGGAGTAACGGAGAAAGAGGTGGATTAGTCAACCAACAGAGTTGATGAAAGGTTGGAGGTGCGAGAGTGCTAAATGGGAGGCCACAGAGGAGAATGGTATTTTAGTCTAGGCAGCAGATGATGAGGGCATGTACAAGAATTTTTGTGCACACTGGGTTGAGCAATGTGTCGATTTGAGAGGTATGTTTGAGTTGGAGCGTGCAGGAGGTGGAAAGGGCTTGGATGTGTGATTTCAAGAACAGAGCAGAATCAAAGGATACTTCAAAGCAGTGGACTTGGTTGACCAGAGAGAGTGTGCAGATCTTGACTGTGATAGAAAGTTCTGTTGGGGAGCTAAGTAAGATGGGGGAAAGATATGATAAATTAAATTTTTCATGTTAAATTTTAGCGAGAGGAGAAGAAGGAGGATATAGCAGATAGTAAGGAGGTAATATCTGGACCAGAAAAGTAAATTTGCGTGTCGTCAACATAGAAGTGATTCTGAAAGCAACTGGACTATGAGGCCAAAGGTATAGATTGAGAAGAGCAGGGATCCTTGAAGAGGGGACAAGGAGGTGGTGTAAGAATGTCAGGCACATTTATTTAGACCAGAGTTTTAGACGCTGGTCTTATTAAAGGCCCATAGCTGCCGGTGGTTCTGTCAAAGTTCTAAATGTAAGACAGCTTCCTAGCTGTCTTACATTGAGACCATTTTCTATGCCTAAAACAGGTGTAGAAAATGGTAATTGAGAAGGGGCTATTGGGGCCTTCGCTGCCTACATCACACCCACAATTTTAGACTTGGTGTGAGAGGGGCAAAGCCACAGATAGCGGTGCAACTATATAGTAAATGACCCTCTAAATGTCTAGTCTATGAGGTATGAGGTGATCCAGGAGAGAACCAAGCCCATGACACCAAAAGTAGAGAGAGTTTGTAACAGAATGAAGTGGTCAACAGTGTCAAAAGCAATACAGTGTTAGCCAGTACAAATATTTTAGTGTTCTTATTAAGAGAAACAGGTTTGATACCTTTTAATGGCCAACTAAATAGAGGCAATGATGTTACACAGCAATCTTTCGAGACCACTTCAGTCTCTTCATCAGGCACAAAGAATATCAAAAAGATATTGAAAAGTCCTTAATTTTCTCACAGATAAGTGGTGTGAAAGTTGTATAAGTTCTAGGTTTATGCCTGTGTAATGGTGGAGAAGTGGGTTTTGGGGGAAGAGGATCATAAAGTTGCGTAGAGGGGCTGCTGGGACTGAAGCTTTCTATCATATTGTCAATCTTTTGTTTGAAGTACCGTATGTGGTACTGCCAGATATAGGGGTTATTAAGACTGGTGTCTAAAATGCCGGTTTTAATAAATGAACCCCTATATTTTTTGTGCTGTGTTGGCTAATAGAGGAGTAGACCTTATATAGAGCATCATAGTCAGATAACAGATCCACTTTAACAACAGGAGAAGCAGAGAGCGGTCTCTGAAAATCCGGGCTTACTTTTACTTACAATATTATATCACATAGGAGGCTTATTTTGGATGATACAAACACTTCCAATTGCTGTAAATTAAAGTAACCTCCCATACAAGAGGTGTGTCAGGCCTCACTGGTATGAGTCAGAGTTAGGAAGTGTCATGATTGTGAAACCTCTGAATCATCACATTTATGATTTCTAAGCACATTCAAATACAAGACACTACATGATATATTACACCAGCAGTCTGTACTGCAAATGCCTATTGTTTCAAATACAGCAGCTGATTTTAGTAAGCAGTTTTCAGTAATTCAGCAATATTATCTAAGAGAATGAAAAAAGAGAGCTGTTTTATTAATTTTTCAGTAATTGTAACATTGCTATTGAACTTTTCTTTGTGTTGTTTATATGAGTTAGTTAAAGGGGTTTTGTCCCTAATAATACTTATCCCCTATCCCCAGGTCAGGGGATAAACGCTTGAATATTGGAGGGTTCGACAGGTTCTCTTTTATAGGGGTTGTGTCCCTAATAACACTTATGCCCTGGCCAGGGGATTTGTTTGATCACTGGAGGGTCTAACAGGTTCTCTTTTAAAGGGCTTGTGTCCCTGATAACACTTAAGCTGTGGTTAGGGAATAAGTTATTGCTGGGGGTCTGACCACTGGGACCCCCAGAAATTACAAGAATGGCGGTCTGCAAGTGCTGGCACACTGTCCCATGAGAATGGAGAGGTGGTGTGCATGTGTCCGCTGCTCCATTCTATTCTATGGGATGGCTGTGAGCAGTATACTCAGAAGTCTCATAGAAGCAAATGAAGCATAGGACCCACCACAGCTCCTTTCTTATGAGATAGTTCTGCAGCACTCGCAGACCCCCATTTTCGTGCCACCTGGGGGTCCCAGCGGTCGGACCCCTAGGGATTGCTTTTCAGAGTATGGGAGATAAGTGTTATTAGTGGCACAGCTCCATTTAAGAGGACCTGTCACTCTTAAAGTGTCTTTTTTAGGGAGTACTCATATTGCCCATAAAATCATTTTGGAGCATAGTCTCTTATAGCACTATTTTGTTTGGTTCCTCTGATATTGTTCCTAGGAATGTATAAATTAATTGCCAACAGGGTGTTATTAGGTGTGTCAGTGCACATTCCGGCACTGTCCAATCAGCGTTGCCACTGTTTGAATGTGTAGGAGGACGCCTATCATCACTTTACAGTAGAGCTCCCAATCTAAGTTCCTTATCAGTATGTCTTTGAAGTTTGGGAGGAAACTGGAGTAGAAACTCCATTTATGCTCGATAATTGTTATTTTATATTGTTATTTTATAGTGAATATGAATATTTCATAAAACAAACGTCAATAATGGTGACAGGTTCTCTTCCAAGTTCATTATTCCATTTTTAGGCCATCAAATTCTTATCATTCACATAGCAGAAGCTTTTGTTATACCTATTTTATAAATTGTATAATTCTGGTTGAATGCAGATGGATTTATTGCCGTTTGGTTAAGGACTGCAACTTCTCCTGAAATTAGTCCAATGTAATAACGTACATGCAGTATAAGAATCTGCTCACTAGAAGCCGCTTTTTGGTGGCACTGAGCACATTAGGTGAATTTTCTGAAAGGAAAACTATCATTTAAAAAAATATTCCAAATGAAAAATTCTTATGTTTTGCATGATCTTTACAAATTTATACCTTTATATTCCTCTCCAACTCAAGTAGGGATTTTTTGTACTAAAACACTTAAAGTTAATTATAATAATTTTGCCATTGTTATACAATGCACATTAAGACATGTTCCCAATTTTTGTTTGCAGATTACGCTGTTGAGTCACAGCACTCTGGCGTTGGTGAAGTATCATTACCAGGCATCATTGTATCCCGAGGGGCAGCTGCAAGTATCTCATTTATGTATTCCTACATACTGCTCACTATGTGTCGCAATCTCATCACTTTTCTAAGGGAGACCTTCTTAAACCAATATATTCCTTTTGACGCTGCAGTGGATTTTCACAGACTTATTGCAAATACTGCAGTTATATTAGTAGGTTAGTACTATGCTCCTTGAGATGAGTGACTTTTACTTTGTGATAGGAAAAAATATAAGTAGCAGAATCCAGCTACTCCAAAAGTGATATTCTTTATTCAAATGAAAAATGTGCAAATAAAATCCATAATCTCCATACAGCATCTTGGCGTTTTGAACCTCCATAGCCGGGTCCTTATTTTTCTCTGAGCTGTATCCCCACTTTTTACCTTTAAATAACACTCCAGCACTATCTCACTCGCAGGTGGGAAGGTTGCAAAGTGGGATGAAACACACATGCAATAGGTATGTCACTATAAGCAACAGATAACTAATTAATCCAAAACAGAAAAAAATTACTTTGTGATGTATTACTATTAGGTGCTAGAGATGATTGAATTTCTTGAAATTTGTTTCAGGTACAATTCAAATGAATTGGTCAGCAGATTTCATCTGGCTATGAATAAATTTGACCCAAATTTAAAGTACTCAGATTGCACTGAAAAATTGTGTATGACACCCTTAGGTTTTCTAGGACTGTTTCCAACCCCTTTCAAACTTTTTAATTCAAAGACAGCTTTAAAAATATCAAAGTGACAAATGGCTATGGGTAAATGCATGGTAGCCAGTGATAACAAACTGCCTGTTTAATAACACACTGCACACTTTGTTATGCTTTTAAATAAATTTAAAAAAGTAAAACAGTCCAAAATACCGTCTGCTGTTGCCTATACACACATGGTGGTATTTGCAGAAGCGACCACTTGTTTTGAACAAGCGGTCTAAAAATGATCCCTTTTTGTGGAATAGCAACGGGTTTAAAGAAAATACATATGTACTGTATATTCTATCTCCACCAATTCCACCACTGCAAATTTAGGTGCTGGAGAAGTGAAGAAGCAAAGCTTTTGCTTTAAGCAAGAGGTCTAAAGTGTATCTCTTGGGGAGTAGTAGCAGGTCTGGTGTTATGTTAAAGAAAATACATATATACTGTATATTCTTTATCCACAAATTCCATGCCATAAAAAACATGTGCTGGTCGGTGATAGTGTGTCCGATTTCAGGGAAAGTGAAGAAGCAATGGGCTTTTGTTTTTACAACTGCAGTGGAAAATATCTGCCTTTTTTAGGAGCAGCAGAAGCAGTAGCAGTACAGTATGTAATCTGATGGAAAAGGCAAGAGATGTGTGGCTTTATAAGGGTAGTAGTAAGGGCACCAGTGGCAGTAGTACAGTATCAGACTTAAAGAAAAAGCAGACAACAGCAGCCCCGCTGTCAGGAATGGTAGATCTGTTCACTGACATCAGCTGGATATGTATGAAAGTCCTCACAGATCTATGCCTGATTTATTGTCACAAATGCAATTTTCCACAATTGTGATAGCCACTTGCCATGCAATGGCAAACTGGGCCAGTTTCTGCGACTGGTCCAATCTGCTGACCCAGAAGTCCATGGGGTCAAGGTAAATGTGAGAGAAAGGTGCATATCTGTTTGTTCATGTTTGCCAGGATGGTGCTGCGGTTGAAGAAACTGTTCCAATATGTTCAGTAAACTGCATTGCCTGCTTCCTGTGCTGCTTCTTATGTTACATGTAGAGGTAGCACTGTCAGAGAAAGTGGGGCGATGACTTAGCAGGGGTTAGGGAGGGGCCTTCTGATCAAACACATGGTTGGCAGGTGTCTGTTGTTTAAAACTGTGGCAACATGGGTACAGAGCGTATCCTGGTAATACAACACATATTCCCTCCCTTTACATTTTTTGAGAGTATAAGACAGGGATGGCTTCATTCACAAAATACTGAAGGCTCAGTATCCTCTATCAATCAGATGCCTAAAGACAGTGGAATCCACTAAGTGGTACAGCAGCAATTTAGCCAGGTGGGCGTTTATTTGGAACACAAGTGGGTTACAGGGCATATATAGTTGTTTACTGCTCACAAATTATGTTTTGGACTAACAACGGAGCGAAGGATGAGGAGTGGATGGAGTAGGAGAGGCAGTAGCTGACAATGATGATGAGAACGACACTGTATTGCTTGTGGATGTGGCCTGGCTACTGATGACCGAGATAATTATTTTGCTCACATTGCCGGAAAGATGGTTTAATTTTTTTTCCACAAATGATCTCCACCTCAGATGCTGAAAAAGAGCTGTAGTTGCTATGTCTAAGCTTGAATGACCACATCTTATGTTCTGTCTGCACAGCTTGCACACTACAATGTTTTTGTCAGCTGAAATTGTGGAGAAAAATTCCCATGCAGGAGATACTCACACAAATCCACTACCAGTCATGCATAGTCCAATGCAACAGTTACTGATAGTGTTGACTTTTCAGGGAAAATTCAATTAGCTGTGAAGCCGTGGTAGCGAATCGATTTTCCCTGAATGGCGGTAAAAAAACAAAAAAATCATACTTATCTCATCCATTTGATCGCGATGGGTTGCCGTCATCCTGATTGAAGGTCTTGCACAAAATGCTGTGCACAGTGACGTATGACGTTACCACGCTGGCCGATGTGATGATGTCATCACGGACGTCGTAAGATTTTGCACTAGCTCTTCAATCAAGATGGCGGTAGTTGGCTCTTCGTGAGCAAATGGATAAGGTATGATTATTTTTTCCATTTTTTATTTTACACTGTTTCATTACTGTCAATGCTGCGATCAGTTATGAACGCGGCATTTGAGGGGTACAATGACGGGAGCTGCACAATCACTGCTTCCTGTCACTGCACCCGCTACTTACAAAGAAATGCCTTCATAATGAAGTAATTCATCACAAAGCAAAAATTTTTGTAAAATTTGGCGAAGCAGCCGAATCAAATTTTTGAATACTTCGCTCATCCCTGCTGATTGATTCAGAACAACACATCAGTTACACTAGTCTGTAGTCTGTGATGAATGGAATTTTTGTAATTTGTCAACACTTTTTCTTAGAAAAAACTGTGCAATTGGACACTCTATTGCAATAAAACAGTGGTGCAGAACAGACTACAGTGCAACTATTAAGCAAAAAAATAAATAAATACAAAATATATTAAATAAAAAATATCAGCCTCAGCCAGTACACTATCAGTTCCAGGATTAATGATTAATATTGTAGATTTCTGTCTGTGGTTTGTCATTTTTTTTTTTTTTTGCACAAATTGGGCAGAAAGCTGGCTGATACACATTAGGATAAAAATGAGTACTGCAGCTTTAAATATTGATGTACCGTGCAAGCAGAGCCTCACTGAATGGCTGCAGTCCAGCCCAGTGACACACACTAGTATACTACACCAGTGTTTCCCAACCAGTGTGCCTCCAGCTGTTGCAAAACTACAACTCCCAGCATGCCCGGACAGCCTTTGGCTGTGTGGGCATGCTGGGAGTTGTAGTTTTACAACAGCAGGAGGCACACTGGTTGGGAAACACTGTACTACACTATACTGGGTCTGACCCTATCATTACCCTAGCTAAAACCTCCCTATCTGAATTATTAAATGTAACTGGCTGCTATATCTTTCCTAAGACTCATTTGGAATTCATTCAATAATCTCTGTTAGGTCCTCTTCATGTTGAAGATGGTACTGTATGATGATTAGCAGGATATCTTTGAGATGCATTCAGCCATAATGATCATTCATGAGATGGAATTCATCTTATACAGAGGGTGGACATGGTGATAGGGATCATAAATGTATCCGTCACTCCCCCGATACTATTTAAGATGCAAGCTTTTATTGGTATTATAATTTGTATTAGATTGTATAATCATATGCCACTATTGCTTCTTTGTCTTACAGTTCTTCATAGTGCTGGCCATGCAGTCAACATTTATATGTTTTCCATCACTCCTCTTAGTACCCTCTCCTGCATGTTTCCCAAAGTTTTTGTAAATGATGGGTAAGTTTAAGTTACGTTAATTCCAAAGCAGAATTGCAAAAATATTTTTCCACTAATTCCATTATTAATGTAGGCATAAGCTTTATTATGAAGCCGATCTGTCAGGGCTCCTATGTACCCCGAGAAAGACACTACACAGGCATATTTTTCTTCAATTTTAATTTAGCATTTATAGTTGTTTTTTTTCCCCTTAATGTTTCTCATCTTGTTTTAATAGAAAACAACATAATAACACTACGGTTACTATAGGCCATTGCCTTCAATGAACCTAAACATTGCCATTAACAGAAAATCAATATTTCTCTTTCAAGGTCTGAAATTCCATATAAATATTACTGGTGGTTTTTCCAGTCAATCCCAGGTAAGTTAATTAAAAATAATGTAAAAATTGCCATCTTTCCACAATATGTTAACCCTGCTACAGAGAAATCATGTCTGCAGCCAAACATTTGTGCAGCAATACAAAAGGGTTATGCAGTGCTACAATACTGATGAAGTATACTCAGGATATCAGATTGTCAGGGATCTCACTCCCCTGTACCCCTGCGGATCAGCTGTTTGAAGAGGTTGCGGTCCTCATGTGAGTGCTGCTTCCTCTTCAGAATTACCTGTGCATTGTCCTCTTTGTAGAGGCAGGGCAGTGAAATTACAGTTGCTCGTCCCATTCTAGTAAATGGGACAAAAAGCTATAATTATACTGTTCAGCCACTGCAAAGGAGACTGTACACAGGTAATTCTGAAGAGGAGCAGAGTTCTTGCAAGAGCAGATAGATCATCAATATTGTAGCACTGCAGCATAACCAATTTAATAATTGTAGGAGTCTGAATCAAAGGTCAGTTATTCACTCCACAAAGCACATACATTTTATTGCTATACGGAGACAAGTCTCCGTACAGCATTAAAACTAAGTTTGGGAATGAACTGACTTCGGATCTTTGATCTGAAACGCGATTCGCTCACACCTAGTGATGATGTCATCATGTGATCATGCTGGTGATATCATTACGCTCGCCAGAGGTCCTTTGGTGAGTTTTTATTAATCAAGACGGGAGCAGACGGCCTATACATGAGCAAGTGGATGAGTTGAGTATAATTTATTTTTTTCAGGCACCATTTTAGGAAAAATTGATTAATTACCACGTAGTGCAAGGAAATTCGGCTTTGTGAGGAATCAAATTTTTCCTGAAATTAGCTCAACACTAATGAGGACCCGCTCTTGCAAGTGCTCTTTATTTAGTCAAAATGAGGCATAGTAGTTTTATCTTTCACCTGTTGAAAGAGTAGTTTACAATTTGTAATATAGTCATTGTGAAGCAAGACATACTAAAACAACTTAATAAATAAATGCTTTATTTTGTTTTCAGGATCTACTGGGATTTTGCTGTTGGGTATTCTAGCATTAATGTACGTTTTTGCTTCCCGACATTTCCGACGCATCAGCTTCCGTGGATTTTGGCTTACACATCATTTATATATATTGATGTACATTTTGGTAAGCTAAACTGTTTTAGCAACATACAGTAGTACCCACATTTATTGTCAGTGCATACATTTAACAAAAATGTTGTAAAATTTGGTGTATCTAGAATGACTTATCAGAAAAGGCTTGGGACATTGCGGGAAAGGGGGTGTGGCCTACCATGCAATATTTAGTGCAAGCAAAATACCATCTCAAACTAAGTCAACCAATAATTGGTATAGATTTAGACAAGAGTGTATGTTCCTGTACCAGATTTATTTACTCCACAGTTATTCACTCCACAAAGCACATACAGTGTATTGTTATACGGAGACAGGTCTCTGTACAGCAATAAAACTAAGTTTGGGAATGAACTGACTTCGGATCTTGGATCTGAAGCGCGATTCGCTCACCCCTAGTGATGATGTCACCATGTGATCATGCTGGTGATTTCATCATGCTCGCCGCAGGTCCTTTGGTGAGTTTTCATCAATCAAGACAAGAGCAGTCAGCCTCTCCATGAGCAAGTGGATGAGTTGAGTATAATTTATTTTTTTCAGCCACCGTTTTAGGAAAAATTGATTCATTACCACGTAGTGCAAGGAAATTCGGCTTTGTGACAAATCAAACTTTTCCTGAAAAATAATTGGTATACATTTATACAAGAGTGTTTATTCTTGTACCAGATTTATCAATCAGCACAAGTAAATGTGATAAGTCAATATGATAAATTTGGTGTATTTCTAGACAGCCTGTCTAAGTTTACACCATCTAAAGTATTAGTAAATCTGCCCCAATGTCTTAAAGAGAACCTATCATTGCAGAATGCAGTGCAATTACTCAAAAAATTCTCTACCCTAAACCCTTGAAGCCATGCTGGAGAGAAAAAAAAAAAAAAGAGAAAAAAACCTTATCCTTCCTATTTGCAACATTTTCCTCAATTTATCTCTTAAAGGGAAACTGTCATCAACTTTATGCTGACCTCACTGTGGGCAGCATAAATTAGTGACAGAAATGCTTATTTCAGTGGTGTGTCACTTATGAGCTAAAAGTAAGTGGTTGCTGAGAACCAGCATCATAATCACTGCAGCACAGGTCTTGAAAAGAGTCAAATCTACCTGAGAAGAGTCATGGTTATTCATGAGCTCCTGCTCTCCCGCCCATTTGCTGATGATTGGCAGTTCTCTCCTACAGAGAAAGGGAGAAAACTAGGTACAGTAGAAGACTGTCAGTCATCAGCAGGTGGGCAGGGAGAGCAGGAATTCATGAAAAACCATGACTCTTCTCAGGTGGCGGTGACTCTTTTCCAGGCCCAGTCTGCAATGATTATGATGTTGGTTATCGGCAACCACTTACTTTTAACTTATAAATGACAGACTGCTGAAATCAACTCACCTATCTCTACTTTATTCTACTGTTAGTATGGGCAGCATAAAGTTGATGACAGGTTCCTTTTAAATACAAATTTGAAGCTCTTGGCTAAGATATTTTCTAATTGGTTATTAACAGTAGTTGAAACTATAATACATCCATATCAAACTGCCTTTTATACTATGGAAATCTATAGCTTACAATATAAGGCCTCATGCACATGACTGTATGTGTTTTGAGGTTCGTAAAAAAAACGGATGACGTTCGTATGGCGTCCGTTTTTTTTGCTGATCCATTATTTTTGCGGATCCATTATAATAATGCCTATCCTTGTCCTCAAATTAGAAAAAAATAGGACATGTTCTATTTTTTAGCGGGGCTACGGAACGGACATACTGATGCGGACAGCACATTGTGTGCTGACCACATTTTTTGCGGACCCATTGAAATAAATGGGTCCGCATCCTATTAGCAAAAAAAAAACGGAACAGACAAGGAAACAAAATACAGTCATGTGCATGAGCCCTAAGACATGTTTTTTTATGTGCAATATACTGGATTCCACTCTGGTCATGGAGGTCTTTTTGCAACTGAGGCCTTTAGAGAGTTCAGCATGATAAACTGGGGGTTTATTTGAGTTCTTCTTGAAAAATTGGGTTTTGGGGAAAAATATATTGGTTGGATGAAGTTATATTATAAAAGTCCAAGAGCCAGAGTGTTGGTAAATGGGGGATGCTCTGAATGGTTTACACTAGGTTGTAGGACCAGGCAGGGATGACTCCTTTCACCTTTGATGTTTGTTATCGTTAGAGATTAGTGAAGTTCTCTCAAATTTGATCTGTCGAATTATACAAAAAAAAAAAATCGTGATGATGGGCATTTCTTTGTAAATAGCGGGTGCAATGACAGAAAACGGTGACTGCACTGCTCCCCCATCATTGAACCCCTCAGATGCATCGCTGATCATGGCATTTGAGATCCATATTAAAGCATTTTACTGTTTGCTAATTAAAAAAAATATTTTAATCATACTTAACTCCAAATCCATTTGATCGCGAAGAGTCCGCCTCGGCCATCTTGCTTGAAGATCCAGTGCAAAATCTCGCACGGCACGTGATGATGTCATCACGTCGGCGGCATGGTGACATCATACTTCCCCGTGCACGAGATTTTGAGCTAAATCTTCAAGCAAAATGTGTGTGGCAGCCTCTTCACGCTCAAATGGAGGAGGTAAGTATGATTTTTACCACCATTTCAGGGAAAATTCATGAAGCACAAGGAAATTAGACTTTGCAGCAAATCGAATTTCTTCTGAAATTTGGATCGAAGTTCATGATTCGCTCAACACTATCTATCGTGATTGAGTCATCTGTGATCAGAGCAGATACCCAGGTTGAGGGTTTTTCCACTTTTGACTTGTAAGGAAAAGACTTCATTACATGCAGACATGTGCTCTTATTTTTGAATAATATTAGGGATGTGGAGTATGTCATCCATGTGTATGGAACTTTTGGAGAGTATTCTGATTTAGAAATAAATGGAATATGTCTTGTTTTTTTATCATTAAGGAAAATAGAGGTATTGCAGCATGAGATAAAAGTAGTAAACACAATTCATTATTTGAGTATAGAGATATCTGGTGATTGTCTGGACTTTATTAAACTAAATATACCTCATTTGTTAGAATATTTGAGGGGAAGAGAAAAAAACATGGGGGAAAATAACAGTTAGTAGAACTTCTAGAATTGCATTGACACAAATGGTGGTCCTCCCAAAGATTCTGCATGTCTTTTCTAATTCCCCAGTATGGATTACTAATATAATTTTGAATACCCTAGAACTGATTTTTAATGATATTATGTGGCTGGGCAAAAAGTAAGGTTTAAACAAAAAGTATTAGCACCACAATTGCAGCACTTTGTTGATGCAGTGACTGAATGTTAAATTTGCCTACATAGCTAGGAGGAATTTTTCACTGCTTGTCTAGGCAAATTTGACATGCATCAGATTTTGTGGAGATGTATACACAGTTCATATGTTAACTTTACATTGTGCAAGTAGCCCAGCTTTCACATGACCCTGAAAGGCAAATCTCCCTGGCTATTTCACTATTTAGTAGTGAGAAGTAGGGTTTATTTTAGTAGATTTAGTATTCTGCAGCCTGTTACAGTTCCACATAGTGGTAACCCAGCTTTACCAGGAATCTGAAATGCAAAATTGTCTAGCTATGGCACTATTTAGGAGTTAGGAGGGGGCTTTGTGTATGTAGACTTAGTATTCTGCAGTGTGCTACAGTTCCACATGGTTGTAACCCAGATTTCTCAGGATGTTGAAAGGCAAATATGTCTAGATATTCTACACCAGGTAAGATTTGTCATGAGGGTTCTTACACAGCTTTTGCATGCTCCTGGCTAGCAAATCCTGCTAGGTATCCTACAATACTGGGGATTTACCAATTTATAAAAAAGGCCAATCTGGCATTTTTCACTCTGGGAAAGCTTGGTAGCAATCTCTGGGGTAGTGATCGGGGTTTATTGTTTATGTAAAATATACATAATGCTGCTCTGATATATTGTCTAAATTTATCATATAGTTCCAAGGCAACATAATCTGTTGCCAGCAATGGTTCTCTACATACTTGTCACCCAACTTTTCAAACCCTAAACGGTGAGTTGGTCTACCTTTATGAGATTTATCACAACATAACTAGGGAAATTTGGAATACAGCAGTCTGGGAAAGCTACTGTAGGTAACAAATTCTGCAGAGATGTAATTTAGGCCATACTTGGTACCTACATTCTCTATACACTATATCCATAAATATAATATCTTTACAATACATGTAGTTTGGCTATACATGTATTTTGGTATTCAGCAGACTTCCACATGCTACCCAGCTTCCCAAATCTGCTGAAAGGCAAAGGGAGTAATTACTGCGTAGTTGGGCAAATTTGCTATTCAGCTGTATACTATACTACAGCTGGTACAATTGATACCATGGCTGGCCATTAAAAATCTACTTTGTACTATTCCTAAGAGATTCCATCCAACAAAATGGTCACACTCACAAACATTATCCAAACTAAACCCAGCCCTTTCCTCCTACACTTTCTGGCTCACGTGCACTAGCATCAGAAGGGGCATTGGGAGGAAGAGAAATATGGCTGCATCTTGAGAGAACAATGCAATGCTTTTTTATTGTGTTTTTCATGGTCTGCAATTGTGATATCTGATGAAACAAGATCAAATAACAAAGATACATAAGGATATAATGTTACATTTTACTGCTTGTCCTTTTTTGTGTTTGGATTTTGGCTTTAGTCGAAGTAGATGCCTGCCCATGTTTATACGTTTATACATACAGTAGTATCGGGAAAAGGCATTGGCTTGTTCTGAGCAAGCAATCAAAAAATCCCTTTTTCGGGAGCAGCAGCAGTATAGTATGGAGGCTGACTGACAGGAGTGAACATTTATTAAAGGAGTTGTCTGACATTTTGATATTGATAGCTCATACTCAACCCTGTAACAGATACACTACACTAACACCCTATTCTCTCTCTAGTGCTAAAACCTGTCTTTCTATCAAGTAATTCAATCTCATGTACCAAACTAAATATATCTTCCAATCCTTAAAATTGTCAGTGTAAGACCCTAAACCTGCTGTCCTGTGTGTCTAATTGCTATATCTATGACAGACACATCAAATCAAATCAGTGACTGATCTCAGATTGGTGTATCTGCTTTGGCAAGTAATATCATCCCTCCTGATTGACTGTAAGGCTGACTGCAAGGCATTATGACCAATCCCCCGGCCAGCTCTCCACTTGAAGTTATGTAATCCTCCATCTTCATATTCCTTCCCCTGTTTCCTTCACTATTGTACTGGATTTGATATGTAAAATGGTGGGCACCATTTTACACGATTCGACTGAATCACTTCCAGTTCATGTGGAAGTAGAATTTTTGGTGAAAGTCATAACTAATTTCATTTGTTTCGAATCAATTCACTCATCTATATTGGAAACCACTGTTGAGTTTTTGTGGGCAACCCATAGTTGGGGCAGTGTTGTACTGTGTTGCACAATGCAGCAACGTCAAGACATCTACACAATTTGTACTTCAAGCAAATCACTTTAACATTCTTCTTTTATCAGATTATTCTCCATAGTAGCTTTGGACTTCTTGAGCCACCAAGATTTCACATCTATTTGTCAGTTCCTGGTATTATTTTTGTTGGAGACAATTTAATCAGCTTGAGCAGAAAGAAGAGAGAAATCAATGTAATAAAAGCTGAATTGCTTCCTTCAGGTAATGTGAACGTTATAACAATTTCATAGAAATAATCTACTCATTACTCATCATTGTGAGACTATAAACAAAGATAAAGGTCAAAATCTGCTTAAGAAAGAATGGAGACAGGTGTTTTCTCATGTTTTATGTGTTCGTTCATTGATGAAAATTAACAGGAACAAGCTTAAATCCAACTTTATTAATGCAAGATAAAACTATTCCTTAAATAAACCAAAACCATGAAATAACAAGGTCTACCATATTTATAAACACACTAAAATATCCCTCCAAAAATGGGCAAATCATACAAGTTTGTATTACAGAGCAATGACTGTATTATGTAAGAGATTGCAGGTTAAAATGCGAATTTGTATTCCAACGTTGATGTACCCATTGTGTTCTATACTCAGTAAATATGACTTTCTACCGATTTTCTCAACTCTAATATTAATAATGACAAATAAACACCAATGTGAGCCCATATATAACCATTACAAAATCTTAGTAATCGGCTGATTCTTACTGAATAGTCTTACTGACCTAGTTGACTCAAACATCATTTATCAACAGCAATGTACTGTGAGCCCTTGGAATGAGATAAAATGCCTTATTCTCAAAAGCAAGATAAG
Organism: Bufotes viridis; assembly: GCA_033119425.1. NCBI lineage: Eukaryota > Metazoa > Chordata > Amphibia > Anura > Bufonidae > Bufotes > Bufotes viridis. The sequence goes on along the minus strand of CM065590.1, from coordinate 145,229,575 downwards.
AAAAATGCCTTATTAGCAATAAAAGCTCTGTGCATGGGTCTCAGGAGTGCACACACCAACATAGGCTTTGCGAAAGTTCCTACCAAGGCATATCAAGCGTGCTATCCTCCCTTATAGAAATATCCGTGATATAAATGCCCAAACAAAATTATCACTGAGCAGCAAAAATACCTAAAATATGCCTTTTATTGTGTTACTTAAAAACTGTAATACTGAATGTCCTAGCAGATGTTAGATCAGGAGTATACAAGTAGGACTAACATGCGGATGGGACTACAGTAACACCAAGAGTTGCCTTTTGCCAACAGTTGGGCATCAAATAACCCAACTCACTCTGTAAAACAATGTAAATTGATACAGAGGGGATAATACGAGCTACAGAGAGATACCAGCTACAATATCTGACAAAGACAGAGTGAGCACCCTGATAAAAAATGGCCCCATGTAGGAACATCCTGTACACACTAGACAACCCTATAATTAGGAGAAAAGACATGCCAGATAAAAAAAACTGAATTGGGGATAAAACCAGCCTATTGTCACAACCCAGCTTGACCACAGTAATAAAAAGTGGGCTTCTCTCACAAAATTTCACTATAGCAAAACACACTGTAAACTTATGTTTCCCAGAAATACAGTGCAGCATTGACTGGACTGCAATGCTCCTCATGCATACTAGCTGGTCCTCTTAATGAAAAAGAGCACCACAACGTAGCTTACTAGGGCAATATTTTCCTGAGATATTCAGTTTTATTTCCCTGCACATCACATTTACAGAAGTATAATGCAGGCACGTTCAGTACTCTTTTCCATTTGAAAGGATAACTGGTTTGCATGTCTCTTTTTGCGAGTGCAAGGCAGGAGATGAAGGTGCAGTGGCCAGTGTATGTGCTGGAGTTAGTAACCGGCTCAGTAGCAGAACATAAACTATCTCTTTATTAAAGTGCATAATTAGAATAGTAGTACATGCAACTGTATCAAAACACAGCTCCAAATAATTCACAGTGTGAATCTTCCCAGGTAGCAATATATGGATATAGGCTCAAATGGGGATTGTATTATTCCATACCTCTCTATCTCCCCAAAGTCCCTCTCTGCAGAGTATAAGGCTGGCAATATTACTGTTGCAATAATGATTGTAATTCCCTATTGAGGGAACAGAATTAAGATACGACTGGTCAGGCCATGTCCAAGGGTGAAGGGTATATTATCAATGTCCTGCTTACTGCAGTAAAGTCTTTATCAGCCCTAAACAGCACTTAACTGATTGACTCCAATGCTCGGCAATACAGATTCTGGACCTTCTCTGTTCTTTCCTTTCTCTTTTTCCCTAGAGCACAGTAGGGTAGAAAATGCTGTCTCTCTGTAGATCTCTCAAAGATAGTGATTCTCTGGAGCTTATGCTTAGTCCCCTGAGGGGTGAACACATGTAACAACCTTCCACTTCCTCTGCTAATGTTAGACTGAGCTAGGGGCAAACTTAGGTCCCACACATAACTTCCTTCTATGATTATTAACCCCGACTGATACAGAGATATGCTGATACATTACAAGAAATTAAAGGGGTTTTCAGAGATTTTGATACTGATGACCTATCCTCTAGATAGGTCATCAGTATCTAAGCAGTGGGGCCCGACACCCATGACCCCGCCCATCAGCTGTTTTTTTAAGGCACCAGTACTTTTGTGAGCACTGTACTTGGTGAACTACAAGAAGGCAGCGGCGCTCACAGGAGTGCTACTGACTGCTCAAAACAGCTGATCGGCAGGTGTTCCAGGTGTTGGACCCAACCATTCAGATACTGATGACCTATCCAGAGCATAGGTCATTAGTATAAAAATCCTGGTAAACCCTTTTAACATATTAAATACCATTAAATAAGAACAGTTTTCAAGCACCTTATTCTTGGTTACTGTAAGAATTAAACAGCATGCTGAGGTTAATAGCTTATGGTTCTCAATCTGGTATAGTAATAAGCACCAGAGATTCCAGCACCTGCTTGAATCTATTGAGATTGCTTCCTGATGGACTTGCTAACAGTTGGGTATTCAGAGTAAGAGCCACTTATGTTTTAGCTGTTTTTGCCAGTGATAGTTTTGTTCCTCATGACCATAATTCAAATGTCAAAGGATTTTTCTTTTCTTGCAATTCTCCGGGTTATAATAAGGTATAGATGGAAGTTAAAAGGGTTGTCCAGCTGTTAAGAATTTTTACAAAAGGTCTCAAAATGGGCTTAAGAAAAATGCAATACTTACCTCACATATCCCCCGCTGCATCTGTTCTGAGACTTCTGGAGACTTGCGCTGGTGATCCCTACTTCCTGGTCCCCCTCGAGAAAATGAGCACTCACCCAATCACTGGCTGCAGAGGTGACCATCACAGCCATTAATTAGGTGAGCATTAATTTCCTGTGTGTTGAGAGGGACCAGGAAAGAGAAACCCAGGAATAGTCAGGAAGAGAGTGGTGGAAGATTGGTGAGTATTGCTTCTTTTATTTTATTTTTTTAAACCACTCTGAGCCTTTTCTAAAAAAAAATTTTTTTAATTATTTATGTACTATGCTTGGTGTCCAGTGCTTACTGATCTTATGTACATTGTTCCGCAAGTCACAGTAGCCTCAGGTTAGAATGAATCAATATGCAATGCTACAGACACTTGTGATCTATAGCACATGTGATTGGAAGGTTTACAGAATTAGAATTGGGTATTTTAGGTATTACTGCTGTCCATGCACCGATTGCTTGTTTTAGTAGTGCCTCTCTACCGTGCAGTACTGTACTACATACTGTAAGTTGTACTGCTCTTTATCTGTGTCAGGATGAGCTGCTCCGATTCAGGTGATGGTGGCTACTTTTTATATTTCTGGTACACAGAGAGATTTTCCAATCAAAATGCAATGGAAGTCTGGTGAGATTTTGCACTAAAAATCTGGCATACATACCTTGCACCACAATTGATTTAGACACTTTTTTCACCTCATCCCATAAATGTGTTTCACTCAGTGGAAAAACTGTAAGGCCAATCACAAAGTGGCATGACTAAAGATGCAACAGTGTGTGCCAAAATTGCACCAACAAAAGTAAGAAATGTAATAGGTTTTGAAGAATCACTGTATAGGCTAGAAGGCATCATATAGCGTTATATCTGTTTTCTGTGCCAATGAGAGAGGGCTTAATGTAATATGTGTTTTCAATATATTGTACTGTTGGCAAAGTATATTAATTTTTCTTTTTTGGTAGATGTCACTTACCTAAAGTTTGAGCGTCCTGATGATTTTGAATACAAGTCAGGCCAATGGGTTAGGATTGCTTGCCTGTCTCTGGGGACACATGAGTACCACCCATTCACATTAACCACTGCTCCACATGAAGACACCCTTAGCTTGCATATAAGAGCTGCTGGACCCTGGACCACTCAACTGCGTGAACTATACTCTCCTCAGAGTGTTGCTGAACTTAATGGATATCCAAAGGTACAGTCACTGATTCCCCCCAAATTAACATTCTATTTATCATTGTTAAAGAAGCACTCCAGGATTCTTTTTTGACGATATAGTGCAGGATAGGCCAAGATGATGTCTGTCATCTTGATTCTTTCTCCTCAATTATGTTTTTTCTAACGAATACAACATTTCCCTTCCTGCCTGTGTTTGCAAAGACAAAGGGGGAGGAAACTCATCACACTGCAGTGCTCTGTATGCAGTGAGCCCCTGAAGAACCAAAGCAGAGAAAGGAAGTGGTAGTGGCCCTGATGATGAGGTGTCACAATGTACTCCCTCAGCCTTTCACTACCTGGGGTTGGTGCAGTGCAGGAAGGGAACTCTTTTTTCCCTCGGGGCACTCCTTGTAGCTGTGGGCTTCCTGCCTGATGGTAATTTGGGGGTGCCCATGTTGTTTATGTTTATGTGGGTGCCAAGCAGCACACATGATGGAAATGCAATGGCCAGTATGTGGTGTCACGCCCCCTGAAGAAGCAAGGCGAAACGCGCGTCAGGTTGGTATCCTCTCTCCTTCTGTGCTCCTGGTGGGTAAATGCCCTTACTTACCTGTAGTTTGTGCAGGATTTAGGTTGATCATGACATGCTGTGCGGTTGGATACATGTATTAGAGAGTGCACCCTTGGTGACTCCATATACTGCGTGTATGACCAGCGATGTGTATGCATGAGAGTATGGTTTTGTGCACTGATATGTAGCCAGCAATTTTGTTATATTAGTCATCTGTTTCATGTAGAGTCCTGTAGGAGGGAGGGGTTCTGCTTGTCACAGTATTGTCCTGCACTGCTACCACTACGTCATTTCTGTTCTGTGTATTTGCTATAATAAACAATAAAAAATGATGTGACATTATATGTGTGTAATTGTATATTTGGTGTGCTATTGTTTAGAAACACATATATTCAACTATTGGTACTTTTTTAAATGGTTGTTATAGATTGAACTTAACAAAAGTTTCTCTTTACTCTGTGCACAATAGGAGTTGTAATACATCCAGTAGTTACCTGCACACAATGCATGAACTGGGCAGTTTGTTGTAGCATTGGCCCTCTAGTTACTTATTTTCATGCTAAAGTACCTGTTATTGGGATCTTTGGCTAGCAACTACTATCTGGCAACTGTGGCTGTAGTGTTCACTAGTCTGTAGTGTTCACTAGTCATAATGTTGCTTAATATGTTTCCCTTTTGCAGCAGCAGGGTCTAGAATGTTTTAAGCTGGGTTACCTGGCAGTCTCTCTCTATCTCTCTCTCTCCTATTGTAGCCATGCAAATCCTATTCTTTTTGCTCTTGCTTCCTTTTCTCCCTAGAGCTTGTGGAGGTGATAGGGCCCCAGGGCTTGGAGCTAGAGTATGGGTGAGAGGAGCACATGGAGGTCTGTTTCCTTTCTTCTCCTTATGTACAGCTAGAATTAATCAACTCTTCTGGAACTAAGGGATAAGGCCAGCACACTCCCTAAGCTCTGGAGGGCTGGGCCAGGATTGTTAACCCGGACCACGCTGGGCTTATACTGGAAAAAGTGTGCAGTATATTATTTTAGCATTGCAATGAGTACAAACATTACAAGCCAAATTGCAGATACCACCTTGGACTGGGGTACTGCATGTGTAAGGGCAGCCATTACAGAACAGTGGCACAAAGCTTATGTTCCCTCAAATTGCAGGGTTCTCACATATTCCTATGTAAACCTTGTCTTGAGCCTGTCTGTCCTCTGTGCCATGTCATCTCTCTCTTCCATGTCAGCTCTTACATGCAGAGGTACAAATACTAGTGTGAAACTATATCTCATAGAAATACACTGGAGAGTCAGCACACACAGATGGCCCAGATAAGCATTGTAAGTCAGGGGGTTTATAAAACTGCAGCAAATCACTGTATACACCTACCTAATATATATTTGCACTCCTTGTCTTTTAGATAGGGGAAACATTACACCTTAAGCAGAATACAGGGTTAGAGAAAAATGGAGGGATTGGCCTGAAAGCTACTAGGAGGGATTTAATTAGTGAGAGACTGATGCTGCTGAGAGACTGACCACTACTGTCTACACATTAAAGCTAGCTATGGGCTGGTGGTCAAACTTGAGGTTACATGACCAGGTTCCTATAATAAAAAGGTTCAAACTATATGGGTGCAACTGAGTTAGGATATAACAAATTGTACTGCTAGAATACTGGTGGTGAGGTAGTAATATATGTAAAAAAAAAATGTATTAGAAAAAAACAGTGCTTATTTAATATTTTCATAGCATAATGAGAATATGAAGGCCCAACCCAGTTTAATTTTTTTAAAATCTAGTTTTTGGTATATTATTTGAGAGAGATTCTTTTAGTACCACAGTCAAGCATTGTACACTACTTTTTATAATTTAGTAACAGTAGTTTTGTTTTAGTCTTCTAAACATCAAAAGCAATTAAAGAACCAGAGATTCATCTAAAGAACACTCATTACATTGACTTATTCATTTTATATAGTTGTTTAATTTTTTTACATGCAATCATACCCACTTTGTTTGTTAATGGACCTCTCACTCTACATCAGATATATTTAGATGGACCCTTTGGTGAAGGGCACCAAGAATGGAACAAATATGAGGTTTCAGTACTAGTTGGAGGGGGTATTGGAGTCACACCCTTCGCCTCCATTCTTAAAGATTTGGTGTTCAAATCATCTATGAATGCAAAAATAATGTGTAAAAAGGTAAGATTCGTGATAATATTTCATATCATATTAATAGAAGAATAAAGGAAAATGTAGAAGTTAGCATAAAATATAGATTAGAAATTAAGAGAGAAGGTGCATGGACGATAGTGCAGAGGACACATGGGAACAGCCGGTATTTATAGATGTTTTACATTTCAATTAAATGGTAGTATTAACCTTATATAATGCAGACGTTCCTGCTCTTCTATCCCTGTCCAGCCACCTTAAAATACAGAATTCAGCAACTGATTAGTTGATCATGTCACCTGACATACTCTGATGATTCTGATTGGTCAGAACACTCACTGCAGCTCCTTAAACTCATCCATACCCAAATTGTCTCATTCACTTGAAACTGAAATTTACTTAAATTTCCAGGAATTAAATATTGATGGCCAATCCTCAATATCTAATTAGTGGGGGGCTGACTCCTGGCACCCACACTGATCAGCTGTTTGAAGTAGCCTTAGTGCTCCAGTGGGTACTGCCACCTCCTCACTGCATTCCAAGCACAGCACCAACTATTGTATAGCAACTGTGCTTGGTATTGAAGTCCAAACCCATTTGTCTAGGCCATGGGATCGATATACGTGTTATCACTGGCCCACCAAGAGATCGCAATGCTCACCACAAATGTTCATTAACAGATACAGATTGCACATCAAAAATTGGTGACAGAAAGGGCTCAATCCTACAAGTAACCGTATCTATAGCTGCAATAACTCAAGGGAAAGCCCAGGAGTCACCTCTGTACTAGATATATCCACCTTTAGATAGTGTATATATTTCTAGTATATACTGTATATACTATTGATAATGCAGTCAATAAATATACTGAAGTTTCTCTATTGCATAAAATTAACTTTTCCCTATTTTGACAGATATATTTTATCTGGGTTACACGTACACAACGGCAGTTTGAGTGGCTTGCAGAAATCATCAGAGAAGTTGAGGAAAATGATGAACATAACTTGGTGTCTGTTCACATCTACATCACCCAGTTTGCTGAAAAATTTGACCTACGTACAACTATGTTGGTAAGAAAAACTTTTTAAACAACTTACTAATTTTAGAATTTATGTGGGAAAGGTGTCACCCCTTTGAATACATTCCCTTTTTTTTCTGTATGGTGTATGTTGCTGTTTATTTACTTTATCCAATGCTTCTTAACCCCCTCCTGACATGCACTGTACATGGCGCCTGGTCAGAAGCTGAGCGGGCACCACATGCAGCTGGTGCCTGCTGTTTTATGTCTCGTTTAGAAGACTTTATTTTGGTATCTGCATTTTTTGTGGATTGCACAAGGATCCATTCATTTCTCTTGATCTGCACAAAAAAATGTATGTCATTTGTACTCATTTCTAGTAATGGGAGTAAGAAAATATGGTCATGTGCATGATGCCTTACACAGTAGACACCTGCCAGCAGTGTCCATTACTGGAGAAAACTTTGATTACTGATATTTTACCCCCTCAGATGCTTCGGTTAAGTTTAACCATAGACTTAATAGGAACATAGCCATTTTGCATAGTATACTATTGTAATCTATGGTATAAGCGATAAAATGATTGCATGTTCAAGTCCATTGGACTTGTTTTTGCTGATTCAAAAATGATAGAAATATTAACATTTATTTAAGTTTTAATCCCATAGAGTGAACACTGTAATAGAGAAAAAAATCGAAATGCCTGGAAAACCAGTTTTTGGGTGCTTCGCCCAAAAGATTGAATAAAAAATATTAAAAAGTCAACCCATTTTACCCAGAAAAATACCCCCACCCATACAAACATGAAGTACCCAACATGGTATCACTCTATCTATCTGGCGAGTAGGGGGTGAGCACTGGTATACATAAAGATACACAATTAGACATAAAAGATATCAAATCAGGTGAAAGATAGAATAAATACTGGCATTAACCAGCTTTTTGCAGATAATGGTTCCACGACTGTCTGCCCTCACCTGCTTTGGGAATCCCACAAGGCAGTAGTTCAAGGTGAATTGATTACAATAGCAGCAGCTTATATTAAGGAGCAAAACGCAAGAGAGGCTGAGCAGTTATTACAGCAAATTAAAACACTTGAGTCAAAACATAAAAACTCCCTTGATAACTCCCATCTGACACAGCTTACTAAATTAAGAGAACAACTTAAATCATTCCTCAACTCCTACTAAGCTAAGCTATATCTCTCCACCACCCAAAAGTTTTTTGCCTATAATAATGAACCACCCAGATTCTTATTAGTGAAAATGAGGCAAATCATACACAAATCTAGAATATCCTCTATTAGGGATAACACTTGCACGTTCTTTACAGATGATCAACAGATATAAACAGCTAAAATCTTTCACCAATTTTAAACTGTAGCTCTCTGTATAACCTAAACATAGCTGATAGCTCAGATATGGTAGAAAGGCGGTCCGGGCTTCTGTCTACTTCTTACAATTGTTATATCTGCCAAAAGTAAACGAGGGACAAGCTACGAAACTGATAGTGCCTATCACACTTTCTAAACTAGAAAGAGCCATACGCACTAGCCCAAAAGGTAAAGCCACAGGCCCAGACAGCCTACCCTCCCTTTATTACACTACTTTCCAAAAATCTCTGATGCACCATCTCTTGGAATCTATGAACCATGTCTTACAACCACTTTTTGCCCCAAAAAGTATCAGCACATATCACCTTAATACAGAAACAAGGTAAGGACCCCAACAACTGCACCATCTATTGTCCAATTTCCTTTTTAAATCTAGATGTGTAGCTTTATGCAAATATTCTCCCACTGGGTTCGTTTGAGGCAGAGAGGGCAGAGATAATGCTTATAAAATAATAAATGCAATTTCTTTTTAAAAAAATATCATCGGCCAATCCTATTACTAGGAACTAATGCTGGAAAGGATTTTGACAGGGTCTCCTGGCCATATATGGAAGCATCTGTAGCCAAATTTGGCTACCCACTCTCTTCATACAAGCCATTCTGTCTACTGTATATATAAAAACACAAATGCTTAAATCAAAATCAATGATTCTCTCTCTGACAGAATTTTAATAAATATTAATAAATGTCCCCTTTCCCCACTACTATTCATTGTGGACATGGAGACCCTGTTGCAATCCATATGTCAGAATAAGGATATCACAGGTCTGGTTCCAAAGCTAGATGTTTTCTTAAAACACTTTGGAGATATCTCAAATTTTAAAGTAAATGTTAGTAAGTCTCAAGCACTCAATATCATCATTCCTTCTGAGTGTATACAACAAATAAAAAATAACTCCCGCTATCAATGGCTTCACAATTATCCAGTTTTTAGGGATAAAACTCTCAGCATGTCTAGAACAACTATATGATCTAAACTATAAACCTTTACTTACTTCCATACCTACCATAGTCCAATCGTGGTCGCCTGCATTCCTCTCGTGGATCAGTAGGAAAAATATATTAAAGGATAACTGTCACATTTTTTTTTTTTTCAAAATCTTAATAGAGACCATCTTCATGACATTAGTGGCCATCTTCATTTTTTTTTCATTATCCCTGAACCCCTATAAAACTGTCATTTTGCCCCCCTCAGCGCCTATTTTCACCTTAGCCTAAAAGCAGGTTGCTATGTGAGGTCCGTCTATCTCCTGGAGGACGGGAGACGCACAGTAACTTGTACGTGCGCGCTCCCGGAAGTGAGAGCTCTCTAAAATGCCGGTTTCAGGCTGCGATCTCCACTCTGGAGACTGCAGTCTGAAATTGAGTGTGCCCCAGTCTGCTGCCGTGCCCCCAGAGCCTTTTTATAAATAAATGCCCCCACTGCCCCCCACATGTGGCCATCATTGCCTCCATATGTCCCCCGCTGCCCCCTCCGTTCCTCCTGGTTGTTCCCCCCTGCTCTGCTCCGCTCCTTCTGCTGCCGGGTGTATTAAGCAGTGAGTGTTAGCTGTGACTTATAGCTAACACTCTGCTGCTACACCCCAGATCGGTGCTGACACAGATCTGGGGTGTTTAACCCCATAGATGCCGCGGTCAGCAGCCGCCCGCGGCATCCATGGGGTTAAGAGGGATGGAGCTCCCTCTCTCTTCTATCGCGCTGCTGCTGCTGCGATCGCAGCGGCGCGATGGGTGCCATGGCAACCGGACGCCTTACAAAGGCGTCCTGGTTGCCAAGTTATCTAAGGCTGATGAGACCCTGAGGGTCTGATCAGCCTTAGTGTAAATGTAGCACTAACTATACAGTGCATTGCAATAGATGACTATTGCAATGCACTGTACAGTGATCAGGCCCACTGGATCTTCAGGATCCAGATGGGTCTTGATAAGTTAAAAAAAAAAAAAAAAAAAAAAGTTAAAAAATAAATAAATAAAAATTTAAATGAGAATAAAATAAAAATGGTCTTTTTTCAAATCTGTTTGTCATAAGAAATAAAAAAATATACATAATTGCTATCGCCAAGTCCGTAAAAAACAGCTCTATAAAAATATCTTATGACCTAACGCCTTAGGTAAACACCATAAAAAATAAAAAATAAAAACCATGTAAAAAAAAAGCCATTTTTTGTCACCTTATGACAAAAATTCTAACACAAAGCGATCAAAAAGGTGTACGCCGCCCAAAATAGTACCAATAAAACCGTCACCTCATCTTGCAAAAAATGAGCCCCTACCAAAAACAATCGCCCTAAAAATTAAAAAACTATGGCTCTGAGACTAAAACATGATTTTTTTTGTTTTAAAAATGCTTTTTCGTGTTAAATGTAATTTTTTTTTAAAAAGTAGACATATTATGTATCGCCACGTCCGTAAGGACCTGCTCTATAAAAATACCACATGACCTAACCCCTCAAGTGAACACTGTAAAAAATTAATAATAAAAACTTTGTCAAAAAGCCATTTTTTTGTCACCTTACATCACAAAAAGTGTAATAGCAAGCGATCAAACAGTCATATGACCCCAAAAATAGTACCAATCTAACCGTCACCTCATCCCATAAAAATGATACCCAACCTAAGACAATAGCTTAAAAACTGAAAAAACTATGGCTCTCAGACTATGGAGACACTAAAACATGATTTTTTGTTTAAAAAATGATTGTGTAAAACCTAAATAAATAAAAAAAGGATACATATTGGGTATCCCCGCGTCCGTGAGGGCCTGCTCTATAAAAATATCACATCATCTAACCCCTCAGCTGAACACCGTAAAAAAATAAAAATAAAAACAGTGCCAAAAAAAGCCATTTTTGTGAACTTACATCACAAAAATTGTAACACCAAGCGATCAAAAAGGCGTATGCCCCCCCAACATAGTACCAATCAAATCAACACCTCATCCCGCAAAATATGAGACCATAACTAAAACAATCAGTCAAAAAATAAAAAAGCTATAGCTCTCAGAATATGGAGACACTAAAACATCATTTTTTTTGTTTAAAAAATGCTATTATTGTGTAAAACTTTAATAAATAAGAAAAAGTATACATATTGGGTATTGCCACATCCGTAACGATCTGTTCTATAAAAATGACACATGATCTACCCTGTCAGATGAATCTTGTAAAAAATAAAAAATAAAAACAGTGCCAAAACAGCCCTTTTTTGGTTACCTTGCCTCACAAAAAATGTAATATAGAGCAATTAAAAATCATATTTACCCCAAAATAGTACCAATAAAACTGGCACCTTATCCCCTAGTTTCCAAAATGGGGTAAATTTTTGTGAGTTTCTACTGTAAAGGTGCATCAGGGGGCCTTCAAATGGGACATGGCATCTAAAAACCAGTCCAGCTAAATCTGCCTTCCAAAAACCACATGGAGCTCCTTTCCTTCTGTGCCTTGCCGCCTGTCCTTACATCAGTTTACGACCACATGTGGGGTGTTCCTGTAAACCGTAGAATCAGGGCAATAAATATAGAGTTTTGTTTGGCTGTTAACCCTCGATGTGTCCCCATGACACTTATTCTGCCGCCCATGTATGTCCCCCTATCACAGCAGTGATACAGCACAGATGTGTCCCCATGACAGAATATATATAGTGTAAGGCAGTGCTATTAGACTAGTTTACCATTAGTTTTCTTTGTCCACGCAACAGAGAATGTTCACACAGTTCTACCACTTGTGTATGTGATAGCAGGAGGGGGGCGTGTTTCAGTGTGGAGAGCACCTATTGGTTGAGGTGCAGAAACTAGTGCACGAGGAGCTCAATGCATTGTGGGTAGTGAGGGCAGGCGGGATTAGCCTCAGGGTGAGGGCAGCAGCAGCCATCTTAACTGAATAAGGAAATTGCAGTTTTGTGCAGACTGGTTGCTAAGGGCTGGATCTTATGAAATATGGGGCGAGTAAGTCTAATAGTTATTGATTCTGGAATATCATGTTATTGGTAACTAAATATATGAACATTGAAATTTGGGTCTAAATGTGACAGTTATCCTTTAAACACTCTGATTATACCAAAAGCAATGTACCTCCTCCAGGTCCTCCCAATTTCTTTACCTAAAAAGTTCTTCCAACTATTTAAAAAACTCTGTTCCAATTACATTTGGAATAAAGTCAAGCCTTGCACATCATGTAAAATTCTACAACTCCCCTCAAAGATTGCTTCTCCCCAGCTGTCTCAGGGAGAGTTCATCGTGCTATACAGGAAGATAACATTCTCCTTACCGAACTGCTCAACTAGGAGGGCGCCTTCATTTATGCCACTCAAATGTCTACTTTATTAAGCATTCCTATATAGAGGAAACACATATTAAAACACACCTGGCCTCATCTAATCTTAAGTGGGGAGCAATGGCCCCTCTCCTGGTTTGAGCGTCTTTGTCCACAAACGAAAACATTGTCTAAAATAATCTTCACCATAAACAAACACTCCATTTCACTGGAAAATACATTAATCCTTTATTTCTTCAGGGAGTGGGAGAGAGAGCTGCAAACAAAATTTTCACCCCCTCAGATCACATATTACAATCATAAACATATTTCTAGATGTGTGAAGATGCAAGAAAATACTTACAAAATTCTCCCACGGTGGTACCTAAATGTATGACAATGTGAATGCAAATGTTGGCGATGCAAGCGTGCAAGAGGCTCTTTTTTTAGATATCTGGTGGGAATCGAAGGCAATTGTACGTTTTTGGAGTCCAATTTTCAAGATTATCAATAAACTATATAGTATCTTCCCCCCTCTCACACCTGAAATTGCATTGCTCTACCTCCAGATACAAATGAGAAAACCAGGAGGCTTCTCAACCATATGCTGACAGTGGCCAGGCTACTAATTCCACTTCATTGGAAGTCTAGAGAAGTTCCTGCAATCATACATTGGTTAAATAAGTTAGACCAGATCTCTAGGTTTGAAGAATCGAGATTTCATCAAGCCTTTTCCTGTATTTGGGCACTGTGGTCCCACTCCCAACACATTTCTAGCTCACATTTATACCTCCTATCGTTAATATCACATATGCTTTATCAAACTCCAGCTACCCTACTACGAGACATCTCAAAAATTCAGACACGAGAATCTCGTCCAGGAGGCAGCGCCCCCCCCCCCCGACTCCTTTATTTCCTCTTCTCTAGTTACAAGGCTCCAAAGTTCAAGTTGTTTATTGGTGTCAAGGCTTTTCCCAATTGAATTTTAAGTATTTTCACTTTCTATTGCAAAAACTTGATATATGTTTGGCAGTCTGTTTAGACTGCATTTGTGGGAGGGGCGGAGGCTCTACTTAAACCAGGCACAGCCCCACCTAGGGGCGGGCGTTTTCTCAGTTGCACAGGGGATGCTGGTGTGTCAGCAGGGTGCACTTTCCTCTGCTAGGAAGTTTCTTTCGCTACAGTATGGACCTGGAATGGAGCTTTTCTTCTGCCCGTGGCTACCGTAGGGACGCGTGCGCCATGTATGTAAGTTAATTGAGCCGTGTCCGTCGCTCCGGCCGGCTGGAATCTGACCTTTCTTGCGAGCGGGAGGCATCGCCTCAAAATCGTCTGCCTCAGCTTCTTAGGTTTGTTTTGTCGGAGTTAAACAATTCCTTTCACTTTGTTTGTTTAGGTAATCTGATTTAGTTCCCCTTCTATCTCATGTGTTTTACATTCACGTTGTTTCGCTTTAAAAGTTACTTCAGCCTGCGTGCGGTAGGGAAGGTTTACCTGGGCTGCATGTGATGGAGATTGGATGCAGCTGTTGCTTGTTACGGCTCTTGCTATAGCATATACTTCCCATGTGACCCGCCCCTCCCCGCAATCAGGGCTGCGTGCATGCTTCAACTCTTTACGCCAGGTTTTGCCCTGTCAATTGAGACGCTGCCTTCTCATGTCTGCTCTTTCAACATGCTCATTTCTGAGCGGTGCTCTCGTCCGCTCTCGCATCACGTTTACGCTCCACGCATGGTCACAACAGTGGGTAAATCTGTCTTATTCCCTGTGCATTAATTTATTTTTCTGTCATCCTGTTTTTTGCATTCATACCGCTTTTGCTTTCATATGTTTGCTTGCACTACACTCAGACTGGTGTTACACGTCCACTGTTGCTTAGGCCCATTGCATAAGCACGTTCATGTCACCGTTACAGTTTGTTTATGCCTCGTTCACTGCAGGCTGCGGTCATACCAAATTTTACGTTTGGCCTATTGCCAGAGTTGGGGTTCACACTACCGCTGTGACTCTGGGTTTCACTTTCACGCTTACGTCTCAATGTTCCCGCCCATCCACGGCCACATCTCACGTCTGCTGTTACAGCAAGTTAATACTCCTTTCACGCTCTAGCTGAGTTTCCCCATTTGCTGTTACATCTAGTACTACACTCCATTCCCTGCTAGAACTGCGTCCATGCGTTCGCTGTCGCGACGCTATCTTACTCCGCTCACATTCAGGTCTGCATTTTGGTTATACCATGTTTTTAGGTTTTACTCATTCCAGGTCCACAGTTCACCCATTTGCTGGCACACCATGCTCCCATTCTAGCCACATTCTCCCGTCAGTTTCTACGTCACGGTTGTTTTATTCGATTGTCACACTGAGGCAGCTGGTGGCTCCGGTGCCACTCTCCCGTCAAACATGACGGGCATCAATGGTCATTTCCTTTACATCTGGTTTTTCTGCGCAGTATACATCAAGTGGGTCTTTGCTCTAGTTGCAAGCAAAAAAAAAAAAAACTGTCTGCTCCCCTTTACTTCTGGTTTGTATTCACTAAGATTGTTCCCACTGCCCCAGTTCAATAAACAGCCTCTCAGCTGGGGCCAGTGGGTCATTAGGTTTGAGCTTCCGACTCACTACTGTTTCTTTCAAGTTTTTCAGTTCTTTGTCGCGACAAGGGACTTCGCAAATCGCAATGCATCAGGTTTTGGTTGTACTCTCTCTTCTCAGTTTCATATTCCACGTTTGCATTTTTAAGTTATATGGCTGGTTTTAGTTTTATGCTTATGCCCGTTGTTCGGATTACTAATGTCCATACCTGTCAGTAGTCTCGTTCCTTTCCAGGCTACTTTAGACGTCCCAATCATCCTAGTAGTTGCTTTTTCCATCATGTTGGGCTCACTCTTACTTACCTTTACTCATCACGTACATCTCGGACGGCCTCATGGCCGCAGGGGCCCTTTGATTGCTTTGCCCGCAAGGCCACAGGGGCCCTTAATTGCTTGGGCCGCCAGGCAGTGGCGACCCCTTGATTGCTTTGGCCTCATGGCCGCGGAGGCCCCATAACGGCTGGCCTCAGGGAGTAGGGATTCCATGACCGTTTCGACCCCATGGTGTCGGGGGCATGATGACCGCTTCGCCCCTTGGCATCGGGGTCCCGAGGACTACCTTGGTCTCACGGCTTGGGGACCTCATGACTGCTTTGGTCTCATGGCTCTGGGGGTCCCATGATTGCCTTGGGCTCATGGCGCTAGGGTCCGCATGTCTGCATGGCCGCATGCCTTGTGGGCCCCATGGCTGCTTGGCCTCATGACTTGAGGTCCTCGCGATTTCTGTGGCCTCATTGCTTCGGGGGCCCATGTTTGCTTTGGCCTCATGGCTGTGGGGGCCCTATGATTACTTGGCCTTAGGATTTGGGGGCCCCATGTTCGCTTTGCTTCATGGCTTGGGGCCCCTGACTGTTTCGGCCCCATGGCTTCGAGGGCTCGCTGACTGTTTCGGCCCCATGGCTTTGAGGGCTCGCTGACTGCTCCGGCCCCATGGCTTCGGGGCATGATGATTGCTTCGGCCACATGGCTTTGGGGAACGACGACTGCTACGGCTCCATGGCTTCAGGGGCACGATGACTGCTTCGGCTCCATGGCTTCGGGGCACGATGATTGCTATGGCTTCGGGGCACGATGACTGTTTCGCCCGGGGCACAATGACTGCTCCATGGCTTCAGGGGCACGATGACTGCTTCGCCCCATGGCTCAGAGGCACGATGACTGCTTCGGCCCCATGGCTTCAGGGGCACGATGACTGCTTCGGCTCCATGGCTTCGAGGCACGATGACTGCTATGGCTTCGGGGCACGATGACTGTTTCGCCCATGGCTCCGGGGCACAACGACTGCTTCGCCTCCATGGCTTCAGGGGCACGATGACTGCTTCGGCTCCATGGCTTCGGGAGCACGATGACTGCTTCGGCTCCATGGCTTCAGGGGCAAGATGACTGCTTCGGCTCCATGGCTTCGGGGCACGATGACTGCTTCGGCCCCATGGCTTCGGGGCACAATGACTGCTATGGCTTCGGGGCACGATGACTGCTCATGGCTCCGGGGGCACAGATGACCTGCTTCGGCTCCATGGCTTCGAGGGCACGATGACTGCTTCCGGCTCCATGGCTCGGGGCACGATGACCGCTCGGCTCCATGGCTTCGGGGCACGATGACTGCTTCGCTCCATGGCTTCGGGGCACGATGACCGCTCGCTCCATGGCTTCGGGGCACGATGACTGCTTCGGCTCCATGGCTTCGGGGCACGATGACCGCTCGGCTCCATGGCTTCGGGGCACGATGACCGCTTCGGCTCCATGGCTTCGGGGCACCATGACCGCTCGGCCCCATGGCTTGGGGCACCATGACCACTTCGGCCCCATGGCTTCGGGGCACCATGACCACTTCGGCCCCATGGCTTCGGGGCACCATGACCGCTCGGCCCCATGGCTTCGGGGCACGATGACCACTTCGGCCCCATGGCTCGGGGCACGATGACCACTTCGGCCCCATGGCTTCGGGGGCACCATGACCACTTCGGCCCCATGGCTCGGGGCACCATGACCACTTCGGCCCCATGGCTTCGGGGCACCATGACCACTTCGGCCCCATGGCTTCGGGGCACCATGACCGCTTCGGCCCCATGGCTTCGGGGCACCATGACCGCTCGGCCCCATGGCTTCGGGGCACCATGACCGCTTCGGCCCCATGGCTTCGGGGCACCATGACCGCTTCGGCCCCATGGCTTCGGGGCACCATGACCACTTCGGCCCCATGGCTTCGGGGCACCATGACCACTTCGGCCCCATGGCTTCGGGGCACCATGACCACTTCGGCCCCATGGCTTCGGGGCACCATGACTGCTTCGACCCCATGGTTTCGGGGACCGACGACTGTTTTTCGTCCTGCCTGGCGATTTACCCAGTGGGTTGAACTTCCGTGAATCCAGGTTGATTTGTCCCATATGTCGCACACCCATATCTGCTTCTTTGTTCATCCGGGCGCAGGCCACTTTTCCAAAGTCTGTCGGTGGTGCATCCATTGTCTGCCACGCTTCCCCAGGTGTACTCTTCCACAACGGAGCTCAGCCTGGCAAGGGTCACCTGCCATGCGGGTCAGGCGACTTTTTAGTAACATTAGCCTGTCAGGTATTCAGGCTAGACCCTCGGTTTCAATTAGTACGCATATTATCAAGGCCATTTGTCATAGTTATAACTTCCTGCGGTCTGCCGGTTCAGGTATCATATGTACATATGCATTCGTTCTGCATGCCACAGGCGGTATCGCTGTGCGGCTCCTCCCCCAGGCAGTCCTTGCATTGCGCCCTCCTGTTCTTTTAGTCCCCTCGGCAAACATCATTTATTATTCACCATTTTGTTCTGCTTCAGTCGTCATTTCCTTGGCTGGTCTCTCCTTATCACCACCTAGCTTTCCTCCAGACTCTCCTCTTATGGCACCACTCTCCCTGCTGGTTCCACCGTCGCTTGCTCCCTCTGACGGGCACTCGCTTTACTGCACTGCTCCCTCGGCTGGAGAATCTTTTGCTGCACGGCTACCTTCACCGGATAGTCGGTTATGCTTACTCTCCGGGTTTAGTCTTTACTACACTGTCCCTCTTCTGGACAGGCTTCTCTACAACACGGCTACTTCTGGCGGACTTTGGGTGCCGCATGGATTATTTCCGTTTGCTCCTTCATTTCTGCATTGCTTCCTTTGCTGGTCACTCCTCGTTACCATTCCGTTCCCTCTGCGGACAATTTAGTGCTTGGCAGGAATTGTGGTAGGTCATTTGCTATGCTCTGCTCACAGGGAGCTGATTCCAGAAACATACTAATAGCCTTATTTGTGGTACATGCAGGATGGGCAGCGGCGCCACTGCTGCCACATATAACATATCGTTATTGTCATTAGGAGCATGGGCCACCCCGGGTGTCATAGCTCTTGTTCATTTTGTTAGGCCCTTGTTCTCTAACTCAACGTTCTTAGCCCGTTACATTCCAATCATACACAGTCAATTATTTATGTCACTCTTAGGCTACCGTTTTAAACCTGTTGTCTGTTCTGGTTGCATTCTTCATCCTAAGTTTTCAATCACCATAGTTGGTTGCCCGCCTATGTTTTTCTTCACGTTCAATAATCAATGTGGCCAGCTCACGAACTCCTGCCTGGTCGACAGATCACCTGTCTGGCTATGCTCCCCCAGGACCAGACTTTAATTTCCAGAGTTCAAGTCATGGGTGTCATCGGCCACCTTCAGGTTCTCGTACCGAATGACACTCGTCATTAGGTGTCACCGGCCACGTTGGTCTGGTCTCGTGTTCACGATATTCGCCTGTCAGGTTTTTCAGGAAATATAGTTATTTTAAGTATCGCCTATCACATCGGTCAGGCCCGTGATGTAATCCCGCCTGTACTTTCTTCAGGCCACTTTTTAGTTTATTTTCTTGTGTACCCCTCATATTTGTCATTTGTATTTCCATGCCGGTTACGTTTTCAATCAGCTAGGTCTGCGAACTAAATCGCCAGCAGCTTATCGCAATCGCACTCCTTCACTCACGTGAGGGCATCGCCAGGATTCCATATACTACGTTGTTAGCTTATTGCTTTACATCCTTTCCTGGCCTACATGGTATTCTTCGGGCCCTTCTTTCCATAGTCTAGACAGTTAGGCTCTCAGTTCTCCAGTCTCATAAGGCTAGGGGATTTTGTCAGTGCTCGAACCACAACCAAGTCTTCAGGTTTAGTTAGTACCGTCCACGCTTCCTTCTGAAGCGTTTCCAGTTCCTCCCTCGTGCATTGGGGCAGTATCTGCGACATTCAGCATTCTGTCCTGGCTCTACCCACAGGACGGATGCAGGCGTCATTATGGTTGACTTATGTATCCGAACTCTCGTGGGAGATATTGCTTCGCAGTTTGGATCAGGGTTTCTTTGCACAGGCCATTCAAGTCTCTTTTCACCCTACATGGCTGGTTTTTGCCCCCTTTTATAGGCCTACCCACGGACATGGCTACCGGCACACCACTAGCCATTTAGTTAGGTAAGATGCGTCTTGCAGTTACGGTGGGTCTCGGTGTTTAGCCCACTAGGGCTCTTCGGCTTTCGTGTCCGTAGCCCTGACCACAAGTTTGGCAGTCTGTTTAGACTGCATTTGTGGGAGGGGCGGAGGCTCTACTTAAACCAGGCACAGCCCCACCTAGGGGCGGGCGTTTTCTCAGTTGCCCCACCCTCCCTCCCTTTCTATTTTCACTTCTACAGGGTATGCCCCCTTTTATAGGCCTACCCACGGACATGGCTACCGGCACACCACTAGCCATTTAGTTAGGTAAGATGCGTCTTGCAGTTACGGTGGGTCTCGGTGTTTAGCCCACTAGGGCTCTTCGGCTTTCGTGTCCGTAGCCCTGACCACAAGTAACTTTATGCATCACTATTAGAGATGAGCGAAGTGGAATTCAATCCGAATTTCAGGAAAAATTCTATTCACACCGAATTTGAATTTCCTTGCGATTCGTGGTAACGAATCACATTTTTTCCTAAAATGGCTGCTGCACGTATGAGGACATGGAGAAAAGAACTCCGGGAAGGCTGGATCGCCCATAATGCCCTGCATGCAGCCAATCAGCAGCTAGCCAGCCCTGTGATGTCACAGCATTATAAATAGCAGCAGCCATCTTAAATTCTGCCATTTACCAGTGTATTTACTTAGTGCAGGGAGAGATGTCTGCAGGCACTAGGTACAGTGTTAAACCAATATTTGTGCTAAAAAAAACTATATACAAGTGCAGGGAGATTATTCAACGTGTAGGGAAAGGATAGGGAGGAATCATTCCACAGCATTGCCATTATACAGCTCTGTAATTCCAGCAAACCGATCTTGTTATTAGGGTGCAAGTGCTGATTGATACATGCATTAACAGGGTTTATTACTAGGCAATGTTTCTATTCCTTATTTGCCCTTGTGCGGTGGAGTGCAGTTATCTGTTGTGAAGACTTTTGTAGGGTGTATTAGCGGAAAAAAGAAAAAATATATTTGCCACTCAGCGGTGCAGAATCTGTTGTGAAGCCTTTTCTTGGAGTGTTTTAGCGGAAAAAGAAAAAAAATATTTGCTGCACAAAAAAATTTTTGCTGCATATTTGAAGCCTTTTCTGGGGTGGTTTAGCAGAAAAAAAATATATATATATTTGCCGCTCAGCTGTTGTGAAGCCTTTTGTGGGGTGTACAGTATTAGCGGAAAAAGAAAAAATATATTTGCCGCTCAGCGCTGAAGTTTTCTGTTGTGAAGCCTTTTCAGGGGTGTTTTAATACTTTTTTATTTATTTATTGGATCTAACAGTATGTCAGAGAGGGAAGTGCCAGGCCATGCACAGGGGAATGCCTAAATGTTTCTAGTGCAGGCAGAGGTCGCAGCAGAGTAAGGGGGTGTGGCAGCAGGGGTCGCAGCGAGAGGCCTGAGCTCCCGGTGTCATCTAGCAGTCGTGTCTTGACCAGCAACCCAGTGGTTATTGAGTGATTGACTCCGTCATCCACTTAGTCGCAAGTGACATCAGACACCCCCAGCCAAGAGTCGGTAGGTTCCTCTGACGATTAGTTGGCATGGCCCGGGAGCAGTCCCTGTGCCCCCATCTGTCCTGAACCTTCCTCTTTCATTTCTCTGTTCAGTTCCCTCAGCGCCAGAAGTCAGCAGCTACTGCCCAGACAAGATCTGGAGGAGAAATCCGCAGCTTCCTCCGCTAGGCGGGCAAGTATTGATGAGGAGAGTGGCATGGGAGCTGGTGTTGCAAGCGGTCAGGCTCCTGACCCAGAGATGGTTGAGGAAGACATTAGTGACGTGCAGACAGTACTCTATGATGATGATGTAGCTGATCGCACTTGGGAGCCGGGTGACGAAGGGGCTTCATTATCTTTGGGAGAAGAGGGTGGCAGCTTGCCCATGAGCCAGCAAGTCGCTTCATGGCCAGGAGTCATTAGGGTGGCAGCAGTGGGAGGTCAGGAGCCAAACGTGCCGGGTAGACCACCCGCTTTGCAGGAGCCTACCTGCCCGGGAAGTAGCGGTGCATGTGTACATGGAGGCAGCGATGGTAGCAGTCAGTCAGTGCGTAGTGTTGGGGTAAACTTTTTTGTTAAGCCACCAGAGGAGGTGAACATGGCCATATCTAGAATCTGTGGGCAGAAGGTGAAGCATGGCCACGGTGCCAATGTTGGCACCACAGCCCTGCGTCAACATATGCAGCATCACCATAAAGTGGCCTGGGAGAACCGTGGCTCCGATATGGTGATCCAGCCTGCAGCAGCAACTGCTGCATCACCTAGTGGCACGCACCCGGTTTCAGGCAAACAAGTCTCAACCACCTCAGCCGAAGGGAGCTGTCTGTCCTTCCCATCATCTGCTGGTCCTGATGCTCCTCTTCCTCCTACTCCTCTTCAGTCATTCCGTTAGCAATCGATCACTGAAGCGAATGCCAAGAGGCAACAGTATGCATGCACGCATCTAACGGCGCAGAAGCTGAACGTGAAGTTGCTAGTGCTGCAGTCCCTCCCTTTCCAAGTGGTGAGCACGTTTCAGAGAACTGAGGGCTTGTGCCGAGCCGAAGTGAAGAGTCCCAAGCCGTCATTTCTTTACCAAAAAGGCAGTATCAGCCCTGCACACACATGTAGAACAAAAGGTGCACCAGTCCTTTAGCCTGTCAGTGTCTGCCAAAGTGCATGAGAGCGCCGACATGTGCAGCTGTAACTACGGTCAGGGACAGTACATGTCCTTTACGGCCCACTGGGTGAATGTGGTTCCTGCACAGCCACACCAGCAACTTGGCCAGGTGATGCCGATTCCGCCTTCACGTTGTCATGCCATTGGTCCTGCGACAATGTACACGTCTGCCTCCTCAACCTCCACCGTGTCCTCAGCCTCCACTGCAGGGACAACTCACAGGGCCCTTATTAACATACCACATGTACAGGCCATGGCGGTGTCACGCTGTTCTGCACCTTGTTTGGCTGTGCGAATGGAGTCACACAGGGGAGGAACTGCTCTCTATCCTTCATCAAGGAATCGAATCCTGGCTTTCTCCGAGACAATTCAAAATTGGAACCATGGCAACCGACAACGGGAAGAACGGGGTGTCGGCGCTTTGTCAAGGAGGGCTAAGCCATGCGCCCTGCATGGCGCACGTGTTCAATCTGGTTGTCAAGTGGTTCCTGAAATCTTCCACCCATCTGCAAGACATCCTTAAAATGGCCAGGAAACTTTGCATGCACTTCAGCCACTCATACACCACAAAGCACACCCTCCTTGAGCTGCAGCGGCAGAGCGGCCTCCCCCAACATAGGCTGATATGCAACGTTTCCATCCGTTGGACTTCCACCTTCCATATGTTGGACCGACTATACGAACAGAGAAAGGCCATAAACGATTTATTGATGATCTAAGCGGACAGGAGTACTCCTCTGTATAACTTCGATGTCAGCCAGTGGCAGCTCATACGTGACACCTGCCATTTGCTCAGGCTCTTTGAGGAGGCCACATCATTTGTCACTCGCCAGGACTACTGTGTGAACGACGTCTTTCCACTGCTTCATGTCCTGGAACAGATTCTGGTAAATCTGGCTGGTCAGGGGACTGGAAACATGGCACCTACATCTCATGGCCACCTGAGCCCTGTGGGGGCTGAACTAGAGGAGGAGGACATTGGAGCACAAGCAATGTGTCGCGAAATGGGTGGGTTTGACACACAGGTGACAGGAGAGGAGGAGCTGGAGCAGGAAGAGGAGCAAGAGGGAGATGACGAAGACGAGGCAGATGACCCAGGCACACCGTGGCAGTATGCAGTGGAGATGGAGGCAGGGAGGCCCTCCGAGTCACTTGCACAAATAGCCAGATGCATGCTCACTTGCTTGAATATAGTGTTGAGTGAACTCGAACTGTAAACTTTGGGTTCGTACCAGACTTTAGGGTTTTTTGTACCCGGACCCGAACCCGAACTTTTCCGTAAAAGTTTGGGTTCCTGTTCGGTGTTCAGACATTTAATAAAGCTTGCAGGGCAGCCAATCAACAAGCGTTTAAGATGTGTGCCCTTAGAAGCCATCACAGCCATGCCTACTAATGGTGTGGCTGTGATTGGACAGTGCAGCATGTGATCCAGCCTCTATATAAGCTGGAGTCATGTAGCACCGCACGTCACGTCAGCTCTTACTGGTGTAGGGATAGGATGCTGCTGCTGTGAGAGAGACTAGGAAAGAATCTGATATTAGAGCTTGGTGTTAAGTCTGCGATCTACAGGGATTTTTTTTGTGCGTGCAATGCAACATTTTTGTACCCTGCCCTAAGCCCAGTGACACAGAAAAATAGGTTTTAATCCGTCTGTTAGTTAGGTGGGAGTCGGCAGCCATTTTGTGTAAGTGCAACTGCACATGCCCCTGCATATGTGCCAGGGACAATAATTTAATTCTATTCAGTGGGTGACATATACCCATTTTTTTAAGTGCACCTGCACTGCATATGTGCCAGGGACAATAATTTAATTCTATTCAGTGGGTGACATATATAGCAGTTTGGCGTATGTCCTTCCTACACCAAGGCATTTCTCTTTGCCTCCTGTTGCCTCCACCTCCAATTCTTCCTCTACCACCTCATCATACGCTCAGCGTAATACCTTCACCACGAACTTCAGCACAGCCAAGGGGAAACGACAGCAGGCTTTTTTGAAACTCATCTGTTTGGGGGAAAAAAAACACACCGCGCAGGAGCTGAAATACAAAATACCGATGATTGGTTGGTGCCACTGAGCCTTAACCCCTTAAGGACTGGAGGTTTTTTATTTTTTGAGTTTTCGTTTTGCGCTCGCTGCCTTCCCAGAGCCATAACTTTTTTATTTTTCAGTTCACATACCCATATGAGGGCTTGTTTTTTTGCGGGACAAGTTGTACTTTCCAACAATTCCATTTAATATTGCATATGATGTAGTAGGAAGCAGGAACAAAATTCCAAATGAAGGAATTGAAGGAAGGAAGGAGGTATAATTGCAAAAAAAAAAGGCAATTCCACCACAGTTTTGCGGGTTTTTAAATTCCGACGTTCGATGTGCGATAAAACTGACCAGTTACTTTTACTCTACAGGTCAGTACAAATACAGCGATACCCTATATGTATAGGTTTTTTTGCGTTTTGATAGTGAAAAAAAATTCTAAAGTGGGAAAAAATCTGTTTTACTTTTTTGTCACCATGTTTTGACCCCTATAACTTTTTTGTAATTGTATGTACAGAGCTGTATGGGGTCTCATTTTTTGCGTCATAAATTTATCTTTTTTGATACCATTCCGAGGTGTGTATGACTTTTTGATCACCATTTATGTAATTTTTTGTGGAAAATAAAGCGACCAAAAATAACGAATCCGCCATTTGAACGCTTTTTTCCGTTTTGCTGTTTGACGTATGGGGAATTTTTTAAAATATTTTTATAGTATGGGCATTTTCGCACATTGCGACACCAATGATGTGTATTTTTTTATTTTTATTTTACCAAAGGGGAGTGATTGGAACTTTTATGTTTTTTATAATCATTTTTTACAATCATTTGATTGTGATTATCATACATTCCAATGCAATAGCATTGGAATGTATGAAAAAATTTCATATTTCCTATGAAGCCTAGGCAAGGCTCCATAGGAAATACTACAGAGCTGCCTGGGTTTCATTCATAGAAACCCAGGCTACTACAGGCGCGCTCTGGCTCCTCCGAGGGGGGAGGGGGAGCCGGAGCGCACTCAGATGCCGTGGTCAGGATTGACCATGGCATCTGAGGGGTTAAATGTCCGCTATCGGCATCACTGCCTGTCGTGGACATTAGCCGCTGGTGTCTGCTACAAGAACCATGTGGACACCCGCGGCTAAGGCGTCCGCATGAAGCAAGAGCGGGCGCCATCTTTAAAAAACGGACACAGGACGTACGGGTACGTCCTGTGTCCTTAAGAGGTTAAGGCTGGGTTCTCATGCGCGTGTGAAAAATCGGCATGTTTGATACCCAGACCCGAACCCGGACTTCATCACTGAAGTCCGGTTTCGGGTTAAGTATTCTGTATATTTTATTATTTTCCCTTATAACATGGTTATATGGGAAAATAATAGCATTCTAAATTTAGAATGCTATGTTAGCAGGGCAATAGAGGGTTAAAAATAAAAAAAAATGGAACTCACCTACTGCCATTGATCGCGTAGGTGCAAGGATTATCTTCTATCTTCATATCTGTTGGTTGAAGGACTTTCGGTGACGTCACGGGGTCACATGGTCCAATCAAGTAAGCTTTTGATTGGACCATGTGACCCATGTTCACCCAGTGACGTCACAGAATGTCCTTTACCCAGCAGAATGAAGAAAGAAGAATGATCACGGCACCTATGCGATCAAGAGGAGGAGGTGAGTTAAATTTTTTCATTTTTTTTTAACCCTCTCTTCCCCTTTTTACATAACATTCTGTAATTAGAATGCTATTATTTTCCCTTATAACCATGTAATAAGGGAAAATAATAAGATCGAGTCCCCATCCCGATCGTCTCCTAGCAACCATGTGGGATGCTTGCGGATGCTTGCAATTTTCCGCAGCCCCATTCACTTCTATGGGGCCTGCGTTGCATGAAAAACGCATAATATAGAACATGCTGCGATTTTCACGCAACGCAAAAGTGATGCGGGAAAATCACCGCTCATGTACACGGCCCCATAGAAATTAATGGGTCCAGATTCAGTGCGGGTGCAATGCATTCACATCACACATTGCACCCGCGCGGAAAACTTGCCCGTGTGAATGAGCCTAAGCCCGTCCTGGTGGTGTGCGATAATGGGAGAAATCTCGGAGCAGCTCTGGGACTAGCCTGTTTTAAGTACATCCCTTGCCTGGTGTATGTGCAGAATTTGGTGGTGCAGAAATTCCTGAAAAACTACCTCGATATGTCAGAGCTGCTGTAGAAAGTGCGGGCCGTCTGTGCGCTTTTGGCGCCACTTTACAACCAATGAGTGGGCCTCCATGAGAGACCCGTGTGCTATGTTGCGCTGTTTCAAGTATACCACCAACATGGCCAGTGGCGATAACGCCGTGATCAGCGTTATTAACCCACTTCTATGTCTCTTTGCAAAAAATCTTTGGGCGATGATCGAAGAGGATGTGGCACAGGAGGAAGAGAAGGAGGAAGAGGGATCATTAACACGGTTATAAGGCCATAAGTGGCTCGGAGGGTGGGTTCCTGCACCATCATAATTCAGGTACACAATTGTCCAGCCAGGGCACAGTTCTGGAGGATGAGGAGGAAGGGGATGAGAAGGAGGGGGGGGGGGTATTCACAGCAGGGTGGCACCCAAAGCAGCTTAGGGCCATCACTGCAGCGTGGCTGGGGGGATACGGAGGACACAGACGATACACCTCTCACAGAGGACAGCTTGTCATTGCCTCTGGGAAGCCTGGCACACATAAGCGACTACATGCTGCAGTGCCTGCACAACGACCGCCGAGTTGCCCATATTCTAACAAGTGCTGATTACTAGGTGGCCACCCTGCTGGATCCTCGTTACAAGGACAACGTGCTGTCCTTAATTCCCTCACTGGAGCGTGATCAGAAAATGTGTGATTACCAGCGCAAGCTGGTTGACAAGCTGCTGATGGCATTACCAACTGACACCGGGGCCTCAGTGGAAGCACAAGGCGAAGGCAGAGGAGGAGGAAGAAGTGGCCAACGCAGCTGGGGCACCGTAAGCACCTCAGAAGGCAGGGATAGCATGGCCAAAATGTGGAAAAGCTTTGTAAGCACACCACAAGAACCAGCACCACCAGCTAATATGGCACTCAGGAGGCAGCATTTCAGCAACATGGTGGAACAGTATGTGTGCATACGCCTACACGTACTGACTAATGGGTCTGCCCCATTCAACTTCTGGGTCTTCAAATTGGGCACATGACCTGAGCTTGCCCTTTATGCCTTGGAGGTGCTGGCCTGCCCTGCAGCCAGTGTATTGTCTGAACGTGTGTTTAGCACAGCAGGGGGCATTATCACAGACAAGTGCAGCTGCCTGTCCCCAGCCAATGTGGACAAGCTCAAGTTCATTAAAATGAACCAGGCATGGATCCCACAGGACTTGTTCGTTCCTTGTGCAGAATAGACATGTGTACCGGCTTCACCCAGCCTTTGTTATACTCCAGCGCACTTTCTCTTTGTTTTCTTTTCTATATTTCCCAATGTTTTGGGGTCTACCCAAATAAATAAATTTAAAAAAAAAGCACAGTGTTGGCGACTATTTCCTCCACCACCACTTCCATCTACACTGCCACTTCCACCACCTCATCAACCATATGGACCTCCTCCTAGTTCATATGGACCTCCATATGGACCTCCTCCTAGTTCAAGATTATTATTTTTCATTTTTATGTATTTTCTGTTATTTGAACATAAAAAAATATATATACTAAGCGGCACTACAAATCCCATCCTGGGAAAACTTGACCATTAGCACAGGTACCTAATAACAGTCCAGAGATGGTGCTCGCAGATAGATATCCAGGCTTGAGTCCCCTTGTTACAATAAGTGATGAAATCTGCAGCACTTTTCAAGTGGTGAGAATAATCCAGTAGCATTATTTAGGCAGCATACAGATGCGACATTTTGACTACAACAGTGATAAAGACTGTTGTAGTCGAAGCGTCGCATCTGTATGCTGCCTAAATAGAGCTACTGGATTATTCTCACCACTTGAAGAGTGCTGCAGATTTAATCACTTATGTTATTTTAAGTCATTTCCCTATCCACATTTGTTTGCATGGCAATTGTCCTGTTCCTATTCCCATTTTGCTTCCTTTTGCAGCCATCTAGCCCTTTACATGACTTTTTTAGAGCCATTTTAGTGCCCCATAGTTCGGGTCCCCATTGACTTTAGTGGGGTATTGGCATTAATCTGGCAGACAACCACTTCTGAAACAATCTCAGCTCTGCTATGAGTTAAATAAGAAACTCTTCCTCTTCTGCTGAAACTTGGGTTAGCTGTAGTCTGTCTCTTACTTTAATCCTAGGAATCTTTCTTCCTGGCATCAAGCTCTCTTAGCTTGGGATGCAATGCAAGCCCAGGAGGGGACAAGCAACCATGACGACTTCAGAGGCAGGGCCTCTGGGGCCTAGCAGAGCAGACAGCGCTCTGCTAGCCAACACACAACTCGACTAACTAACTCCTCCCTCTCAAAAGAGGGCTGGGAAGGAACTAGAAGGTTTCTCTCCAGAGAATCTGCAGAGATTTGCCACCACCTGCTGGTAGAGGCACATTACATGTTAACAGTAGTTGATAAGGAAATACATACACATATTGCAGGAAATGGTAATAAGTATATACTAGATGACACAGAATCACACACTACATACAGTGGGGGTACAAAATAGGTTGTAATGGCACTCTGGGTCATTACAGATGCTCCACTGACAGGATCATTTTTTTGTGGGTTATTGTTCTGACGGAGTGTTTTGTTCAATTTTGGCCCCGTGACTGCCCAAATAAGTGGTGTGCAGTGATTCTAAGAGCGACCCCTGTCATCTGCATGTCATACAGACTCACAGTATTATTTCACTACCAAAACAGACTCTCTATGCGTGTTAGGCTACATGCACACGACCGTTGCCTGCCTCCGTGTCCGCTCCATCCGCAAATTTTGCGTCCGTCAAAAAAAAAATAGGACATGCTCTATTTTTTTGACGGAATGTAAACACGGACCACGAATGCGGAACATTTTTTGATGGACCCAATGAAATGAATGGGGAAGCATCCTATCCGTGAAAAAAAACGAAACGGACGCGGAAACAAACAACGGTCGTGTGCATGAGGCCTTACTGCAAGGAACAGTGTTCTACACCACTATAAGGCTGGGAACACACCTAGGCGTTTTTGGTTCAGGCGTTTTTTTGAGCGTTTTTTCCGCAGAAAACGCGCGTTTTTTTAGGCGTTTTTGTATTTTTGCAACGCGCGTATTCGGGGCGTTTTTTGATTGACAGCTTACAGTTTGCAGAAAAAAAGAATCCCCACCCAGCAAAGGTGGGTGGAGATTCTGCCTTTCTGCTGGTTTTTACTACAAAAACGCGCGTTCATATGCGCGTTTTTGAAGCGGAAAACGCGCATATTTTCTTATATGCGCGTTCCCATGCTTTTCAATGGGTGCAAACGCTTGGGCAAACGCCCCAAAAAAGCTCATGCACAAGCGTTTGCGTTTGGCGTTTTTCAGCGCGTTCAAACGCGCTGTAAAACGCTCAAGTGTGAACCATGTCCATTGGAATACATGGGTTTTCACTTGTTGTGCGTTTTTCAGCGCGTTTGAACGCGCTGAAAAACGCTCAGGTGTGTTCCCAGGGTAAAGGCTCTCTGCAGCCAGGAAATAGCCATTTTTTAACGAAATTTGCTGCAAATAAATTCTTCTGGAACCAAATTTTTCCCCAAAAATTCAGCGAATCAGCAAATCGAATTTTTGAAAAATTCGATCATCTCTAATCACTATGTTCACCTTTTGCTGTAAATATCATAATTAAGACCTATTGCACTGACACCGTTGTATTGTTTCTTCTGCTTTTATTATGAAAAATAATGAAGAGATTTTAAAAAGTAAAAAGATTAAAAGGTCATACACACTCCGAAATAAAATATAAAAAAACTACAGATTACTCTGCAAAAAAGCACCCGCACACAGTTTTTTTTTTAGTTAAAAGTATTAGAACATAAAAAATAAAAACTTGATATAGCTATAATTGCATTGACCCACGGAATAAAAGTATAAGGCCTCTTTCAGACGGGCGTTGCGGGTGCACTCCGTCTAACAGTGCGGGTGCGTTGCGGGAATCGCCGCGATTTTTCCCTGCGAGTGCAAAGCGCTGTCATGCGTTTTGCACGCGCGGGAGAAAAATCGGCACTTTTGGTACCCAGACCCGAACCTGCACTTCTTCACAGAAGTGCATGTTTGGGTCAGAAATTGTCCCGCTGGTATTATTTCACATTATAACATAGTTATAATGTAAAATAATACCCTTGGCCATCTCCCTAATGTTTAAACAGGTGCAGAATGGGTTAAAATAATAAACTAATAATTACTTACCTGTTCCATTTGATCGCGAAGCCCGGCCTCCTCTCCGTAAGCTTGAAAGATGTAAAGGACCTGTGATGATGTCACAGCATCACATGGCCCAATCACATGCTCCATCACTATGGTGATGGAGCATGTGATTGGTCCATGTGACCATGTGACATCATCCAAGGTCCTTAACCACTATCCACAGCCTGAGGATAGTGTTTAAGGACCTTGGATGATGTCACATGGTCACATGGACCAATCACATGTTCCATCACCATAGTGATGGAGCATGTGATTGGGCCATGTGATGTGACGTCATCACAGGTCCTTTAGATCATAGATGCTGCAGGGAAAGAGAGGACAGATCGCGACTCACGCGATCAAGTGGCTAAGGTAAGTTAACTTTTATTATTTTTAACCCCTTCCTCATCATTTAACAATGCATTCTTTATTAAGAATGCTATTATTTCCCCTTATAACCATGTTATAAGGGAAATAATAGAGATCGGGTCCCGTTGCTAAGCAACAATGCGGGAAAATCGCAACGCATCCGCACTTGGTTGCGGATGCTTGCGATTTTCCCGCATCCCCATTCACTTCTATGGGGCCTGCGTTGCGTGAAAAACGCAGAATATAGAACATGCTGCGATTTTCACGCAACGCAGAAGTGATGCGTGAAAATCACCGCTCATGTGCACAGCCCCATAGAAATGAATGGGTCCGGATTCAGTGCGGGTGCAATGCGTCCTCCTCATGCATTGCACCCGCGCGGAAAACTCGCCCGTGTGAAAGGGGCCTAATAGTTTTTCCTTCTCAGTGAAAGCTGTGAAATTGTGACCATTAAAACATTGGCACAATTGCATTCTACCGCATTAATGATTTTCCCAGCTTCCCAACACATTGTATGGAATATAATCAAATATTTTTTATATAAATGGTGCCATTAGAAAGCACAAGTTTTCCAGCAAAGGAACCAAGCCCTCATATAGCTTTATGAATGAAAAATAAAAGTTATGGCTTTGGAAAGGCAGGAATTTAAAAATGAAACTGCAAAAGTAGAAAATGTCTTTGTCTGGATAGGGTTAAAGAGAGACATGCAGAGCCAAAATTCAATGAAAGATATCACCTTTAGGCTGCATTCACACGAGCGTGATTTCCGCGCGGGTTCAATGCGTGATGTGAACGCATTGCACCCGCACTGAATCCTGACCCATTCATTTCTATGGGGCTGTGTACATGAGCGTTTTTTTTCACGCATCACTTCTGCAACGCGTGTAAATCGCAGCATGCTCTATCTTATGCGTTATAAACGCATCCGCAGCCCCATAGAAATGAATGGGGCTGCGTTAATAACGCATAGAATCCGCAAGCAAGTGCGGGTGCGTTGCGTTTTTCACTGATGGTTGCTAGGAGATGTTGTTTGTAAAGCTTCAGTTTTTTATCACGCGCGTGAAAAACGCATCAAAACGCATTGCATCCGCGCGGAAAAAACTGAACAACTGAACGCAATCGCAGGCAAAACTGAATGGCTTTGCCTGTGAAAACGCTCAGTTTTCACTGAACGCATCCGCAACGCATCCGGACCTAATCCGGACACGCTCGTGTGAACCCAGCCTTAGGGTCCATTGACACGTCCGTAAGTGTTTTGCGGATCTGCAAATTGCGGATCTACAAAACACGGACACCGGCAATGTGCGATCCGCAATTTGTAGACCGCACATAGCCAGCACTATAATAAGGCCCCATTCACACGTCCGCAATTTTGTCCGCATCTATTCCGCAATTCTGCAGAATGGATGCGGACCCATTCATTGTGAATGGGGCCAGACGTGATGAGGAGAGCACACTATGTGTCCTATTCTTGTCCGCAACCTGCGGACAAGAATAGGCATCTATATGGGGAGTGCCAACATGGTGTGTTGCGGATCCACAACACACTACGGACGTTTGAATGGGGCCTAATAGAAAATGCCTTTTCTTGTCTTCAATTGCGGACAAGAATAGGATATGTTCTATTTTTTTCAGGAACAGAATTGCAGATCCTTAAAAATCGGATCCAGAAAATAGGGATGCGGATCCTGAACAAAATGGATGCGGATCCCGAAAATGCGGATTTGCATCCTTTTCAGCCCCATTGAAAGTGAATGGGTCCGCAAATTGCGGAACGGATGCGGACCCAAATTACGGACGTGTGAATGGACCCTTATTTAGTAGAAACACAAAAATATAAAATACCACCAAATTAAAAATGAATTCATACAGAGAATGATTGATACAGATGCGATCCTTGGTATAGGAATGTATAGATACAATATTAGTAGTACTGTATAGTGTTGGGCGTGAATATTCGAATCGCGAATTTTAATCGCAAATATTGCCACTTCGAGATTTCGCTGAGATTTAGAATATTGTGTTATATATTCGTATTAACAAATATTCTACATTTTTTACCCTCTGAACCCTATGATCCCTCCCTGCTTCTTGCTTGTGGGCCAATGAGAAGGCTGCAATGTCTTTGTCTGAGCTTAGCAACATTCCTAGCAACAATAGGAAAGTTGCCTACCCCTTTACTATAGAACAACCTCCCCAGCAGCCATTTTCTGCAGGTTTTTTTTTTCAGTTCTGACAGAGAAAGCAGTAGCATTGCTGTGCTCTGTGCTTTGCTGTGTCATTACATTAGATAGTTAGTTAGTTAGCATATATATATAATACAGATAGTCAGTGTAGGTTAGATAGTGATATAGTGTAGCGTGTATAGTGTATAGTGCAGGGTGTTAGGTAGTGTGATAGGTTCTGCTGTCCATACATACTTGCTACATACATAGAGATGTGATGTCACAAGTTCACAACAATACTTAGTGCACCAATCAATAATATGTAGTCAGACCTGCTAAAATGTGAAGTTGCACGTGTTGAGCAAAAATACGTGCATCACTAATTGACAATTTGCATAATCGGTAATACTGTATATCGAAGTACTCTATCTGCATATAAAGCTATTGAAATGTTCTGCCATGCCAACCATTTTCTCCAGTCTCAGGAAACTTCTAGTAGCTTGAAAAATATAGCAATAGCGCGCATATTACATTGCCGATTTTCGCAATCAAGAAAATAATCACGAATTCTAGAATTTATGACAAATATTCGCCTAAATATTAGCGAAATATTGCAAATTCGAATATTGCCCCTGCCGCTGATCACTAGTACTGTACATATCGAAAAGTCAATAACAGAGTATATGAACAAATTTTAAAAAATGGATGAAACATATGTTGGGAGCGATGGGTCATTTCTGGTGTATGTATAGACATTTTCATTTTATTGTAGCACTGCGGTTTATTGGTATACTGTACCTTTACACTTTTCCAGTTCAGTTGTCTATTTGCTATAGTTACATGGGGGATATGATATGAAGATTTTTTTTATCTCGGTGTAATGACTGTATGCACTCTAGCATCATTTTTTGTATCTGTTCATCTATCTGGTTATTGACACTACAGATGGGAACTTGGGTGTAGGAAGTTTATAAAAATACTGTGAGGAGCTCGTCTTGTATTGCTGTGCAGAGTCAGTCTGGAAGGGTTGCTTTGCCGACCAGACAAGCCTCAGCTGCTGGACCTGTCAGTATGACTGGAAACCAAGCCAATCAGGGTTCATTCTTTGTGTCTAATCATAGAAATAAGCAGCATATTTAAATCATTTGGTCCCAATCATCAGTACCTGGTATTTTGTTTTTCTAGGTGTGGGCAACCTGCGACACTCTAGCTGTTGTGATACTACAACTTCCAGCATGCATACTTGCTCTGCACTTCTCAGAACTCTAATAGAAAAAAAAGAAGCATGCTGAGAATCAGAACAGCTGGAGTGCCGCAGGTTGATCACCTCTGGAACTTCCCCGTAGCTCCACCACCGCCCCATTATAGTCAATAGGGACGGAGCGGCAGCATGGCAGTGCACGAGTACTTGCGGCATGGTGGATCCAGCAATAGCTATGCCGCTATAGTGAAAGTACCCTCATCTTTCGTGTTCATGAAAAACTGAAGAGTAACAATAAGCACCTCCTAGCCTTGACTTGCATGAATCAGTCCAGTGTAAAAAATGGATGAAGATATGCTGCAATTTCTCCTTAATAGGCTGAACAACAGTGAAAAACAATGCTTATGTGCATATATCCATTGAAATTAAAGGACCACTGTAAAGTCTTAATGGAAAAGTAGACTGCATCTTGACAAATACCTCACCTGTGTGAAATTAGACTTAGTTTAACTAGGCAATTTCCACTCAACAGGCTCTGACTTGTTCCATATCGCTTGTGTGAATAAGCCCTTAATGCATTTTTTGAAGGTTAGTGACAGCATGTTCTAGGTGTCATGTTTTCAAGTGTTTTCCTATAGGCTTCTCTATAGGACCAGAAAAACAAATTTAAAAAAATGTACAGTATGTATTTAACCAAGGCCATAAAAAACTGTTATTAAAAACATGAAGTTCATAGCTTTTTAAGACCCATAAAAAAACCACAAAAAAACATTTGTGATTTATGAGCAAAGCCTTAAGTGCATTCATGCAGCTTTTCCATTTCACTATAATTTCCTATAAATGTAAGATAGGCACTATACTTTTATGTAATTTTAAAGTAATTGTACTGCAGAAAAGTACCACTAATATTCTATCAGGAATGCTTTTACTGGCCTACTTCCTCTCTCTATTAGGAAATCATATAAAAGTACACTATAAATAACTCAAGATATATTATAATTGACAGTTTTATGTCAGAAAGTAAAATGGGGATAGATGATATTTAAGGATTTAGGAAGGCTTATTTTGGAAAACATAATTTTGACTAAAAAAACTGTAAACAGGAAAAAATAATACTCAGTGGCCACTTTATAAGCTGCCAATTTCTAGAGCTACTGTAGATAGAACACCTTCTTGTAATCAGAAGAGCATGCATTCTTCATGACATTAAGTCAATAAGGTGTGGGAACTGTTAGAGGTTCTAGTCTACGGTATCTTGATATGATAATATACAGTTTCAGAGTTGTCTTATTTGGGGAACATTACCCTGCCATGGAACCAGCATAGGTCTGCAGCAGCCTTACAATCTCCATGCAGTGGTCTCTAGTTTTATTCAGACTCTATGTGTACTGCTAAACTTTCCACTAGTGATGTTCCTGTTACTACAGTTACATATATTATTAAGGTTTAAGGTCTATGGGACTGTAGCCAACCTCCCTGGACAAGACTGCAAGAGGAAATTTGATGACAAATTGAAGAGATGGATAATACAAATGGTAACCAAAGAGCCTAGAACAATTTCCAAAGAGATTAGAGGTGAACTCCAAGGTCAAAGTACATTAGTGTCAGATCGCACCTTTCGGAGGAGGAAACATAGTAACATAGTTTATAAGGCAGAAAAAAAGAGATCTGTCCATCCAGTCCGCCCTTTTTTTTCCTGCAAGTTGATCCATAGGAAGGCAAAAAAAAAAACTGTGACGTAGAAGCCAATTTTCCCCACTTAAGGGGAAAAAAATTCCTTCCTGACTCCAATCAGAATAACTCCCTGGATCAACGACCCATCTCTAGTCGCTATAACCTGTAATATTATTACACTCCAGAAATACATCCAGGCCCCTCTTGAACTCTTTTAGTGAACTCACCATCACCACCTCCTCAGGCAGAGAGTAGTTCCATAGTATCACTGCTCTAACCGTAAAGAATCATCTCTGTTTGTGTACAAACCTTCTTTCCTCCAGATGCAGAGGATGTCCCCTTGTCACAGTCACAGTCCTGGGGATAAATAGATGATGGGAGAGATCTCTGTACTGACCCCTAAGATATTTATACATAGTTAGATCTCCCCTCAGTTGTCTTTTTTCTAAAGTGAATAACCCTAATTTTGATAACCTTTCAGGGTACTGTAGTCCCCCCATTCCAGTTATTACTATAGTTGCCCTCCTCTGAACCCTCTCCAGATCTGCTATGTCTGCCTTGTTCACAGGAGACCAGAACTGTACACAGTACTCCATGTGTGGTCTGACTAGTGATTTGCAAAGTGGTAGGACTATATTCTCATCACGGGCATCTATGCCCCTTTTGATGCAACCCATTATCTTATTGGACTTGGAAACAGCTGCCTGACACTGGTTTCTATAGCTTAGTTTGCTATTCACTAACATTCTTAGGTCCTTTTCCATGTCAGTGTTAGAGCTCATGCACATGACTGTTGTTTTGTGGTCCGTTTTTCAGGGATCCGTTGTTCTGCATCTGAGTTTTTATTTCTCTGATTTAAGTCCTCTTCCGTTCCGTTATTCCATACAACATATCCACATTGTTTCCATATGCGATCCCTTTTTTGCAGTTTGGAAACAGAAACAGTAACTTATTAATCACCAAACACATGAGCAATATGGGCTGGGCATTGCATTTCTACAGTATGGATCTACAAAATATGGATGACATACGGATGTGTTCCGTGTGTATTCCGTATTTTTTGCGGACCCATTGACTTGAATGTGGCCTCAGACCGTGATTTGGGGACAATAATAGGACATGCACTACTTTTTTGCGGAACGGCCATGCGGACAAACGGAAGCTGAATGAGCACGGAGTAACTTTCGTATTTTCTACAGCCCCATTGACGTGAATGGTTCCACATACAGGCTACACAACAAATGGAATGAAAGCGTAAAGAAAATATGGTCTTGTGCATGAGCCCTTACCCAGTGTTTTACCATTTAGAATGTACGGGTGACTTGCATTATTCTTTCCCATGTGTATAACCTTACATTGGTCAGTAGTAAACCTCATCTGCCCATTATCTGACCAAGCTCCAATCTATCCAGATCCCTCTGTAGCAGTATATTGTCCTCTTCCGTGTTAATTACTTTACACAGTTTAGTGTCATCTGCAAAAATGTATGTTTTACTGTGCAAGCCTTCTACAAGATCATTAATAAATATATTGAAGAGAATGGGGCCCAATACTGACCCCTGAGGTACTCCATTAGTGACAGTGACCCAATCTGAGTGTGTACCATTCATTACCACCATTAACCACTCTCTGTTTTCTATCACTGAGCCAGTTATTTACCCACATACAGACATTTTCTCCCAGTCCAAGCATTCTCATTTTATATACTAACCTTTCTTGTAGTACAAGTAGGGTGTTTCATTTTTCCAAAGATGTGATTTTCATATAACTTTGGCCTCATGCACACAACCGTATGCGTTTTGCAGTCAGCAAAGAGCGGATCTGCAAAACACGGAAGCTGCTCCGCATTCCGTTCCACAATTTGCGGAACAGAAAGCAGCCTATTGTAGAAATGTCTATTCTTGTCTGCAAAATAATAGGACATGCTCTATTTTTTTTCTGGGGCCACGGAACGGAGCAACGGATGCGGACAGCACATGGAGTGCTGTCCGCATCTTTTGCGGCCCCATTGAAGAGAATGGGTCCGCGCCTGAGCCGCAAAATATGCGGCTCAGACGTGGACCAAAACAACGGTCGTGTGCATGAGGCCTTTGCTTACGCCCCGAGTCTCAGTGATTTAAAAGATGTATATGCCAAATTTCAAGAATATTGGATAATATTTAGGGGTTGCACACATTGATCACTTTTATTACAACTCTCACTCCTGTACCTAGGAGGTTGGTCTAAAAACAACTTCAGTTTCAGGATCCCAGGTGCTCTGCATCAAGCAAGGTGGATGGCAAAGGCAATATATGCACTTAAAATTGTCCTCTTCACTAAACAGTTGAATATTCCTCAACGAGAATTGAAAGGAATGAAACAGGTTGCACATTTTGTAAGCTTCATATATGTTCGCTTATGGCACGAGGCAATTATAAGTCGATGGACTCCAAAGAATGATTTGGATATGCTACAGCTTCTGAGCACTTACACTGATGCAGACGTTAAAAAAAAAGTTCTCTCACAGTTGCTAAGAGAACCTTTAGTATCTGTCTGAAACAAACATAGGATTGGCTTTTTTGGTTGAACGTATTAGTCAGGCTGTTAGGGAAAATATGACTAAAAGTTTAGAATCAAAACTTGCAAAGAAAAAGGAAATGAAACAATTAGGCCTTATTCACACATCCGTTGTGTTTTGCGGATCCACGGAGCCGCGGATCCACAAAACACGGACACACCGGCAATGTGCATTCCGCATTTTTGCGGACCGCACATTGCCCGAACTCCATAGAAAATGCCTCTTCTTGTCCGCAATTGCGGACAAGAATAGGACATGCTCTATTTTTTTTGCGGAGCCGCGGATCGGAAAATCGGCGGCGCGCTCCGCAAAATCGGATGCGGAGAGCACATTGTGTGCTCTCCGCATCGTTCCTGGCCCCATTCACAGTCAATGGGTCCGCATGTATTCCGCAAAATTGCGGAATACATGCGGACTACATTGTGGATGTGTGAATAGGTCCTTAGAGGGTAAAAAGCTATTTTTTGAAGAAAAATACCTGAGCCATTTTGTTACTAATAAAACAAAGACGTTCTTTGAATTGTTTGGGATCCATGACGTGACAGAATACTGCAGTGATTATCTAAGAAGCCATGTGAACACTCTTAAGGTGGTTAATGATACGGCAGAAAGAGAAATTACTCAGATAATAAAGTTTAACGAATCGGTCAGGGACGAACAACAAAAACAATTCTTGTTGAGGTTAGTCGAGCATCACAGAAAAGTCGTCACCAAGATAACAAAAGAAGGCATAAGTTTGTGATTTCTAGTTTTCCCAATAATAGTAATTAACATTGAAAAATCATTTTTTTTTGCCTACTTTTACAAAACTGATAAAAGTGTGCAAACTCTAAATATTATGCAATCTTCTTGAAATTTGTCATATATATCTTTTACATCACTGAGACTTGGGGAGTAAGCAAAGTCTGCAAAAATCTAACATTTTATTTTTTTTCCATTACAAAATGAAACACCCTACGATACAGTGTCAAATGCTTTTAAGAAGTCCAGATATAAGACATCCATTGATTAGACGCTGTCAAGTCTAGAACTTACCTCCTCATAGAAACTGATTGTTAGTTTGACAGGACCAATCCCTCATGAAGCCATGCTGATATGGCGTTATTTGCTTATTTTCATTGAGGTGCTCCAAGATAGCATCTCTTCAAACAGTTTACCCACGACAGATGTTAAACTGTGAACCCGCTGTTGAAAACTAATCATAAAAGTAAGACTGCATATTGAGCCACAAAGCTTCTGAGAGAATGGCTTTTGTACAATTGAGACAAAACTGTTGCAAGTCACATCAGTTCAGTGTTCACAGACACAAAAATAAAGCCTACAAAGAAAAGAACATACTGTGGAACAAGGATAAGGCTCAGTTATGTTCTGGGGCTGCTTTGCTGCATCTGTGTCTTGAATCTGTTCTATCCAGCTCTAGAAATTGGCAGCTTATAAAGTGGCCACTCAGTAGAATTATGTCATTTCTCTTTACCATGGTATGTATAATTTTTCCAAGAAAACATGTATTTACTGTTTTTAGGTTAAAATCTATGTTTTCCAAAATAAGCCTTCCTTACATATCATCTATCCCCGTTTTACTTTCTAACATAAAACTGACAATTATAATATATCTTGAGTTATTTATAGTGAACTTTTATATGATTTCCAAATAGAGAGAGGAAATAGGCCAGTAAAAGCGTTTCTGATAGAATAAGAAGTGCATTCATGTAGCTTTTTCATTTCACTATCATTTCCTACAAATGTAAGACAGGCACTATACTTTTATGTAATTTTAGAGTAATTGTACTGCAGAAAAGTACCACTAATATTCTATATTCATTGCAGTAAGAAATATGTATGTTTGACGATTTGATTGTAATAAAGGCGTTTTTATATAAAAAGAAAAACAGGAACATTAAGCTGCTTGGAGATGGTCTTATATCCTTTACCTTTAACATGTTTGTCTATAATTATCTTTCTAATCTCCTGAGACAACTCTCTCCATAACTTTCTTTGGGTGATGTTCAGTATCGTACACACCATGATACCAAACAGCAGAGTGACTACTTTTCACCCGAGCGAGTTTTCCGCACGGGTGCAAGCATGATGTGAATGCATAGCACCTGCACTGAATCCTGACCCATTCATTTCAATGGGTCTGTGTACATGAGCATTTTTTTTTTCACGCATTAGTTCTGCGTTGCGTGAAAATCGCAGCATGTTCTATATTCTGCGTTTTTCACGCAGCTCTGGCTGCATAAAGTGAATAGGACTGTGTGAAAAACGCATTGCATCCGCAAGCGATGCGTTTTTCACTGATGGTTGCTAGGGGATGCTGTTTGTAAACCTTCTGATTTTTTTTCGCATGAAAAACGCATCAAAACGCATTGCACCCGCGCGATAAAAACTGAACAACTGAATGTAATTGCTGGCAAAACTGAATGTCATCCACAACGCATCCGGACCTAATCCGGACACTCTCGTGTGAAAGAGGCCTTAAATAGACAGAATGACTGATTGCAAGTTTGAAGACACCTGTGATGCAGGACGCATCTTAGGCCTCATGCACACGAACGTAATTTGGATTCACTTCAATGGGGCCACAAAAGATGCGGACAGCTCTCTGTGTGCTGTCCGCATCCTTTGCTCTGTTCAATGGCCCGCAAAAAAAATAGAGCATGTCCTATTCTTCTCCGTTTTGCAGACAAGAATAGGCATTTCTACAATGGGCCGCGTTTCGTTCCGTAAATTGCGTGAGGCCTTAGCTTAACATTTACCTATGGTCAAATTATTTTCAATCTTTTCTACAGGAACCATCATTTTTGTCCAGGCCAGTTTCATTATTTTTTTTTTTTTTAATTATTCAATCGAACCAGACTTCAGAAGCAATGTCTGATTTTCGTTAGTTGAATTTCAGTAAATTGTTATTTATTATTACTTTTGTCAGTTTCAAGTTAGTTCAGTGACCATTGTGGGTTTTTCTTTCTTTAATGGAAAGGTACAAAAATGTTGTTCACATGTGTATATAAAAGTCCACAAGGTATCATAAAGTAACAATTTACATTTACATTACATAGTTTGGTCTAGGCTAGTGATGGGCAACGTGCGGCTCTCCAGCTGTTGCTAAACTACAACTACCACCATGCCCTGCAGTAGGCTGATAGCTATAGACAGGCTTTGCATGCTGGGAGTTGTAGTTCTGCAACAGCTGGAGAGCCGCACGTTGCCCATCACTGGTCTAGGAACATAAAACAGTAGTACCTAAATATCAAAATCAGGCCAGATAGTATAGAGGACAAAGTAATATATTCTAAATATTCACATGGGGAAGCAAATGCACCAAACTAGCAACTACAAACAATAAATTCGCTATACAGACCAATATAGCAGGGACATCCCACCCCTGTGTTTCGTTGTGGCTTCTTCTAAGGGCACTAACACTGATTCTAAGTTTGAAGTCACAACAGTTCTTCCCAATAATGCTGTTTCATCTTAACATGAATGAACGTCTTGGCCATGTCGCCATGCATTTACACATTGATCTGATGTAACATAATGGGCTTGGTAGATATTTATGTTCGTACTGTATGCATTTAATTCAGAAACAGATAATAGACAAAGACTTTATTTTCTATTGCAGTATATTTGTGAAAGACACTTCCAGAAAGTTCTGAACCGTAGCTTATTCACGGGTTTACGATCTATCACTCATTTTGGAAGGCCGCAGTTTGAGCCGTTTCTCACCTCTCTGCAGGAAATTTACCCCGAGGTGAGTGATTTAGTGTGTAAATAAGTTTGGATGGAAAACAAATGGATCTACCGTATTTTTCGCTTTAAAAGACGCACTTTTATTCCCCCAAAAGTGTGTGTGTGTGGGGGGGGGGGGCATGGCAGCGTGTCTTATAAAGCAAATGCTACCATTTTTACTCTGATGACGCTTATACATCCCTGGCCGCTATGCTGCACAGCGCAGCCTGCAATGTATCAGCATTCAGCAGGGAGGGAGGAGGGGCTGGAGGCTGGCATGTGGTGCTGGAATCACGGCGGGGCCCGGTGGCCGGTGGAGTCACTGTACTCTATTACAAAGGGCTCACAGCAGTCTTTATATGTAAAGTGTAGTCATGAGAGCTTTGTTAAATCGCAATCCTCTGTAGTACTCACTATCAAACTACCATCAGTACACTATCAGTAGCGCAATCCTCTATAGTACTCACTATCAAACTACCATAGCAGGCAGCGTAACGTCACTCACTCCGTCACGCGCCTGCTCCTCCTACTTTATTAATGAAGCAGGCGGAGCAGGCGCTTGACGGAGT
Source organism: Bufotes viridis (assembly GCA_033119425.1). NCBI lineage: Eukaryota > Metazoa > Chordata > Amphibia > Anura > Bufonidae > Bufotes > Bufotes viridis. Next base: position 145,186,374 of record CM065590.1, on the reverse strand, counting down.
GAGTCACGTTATGCTGCGGGCCAGCCTGCCTGCTATGGTAGTTTGATAGTGAATACTACAGAGGATTGCACTACTGATAGTGTACTGATGGTAGTTTGATAGTGAGTACTACAGAGGATTGTGATTTAAGAAAGCTCCTATGATTACACTTTACATATAAATACTGCTGTGAGCGGGGCCCGGTGTAATAGAGTACAGTGACTGCACCGGGCCCCGCCGCGATTCTAACACCAGTTGCCGGCCTACAACCCCCTGTATTGGGGGTCACTATTTACACAAATACACTGCTATGGGGGGGAGCTGTGGATGACACATATATAGCAAGATGCTATATATGTGTCATCCACAGATCACCCCCATAACAGTGTCATCCACAGATCCCCCCCATAACAGTGTCATCCACAGATCTCCCCATAACAGTGTCATCCATAGATCCCTCCCATAACAGTGTCATCCACAGATCCCCCCATAACAGTGTCATCCACAGATCTCCCCATAACAGTGTCATCCACAGATAACCCCATAACAGTGTCATCCACAGATGCCCCTATAACAGTGCATTAAGCACAGATGCCCCATTACAGTGCGTCATCCACAGATCCCCATAACAGTGTCATCCACAGATCCCCCATAATAGTGCATCATCCACAGATGCACCATAACAGTGCATAATCCACAGGTGCCCCTATAACAGTGTTATAAACAGATCCCCCATAACACTGTCATCCAAAGATCCCCCATAACAGTGTCATCCACAGATCCCCCATAACAGTGTCATCCACAGATCCCCATAACAGTGTCATCCACAGATCCCCATAACAGTGTCATCCACAGATCCCCATAACAGTGTCATCCACAGATCCCCCATAACAGTGTCATCCACAGATGCCCCCATTACAGTGCGTCATCCACAGATGCCCCCATAACAGTGCGTCATCCACAGATGCCCCCATAACAATGTCGTCCACAGATCCCCCATAGCAGTGCCATCCACAGATCCCCATAACAGTGTCATCCACAGATCCCCCATAATAGTGCATCATCCACAGATCCTCCATAACAGTGCATTATCCACAGGTGCCCCCATAACAGTGTTATAAACAGATCCCCCATAACACTGTCATCCAAAGATTCCCCATAACAGTGTCATCCACAGATCCCCCATAACAGTGTCATCCACAGATCCCCCATAACAGTGTCATCCGCAGATGCCCCCATAACAGTGCGTCATCCACAGATGCCCTCATAACAGTGTCATCCACAGATCCCCATAACAGTGTCATCCACAGATTCTATAACAGTGCGTCATTCACAGATTCTATAACAGTGCGTCATCCACAAATGCCCCAATAACAGTGCGTCATCCACAGATGCCCCCATAACAGTGCGTCATCCACAAATCCCCATAACAGTGCGTCATCCACAGATCCCCTCCATAACAGTGTCATCCACAGATCCCCTCCATAACAGTGTCATCCACAGATCTCCCATAATAGTGTCATCCACAGACCACCATTAGTTCAAAACCCACCAAAAGCACACCTTTTGGTTAAAAATATTTTTTTTCTTATTTTCTTCCTTAAAAACCTAGGTGTGTCTTATCATCAGGTGTGTCTTATAAAGCGAAAAATACGGTAATTAATTTCTGTTTAGCATCTTCAGTGCAGTTAATACAGTTCTCTATTCAACATTGACACATTATAATAAGTGATATTAAAAACCATGCTAATATACCCCGAGTGCTAATTATTGGTTTGTCGTAATATCTCGTAATTTAATAAAATAAATTATGGCTGTAAAGGATTGCTGAGAAATAATTTTGCTACTGTGCTGATTAAAGGGCAACTAATAACTTTTCCATATACTTAACTGTTGTAATTAATTCATTGGTCTAATCTCTGAGCAGTGAACCAGCTGGAGTTATATTAATATGGGAATAAAGAAAACAAAAAAGCGTTGATAAAAAAAACAACAGCATACTGTATTTCAAATTGAAGATTGCCTTGAAGATGTCTTTTTGACTTTGATGTTATATTTGCTTGGATATGTCAAATAAGCGAGGGTTCAACTGATGTGAATGCCATGATCGCTACAAGAAAATTTCAGCAGACCTAAGAATGGGCTAATCCATTTACTCTCCTGACGACTCCACTAGGTTTTGTCCAGTAGGCACATAACTGGTCCATTATAGCCAATGGCCAACAATGTTATCATTTGGAAAAAGCAGAATCGAGCCAACAGGGAACAAAGTGAAACAGGGCATTTCCTAGCACTGCTGCCACTTAATTCAAGCAACCAGTGGGGGACACATTGTAGAAATATTCTACCTATCTTTATTCTGAGACAACCTTTTAACCTCTTAGTGTTTTGTGCCTTATTAACCAAGTGTTTTTTTGCATTATCGCCATCCAAGAGCAATCATTTTTTATTTTACTGTTGATGTTGCTGTATGAGGGCTTTTTTTGTGCAGGACCAGTTATAGCTTGTAATGCTGCTATTTTAGGGTACATATAACTTACTGATTAATTTTTATTAACTGTATCTGAGATGAGGATGGGAAAAAACAGCAATATCGCCACTGAGTTTTTGTCATAACTTTTGCTGTGTTCATTTTCCGGCATAAATAACACCTGACACCTTTATTCTCTGGGTCAGGGCAATTACAGAGATACCAAATACATATAGGTGGATACTTATGAGGACCGGCGATGTAGACGCCGGTCTTTGTCCCTCCTGTGCTGGTAGTTCATCCACCTAAGTTATGTAGGGGCACTGGCCTCTACATAACTAAGGCGGACTTTACACTTGTCTAAATCTATGCCAGCTCCCTTGCTGGCGTATAGTTAGACAATTTTCTATGCCTAAAACAGGCGTAGAAAATGATTAATGAGATGGACCTGCTGGCCCACCCTTTTCCATATAGAAAAAAATATATGAGTGGCGCTTTTAACCACTTCAGCCCCTCTAGCTTAAACACCCTTAATGACCAGGCCACTTTTTACAATTCCGCACTACACTACTTTCACCGTTTATTGCTCCGTCATACAACTTACCACCCAAATGTATTTTACCTCCTTTTCTTCTCACTAATAGAGCTTTCATTTGGTGGTATTTCATTGTTGCTGACATTTTTACTTTTTTTGCCATTAATACAAATTTAACGACATTTTTGCAAAAAAATGACATTTTTCACTTTCTGTTGTAAAATTTTTCAAAAAAAAACTACATTTCTATATAAATTTTTCTCTAAATTTATTGTTCTACATGTCTTTGATAAAAAAATCCAATAAGTGTATATTTATTGGTTTGGGTAAAAGTTATAGCGTTTACAAACTATGGTGCAAAAAGTGAATTTCGGCATTTTGAAGCAGCTCTGACTTTCTGAGCACCTGTCATGTTTCTTCAGGTGCTAGAATGTCAGGATAGTATAAATACCCCCAAATGACACCATTTTAGAAGAAGACACCCCAAAGTATTCACGGAGGGGCATGGTGAGTTCATGTATCATTTCATTTTTTCACAAGTTAGCGGAAAATGACACTTTCTGAGAAAAAAAAAAAAGTTTCAATTTCTGATAACTTCTGGCAAAAAGAAAAAAAATCTCAGACGGACTCACTATGCCCCTCAGTGAATACCTTGGGGTGTCTACTTTCCGAAATGGGGTCATTTGTGGGGTGTGTTTACTGTTCTGGCATTTTGGGCGGGGCTAAATTGTGAGCCGCCATGTAAAACCTAAAGGTACTCGAATCCACGGATCCGTGAATCCACGGATCCGCAAAACACATATGGACGTCTGAATGGAGCCTTACAAGGGGTGTGATCAATGACAGGGGGGTGATCAGGGGGTCTAGATGGGGTGATCAAGGGGTTAATAGGTGAGGGGGGGGTGGGTTAGTGTAGTGTTTGGTGCAACTTTACTGTGTTACCTGGTCCTCTGGTGGTTGATCCCAGCAAATGGGACCACCAGAGGACCAGGTAGCAGCTATATCAGACGCTGTTCACAAAACAGCGTCTGATATAGCTGTTTGATGCGATTTTATTCGCATCTACGGCCTGCCAGCGATGGATCATCGCTGGCAGGCTGTAGCCTAACTGCCTTGCCGCGCTTCTCTGTGAACGCGCGCGCGCGCATGCGCGCGCGTTCACAGGAAATCTCGGCTCTCACAAGATGACGCGCCGACGCGTCATCTCAGAGCTACAGGACCGCCCGCAAATATGCAAAGGGAGCGGGACCGCACAGCGCAGTGGCGTTATGCCGTGCGCCCGCAATTCAAATGGCAGTGCCATTTGAATTGCGGGCGCACGGCATAACGCTACTGCGCTAGCGGTCCCGCTCCTTTGCATATTTATCCCTGAGGATCCATGCCATTAAGGGCATGGTGAAACGCGTCGGATTTAAGTTATGCATTATGTTCTTTTAGACTTTGGAGGTGGTAGGGAACTCTGAGTATTAGGGTTGTGCAGCAAGGTCCTAGGTTCCTGCGGCTGGGGGTCGCCCTTTTCGGGGCGGGTGCTCCGCGACAGCCTGTTAGGGTCTCCACTTTACCCTTAAGCTAGCAATAAGGGCGAGATCCAGGGTCTATAAAGTTTTAGCGTTGAGTACCCGCGTCCTCATAGGATTTTAGGGTCCCCATGCCGCTATACCTGATCACATACCCTCACTCCCTCACCTCTAGGTAGTGCAATCTTGTTTTACACTGGCCACATTAGACTTTTATGATAGACTATTCCTTAAAGGTTACGTTTTAACTATATACTTTAAAAGGGCCACTCATATATTTTTTTCTATATTCAATCCCTGAGTGCTGAATAGACCAGGTAGTTTCACCTGTGCTTCATTGGTTCTTATTTACCCACCCTTTTCCACACCCATGTCATGCCCCCTTTTTTATACCTGGCATGAGCGGCCGAAAAGGGGAAAAAAACTCAGTTTGTGGGGCAAATAACCTTTGTGCCGCAATCTGCAACAGATATATACGCTAAAAAGTGGCGTATATCTGTTAGTAAATGATCCCCATAGTTTTTTATGTTTTACTACTTTTGCACAATAAAAACCTTTTTGTTAAAAAGAAAATGTTTTCGCATTGCTCAGAACTGTCTAAGGTTTTGATTTTTGCATTGGTATAATTTTGGGGTACATAACACTTTTTAATTACTTCTTATTCAGTTTTTTTGGCGGCAAAAAGAACAAAAAGCAGCAATTCTGGCATTGATTGTACAGGATGAATTACTTGATAATTGTGTAGTGCGGGTTGTTACGGACATGGCAATACCAAATATGTAGAGACTTTATTTTTGCTATTTTTTGTCCATTGAAAAGTATTTTTTTCCAGTGGAAAAAGGTGTATTTCTTTTTTGTACTTGATTTTTTTTCATTTTTTAACCATTTAATAGTCCCACAATGTATAATAGGTGATCATTTGCGTTCTTCTAAATACTTTGCACTGCTCATGCAGTCCAATATATTTTACTGTCGGTGCTATACTGACATCTATTAGCAGGCTGCACCATAACAGGCCCCGACCTGCGTGTACAGACACTGGCAATCGGCGATCTTATTCGTGAGGTGCGGATGGGAAAAAGAGTGAGTCTGCTGCCTCTGTAACCATTTACATGCTGCTGGCGCTATTGCCAATAGCATCTTAGGTGTTAAACGGCCTGTATCAGCTCTTATGCCAGTCCTGGCCATTAGAGTAGATCTTAAACAAGGCCTCTCACATATATACTAAATATTTCCCCCAATTTTTTTTTACTGATCAGCTTAGCTCCTCCTGCTCTATAATGTACTGACTATAAATAGTGAATGGTTCCTTTAACCCCTAGTGACCACTGTAAAACGGTGTAAGGGTGGTCACTAAGGGGTTAAAGTAACCTTTCACATTGAACATACCAGTGTATTTGTAGGCAGTACATTGTAGAGCAAGCGGAGCTAAGCTGATCGATGTTTAGTTCTGTGGGAAAATATTCAACTTTAAAGGAACCTGTCACCTAGAAAATGCTAAATATAACGCCAGCAGTACCTTGTGGCAGCCTGTAGCAAGATTATAAAGCTGTCTGTGTCTTTTCTGTGCAATGCAGAAAAAGTCTGAAAAAAGACTTTTATTTAACTGGCCACGCTAATGTAAATGATAGTCTTGAAGTCAATGGGGCAGCAGCATTTTCGCCTGAAGTCAAGCACGACCGCCCCCTTTCCCTCCCCTAGCATCTGATCAATAGGATTTCCTTCACTACTGGATTCTTGAATGTAGTCTTGCTCATGCCCTGTGTCCCTGCAATGTCGGCGTCTGCACAATGTTCTACTCTGCTGTGAGGTCGTTTTCAAAAGCCCATTGCTCAGGTACTCGCACACAAAGAGCCTGCTCATGCGCGAGGCTGCATTCCAAGTAACCGACAGTGAAGGAAGTGGACATCCTATCAAACGCTAAGGGGAGGGAAAGGGGGCGGGATGCGCTTGACTTCAGGCGAGAATGCCGTTCCCCCCTTGACTTCAAGACTATCGTTTACATAGTATGGCCAGTTGAATAAAAGTCTTTTTTCAGACTTTTGCTGCATTGCACAGAAAAGACACAGACACCTTTACAATCATGCTACAGGCTGCAATAAGGTACTGCTGGCGGTTTAATAGTGCATTTTCTAGATGACAGGTTCCCTTTAATGACAGGTTCTTATTATATATTGATTTAAATTTCTGCTTATTCTGGGCTTAAGAGTCCAGCAGGCGCTCTTACTCAGTGATGTGTATCTTTGTATGTACACTCATACAGGCAGAGCCGTCAATTATTTAGTAGGACCGCCCACTGTACTCCTAAGCCCAGTATGAGTAAAAATGTAAATGAATAAATGATATGCTGTGTATGGAAAATTGATATCAGATCTGCTCACATCCTTCTGCTCCATAACATGAGGCCTGCAGACTGGAGACCATGATCAATGTGACAGGTTCCCTTTAATGGTAGGAATTAATAGGTTCAAAGTTCCTGCCTTAAATACTTTATGTAAGTGGTGCTCATTTGCCCTCATGTTCATTTATGAGGCCTTAACCAGACGTAGTCACTGTGAGTAGCAGCGGAGAACAGATCAGGCTGGAAGTGTGAAGCTTGTGTACCGGGAAGCAATATGTTTTCACTGTTAGGCCTCATGAACATGACCGTATGTGTTTTGTGTTACATGCCACCACTTTTTTTAAAAATCCCTGTAGAAATGTCCTATCCTTGTCCACAAAATGGAGAAGAATAGGACAGGTTCTATCTTTTTTGCGGGCCGACGGAACAGACATATAGATGTGGACAGCACACTGCCGAACAGTACACGGTGTGCTGTCTGTTTTGCAGTCCCTTGGAAATAAATGGGTCCAGATCAGATCCACAAAAAATGTGGATTAGATGTGGACCAAAAATATGGTCATCTGCATGGGGCCTTATGGGAATCATATGATTTTTCCTTTTAAGGGAAAACATGTTGCTGTCACTGTAACTCAAAAAATTACCAGTCTCCCTTTCACTATCTTTCAAATTTGGGAAGTTTGTATGTGTATATGTGTTTCCCAGGCTTGATTCATCCTAACACCTCCTTTTTTCCTCTGCCCGGATCCAGTCTGATCTCAAGTTTAGAGAAAAATGGAAACAGACCACAAGTATAGCTTAACATACATACAGCCTTACATACTGTGCTCTGATGGGGCAATGGGTTGCATTTAAAACCACCATATTGTTCTAGGTTTATTCCACAGCTAATTAAAAAAAAAAAATCACCACCAGTATTAATTATCATCATCATCATCATCATCACATCAACAATAAAATAATTATTTGTGCTTTCTTTTTAAGGTTAAAAAAGTTGGAGTTTTCAGTTGTGGTCCTCCAGGAATGACAAAAAATGTGGAGAAAGCTTGCCAGATCCTCAACAAGAGGGACCAGACCCAATTTACTCATCATTTTGAAAACTTCTAGAGTGAATTACAGTTGTAAACTTGTTTAGTGAATAAATATTAGTATGGTATGTTACATTAGTCTGTGATTTCATTGCTATTTTTGGCTAAGTATATGGGTAAGACTACTTTCACAGGTTTCCGTTTTGTCCACATTCATTGTCAATGGTGACAAAACTGAACTGAACAGAATGGAATGCACCAGAATGCATTCCGTTCCATTTGGTTGTGTTACCATACCGGACAGAAAACGGCAGCTTGCATGGAATGCAGGGCAAAACGTCATGACACACAATGCAATTCAATGGTACTGGATCCATTTTCTCGGACACAATAGAAAATGGGTCTGGCACCCATTGACTTACAATGGTTTTAATGCTGGATCTGTCTTGGCTACGTTAAAGATAATTCAATCGGATCCTTTTATAACAGATGCAGTCAGTTGTATTATCAGTAATGGAAGCGTTTTTGCTGATCCCTGCTGGGAAAGTAGTGTGAAAGTAGCCTACACGTGACAAGCTGTGTTAAAGTAAGTAGGAATCCATTATAATTTTGTCACCAAAAGTCCACATATAGTTTAAGGGCCCTAAATGGACTCACTATGGTAGACTGAACATTAAGGCTTATTGCACACGACTGTATGGTTTTGCGGTCCGTTTTTTACAGATCTGTTGTTCCGTTTTTGTGATCCGTTGTGTTTCCGTTTCCGTACTGTTTTTCCGTATGGCATATACAGTATACAGTAATTACATTGAAAAAATTGGGCTGGGCTTAAAATTTTCAATAGATGGTTCCGCAAAAACGGAACGGATATGGAAGACATACGGATGCATTTCTGTATGCTTTCCGTTTTTTTGGCGGACCCATTGACTTGAATGGAGCCACGGACCGTGATTTGCGGGCAATAATAGGACATGTTCTATCTTTGCACGGAACGGAAAAACGGAAATACGGAATGCACACGGAAGCAATTCCGTTTTTTTTAAAATAAATGGTTCTGTATACGGACTGTATACGGAACACAACAAAACGGCCCGCACACCCACAAAAAAAACGTTTGTGTGCATGAGGCCTAATGCAGTATATTAAGGAGGGCCTTTAACTTCTCCTGACATTTCTGTTTTAGTAACTACTTGCATTCTCCGTGTAATAACCAGGGGCGTTGCTAGGGTCTCAAAAGATCCGGGGCCCAAGCCCCAATGAATATGGCCCAGTTCTCTAAATCGACCCTCCCCCCACACTTTCCTGTACTTGCAATACAGCAGCACATACCTGTCACATCCAGTGCCTCCAGGTGACGTCTCCTCTTATGTAGATCTTCTCTGTCATCATCCTCCATTTGGTCCGTACAACTTCTTTCAGCCACACCTCGTCTCTGCAGAGTGTGACACACAGACATCTTAGCTTCCTCACATTTCTATCATCATCTCCCAACCTGGAGTCCCCACAGTGTTATCCTGCTGCTCGCTGTGCTCCCTAATACCCCAAATACTATCCTGAAGAAATAATAGTGCTCCCCAAGAGTGTCTCCATTAGTAGAAGAGCCCTCCAGCATTAATAATGCCCTCAGAGAGCCCCCATATGATCTAACTTATTTCTACTAAGAGCACTAAGTCCCTCTTAGAGAGCCCCCAGTAGTAATAAGAACGCCTATAATGTCCTCTGGATTTATAATACCCCTACAGTTCCCCCAGTATTTATAATGCCCACTGCAGTGCCCCTGTAGTTATATTCCTCCCTCACCATACAGTCCCATGTAAATGACATCACATAATCTCCCCTGCCCCCTCCACAATACAGTACCATGTAAATAACATCACTCCCCTCCCTTCAGCCCATTCAATACATAGTCCCAAGTAAATAACACTATTTCCCTCCCTCTGCTATAGAGTCCCATGTAAATAACACTATTTCCCTCCCTCTGCTATAGAGTCCCATGTAAATAACATCACACCATCTCTCCAGCCACCTCCAGTATACAGTTCCATGTAAGTAACATCCCTCTCTATCTACAGCCCCTTCCAAAATACAGTCCCATGTAAATAACATCAACTCCTTCCCAACCGCCTTACATTACAGTCCCATGTAACTAATATAACTCCCTCCCCAGCCACCTCCAACTTGCAATCCCATGTAAACATCCCCCCTCAAAATTCAGCCCCATGTAAATAACATCACTCCCTCCCCCAGCCGCCTTCAACATACAGTCCTATATAAATAACATCACTCCATCCCACAGCCGCCATCAACATACAGTCCCATGTAAATAACATCACTGCCTCTCCCAACCCGCTCCGACATACAGTGTCATGTCCCATGTTAATAACATCATCCCCTCCCACAGCCGCCATCGACATACAATCCCATGTAAATAACTTCACCCTGCCCCAGCCACCTCCAACATACAGTCCCATGTAAATAATATCACCCTCCCCAGCTGCCTCCAACATGCAATCCCCTGTAAACATCCCCCCCCCTCAACATACAGTCCCATGTAAATAACATGACCCACTCCCCAGCCACCTCCAACACACAGCTCCATGTAAATAACATCACTCCCTTCAGCCCTAACATACAGTCCCAGTTAAATAACTCCCAGCATTGCTCTGCCTCCCCTTTGCTTTCCTCTCCTCATGTACAGACATCACCACAGCTTCTTCCCCCAGGACTTCTCCTCTTCACTGCTGTCCCCCCCTGCACTGGTCACATGATGGTGACATCATCACAGGTCCTTCTCAACCACTGCCTGTTTTACTGGGCACATGTCACAGGTCCTTCAGATCTTCCAGTGCTTTTGATATAATTGTATTGCTGTCCTGGGGACAGCAATACAGTTGTATCTAGCAGGCAAGCAGGGCATTCGGGGCCTGGGACAAAACATCAGGGGCCAGGGCCCCAAAGTTTTTAACCTAGCAATGTCCCTGATAATAGCAATTCTGCAGCATATAATCTTTTGACTCTATGTGGTGCCAGTCTTCTGTTATTCCTACCAGAAGTTTATGAATGAATTGCCAGTATTCTGCATTGAAGGTCCATCTGGGTGTTACCAATAAGGGGCGTGCACAGCCTGACACCGGCAGCATTGGTTAGATGGTGTCAGACTATGCAAGTGCATGCCCCCAACTGGTAAAACCCAGAAGGACCTTTATAGCAGACTGCTGGCAATTCATTCATAAACATCTAGTAGGAATAATAGGAGAATGGCAAATGAAAACATGCGCTCAAATTGGTTTTACACAGGGAATGTAAGTAGTCACTAAAAAAATATCAGGAGAGGAGACAGGTCCTCTTAAGACATTGCCTTTACAGATCAAGCGCACAGAACATATAAAGGCGCTGTCAATGAAGTGGTGAGGGATGGGAGAGGCTTGAAATGAAGTTTGTGGGATCTTATTCCTAACAAATCTTTTGTCTGCGCAAAACATGGTATATTAATTAATGTTTACAATGATCAGACTATCACAGAAATGACATGAAATAAAGATTATAAATGTTTTATTATTATTATTAGTAGTAGTAGTAGTAGTAGTAGTAGTAGTAGTAGTAGTAGTAGTAGTAGTAGTAGTAGAATATGACTGGTCTTACAAACCACCCAGTGTCTTTACTGCTAGTTTACACTAGATGGCAGCAAAGTGTCAATAAAGGAAAGGTTGAAGAAGGAATCTCATCAGTGAACCTCATCTTATGCCAGCTCTAAATAATTTGGTTATATAAAGGTAATTTTTAAGTGAGTGAACAAAAGCAAACCTTAGAAAAATATTGCTGGATGCCAACAATGACCTGAGTGTTTTCACCGTCCATGGATACTATGGAAAAGTCACTACAAGCTTGAATACTACAGTGGGGCTATTAAAATAAGCCAATGTTACATTGTAAAAAGGGTTACTCTGGATCTTCAGCTGTTACGACTGCTTCATTGCGCTTATTAGTGAGGTGTCTGATGGTTACACACTTACCATAAACCAGTGATTGACTATTATAGGGAACTACAGTTCCAATCACAGTCACATTTATGAATGGGCTGCGGTGCTGGATAACCAATGAAGGGCCGCAGTGTCCCAGGGTCCATCTCAGCCCATTGTTCAGCTTCTCAACCGTTATATTATTAGTTCTGGCTGAGGTATGTCATTTAATGCTAATTTTGAGTGTGGTTATGTATATTTTGTCCTTTATTGGTGCATTTAAAATACTGTGGGGGTCATTTACTATGCTGAAATACCCCTAAATTAGGCATATTTCAGGTGCACAGTTAGTTGCGCCACTATCTGTGACTTTGCCCAGCTCACGCCAGTTCTAAAATTGTGGGCGTGGTGAAGCCGGGGAAGGGGATGGCCGGCAGGCCTGTCTCCTTCACCATTTTCCACACTTGTTTCAGGCGTAGTAAATATTCTAAATGTAAGACAGCCTGGAAGCCGTCTTACATTTAGAACTGGCGCTGAATGCGCCGAAGTTATGGAAATCTGCCCTTGTATGTTTATGCGCAATACCCTAAGGTTGTAACCTTATTTATTTCAGTGTTAAAAAATACTCCCCAGAACAACATACTGCCGATCATTAAGGTCATTTATATAGTAGATATATTTGGATAAAACAAAAAAATTTAGGTGAAGAGTCCTATACGTCTCAAGAAGTATTCTACAAAAAAATCTACTAAATAGTCTGCAAAAAAAGGAAATATGCAATAGGCAGTGAAAAAAACTGAACTTTCGGCCAGCTGCCGACTGTACTTTTTAATGCAATGTCTTTTAATATATTTTTCAGGAGAGATGTATCAACGGTCATATTCTAATTGAACGTATTCTAATTGAAAATTACATGGTGCAGATCCAATTCTGCCCACTAGGTGGCAATATTAATCTTTGCATCTGTACATTCAATACGGCAAGGATTGTTGATGTCTGCAAAAAAGAAAGAAAAAAAAAAGAAAGAAAAAACAAAAACAAACCAGTGCGGCAGTTTTAAAGAAGAAATTATGTTTTGTAGTGTGATATGCTTATTTTCCTCTTCGTCTGGTCCCTCACCACATGTACTAGATAAAGGACAATGCAGTGTAACACTAGGAGCATTTCCAGATTACCTAAATCTTATACACAGTGTTGGATATGACCCCTATCCCCTCCTGCTAATTGTATACAGCTATTTGTGAACAACTACTAGTCATTTACTTCATCAGAACCTATGCCACACTAATGAAGGGAATAGTGAACTGTGTTTGATTGATTACGGCATTTATTTTGCGTATATAGCGCTGACATATTCTGCAGCATTTTACAGACATTATCATCCCTTGATGTCCCCTGTTGAGCTCACAATCTTAAATCCCTATATGTATGTCTTTGGAGTATGGGAGGAAACCAGAGTATCTGGAGAACATACAAACTCTATTCACTTACATTACTGCCCCTGTCAGCATTTGTTTGCATAAGCTTTAAGGCTAGGGTTACACTACGACATGTATCATGCGACAATAAGTAGTGCAACACATAGGGCACTATGACACTCCAGGTCTACAAGATCCCAGGTGACTTCACCTGCACCATGCCAAATGTGGTCTACATGATTATATGTGGAGATTATATGTGGAGATATGTGGAAATTGAAGTTCTCTAAAATTCGATTTGGCTGATTTGCTGAATTTAAAAAAAAAATTGTGCTTCGTTTGTGACTAATTACTTTGTCACAAAGCGCATTTCTTTGTAAATAGTGGTTGCAATGACAGGAAACGGTGATTGGGCCTCCGTCCCCCCCCCCTGCCCGTAATTGAACCTCTCAGATGCTGCGATGATCGAGGTATCTGAGATCAATATTAAAGTATTTTAATTTTTGCAGTGAAAAAAAAAAAGTTATTGTACTTACCTCATCCATTTGATCACAAAGAGGCCGCAGTGGCCATCTTGTTTGAAGATCCAGCGTGAAATCTCACACAGTGTGATGACATCATACGTCTCAGCAGAGGCATTGCTAGGTTAAAACATTTGGGGCCTGGGTCCCTGATGTTTTGTCCCATGCCCCGAATGTCTTAACTGCCAGATAGATCCAACTGTATTGCTGTCCTCAGGGCGGCAATACAATTGAATCTAATGCCCTGCAATTTCTGAAGGACCTGTGATGACATCACAGTCCATGCGATCAGTTATAAGTGCAGTAGCTGAAAAGGACCTGCGATAATGTCACCATTAGGCTCATCAGTGAAGAGAAGTCCTGGGAAGAAGCAGTGGTGAGGTCTGCTACATGAGGAGAGGTAAGTGAAGGGAGAGGCAGAGCAATGCTGGGAGTTGTAGTTATTTAACTGGGACTGTATGTTAGGGCTGAAGGGAGGGAAGTTATTTACATGGGACAGTGGGGTGGAGTGATGTTATTAACATGGGACTGAAAGTTGAGGGGTGATGTTATTTATATGGGAATGCATGATGGAGGTGGCTGGGGCAGGGTGATGTTATTTACATGGGACTGAATGTTGAGGAGTAATGTTATTTACATGGGACTGCATGTTGGAGGTGCCTGGGAGGGGTAATTTTAGTTACATTGGACTGTATGTTGAAGGTGTCTGGGGGAGGGAGTGGTGTTATTTACGTGGAAGTGAAGTTGAAGGCCGCTGGGGGGTGATGTTCTTTAGATGGGACTGTATGTTGAAGGCGGCTGGAGAGGGGGTGATGTTATTTATGTGAGACTGTACATTGGAGGGGGCAGGAGAGATGGTGTGATGTTATTTAGATGGGACTGTATTTTGGAGGGGGCTGTATATAGAAAGGGATGTTATTTACATGGGACTGTATATTGGGAGGGGGGGCTGAAGAGATGGTGTTATGGTATTTACATGGGACTCTATGGCGGAGGAGGAAATAATGTTATTTACATGGGACTGTATGGTGGAGGGGCTGAGGAATTATAATTTCTGAGGACAGTAAATGGAGGATTATAACAGCAGGGGGCATTATAAATACTGGGGGCACTTCAGGGCGAGCATTATAACAGTAGGGAGGTGATATAAATACTCGGGGCACTGTGGAGGAATTATACAGTCATGGCCGTAAATGTTGCACCCCTAAAATTTTTCAAGAAATGAAGTATTTCTCACAGAAAAATATTGCAGTAACACATGTTTTGCTATACACATGTTTATTCACTTTGTGTGTATTGGAACAAAACCAAAAAAGGGAGGAAAAAAAGCAAATTGGACATAATGTCACACCAAACTCTAAAAATGGAATGGACAAAATTATTGGCACCCTTTCAAAATTGTGGATAAATAAGATTGTTTCAAACATGTGATGTTCCTTTAAACTCACCTGGGGCAAGTAACAGGTGTGGGCAATATACAAATCACACCTGAAAGCAGATAAAAAGGAGAGAAGTTCACTTAGTCTTTGCATTGTATGTCTATGTGTGCCACACTAAGCATGGGCAACAGAAAGAGGAGAAGAGAACTGTCTGAGGACTTGAGAACCAAAATTGTGGAAAAATATCAACAATCTCAAGGTTACAAGTCCATCTCTAGAAATCTAGATTTTCCTTTGTCCTCAGTGCGTACCATTATCAAAAAGTTTGCAACCCATGGCACTGTAGCTAATGTCCTTGGGCGTGGGCGGAAAAGAAAAATTGATGAAAGGTGTCAACGCAGGATAGTCCGGATGGTGGATAAGCAGCCCCAAACAAGTTCCAAAGATATTCAAGCTGTCCTGCAGGCTCAGGGAACATCAGTGTCAGCGTGAACTATCTGTCGACATTTAAATGAAATAAAACGCTATGGCAGGAGACCCAGGAGGACCTCACTGCTGACACAGAGGCATAAAAAAGCAAGACTACATTTTGCCAAAATGTACTTGAGTAAGCCGAAATTCTTCTGGGAAAACGTCTTGTGGACAGATGAGACCAAGATAGAGCTTTTTGGTAAAGCACATCATTCTACTGTTTACCGAAAATGGAATGAGGCCTACAAAGAAAAGACCACAGTACCTACAGTGAAATATGGTGGGGGTTCAATTATGTTTTGGGGTTGTTTTGCTGCTTCTGGCACTGGGTGCCTTGAATGTGTGCAAGGCATCATAAAATCTGAAGGATTACCAACTGATCTTGTGTCGTACTGTAGAGCCCAGTGTCAGAGAGCTGGGTTTGCGTCCGAGATCTTGGGTCTTCCAGCAGAACAATGACCCCAAACATACGTCAAAAAGCACCCAGAAATGGATAGCAACAAAGCGCTGGAGAGTTCTGGTGCCCAGCAATTAGTCCAGATATAAATACTATTGAACACCTGTGGAGAGATCTTAAAATTGCTGTTGGGAAAAGGTGCCCTTCCAAAAAGAGAGACCTGGAGCAGTTTGCAAAGGAATAGTTGTCCAAAATTCCGGGTGAGAGGTGTAAGAAGCTTATTGGTGCTTATAGAAAGCGACTGACTTCAGTTATTGTTTCCAAAGTGTGTACAACAAAATATTAAGTTAAAGGTGCCAATAATTTTGTTCAGCCCATTTCTGGAGTTTGGTGTGACATTATGTCCAATTTGTTTTCTTTCCTCCCTTTTTTGGTTTTGTTCCAATACACACAAAGGGAATAAACATGTGTATAGCAAAACATGTGTTACTGCAATACTTTTCTGTGAGAAATACTTCATTTTCTTGAAAAATGTCAAGGGTGCCAAAATTTACGGCCATGACTGTATCAGTAGGGGGCCAAATAAATACTGGGGCACTTCAGGGTGAGCATTATAACATTGGGGGCATTATGAATAGTAGGCGCACTCTGGGGGCATTTTAAATCCAGGGGACATCAGGCATCCTTATTACTACTGGGGGCTATGTAGGAGGGACTTATAGATCCGCATTATTTCTACTAAGAGAACTATGGGGACCTTATTACTACTTAAGGGTCTGTAGAGAGCTTTATTACTACTGGGGGGACAATAGGGGGTTTTATTTCTATTGGGGCCTCTGTATGGGCATTATTAAAGTATAACTGTCAAATTTTTTTTTTTTTTACTATTGGATTCTGGTGATTAATATTACCTTGTTGGCCCTGTTTTAATTTCTGATTCTTAAATAACTAACCCCTAAAAGCCACCTCAAAGTCCCCAGTATTGGCTATTGTTACCTGAGATAAAATCAGGTTGCTATGCTCCTTCCGTCCACCAGATGAGGACGGAGCACGCTGCGTGCACTGGGAACTGATAGTGAGTCAGCATTGTAAGGGAATGTATGAAAAGCCAGGTTCTTCCTGACAGGAGATAACAGTGCTGGGCTGTGTGTGTGAACTTCTCCACATGCCTGTGCTTGGCAGACACTCTCTTAGCAGTGAAGGATGATGTAGAGCCCAGTATATAAATGACAGCCTTATCTGAGAAGAGGAGAGCTTGTAGGAGGACTACAGGCTTCAGCCAGACCTGGGAACTTTACTGCAAATCCCCATATACAGAGCTGGTCTTCACTAACTTCACTGCAGGTGTCCTATGGATTAGCCTCAGGGCTGAGGGCAGCCATCTTAACAGAATAGTGAAATTTCAGTTTTATGCAGACTGGTTGCTAAGGGCTGAATCTTATTAAATAAGGGGTAAGTAAGTCTAATAGTTATTGATTCAGGTATATTATCATATTAGTAACTACATATATGAAAACTGAAATTAGGGTCTAAATGTGACAGTTATCCTTTAATACTGGAGGGCTCTTCTACTAATGGAGGCATTCTTGGGGAGCACTATCACTGTAGGAGGCAGTATCACTAATGAGGGCATTCTAGAAGGGAATTACTATTGGTGGGACTATGAGGAGCACTATTACTATGGGGATGATTATCTATATGGCACTCAATTTTCTTCAGGATAGTATGTGGGGGTACAGAAAAGTTAAGATGTCTGTGTGTCACACTCTGCAGAGACGAGGCGAGGCTGAAAGAAGTTGTACGGACTGAATGGTGAAAATGATGACAGAGAAGATCTACATCAGAGGAGACATCACCTGGGAGGCACTGGATGTGAGAGGTATGTGCTGCTGTATAGCTGTATAGCAATATAGCGACAGTAAAATGTCTTCAGTGCTAGTTTTTGCGGGGTGGGGGGGGGGATCCGGTTGGTCGGCTTAGAGAATTGGTTAATGCATTGGAGCTTGGGCCCCGGATCTTTTGAGACCCCAGCAACGCCCCTGCATCTAAGCACATGGGATTTTGCGCTGGATCTTCAAGCAAGATGGCAGCGGCAACCTCTTTATGCTCAAATGGATGAAATGGAGGCAAGTATGATTTTTTTATTTTTACCGCCAGGGAGAATCGATTTGTTGCCACGACATATGAGGAAATTCGCTTTGCGGCAAATCGAATTTTTCCTGAAATTCGGATCGAAGTCTACTTTGTCAGCTTCAATTCACTCAACACTAATTATATGTACTAAATGTTTTACTAAATAGGTGAAACTGTTCAAAAGCTAAGAACAAAAATGAACTCTCATAGCTACACAGTAAAAGACAAACATGAAAGATGTACCTGTACCAAAACATTTGTGTAATTATGACCAAAACATCATCGCAGATATAAAAGTCTTGATATTAAAAGGAAATTTCAAGTTTCATGTGACTGTCATGTCCTTCTATATCTTTTAAGAAATTTGCCCCTCAGACTTCTTGGGTTCATCACATTCATTGACCCAATATCTATCAGGGGACAATAAAACTTTTACACTTTTACACTTCTCATCTATAACTGCTGCAACAATTTACTGCTACACTGGTTTTTTAAACTCCTCTACTCATATTGATCTGCTTTACATCACTTGTCTCAGCTACCTAATTATTCCTATATACTTTTGTGTATAAATGTGTGAATCCTTAACATACCTGATGAAAAGACCTGACTAGTCTTGAAAGCTTGCAATTTCATCTTCGTTTCAGTTATTCGTTACAAGGTTTTATATATATATATATATATATATATATATATATACACATATATATATTTAATATAAAGAAGGCACAATCTGTACTATAGCTCTTGATGGTAGAAGTCAATCTACGAGATTGGTTAAGCTCAGTTTAGTTAACTAAACTAGTAAAAAAATGGCTTCTCGATGGCTATTGTTTCAAGATAATGCGATGAGATAATGAATTTTGAGTTAAGGGTGGGAGTGTTACCCCTGCTCCATCTGTAGTTTTTCAGGCAGTATAAAAGAAACTTACAGTACAGCTGAAGATGTTATGCATTTTAAACCTCTCAATGCTGTTCTCACACAAATTTCCTGGACAAAACAAGACCAGAGAGAGTTGAGGTATATGAACGTTTGCAATAAAAAAAATTTGGATAGTTCAGGGCTAGAGATAAGCAAATTTCTAAAAAACTCGATTTGGTGGGTTTGCCAAATTTTCCGAAAATAATTGATTCTATCTGAATTCTTTTGTGGCGAATTGTGTTACAAAACAGCTATTTCCAGGCTGCAGAGAGCCTGTATAGTGGTGTAGAACACTGTGCCTGACAGCAACACGCATAGTGAGTCTGCTGTGGTAGTGAAACAATACTGTAAGTAAGTATGACACGCAGATGACAGGTGTCTCTCTTAGAATCACTGCATACTTCACTTCTTTGGGCAGTTATGGGGCCAAAACTGACCAAATAACTCAAGTGTGAACTCAGCCTTACAAGTCGAAGTTAGCATCAGGTATAAAGAATTGTGCTGAGGCCCAAGATCCTACTATAGCGTAAAAGAGCACACTTCTTTTACACCGTTGTCAGCTGATTTAACATAGATGTCTACAGAACCTGTTTTATTAAACGCTTATACAAGTTGAGCCCCTGACAGAGTGTAGAGGGTGTCAGCAGTAAGTATTTCAATATCACTGATTATTTTGCCATTTATCTGATCCGTCAGAGCAATAACCCCCCAAAAAACTGATCCTCTATGTTGAGCATCCACCTTCACTCGGTCAGCATTTGTTTAGTAATCCATTAGTATTGCTAAAGTAAAAAAAAAAACAGGAGTGGATCCAAAACAGAGATGACAAATGAATGGAATATTTGCATGTCTTCTATGTTTTGGTCCAACTCCTGCTTTTGGCTACCAAATCACAAGCCAGTTCTGATGGGACCATACAGGCCTTACAGCTGCTACACAATCAGGATCTGTTGTGTGTCTCATTTTTCCTTACTTCTGACAGATCAGAAGAAGGATCAAATAAATGATGATGTCAGCCAGGCCAAAAAGGCAAAATAGTGGCCCAGTCATGATAGTGGGGAGGGTGGGAACAGCATGAGAAGTCCACAAAGTGGCCCAATGACATAGTGTGGAGGTAGAATCAGCATCAGGAGACCACAGAGTGACAAGGTGACATAGTGTGGAGGTGGCAGCAGCATGAGGAGACAACAGAGTGGCAAGGTGACATAGTGTGGAGGTAGCAGCAGCATCAGGAGACCAAAGAGTGGCACAATAACAGAATGCTGGAGGTGGCAGCAGCAGCATGAGGAGGCCACAGAGTGGCAAGGTGACATAGTTTGGAGGTGGTAGCAGTATCAGGAGACCGCATAGTGGCAAGGTGACATAGTGTGGAGGTGGCAGCAGCATCAGGAGACCACACGGTGACAAGATGACATAGTTTGGAGGTTGCAGCAGCATCAGGAGACCACAGAGTGACCCGGTGACAGAGTGGGGAGGTGGGTGGCACTAACAGTACCCGCTGATGGTGGGTGTAAGAAGGAGCACTTGGCATCAGATGTGTGGCATCAAGCGGTTGGCGGCATCAGAATAGTAGCTGAGGCAGGTAGCCAGAAGAAACTGGTCTCTTTTGTCATGGTTTGGGTGAGGCAGAATGGATGATCTAATGTGATGCATCAGGCATTGGTGGGTGGAAATCCTGGCTGATCCACGCCTGATTCATCTTGACAAAGGTGAGTCTCTCTACATTTTGGCTAGACAGGAGAGTTTTCCTTGGGGTAACTATGGCCCCCGCCGCACTAAACACCAACTCTGATGCTACACTACTGGCTGGGCAGGACAGCTTTCCAAGGGCATACTCGGCCAGCTGAGGCCACAAATCTAGTTTGGCTGCCCAGTAGTCCAGAGGATCTTCAATAACGGCTGGCAGGGTGCACTCCAAGTATGCCACCTGCTGGTATAGGTTCTGCTGTATGTCTAGCTGCTGGTGAGTAGTTTCTTAACTATGCGGGTGAAGAAAGCTGCTCATTAGCAACTCTAGACTCAGGCTGCTGCTAATGGAGCTGGTACTGTTTCTGCCATCACCCCACCCCACTCCACCCAGCAGCCATGACAGTGGAACGGGATCGGAGAGCGCCTGTTAGAGGATGGACGATGGAGCAGATGGGCAGTGGCCAACTGACTACATAGGATGTTTCTATAGTAGTTCAGTTCTTTCTCCCTCTCAGCGGCCCCCGCGTTTTGGACCGGTAGAGAGGGTCTAACATGGTGAAGAACCAGTAGTCATCCCTCCTAATGGTGACAATTCAGCTGTCACTACGCATGCAAGTGAGCATGCATCGGGCCATGTGCACAAGTGACTTGGAGGGACTCCCTGCCTCCATCTCTACAGCATACTGCCATGGTGTGTCTGGATCATCTGCCTTGACTTCCTCATCTCCCTCTTGCTCCTCTGGCTGCTCCTGCTCCTCCTCTCCTGTCACCTGTCTTGAAAAACCACTCATTTTGGTTCACATTGCTTGTGCTCGAATGTTCTCCTTCTCCTCCAATTCTGCCCCCACAGGGCTCATGTGGCCATGAGATGTAGACGCCACGTCTCCAGTCCCCGGACCAGCCAGATTTACCAGTATCTTTTCCAGGATATGGATCAGTGGAATGATGTTCTTTATCCCGTAGTCCTGGCAACTGACAAATAAAGTGTTCTACTCAAAGGGCCCGAGCAAAGAGCAGGTGTCACTCATGAGCTGCCACTGGCTAACATCGAAGTTAAACAGGAGAGTACCTCTATCCACCTGTATCATCAAGAAATTGTTTATGGCCTTTATCTGTTCGTACAGTCGGTCCAACATATGGAGGGTGGAATTCCAACTGGTGGAAACGTTGCATATCAGCCTATGTTGGCTAATGCCGTTCTGCCGCTGTAGCTCAAGGAGGGTGTGCTTTGCAGTGTACGAGTGGCTGAAGTGCATGCAAAGTTTCCTGGCCATTTTTAGGATGTCTTGCAGATGGGTTGAAGACTTCAGGAAAAGATTGACAACAAGATTGAACACGCGCGCCATGCAGGGAGCATGGCTCAGCCTTCCTTGATGCAGTACCATGGTTCCAATTTTGAGTTGTTGTGGAGAAAGCCAGAATTTGATTTCTTGATGAAGGACGCGGAGCAGTTCCTACCCTGTGTGACTCCAATCGCCCAGGCAAACTAGGTGCAGAACAGCTTGACACTGCCGTGCCCTGCACATGTGGTACGCTGGTGGGGCACTGTGAGTTGTCCCTGCAGTGTAGGCTGAGGACAAGGTGGAGGATGAAGAGGCAGAGGCGGAAAGTGTCCAACGGCGTGAGAAAGTGGAGGCGGAAGCAGCATCAGGCTGGGTGGGCAGGAACCATATTTACCCAGTGGGCCGTAAAGGACATATATTGTTCTGGACCGTAGTTACAGCTCCCCACGTGACAGGCTCAAGAACTGGCCTCCCTTCTGTTCTATATATGTGTGCAGGGCTGGTACTGCCTTTTTGGCCAAGAAATGACAGCTTGGGACTCTCGACCTCGGCTTGGCATAAGCCATCAGTTCTCTGAAACGTGCAGAGTCCACCACTTGGAAAGGGAGGGACTGAAGTACCAGCAACTTGGCCAGGAGCACGTTCAGCTTCTGCGCCGTTGGATGAGTGTGCGCATACTGTTGTCTCTTGGCAATCGCTTTAGGACCAGCAGATGATGAGAAGGACAGACAGCTTCATTCGGCTGAGGTGGTGGAGCCTTAACTGCCTCAAATCAGGTGCGTGCCACTGGATGATGCAACGGTTGCTATGGCAGGCTGGACCACCACATTGGAGCCACGGTTTCTTCCAGGCTACTTTATGGTGACGATGCATATATTGACGCAGGGCCGTGGTGCCAACATTGTCACCCTGGCGACGCTTCACCTTCTGCCCACAGATTTGGCAAATGGCCATTTTCACCTCGCCCGGCTGCTTAACAAAAAACTGCCACACCGCCGAGTAGGTGATTTTACCTCCAATATTCCGCACTGAGTTCTACCGCCACTGCCTCTGTGAACCCCTACACCATTATTTTCCAGGCCGGTAGGCTCCTGCGAAGTGTGTGGTCTACTCCGGCTACATTTGGCTTCCAACCTCCGATTGCTGCCAAACTTCTTACTAGGGCTACAATGATTCATCGATCTAATCGATGTCATTAATGCAAAAAAAGCATTTGTTTAAATCGTGTGACCATGGAGCGTGAGTGAAGCGAAGCCTCTCACTCACTGCTCCGTGGCCTCCCGTCCGCACCGCGCTGCCAGGAAAGGTAAGTATAAGTTAGCAGAGCCCCAAAATATCTGCCCGGGGGCACCTGTGATTTGAAGGGGCTGATGGAGCTGGGGGACATGGCATGGAGGGGCTGTTCTGTTGGTACTGGGGGTGTGGGGGACATGGTGGATGGCATGGAAGCTCTGGGGGAGGGGGGCAGATGGCAATGGATGGCATAAGGCACTGGGGGAGGGTGACATGGCAATGGATAGCATGGAAGCACTGGGGGAGGAGGACATGGTAATGGTTGGCATGGAGGGGCAGATGGCACTGGGGGAGTGGGGGATATGGCATGGAGGGGCTGATCTGATGGCAGTGGGGGACATCACATAGCAATGGATGGCATGGAGGCACTGGGGGAGTGAGGGACATGGCAATTAATGGCATGGAGGGGCTGATGGCACTGAGGGAGTGGAGTTGAAGGAATTGGGAATAAAAATTATCAACTTATTTACAAAGGTTTTATACCTTAAAAAAAAAATCTACAGTTCATTGTGATACTTCTGTAATTTATATATCAATTATTTTACTCTTATCCAATCTAAAGTTTTGAAACAAAGTTCAGGAATATTAAAGCTCTGTATAATTGTGTTGTAATTAATTAGCTGTCAGTGTTAGTTAAATTCATCTTTATTATCATGCTAATTGCTAAAGGCATGGTGGAAATTTAAATCACCTTGATTATTGACCTAAACCAGGTTTCTATGGTTTTAGTTCTTTTCTTTATGCCAGTAATTTTGTAACTGAACAATTAATCAGAGTGAATTTGAATAGCATTTATTACATATTTCATAAAGTTACATTTTGTCCTGACATAAAATGTTGTGTTATTCATGAACTAACTCAATAGCAATGCAACCCAATATGACAGTGTTATGCAGCGGTTGTGGATCCTTTGTGTCAACAGATTTGACTTGGGGCTACTCCTATGTAAGTTATCTAAGTAACCTTCTCTGGTCTTCACCCTCTAACCCCTGTATAGGGATCTGGACTCTGTTGCAGGGAGACTCCCAGGCCATTACCTCTTGGAGTAGTCTCTGTTTGAGTGACCATTGACCCACAAGGAACAAGAGACACTGATGCAGATCACTAAGGGATCAGGCAAAGCTGTAGTCAGGGACAGGCTGAGGTCAGGGCAGTGTCAGACTTCATGCAATCTGATAAACAGTCCAAAGACCGATTGTGCAGCCCAGGGTTAATATGGAGATCAGCAGAGGTCAGGTCAGGCTGTAAAGAGTCAAATCCAGAACACAGGCAGAAGTTGGCACACAGGACAGGCAAACAAGATAACAGCACACCTTTGTAGGAAACTGAGAGCCATAGGGAAAGGTGCCTTATGAACCCCAGAGTAGCCAGCGATTGGCTAGGAAAGATTATGGTGCACATGCACTGGTCTTTTAAGAGCCAGAGAGAGAGAGTATACACCCTATGTGCAGTAAAAGGCATAGCTGGCATGAAGCAGGACTCAGCCTGTGTTGCTCTGGAGGCTGGAAATGCTGGGTAAGGAGAGAGGGACGCTGGTCGGCCCAGACCTTTCGAGTTCTGGAGCTATGCAGCGGGTAAACAAGTTACCACCCATGCCCATCAGAAGGAGAGGACACAGACTACCACAATAACAAACAGTAGAAAATATTTAACTAACAATTACAGGCAATTACTATATTACTGTATGTATGTGAAAAAAAAATGGTACAGTATATTTAGAAAACAATGTATGGATGAGCCACAACAGTTTACAAGTGAAAGAAATTGAAAGTACTGTATAGATGTAACTCAGTTTAACAATTTCTAGTTAGAATGGGATCAGATAATGGGAAAATGGATGAATAGATCCATTCCTAACAATATTACATATTTCTACAATACATTCTATCTCATCTCTTCTTAAAGAAGTTGTCTCATGAAGATAACACATTTCCATATACCCAGTTGGGGCTTATGGATGCCATAGAGGAATGGTCCTCACTTGTGGCCCTTCTATTAGTCAGAGTGAAGAGGCAGAAACAAAGAGTGGCTTTTTGTCTCACCAACACAGCCCATCCAAGTATTACATGGCTGTAATTTGTTGTCTTGAAATGTGATGAGACAATCTTAATTATCTGTGTCTCTCACACAAGGTATTAAGCGATCCGATTTTGTGCCAGATGGTCAACCAGTACTTTAGCCTTGGACAATGCTTCTTATAACTGCCTTTTACTGAGAATTATTCTATATTTGTGGGACACAGCAATGACTGGTATCCTTCCTAGTGCTCACATGGCCAAAAACTTTCACCTTAGTTGGATTATTCTGAACATCAATAAATAAATCAAATGATTAGAGAGTGCAGAGAGATTTTTACTATATGTGGATCTGGATTAAGAGCTTAAAGCGAACCTGTCACCTGGAATTCACATTATAAACCAATAAAAGTACCTTATAGCTGATGACCAGTGTGTTGTCCTCATGTTTTTTTCCGCTTTTCTGCACCTATAATTCATGAAAAAAACGTCTTTTAAACTGCTCTTTTTCTACAGACTAAGTCATGATGAAGTCAGGAGGCAGACCTCCTGACTCCAGATGTGCCTCCGCCCCTAACCCCGCCTCTCAGCAGTTTAATTGACACTCGGCTCCGTGGCCAGGACAGCGCTTGTACAGGCGGCACATGCGCCGTCGCCCTCCTTTGCAGCGCGATCCTTTCGCTTATTTGTGCATGCGCCGTCCCCGACGCCGGCCAGTCTTCTGTCGCTCAAGCGCGCCCGGATCCTCATGCTCCATGCGTCCATAAGCGAAAGGATCGCGCTTGACTCTGCGCTGCAAAGGAGGGCGACGGCACATGCGCCGCCTGTACAAGCGGTCCCGGCCAGGGGCCGAGTGTCAATTAAACTGCTGAGAGGCGGGGTTAGCGGGAGGCTATCCTGAGTCAAGGAGTGTCTGCCTCCTTGACTTCTATCATGACTTTGTCTGTAGAAAAGAGCAGTTTAAAAGATGTTTTTTTCATGAATTATAGGTGCAGAAAAGCGGAAAAAAACATGAGGACAACACACTGGTCATCAGCTATAAGGTACTTTTATTGGTTTATAATGTGAATTCCAGGTGACAGGTTCGCTTTAACACACCTGAGATTTTAGTGACATTCTTCTGTTCATTTTTACTGGGAATCTTGACTAAATTTTCACTTTGGACTGGACTATATCCCAATCAGCTTAGTGTTACATGAGCACCAGGTTGCCTGGCTTGTGGGCCAGAATACTTGGCAGTGCTGCCATGACCATTCATGGTAACTCGGGGCAAGGTTGATTGGTTTCTCAGCTGTTAGCTAAACAGAATAGATGTCAGCTCTAGCATTAACCCAAAAAGATTCCTGATGTTACATGTGTATGTTGACCCTGGAACAATATGCCACAATGTTAAAAGAAGGGACCCATACATCAGGTGACCCAGTGACATGACTTGTGGGTGACATGTCACCACTGTGGCCAGTCACTGGCTGCAACTGCACAGATATGAGGGTCTGCAGAAAAGGTCCCCAGGGATGAGCATTTATTGCTAGAGGAAAGAGTAGATTGTCCACTGCAGGAGAAGTGGTGGACTGGAAGGTGTGTGACAAGGGGCATGTAGAGACACTGCATGGTTGTTCCTACTCTTGAAAGACTCAACAATCAAAGGTTGTAGTGTTGGTCGAGCACCAAAGAGCTTGTGTACTCGAGTAGAACACTTTGCGATGCTCGGGTGCTCTACTGAGAACCCGAGCACAATGGAAGTCAATGGGTGAACCCGAGCATTAAACCAGGCACCCCCTGCTCTGAAGAGGGTGTCGGAACTCTAGTTCGGCTTAGGAGTCCCTGCTCTGACTCCATATATAGCTATATCCATATATGGAGTTAGTGCTTGGGGACACCCCAGTGTATTTAAATTCCCAGGGAGCTTTGTACTTTGGATTGCTGTGTTGAGACTCTTAAATGGACCTCTGTAATGGAGACACTCCTTTTGCTCGGTTTTCCTTCCTTTGAGGGATATCTGGCTTTCATTGTGTTGTAGACCCAATACTGAGGCTCCACATCTATTTTGCATATTACTGTTTCCCAGGGAGCATTGCACTTTGGATTGCTGTGTTGAGACTCTTAAATGAGGTTCTGCTGTCTTTTCTTTAGCTGTTCTACCTGAGATCAGATATTGTTTTGTTTGAGTAGTCTCCAAGGCATTGCTCCCGGTTAGCCAGAATCCTACTCCACACTGATGAGGGGCAACACCCTGAAACAGCTGTTTGTGAATGGATAACTGGCTTAGGTTTCTCCATCACATCCGTAAAGTTTGTAGAAAAGTGGGATCTTGACATAGGGGCCACTTAATATGGTGGATTTGGTGACCTCTGCAATGGAGACACCCTTTGCTTGGTTTCCCTTCCTTTGAGCGATATCTGCCTTTCATTGTGTTGTAGACCCAATACTGGGGCTCCACATCTATTTTGTATTTAAATCTAATTTTTGAAAAGTTTCTGCTGGGATTTGAACTTCCAACTTTGTACATTAGAGGCAAGGTATTTATCCACTCAGCTATTAAGCTGAATGCTAAACATTATCTGAAAAACCTCATAGTAGTTTCTGATGTAGTGAGTATTCCTATTCAGCAGAAGACTTGTTTTATATTTCTGTGCAGGTTATCATGTAGCTCTATAGTATAGTGGTTGACATCCTCGCCTCTTATATACAAGTTTGGGAGTTCAAATCCTGGCAGAAACATTTTAGAAATAGAGATTAAATTTATATATTTTACTTTTTTTTTTAGCAATTGTAAAAAATGTATGGCACAAAATTTTCAGGGCAGTGTATGAACCACCTACATTAATACTCTGCTTAGAAGTCCCAGGTAGATGGGCGTTGTTCAGTCTAAAAGAGGCCACTACCCTTTGCATGTATAATGGTGTGCAGCCATTTTTTTTATCAACCATGTTTGCTTGATGGATATGCACCTGTGATTTTGAATGTTTTAGTCTAAAATTTTTTTGTAGTATCTACATACAGAATCATTGTATTTGACAGCACGATCTGCTGCCCAGAAATGATGATTCATGGTGCCTGCACGAACAACAGCATTTTGCTTGTTCATCTGGTGATCAGCAGCACATTTTGATGGCCTGATTATAGGGAACAAGCATTCGCAGGAACGGTCATTCACGATAATCTGGAGGATTATTGGTTCATCTAAATCCACCTTTAAGTATATATTTTCTCTTCTCTCCACTTTAAACAAAGGGTCTTGTGAATCTGTATATAGCTGCATGTGCACTTATCAATGTCTAGGCATCCACTGACTCTACACTGACTCCATGTAGTGGCTGGTTACTACAGCCTATTAAATATTATCTTCCTTTTACATACAGAATGTAACCCTCTTGCAGCCTAAATAAACAAAATGTACAGAAACCCAGTTTGGCAGTGACACACTGACATAGCAGGGACAGTGGTAGACTGCACATTCGGTGCCTTGAAAAAGTATTCATACCCCTTGAACTTCCACATTTTTACACACACAAACGTAAATTGATTTTATTGGGATTTTATGTGATAGGCCAACACAAAGTAGCAAGTATATGTAAAGTGAAAAGAAAATTATACATGGTTTTCAAAATTTTTAATAAACAAAAATCTAGAAAGTGTGGTGTGCATTTGTATTCAGCCTCCTTTGAGTCAATACTTTGAAGGACCACCTTTTGCTGCAATTACAGCTGCAAGTCTTTTTGGATATGTCTCCACTAGTGTTGAGCGCGAATATTCGAATAGCGAATTTTTATCGCGAATATCGCAACTTCGATAATTTGCGAATATTGCGAATATTTTTTTTTTTTTTTTAGTTGTTAATCCTTGTTGCTCTCTGGTTGTCTTCCCACTTCACAAACTGTTCTTACCTGTCCGGAGGATTCCTCGCTCCCTGCCCGCTCCAGTTAATGTCTGTTGACCCTTCTGCCGACTTCCTGTGTGCATGGAGCGTCCCCATCCCAATGGGAACGCCTCCATGCTAAAATGTACTGTCGGATGTGAGAATCATGATCTCACAAATTAGACTAAGTTGTAATTGCAATGCGATTAATATAACCTGAATTATTCGCATTGCAATATTCGTTATATTCTAGCAATGCAACCATTAGGAACCCAGCTTTAAGTTAAATTCGCTATGCGAACATATACTTGCATTGCGAAATCAACATAGAGCTTAGTTCCTAATGGCTGTATTGCTAGAATATAACGAAGATAGAGAATATAGTGCTATATTCGTGAATTCGTGATATTTGTTATCTTAGTTATATTCTAGCAATACAACCATTAGGAACTTAGCTCTAAGATCAATTCGCAATGCGAGTATATGTTCGCTTCATGAATTAAACAGAGCTGAGTTGCTAATGGTTATTGCTAGAATATAACGAAGATTGAGAATATAGTACTATATTCATGAATTCGTGATATTCGTCATCTTCGTTATATTCTAGCAATACAACCATTAGGAACTCAGATCTAAGTTGTAATCACAATGCGATTAATATAACCTGTATTAATCGCATTGCGATTGCAACCTAGATTTGAGTTCCCATTGGTTGTATTGCTAGAATATAACAAAGATTAGGAACTCAGCTCTAAGTTTAATTCGCGATGCGAATATAAATTCGCGTAACATTCGCAATATATAGAATAATGACGAATATTCGATTTCAACGAATATATGACGAATATTCAATCGAATATTCGCATAATATTGCGAAATCGAACATGGCCCCTCCTGCTCATCACTAGTCTCCACACCAGCTTTGCACATCTAGATGCTGACATTGTTTCCCATTCTTGTTTGCAAAATCTGCCTCACAGGGTTTTTTTGCCTTCCTCTGGATCAACTTGTAGGAAACAGGCCGAACTGGATGGACAAATGTCTTTTTTCGGTCTTATATACTATGTTACTATGTCTCGACCGAGATCTGTTCCCAGGTCTCTTCTACACATTCCCAATGTCGATGCATACTGGTTGACTCACTTGGGTAACAATACAGCTTTTTCTTCAACTCTATCCACAAGTGTTCAATTAGGTTGAGGTCTGGGGACTGTGGGGGCCAATTCAGCACCTCGACTTCATTGTCAAATTTCTTCCCAAACCTCGATGAATGCTTTGGGTCATTGAAAACAATGTTGTTCCTTCCATACCCATAGTACTCGAGTGTATGAAGTAACTCGTCTTGTAGGATACTCACGTATAGCTCAGCATTGAGACCACCATCGATCCTGGTCAAGTATCCAATACCCTTGGCTGTGTAACAAACCCATATCATCAAGCTTCCTCCAGTGAACTTGACAGTTTCTTCAATTTCTTGATCCATTAGCCCCCTATTCCCTTGTTTCTTCCAGACCCATTTCCACTCATCAGACCCCAGTCTATTGACATTTGTCTCATCGCTCCAAATCTGTTGTTTCAAATTCTACTGTCCACTGTTCATACTTTTTTGCAAACTCGAGCCGACGCTTCTTATGACGATATTGAAGTTGAGGCTTTTTCACCTTTTTTCAGGCCACCATTCCGGCCTTATGTAATGCGCAATGCTTGCATGGATGTCTGTGATCTCACTATTACAAAGCATACAAGCCACCTCCACTGCCATGTTTGTCGCAGCAGAACTGATAGACCTTGTTGGCAACTTGTTGGCTCTGATATTTTGCCTGAACATCCACCTCTTGGCTTTGGAATGGATGGACAGACTTCCTTTTGTATTCTTCTAACTGTCATGATGTAGTTTGGCAATTTTCTTGGCCGAGATATCACTATTGATGAGCTGGATGATGGTGTTTCTCTTTTCTTGGGAAATTTTCTTCATGGCTGCTCCAGGATTCAAACCAGTGGCCTTTCACTTGGGAAACAACCTAATATCACACAGAGCTATTAGGGAATGTGAGATCAGGTTGTAATTTGTAGTATACAAGAAGAAAAAGATTGTTCCACCATCAGAAGAAAAACAGTAACAATGCAGTGACATGACAAAAATCTTCATAACTAACAATATGCAATTTATGTATGAGATAGCCAAGGTGATTGTCTATAAAATGATTGTAGTCTCATGTTCAGAGCTGTAGTAGATGAGATCTACAGCCTGTCAAAAGTTCAAAACATTGTTACACTTTTGCTCATCAGTGTACTCAAACTCAGTCAGATAGAATGGAGAGCATCTGTGAATAGCAATTTTCAAGTCTTGCCACCGATTCACAATAGGATTTATGTCTGGACTTTGATTGGGCCATTCTAACAAATGAATATGCTTTGAACTAAACCATTCAATTGTAGCTCTGACGGTATTTATGGTCATTGTGCTGCTGGAAGGCCAACCTGTGCCCCAGGCTCAAGTCATTTGCAGCCTTTAATAGGTTTTCCTCCAGGATTGCCCTTTATTTAGCTCTGTCCATTTCCCCATCAAATCTTACCAGCTTTCCTGTCCTTGTCCCTTCACAGCGGTGAAGCGGCTACCACCATGTTTTACAGTGGGGATGTGTGTTCATGGTGATGTGCAGTGTTAGTTTTAGGGGGAGATATATCAAGACTGGTGGATCTATCCACCAGTCTTGATCTCCCTGCGCTGGTGTGAGATGCGCCTGATTTGTTAAGATGCAGAAGCCTCTTAAAAAATCAGGCACATCTCTGTTGTGCGCCAGAAACTGAAGTCTAAGCCAGCCACAGGCTGGCATAGACGTCAGCTATAACTTCCGGCAGGTTATAGTAAATGCAGCAGTGTCTTGAAGCCAGGCCCTTTCCACTAAGCTATGCCCATTTTTTCTCGGCATTTCAGAAAAGTGCAGAGTAGCTCAAAAAGTCACTCATTATGTTGCACAGATGCCGTTAGCCATAATGTGCAACTTTTTTATGCCACAATTGTGGTGTAAAGTGATTGATAAATGTCCCACTTAGTGTTTTGCATTTTGTCCAAAAAGTTCAAGTTTAACTAGAGAACCTTCTTCCACATGTTTGCTGTGTCCCCTACATGGCTTGTGGCAAACTGCAAATAGGACTTCCTATGGCTTGTTTTCAAAAATTCTTGTTGCCACTCTTCCATAAAACCCAGATTTGTGGAGTACATGGCTAATAGTTGTCCTCTGAAGGGATTCTCCCACCTACACTGTGAATCTCTACAGCTCCTCCAAAGTTACCATGGACTTCTTAGTTGCTTCTCTAATTAGTTATCTACATGCCTGCACTGTCAGTTACAAGTTTGCAGTTGTGCCATACTCTTTCCATTTTTGGATGAAGGCTTGAACAGTCCTCCATGAGATGTTCAGAGCTGGAAATATTTTTTTTCATAACCTAAAGCTGCTTAACACTTCTCCACAACTTTATCCAGGACCTGTCTGATGTGTTCCTTGGTTTTCATTATGTTGTTTGATCTCTAGTGTTCTCTATCAAACTTCTGAGGCCTTCACAGAATAGCTGTAGTTATACTAAGAATAAATTACACACAGGTGGAGTCTATTTACTAATTGGGTGACTTCTGAAGGCAATTAGTCACACTGGATTTTATTTAGGGGTATCAGAGTACAAGGGACTGAATACAAATGCATACCAAACATTTCAGAATTTTTTTTTTATTAAAAATTTTGAAAATCATGTATCATTTTCTTTTACTTAACACATACTTGCTACTTTGTGTTGGTCTATCACATAAAATCCCAATAAAGTATATTTAAGATAGTGGATGTAACGTTAAAAAATTGGGAAAGGTCAATGGCTATGAATACTGTTTCAAGTCACTCTACCATAAGCGTTTTCTGGCCTTATACAGCCTAGAAGTCTAGCCCTGGTAAGAACTCATTAGCTAAAGGAGGGGAGTAAGCTATAGAAAGTGGCAGGAGGAAGGGCTGAGTCACATACAGTTCTAGCACGAATTTTGTGCAGTGGGTAGAGTGAAGACAGTAGGCAGGTAGAGGGCGGGGATCTTTCAGGGACAAGTGATAGAGACTATGGGCTATTAAATATGTATGGGCAAATTTAGTCTTTATGTTAAGCTATCATTGTTATTAGAATTGACAATAACATGGTATTTGTCATCTGCAAGTAAAAATTCATAAAGAGATTACTTTCTGCAAACAGTAAAAAGGTTCACTGTAGTGTATATACTTCTATCACGCTTGGCTTAGTGGTATGTGTCACAAAGGTATATGTCAAGTTATATCAGCTAAAGAAGTCTTCAATTTTACTGTTGACTTAGTGTGTGTTAGATATAACTGAAAAAAAAAAAAAAAAAAGATATTTAAACTTACAGCAGGTTGCCCTGCAACCAAGAACCTCAATGTTAAATGTTCCTTGTCTTGAGGAATGTAAAGTTGTCAAAGAATTCTTGAACATTTCATCCATCCAGTGATTGCATGAATATTTCAGAAGGTTATGGTTTCCAAATATAGCTGACATAACTGCACATACCGTAATTTCTAAAGGCTTGTCTGAGATCTCTGAAATGTTATTTCAGCTTCACCTACTATGAAATATCAGTAAATATTTCCATCTAGTCAAAGTCAATTAAAAACTAATATTTCTGTGTTGGATAAACTAAGGTCCTAACCTTTGTCTTTAGACATAGCCACACAAATTAAAACTAGATCAACACCTTCACAATTCAGCAGAACTGTACATATCTATCTGGTTTCTTCTGGCAGATCAATTGAAGATGTTAGCAAGGTCAAGAAGACAGATTCAAATTAGCATTCAGTATCAGTTTACAATTGTCACTCTCCATGTCAGTCAGCTTGCTCCTGCTGCGGCTGTGATATAGGTTGGTGGTAGGAAAATGTATTTGCTGTTGGTCGGGTTTATAGCATTGATTATCATATTATATTTTAATGTTTTCCCTGAATTTTACTGAAAATGATATATAACACATCTAGGAACATATTTTACATGAGGATTCTGCCCAAGCACATTTTGTAGAACTTACAATTCTTCCAAATAGGACAATGTTATGGACTGTCCAATTGATATAGTTGGATGATGAATGAACACAAATTAAATAGCATCTCTGCTTACAGTAACTGAATATTTATCTTTTTTTGCCTCACGAGGCCTATGTTGAAGTGAAGCACTCAAGGTGTAATCAGTATGGACCCCTATTAAAGGGTTATTACAGCCTTTTATAAGTTTTACATTTCTAGGCTTTCCCCATCTGAGACAAACATACTTACAACTTACTTTCTTCATGTTGCTCAGTTGCTCTCTGTGCCCCGTTCTAGTCCCTCTATGTAAACTTCTGACATGGACAGAGGTAACATGCGCTTCTGCAGCCTATGACTTGCCACAGTGGTGACTAGTCCCCCAAGTTGCACATGACCCATGATTTATAGATTTATTATGCATAGTTTACACACTATGTTTAAAATACTTTGCCGGACATTTATTAAGAATGTAGAAATGAAGGGAAATCCAGCACTTCAGCTTATTCAGAAAAAGCCTTGTAGTCCTTTATTGCAGTGAAAGTAATCAGCATACAGCAGTAAAAACTCCAGCAGAAAAACACACCCTAGTTGCGGTCTACGTGTTTCGTCATGACTATGACTAAATGGCAATTTAGAAGCCTGTTTTAATAAGGTCATACACTGGTGGTCGATCCGCCGAAATTATGTCGAGCAGCCAGCCTCTACATAACTTCAGTATATCTAGTACTGGTCTAAATGTAAGCCAGCTTTCACAAACACGCATAGAAAATGATGAATGAAACAGGCCTACTGGCCCGTCCACTACGCCCACTTTTTTAGACCTGGTGTGAATAGGGAAAAGTTGCAGATGACATTGCAGATAAACTTTGCGCCGCAATCTGCGCCAGAAATACACCTAATATGGGCAAATGAATGTGTATCACAAATTGTGGTCTGCAATGCACTTGCACCGTCTGTGTGGCCAGTGCTGACGGTTTCAGACACATACAATTTGAATGCATCCGTAATCCATCGGCACTTCAAAAAAATAAAGCGTGTTCTATTTTTTTTAGTGCCGAGGCATGGTCTGAAATGCCACAGAAGCACTTCACAGTGCTTCAGTGGCCTTCCTCTCTGTGCCTCTGCACCGTATCTTCCGGATTGCGGACCCATTCAAGTGAATGGGTCTGTGTCCATGAAACAGTGTGCACATGGCCAGTGCCCGCAAATTGTGGACCCACTGTTTGCAGGCCACAATATGGGCACAGATGACACATGTGTGTATAAGCCCTTATGCTGAGAATTCAGGGCTTATATCTACAGATGAGTGTA
Organism: Bufotes viridis; assembly: GCA_033119425.1. Taxonomy (NCBI): domain Eukaryota; kingdom Metazoa; phylum Chordata; class Amphibia; order Anura; family Bufonidae; genus Bufotes; species Bufotes viridis. Next base: position 145,150,785 of record CM065590.1, on the reverse strand, counting down.
GTTATCTGATTGTGCTGCTTCTCCGAACTTCACAAAGAAATTCAACTCTTGCTTCTTCACGAATCACATTCCATTGTATGTAGCAGTTGCAATGATGGGAAATGGTGATCGCGCCACCCCCGTCATTGAACCCCCTCAGATGCCGCTTTTAATGCTGATCGTGGCCCCTGACAGTAATATTGAGGCCTTTCAGAAGTTTATCAGGGGTTAAAAATAAAAAAATACATACTCACCTAATCCATTCATATGCGGAGAGGCCGTCGCAGCCATCTTGATTGAAGAAACGCGCCAACTCTAGTGTGCATTGAATTGTGTTGTCACCACGTCATCACGCTGGGTGGATGTGGTGACGGCATCAGTGAAGTTTTGAGTATGTTTTTTTTACCGCTATTTCAGGAAAAAATGATTTGTTACCACAAAGTGCCAGGAAATTCGGCTTTGTGGCAAATCCAAATATTCCTGAAATTAGGATTGATGTTAATTTGTTTCACTTCGATTCTCTCAACACTAGTTATAGCCATAGAAATGTGTTGTCATCATCTTACACTCATTAATCATTACATACACTTTTCACATGAAACATATCTAAGCTACATCAAGTGAATGGGATGGAGTGTTGTCATTATGCTGCTCTGTCGCTGTAGTGTCAAAGGTGAGCAGGTAAACCATAACGGAAACGAGTGCAGTGTTTTCTATAAACAGCTTACTTGTGGGAGTGCCAGAAGTTGGACCCCACTAATTGGATATTGATGACCTACAGTTGTGTTCAAAATTATTCAACCCCCACTGAAATTGAGTGTTTTGGCCAGTTTGACATTGATTTTGATCATTTCAGTCATCTTGTTTACAATTAAATCAAAGAGGCACTTGTAAGTCAGACAAATATAACATAACATTTATAGTGAAATAACCACAAATGTCTTTTCTGTGCTCACATCATTATCAGTTTTATTCAACCCCCAAGTGACATTCAATCTTAGTACTTAGTACAACATCCTTTTCCAGTTATAACAGCTTTTAAACGTGAAGCATAGCTTGACACAAGTGTCTTGCAGCGATCTACAGGTATCTTCGCCCATTCTTCATGGGCAAAAGCCTCCAGTTCAGTCACATTCTTAGGCTTGCGCGCTGCAACTGCTTTCTTTAAGTCCCACCAGAGGTTCTCAATCGGATTTAAGTCTGGTGACTGCGATAGCCACTTCAAAATGTTCCAGCCTTTAATCTGCAACCATGCTCTAGTGGACTTGGAGGTATGCTTGGGATCATTGTCCTGTTGAAAGGTCCAACGTCTCCCAAGCCTCAGGTTTGTGACAGACTGCATCACATTTTCATCCAATATCTCCTGGTACTGAAGAGAATTCATGGTACCTTGCACACGCTGAAGCTTCTCTGTACCTGTAGAAGCAAAACAGCCCCAAAGCATGATTGACCCCCCGCCATGCTTCACAGTAGGCAAGGTGTTCTTTTCTTCATAGGCCTCCTCCAAACATACCGTTGATCCATGGGCCCAAACAGTTCTAATTTTGTTTCATCAGTCCACAGAACACTATCCCAAAACTTTTGTGGTTTGTCCACATGACTTTTGGCATACTGCAGTCGACTCTTCTTATTCTTTGGAGACAGCAAGGGGGTGCGCCTGGGAGTTCTGGCATGGAGGCCTTCATTACGCAGTGTGCGCCTTATTGTCTGAGCTGAAACTTCAGTACCCACATCTGACAAATCGTTTTTCAGTTCCTCAGCAGTCACACGGGGACTTTTCTCCACTTTGCGCTTCAGGTAGCGCACAGCAGTCGAAGTCAGCATCTTCTTTCTGCAACGACCAGGAAGCGTTTCAACAGTGCCCTTTGCCTTGAATTTGCAAATGATGCTTCCTATGGTGTCTTTTGGTATGTTTAACATCTTTGCAATCTTCTTATAGCCATTGCCCTTCCTGTGAAGAGAAATCACCACTTCTCTTGTCTTCCTGGACCATTCTCTTGACTTCACCATGTTTGTAAACACACCAGTAAATGTCTAGAAGGAGCTGAGTATCACAGTCATTTTACATCTGCCTAATTGGGGCTTATTATGCTTGATTGCTGCTCCTTGACATCCACAGGTGTTTTCAATACCTGATCGAAAACACTTGAATGAACCTCTGTTCTTAAGAGTGGTAGTCTTTAAGGGGTTGAATAATTGTGTCAATGAAGAAATCACAAAAAAAACATTTAATACTGTATTACAAAAACAATTGATGTCATTTTAGTTGCATTTGGTTCTTTAACTTCTTGCCGACCGCCTCACGCAGGATTGCGTCCTGCGGGCGGTCGGTCTGTTCCTCTTTGACGCGCCCGCGCGTCATCTCGCGAGAGGCGAGATTTCCTGTGAACGCGCGCGCGCATGCGCTCACAGGATCACGCCGGGAGAAGGTAGCTACAGCCTGCCAGCGCTGATCGTGCGCTGGCAGGCTGTAGAAGTTAAAAATGGCATATCAGACGCTGTTTTGTTAACAGCGCCTGATATGCTTGCTGATCGTTCCTTTGGTGGTCCCTTTTGCTTGGGACCACCAAAGAAACTTTTGTAAGTGCACCAAAACACCACACAGACCCCCCACCCATCCACCCCACCCCCCACCCCGTCACTGATTAACCCCTGATTAACCCCCCGATCACCCCATGTCACCCCCCTGACACTAATTACCCCCTGTAAGACTCATTCAGACGTCTCAGATGTGTTTTATGGATCCATGGATCCACGGATCCGCAAAACACGGACACCAGCAATGTGCTTTCCGCATTTTGCGGATCCGCACATTGCCAGAACTATATAGAAAATGCCTTTTCTTGTCCGCAACTGCGGACAAGAATAGGACATGCTCTATCTTTTGCGGAGCTGCGGCCGGATGCTTGGGGGCCGAAACCCGGAAGTTTGCGGCCGCAGCTCCACAAATGCTGATGCGGCGAGCGCATAGTGTGCTCTCCGCATCACCGCCAGCCCCATTCACACTGAATGGGTCGGCATCTATTCCGCAGAATTTTTGCGGACGTGTGAATGGGGCCTTACTACTTTTTTTTTGCACATTTTTGGCAGAGATTTATTCATCCACATTGATCGATGCGAATGAGGAAATCTGTGCCGTTTTGTTTTTTTTGCACATTTTTGAGCAGAGATTTTTTCATCCACATTGATTGATGCGAATGAAAAATCTGTGCCGTTCATTTTTTTTCTTTTCAGCCCAGAGGCTGAACGGGAAAAATCTCATTACCCGTATGCTCAATATAACGGAGAATCGCAGAAACTCCTAATGCTGGCCATACGTGTAATGATTGTGGAGACCCTCAAATGCCAGGGCAGTACAAACACCTGACATGTGACCCCATTTTAGAAAGAAGACACCCCAAGGTATTCCGTGAGGGGTATGGGGAGTTCATGTAAAATATTATTTTTTGTCACAAGTTAGTGGAATATGAGACTGTAAAAAATAAAAAAATCAATTTCCGCTAACTTGTGCCAAATTTTTTTTTTCTGTGAACTCGCCATACCCCTCACGGATTACCTTGGGATGTCTTCTTTCCACAATGGGGTCACTTGTGGGGTATTTATACTGCCCTGGCATTTTAGGGGTCCTAAAGTGTGAGAATCCAAATGCGTAAAAATGCCCTGTGAAATCCTAAAGGTACTCATTGGTTTTAGGGCCCCTTTGCGCATCTTGGCTGCAAAAGTGTCACTCATGTGGTATCGCCGAACTCAGGAGAAGTAGGCAATGTGTTTGGGGTGTATTTTTACATATACCCATACTGTGTGTGAGAAATATCACTGTAAACGACAACTTTTTAAAATTTTTTATTCAAAGTTGTCAATTTACAGAGATATTTCTCTCACCCAGTATGGGTATATGTAAAAATACACCCCAAAACACATTGCCCTACTTCTCCTGAGTACGGCGATACCACATGAGTGACACTTTTTGCAGCCCGGTGCGCAAAGGGGCCCAAATTCCAACGAGTACCTTTAGGTTTTATATGGCTGCTCACAATTTAGCCCCACCCAAAATGCCGGGTCATTTGTGAAGTGTTTGCACTGTTCTGGCATTTTGGCGGCTAAATTGTGAGCCGCCATGTAAAACCTAAAGGTACTCGCTGAATTTGGGCCTAGTGCAGTCCAGGCTGCAAAAGTGTCATTTACTTTTTGTCAAAAGTTAGCAGAAAGGTAGACTTTATGAGAAAAACAATAAAAATCAATTTCCGCTAACTTGTGCCAAAAAAATCTTCTATGAACTCGCCATGCCCCTCACAGAATACCTTGGGGTGTCTTCTTCCAAAATGGGGTCACATGTGGGGTATTTATACTGCCCTGGCATTTTAGGGGCCCTAAAGCGTGAGAAGAAAAATGCGTAAAAATGCCCTCCTAAAAGGTACTCATTGGTTTCAGGGCCCTTTGCGCATCTTGGCTGCAAAAGTGGCACACATGTGGTATCGCCGCACTCAGGAGAAGTCGGGCAATGTGTTTGGGGTGTATTTTTACATATACCCATACTTTGTGTGAGAAATATCTCTGTAAATTGACAACTTTGAATAAAAAATTTAAAAAGTTGTCGCTTACAGCAATATTTCTCACACGCAGCATGGGTATATGTAAAAATACACCCCAAAACACATTGCCCTACTTCTCCTGAGTACGGCGATACCGCATGTGTGGCACTTTTTGCAGCCAAGGTGCGCAAAGGGGCCCTAAAACCAATGAGTACCTTTAGGATTTCACAGGCCATTTTTACGCATTTGACTCACGCTTTAGGGGCCCCTAAAATGCCAGGGCAGTATAAATACCCCACATGTGACCCCATTTTGGAAAGAAGACACCCAAGGTATTCGTGAGGGGCATGGCGAGTTCACAGAATTTTTATTTTTGGCACAAGTTAGCGGAAATTGATATATATTTTTTTTTATTTTGTTTTTTACAAAGTCTCATATTCCACTAACTTGTGACAAAAATAAAATTTTACATGAACTCGCCATGCCCTCACGGAATACCTTGGGGTGTCTTCTTCCAAAATGGGGTCACATGTGGGGTATTTATACTGTCCTGGCATTTTAGGGGCCCCTAAAGCGTGAGAAGAAGTCTGGAATCCAAATGCGTAAAAATGCCCTGTGAAATTCTAAAGGTACTCATTAGTTTTAGGGTCTTTGTGCATCCAGGCTGCAAAAAGTGGCACACATAGGTCGCAGATCAGAGAGTAGGGCATAGCTTTGGGGTGTATTTTTATATATACTATACTGTGTGTGAAAATATCTTCTGTAAACGACAACTTTTAAAAAATTTTATACAAAGTTGTCAGTTTACAGAGATATTTCTCTCACTCCAACATGGGTATATGTAAAAATACACCCTAAAACACATTGCCCTACTTCTCCTGAGTACGGCGATACCACATAAGTGACACTTTTTGCAGCCTGGGTGCGCAAAGGGGCCCAAATTCCAACGAGTACCTTTAGGTTTTACATGGCGGCTCACAATTTAGCCCCGCCCAAAATGCCAGAACAGTACAAACACCCCACAAATGACCCCATTTTGGAAAGTAGACACCCCAATGTATTCACTGAGGGACATAGTGAGTCCGTCTGAGATTTCTTTTTTTTTGCCAGAAGTTAGCAGAAATTGAAACTTTTTTTTTTTTTTTTTTCTCAGAAAGTGTCATTTTCCGCTAACTTGTGAAAAAAAATGAAATGATACATGAACTCACCATGCCCCTCCGTGAATACTTTGGGGTGTCTTCTATCTAAAATGGTGTCATTTGGGGGTATTTATACTTTCCTGACATTCTAGCACCTGAAGAAACATGACAGGCGCTCAGAAAGTCAGAGCTGCTTCAAAATGCCGAAATTCACTTTTTTGCACCATAGTTTGTAAACGCTATAACTTTTACCCAAACCAATAAATATACACTTATTGGACTTTTTTTTATCAAAGACATGTAGAACAATAAATTTAGAGAAAAATTTATATAGAAATGTAGTTTTTTTAAAAAAATTTTACAACAGAAAGTGAAAAATGTCATTTTTTTGCAAAAATGTCGTTACATTTGTATTAATAGCAAAAAAAGTAAAAATGTCAGCAACAATGAAATACCACCAAATGAAAGCTCTATTAGTGAGAAGAAAAGGAGGTAAAATTCATTTGGGTGGTAAGTTGCATGACGGAACAATAAACGGTGAAAGTAGTGTAGTGCGGAATTGTAAAAAGTGGCTTGGTCATTAAGGGTGTTTAAGCTAGGGGGGCTTAAGTGGTTAAAAAGTCCTTGTAAGATTTCATTCTGAACACAATTACAAATGTACACTAAATTCCCTAAAACCCTTTACAGCATTGGGGGTTGAATAATTTTGAACACAACTGTATTTTGAGGACAGGTCATCAATATGGGAAATCAGACAACCCCTTTAAACGTTTGCAATTTTGCACAAACACTGTGATGCTTATTTTAGAATCATAAAATGTATCTTGGAAGTATTTAATGTATAAAATAATGATAAAGCCTCATTCACATCTCCTTCTCGGAGATCCAGCCTGATCTGGCACAAATACTGGCAGTTGGCTGACAAAAACATTACATACAACGTTTTTTGTCCAGCTGAAACTTGGCATCAATGCAGAAAATCTGCCAGAGCACAGAAAGACTTCATTGCAGTCAATGGGGATCCGGCAGTGAAGCCTGCCAGATCTTCAAACAGAGATGTGAATGAGGCCTTAATAAGCATAAGATCTGCCATCACATATTTGTATGGATATAAGCACTAGATTGTCAGTATGACTCTGCTTGGAAAATTGTCCTGTGACAGAACTGAAATGTCACATTGACATCGGTGAATAAAAGCTGCTCTTTTTTTGTCTGTGGGTGATCTATAAAACTAGGGAAATACTCTATTACATCCGGAATTACGTGTGACATACACCCTGGATGAACCCTAATTCATTAAATGTAACATTTGAAGGCATTGTGCACCTTTTTTTTTTTGCTTTATTCAGACCCCCCTTCCCCCAGCATGGCCGGATCCACGGTGGTAAGTATACTTATCTGATGCTGGGTTACAGCTCCATCACTCCCCCTTTGTATTACTGGCTCCAAAAGGACCCATATTAACTCCAGTTAGACACAGGCACGTGACTACCACAATCAATGGCTGGCTGCTGCAGTCATGTGACCAGAATTAAACATGATGTTGACAGAGGTACCTTTGGTGCTAGCGGCTCACAAGTGGGAGTGATGGAGCTGGAATCCAGAAGGGGAATCCAGTAAGTATGATCTCCATCCTGGGTCCTGCTATGCTGAGGGATGGGGTTGTGAGGGGTGTGAACAAAAGAAAACAAATGTGAACAACCCTTTAAGAGCTAATAAATAAAAGGCACTTAATTTAAAGTGTACCTAAACTTACAACATAACTATAAAAAAAAAAAAAATAGAAACTGGAAGTTCAGGTGCCTATTGAGCTTTAGAATTCTTACCCCCATTCACTTCTGTGTACAGGAGTGCGGATTCCCCTCTGGCTGCACTGAGCGCTGTACAGGTTGGATCATCGCTCCTCCTGCCTGTCCCAGTGCTGCTCTCTAGCCTGGCATACATGGCCTATGGCAGGCTTTAGCAGGGTGGACACAGGCAGGAGCAGTTATGTGCTGTGCTGAGCTCCTGTCCTGTGCACGCTCTGCTATCCTCTATGCCACAATGTATGTGGATGCTCCTGCCTTTACACTGTACTCTGCAGCCACAGGGGAATCCGTGCTGTACTCCCATACACAGGGGAATCCGTGCTGTATGAGACTACTGATTGCAAAGTGCAATAGGCACCTCAACTTCCGGAGCCAATTTCACTAGGAAAGGAAGCAGAAAGAAATTTGGCTTCACGGCAAATTGAATTTTCTCTGAAATTCGGATCGAAGTCCATTTGAGATACTTCATTTTGCTTAACACTACTTATGATGTTAGGATGACAATTAAGGCCTCTTGCACACGGCCATTGTGGGTCCATTCCGTGCATTGGGGACCGCGATTTGCGGTCCCCAATGCATGGGCAACGTCCGTGCGGCAGCTGGGACAGATCGAGACCCATTCAACTAGAATGGGTCCATGATCCGTCCGCACAGCAAAATAATAGTTCTAAAAAAGTTCTAATTCTTGATGGTGCGGAGGCACGGACAGGAACACCATGGAAGCACTCCGTAGTGCTTCCGTGGGGTTCCGATCCGTGCTTCCATTCTGCATCTCAAGTATATGGGCCCGCATGCGTGATGCGGTGCCCCTGTATTCCGGACCCTCCGTATGCAGGCCTTAATACGGCCATGGGCACACAACGGCTGTGTGCAAGAGGCCTTAAAGGGATTATCCAGTTTGCATAATCTATTCCCATTCACCCATTTACCTTACTAGGGAATTTTGATGTACTTGTGGAAAATCTGCATAATTTTTGTTGAAAGACCATTGATTTGAATGGATAGTGTGTAATCCGTAATTTTACCTATGGTGGTGCTTCTGGAAAAAAAAAAAAAAAACACATTACCAGATACAAGCTGATTGTTGGGGGGACAAAGCAATTTCAACTTGCTTTTAATTCTAAGATTATTTTGTATAATATAACTGTCTAAATCATCGTGTTGGTTTTCTATAAAACAATTGCGAACATATCTCAGTGGCTGTAATAGAAATGTACTTGTCAGCTTCTACAGATTATATGACAATATAATTACTTTAACACAGACATATGCATATATATCTTTTTACTTGGATTTTCATTATTAAAAGGAGGTTGCTTTGGCTGGAAGCAGCATTCCTGGGAATGAGCAATACTTTGCACAGAATATCAAAAGAATAAAGTTCTATTATAATGATGTATCTTTATAAAGCAGAGAGGAAATTGCAAACTCGGTCTCCAAGTTCATTGTACCACTGAAACACTCTACCTTTAATTTCTTTTTAGTTGGGGAAGAAACTATTAACAGTATTGAGTTTATCACCACTTAGAGTGTGGTAGTTGGGATTTAGACATCGATGTAAATATTAATATAATGATTTACAATGATATTCCTATGAAATGGCTAAAATACCAGAGCAAGTGCTGGGACTACAATGATGGATATCTTTTCACAAGTCTGAGGTTTTTAAAAACTGCAAGAAGTTCAGAATAAGATTTCAAAGAATATAATATAGACAATAACGTTGATATCCTAAGGCATATGATATGACACAATCCTTGTCTAGGAGACTCTTGCAATAAGGCTGAAAAGAAACAACAAATAAATCATTTGTTAAAGTTGGAACAGGTTTTTAGAAACAGCAAAAAATGCAATCAGACATAATATGCACTATTATGGTGCTTTTGACATAAAAATGCACTTATTACATACACAGTAGAGTTTTATTATTTATGACCCCCAGATAATATTCAAAGTCACCGCCGTGTGCAGCACGGACAGCAGCTAGATGGACTGGGAGTGACTCAATATGGTCTTGTTAGGTTGTCACAGATATCTGGAGCCATGCTGGCTGCAGTAAAACCCGCAGCTGCTGGAGGGTGCCTGCCAGAGAATCCATACAGCGAACACAATGATCAAGGTGATCCCACATACATTATGCCATCCACAGATTCAGAGAATCTGGAAAAGTCCATGTGTGCAAGGGACAAGGCAGACAGTGAATACACATTATCTAGATTCCACACAGTTGGCATATTTCTAGGAGTCCCACCTCTGGGACCCACACATATCTCATAAACTGATCTGGCAAAGTGAAGGAGAGCTCTGCACGTATGCGTCACCACCCTCCATTCATTTATATGGGGCACTGAAAATCGACAAGCACTGGCTTGGCTATTTCCGTCTGCCCCATAGAAATTAATGGGAGTGCACTATGCCACTTCCATTTACTTCAATGGGGCCGACAAAAATAGCTCAGCCAGTACTCGGCTATTTTCAGCAGTCCTGTGGAAAGAATGGAGGGTGACCGTGCCGGATTAGTTTACGAGATAGATGCGGGTCCCAGAGGTGGGACTCCTAGAAATATGCCCCCATTGTCTGAGAAGGAAATACCCCTTTAAATCTGTTTTCCTTAAAGGGGTTGTCTAGGTTCAGGGCTGAACCCAGCTATAAGCTCTCCTTCACTCCTTTACCATGTATGAGTGGAACATCGGAGCATTTCCTTGCTCCAATGCTTCCCTTGCCTTACATTGCATCTGCCTAGCAGGGAGCCCAGAGATGTCACCGGCAGAAATGGTCCTTGTATTGCGCTGTTCTGGATGGTTTTAGAGGTGGGTACTAGTTTACTAGGTAACTTTTATCTCCACACTGTGTTTTGGGGAAGTTGTAAAGTATATTCAAACCATCATATTCGTGATAAGTATAGCAATACACAGTGTAGCCCAAAAAAATTTCTGTCAGTGATAACAAAGTTAGGCCTAAATCGGTTTCTCTTTATTTCTGTCTCTTTACATTTCCAATCAAATATTTTTTGGGGGGTTATTGAATTTATCCAAACCAGCATATAGGTAATTACTACACCAATACACAGTGTAGCGCACAAAATTAGCTGTTGGTGATAACAAATTTGGTATCAGGGCTACAGAAAGGTTCCAAAGTAAAGACCCAGAGGCAGAACAGGGGGAGTAGCAGCATCAGCTATCTGTTCAGAAGTTATAATAGAAGTAGGCCTCATTGTCCCTGCTGGCTTCAGAAAGGCGCAACATTGTCATAGAGAAGAAAGTGGATGAGATTGTGGATTGGATGATTTACTCCTCCTCTCAGTCACAGTAGGATGACATGGAGTTGACTTCGGAGTCTGATACTGTGCTGCGGAGCGAGGGGTCACAGCATTGCTCATCTTGTAGCCCCAGAAAAAGCTTTCAGTGGAGTCCTCTAAGTTTTCACTGGCCCTTCCTAGAGGGGGGTCTTCCTTTTTCCTAAAAAGTGGCAAGAAAACTCCACCTCGCCCTATAGCAGAGTCTACTTGTTGATGACTTGACTTGGCAGTCAGCATTTGTACTGCCCTGAGGAGGAGGTTGAGCAGGAGGTTGGAGGCATAGCTGTGTTGATGGTGGAAGTAGTGGCACCAGTAGCCACGGTATTGGTGTTGGGGGTAGCAACAGTGGTAGTTGGGGCAAATGCAGGGGAAGGGGGCTAAAGAACCTACGATGATATCCCACAGTCTGATAGAAGCAGGAGGGATGGGGAGGACTGATCATGATTGTGTGCTGGACAGGACCTGCCAGCCAAATCAGAATGCTGAGGAGGAGGCGACATCAGAGGAGGAGGGTGATGGCAGAAGCAATAAACAGCTAAGGCTGAATACCTCCCAAAGAACATCCCAGCCCAGGTCTGCTTCAGGATCTGGTGATGCCGCTGACACTGTGGGTGGGTTAGGCCCAAAACGTGCCAGAGCTAAGCTGTGCTCGGCTGCCTCTACCTCTATGCAAGTATCTCCCGCTTGACAATTTTTCTCCATGAAATCATTGTCTTATGCAAGCTGAGCAAAATAAGACATGGTTAGGCAAACAAAAACATAGGCACCACAGCTCTATTGAACCACATTATTTTTCCCAAATGATCCCTGCCTTGTACTCTCACATAGCAGACAACGTGGACTGTTCCCTGCGATTCTTGCTATGCGGCAATGTTTGACACCATGATGGGCACATGGAGCAGGGCAAGGTTCTTTTGACCCCCCACGATTGTGTCTGCTGAGCTCCCACACCAGACACTTATCTGCGCTCTCCTTCTCCTTGTAGTCAATGGACACTTGCTCATCAACAGCAGCAGGGCACAGGGTCACGCACACTATCCCTCCTTCCTATCACATAGGTCAACTCAAGCATTGCCACGCCATGCTGGAGCTGATCGACCTGGGTGACAGTAGCTACACCAGTGCACAGTTGCTAAAGTACATCAAGCAGCAAACATCCTGCAGGCTGTTACCCCATGACTCCAACTGGGCAAGGTGTTCAGCGACGATGGGCGCAACATCCTGACCGCCCTGAACCTGGGTGAAATAACATTTGCTTCTTGCATGGTGCATGTCATCAACCTAGCAGTGCAACACTTTCTAAAAAAGTACACTGGCTTGTGAAAGATGCTAGCAAAGTCCAGGAAACTGTCCAAGCATTTCAGCCATTCTTACATGGCATGGAATGCTCTTCTGGACTTGTAGCAACAGAATGGCCTGCCACTACACTGATTAATCCGCAATGTGCCATCTCACTGGAAGTCAACGTTGCAAAAGCTTGAGTTTCTGTATGAGCAGCAGAAAGCCACAAACAATTTTTCATGCACCAGACAGTCTCAGTAGCAGGGAGCATGTGTTTTTTCAAGGTCAAGCAGTGGCAGCTCATCCGAGACACCTGTTGGACGTTGAACCCCTCGAGTAGGCCACAAAGTTTGTCAGCAGGGAGAACTGTGGCGTGAATGATGTTATCCCCTTTATATTTATCTTAGAATAGATGCTGATGCTCAGGCAGCAGGGGATGACAGCAAGAGAAGAACAGCTAATGTATCTTGCTGTCCGCTCTATAGCTGTTTGGGACACAAAAAGTGAATCTGCCGAGGAGGAGGAGGATGAGGAGCTGCCACTGCAAGAGGAGAAGGAGGAGTCGGAGGTGGAGGAGCAAAGATTGATGATGGTGATGGCATCAGCCAGGACACCCAATTGTCTCAATGGGGGGTGGGGGCCAGAAAGAACTGGGTCCTAGGCCATGCTGGCCAGAATGACGTCCTCTATGCCAGCTTGCTGACGCAGTGACAGACGTATTGACATCAAGCAGTCTAATGATTACTTAATAGCCATGCTTTTAGACCCTCGCTATCAAGACAAAAGGGAGGACAAATTACTTCATTACCAGGAAACATTGTGTACGCAGCTTGCCGCAGCTTATGGCGAGCAAACACCTGCCACCAAGGTGTCTGAAAAAGAGATCCTTCTCCACCCCCTCGCAGCTATTCTAGTCTCCTCAACTTGAAGCAGTTTGACTTGAAGGAGCAACTTAGAGCAGTTTTTCCACGTGCCACTCAAGGCTGAGGCCAATCAGCAAGCAGCAGCTTCATGCTATGCTGTTTCTGCCGCCGCTACAAGGGTGGCTATATACCGATTTTCAGGGCATTTGGAGAAACTGAAGCTGAATATTATCTAGTCTATGTTTAAAGAACTAACTTTAAGAATGCATTCACACAACCATGTCCGTTTTACGGACTGTGGATACTCAAAACAGACACCGGCCATGTACACCCCGCATTGCGGTCGGTTCTATTAACTCAGTGGGTCCTCGATTTCGCATGTTGTAGCCAAAGATAGGACATGTCCTATCTTTTAAAGTGCAGCTGCATGAACCCGGAAGCACTTTGGCTTCATTGTTCCCCTTGAACCAGGAGGTTGGCATTAAGTGCCACTCTAGACAGTTCATCATATGGGAACGTGATGGGGTGTCTGCCAGGACAATTATACTGTACATACCACCAAACAGATAAAGTGAGGTGTTGCAAATATTCATGTATTCTGCATGTAGCCAAGTGGAAAGTCAAACTGGAAGAGCTGTCCAACATTTTTTTGTTTCTTTTTTGGTCATTATACTAAGAAGGCAGTTGTATTAATACTATTATTTTTCCTGGGGGCTGCGTATCAAGCACATAAGGACTAGATACTGAGGTGGTCATGGCCATGTTATCATCGCTGCCCTAGGCCAAAAAGCTACAGAGGGCCAACAAATATGGGAAATAAGAGAATACTGCTTTAAATCTACTGTTAATGTTTCTGGTATATGTGACATTTAGTATTTATTTCTGACAGGCTAATGGTTTTCAATCAGAGTTTAAAAAAACAGTTTATGCCACTGTGGAAATCTATTGCTGATTTGCCTGGACTGAATACTTAATGGACAAAGCTATATTAACTGAGCTACCACAACAAACTTAATTATACAGAGCCGCAATGATTAAGGCTTGTAATGCTACCCTGAAGGGACCATTGCAGGTAAGATATTTGTCTTCCTCTAGCTATGAGGATTAATAGATTCTATAGATGTGTGCAGTAATTATGTCATTACTCCTGGACTAAAATATTATTATTTTATTTATTTTTTACTAGTAATAAGATAATACCAAGGAGAGCAATAATTGTTTCTAGGAGGATCAGGTACAATATAGCTGTAAGTCAGAATTCTTACTTCTATACCTGTAGTCCTTTTTCAATCTACTTACTATACTTACATGAATAATACTTTTATAATCCTCGATTTATGTAATTTATAAATGCAACATTTTGTCAAAAAAGCAAAAAAAGTTTGTATATTTGTTATATTGTATTGGTGTAAGATGACTGAGGTGGGGGTATGTGAAAGTTAGGGGAGTTGTGGCTAGGATGGGAGTAGTAGTTCTCACAGTGGCAGTCCGTGCTCTGATGATCCCTGGACTATGCAGTGATTTGAGGGCGCACCCTTTGTTCCCTTGGGACACACCCTGAGTTTGGGGTTCTCCTGTCTGGTGGTAGTTCAGGGTGTCCTTGATGTAGGTGGGTTCTGGGGTTCAAGGCAGGATCCTTAATGGCAGCAGCCAATACAGTATTGGAGTAATGAAGGTAACGGTGCATGCAATGATGAGGTTTTGCAACAAACAACAAATACAGCAGATGCAATCTTTATCATGCATGGACTATCATATTGTATGCGTGTTGCAGTTTCCACAGGTTTTTAAGGTTCTAGAGGCTGTAAAGGTTATAGATAGGCCTAGGGGGTCATCTTTTTTTTTTTTTTTTCAATATGGTTTGATTTTCTCACAATTAAACAAAATATGTGAAGTATTTCCATAACCTTTTTGCAGCCCCAGCAGACTGCTAATTGTTTAAAGCCAATCTTCAAAAACTGTACATTTCTCTCTCTGATTCAGCCATAGGGGTTCAATACATATGTCTCACTCTCTCACATTCTCTCTATGGATTTCTTAATCTTTTTACTTCTCAAAATTCACAATTACGATTACCCAACTGCAGGGCATAGGTTTCTTAGCAGATGTCCAGTCTGTCTCCTGAATATTCCAGAATTTCAAATTCGTCAGGCAAAAATGCTATGGAGTTCAAGGAGTTCAAAAACTAAATGTAGATTATCTCTACAGTCTGATTAGCACACACCTCCTTAGAAAGGAAGATATACATCCAAAGATTATCTTCATTAGATTCCTCAGAGGCTCGTTTATGACTCTGAAGATGACTACTACAAAGCGTTTTAATGCGTTTGGCACGCGCGTGTGAAAAATCTGCATGTTTGGTACCCAGACCCGAAGCCGGACTTCATCACTGAAGTCCGGTTTCGGGTTGAGTATTCTGTATATTTTATTATTTTCCCTTATAACATGGTTATATGGGAAAATAATAGCATTCTAAATACAGAATGCTATGTTAGCAGGGCAATAGAGGGTTAAAAATAAAAAAATTAACTCACCTCCTGCCATTGATCGCGTAGGTGCAAGGAACATCTTCTATCTTCATATCTGTTGGTTGAATGACCTTCGCTGATGTCACTGGGTCACATGGTCCAATCATGGAAGCTTTTGATTGGACCATGTGACCCAGTGATGTCACGGAAGGTCCTTTACCCAGCAGAATGAAGAAAGAAGAATGATCCCGGCACCTACGTGATCAAGAGGAGGAGGTGAGTTAAAGTTTTATTTATTTTTAACCCTCTCTTCCCCTTTTTACATAACATTCTGTAATTAGAATGCTATTATTTTCCCTTATAACCATGTTATAAGGGAAAATAATAAATATCGGGTCCCCATCCCGATAGTCTCCTAGCAACCATGCGGGAAAATCGCACCGCATCCGCACTTGCTTGCGGATGCTTGCGATTTTCCTGCAGCCCCATTCACTTCTATGGGGTCCGTGTTGCGTGAAAAACGCAGAATATTGAACACACTGCGATTTTCACGCAACGCAAAAGTGATGCGGAAAATCACCGCTCATGTACACAGTCCCATAGAAATGAATGGGTCCGGATTCAGTGCGGGTGCAATGCGTTCACCTCACGCATTGCACCCGCGTGGAAATCATGCCCGTGTGAAAGGGGCCTAACTGTTCATGTACTGATTGTAATCTAGTTGGCGTATGAACCCTAAAGATTTTAGGGCCAGACATTGGAGTAATGAGGATGCCTAGCACTGTCAATCAGTGCAGTATGGGAAGTGACTACAAGGGAGTGGAGGAGATGAAATTGTGCTCCAAGGGTTTAGGCTTGCTCCCCCAGTGCTCCGAGCCCCTCCAAGATCTGATTGCATAAAGAAAGGTAGCATTGTACTCAGTATGATCAACCCTTCCAGGCAGTATGCCCAGTTTATGTGCTTATTAATGGGACAGATTCTCTTTAAAGTTTCTTTTTTTTTTGTTCAATATGGTTTGATTTTCTCACAATTAAACAAAATATGTGAAGTATTTCCTTAACCTTTTTGCAGATTGCTAATTGTTTAAAGTCTATCCAGTGGAGCAACTTTATACAATGGCATTTTGTATAGCGAGAGACAATCTTAAAGCTCATTTCTTGTATTCTAATAAATATAGAGAAGAATGGGATTTTCAGTAGCTCTTTAATCAGTAAAGAATCAAAGTTCATTCCTAATCCATTCCCATTTTAAGATCTTGTAAAATGCGTGTTTCAGTGGGGTTGCCATTTAAAAGACTGTGATATCACATTTTTACTGTTTTCTCTCAAAATGCCCGGCATGAAAGCTTTTATGGATTCTATTATCATATTAATCTCCCCCTTCGTAGTTAAAAGCAGCAAAAGTGCTACTCCCCAAATACTGGAAAGAAGAAACAGTACCATCTATTAAAGAATAGTTAACTGAAGCCAAGATTATATCCACCTTTGAGAAATTAACAGCTTTCCGACCTAGGACGAGAATGCTCATCTTAACTGGACGGTACTTAATGCCTTAGGATGAGCATTCTCATTCTAGGGTTAACCGGCTGCCCGACATACACTGCCGCGATCAGCAGCAGAGGCCCAGCTGATACTGACAGCCAGGCCCCTGCTGTATCTGCCAGCATCGGTGAAAACACCGATGCCGACTGATTGACCCCCTGTATACCGCAGTCATGCTGACAGCGGCATACAGTGGGTTTGCGGCAGCTTGTACATCCGTGTAGCGGGGACCCGATTGTTGCTATGGCAGCCCCAATGCCTTGCACAGGCATCAGGACTGCCAGCTACATATTCCCAGGAGATCTAGCCCCAGGGCTGGGTCTCCTAGGCAACTGTCAGCGTCTTATAGTGTAAGGCAAAGACAGTTCAATACAGCACAATACAGATGTATTGTCCTGTATTGAAACAGGGATCAGACCCTGAAATGTTGAAGTCCAATCATGGGACAAAAATAAAAAATAATAAAAGTGGAAAAAATTATAAAAATTCCTTCCAAAATTCTAAGCCTTATAAGATCCTAAAAAATAAAAGTAAATTTACAAAATCATGCAAACATGAAAGTGGACATATGGGAAATGTAAAGTAATAACTCTTTTATGATGTATCACTATGTGCCTTAAAAGCAGAGAAATTCAAATTTTGAAAATTTTAGATTTTTTAATAAATAAAAGTGAATTATATCAGCAAAATGTTTTAACTATCATGAAGTACAATGCATAGCGAGAAAATAATCTTAGAATGGTTTGGATAAGTAAAAGCATTCCGAAGTTATCACCACATAAAGTGACACATGTTAAGTTTCCAAAAAACTGTCTGGTCCTTCAAGGGGGACTCCGGGCTTTTTTTTATTAATGACCTATCCTCAGGATAGGTCATCAATATCAGATCAGCGGGGGTCTGACACCCGGCACCCTCGCTGATCAGCTGTTTGAGGAAACAGCACGCTCAGTGTGCACGTCTGTCTCCCGACTCTCTTCCTGCCCACTGCTGCTGTCCCATTGACATACACCGGTGAGCAGGAAGAGAGAAGGGAGACGGCACGTGCGCACTGCACATGCCATCTCTTCAAACAGCTGATCGGCAAGGGTGTCTGGTGTCGCACCCCCGCAAATCTGATATTGATGACCTATCCTGAGGAAAAAGCCCGGAGAACCCCTTTATGGTAAAAATGGTAAGGGTCCTCAAGGTGTTAAAGAGGATCTTAACTTTAAAGTGTTCACTAAAACTAAGACTTTAGTGTTCACTGAAGTCATGAAATGACTAATAATACATTATTTCATATTTCCATATTTATCTATACTATACAATTTACAGTACTGTGCAAAAGTCGTAGACAGAAATGGGAAAGATGCTGGTAGAATGCTTTCAAAAATAGAATTGCCAATAGCTTATTGATATCAATTAAAGGGCATCTGTCAGCAGATTTGTACCTATAAAGCTGGCTGACCTGTTACATGTGCACTTGGCAGCTGAAGGCATCTGTGTTGGTCCCATGTTCATATACCCGCAAATTGCTGCTCTGCTCTCTCTGCAATTGCTGTGCTGCTGTGCAGTCAGTGAAAGCGTCATCACAATTGACCCTGTCAATCATAGTGAAGAGGGTGCGGCAGTTGCAGAAAGAGCAGAGCCTCTAGGTGTAACAACAACAACAACCCCATTGCTCCTAGAGGCTCATTTGCATATATTAAAACATCATTTTTCTCATAAATGCAGACACATATGAACATGGGACCAACACAGATGCCTTCAGCTGCCACGTGCACATGTAACAGGTGTATATTTGTGGTCTATTGAAAGCATTCTTAGCCCAGTTTCACATCTGTGTTTAAGAAAATCCGGCAGGTTGTTCCTGCCTGAAACCGCCTGCCGTATCCATCACTGCCAGGCGCAACTGGGGACAGGCAGAAATTAGGCTGAAACCTAGCAAATACGCTGAGGAGCAGTCAAATAAATGTGCTGCACAGCCTGCCGGATCTGCTTAACACAGATGTGAAACAAGCTTTACTTAGCAGTATTTTTCCACACCTGCTTAAAACTTTTGAACATTTTTTGGCACAGGAATATTTCCTATCTTTTCTGGTTTATTCTTGAGTGATCTTTTATGCACCCCAGATGTGGATTTCTTCTTTTTTACTACAGGAGGTTGTCTGTTGCTTTCATTAGAAGCTGAGCGAAACTTGGTTCTCCTTGATCTTGCCAAAGATTTAGATTGAGAGCACTTATTTTGTGAGGCTGAATTAGATGTAGATTGTTTTCTGTCTATGGATCGTGAACGTGAATGCTCTTGTCTGCTTTTCACTTCTGAAATGGGATCTGTCTTTGTACGTACGGACTTGGGTTGTTGACATGCAGTATTTGTCATGGACATTGGCGGTAAACTTTTCCCTGAGGTTCGAAGAAAAGGATGAGCAATATGAAGGTGCTCATCCGTTAAAGACTGGGAAGAACTGTGATCCTCTTCGGTGCAATCAACAACTGCAGATGGAACTGAATGTTCTTGCAAAGTATCTGAAATGAACTCTTCCTCTGTTGAAGGAATCTCCTTTATAGAACGTTCAGAAGATACTTCTTTTACAGAATTAAACTCATTGTCAAACAGTTGACTG
Source organism: Bufotes viridis (assembly GCA_033119425.1). Taxonomy (NCBI): domain Eukaryota; kingdom Metazoa; phylum Chordata; class Amphibia; order Anura; family Bufonidae; genus Bufotes; species Bufotes viridis. The sequence goes on along the minus strand of CM065590.1, from coordinate 145,131,269 downwards.
GAAGGCTCACATTTCTGCCTCTTCATGAATCAGGAGGCTTGTTGTCAGTGATCATATAGGATTCATTATGATAAACTGTGTGAGGACTACAAAGCTAGGAAGGGCATGAAGAGGGCTCCAATTGAGATCCTGAAGACCTTTCTACAAGCTGCCCTTCTGTCCGGGAACATTCTTCTGCAGCTGACTCCTTGGGATTTAAACTGCTTTCTGATGTTTTTAGAATATTTGGGCAAGGAACCTCTTGCACATAGTAGTTGTTAGGACACTGCCTGAAGTAAGAAGTTTGTCCACCTATTAATACATCAGTTCTGAAAGAGTGTATTTGGCAGGGTCTGCGGGTTCTGTCGAGACATACATCCCCCACGATGACCCAACCCACTGTAAGTTTCTGGGCATATGGAGCGTTGAAAGGACCATTGCGAAGTTCAAGGACCTTATGAGCCTCAATAATGTCTCTACCTAGCAAGAGTAAGATCTCGGCATGGCTATCAAGGGGAGGAATCTCTCTGGCTATGTTCCTGAGAGGAGGGTGTAGGGTGTAGTCTCTCTCTTTATCCTGAACAGATCAAAGAACTTAGGGCTAGCTAGGGAACAATTACTTTGGTCATCTATAATAGCATACATTCTTATGGTCTTCTCTGGTTGTGCAGTAGGAAAAACACCCACGAGGCAAATCTTAGAACAAGACTCACCGCACACAAATCCTTCTCCGCATACCTTTGTGCATCTGGCGGTTGTGGTTGGTCGGTCGGCACTCTCCCCGCCTTGATCGGAATGGGGCTTGTGCCAGTTAACTGGTTCTAGGTTTCGCCTGATTGGTCCCGGGTGAACAGCGGACACATGTACATCACTATTACAGTCAGAACACTTGACTGGAACCTTACAGTCTCTGGTGAAGTGCTCAGTGGATGAACAGCATCTAAAGCAGATATCATGACTCCTTAGGAACTCCTTACGTTCCTCAAAGGGCTTTGCTATGAAGATGCAGCATTTCCTTAAAGGATGTGATTTATCATGGATAGGGAAATGATGATCGGGTTCCTTAGGGCTTTCATTTCCATTGTTAGTAGTGGGCACAACCCCTGTCTTTTTTACTGAAATTAGACCTTTAGGGCCCCCTGTCTATGACTGAAAGTCTCGTGTCTCTGTTTAGAGCCAAAGATGTTGGTTCCCAAGGTGTTGAAGCTCGGATCGTTTTTAGCTCTAGCCAAGTCCTTTATGAACTTACAGAAGAATGAAAATGGTGAAAAGGGAACATGATGTTTTGAACCTGTTATTGTCGATTGGTCTTGAATATTGAGGGTTAATTTCTCCACGATCAGGCCCACACCATGGGAGGTATCAAGAAAGCTGAGACCTGGTAGCTGCGGGTCTCCCTTAACAATTTCAAACTCAAGAAGAAGGTCGCTTAATTCCATAAACCCTCGGCGGTCTGTATTGGATAATTCAGGAAAGTCATATAGTCGTTTAAATAAGACACGTTCAATTACTTCCGAGCTGCCGTATTTCTGCTATAATCTTTCCCATGCGAGACAAAGGCCTTTGACTGGTTCGTAGATATGAATGGTTTTGAGTCTCTTAACACAGTTCGACGACCATGGACCTAGCCATCTAATTAGTAAATCAAGTTCTTGCATAGGCGGAACACCAAGGGTTTGAACAGTTGTCTTGAAGGTGGCCTTCCAACTTCTATAGTTCTCTGGGCGATCATCAAAGTTCGTAAGGCTAGTACTGATGAGGTCCCTGAGGTTGAGGTACTTAGCAATTTCTGATGCGGTATTTCTTTCCTGCATCATGGCGATGGGAACTTCTCCCTCACTGGTGTTGTTGGCACCATCTGATACCCTATGTTTGGGGGTTGGAAGATGGAATGGAGTGGCAGCTGGGTTGAGCGTAAGTGAAGGCTTCACATCTGGTAATGTTCGGCGCCAGCATCTTGGTTGCTATGTAACTAGTCTCAGGAGGTTTTAATGTGATTTGATGATCTTCAAGCGGCTTGGTCTCTAATGGTGCTTGAAGTACTGTGTAAGGTGCCAGAGGTTTGAAAGAAAGAGAAATGTCCACTGGACTGGGGTCAACTGTATAGTTATCAGCTGCCTCTTTTTCTACTTGCATGAGTTCAGCAGGCTGGCATGCAAAGACCAAATTTTCTGGTGCAAATACATTGACTTTGCTTTGGTCTAAGACGAATTGCAGGGTACGGCCTTCTGAGTCATTAGACATCTTGGACATAGGAGGATAAGCTTCTTCTTCTTCAGCAGCTTCTTCAAGAACTCTGAGTTCAGCCATGGCTGCTGCTTCTTCCCTTTCCTTCTGAAGGACCTCCAACTCAGCTTCAGCCTTGGCTTTGGTCGCTTGCGCCTGAGCCTGTATAGCTTGCGCTTGAGCCTGTATAGCTGCTTGATTAGCTTGAGATTGGGCTTGTGTCTCTGCAACTTGTGCCTTAATGGCTGCTTCCTTTCTAATGCAGTGAGCTTGTACCTGCTTCCGCTTTTGTGCGTGTCAACAGCAATGAGGTACTCAGCGAAGAGTGCTGTGAGCGAGACCTTAGCGATGAGGACGGAGCAATAGATTTCGAGGAACTGGCTGAAGCCTTGGAGTGCCTTGAAAGGTTAGAATGGTGGGACGCAGTTTCATATTGTTGTGATATCTTGTCCTCTAGCATTGACTTGACTACCATAAATCTGCTATATCTTTCATCATTAAGTGCAGTGTGGGTCTTTAATTCCAGGATGAATTCCTCTGAGTTGAGACTTGATAACAGAGAAGAATATTTTTCAGACAGTCTATTATAACTTTCATAGGTCTTATTCAATTTGGTACACATGGCCTTTAATTGATCTTCATTATAGCCTGATCCATGTGCTGCATCCATACATTGTTCAGTCTTTTCCCACAAACTGGATAAATTATTATACATTTCAATTTTGTTAGTTAGGAGCACCTCCTTCATTTTTAATGAGGGCTTTGAAATCCTTCTAGCTGTGTCCTGCATTTCCATCTGTAACACAACAGCGACCTAGCGTACAGCAGGCAGACAGTATTTACTTCAGAAAACAGGCTGAATGCAGTTCCTAGCCTATATGAAACTGCAATTGCTAGAAGCTTCTGCGATCCTAGTGAATGCAGTACTGGGCAGTAAAAGATATTACCCTCCACTTTAGCATAACAGGAGACAAATGATGATGGCTATTTCTTGGAGGGGGAGAATATTCTTTACTTAGCGGAAGAAGAAGAGTACTAAGACAATTATTTTACTGTGGCGTTTTGAAATGTCAGCTTTATACAATCACGCATCTGTGAGGTGACTTGTTGAATCAGACATTCTCCACTTACAGTTTACACATCAGACACCCAGAAGTTAATCAAGTAGTCATTCAATCCGGAGATTGTATTACAAGATGTGCAGGGAATCCAGATGGTAAAATAATTATGCCAACAATATTCTCCTTGATAAGAAGATGAGATTCTCCTCAGAATTAGAGCACACACTAACAGCAATGCATGACTGGGAAAACAGGAAGTGGCTAGACTGAATAAACTAGAAACTTAAACAGAGGGGGGAGGAGGAGGAGGAGAAGAGAGGAGCATACCAATACACAATGCAAAATACTGAAATAGATAGATAGATAGATAGATAGATAGATAGATAAACAAAAATAAGAAAATAATAACAGTACTCCCAGATGCCAGATGCAAATCCATGGAAGGTTCTGGATGAAAAAACGGTCACTAATGAAGAAGGTAACAAGGCAGAACTCCGGTCTTCAGTGAAACAAAATTGATTTTTATTAAAGATCCACTTTGTTTTACTAAAGAACCGGAGTGCTGCCTTGTTACCTTCTTCATTTATATATATATATTGTGGTAAGGTGCAAGGTGTCATATGTGATGGCAGGTACGTGTCACCGAGGTTGCTGGCCTCGGTGAGGTGAGAGCCGGGTTTTTGTCTGCAGCAGCTAGTGCTGTTTGACTTTGTTAAATAGCATGGCTGCAAAGCCGATCCGGGCCGGCTCTTACTGGGAGCAGCTAAAGAGTAGGGTGGGTGGCTGCTCCCCACGGTCCAGTCCATGTTTTGGGCTGGATATAAAACGCAGCCAGCAGCTGTGTCTGAGGAGTGTGATTATCCTGGAGCTGCTAACAGGGCTGGGAGTTCTCTGTCCAGGAGGAAAGAGCTCAGCAAGGAGGTATTTTGTTCCTGGCTACCTGAAGCTGGATTCTCCTGCGGCTGGGCCGACAGCGTGGTGCGAACCTGCACCTACACCTCCCAGGTGACTGAACCTGTGTTGGACTGTTTTTGTTTGGCTACGTTATTTCCGTTGTGTGTGAACTGTCACCAAGAGACTGTTTTTCATTTTGTGTGCAAGTGTGAATAAAACACTGTTTGTTGCACAATCTGGACTCCTTGTTTTGCCTCTAAACTGCACCCGCACCGCTGTCTACCAGAGCAACTCCCCACATTTGGTGTCGGATGCGGGCATGCGCAGTGAGGCTGGCGTGAACGCCAAACTTTGTTTTTGCTGAGAAAAAGTGAATGTCCTATATTAAGCCGGCAAAGTTGCAGCCTGTGATCCCCGACAAAATGGAGGCGGCTGTGAAAGCCCTCATAGAGGCTAACGTGCAGCAGCGGGAGACCAACCAGCTACTGCTACAGCACGTGATGGCGTTGCAAGCGGCAGGAGCGTCCCACCGCGTCCATGATGCCCGGAAAGCTGTCCGTGCCGCGATCCCTAAGATGACCCCTCGGATGATGTGGAGACCTATCTGGCGGTGTTCGAGAAGGTGGCCGTGAGGGAGAAATTACCCCGAGAACAGTGGGCAGAGGTCGTCGCTCCGTTCCTGGCGTCTGGACCCCAGCAAGTATTTTTGACCTCCCAGATGACCAAGCAGCTGACTACCCAACTGTGAAAGGTGAGATCCTGGCAAGACTGGGGTGAATGTTTTGGTCCGGGCTCAGCGTGTCCACCAGTGGGACTTTAACGTGGCTGAACCCGCCAGGCCACAATACTATGACTTGCTACAACGGTTGCAAAAATGGCTGCAGCCAGACATACTGACTCCCACTGCTATGCTCGACCGTCTGTTAGCCGATGTCTTCTGGAGGGCTTTGCCTTACCCTCTCCAGCACTGGGTCGGCCAGGTATCGCCCACCAATGCCCTGGAGATGGTCGACCTGGTGGAGCGGTACGAGGCCACCAGAAACCTGCAGGGGAGTCTTGCTGGGAAGGGGTCAGTCAAACCCCGGAGGCCTCTGCCCCAGTTCCGACGTCCGGCGACAGAGCGGCCTGTACGGAAGATACCCCTGCGAGTCCGCCTCCCGTGGTATGCTGGAGGTGTCAGGAGCCAGGCCACATCAGGGCCGACTGTCCGCATCGGGATGAGCCGATGGAGGTGAACTATGGGGGTCGCCACTCCTTGTATGCACGGAAGCTGTGCGCAACTGGCACCCGTGAGGTGCAAGACCATAACCACCTGTGTCAGGTAGAGGTGGGAGATTCGCTGGCGGTGGCTCTGCTGGACTCCGGGAGTTTAGTCTCCCTGGTAAGGGCTGCCCTTGTACGGCCTGTGGAGTATACTGGCCGTAAAGTCGGGGTCCTGTGCATCCACGGAGACCTGAAAGACTACCCCACTGCACTAGTGACTTTGTCCACAGCGGCTGGTAGGTGGACCCACGAGGTGGCTGTCGCTACTAAACTCCCACATGAACTAATACTTGGGAGGGACTTCCCCGGTTTTCCGGCGCTGTGGCCGGCAATAAAGGTATCTGAGGGACCCGAGACAGGGGTGACCCTAGTAGAGTGGCCTGATACCGCTGGAAGGCCAGAACCCTGGGAGCCCGAGTCTGAAGGGCCGGCGGTAGGGGTGACCACTGCTCCAGCGGTAGAGGGGGAGACAACCCCACTGAGTGTAATGGTGGGAGACCCGGAGGACTTGCCACCGGGACCTGAGTTGGCAGACCTCAATGTCTCCGGGGAAAATTTTGGGACCGCACAACACCGGGACCAAACCCTAACCAGGGCCTGGGAGAATGTGCTGGAAATTGATGGGAAACCCCAGAAACCAGGGGCTGAATTAATGTTCCCACGATTTATTGTTCTGCAGGATATGTTGTATCGGGTGAACCAAATCCGAGGCGAACCTGTTGAACAGTTGGTGGTGCCCACAGCGTATCGCAAGCTTGTCATGGAGCTTGCCCACCAACATGTTCTTGGGGGACACCTGGGGTGGCAGAAAACCCAGGACCGCATACTGCAGCGGTTTTATTGGCCCAGTGTGTTCAAGGAGGTAGAAAATTATTGTAAGTCCTGTCCAACCTGTCAGATAACTAGCCCCCAGCCTCATTTCCGTAGTCCTCTGGTACCTCTGCCAATTATTGAAGTACCGTTTGAGCGAATCGCTATGGATTTAATTGGGCCTGTACCAAAGTCTCGCCAGGGCCACCAACACATTCTGGTAGTTCTCGACTATGCCACTCGGTATCCGACATACCTCAGCTAGGCTCATTGCCAAAGAGTTAATGGAGATGTTTTCCCGTGTGGGCCTGCCAAAAGAGGTTCTGACAGACCAAGGGACCCCTTTTATGTCCAAAGTAATGAAGGAACTGTGTAAATTGTTGCGTATAAAGCAGTTACGGACGTCCGTTTACCATCCGCAAACAGACGGTCTTGTTGAGAGGTTTAACCAAACTCTAAAAAATATGTTAAAGAGGGTGGTGTCTAGAGATGGGAAGGACTGGGACCTGCTTCTGCCCTATCTCATGTTCGCAGTGCGAGAGGTACCCCAGGCCTCTACTGGGTTCTCGCCCTTCGAACTGCTTTATGGCAGACACCCTCGGGGCCTGTTGGATATCGCCAAGGAAGCATGGGAACAACAACCTGTCCCCCCACAAAAGTGTCATTGAGTATGTCACCCAGATGCAGGAACGGATAGAAAGGGTGTTGCCGCTGGTCCGGGAGCATATGGAGGCAGCACAACAAGCCCAGAGTAGGGTGTATAATCGTCAGGCTCGGGTACGGGGCTTCAATCCGGGAGATCGGGTTTTGGTTCTGGTACCCACCCTTGACAGCAAATTCCTAGCTAGGTGGCAGGGCCCCTATGAGGTGATCGAGAAGTAGGGAAGTAAATTACAAAGTACACCAGCCAGGCGGCGCAAGCCGGAGCAGGTGTACCACGTGAATTTACTTAAGCCGTGGAAAGATAGGGACACGGCCGACGACCACAGCCCCCGGCCAGGGCTTCTAGGTGAAAGGGTCCAGCCCCACAGTTCGAGGCCTGTGAAGCAGTAACCACGGTAAAATTGCAGACAGCCTGTCTTCCAAACAAGTTCAGGAAGTCAGGAGTTCATCAGTCGGAACACGGATGTGTTCTCGGACCTCCCTGGCCGCACGTCTCTCATCCAACATGACATCGTCACTGAGCCTCAGGCCAAGATCCGGTTAAAACCATACCGGGTACCCGAGGCTCGGCGACGGGCCATCGCGGAGGAAGTACAGTTAATGTTGAAGCTCGACGTCATTGAGGAGTCGAAAAGTGAGTGGGCCAGTCCCATAGTCCTAATACCCAAGCAGGATGGGACGTTGCGGTTCTGCAACGACTTTCGCAAGTTAAATGAAGTATCCAAGTTTGACGCGTATCCCATGCCCCGAGTAGACGAGCTGGTTGAAAGTTTAGGACAAGCCCGTTATTTTTCTGTGCTGGACCTCACTAAAGGGTACTGGCAGGTACCCTTAACGGAGTCGGCTAAGGAAAAACCGCATTTGTTACCCGCAGGGCCTGTATCACTACAAGGTGTTACCCTTTGGCCTGCATGGCGCCCGCCACTTTCCAAAGGTTAATGGACATAGTGCTGCGACCACATCGTCGGTACGCCTCGGCCTACTTGGATGATGTAGTCATCCACAGCACCGACTGGGAAAGCCATTTACCCAAGGTGCAGGCGGTAGTGGATGCCCTGAGGAAAGCCGGACTGACCGCTAACCCAAAGAAGTGCTCCATAGGGTTAGAGGAGACAAAATATCTGGGATATGTAATTGGGCGGGGAGTCATCAAACCTCAGGTAACTAAGGTAGAGGCCATTCGTAACTGGCCCCGACCGGTCACCACCAGGCAGGTAAAGTCGTTCCTGGGTATTGTAGGTTACTACATGAGGTTTGTGCCCCACTTTGCCACAATAGCAGCGCCATTGACAGACCTGTTGAAGGGGCGAAAGTCTGGGAGGGTTAGCTGGAGTGAGAAGGCGGAGGAGGCTTTCTCCGCGTTGAAGTCGGCCCTGTGTGGGTCCCCGGTTTTGGTGACACCCGACTTCAACAAGGAGTTTGTCGTACAAACCGACGCCTCGGAGGTAGGCCTCGGTGCGGTACTGTCGCAGGAGGTCAACGGGGAAGAACATCCCGTTGTCTTCCTGAGCCGTAAGCTCAGTCCCGCCGAGTCCAGATATAGTATAGTGGAGAGGGAGTGCCTGGCTATCAAGTGGGCACTCGAATCTCTCCGCTACTACCTGTTAGGGAGGAGGTTCCGTCTGGTGACCGACCATTCCCCCTCAAATGGATGAGTCAGGCCAAGGAGAGGAATGCTCGGGTCACTAGGTGGTTCCTATCTCTTCAAAATTTCAAGTTTTCCGTGGAACACAGGGCAGGCCGCTTGCAGGGCAACGCAGATGCCCTGTCCCGCGTCCACTGCCTCACGTGTGTTCACCCCTCAGGGTTGAACAAAGGGGGGTATGTGGTAAGGTGCAAGGTGTCATATGTGATGGCAGGTACGTGTCACCGAGGTTGCTGGCCTCGGTGAGGTGAGAGCCGGGTTTTTGTCTGCAGCAGCTAGTGCTGTTTGACTTTGTTAAATAGCATGGCTGCAAAGCCGATCCGGGCCGGCTCTTACTGGGAGCAGCTAAAGAGTAGGGTGGGTGGCTGCTCCCACGGTCCAGTCCATGTTTTGGGCTGGATATAAAACGCAGCCAGCAGCTGTGTCTGAGGAGTGTGATTATCCTGGAGCTGCTAACAGGGCTGGGAGTTCTCTGTCCAGGAGGAAAGAGCTCAGCAAGGAGGTATTTTGTTCCTGGCTACCTGAAGCTGGATTCTCCTGCGGCTGGGCCGACAGCGTGGTGCGAACCTGCACCTACACCTCCCAGGTGACTGAACCTGTGTTGGACTGTTTTTGTTTGGCTACGTTATTTCCGTTGTGTGTGAACTGTCACCAAGAGACTGTTTTTCATTTTGTGTGCAAGTGTGAATAAAACACTGTTTGTTGCACAATCTGGACTCCTTGTTTTGCCTCTAAACTGCACCCGCACCGCTGTCTACCAGAGCGACTCCCCACAATATATATATATATATATATATATATATATATATAAGCAAAAATCCGGCAGCACTCCTTCAGTGTATTTCAATGGTGCACGCGTCCACCCCTGGTTATGGGGTCTCTTTACAACTCCAACAAATTGGCGCAGCACTCCTTAGGTAAAAGTGAACAAAATTGTGTTTATTAACACATGTTAAAGGTAGTCTGTCGCCTCAGAAACTCGTTTTTAACCCTTCACACATCCATATAGCCCTTCATTATATGTTAAAAATCATACCTTTATAAGGTCCAGTGGAACTTTCAAACTTTAAAAAAACTACTTTGATGCGTATGTAAATGAGAGCCCTCCGGTGCCCAGGGGCGGCGTCCACCTCGTTCGTGCCCCAGCCAGTTCTGCCTCCACATCTATTTTCCCGCCCAGCCTCCTTCTCAAGCCCGCCCATCTGCTGCCTTTTACACTTTCAAACATCGCGGACGCCGGATGTTTGATATTTCACAGTGTACAGTATGTCCGTGATGTTCTTGCCATAGACTATTTTAAATCACAAAATAAGAGGAAGAGGAAGAAACATTGGGACAATGGCCAAAGCTTTCTCAGAAAACTGTGAGAAGACATTAAACATGACAAATTGTAAAACAAATCTGTAATACTAAGTGCAAAAATCTTGTTACACTAGTTGTTAGGTTTAGTCACCCATGAAGTTGACAAACTAATAAAATTTATGTTTTCTTACAAGATAGTTGAAATTGATGTCATCTGAAGCTCATTTTTTTCTTGGGAGCTGCAAACCACAACCATTGTTCCAGTACATTAGTGAGCACTAGATATTAGTGAGCACTATTCAAAAATTTGATTCAGCTGCTTCTCCGAATTTTACAAAAAATGTTGCTTTGTGACGAAGTACTCTGTCATAAAGAGCATTTCTTTGTAAGTAGTGGGTGCAATGACAGGGATCAGCAATTGCACTTCTCCCCGTCATTGTGCCCTTCAGATGCCGCTTTTATAGCTGATCACTGCATCTGACGGTAATAACAGAGTGTAAAATAATTTTTTAAAAATTACTTCATACCTACCTCATCCATTTGCTTCCCTCATACGTCAATGCGCATGGGATTTCATGCGAGATCTTCAAGGGATTCTGTCAGCTGGCTTTAGCCTGTGGGCATGTGCTGAGAGATCGCCACTAGCACATACGCAATATACATTTCCACAGCTGTAAGTGCTTTTATTCAGTAAAAAAGAGATTATATATATATATATATATATATATATACACACACAGTTGTGTTCAAAATTATTCAACCCCCACTGAAATTGAGTGTTTTGGCCAGTTTGACATTGATTTTGATCATTTCAGTCATCTTGTTTACAATTAAATCAAAGAGGCACTTGTAAGTCAGACAAATATAACATAACATTTATAATGAAATAACCACAAATGTCTTTTCTGTGCTCACATCATTATCAGTTTTATTCAACCCCCAAGTGACATTCAATCTTAGTACTTAGTACAACATCCTTTTCCAGTTATAACAGCTTTTAAACGTAAAGCATAGCTTGACACAAGTGTCTTGCAGGTCTCTACGGGTATCTTCGCCCATTCTTCATGGGCAAAAGCCTCCGGTTCAGTCACATTCTTAGGCTTGCGCGCTGCAACTGCTTTCTTTAAGTCCCACCAGAGGTTCTCAATCGGATTTAAGTCTGGTGACTGCGATGGCCACTTCAAAATGTTCCAGCCTTTAATCTGCAACCATGCTCTAGTGGACTTGGAGGTATGCTTGGGATCATTGTCCTGTTGAAAGGTCCAACGTCTCCCAAGCCTCAGGTTTGTGACGGACTGCATCACATTTTCATCCAATATGTCCTGGTACGGAAGAGAATTCATGGTACCTTGCACACGCTGAAGCTTCCCTGTACCTGTAGAAGCAAAACAGCCCCAAAGCATGATTGACCCCCCGCCATGCTTCACAGTAGGCAAGGTGTTCTTTTCTTCATAGGCCTTGTTCTTTCTTCTCCAAACATAGCGTTGATCCATGGGCCCAAACAGTTCTAACAGAACCGCAGAACACTATCCCAAATCTGGCATGGAGTCCTTCATTTTGCAGTGTGCGCCTTATTGTCTAAGCTGAAACTTCAGTACCCGCATCTGACAAATCTTTTTTCAGTTCCTCAGCAGTCACACGGGGACTTTTCTCCACTTTGCGCTTCAGGTAGCGCACAGCGGTCGAAGTCAGCATCTTCTTTCTGCCATGACCAGGTAGCGTTTCAACAGTGCCCTTTGCATTGAATTTGCGAATGATGCTTCCTGTGGTGTCTTTTGGTATGCTTACCATCTTTGCAATCTTCTTATAGCCATTTCCCTTCCTGTGAAGAGAAATCACCTCTTCTCTTGTCTTCCTGGACCATTCTCTTGACTTCACCATGTTTGTAAACACACCAGTAAATGTCTAGAAGGAACTGAGTATCACAGTCATTTTAAATCTGCCTAATTGGTGCTTATTATGCTTGATTGCTGCTCCTTGACATCCACAGGTGTTTTTAATACCTGATCAAAAACACTTGAATGAACCTCTGTTCCTAAGAGTGGTCGTCTTTAAGGGGTTGAATAATTGTGTCAATGAAGAAATCACAAAAAAAAAATTTAATACTGTATTACAAAAACAATTGATGTCATTTTAGTTGCATTTGGTTCTTTAAAAAGTCCTTGTGAGATTTCATTCTGAACACAATTACAAATGTACACTAAATTCCCTAAAACCCTTTACAGCATTGGGGGTGGAATAATTTTGAACACAACTGTATATATATATATATATATATATATATATATAATATATATATATAATATATATATATATATATATATATATATATATATATATATATATATATAAAGATTCAGGAGCCCAGCCACGCCCATTGGGAAGGAGCCCAGCACTACCCCACATACTCTGAATCTCCTCCTTTCTCTCCTGACTTCAAACAGTTGAAGCGCCGTAATCTTAAGCATGCCAGCACAGGGAAGGAACATGTGCGATATTATGGCGCTTCAACTGTGTGATGTCGGGGGAGCAAAGAGGAGATTTGGAGGATGCGGGGTGGAGCTGGGCTCCTTCACAGTGGGCGTGGCTAGGCTCCTAAAATGTTGGTAACAGATCATTGGGCTCCTTAGCCTAGCCTAATTTGCATATATATATATAAAGTCGTTTTTTGACTGAATAAAAGCACTCACAGCTATGGATGTTGTGGATATGCTGGTGGCGATCTAGCAGCACATGTCCACAGCTATATAGGCTAAAACTAGCTAACAGAATCCCTTTCAATCAAGATAGCGGTGGCCGTCTCTTCACAAAACAAAATTTTTTGTGTGCTTTGTACACCATTTCAGGGGAAATTGATTTGCTACCACGAAGCATGAGGAAATTCGGCTAGTGAGCACTAGAGATGAGCGAATTTCCCACCCACTCTGCACCCATTTTTTCAGAACTGAAGTGAGTGGGGAAGAGTTGCAGATTGAGGCACAAGTGATCATTGCGCCGCAATCTGTGACCAATATACACCGAAAACCTGGCATATATGACTTAGTAAATGACCCCCTTAAAGTATTTCTCAGGCTCTTATTTTTTTATGAAACTTTTTGCAACTTTCATATGTACTTCAACTGCTCTCCATGCATTTGTTGCAGAGACTCTCTCCCTATTACAAGGAATACTTGGACTAGATGTGCATCCCTTTTTCATAAAGAATTATAACAGAACAAATGTATAAAAATTGTAAAACTTTTCATTATAATTTTAGACATCAAAGTCATGAAAGTAGCAACATTTTTCTTATCTTATTTATTGATATACTTACATACACAAAATGTCCCCAACATGTAAGATAACATTGTGATAGCAAGTAGTAACGTCTTCCCGCTGTCCGCAGGTCCTTTGTTCTTCAATCAAGACAGAGAGGACGGCCTCTGCGCTATCAAGTAGTTGAAGTCAGTATCATTTTTTTTAACTTTCAGCCACCATTTTAGAAAAAATTGAAGAGCGAGGAAATTTGGCTTTGCAGTAAATCAAATTTTTCCTGAACTTTGGATCAAAATTCGCTTTGGATGTTTCAATTTACTCAACACTAGTGGCCACCCATGGATCCCAAATCTGCTAAAGTTTAACAGTTTACCTCTGCTTTTGAATGTTTGATTCTCAAAAAGAAAAGAAGAGTTTGAATATTAAATCCATACAGCCACTATTTTAACTTGGGACAATTTCATCATTCATGTATCTGAATTGTCATGTTTGCTGACCCCAAGATTCATATCACAGGCCAGTCAGACTAACATTATATAATTCAAATCATGATCTATAACCTGTACCCACAAAATGTGGGATGAGGAGCAAGACGGATCCACCATGACCCACAATGCAAGTCAATGGGGACGGATCAGTTTTTTCTGACACAACTGACACAATAGAAAACGGATCCGTCCCCCATTGACTTTCAGTGGGATTCATGATGGATCCGTCTTGGGTACAACCAGATAATACAACCTGATCCATTCATAATGGATGCAGATGGTTGGATTATCAGTAACGGAAGCCTTTTTACTGAACCCTGCAGGATCCAGTAAAAACGCTAGTGTGAAAGTAGCCTAAAAAGTAAATCCGCATGTAAATAGTTTTTTAACTGTTTGGTGGGTGTTTACTAAGATTATTAGGGTCATTGTGCTTTGACAGGGAAAACAATAATAACACTGTCTCTGGCTATGTGCAAGCACCTGACTGACCGTATTTTTGTCATCAGAGCAAAAACAAAATTAGCCCATAAAACATAACCTTTAATTGTCATTATAAAACTCCCAAAATGAAATCAACCCTAGTAAAACACTCTACAGTATCCCCACTCTCTTCCTGCCTAGAAACAGAACTGTCGCCCTGACAAGGCAATCCCACTGTCTATTTTGTTCACCCTGTAGCCTGATCTTACTAGGGTATCCAGGAAGAAGACACAGGGAAAAATCAAACTGTAAGGCTGATACACAGAACTTCTGTCACTCCCTGAGTAGAGGAAAGGTAAATGGAACAGGGTAGGAGATACTGAGATACCATCTAACATTAAATCAGTCATATAAGCCCCAGGTCCAGTACATTGGTCAATGATGACACTGTAGGAAATATCAGACAGTATTTTTGTGGACAGCAGACTGACCATTTATTTTGTGAATCCATTTTTCTGTTTCACAAATTATATAACTTGATTTATGCTGGTCTATGTACACGGAAAGTATCAATAGTTTGGGAATGTGTTGTTTGCAGACAGAAATACAGATATGGTCATGTGCATTTCCTGCATTCAGGAAAATGTTATTGCAGTCTTCTAAAATACAGCGTACACATAGACGAATCACTCTTCTCTGCATTCAAACATTACACAGTCCAGTAAGAAAGATGAAAAAAGATCAGGGTCATTAAAATGATACTTTCTACATAACCGAGAGATATAGGAAATCCCATTGAACTCATTAACTCAGTTACATTTTACACTTCAATTAAATGATGTTTTAAAGAAAAGGTCAATGACTTGATATATTAATTCATTTCCCTCTCTCTCGTAATCATAATGTGATTATAAAAATTTTAATCTACAGAAGAATTCCTTGGTGTATCTGTATCAAGGCATGCATTAGTCTAATCAGACATTTCCTTACTGGGTAATAACATACAAAATGTAAATGCTTTGGCGATAGTATGGGTTGTTCTTGCATGCATTGAATAGTTGCTGTTTGTTATAGACCCTTGAAAACAATGACAAGACTGTTTTCCATATTCTTTAATACTCCCCGGTAATACCCCAGACCTGGGGGAACAACAATGTGTATATTGTTGACATTATTATGTATTTTATTGTTTGCTTCTTGCTGTAGTTACCAGTAAGGAATGGTTGGCAAAGGTTCGCAAGGAATAGCACAAACCACCCCGTTTCTCCCCTCTTGGTGGGAGTGGGCTGACCCTGCTTCCTTCCAAAGAGGGGAGTTCCTGTCCAGAAATAGGGAGGAGAGGGAGCACATCTCTTCTACAGAATATCCAGAGAGAAGAACTCCTCAAGTAAAGCCCTAAGACTCCAGACAGTACAGTAAATTGCTACCACCAGCATCAAAGAAACTGCTGTAATTCCTCACTGAAGTGAGGAATTACAGCCAAGATACCCATCAACAGACTACTTCTAGGCCAGTATTCCCTAAGTGCTGATTTTCCACCAACCTTATATTTACTGGTGCCAGAGCAGATTTGCACTTAAACCCTGCTACAGATTTTTTATTTTTAAGCTGCACTTAGTTAAAAAGACTTTGTTACATCTGATCCATTGATACATGATACATTTTCACTGCACTGATCCCCAAGGAGCAATGGCCTGAGGGAGTACATAGTGACACAACACTTCATCAGGGCCACTACCACTCCCATCCTTTGCACTGGATCCTCAGGTGGTCGCTGCTCACACACATAGCAGTATCCCCATACGACATCGCAATTTGAGTAGTAGAAGTTGGCTGCTTAATCCTTAGCTAGTCTATAAATAATTCTTAATGGGTTATCGCTACATAGGCATTGATGGCATATAGTTAAGATATGCCACCAATGTCCAATCATTGTGATGGAGAAGTCGAGCCACTGATATTCCTAGCATGAAGTGGCAAAGGTATTGTTTCACAGACCCTGGTTGGTTCTTCTTGACAGTCTTTGGCAGGAAAAAGGCTTACAAAGCCAAGTGGAGAGGAAATAACCAGTTGCTTTCCTAGTTCACTTCCACTTAGGTTTGGAAGTTTTACAGCAGTCTGACCCTGACTAATTGGCAATTGATGTCATAGCATTGTGATTTTCTGCAACTATTATAATAAATTTAAAAAGTTGTTGCAGTGCCCAGTGCCATTTTACTGTGAAAGCTATGAGGGAGGAAGAAGATGGATAATCACATGAGACTGGGAGGAAGTATGGGGGACTGATGCAGTGTTTGCAGCTTTTATGAACAGCACCCAGACATTGTGGGAGAACAAAGAACCAGTTTACTTTACTTGGGAGAAAACAGCAATCATTAACTTTGAAATCATCATCAAGATGGAGACTACCAGTGATAACATCTACATTATCACCAGACAGTACACAATCTGAAATAACTGCACTTGAATAAACAGTAATGCTTAACACAGCGCCATCTACTGTCAACTTAAAGGGGTTATCTCACTTCAGAAAATGGCATTTATCATGTAGATAAAGTTAAAAGGGTTGTCCACTTTCAGGCTTCTGTTGACCAATGTGTTTGTGAGATGATTCTATGGCACTTACTAATATAGTCTTTGATTCTCCCTTGTTTACAAAGACTTTTGTGCTGTCCATGCAGAGGTCCTGTCCATAAAATTGATGCTCATGGAGGGTCATGTGACCAGGCAAATCACCTCCATGTTATGCCTCCTGTTCTGCTCCTGATTCCAGCGATGTCATCACACCTTGTTTCAGATTCTCAGTAAAAATCACACTGTTTTCAATGGTTATAGTGTCCGTTTGAGGTTTAAGATATTGTACCCTTAACAGTAGTTACTGTATCCGACAAATATTCTACTACTGTGTTTCAGATTTGGTGTATTTTTCTTCTGGAATATACACAGATGTTCTGTATCCAAACACTTTGAAATGTTTTACACTTGACTTCTCACTATGCCCTAGTTCAGTGATGACTAACCTCCGGCACTTCAGTTGTGGTAAAACTACAACTCCCAGCATGCTCCAATGATTTCTGTGGCATTCTGAGAACAGCCAAGCAAGTGTGCATCTTGGAAGTTGTAGTTTTACCACAGCTGGAGTGCCGGAGGTTAGCCATCACAGCCCTAGTTCATATTGAGTTTTCTTCAACAATCTAGAGGAGAGTCTGTTTCATAAATAAGTAGCTGTCATTGGGGTTTCACTCCAATATTTCTCAGGTAATCCAGAATCTGTCAGCATGCACCTGATAATTTCAGTGACAGTTCTGTTTTTTCTTTCAGCTACTCAGCTTTGCTCTGGTGTATTTGGGACTGTCTTTTCATACTCTATCCCATGTTGTCCTAAATATAATTCTACTTTGTGTCCTGTGACTTCACCTCTGTTGTCACTTCGCAATGTAAAAGGAGTCCTCAGAAAATTGTTGCTTGCCATTTTACATAGTCATGTAATGTATCCAGAACTTCATATTGTCTCAGGTAAGTGACTGTGTATCTGGAGTAGTAATCTGTGAAGGTCACCATTATACTTGTTTCCACTATGTGTAAGCATTGTCATAGGACCACAAAGATCGCTGTGTATTAGGTTGAGTGGTTGTGGAGCTCTTGTCCAGCTTTCTTTAGGAAGTGTTTGCCCTTATTTCTAACAATTACTGGACAAGTGGACACTTTCAGATCCTTTGTTAGGTTTAGTTTTTGTAGTTCCTGTATACTTTCTGGATGTCTGTGGCCTAAGTGTCTATGCCACAGATGGATACAATCATTGTTGAATCCATGCATGCTTACCCCCGCCTGTTTTTTCACAATGTTGAGATGATATAAATTATCATCTGCCTTAGCACTGGGTGTCACCTACTTTACATGTAGATTGATGCAATTATTTCCTTGGAATTTTACAGCGAGTCCTTTAGTGGTCAAAGATTTCACCGATAATAGTCCTCCTTCTAGACTGGGAACATACAGCACATCTTTCTCTGGTACAACCATATTATGTCAGTTTTAACTGGTGCACACTAAGATCCCATGTCTGGTTTCTTCTGCCTTTCTTCTGCTTCTATCTGACAGATTTTTTCTTATTATTTAAGTCAACTTCTATGAACATGTTTCTATCATTTGCAATGTGACTGGCTGCTCCAAAGTCAATGCACCATTCTTGCAGCATCTCACTTTTTTGTCACTTTAAATGTGCTATTCCAATTATCTGTACGTGGATCAGAGATAGTGTTTTTGACCTTTTATTTGGTCCCTTTTGAATGTAGCTTCTGCTGCTCTGCTTTCAATATTATACAGTCTTTCTTTAGATGTCCCTGTTTGTAGCATCTGAAACATGCTTGCTTCCTTTTTGTAATATCTTGTTACTGTAGCTTAAAGAGGTATTGCATTGTCACCTTCTATAGAGTCCTACATGACTTTCTTTCTTTGTTGATATTCATCTACGAGCCTGGTTTTCACAAATTCCAGTGTCAGATCTGTTGTAGGTCTTGTCTGAAGCACATTGATCAGTACACGATATGAATAAGGCAAACTACATAACAGTATGACTACAATATAACTGTCTTCAAAGGGAACCTGTCATCAACTTTATGCTGACCTTACTGAGGGCAGAATAAAATAGTGACAGAAATGCTGATTTCAGTGGTGTGTCACTCATGAGCTAATGGTAAGTGGTTGCTGAGAACCAGCATCATAATCATTGCAGCACAGGCCTTGAAAAGAGTCAAATCTACCTGAGAAGAGTCATGGTTATTCATAATCTCCTGCTCTCCTGCCCATCTGCTGATGGTTGGCAGTTCTCTCCTAGAGAGAAAGGGAGAAAACTAGGTAGAAGCCTGTCAGTCATCAGCAGGTGGGCAGGGAGAGCAGGAATTTATGAATAACCATGACTCTTCTCAGGTGGCCATGACTTTTTCAGGCCCAGTTTGCAATGATTGTGATGTTGGTTCTCGGCAACCACATTAACATTTCCACTTTAAATTTCCATAGCCGGTAATTCTCACTGTTAAGTTTGAACACTATGTAAGTTTCAGATCTGAGCTCCAGGCCATCTTTCCCTTTATATATTTAGACGTTGTCTCTTGTATTTGGAGGATAAGACTTCTGGAAGATTCCTCGTGTCTGTCCACTTAACAAGCTGTGCTTTTCTCTCTCCTTTTGACTGTGTCCTGTGTTCATAACCTGTTGCAGTGTTTGCAGGAATTGCAGCTTTCAGACATTGTAGGAGAACAAAATACTGGTTTACTTTACTTGGGAGAAAACAGCAACCATTAACATCATCAAGATGGAGACTACCAGAGATAACATCTTCATCCTCACCAGGCAATACATACACTGTAATAACTGCACTTGAATAAACAGTGATGCTTAACACAGCGCCATCTACTGTCAGCTTAACATAGTTCCTGCTGCAATAAGCTATAGCTGTTGCTGTATTACAACAGGAGCTCAGAGGCTTAGTGTTGAGCACGAATATTCGAATAGCGAATTTTAATCACGAATATCGCAACTTTGAGAATTCGAATATTTCGAATATGGTGATATATATTCGTAAAAACGAATATTTGTAAAAAAAAATTAATCTGAACCCATTACCTACCAGCTTCTTGCTTGTGGGCCAATGTGAGAAGGCTGCAATATCTAGTGAATTAGAATATTCTTCATTATTTAATCTATTTCTTCTTAAGCAAAAAATTAGCAATGTAATATGTGCATTAATTGAGTAAGGGCGGGTTATAGGCAACTTTCCTATTGGGTTGGCTTGCTAGAATTTGCGAATATGTACAATATAGTGTGATATATTCGTAAAAACTAATATTCGCTTTTTTTTTTTATCTGAACCCATTAGAGTAGTAAATGTAATGGGTTCAAATGAAAAAAAAAAAAATATGAATATATGAATGAAAATGAATATATTACACTAAATTCTACATATTCATGAATTCTAGCAAGCCAACCCAATAGGAAATTTGATTATAACCCGCCCTTAATCGATTAACACACATATTACATTGCCGATTTTTTGCATAAGAAGAAATAGATTAAATAATGAAGAATATTCTAATTCAGTCAGGATAAACTCAGGAAACTT
Organism: Bufotes viridis; assembly: GCA_033119425.1. Taxonomy (NCBI): domain Eukaryota; kingdom Metazoa; phylum Chordata; class Amphibia; order Anura; family Bufonidae; genus Bufotes; species Bufotes viridis. The sequence continues at coordinate 145,111,142 of CM065590.1, read as the reverse complement.
CTAGCAGCTTGAAAAATGTGGCCAAAGTGACCCACACCTGTATTTTGTGTTACAAATTTGTTTATGCTATTTTTACATTGCCGATTTTTCACAATCAAGAGAATAATCTCGAATACGAATATTCGCGAATATATGACGAATTTTCTAACAAATATTCGCAAATATTGAAAATTCAAATATTGCCCCTGCCCTCTTCTTTCTGCAGGACCTGCAAAAGGACCTGAGATGATGTCACCGTGCTCACCATGTGAGAAGCATGGTGATGTCACCGCAGGTCCTTCTATCTTCATTCAGCAGGACCTGCAATGATGTCACCGCGCTCATCAAGTGGATGAGGTGAGTTTTTTAAAATTATTTTTATCCCCTCAATGGCCATTTTATTTAGCATTCTGTCTTAACAATGCTATTATTTTCCGTTATAACTATGTTATAATGGAAAATAATAAAATCACCCGAAGACCGAACCTGAACTTCTGTAAAAAAGTCAGGATTCGGGTCGGGGGTACCCGAACTCGCAAAGTTCGGTACAAGCCTATTCATAGGCTTTATTTGCCACACCAACCCAATATAGGTCTGCTGCAAACACTGACCAATTATACATTTTTTCTTCTAAAAACCATTTCAGTGCACTATACCTGTGTTATTAAATGTGTGGAGTATTACTGCAAGATAACAGGTATTTATAGCAAAAGCAATACTACAATACCACCATTTTTATATCCATGATATTGAACTAATATTGATATAACTAGAGATGAGTCGATTCGGCCGGTTTGGTGAATTTATCGAAAAAATTTGGTTCGATCCATATTTATTTGCAGCAAATTGCATCAAAAAGCATTTATTTCCTGGCTGCAGAGAGCCTTTATAGAACACGTATAGAACACTGAGCCATGCAGTAACACTGTGAGTCAGTATGAAATGCAGATGACAGGCGTCGCTCTTAGAATCACTTCATACACAGTTATTTGGGCAGTTACGGGGCCAAAATTGACCAAATAACTCAAGTGTTTCACCATGGGAAAGAGCCAACACCCCAAAGCAGCAGCGGATGAAGAGACGCAGTGGGAGTTTGACTCCTAAGAGAATTTCATGGTCCACTTCTTAGATCTTCTCCACTCTCTCTTCTCCAATGGTGTTCGATAACCACCACAGTCTATGTATCCCCATTTTCCATTTCACTATCACATCTTCTCTTTGCCCTCTGTCCCTTTAAGGTCTTTCTCCTCGTCATAGCCTCCCTATACTCTCCCTTCTCTAAACCTCTTGAAGTCTCTTTCTTTCTTCATCATTTAGTCCCACCTTATTATGAAGCCTTTGGGCATCATAATGTTGTCATTATTGTATTTTGCTTCACTGCAATTGTGTTACTGTTTTAGTCCTTGTTTAGTTCAACCTTCCCATTTTTTGCAGACAAAAGACGAATGGGTAAGATCATATGCTGTTCTAGATATGACTCCCCTTAGGGTTGCCGTGAAAATCTTCGCTCTCCCACTACTTCAAGCTCCCCATTGATACGGTTTGGCCCCCCTTATTACTTACTATGACTGATATAGAACTAGCATCCTATAACGTAAAGGGGCTTAGATCTTCTTCCAAACGATCGAAATTCTCTCACTTCTTTGGATAGAAAAATGCTGTGTGATTTTCCTCCAGGAAACACACTACAAACATGATAAATACCCAGATCTTTCCCACTCTAGATTTCCTGAGTGGTACCACTGTGATGCGGACGTGCAGCCTCAAGGGGAGTTAGCATTGGCTTCCGGAAAGATGTCCCTTTTACTTACTCTACTCATACCCAGGACCCCGAGGGAAGATACATCATCCTGAAAGGCATTGTCGGACATATGATGTACCTTTGTTAATATGACCAGATTCCTTGGTTACTCTATGTCCTGTCCCTAGTGGAATCTGTTCAGAAAGGTACTCTGGTCGTGGCAGGTGATCTTAAAGGGGTTGCCCAAGTTACATTTATTGATGACCTATGCTTAGGATAGGTCATCAATATCAGATCGGCGGGGGTCCAACAGCTGGCACTCCCACAATCAGCTGTTTAAAGAGAAGGTGTGCACCGTGCCAGCACTGCCTCCTCTTCTTTGTTTAACTGCTCGCCGTCACACCCAAACCACCCCATTCATTTCAATGGGACGGCTCTGTAGTATACACTCTTATAGGAAAGAGCCATCCCATTGAAATGAATGGGGCGGCTTGGGTGTAATTACACCTGCCCACCGCTGCAGATGTGACAGCGAGCAGGTAAACATCGAAGAGCAAGCATGCGCTTCACGGCGTGCACTGTCTCATCAAACAGCTGATCGGTGGGGGTGTCGGACCCCTGTCGATCTGATATTGATGACCTATCCTAAGGATAGGTCCTCAATAAATATAACTTGGACAAACCCTTTAATGTAGCACTACAGCCGCTTGTGCATACATCCTCCAAGAAATTTCCCATCTTGGTCAGATTATTAAAAAAGCTTAACACTAGATTATATAAAATGGATCTCTGGAGATGTCTAAATCCTTCCACTATTGATTAAACCTTTTATTCAGCTTCAGGTCACTCTTACAGCAGGATTGATTACATTCTTGTTGCTAAAGAACTATTGCATCTTTATGCTGACTCTGGGATCGGAAGCATCACCATCTCAGATCATTCCCCTGTCTTCTGCACGACACAATCTCCATCTAACTAAGGTAGATCCTCCAATTGGAGCCTTAATGAGTCTAGCTTAACTAGCAGGATGACAGGCCGAACTGGATGGACAGATGTCTTTTTTTGGCCTTATGTACTATGTTACATATTGAGCGACGAGGGTCACAGGTCCTACTTCCCAGCCCTTCTAGATCAATACTTTTCCACTAATAATACCCAAGATATATCCCCTCCCCCCAAGTCCTTTGAGATGCTCACAAAGCATTTATCTGGGGCCACTTCATCAGTAAAATGCTCTTTCCTGAAGAAACAGGCAGATAAACATTTAGCCTCCCTGTTAGACCAATTCTGATCTCGCCATGCTTAGGGCTGACCTAAAAAATGAACTTAATAAGAAAACTGTTAAATATTACCCATCTTCTCAGCACAAATTCTTCGCCCTCGGTAATAAGGCTCCTAAATTTATGATGTACCGCATCAAAAGCAGAAAACTGTCAAGATATGTGACTTCCATTAAAAACCCCCAAGGCCGTCAGCTCTTCTCCTCAGACACCATTGCTGAACAATGTGTCCAGCTTTTTTACGAAGCCCTTTATAACTTACCACACCCTAATGGAGATCAGCCGGATTTGAAAAAAGCCCTTTTACATTAACTGAACTCTCATTAACCCTTAAAAACTCCCCGAAAGGTAAGTGCCCTGGTCCAGATAGGCTCCCAACAGCTTATTTCTCCATTTTTCAAAAATCCCTGCTCCCCCACTTACTCCCATTTTCAATTTGGCCCTACAAAATCATCCCCTCTTGACTGCCATGACCAATGCCCTGATTACCATCTTCCCCAAAGAGGGAAAGGACCTTACCTCCTGTGCAAATTACCACCCCATATTGTTATTGAATATAGATTTAAAACGTCTTACAAAAATGCTTGCCGCACGATTACAATCCCTTCTTCCCAACTTGATCCACCCTGATCAGGTGGGATTTGTAAAGGGGCGTGAAGAAAAAGACAATACTACCAAAGTTTTTGATGCTATGTACTACGCCACTTACAAAAGGTTACCCCTGGTACTGTTAGGTACAGATGCCGAAAAAGCTTTCGACCATATAGACTGGTCCTTCATCAAACATACACTATATAAATTAAATTTTTCTGCCCCTTATATGCATGCGGTTTTTGCGATGTATGATAACTCCACTGCTTTGGTCCTAGTAAACAACCTTACCTCATCTCACTTCTCAATTAAAAACGGGACTCGCCAGGGATGCCCCCTCTCCCCCTTATGTTTGTTTTGGTTAGGGAAACTCTCATGCAAGCCCTGAGACAAAAGAGGGGTATCCTTGGTTTGAAACTGGGTTCTCAAGAATTTAAATTGTCTGCTTTTGCTGATGACCTCCTCATTCTTACTACTAATCCCATAAAGTCCATGACCCTGATACTCTCCCTTTTACCCCTTAAGGACACATGACGTACTGGTATGGCATGGTGCCCTGGTACTTAAGGACACATGACGTACCGGTACGTCATGTGTACTACCAATCACCGCTGCTCGGCCGGCGGTGATCGGAACAAGGTGCCTGCTAAAATTATTCAGCAGGTACCTTGTTACAATGCCAAGGGGAGTCCTGTGACCCATGTATCGGCAATCGCTGCAAACTGCAGATCAATTCAGACCTGTGGTTTGCAGTGCTTTCTGCAGTTTCCGTGACCACGGGGATCAGAAACTTCAAAATGCCGGGGGCTGCGGTGTGGCGGGCGGGATCGCGACCCCACCCGCCTCCTCTCTAATATTCATTGGTAGCCTAGTGGGTATACCAGAGTGTCAGCACATTGCTGACACTGTGGTATAAACGGCTGACATCTGTGCTGTGAACACATTTATCACTGAATAAAAATTACAAAAATAAAACACACTACACATATTATGAAATCGCCGCATCCGTAAAAACCTGCTCTATGAAAATATCACATGACCTAACCCCTCAGGTTAACACCATTAAAAAAATGGTGTAAAAAAGCCATTTTTTATAACCTTACATCACAAAAAGTCTAATACCAAGCGATCAAAAAGGCTTATGTCTCCCAAAAAATCCCGCAAAAAATAGGCCCCTATATAGCACAATCGTACAAAAAAAAAAAAAAAAACATGGCTCTCAGACTATGGAGACCTTAAAACATGATTTTTTTGTTTCAAAAATTATATTATTGTGTAAAAATTAAATAAAACGTATACATATTAGGTATCGCCACATCCGTAACAATCTGCTCTATGAAAATAACACATGACCTAACCCCTCAGGTGAACACAGCAAAAAAAAAAAATATATATATATATATAAATACGGTGTCAAAAGCCATTTTTGTCAGCACAAAAAGTGTAATAGCAAGCGACCAAAATGTCATATGCACCCCAAGATAGTGCCAATCAAACCGAAATCTGCAAAAAATGAGCTCCTAAATAAGACAGTCGCCCCAAAAATATAAAAAAAATATGGCTTTCAGAATGTGGAGACACTAAAAAAAATCTTTTTTCAAAAATGCTTTATTATGTAAAACAAACGAAACCCCCCAAAAAGTAGTCATATTTGCTATTTTCACATCCGTAGCTACCTGCTCTACAGAAATAGCACACGATCTAACCTGTCAGATCAACTATGTAAATAACAAAAAATAAAAACAGTCCCCAAACAGCTATTTTTTGCTAATTTTATTTTTAAATCCATTTTTCCAGCAACAAAGCAAGGGTTAACAGCCAAACAAACTCAATATTTATTGCCCTGATTCTGTAGTTTGCAGAAACACCCCATATGTAGTCTTAAACTGATGTATGGCCACACGGCAGGGCACCGAAAGGAAAGAACGCCATATGCTTTTTGGAAGGCAGATTTTGCTGGACTGTTTTTTTGACACCATGTCCCATTTGAAACCCCCCTGATGCACCCCTAGAGTAGAAACTCCGAAAAAGTAACTCCATCTAAGAAACTACACCCCTCAAGATATTCAAAACAGATTTTACAAACTTTGTTAACCCTTTAGGTGTTCTATAAGATTTAATGGCAAATGGAGATAAAATTTCAGAATTTCAATTTTTTGTTACCTTGTCTCAAAAAAGTGTAATATAGAGCAACCAAAAATCATATTTAAGCTAAAATAGTACCAACAAAACGGCCACCTTATCCTTTAGTTTTCAAAATGGGGTAACTTTTTGGGGAGTTTCTACTGTAGGGGTGCATCAGGGAGACTTCAAATGGAACATGGTGTCTAAAAACCAGTCCAGCAAAATCTGCCTTAAAAAAACCATATGGCATTCCCTTCCTTCTATGCCCTGCCGTTTGGCCATACAGCAATTTACGACCACGTATGGGGTGTTTCTGCAAACTACAGAATCAGGGCAATAAATATTGAGTTTTGTCTGGCTGTTAACCCTTGCTTTGTTACTGGAAAAAATGGATTAAAATGGAAAATTTGCCAAAAAATCTAATTCTGAAATGTTATCTCCACTCTTGTGGAATACCTAAAGGGTTAATGACATTTGTAAAATCAGTTTTGAATACCTTGAGGGGTGTATTTTCTAGAATAGGGTCCTTTTTGGGTGATTTTATTACGTAAGCCTTACAAAGTGACTTCGGACCTGAACTGGTCCATAAAAAGTGGGTTTTGGAAAATTTCTGAAAAATTTCAAGATTTGCTTCTAAACTTCTAAGCCTTGTAATGTCCCCAAAAAATAAAATGGCATTCCAAAAAGATCCAAACATGAAGCAGACATATGGGGAATGTAAAGTAATAACTATTTTTGGAGGTATTACTATGTATTATAGAAGTAGAGAAATGGAATCTTGGAAATTTGCAAGTCTTTCCAAATTTGGGGCAAATTTGGTATTTTTTTTTTTTTTTAAATTATTTTTTTTACTCCATTTTAACAGTGTCATGAAGTACTATATGTGATGAAAAAACAGTCTCAGAATGGCCTGGATAATTAAAAGCGTTTTAAAGTTATTCGCACATAAAGTGACATTGGTCAAATTTGCAAAAAATGGCCTGATCCTTAAGGTGAAATATGGCCGTGTCCTCAAGGGGTTAAACCGATTCAGCCTCCTCTCTAACTTCAGAGTTAATCCTTAGATATCTCAAATTCTTCACATTGGCCTCCTCTTCTCTAGCATTTCCACCCTTCAGTTGGAGTGCCTCTTCCACTGGTCTACCCAATACTTAACCTATCTAGGGGTTAAAATATCCTCTCCTCTCCCCAACCTCTTCCATCTTAATTATATCCCCCTCATTCGGGCTGTCGTCGCTCAGTTGGACTCTTTGGCAGGTCATAATCTTTTATGGTTTGGCAGAAAGAACATGGTGATGTCCTTAGGCCTCTTTCACACTGGCGTCATGTTTGACGCCCGGATAGGATGCGGGTGCGTTGCGTGAATATGTGCGATTTTTCAGCGCGTGTGCAAACTTTTTTAATGCGTTTTGCACGCGCGTTGGAAAAATCCCCATGTTTGGTACCCAAACCCGAAGCCGGACTTCATCACTGAAGTCCGGTTTCGGGTTGAGTAGTATTCTGGAGATTTTATTATTTTCCCTTATAACATGGTTATAAGGGAAAATAATAGCATTCTCAATAAAGAATGTTTTGTAGAATGTTGATTAAGTGGTTAAAAATAAAAAACCTAACTTACCTTAGCCACTTGATCGCGTAGTGGGCGATCTCTCTTCTCTCTTCAAGCTTTAGCTGCAGTCTAAAGGACCTGTGATGACATCACATCACCTGGTCCAAAGTGATGTGTGAAAATCACCACTCATGTGCACAGCCCTATAGAAATGAATGGGTCTGGATTCAGTGCGGGTGCAATGCGTCCACCTCACGCATTGCACCGGCGCGGAAAACTCGCCGTGTGAAAGGGGCCTTAGTGATGCCTAGATTTACTTATCTTCTCCAGGTATTACCCATCAATATATCCAGGTCATTCTTCCGATCCTTGGACAGCCACATACGTCAGTTTATATGCCAAGGAAAAAAGTCAAGAATTTCCCTTTCGATTCTGATTAAGCCAAAACACTTTGATGGAATAGGTCTTCCTGACCCTGAATTATATATGAAAGCTATTCACCTCTGTAGAGTGGTTGATTGTTTATGAGGGGGGTGGGGGGGCGGATACAATGTCTCTCTCTGGAAAATGTTTATTTTACCTCCTCGCTTAGCACCGTGTTGTTGGCGGACCGGCCACCCCCGACATTATCCTCTATCCCTAACCCATTGGTACACTGTACCATTAAAGTGTGGGGGTTTTTCTCCTCAAATCATTGGGCCCTATCTCTCTCCCCTTCTCTTCTCTAGGTTAGAGACATTGTCTCTCTAGCCCCTAAGGCACTCAGAGACTCATGCCCTCTGGGGATCAGAACCTCTTCCATGCCCATAACCGATCTGTTAGACGAATATGGCTGTATCCTTTCAGAACCAATGTTTTTAACTAGCTTAAACATTCCCCCCTCAAGTTTCCTAATGCTTAAATATCTCAAAGAACCCCAGAGTGGTTTGAAACCTTACTCTCAACCACTAGATACCCTTCCTAATTGATATCAACTCTATATAAAAAACTCAACCTCCCCCTCAGAAATGTCAAACCCGCTACTATAAGTTTGTGGGAGAGAGATTTTGGGATAACATTTCTGAGAAGGCTATTAATAAACTCTTCCGTACTCCTCATCATAGGCTTTCCAGATGCATCCATGTGCAGGAAAATTGATATAAAGTCCTGTCAAAATGGTATAAGACCCCAGACAAAATCTCACTCTTTTACCCTAATATTTCAGATCAGTGGTGGAGATGTGGATCTGAAAAAGGCACTTTCTTCCATATCTTCTTCCAGCCGAGTGGTGGAAGAAGATTTTCAACCTGAGTAATTCAACCTGAGATTTTCAACCTCCCATGCACTCCTGAGATTACTCTCGTAAATTTTGGTACAACAGGAGTTGACAAACACAAATCGTCTCTTTCCTTTATGTTCTCAGTGGCTCGCCTCCTGATCCCCACATTCTGGCGATCAGTCGACCAATAGTCTAATTGGGAACTCAAGACTAGAAATGCTTTCCTTTCCACTTGGTCCCCCTGGAGGACTTTATAAATATATACGCAGTTCATTTTTGCAGTTATATGTGGTGAAAGCGTTTAGTGGCGTAATTCAGTACTAAAAGAAAAATATATATGCAGGTTACTTCTGCAGCTACGGTATATGTGGTAAAAGCGTTTAGTGACGTATTTCTTTACTACAAGAAAAATATGTACGCAGTTCACTGTTGCCGTTATTTGCGGTAAAAGCATTTAATGGCCTATTTCATTACAAAATGAAAATAAATGTACGCACTTCATTATTGCATTTATTTGAGGGGCAAGAGTTTAGTGGCCTATTTCAGTACAAAACTAAAGATATATACACATTTCACTTTCGCAGTTATTATTTCAGTACAAAAACAAAATATATTCAGCGTTCACTTTTGCAGTTATATGTAAAAAATGCTTTAGTGACGTATTTAGGTAGAAAAATAAAATATATTCAGTGTTCACTGTTGCAGGTATATGTGGCAAAACCTTTAGTGATGTATTTTGGTCGGGAAAAAAAAATGTTATTCAGCGTTCAGTGCTGTAGTTATATGCAGTAATATCTCCATGATGTCTCCATGATAAATCTGCAGCATGGGGGCCCCGTGTTGCTTCTACACACTTTCAAAATAATCCCTCAGCGGGGCAAATAGATGCCGGATGACCGGGACGCTCCATGACCTTCCCAGGAGCTGCTGTCGGGAGCAACGGTTCATTTCTGAGATGTCCGTATAGTGCAGGGGGAATCCAAAGACACTCTTCATCTTCGTGCTCCGTTATATGTGGTAACATTTTTATTGACATATTTCTGTGGAGAAACTAATTTTACTCAGCATTCAGCACTGTAGTAATATACGGTAAAATCTTTTGTGACTTATTTCGGTGGAAAAGCTAATTTTATTCAGCGCTGTAGTAATATGCGGTACAATCTTTTGTGACTTATTTCGGTAAAAAAAGAAATTGTATTCAGCGTTTAGCGCTACAGTTATATGTGGTAAAATCTTTATTGAAGTATTTCAGTGGAGAAACAAAAATTTATTCAGCGGTCAGCGCTGCAGGTATATGCACTAACATCTTTAATGACGTATCTTGATGAACTTCGTGACTCTTCCGGATCAAAGCTATCTTGACGCTTTGTCTTCTTATTGTCTGTAGCTACTAGAGGCCTGTTCATGCCAGGCAGGTTCCCCCAGAAGTCATTGTGCCAGTCTGGGGCCTCTTCCTGATGCTGCTGCTGCCGACACCTCAAGACTCTGTCATTGTGCCACTCTGTGGCCTACTCATGCTGCTGCCACCTCCAGACTCTGTCGTTGTGCCACTCTGTGGCCTACTCATGCCGCGGCCACCTCAACACTCTGTCATTGTGACATTCTGTGGCTTCTACATGCTGCTGCCACCTCCAGACTCTGTCATTGTGCCACTCTGTGGCCTCTTCCTGATCCTGCTGCCAACTCCAGACTGTGTCATGCCTTGCTGACATCATCATTTATTTGACACTTCTTCTGAACTGTCAGAAGGAAGGAAAAATGAGATGCACAAATTTATGCAGATGACACTAAACTGTGTAAAGTAATTAACACTGAAGAGGACAGTTTTCTGCTACAGAGTGATTTGGATAGATTGGAGGCTTGGGCAGAGAAATGGCAGATGAGGTTTAACACTGACAAATGTAAAATTATGCACATGGGAAGGAATAAAGCAAGTCACCCGTACATACTAAATGGTAAAACACTCGGTAACACTGACATGGAAAAGAATCTAGGAATTTTAATAAATAGCAAACTAATCTGTAAAAACCAGTGTCAGGCAGCTACTACCAAGGCCAATAAGATAATGGGTTGCATCAAAAGGGGCATAGGTGCCTGTGATGAGAACATAGTCCAACCACTTTACAAATCACTAGTCAGACCACACATGGAATACTGTGTACAGTTCTGGGCTCCTGTGAACAAGACAGACATAGCAGAGCTGGAGAGGGTTCAGAGGAGGGCAACTAAAGTAATAACTGGAATTGGGCAACTACAATACCCTGAAAGGTTATGAAAATTAGGGTTATTCACTTTAGAAAAAAGACAACTGAGGGAAGATCTAATATCTATGTATAAATATATCAGGCGTCAGTACAGAGATCTCTCCCATCATCTATTTATCCCCAGGACTTTGACTGTGATGAGGGGACATCCTCTGTGTCTGGAAGAAAGAAGGTTTGTACACAAACATAAAAAAGGATTCTTTACGGTTAGAGCAGTGAGACTATGGAACTCTCTGCCTGAGGAGGTGGTGATGGTGAGCACAATAAAGGAATTCAAGAGGGGACTGGATGTATTTCTGGATTGTAATAATATTACTTGTGGTCGGGGCTATATGACACGTAACAGTCTACCTGCCTAGCTAACTAGGCTAAGCGGCTTGAGTTGTGCCGTAACCGCTGCGTAGGACGAATGCCTGAAGGGGGCCAAAAAAGCCAACAACTAAATGATACACAATAGTACGTAACAACAACACTAACATGACCAATCTCTGGAAAGCAAGAACGTCTCTCAACTAGGCTGAGGTATGAACCTGCTGAACATGCAGAGCGCCTATTTTCCGGATAACATGAGCCAGAACTATTGTTCCCAGAGGCAGCACATGCTGCACCTGACCTGAAGGAAAGGCCGGATAGCTGTCGGTTTGGACCCTAAAATTGGACACCGGCATAAGACATGCCGCATAACTGAGAAGTGGTGAGTGGTGCCGTGAGGACCGCAACAGAGTACTCTTAGGTCTTGGTCTGTTACTGCTGCCAGTAATTGCTGAAAGACATGAAGCCGGGCACTCTGAAAGGAATGTCGGAAAAAGAATGATTATATTGGGGCCAAAAATTGCAACAAAACCAGTGCCAGCAACAACACCAACATGACCAACCTCTACCTAGAGGCAGCATATGCCGCACCTCACCTGAAGGAAAGACTGATAGATGTAGGTTACAACCCTAATTTGGACATAGGCATGCGGTCATGCCACACGACTGAGAGGTGTGAGTAGTGATCAGCGCAAAGACCCACATTCGACCTTGCGACGTCCAACGAACAACCTGCATTGCATTCATCGCACATTTGCGATATAGCAATATTCGTTATTTCACAAGCAATATCATGACTAGTGATTAATTTGAGTAATATTTACGTGCGCATAAACTGTTCGTTATTAATAATGTTTAAACAGCTTTACACGTATAGAAAGCTTGAAGTGGCCTTTGAGTGAATGGAAGGGGCGAAAAGACATGTACGGATTTCCACAATACAGCGCACTGGAGTCTGACCCAACCTGTTAACGCTAGGTAGGTAAGGGAATGCAAACCGCGAATATATTAATGCGATCATTCAAGTGACGAACATTGGCAGGACAGTTTTACCTATTAAATCTCTACTCTGACAGGAATAGTGGAAACTGTGAAAGAAGCAACTGAGGTTGGGGAAATTATGTCTGAATATAAAAAAAATAGATACTGTTCCCCTATCACTCACTATCCATCTCAAGAGCGAATATACGTAATTGCGAATATGGGGTCAAGTATTTGACATATTCGCAAACCTTGAAATCACGATATTCGAGATCAAACTTGCCTTGCGAATACTCGCTCCCAACACCAGTGGCGAGTGGGCCGTGGGAACAGCAACAGAGTACTCGCAAGGCCTTGGTTTATTACTGCTGCCAGTAATTGCTGAAAAACACGAACCAGGCACCCTGAATGGAAGGTCGGAAAGAAAATGATTATATAGGGGCCAAGAAATGGCAACAAAAGCAGTGCCAGCGGAAGCATCAGAAAACAAAATAGTTGAAACCGCCGTGACCTGAGCGACATGTACAGTTTGACGTTGTGATACCGCGAACTGATGAAAACATGACTTAACCAACACTCTGAACCTATAGCAGTCTTTGAAGAAACTTCAAGTAGCGAGTTTGTAAGCTGATAACGTTCCACATATACCATTTAAATTTAGTTTTTTTTTTTTTTCTTTTTTTTTCTTTTTCCTAAACGCCCCCCCCCCCTTTTTTTTGCTACCTTAACAACTGATGTAATTGACCACACCAACTTAGAATGGCGAGCTGTGACGCGACCTGAAAAAGCAAATGACATGCAAAGATGCTCCTGGCTGTGGTAGTATGCCAAAACTGACGTGATGCCTGCAGGCATCAGAACCAACGAAATGGTTGAAACCGCCAAGGCCTGAGTGACAGTTTAGGTCATATGTTATGACACCACAAACTGATGAGAAATGACTTATCCAACATTCTGAACCTATAACAACCTAAAAAAAAAAAATTGTCAAGTAGCAAAGCCCGCAACCTAATGAGAAATCCACCCGTGATGCCCCTATTTTTTATATATTTTTTTTGTCCTACTACCTTAGCAAAAGATGTAATTGAGCACACCAACTGAAAATGGCGAGCTGTGACGTGACCTGAAAAGCAAAATTACATGCAATGAATGATACTGGCTATGATAGTATGCCGACACTGACATGAGGCATCGGAACCAACAAAATGGTTGAAACCGCCGAGGCCTGAGTGACGGGTCAGGCCTTATGTTGTGAGACCACAAACTGATGAAAAGATGACATACCCAACATACAGAACCAATAACAACCTAGAATAAAACGTCAAGTAACAAAGCCTGTAACCTAATGGGAAACCCACCCCGTAATGTGTTTTTTTTTTTCCTTTCTACTACCTAAGCACGAGATGTGATTGACCACATCAACTGAGAATGGCGAGCAGTGATGTGACCTGAAAAGCAACAAATGACATGTAAGGACAAACCTGACTGTGGTAGTATGCTGACTCTAACACGAGGCATGCAGAAATATAAACCACCTGCACCACACCCCTCCGCTATAGGTGAGTACATGCAAACGTCACCACCATCAGCACATGTGCCCAGTAGAGATGTGGGCGTATATGCCGTAAGAACAAACTAAACTCGGATCTCGGCGAAAGCCACACTTTTATCTATTTTTAGCACAAATAAAGCAACAAAACGAGGCAAAATAACATGTCCTCATGGGTCTCTGCAATTACCTTTGTAGCAAGCAGCTCCCCCAGTGTCCAGCTAACACTCTGAACTGAAGATGGATCCCCAGCACCTTGCACGGGTGCTTATTAAGTACACAAACTCAGGTTCACAACCTTAAAGTGATAAACACACATTTTACATTTCCAAAACAAATGAAACAAGACAAATAAAAGATACCTCAACACAGAGGAGCTTACTGTCTACTCAATATACATATCGCAAAATAGCATTTATACTAAAGAAACAATAACACTCTGAAAACAGCAACTCTGCTCCACCTGGAGTAATCAGCTGCCTCACCCTCTATAATGCAAGTAAGGGGATAATGCTGGATGTCAGTGTGAACAAGGCTTTAGGCCTCTTTCACACTGGTGTCATGTTTGACGCCCGGATAAGAGGCGGGTGCGTTGCGTTAATATGCGCGATTTTTCCATGCGGGTGCAAACGTTTGTAATGCGTTTTGCATGCGCGTGTGAAAAATCGCCATGTTTGGTACCGAGACCCGAAGCCGGACTTCATCACTGAAGTCCGGTTTCGGGTAGAGTATTCTGGAGAATTTATTATTTTCCCTTATAACATGGTTATAAGGGAAAATAATAGCATTCTTAATAAAGAATGCTTAGTAAAATGAAGATGAAGGGGTTAAAAATAATAAAACTTAACTTACCTTAGCCACTTGATCGCGTAGTTGTGATCTGTCTTCTCTCTTCAAGCTTCAGCTAACAGCTAAAGGACCTGTGATGACGTCACATCACATGGTCCAATCACATGGTCCATCACCATGGTAAGATGGACCATGTGATTGGACCATGCGATGTGACGTCATCACAGGTCCTTAAGCTGTTAGCTGAAGCTTGAAGAGAGAAGACAGATCGCAACTACGCGATCAAGTGGCTAAGGTAAGTTAAGTTTTGTTATTTTTAACCCCTTCATCTTCATTTTACTAAGCATTCTTTATTAAGAATGCTATTATTTTCCCTTATAACCATGTTATAAGGGAAAATAATAAAGATCTGGTCCAGTTGCTAAGCAACCATGCGGGAATATTGCACTGCATCCGCACTTGCTTGCGGATGCTTGCGATTTTCCCGCAGCCCCATTCACTTCTATGGGGCCCGTGAAAAACGCACAATATAGAGCATGCTGCTATTTTCACGCAACGCAGAAGTGATGCGTGAAAATCAACGCTCATGTGCATAGCCCCATAGAAATGAATGGGTCCGGATTCAGTGCGGGTGCAATGCGTCCACCTCACGCATTGCTCCAGCGCGGAAAACTCGCACGTGTGAAAGGGGCCTTAGTCTGTCTGCAGAAATAATAGCGGATAGTGAGAGAGGTTTGCTGGGAAGATACCTCAACACAGAGGAGCTTACCGTCTATTTAATATACATATCGCAAAATAGCATTTATACTAAAGAAACAATAACACTTTGTAAACAGCAACTCTGCTCCACCTGGATTAATCAGCTGCCTGAACCTATCCCTCTAAAATGCAAGTAAGGGGATAATGCTGGATGTCAGTGTGAACAAGGTTAAAGTCTGTCTGCAGAAATAATAGCGGATAGCGAGAGAGGTTTGCTGGCGAGCAGCGAAGTGAAAAGCAGACAAGAAAGACATACAGATATACACGGACAGACTAAGCAAGGTGACCTGTGCAAGACATGGAAGCCTGCGAGAAAACGAGACGAAGTCACGCTGACCCCTGCTGCCTAAAAGTGCCGCCGCGCGGGCGTCAAGCATGGGCTGCCAGGCGTGAGAAACGAGACGGAGTCACGCTGACCCCTGCTACCTAACCGTACTGTCGCGTGGGCGCCAAACGTGGGGGTGCCAGGATAGCTCTGGTGCAGAGCTACTCCTACTCACCAAAGGAGCCAACAAATCGCCAGCTGGACTGTAACAGGACGATGCTGCACGAGCTTGCCGCAGACCCTCACCCGACCGGAACGACCTCAACTGGGATCCTGGGTGCTGACTGGGTAAGAAAGCTGCAGATTTAGCCCATGTGCTGCAACAGGTGGCTCAGACTGCACACAACTACGCAGCACCGTCAACACACCCAAGGGAGGTGCCTGCCTGGTATAAATGTGCTACTTACGCCCCTCCCACAAATACAGGCCAATAAACTGGCCTTCTAACAGGTTATAGCTACTAGAGCGGGGTCGTTGATCCAGGGATTTATTCTGATTGCCTGATTGGAGTCAGGAAGGAATTTTTTCCCCTCGTGGGGAAAATTGGCTTCTGCCTCACAGTTTTTTTTTTGCCTTCCTCTGGATCAACTTGTAGGAAACAGGCCGAACTGGATGGACAAATGTCTTTTTTCGGTCTCATATACTATGTTACTATGTTACAACAGATCCTGTCTGTGCAGCAGCTTTAAGGCCTTATGGTCCCATCAGAATTGGCTTATAATTTTCTAGCCAAAAAGCAGGAGTGGGTAGCAAACACAGAAGACATGCAAATATTCCATTTACGTGCCATCTCTGTTTTAGATCCACTTCTGTTTTTTTTTTTGGCATTAGCAATACTGATGGATTATTGAGCAAATGCTGACTGAGTGAAGGCGTATGCTCCACAGACAGGATCCGTTTTTTCTGGGGAAATGTTCTGACACATCAGAGAATGGGGAAAATTAATAAGTGAGTTCAACACAAACTTACTGCTGACACCCTCTCCGCTCTGTCAGGGGGGGCTCTACTTGTATAAGCATTTAATAGAACAGGTTCTGTAGATATCTATTTAGAATCAGCTGACGACTGTGTAAAAGGAGCGTGCTTCTTCTTGACGCTACCATCTAACTGTAAGGCTGAGTTGATACTCCAGTTATTTGGTTAGTTTTGGCCCCGTGACTGCCCAAATAAGTGAATAATGCAGTGATTCTAAGAGCGACCCCTATCATCTGCATGTCATACTGACTCACAGTGTTATTTCACTACAACAACAGACTCCCTATGCGTGTTACTGAAAGGCACAGTGAATAACTAGTGTGTAGACAGGCACTCTACATCTGGTAGCACACGGAGAGAGAGTTGTTCAAAATGATGCCTTTCTTAATACGGTACATAAAATAACATCTAATAAAATGACTGAAATAGCCCCTAAAAACACAAATGACCCGTAAAAATACAAATTCTCCCAAGAAGCTGGAGGGACCTGCAGAAAAAATTGTGAAAGAAATTGTGGCAATCACAAATTACACCTATATAGGTTGATGGTAAAATGCGTATAATCAATCAATTACCATAGCTGTGACTTTTATAAATATAAACCATATGATGAGATATATAGTGCATACAAATAACCCTTTAAATGATGGGTGCTTCCAATGTCCAGTTTCTATTTGCTGAGAGGTAACAAGAAATGTATATATAATCTTATTGTATCCACATGGTTGATTACCCAGTCATCAGTGCTGTTGGCAATACTGTGTTGCCACAATGTAATAACTTTGATCAATAGTCACTCCTGTTGGTTCAGCTGAGTGTATTGCAATGTTCACTCTATGGTGTAAAACTTCAGCTGAATGTTCTACACCCCTATAAAGACTCTCTACAGCACGGAAATAGACGTTTTTTTTAAGCAATTCGCCGCGAATAAATTCGTATCGAAGCAAATTTTTCCGAAAAATTCGGCCAACCGAATGTGTAGCAAAAATTGCATAGTACTGTGATAGCTAGAAAAAAAAAATGTGATGCTAATAAATACAAAAGTATTAGGGGAGTGATATCTTTATTGTCTAACCAGCAAAAATCATACTGCAAGCTTCCAGAACACAGACTTTCCTTCTTCAAGCCGAATTACAAATGAATGACTTATAGGACATAAAAATAGCACACACATGCGATGGGCGTCCTATTACATATTAGTAAATAGAAAATGCTATATGATGTGCTAAAGCCATGCATTTACTTTATCCAAGGAGAGGCTTTCTTCTCCAAGGTTACACAAAATGAAGCACTAAGCCTTTCCATCACACTAAAAGAAGAAGAAAAAAAAACATTTAATGTAATTTCAAACCCCACCACAGAAACCATTCAGTCAGTTTGATTGTAATGCTACTCACAAAGTCTCAGAGGTATTATGGAAGCTAAAGTGTAATGTGTTCAAGCGCTGATGCCAAAAAAGTCTTTGATGTTTCTGTTACAGGGTTTTACTGTACAAAGAGCTCTTTGCAGTTCCTGGAGACCCAGTGAAGGTTGGCTTTTTATATTAAATGTGACCTTAGACTAAAGCACTATTCAATACATGCATTATCTATCTATCTATCTATCTATCTATCTATCTTCTCTCAATAGAAGAAGATGCATGCTAGAAAATGTGCGGATATTTTTATCTTAAATTCATGATTAAAGGATTAAGTAACTTTGGTTAATTTATCTTTATTTCCCAAATGTGATTGAAATAGCACGTAAAGTCACTTGCTAAAATAATGTTAATGTGAGAGCTGCACTGATATCTTGATTTGTATAGCATTTTCCCCTTGTTTAGTCCTGTCTTCATCAATGACTGCACAGCACTCCTGTCATTAATGGACAGGCATGTGATCAGACACATCCATCAGCAGCCTCCATCACAAAGCACTTTGCACAGCAAGTTAAACTAGAGCATGTACTGTACAGAGTTGTGCACAGTGTTTTTCAATGGAGGCTGTTGATGGACGTGACATGCCCCTCCATAAATCTCTCATAATTTAGACTTTCTATGATAGTAACCATGTTAGGCTTCTTTTACATCAGCGCTTCATATTTCCATTACTCTGTTCTGTTATAGAAGCAAAACAACAAAAATAATGGAAGTGCTGGATTTGGCACATAACTGAGGCTAATTGTGCCAAACAGACCCCATTGATAATAATGGGATCCGTTCTGTTTCCATTCAGGATAATGCTTTTTTCTTTTAAATGAAATCTGTGATGGAGCCTAAAACGGAGTCTCCAAGGCAAATGTGAACATAGACATAACCATACTTAACAAAAAACAATAATTATTGGAGATGAGCAAATTTCTTAAAATCCCTTTTCGGTCCAACTATAACAAATCAGTCAGAAGATTAGATTCAGGTACAAAATATTAAACCCAGCCTTTTTTTAACAGATTCTCAGACTTAATCATTGCTTGGGGCCAGACCTTCACTGTACATGTACGGCATGGCTGGCAGGCAGTTCTGGACCAGCGCAGTACAAGTATGGCTCGCTTATCGAGCGGGCACAGAAGTGGCGCTCACTTGATCAGATACAAGGGTCTGTCCGTTACTAAAAGCCGGGCTTCTGCCATATCTGCATTGCTAAAAATTCTAATGCCAGAGGGTGTATTACCTCAAGCCTTCGCTCCCTGGGCTAGGTGCAGTGAAGGAGTGGCACTCTTTGTAGATATGGGCTCTCTACCTGATGGTAGCTTGGGGATGTGCTATGTTAATGTCAATCTGGTTGCTAGGCAGAGCATGTGATGGAAATGTAATGGCCAGAGTGTGGTGTTAGGAAAGTCAGTAACAAAATCAGCAATTATCTGTGCAATTTCCTCTCAGATGTCCAAGCATGAGCTGAGCATGTGGTTTGTAGCAATAGCCCTCTAATTACCCCTTCTCTGGCTAAAGTCTTTGTGTCCAGGATCTATAGCTAGCAATTACAATCTGGCAACCGTGGCGTAGTGCATAGGGTGACTTAACTTGTTATCCTTTTGCAGCAGCAGGGTCTGAATTGCATCAATCTGGGTTACCTCGCTGACTCAGAAAATGTGGCCATGCAAATCCTCCTTCACAACTTCCCCTCTTTCATCAACTCGAGCTCCTGGTGATGTAGAAAGCTCCAGGGCTTGAAGCTAAAGTCTGGGGGAGAGGAGCACATCACTTCTGCTTCCTACCTCCACCCTTCTCACAGCACATGATTTCGGCTAAGATCTTCAAGCAAGATGGTGGCAGCCGGCCCGTCGCGAGCAAATGGACGCAGTAAGTTTGATGTAATGTTTTTTTTATGTTAATTTCACACTGCTTGCACACTCAGATGCTGCTCCCTGTTTTGGCACCCACTACATACAGAAAAATGCACTTTGTGACGAAGTAATTCGTCACAAAGCCAATTTTTTTGTAAAATTCGGAGAATCAGCCGAATAAAATTTTCAAGAAATTTGCTTATCTCTAGATATAATGGCTCATTTTGTCTAAAGAGCAAACCTTAGGAGAAATAAAAAGGTGGCTGTCCTATTAGTACAAACAAAACCACTCCTAATATCACAGGAGGACATGTTACTTCAGGACACTGAGCTAAAGAGCTGCCTCCTCCTCTTCTCTGCTCTGCTTGTCAAGGATTATGGTCCAAATACAGTTTAATATGATCTTCAGCTGAATCTATGTAGGAATGGAGTTCATGAGGAGACATGAAGTACAGATAGGAGGTGGGGATGTGTCTAATGACCAGCAGCACTTATATGTAGTCTTCATTACCACAGCCCCACTTTACCACAGTTTTTCCTGTCCGTCCTCTCTGTAGTTTATGTCTCCTCATGAACTCCATTCCCTATAGGGCAGGGGTAGGCAACCTCTGGCACTCCACCTGTTGTGAAGTTACAACTTCCAGCATGCATACTTGCTCTGTTCTTCTAAGAACCTTCATAGAAAGGAATAGAGCATGCTGGGAATTGTAGTTTCACAACAACTAGCATGCTGAAGGTTACTGATTACTGCTATAGGCAGGGCCGGTGGGCCCTTTAGGCAAACTAGGCAGCCGCCTAGGGTGCCCCTTGGGTGCAGCATGAAGATAGGGACTGACAGGAGGGAAGCGCTCAGCTTGGTGAGAAAGAGAGTGACGAGGGAGGGGGGATGAGAGTGACAAGGGAGGGAGGGGGGTGAGAAAGAGAGTGACAAGGGAGGGGGATGAGAGTGACAAGGGAGGGAGGGGGGAATGAGAGTGACAAGAAGGGGGAGAGAGTGACAAGGGAGGGAGGGTGGTGAGACAGAGAGTGACAAGGAAGGGAGGGGGTAAGAAATAGAGTGACAAGGGAGGGAGGGGGTGAGAAAGAGAGTGACAAGGGAGGGAGGGGGTGAGAAAGAGCATGACGAGGGAGGGAGGGGGGATGAGAGTGACAAGGGAGGGAGGGGGTGAGAAAGAGAGTGACAAGGGAGGGGGATGAGAGTGACAAGGGAGGGAGGGGGGAATGAGAGTGACAAGAAGGGGGAGAGAGTGACAAGGGAGGGAGGGTGGTGAGAAAGAGAGTGACAAGGGAGGGGGGATGAGAGTGACAAGGGAGGGAGGGGGATAATGAGAGTGACAAGAAGGAGGAGAGAGTGACAAGGGAGGGAGGGGGTAATAAATAGAGTGACAAGGGAGGGGGGAATGAGAGTGAGAAGGTAGTGGGGAAATGAGAGTGACAAGGGAGAGAAGGGGAATAAGAGTGACAAGGTAGGAAGGGGGAGAATGAGAGAGACAAGAAGGGGCAGAGAGTTACAAAGGAGGGGGGTGAGAAAGAGAGTGACAAGGGAGGGAGGGGGTGAGAGAGTGACAAGGGAGGGGGGGAATAAGATTGACAAGGGAGGGAGGGGGTTGAGAAAGGGTGGCAAGGGAGGGAGGGGGGAATAAGAGTGACAAGGGAGGGAGGGGGAGAATGAGAGTGACAAGAAGGGGGAGAGAGTGACAAGGGCGGGGAGGTGAGAAAGAGAGTGACAAGGGAGGGGAAGAGGAGAGTGACAAGGGAGGGGAGGGATGAGAGTGACAAGGGAGGGAGGGGGCGATGAGAGTGACAAGGGAGGGAGGAGGGAATGAGAGTGACAAGGGAGGGGAAATGAGAGTGACAAGGGAGGGAGGGGGGAATAAAAGTGACAAGGGAGGGGGAAAAAGAGAGTGACAGGGGAGGGAGGAGGAGTCACACACACAATGCAACCCTTACACACAAAGACAATGCACCCCTTGTACACATACACAGAAACACACAATGCATCCCTTACACACACACACACACAATGCACCCCTTACAGACACACACTCTGCTTCCCTTACATACACAGAAACACACCTTGCAGCCCTTACACATACAAACACAGATTCACACAACACATTCCATACACACATTCAGAAACACACAATACATCCCTTATACACAGAAACACACTGCATCCACTCCACACACACACACTGCATCCACTGGACTCCAGAGGTGGAGGAAGAGGCAGAGAAAGCAGCAGAAGAGGAAGCAGGAAACCTTTCTTGGTTTTTAAGGCGTAAGGTGTAGAAGAACAGAGCAAGTATGCATGCTGGAAGTTGTAACTTCACAACAGGTGGAGTGCCAGAGGTTGCCTACCCCTGCCCTACTGGACACACACACTGCATCCACTCCACACACACACTGCATCCACTCCACACACACACACACACACTGTATTACCTCCACACACACACACACACTGCATCCACTCCACACACACACACTGCTATCCCTATACACTACATCCCATAAGCACACACATTAGATTATCTACAGCAGCACATAACACATCCCCTACACACTTCACCCACTGTGAACAAACTCATGGGTGGAACATGTAGGTGGACTTATGGGTGGGCCTTATGGGCATTCTCACCGTCAGACCCTGGGGCCTAGACCTTGAGCTGTGTAAAGGGCCCCAAAAAATGGAGCTGCTTCCCGTTCTCCGAGAACATTGATTTTTGTGACCACAGTTACAAACAGCCTCCAGAGAGCCTGTTCTACACCAGACCAGTGGAGCCAGACTGCATCCAGAGCCCATTATCATCCTCTTCTGGGTGTAAGTAGGCAATCTAGTATTTTTTTATTCGTGGCACTAGTCTCTAATTTACCTCACATTAAAGGGACACTATAGTCCCCAGAACCATTGCAGCTTAATGTAGAGGCTCTGGTGTCTATAGTCTGTCCCTGCAGGCTTTTTAATGTAAACACGGGGGTACTGCAGCACTGGCGTTAGTTAATATGGCAAATCATATGGGTGGGGCATTGTGATATCACATGTGGGGCCGGCAAACTTTTCTTTTGCCTATGGCAGAAAAAATCCTTGCACCGGCCCTGGCTATAGGGATTCAGCTAAAGTTCTTATCAGTTGTATTCAGGATCAAAATCCGTGACCAGCAAAGCAGAGAGGAGGATGAGGCAAATTTTTAGCTTAGTGTTGTGAAGTAACTTGTCCTGCTGTAAGATTAGTAGTGATGATCGAATATGCCCATATTCGAATTCGCGATATTTCGCGAATATTTAGTAAAATATTCGTGATATATTCGCAAATTCGAATATTCGTATTCGTCATCATTTAATCGCCATCTTTTTTTTATAAAATCGTGGATAATCGCATAAAGACATCGCTTAATAAAAATCGCATTACGAAAAATCGCAAAAACACTTTAACTTTCATGCCGGGATGGTCAAGTCAATCAATGCGCAGGAAGAATAGCACGTGTGAAAAAAATCGCATCGCTTAATAAAAATCGCATTACGAAAAATCGCAAAAAAAAAAAAAAACACAAGGGAGGGAAGTGGGGACCGGGGGTCGAGGAATGGATATAAAATGAAGCCTTGTTGAAAGTGAAACTAATGATTGGGGGTGAATGAGAATAAGAAGAGGAAAACACGACGACATATATTCGAATATGCGAATTTTCGAATATATTCGCAATTCACAGCATGTTCGTATTCGCAAGTTGACGATCGCGACTACCAAGCGCATAGAGTGTGAAAAAAATCGCATTACGGAAAAATCGCATAAAGGCAATATTTCAATTTTCAAGTCAATGCGCAGGCATGTCAGCAAGTGTTAGATATTCGCATCGCTGTCAAAAAAATCGCATTACGGAAAATCGCAAAAAAGGCAGGATTTTGGCTATGGCTTTGAAAAAGAGCCTTGATGCAAAACAACACCTTAAATGAATGAAACTCAGAGTCACTCAAACTCATTTATCAACACAAGTGAACTGAAGTTCTTGAACTTATTGTGCATCATCTAATTTAACCAACGCGAATATTCGCAATATCGAATTTATGGCATGATATTCGAAAAAATCGCGAAATCGCGAATATGCGATATTCGCGCGAAATATTCGCATCGCGAATATTCGCGCCCAACACTAAAGATTAGCACAGGTTTGTGTGTACTAATTGTTTTTTCAAAGAGACATACAGTAGAAGTGGTATTGTAATGCTAACAACGGTGTCATCAGCACTGGCCATGTTGGTTGAGTACTCAAAAGACTGCAACAAGGTACACAGGTCTTGCATGGAGGCCCAGTAACTGGTGGTGAAGTGGTGCTGTTCTGCAGAGCGACTGACCCGTGCGTGCTGCATCTGAAACTCCACTATCGCCTGCTGCTGCTCTCACAGTCTCTCCAGCATATGCAAGGTGGAGTTCCACCTGGTGGGCAAGTCGCATATGAGGCTGTGAGCGGGAAGGCCGAAGTTACGCTGCAAAGCTGACAGGCGAGCAGCAGCAGGTTGAGAACGCCGAAAGTGCGCACAGACGGACTGCACTTTCAGCAGCAACTCTGACATGTCTAGGTAGTTTTTAAGGAATTTCTGCACCACCAAATTCAGCACATGCACCAGGCAAGGGATGTGCGTCAAACCAGCTAGTCCCAGAGCTGCTACGAGATTTCGTCCATTATCGCACACCACTAGGCCGGGCTTGAGGCTCACTGGCAGCAATCACTCATCAGTCTGTTGTTCTATGCCCCTCCACAGCTCATGTGCGGTGTGGGGTTTGTCCCCCAAACACATGAGTTTTAAAACCACCTGCTGACGTTTACCACTGGCTGTGCTGAAGTGGGTGGTGAAGGTTTTTCGCTATCTGGATGAGGAGGAAGCGGAGTAGGAGGCAACAGGGGACAAAGAATAATGCCTTGCGATCCTCGGTGGTGGAAAGACATGCGCCAAGCCGATATCCGCCTCGGGCCCAGCTGCCACTACATTTACCCAGTGTGCAGTTAGGGAAATATAGCATCCCTGCCCGTGCTCACTGGTTCATGCATCTGTGGTTATGTGGACCTTGCCACAGATGGCGTTGCGCAGTGCAAACTTGATTTTATCCTCCACTTTGTTGTGGAGGGAACGCCTGGAAAAGTAATGGCGGCTGGGAACGTTGTACTGTGGGACAGCCACCGCCATCAGCTGTTTAAAACAGTCCGTCTCCAGGTGGGTATTTTCTCTTTCTCTCCAGTGTTTGGGAGATGGACAGCTGAACGCTTGCTTGTGACATGGTGTCGATGCTTGGTGATGATGACGGAGGTGGTGGTTTTAGTGGCACATCCTTTGTTTGCTGGGTGGCAGATGCCACTGTGACTCCAGAGGTGGAGGAAGAGGCAGAGAAAGCAGCAGAAGAGGAAGCAGGAGGAGCCTGAGACCTTTCTTGGTTTTTAAGGTGTTTAATCCACTGCAGTTCATGCTTTGCATGTAGATGCCTGGTCATGCAGGTTGTGCTCAGGTTTAGAACATTTATGCCTTGTTTCAGGCTCTGATGGCACAACGTGCAAACCGTGTCTTGTCGTCAGGACATTGTCTGAAGAACTGCCATGCCATTGAACTCCTTGGTGCTGGCTTTGGTGTGCTAGGTCCCTGGGTGCGGTGAGTTGTAGCAGGCGTACTGTCTCGGGGACGGCCACTCCACTTTTGCAGCCTGCTCTCTCTTTTGCTGTGCTGTTGCCTCTGTGCAACCACCGTCTCTTCCTCAGAACTGCACACGTCACTAGCATGAACTTGAGTCCAGTCGGGGTCTAGGACCTTATCCTCCTCCACATCATCTTCCACCCATTCTTGACCCCTGCCCTCCTCATCAGTCTGCACACTGCAGAAAGCTGCAACAGTTGGCTCCTGTGTTTCGTCATCATCAGAGACATGCTGCGTTGGTCCTCCCATGTTCTCATCCTGCAACATTAGTGGTTGGGCATCAGTGCATTCAATGTCTTCCACTTATGGGGTAGGGCTATGTGGATGGCCCGGGGAAACCCTGCCAGCAGAGTCATCAAAAAGCATAAGAGTCTGCTGCATGACTTGGAGCTCAGGCTGCTTGGCTGCTTTGTAAGGGGGTGAAGTGAAAGACTGATAGGCATGGGCTGCAGGTGCCAACTCTGAGCCTTCGGCAGAGGACTGGGTGGGAGACACTGTGAAGGAACTGGCGCCACTGTCAGCCACCCAATCTACTATCACCTTTACTTGTTCTGGCCTCATCATCCATAGAGCGGCATTCGGGCCTAACAAGTAACTCTGCAGGTGCTGTTGCCTACTCGCACCTGAGGAAGGTGTTTCACTTGGACCTGTAGTTGGCACTGAACGGCCACGTCCTCTCCCAGCAACAGGAGCTCCACCAACACTACCACGACCATGCCCATGTCCCTTATTTGATATTCTCCTCATTATTTGTGTTCATCCACCAAGCTGACAGATGGTTTATCTCCAGTGTTAATTTAACTGCCAATAGTCAACAATTAAGTTCACGAACACTGAGGCAGTGCCCGTGTCATAAAAATGCTCTGTGGACCAATGTAAAATAGGTATTTAGGTGGTGTATCTAAGCTGCTTTGTGGACCAGGAATAACGCTTTTTTCCCCAAAAGTCAGAAATGCACTATTTAACGGCTGAAAATTAAACGTAGGTATTGGTACGCTGTATGCACAACTGCTTTGTGAACCAAGAACACAGCTTTTTTCACTAAAACATACTAATGCACTATTTCAGTGCTGCAATTTAAAATTGGTATTTGTATTTATATGTATGCACAACTGCTTTGTGGACCCAGAACATGGCTTTTTTCACTAAAACACTCAAATGCAGTATTTAACTGCTGGCAATTAAACTTAGGTATTTATACGCTTTATGCACAACTGTTTTGTGGGCCTAGAACGTGCTTTTTTTTAAAAGTAAAACACACTAAAGCACTATTTCCATGCTGCAATTTAAAATTGGTATTTGTATGCTGTATGCACAACTGCTTTGGGGACCCAGAACACGGCTTTGTTCACTAAAACACACAAATGCAGTAACCGCTGGAAATTAAACGTAGGAATTTGTATGCTTTATGCACAACTGTTTTTTGGGCCTAGAACATGGCTTTTTTCCCCCATAAAACACACTGATGCACTATTTCCCTGCAGAAATATAAAATATGTATTTGTGCGTTGTATGCACAACTGTTTTGTGGACCAGGAATACCGCTTTTTTCACAAAAATACAGTGATGCACTATTTGACTGCTGAAATTGAATATACTTTTTTTGCGTTGTATAGACAAGTGCTCTATAGCACCACAAGTCCCAGACTACAGAAATGGACTAAAGTCACAAAAACAAACGAGTGTAAGGTGACAAGAGTGAGGAATAGAGTGGTTCACACCAGACAGTCCCAAATATGTCACCCCTTAATTGTACAAACGGAAATGTAGGGGACTTGGCCTGCCAGTAAAAAAGCATTTTTTCCTTCACTGAGCTACCAAAAAGGATTAGACTGATGTCCCTGGCAGGCTGGCACACATGGAGGTCACATGGAGTTCCAAGGACACTGCAGTGGCTAAAATGGCCACCGACCCCCACCTCAGTAACAGATGGATTAAAAAATTATATATATTTTGCAGTGGCTGGGTACATAAATGTAGGATTGCAGATGCATCCTCCCTCAATATACAACAACAGATTCTACATATTTCTTCCCTAATCTCTCCCTGAGAGTACAGGCAGCTACCTTTCCCTAGACTAACACCAGCAGAGTGACGTGTGGCACTAACGTCACTCCAGCTTATAATGAGGCTGGGTCACATGCTGCACTCAGCCAATCACAGCCATTCCATTAGTAGGCATGGCTGTGATGGCTTCTTAGGGCAAAGATGTAAACTGCTTGCTGATTGGCTGCTGTGCAGCCCTTCAAAAAGCGTGAAGAATCGCCGAACAACGGACCTAAACTTTTATGAAAATGTTTGAGTTTGGATCCGTGTCCCGTACACCCCAAAATACGGTCCGAACCCGAACTATACAGTTCGGGTTCGCTCAACCCTATTTATTTGTTTTACTCACTTACATAGTGCACATATGCTACAGCACTTTATAGACATTGTCATCACTTACTGTGCCCAATAGAGCTCATAATCTATGTTCCCTACCAGTATGCCTGTGGGAAGAAATACATGTAAATATAAAACCTATGCAAATGTTGTCCTTGGTGGCATTTGAACTTAGGACTCCAGCACTGCAAGGTACCAATGCTAACTACTGAGCCACCATGCTGCCAATATTTATGAGGAAACATTTTTTGTGTTTCCCTTTAATTGTTCATGAAATCACATACCCATGTAGTGACAAATGCCTTAAAGACCAACATAAAACCAAGTAGACATTATTGACCATGATTTCTGACCAAGAACCATAGAAGAAACATTAGAGCTACTGCACCAACTACCATGGTATGTCAATGTAACAGGAAGCTGACCCTGAAGAGCCGCTACACTGGGTTGAATGGTGCCTAATGTATAATTTGTCCTTCTCAAAATTAAACTCTTGCCATATATACAAGTAACACATTATAGAGCAGGTGGGGAATGCACCTATAACTGAATCACATATTATGTCCTAATTTTCTCTTGGGTGTTGTCTTAGGGGTTCCCCATTCTAATTAGCAAGATTCATATACTGTACATGTATGCCATTGTCGAGGTTCAGATATTTTGATAATATAGCATCTTGCAAGTTTACTCAATTAATGTTGAAATAAAGGTGTTCGTATTGACCCCATTTAAAAAAAACTGTTATATTATATGTACATTATCTATAATATCTATAAACTAGTTGCAAGTGTACAAAATGATTTTTTGGTTCATACACATCAATGGTTAGATTCTTGACTAGCTATAAACCAAACATGCAAAACTAGTAAAGACCAGCGGTACACACAGTATCGCCAATATAATAGACCTCTGGAAGAATTAACTCTGAAATGAATTCTTTCTAAGTTCGATATAGAGCAGGCAACCTTGGAGCTCAAGAAGCGTCATTGCATGAAGGATGTTTGATCGTGTCTGAACCTTAATCAGTTATGGTGCACCAGTTCATTGATTTGAATTGCAAAAATTGTTCAAGACAGATTATATTTTTTGGATATCATTTAGAGATTAATAACTGTTTATTTTAATAAATAATACAGAACTGCAGAGGCAAGTGTAAGTGTGTGCCTCTGCTCCTTGGATGACTTCTTTGTATTCTACATTTTGCATTGCGCATATGGGCTCCACGAGTAGTCCATAGGTAATTTATATAATAAGTCAGGGGTAGTTTATATAATACAGAAGTTCATGTATTGTCTATAAGGACCCAAGGTTTATGTTAGATCATCCCCACTGTAAATATAAGCCTATTAAATATAGAGTGTCTAATTATCAGTGTCCTACAGTTTTGTGCACAAAAAATGTTTAGCATTGTTCTCACCATCATACACTAAAACTGATGTACCATCAATCACAGGGTATGAACATATAAGTAAATAAAATGTGTGCCAAAAACAGAAAACATCAATAAAAAATATCAGTGTCTTATTAATGTCTTACTTACAATGCCATAGTTCATCATAATCCGAGGGACCCAGGACACTGTAGCCTTTGCCTATATTTCCCTGAGGTTACTCCTGCCTACAAGTGGAGCATCCTGCCTGACAGGGGGGACCCCATTTTTCATGGTGGCTAAATCCTGTTTGGAATATAGATGTTTCTCCAGTACTTGATTCTTGATTGATTGTGGTGAAAAAATGATTGATAAGTGCAGGGAAAGGATAGAGAGGAATCGTTCCACAGCATTTATGTAGAACAGGGTTAAGTAGGGGAGGTTACAGACTGTGTAATAGGAACAATCCTATTACACCTTGGTGCACTTACTGGGGATCCAAATTGCCATTATACAGCTCTGTCATTCCATCAAACCGTTCTTGTTATTAGGGTGCAAGTGCTGATTAATACAGCCATTAACAGGGTTTATTACAAGGAAATATTTCTACAGTACATCTTATTTGCCCTTGTGTGGTGCAGTGATATATTCTAAAGCACAGTTTGCCGTGTATTAGTGGCAAAATAAAAATATATTCGCCGTTCAGTGTTGCACTTATCTGATGAAGAGCCTTTTGTGTTGTGTAAAATTAGAAAAAAATTAGGGCCTAATTGCCATTTAGCAGCGCAGTAATATATTCTAAAGCTCAGTTTGCCATGTATTAGAAGCAAAATAAAAAAATATTCGACGTTTAGCGTTGCACTTATCTGTTGACAAGCCTTTTGTGTTGTGTAAAAGTAGAAAGAAATTAGAGCCTAATTACTGTTCAGCGGTGCAGTGATATATTCTAAAGCCCTGATTGCCATGTATTAGTGGCGAAAGAAAAAATATTTGATCTAACATTTGATTATTTGATCTAACAGTATGTCAGACAGATAAATGCCAGGCCCTGCACAGGGGAGTGGCAGAGGCCTAAATGTTTCTGGCACAGGCAGAGGTCGCAGCAGAGTTCACAGAGTTCAGCAGGGGTCACATCCAGAGTGCTGAGATCCCAGTGTCAGCTAGCGGTTGTGTCGTGAACAACAACCCAGCGGTTCTTGTATGGTTGACTTGATCTTCACCTTCGTTGCAAGTGACATCAGACACTCCCAGCCATGAGTCAGTGGGTTCGTCAGACACAAGCCTTAGTTTGCATGGCCCGGGGGCAGGCCCTGTGCCTTCACTTGTCCTCAACCTGCCTCTGTCCCTTTCTGTTCCCTCAGCCAGAGAAGTTTTGTATGCTGTGGGCTCAGCTCCACTATACAGTGAGGATGAGCTACTAGAAGACAGTCAGCAGCAGCTACTGGCAAGCCAAGATGTGGAGAAGACATCTGCCGCTTCCTCCACTAGGCGGGAAAGTAGTGATATGGAGAGTGGCGTGGGAGCTGGTGTTGCAAGCAGTCAGGCTCCTGACCCAGAGACGGTTGAGGAGGATATCAGTGGGAGCTGGGTGATGAAGGGTCTTCATTTTTTTTCTTTATATAATAATGTAATATTCTAAAATCCGGTGTCTTTGTGACGAAAGCACCTTTGTCACTGGGAGTTGGAGAGGCCTGCTTCCCAGCCTCTTGCCCTGTGACTATGGCCCCTGTGACAGTTATTAAGCACCATGGACATTGCCTGTGACGTAATTAACAAGCACAATGGACGTTGCCTGTGACGCAATTAACAAGCCTGATAGACATTGCCTGGGATGCAATTAGTAAGCACAATGGGCCATTGTAAATTGAGGAAACACCCAGCGGGGCTTGGTCGTCAACTGCATGGAACTATGCCCGGGCCCCTTTATACAATCATCCTCAGGATAGGGAGGAGAGATTTTACTGTTCATGTGGGGGTGGGATATATCTGGCTGTATGTTGATTGGTCACTGTATTTTGTGTGCCTGTCCTCTATCAGGTCCCCGGGGGAGAAGCCCTTGCTGGAGGACTTGCATAAAAGGCCAAATATTGGCGATCCAATAAAGAAGTTCTGCTTTACCCCTTTATGAAGTCTTGGCTCATGGTTGGGGGATGGGATAACTACACTCTTGGGGATTGCTATATCACAATACTCCCCTGAGTATAAACTCTTGTAAGAGTTCCTGGTTCCTGTTTTCTGGAGGGTGACGAGACTTCAACCAAGCTGCAGGCGGTTCGTGGGGTCTGTGGTGGTTATGGTGTCCGGTGGAGTGCTTGGAGCGCTCGGGAAGAGCTAGGAGCAAGCGTCAGCAGAAGGTGCCCATTACAGTCTTCATGATAAATCTGCAGTGTGGGGGCCCCGTGTGGCTTCTACACACTTTCAAAATAATCCTTCAGCGGGGCGAATAGATGCCAGATGACCGGGACGCTCTATTACCTTCCCAGAAGCTTCTGTCGGAAGCAGTGGTTAATTTCTGAGGCGTCCGTATAGTGCGGGGGGAATCCGAAGACCCTCTCCATTTCCGTGCACCACAGGGTGTCCTCCTTCCTATCCATAATGATTGGGAACTCGTGATGTTTTCGCTGACGAAGAGACCAGGGGCTGGTAGTTATGGTTTCAATCTTGTTGAACTTCGCCACTCTTCTGGGCTCAAAGCAATGTTAAAGCTTCTCATTGTCTGAAGCTACTAGAGGCCTGTTCATGCCAGGCAGGTTCCCCCAGAAGTATATGGCTCACTGAGCAGCCAATACCCCACTTCTAAGCTTTTTGAGAGCCATTAATCCTGCCTGTCTTTTCCAACACAAGCGGCACACTCCTGAAATACTCTGTGCTGCTGGGGACCCTTCTCTTTCCACCTTTTAACTCTTAGTCCACAATCTTCAACAAGATCAGCTCACTCCTCTCCTGAAATTCTCTGCAATGCTGAGGAAGCCTGCTCCTTTCACTATTAGTGTGTGATGTGCTACTCATCTTTTCTTTTTTTTTTTCATTTAAAATGTATTTAAAACTTAAATAACGTGAACATGCAGGAGTAATAAAGAATGTCCCTGTCACCTTCAATACATGGGCAGAATTTATCATTCTGTTCTTCTGACGGATCAGAAGAATGGAAACATAGTGAAGACAGCTGAAATAGTAGTCTGAAATCTGTAAAAGGGCAAATCCAGGCAGTTCAAGTGTGTGTGTGTGTGTTAAAAGTTGTACATACCACAAAAATAGTACCAATAAAAACTACTGTTCATCCCACAAAAAAACACGCCCTCCTACAGCTATATGGATGGAAATTTTAAAAAGTTATGGCTGTCATAAAATGGCAATGCAAAAAAATCACCAGTAGCAGCACAGTATGGAACAGACAATGCAATATATGTCTGTGTGGCTGTTTAGGAGTATAAGAAGTGATGGCTTTGTAGTGGTAATGGTAGTGACAGTAGGGGTAATAGAAGTGGCAGAAAGGGGATTATCAGCAGGGAGTAGCAGCTGCAGTGGCAGCAGCAACATTCATACAGTACAGAACATGATGTTAGGCAGCCAGACAGCGGCAGTGGCACAATGACAACTACAGCCATTCTGAATGGAACCTGATGGGAGGCAGGCAGACAGCGGCAGTGGCATGATGGGGCAGCGTCAGAAAGGGCAGATCTATTTATAGACCTCACCTGGAGGTGAAAAAACTGATGTCAAGGATAACCTTGTATGTATATTAGTGTTGATCAAGCACCAAAGTGCTTGTGTGCTCAGGTGCTCGAGTAGAACATTTCACAATGCTGGGGTGCTCTACACAATGGAAGTCAATGGGAGAACTCTAGCATTAAACCAGGCACCCCCTGCTCTGAAGCGGGGAGGGTGTCGGGACTCTAGTTCGGCTTAGGAGTCTCTGCTCTGACTCCATATATAGCTATTTCCATATATGGTCAGTAACAACACCAAATAAACTGAAGGGACACACATAAAATTATACAACATATTTTATTAAATAATGAATATTACAAAAGACATAACAAAACAATAATATATAAGCAGCAGAAATGCAGGGTAGCACTGCGATGAGCAGCTCATTTGCCAGACATGGGATAGCCTGATCTATATGTGGGGGAACAAGCGCCAAAAGAAGGGGCTATAATTAAAGAGTGCCTAAAAAAGGCTGACAGTGTACAGCAACCCCCACTGAATGTGAACCTACTCAATAGTACAGGACCTGTTGCACTGTAGGCCTAACATGAAGGCCAAAGTACAAATCACCCCAAGTACATGACTAAAAACAGGTGAAAAAAAAAGAAAAACAACAGTATATAATAAACACATATTACCTGAGGAACGTAGGACCACAGAAAGATCGGACCCTAGACCGGCAAAGAACGCACCCAATGCGTGTTTCGCTCCGCTTTTTCAAGTGGCGTATTCATATATGGTCAGTGATTGGGGACACCCCAGTGTATTTAAATCTAATTTAGCCTCTATTTCTATGCAGAAGATTGCTGTCTCAGTGTGAGTCTGAGGCTTAGGAGTCCCTGCTCTGACTCAATATATAGATAATATATGTTTACTAGCTAATACTGGTAAGTATTCCTATACAGTAGAAGTCTCATATTTTTTTTTTATATTTTAGTTACTGCCTGGCTATGCAGCTATATAGTGTAGTGGTTAAAGTTCTGGGCTGTGATGCAGAAGTTGTGGGTCCAAATCCCGTCACAAACTTTTTCAGAAATAGAGGTTAAATTAGATTTATATATTTTACTTTTTGTAATTTTAAAAAATGTATGGCACAAAATAAATGTTTAATGGCTAAAAAAAAATAAAAAAATAAATATATATATATATATATATATATATATATATATATATATGTATATATTTATATATACATACAGAGAGAGATGTATAGATAGGTAGATAAAATCATACTTTATAATATGTGGGAAACTACTACTGATGTTTTTTAGCCATAATATATTTAATATATTGTACTATATATTCTAAATATATAATAATATGTGTAAGTATATTATGGCTAAAATTATATGTATACACAATGTATTCTTGTAATAAAGCAATTTGGCCTTCCTTTTGACAAAAGGAAAACATTTCCCCATTTTACATTGATAGCGATAGGTCTAAAACCATGGCTATTCAGTAATCATCAGATTGCTTGTTGATAACTATACATCTGTCGTTATGTAAGCAGGCGAGCAAACAACGTGCCATTCTCGCAAGCGTGCCAAAAAGATCTGGCTGCTTCAGGCTCTTTCCCCCATTGAGATGATTGATCATCCTGGCCAGTGCTGTCATCATTATCATCAGCAGCAGCTACGTCCTCCCACACAAGTGCTTCCTCCTTCTCTTCCAACAGCAGCTCCTTTTCATCATCCTCCTTAGACTTTCTCCATTTGGGTCCTTAACAACTTCTGGGGTGGCCAACAAGATGCGTAATCTTTTATTTTTACACCATCCCTTGCTGCATCAGTATGAGTGTCTGTTCTAAGATATATAAGAAGGATGATATTATGCATGCCGCAGTTGTCCCTACTGAGAAATCTAATAGCATCTTCGAGGGGCCTAAGGCTACGTTCACACGACGACAATTGTCGCGCAACAAAAAGTCGCGCGACAATTTGGGAACCACTACACTGCAACATTTGTAGCGCGACATTGATGTCACATTAATGTCGCGCGACAATTTTTATAATGGGAGTCTATGGTGGTGTCGCACGTGCAACATGCAACATGTTGCGACTGCGACACAACAGTCGCAAAAAATCCATCCCGGATGGATTTTCTCCGACTTTCGTGTCGCAGTCGCAGCATGTCGCATGTCGCACTGCGACACCATAGACTCCCATTATAAAAATTGTCGCGCGACAATAGTGCGACTTTTTGTCGCGCGACAATTGTCGTCATGTGAACGTACCCTAAGTCAGGCGTCTCTGATGAGATGCCACCGCCTGACCTCTGAATGCCACAGGCTCCCTCCTGAGGTGGTCTGGTGCATGACAATCATTAAGCGCTTTATCCTCTTGGATGCCAGAGTTTATTTTGTTTTTTGCATTTTTATTTTTATTCCCTGTCTTCACAGAGCCATAACATTTTTATTTTTCCGTTCACATAGCCGTTGTTTTTTGCAGAACAAGTTGAACTTTCTAATGCCACCATTTAATGGCATACAATGTAGTGGGAAGCAAGAAAATAGATTTCAAATGGGGTAGATATGGGAAAAACGTAATGCCACCACAGTTTTATGGGTTTTGTCCCTATGGTGTTTCCTATGTGGCAAATCTAACCTGTGGTCTTTATTCTCTGGGAAAGTGCTATTACAACAATACCACATATGATTTTTTTTTGTGTGTGTGTTTTAATACAGAGAAATTCAGGCCCCCATAACTTTTTATTGTTTTGTCTACTGAGCTGTGTGCGGGCTTATTTTGTGTGGGACAATAAGTAGTTTTTTGCTAAAATTTTTGGGGTAAGTGAAGCGATGAAAAAAATGGCGAATTGGCCATTTTGATTTTTTTTTCATTACGTTTTTTGTCGTATGGGCATTTTGTAAATCAGCAATGCCCATGATGTTTTTTTTATTGTTTATGTATTTTTTTATTGTAGGGAAAGAGGAGTAATTTAAATTTTTATATTTTTGATATTTTTTTTTACTTTTTTACTCCTTTTTTTAGCCCCTCTAGAAGGCTACAATATTCACTAGTTAGATTTATATTATCTTTTACTGTAGTTCCATAGAACTACAGTTTAAGCCTGTTTTGTAGTTATCCTATATTGGCCTGCCAGCCGCAGGCCTCCATAGGAATTGCAGCTCTATTAGGCTGTGTCGTAGAATTCGGTCCTCACGCGACAGCATGTGCTTCTGAGTTAAATGCCTGTGACTGGCATTATTGCCTGTGTCAGACATTAGCCTCAGGCCTCTTCTATATAAAGACACTCTACATGTACGGTGCTGGGAGTCTAAGGGTTATGCTGGTTTTACAGATTCTCTAGCATATACAAGGTAGATTTCCAAGGTGATGCAAGGATCAAGCGGTGCAATACGACAGACACAAATGTGGAGGTTTTAATAGGACCTGGCCTTGTTGCTGAGGTGCTGCCTCAACACTAGTGATGAGAGGCAGGTGCCATATTCGATTTCGACGAAATTTGCGAATATTCGAAAGAATATTCGTTTTATATTCGTCGAAATCGAATATTCGTCATTATTCTAGTTATCGCGATTAATATGCGATTTAAATAATCGCGTATTGCGATTTTAACTTAGGCTAATTTCCTATTGGTTACATATCTAGAATTATAGCGAAGATGACGAATATGACGAATGTATTCGTCATATTCCTCAAAACGAAGATAACGAAGTATTCTCCATCTTCGTTTTAGCAACCTATTCGTCAACTTCGCTAATTC
Organism: Bufotes viridis; assembly: GCA_033119425.1. Lineage (NCBI taxonomy): Eukaryota > Metazoa > Chordata > Amphibia > Anura > Bufonidae > Bufotes > Bufotes viridis. The sequence goes on along the minus strand of CM065590.1, from coordinate 145,074,532 downwards.
TAGCAATCAAATAGGAGGGTTGACTATAGAGACAGCTGTGTTTAATTCACTATGCGATTATATTACTTAGCTTTTTTTAATAGAATAATTATATTACTTGATCATTATTATAAGTATTCTATTTATAAAAAAAAAAAAAAAAATTATATAATCGCATAGCAAATTAAACACAGCTGTCTCTATAGTCAACCCACCTATTTGATTGCTAGAATTAGCGAAGTTGACGAATAGGTTGCTAAAACGAAGATGGAGAATACTTCGTTATCTTCGTTTTGAGGAATATGACGAATACATTCGTCATATTCGCTAATTCTACAAAGCCAAGAACGTCTCCATACTAAAATGTACTGTCGGATTTGAGAATTACGTTGAAATCGCAATGCGATTAATATAACTTGAATTAATCGCATTGCGATTTCTACTTAGACCTGGTTTACTATGGTTGGCTTGGTAGAATTAGCGAATATGACGAATGTATTCGTCATATTCCTCAAAACGAAGATAACGAAGTATTCTCCATCTTCGTTTTAGCAACCATAGTAAACCATGTCTGTTGAAATCGCAATGCGATAAATTCAAGTTATATTAATCACATTGCGATTACAACTTCGAGCTGGGTTTATAATGAGTAAGCTTGCTAGAATTAACGAAGTTAACGAATATGGAATATATTATAGCAGTGCTAATTGAAATCGCAATGCGATTAATGTAACTTGGAGTAATCGCATTGCGATTTCTACTTAGCACTGCTGCTATATTCCATATTCATTAATTCTAGCCTAATATGTAAGATAGCAGTGCACTGCTAAGTTGTAATCGCAATGCGATTAATATAACTTGAATTAATCGCATTGCGATTTCAACGTAATTCTCAAATCCGACAGTACATTTTAGTATATGGAGAAGTTCCCATGGTGATGGGGACGCTCCATGAGCACGGAAGTCGGCAGAAGCGGCAACGGGCACTGACTGGAGCAGCCAGGAAGCCAGGAATCCTCAGGACAGGTAAGAACTACTTTTGGGAAGTGGGAAAGAAAAAAATATAACTAAAAAAAAAAAAAAACGAATATTCGAAATATCGAATTTATAGCGCTATATTCGAAATATTCGCAAATTATCGAAGTGCCGATATTCGCTAAAAAAAAAATTAGCTATTTGAATATTCGCGCTCAACACTACTCAACACTGCCACGAAAAACATTGACCCAGGTCCCATGAAAGACGAGTAGTGTCCCTGCCTTTAACAGCTGCTTCAGGGAGCTACGGTGACATGCACCTTGCTGAACAACGAGATTTGCAAGGAGCATCCCATGTTCTCCACCACGTGACAGTCCAAAGCAGGGATGGATTTCTGGGAGAAATAAAGCCAGCTAGGTATCCAGCGAGACTGAGCAAATTCCATCAACTCCTTAAAGGCAGCAGAATTCACTATGTGGTATGGCAGCAACTTGGCCAGGTGGAAGTTAAGCTTGCACACCATTGTATTGCTGGTCATATATAGTTATTTCCTGATCATACATTCACTTATCGATGAGGAGGCGTCTCAGTGGAAGAAGCTGTAAATGATGATGATGATGACAACGACACTCTACTGCATATGGACATGACCTGGCTGCCGCAAAGGAGATCAGGAGAAGGAGGACACTTTTAATGCGCTAGCTGGTGGCACATCTATTTTTCCACTGGATCAGGTGATGCTGCATCATGCACTTCAATAGAGCCATGGTGCCTACGTTTGTGTTTGAATACTGTGCAGGAAAACTACCAGATGGGAGTGATTGGCACACTCTGCACATAGTGGCAGTCGAGCTTGATTTAGGGAGATTCCTCTGGGTTTTGGGAGATTCTAGATATACACTGTTTCTGCTCTTTATTTCTGCTGCCTAATCACCCTGATCTAGGTCCTATTTCCTGTTCATTACACAGTCATCAACATCGTCATTCTCACCCTCCATGCCACTTTCAGTTTTATGTGAAATGTCATTGTGGGCTCCTTGGGTCACCTCCCCATTCCCTCCTCTGTATTTGCCAATATTGTTATTTATCACTACCCCTACCACCACCACCACCATGACTACAAGTACCACTACTACCATCACCATCTACACAGCTATGCATGTGGTTCCTGCCTCCACCTAAAGCTCCTCCTTACACAAGTTATCAACAGGGAGACTATCTTGAGTATCTTTCATAGAATGTGGTATGGTTTTATTGCTCTTAAGAAACAAAGAAGTGCACCATTAAAAGGGGGCAGTGAAGACAGACAATGCAACTGAAAGGCATATCTAGGATTTCAAGGAGGAGGAGCAGGAAGAATGTTGTGACCCCTGGCTCCCTGGCACCAAGGCACTGAAGCCTACTATTGCTACTACAACTGGCCAGATAGATGGTGCTGCTACTACTGCTACTACCCACATTCTGACTCTCAGATGATGAGGCCTAGGCCTTTTATTTTGTAGTCTTTTTTGTAGTCTGTTTTCCCAGACATTTTATTGTGAGGTCTATAAATGAAAAGTCACGTGTTTCCTATAAATAGAAACTCACAGGTACACAGATTATTAAACAGTACAAGCAAAATTACAAGTGTGTTTTCTGACATGTTAAAAACACGACAAACTGGTGTTGACAGTTTACTTAGGTAACACTATAATTTTTGCTATAAAATGTCTTTGAACTTTGAATTCAATAGCACGGGTATAACTGCAACTTTTGTGCAGAAAAATGTCTTTGAACTATACGGTCTGATGCAGTAATGCATTCGCTAACAGGGAAATATCAATGTAATGTTTGTTGGCAAAATGTCTTTGAACTGTGCATTCAATAAAATAGGTATAACAATTTTTGCAATGAAATGTATTTAGACTACATGGTCTAAAGCAGTAATGCATTTTCTAACCTGAGTAAACCAATGCAATGTTTGTGAAAAATGTCTTTGAACTATGCGTTCAATAACATGGGTATAAAAATGGTATTATTGCTGTAAAATGCTTTTGCTCTTATACACAAAAAAGATGCTATAGTGTTTGCTATAATGCAAGGCATTTAGCAACATGGATAGAATTCACTGAAATGGTTTTTAAAAGAAATCAAAATACCCAATTGCTCAGCATTTGCAGCAGAATGTTACTCAGGTGCTGATAATAAGCTTGTGAACTATAGAAACGTGAGTTTAAAAAAAAATAAAAAACTCTTTGTTCATATAAAAAGAAAATGTATTTACCTTGAAAGGAGTTTTGTAAGGTCGAAGTAGCTGCCAACAGAGGTTACATTAACATAGTGTGACCAGCCCCTCTTTTCCTCAAAGCTTTCCATCAAACTTTCCCTGAAGTGTACCCAATCACTTTTTTCTTATTTTCTCCTTATACTGTGCATATTTAGTGTCCCAATCACACTACATTAGCAGCTTGTGTCTGTTATAGCTTCTTCTTCAAGGTCACAAAATCAAGACAGAATGGTAATTATTTTGTTTCTGCATAAGGAACTGCCTGCCCACTGCCTCGTGATTGGCTGTCTTCCTCCCAGTGAGAAGTTATCTTCCATTTTGTTCCTCCTTCGTGGTTTTCCCAACCATAGTAAAATGGCCGTGTGCATCATCTTTATGCAGTTCATTAAAAAACAAATAAAAAATCTTCAGATTTCGATTTTTGTTTTGTGAAATTCAGAACGAATCCAATTTGTTTAGTGTTGATTCATAAGTCTCTACTACATAGATAACTGCTTACTGGAATGGGTTCTTCGAGATTAAAAAAATGCTAGAATGACACTTCACATAACATAATCTTTATCTCAAAACTTGTATTGGGGAGAAAGAAGAATTCAAAGTAAATATTGAAGATAATTGACCCCAATAAATAATTTACATAGGAACCAATTAAGAACATATGCAATACTGTTTTTCTATTGAACAATAGTTGGGTGTAGTGTTGAGCGAATCCAAGCCAAACAAATTCTACAGAATTCAACAGATTTCTGGAAAAAATTTGATTCACCACGAAGCTGAATCTCCTCGTGCTATTTTTCCTGAAAAGATGGCCAAAAAAACATACCTCATCCATTTGCTCTCTGAGGCCATCTTGTTTGAAGAAACCACGCAAAATATTGCAATGTGTGATGTGTGATATCACCACGTTACCGCGCTGGCCTGGCGTGTTTATGTCTTTAGTGATGACATCGCCACGCCAGGGTGATGATGTGGTCATGTTGTCGCACAAGATTTTGCGCAGTCTCCTCAATCAAGATGGCTGCAACAGCCTCTCCGCGTGCAAATGAGTATGTTTTTTTAACCGTGATTAACCACTTTAAATGCCTCCTTTTTAACAGCAGATGCTGTGATCAGTGATGCATGTGTCATCTGAGGGGATCAATCATGGGGGACGGCGTGATCGCTGTTTCTCGTCATTGCGCCTATTTATAAAAGAATGTGATTTGTCACAAATATAATCAAATTCTTTATAGCTAGTGTGTAATTGAAGTAGCTTTGCCCATTTAATACAGCTGTTTGGCACAGGCATATGGTAACTTAATTACAATCCTAAATAAACACCAAACCCACAAAGTTATACTCTGGTGTTAAGTTACCTTACTATCAATATTCCTTTAGAGATGATCTCATTCTTCCAGAATAACAAGTCAATATCCATTACCATTGTCTTCTAAAAATATAGCTCAGAGTTCTTTGAATTAGAAGGAAAATGCAAGGGGTATCTTGACATTAATGAAAATGGATAGTGCAGTTACACAGGAAAGAATGAATAAAGCACCTCTTCATATTGTATACTTTTATAATATAATACTTGATTAAACAGAGCTGACATAATGTGAAAGATTGAGGAAGAACTGTGAAAAACTTTCATTCTGAAAAAATAACACTACATTTTTGGTTTCTGGCCTTGATTTTAACAGAAATGAATAGATTTGCAGACAACAAATCAACAAGATAATAGCATAACTAGGTATATGTGAAGTGCATAATCTAATGCAATGATGCTCAACCTGCAGCCCTCCAGCTGTTGCTAAACTTTAACTCCCAGCATGCCCGGAGAGCCTACAGCTATCAGCCTACAGCATGGCATGATGGGAGTTGTAGTTTTACAACAGCTGGAGGGCCGCAGGTTGAGCATCCCTGATCTAATGTGCCTTTATTCCTGTGGAAAACATTTTTCTTCTATATCTACACCCTGTTAAAAGGATTATCCAAATTATTTTTTAAATGCAGATAAACTATTAAAATAATAATAAAATAATACTCATCAAACCAAATTCCCTTCATTCCAGGGCCACGCTCCCTTGCTACTTGCCGGGCTCTGTTTTGCTAACAGGAATTTTTTTTAAATACCAGACAAATGTCTGGGCTGTAATGGCACACATTTACTTTTTTTGGTTCCACAGTGTGTTTACTTCTAATTTTTTTTTTTGTCACTGTGAAGAATATGAGAAAAAATACTTTAATGCCTGCCGATTTGCTGTCAGCTGGAAGAGTAAGCCGGTTTCATAGGTGGCCCTGCTTCAAAGCCTCCCTGTGTTTACTTTTCCCACTCCCATCAGCCAAGCTGGAAGCCAGCTCCACTGGCACGACGACCACCTGCTGGGGGGCTGAGTTCCTCTTCCTAGAACAAAAGAAATGCCCAGACATCATGGAACCGGGAGTTCATAAGAAATTATGGAATGACAGTACATCTCAGAAATACACTGTTTACGTCTTTGAGACCCTGGGATGGAGACAGACATTCTCCCGGTCTTTGTTTGCTTTTAGGATACAGAGAAGGGCAGATACGGAGAAATCCTAGTAGGAGCCAATTACTAGCACCGTGTTTGGTCTCCAAATGCACCTGCAGTCCAGATGGATCCGTTGGTACCAGAACCATCTCCCTATGACCTTCCAGTAAGGAGCTATGAGCCATAATGTGTTTTTGAATTTCTAGCTGCCAGGCCAAACAGGGGTGTCGGCGTGACCAACTAAGGGTTAAGTGCCATTTTCTTTTCTGAAGTTTGGAGTTGTGTTTGGAGGGACCTGGAAATCCTGCTTATGTCACTGCCTCCCGTGTGACTATAGCATCAGCATCCATGACTACAGCATACCTGGTAACTGACTTTTAACTGTTAACCATTGTATAAAAAATGTGTGTATATAATGTTTGTCTAGTGCTCTCTTAAGGCAATTAAATATATCATTTAATCTTGCTCTGTTCTTTATCTCGATCCACAAATCCACATGTCTCGTTATTACATTATATGCTACCTGCATTGGTTAACAGACTGGGCCTATATCTAACCAGAAGCTGGTGGCAGTCTACTGGGCTAGCAGGACTCTGCTTCTCTGGGGCAGTGAAAGTGCTCTCTCAGCTTTTCAGAGTTGTGAGTGAGTGTTGTGCCACATCGGAGGTCACGTGGGCAACCATCTCACTCCCCATGCCTCCCTGTGCTTGTGTACACAGGAGTCATCTGTGTAAAACTGTGCCAAGCTGACCTTACGTACTCCCAGGGAGGGCGTAACGTCACGTCTTGGTAACCACTGGCAAAACTATACCACGTGATGCTGACATGTGACATTGGGTGGAGCTGCAAGGTGCAGTTTGTCACAGTCACTAGGACTTTTCAGGGTTTCTGCACTCTTATGGGCTACCCCCTGAGGTCTGCAGGGTGTTTGTGTTTTGCCATCAGATTTCTCACCCCCTTGCAAACCCCTTGACTTCCCCATTCGTTGGGAGCCAGACCTCGACGTAGTGGCATTCAGGTAGAAGCCAGAATGAGAAATTAAGCACTTTAAGAGAAGAGCTCCGGCATTATCTGTGCAACAAACACCCAAGATTTCGCCGGTCAGGAGGAACGAGACTACAGACTCTGGGGGGAGGGATCTGAACAGGAGGGCAACAGTGAGGTGGATGAAACACTCCCAAGGGAAGAGCAGGTAATATCCAAATCTTTCCTTAAATCACTACTCACACAATCCCTAGAACCAATATTGAAGGAGCTGAAAGATCTAAGGCAGGACTTACGCCATATTCATAACAGAATGGAGGTCCTGGAAACCTCCCAAACAGCAATTGTGGAGTTTAATACGGTGGTCTCCTCCAATTTGGATAACTGGCAGGCACATTTCAATCATTTATATTCCTTGGTGGAAGATCAAGACAACTGGGGCAGTCGCAATAATCTGTGTTTAAAAAGTCTCCCGGAGTCAATTGCCCCGGCCCTGAGGCCTTAATTATGACCACGCTGCACTCCATCTTTAGCTCCCTGTTAGGATAGGACTCAGGAGATCTTTCCATGGACTGTGCTCTTAGAGCCCTCCGTCCTCCTCCAAAACCCCATGAGTCACCAAGGGATGTTATATGCAGGATGACTAGTTATCAGTCTAAAGAAAGAATTCTAGCAGCGGCGAGGAAAACAGCCATGATTGAACATGAAGGTTCCACAATCACATATATCAAAATCTCTCACCTATGACTATGCAGAAATGCAATCACCTACGCCCGCTATTAGAAGTCCTAAAAATCAGAAATTTCACCTATAGATGGCTACATTGTTTTGGCCTACTAGTTAATATTCCAGGCAGGAAGGTGGTTATCAGATCACACGCGGACTTACAACGCATTTATGAGGTTTTGGAAATAGAAGCCCTGGACATTTCGGATTGGTGCCAAGCCCAGAACATAGCTGATTTACCACCCCTACCTCAGATCACTCCTTGGACTCCAGTGAGTTCCTCCAAGTCCCACAGAAGCAGACAAACTCGAAGCAAGTTGACACCACGGAGACTCCAGATTTCTACCGACCCTCAGATGGAGATGGACTGACTTCTAACCATATAACCAAAAGAGGATGGTTATCTCCACTTTAATTTATCCGTTCTTTCTTCTTTTCTCAACCTTTACATTCTCCCTATTCTGTCTTTTTATTTCCTTCCCTCTCATTTTCATTCTCTGATCAGAGTTTACTACTCTCAACTATCCCATTTCTCATTTAACATTGTAGGTCTCTGATTCGGGCACATTGATATATATGTTGATAATATTTTCTTTTATTGCTGGACTGTCCCTAGCAAGCACTTTCTAATATGTTATCAATTTGCACATCTATACTGGATTTAACAAGGTTCTACATCACTTTATTATAGCAGGCCGGGAGTGGGGCCATTGGCTGAGTAAATGGACGCCCCCCCAGTTTTAGGGGATCTCATTACCCTTTATCTATATACTTGCTATGATTTCCAGTTTAGGGTTTTCATTACTTGAACATGTTTGACTTGTATGTTATTTTTTTCTTTTACCCCCTCCCCCTTTTCCTCCCTTGATCCTCACGCTTTCCTCCCCCCCTCCCTCCTCCCAAAGGTTCTGAAGGCCATGGATGCAACTTGGGGACCAGTGACCGGGATGCTCGAGGAGTCTGTCGTGAGTTTTTCCCCAGCAATGTATGTGCTCCTTTTGATGAGAAATGATGGCTGAAACGACTATTTGTTCGTACAATGTAAAAGGAATCAATGCACCATAAAAGAGGAGTCAAATGTGTCGCTTCTTGAAGAGAAACCAGGTTGGAATAAATTTTTTGCAAGAAACTCAATTTAGAGCTAAACATGTACATAAACTCACTCATTTAATTTATTTACAATGGTACCATAGTATGTCTTCGTCCTCAGCGTCTTGGGGGGTCAGTCTAACAATTCACAAGAACATTCCTTTTTCGGTGCGCTCTTCCTATACAGACCCCAAAGGGAGATATTTGTTTGTCAAAAAAGTTATAGCTTCACAACTATGCACTCTGGGAAACATATATGCCCCAAATATCAACCAGGCAGAATGGATATGCAACACAATAGATCTCTTTAGATCTTATGCAGAAGGTTGCATTATTCTGTGTGGAGACTTCAATATCTCTCTAAATCCAGATATGGACTCTTAGGTCTCCGGTTCATCACTTCCCAAAAAAATTGTCACAAATGTTAAGAGGAAACTATCAGACTCAGCACTGATAGATATATGGTGAACCTATCACTCTCAATAGAGGAATTATTCCTTCTATTCCCATCTCCATCTTCATAATAGAATTGATTATGTTTTTGTCCCGTGTAACCAATTACATCTATGCCGCTCATCGAAAATAGGGAATATAGTGTTATCTGATCACGCCCCAGTTTTCTTGGACTATAGTCGGAAGGGATTGCCAAAAGCTCAATTTAGATGGCACTTGAATAGTGAGCGGCAGGGGCAATATTCAAATTCATGATATTTTGTGAATATTCATCATATATTCACGAATTCTTGATTGCGAAAATCGGCAGTATAATATTCGCGTATTGCGCGTGTAATACAGGCCTGGGTCACTTTTGCTACATTTTTCAAACTCCTAGAAGTTTACTGAGACTGGAGAAAATGGTTGGCACAGCAGAACATTACAATAGCTTTACATGCAGATAGAGTGCTCCAATAGATTCACAATTGCGCAAATCGGCAATTGATGAGCATATTTTGGCGCAATACGGGCAACTTCACATTTTAGCAGGTATGACTACATATTAGTGATTGGTGCACTAAGTATTGTTGTGTCCTTAGTATGTACGGCAGACTTGCATTATTCCTTCCCATGTGCATAACTTTTGTCAGTGTTAAACCTCATCTACCACTTATCTGCCCAAGCCTCCAATCTATCCAGATCCCTCTGTAGCAGTATATTGTCCTCATCAGTGTTAAATACTTTACACAGTTTATTGTTATCTGCAAAAATTGATATTTTACTATGCAAGTCTTCTACAAGATCATTAATAAATATATTGAAAAGAATAGGGCCCAGTACTGACCCCTGAGGTACCCCACTATTGACAGTTGCCCAATGTGAGTGTGTACCGTTAATAACCACCCTCTGTTTTCTGTCACTCAGCCAGTTACTTATCCACTTACAGACATTTTCTCCCAGTCCGAGCATCCTCATTTTATATACTAACCTTTTATGTGGTACAGTGTCAAATGCTTTGGAAAAGTTCAGATATAAAACATCCATTGATTCGCCACTGTCAAGTCTAGAACTTACAGTACCTCCTCATAGAAACTGACTAAATTTGTTTGGCATGACTGATCCCTTATGAAGCCATGCTGATATGGCGTTATTTGCTTATTTCCTTTGAGATCCTCTAAGATAGCATCTCTCAGAAAACCTTCAAACAGTTTCTCCACAACAGATGTTAAACTTATCCGGCCTATAGTTTCCGGGCTCTGTTTTTGGACCCTTTTGAATATTGGCACCACATTTGCTATGCGCCAATCCTGTGGAACATTCCCTGTCAGTATATAGTCCGCAAATATCAGAAATAAGGGTCTGGCTATGACATTACTTAATTCCCTTAGGATACGGGGGTGTATGCCATCCGGTCCTGGCAATTTGTCTATTTTACTCTTTTAAGTCGCTGTTGTACTTCTTCTTGGGTCAGACAGGACACTTTTAATGGGGGATTTATTTTTACATTCAGCTTCTCATCTGGCAGTTTATTTTTTGTTTTTGAGGACTTTGTCCCAGTTAGGCCTATGGCCTCACTTAGTTGGCTAAATTTAGCTTTTTTGAAGTTTGGTATTTTTGTTCCTCCCTGTAGAAATGCTCTTTTGAATGATAATTGGAAGGTTATTACTTTATGGTCACTATTTCCCAGGTGTCCCCCAATTTGCACATCTGTTGTTCTGTCAGGTCTATTAGTTAATACTAAGTCCAGTATGGCTCTCCCTCTAGTCGGGTCCTAAAACAGTTGGGAAAGGTAATTGTCTTTGGTTATTGCCAAGAACCTGTTTCCTTTAGGCCCCTTTCACACGGGCGAGTTTTCCGCGCGGGTGCAATGCGTGAGGAGGACGCATTGCACCCGCACTGAATCCGGACCCATTCATTTCTATGGGGCTGTGCACATGAGCGGTGATTTTCACGCATCACTTCTGCGTTGCGTGAAAATCGCAGCATGTTCTATATTCTGCGTTTTTCACGCAACGCAGGGCCCATAGAAGTGAATGGGAATGCGGGAAAATCGCAAGCATCCGCAACCAAGTGCGGATAAGTTGCGATTTTCCCGCATTGTTGCTTAGCAACGGGACCCAATCTCTATTATTTCCCTTATAACATGGTTATAAGGGAAATAATAGCATTCTTAATAAAGAATGCATTGTTAAATGATGAGGAAGGGTTAAAAATAATAAAAGTTAACTTACCTTAGCCACTTGATCGAGTAGTCGCGATCTGTCCTCTCTTTCCCTGCAGCATCGATGATCTAAAGGACCTGTGATGACGTCACATCACATGGCCCAATCACCTGCTCCATCACTATGGTGATGGAGCATGTGATTGGTCCATGTGACCATGTGACATCATCCAAGGTCCTAATCACTATCCTCAGGCTGTGGATAGTGCTTAGGACCTTGGATGATGTCACGTGGTCACATGGACCAATCACATGCTCCATCACCATAGTGATGGAGCAGGTGATTGGGCCATGTGATGCTGTGACATCATTACAGGTCCTTTACATCTTTCAAGCTAACGGAGAGGAGGCCGGGCTTCGCGATCAAATGGACCAGGTAAGTTATGATTAGTTTATTATTTTTAACCCATTCTGCACCGGGTTCAACATTAGGGAGATGGCCAAGGGTATTATTTTACATTATAACTATGTTATAATGTGAAATAATACCAGCGGGACAATTTCTGACCCAAACATGCACTTCTGTGAAGAAGTGCAGGTTCGGGTCTGGGTACCAAAAGTGCCGATTTTTCTCCCGCGCGTGCAAAACGCATGACAGCGCTTTGCACTCGCAGGGAAAAATCGCGGCAATTCCCAACGCACCCGCACTGTTTGACGGAGTGCACCCGCAACGCCCGTCTGAAAGAGGCCTTATGCAATGTACAACTTTCAGTTTCCCAGTCTATATCTGGGTAGTTGAAGTCCCCCATAATAACCACCTCATTATGATTTGCGGCCTTGTCTATCTAATTTAGTAATAGATTTTCTGTGGACTCTGGTATATTAGGTGGTTTATAGTAAACTCCTATTAGTAATTTATTATTGTTTTTGGCTCCATGTATCTCTACTCACAGTGACTCCACATGTTCATGTCCCTCACTGATATCTTCTCGGACTGTGGGCTTTAGATAGGACTTTGCATAAAGGCAGACCCCTCCCCTCTCTAGTTTTTATGAACCTTTTTAAACAGACTGTAACCCTGTACATTAACTGCCCAGTCATAGCTATCAGCCAGCTCCACCTACCCCTATTGGTCATTGGTTCCGATATGGACCATGACCTCTGGATTTTCTCCGGACCCTCCCAGTGATCTGTCAACCCGATCTGCGATGTGCCGAACTCTAGCGCCGGGAAGACAGCACACTGTTCGGCGATCACGGTCTTTGTGACAGATTTCCCTATCTGTTCCCCTAATAATGGAGTCTCCCACTACCAGCACCTGTCTGGCCTGCCCTGCTCTCCTGTTCCCCTGCTTACTGGAGCCGACATTCCCCTGACTGGCAGAGGAAGTGTCCTGCTGCAGCCATGCTGTTCCTGAACTGACATCTCCCTCATCTGCCAAACGTGCAAACTTGTTGGGGTGTGTCAGATCAGGGCTAGCCTCCCTGGCACTCTTCCCTCTACCCCACTTTCTAACTGTTATCCAGCTAGCTACCTCACTTTCCTCAGCCTTCTCACTGTCACTCTCCCCCTTATCTGCTCCATAGAGTGCTTGCTCGGCGAGAAGCAAACTCTTTTGCAAATTCTCAATGCCTCTCAGTGTTGCAACTCGCCTGTTTAGAGACTCGATTTGCGATTCTAAATGGGTAATTTGCTCACATTTTAAACAAAGATATACACCCTCGAACGGCTGTTCCAGGACTGCATACATCATACAAGATGTGCACTGTTCGGCGTTGTCATTTGTGCAACACATACTAAATGGGGATTACAGAAAAGTGAAAAATACAATATAATGTAATAAGAAACTGGCTAATTGCAGTCCCCCACTAAAGTTCCTGACTCTGAAGTCACTTAATCTTAAGTCACACACTTATACAAACACACAGATAATCAAACACGTGCCGCTTAAACTCACGTTATATGTCTGCTTTAAATGGAGTTCTCAGAACCAGCCAGTCTGCTGTCTCTTTCATAACTGTAAAAAAAAATGCAGAAAATGCCTGACACTGCTGTCTCTCTCATAACTGTAAAAAATGCTGAAAATGCCTGCTGGGGAGGTTTTTATATAGTAAAGGGGTAGGCAACTTTCCTATTGGTTGCTAGCAATATTGCTAAGCTCGGACAAAGACATTGCTGCCTTCTCATTGGCCCACAAGCAAGAGGCAGGAAGGAATCATGTGTTCAGATGGAAAAAAATTACAAATATTCTCGAATACAAATATATAGCACTATATTCGAAATATTCGCAAATTCTCGAAGTGCCGATATTCGCGATAAATATTCGCAATTAGAATTTTTGCCCCCAACACCATTGAATAGCACATTATTAGACAAAGCCCCACAGGTTAAACAGATTGAGAAAGTACTTGATGAATATTTTGAGCTGAACACCTCTCCATATATCTCGGAGGGGATACTATGGGACTCCCACAAACCAGTGGTTAGGGGACATTTAATAGCTTTAAGTGCCCATTTGTACAAAACTAGACAAAAGAATATTGCCGAATTGCAGAAGGAAATCCAGTAATTAGAATACAATCACAAAAAAATACAGTCACAGTATGGGGCCAACTGACATCGGCTCGCAATGATCTTAAGAACTTATACGGCGAAACTGTTTCTATCCTTACAATATAAATATTATGCTCACGGGGATAAAGAATCTAAGTTACTATTTTCTCAAATTAGAAAAAGGAAAGCAAAGTCCTGTATCACTCATATTGAATCTAAAGATGCTTGTGACTTGCATACTACTGAACTAATTGTTAAGTGATTTATGGAGTATTATAGTACATTATACAACCTTAGAGCCTCTCCCTCCCCTATAGAAACTGGATACAGAGAGAGTTCCATTGATAAATGGTTATCTACCCTCCATCTACTGAATATCTCTCCTACGCACGCTTCATCTCTGTCTAAACCTTTCACACTATCTGAACTGTGATCGGCACTTAGAGAGTCTCCAAATAATAAATCCCCCTGGCCCAGATGGCCTTCCAATTATATATTACAAAACATTTGGCTCTATACTTCTTCCTCATCTACTGAGAGTTTGCAATCCTGCTTTGGTTGGTTCAACACTACCTCCCCAAATGCTTTTGGCTTATATCACTATCTTACATAAGGAGGGTAAAGAATTGTCCCAGTGTTCGAGTTTAAGTCCTATCTCACTATTTAACAATGACTTGAAACTTTTTGCCAAAATGATGGCTAAAAGACTTAAGCCACTTCTCTCTATCTTGATCTCACAAGAACAAGTGGAATTTGTTCCTGGCAGAGAAGGAAAAATGAATACAACTCGTTTATTACATGTGATCCAAAAAGCTAGATTATCTTCCTCCCCATTGGTGCTTCTCAGCACCGATGCGGAGAAAGCATTCAATTGAGTGGATTGGCTGTTCATGTCAAGAGTTATTATGCAATTTGGAGTCCCATCTCAATTCCTTTCTGCCATCTTGTCTATGCCTAGCTCCCCTATACCACAGTTATGGGTGAATGGCGTTCTCTCCCCCATTCAAGATTAGCAATGGCACCTGGCAGGGATGTCCTCTATCCCCAATATTGTTTGTTCTGACGATAGAGACATTATTACAGGCATTTAGGGAGGACTCGAGAGTAAGAGGTATCCAAATTCGACATAAGGAACATTGTCTTGCGACATTTGCAGATGATGTGTTATTATTCATATCCAATCCTAGCGAGGCCATTCCTGCAAATATTTATTTTTTTGATCATTTTGGCAAACTCTCCAACTTTAAAATGAATCCTACTAAATCACATGTCTTAAACATTATATTGCCCAAGCATATCAGTCTAGAATTACAGAATAAACTCCCTTTCTTGTGGTCATCATCCTCTATAAAGTTTCTGAGAGTGAATATAACAGCTCATATCTCTTCATTATATAAAGCCAATTTCCAGGATCTTCCTTCCCAGATCCAATCTCTATTACAATCCTGGGAGATACCTTATATTTCGTGGTTTGGGAGAAGACTTTAGTTAAGACAATAGTATTACCAAAAGTACTACCAATAAAACTTCCCAATATATTTTTCCAAAAATTTAGATCCATTCTATCAGCGTTTATGTGGTGAAAACAAAGACACTGGTAGAACACTCTTTTCTGGTCCAACCCTCCATGAAAGGAGGTCTGGGACTTCCAGATTTCAAGGCTTATTATAAAGCTGTACATAGTACCCGCTGCTTAGATTGGTTAAGGGCTCCTAGTGACAGGTTGGATGCGCAGGATGAAATAGCTATGTGCACTAGATTTCTTAGGTCTTTGTGCAATTAAATGACCTTTCCTTTCTACACAGACTGAGTATTGGCAATTTACAATGGTAATACTATACATGGAATAAAGCAGGTATAAATGCTGTTACAATGCAGCATAACGCGTTCACTAACAATGCCGAGCTATTGACATAATACAAGTCATTAGCTGTAACAGGTTTATAAATGCCAATTACAAAGCTCTAGACTTTACCCAGCTTCTCCACTCACTGGATATACTGTACACAGCTCCTCCACTCACAGGATATACTGTACACACCTCCTCCACTCACAGGATATACTGTACACACCTCCTCCACTCACAGGATATACTGTACACACCTCCTCCACTCACAGAATTTACTGTATACGGCTCCACCACTGACAGTATATATTGTACACCACTCCTCCACTTTCAATATATACCTCACAAATTTCTACGCTCAGTATATAATGTACAAAGCTCCATGGCTGACAGTATATATTGTACACAGGTCCTTTGCTTACAGTATACACTGTACACAGCTCCACCACTCACAGTATATACTGTACACATCTCCTCCACTCACAGTATATACTGTACACATCTCCTCCACTAACATTATAAACGGTACACATCTCCTCCACTATCAGTAAATACTGTACATAGATCCTCTATTAGTAACATAACTTATAAAGCTACAAAATACATCTTTCTATCCAGTTCAGCATATTATTCTGAAAAGTTGATCCAGAGGAAGGCAAAATATCCTCATGAGATAGAAGCCAAATTTCCTAACTTTAGGGTAATTCCTTCCCTATTCCAGAATAACTCACCTGATCATCGACCCCTCTATAGAATTCTAGTAACTATAATCTGTAATATAATTACAATAAACACATTCAGGCCCCTCTTGAACTCTTTTAGTAAGTTCACCATCACCACCTCCTCAGACAGAGAGTTCCATAGTTTCACTGCTCTAACATTAGAGAATCCTCTTCTATGTTTGTGTAGAAACCTTTTATCCTCTAGATGTAGTGGATGTCCCCTTGTCACAGTTCTGGGTATAAATAGATCATAAGAGAGATCTTTGTATTGGTCTTTGATATATTTATAAATTATTATTATATCTCCCCTCGGTTGTCTTTTTTCTAAATGAAATATCACAAATTTGTATCATCTTTCTGGGTTCTGTAGTCCTTTATTCTATTCTATTCCTTTATTCTATTTATTATTTTGAACCCTCTCCAGCTCTGCTATGTCTGCCTTGTGCACAGGAACCCAGAATTGTATACATTACTCCATGTACAGTCTCACTAATGACTGTAAAGTGGCAGAACTACAGTATGTTTGCGTGACGTCCATCCGTGCCCCTTTTTATGCATCCCATAATTTTATTGGCCTTAGCAGCAGCTGTCTGACACTGGTTGCTATAGTTAAGTTTTAAGTTTGTTGAAATTTCAACTTGAAAATCTTGAGAATCATTTTAAAACTTGGGTCCAAAGTTGGCTTCAGTACCGAGGTACCAGCCGTTACCAAAGCTGACTTTGGTTTCCTGTTTGAAATTGTTTTTCAAGTTTAAAAATCGAATGCCGAAGTAATTCACCAAATTCTTGCGAGACTTCATTGCTAACTAATTTAAACTCACTGAAGCCCATGCATTTTAATGCTGTTTGAAGACACAAGTTTTAATACCTTTGCCCAGTTTACTGTCGTCTGCAAAAATGTATATATTACCATGCAGCCCTTCTACAAAATCATTAATATATAGAAGAGAATAGGGCCCAAAACTGACCCCGAGATACCAGACTAGTGACAGTGACCCTCTGCTTTTGATCATTGAGCCAGTTACTTACCCACATACACACATTTTCCCCCTGTCCAAGCATTCTCAGGATATATGACATCCAACAACTGACCCCTGTCCAGACTAGAACTTACTTCCTCATAGAAAATAATTAAATTAGGTTTGACAAAATTGAACCCATTCTGAAATGGCATTATACGCTTATTTTTATTGAGATATTCCAGAATCGCATATCTTAGAAAACCTTCAAACCGTTGACCCACAACAGATGTTGCACTTACCGGCCTAGAATTTATTAACTCAGTTTTTTATTCCTTTTTAAATATTGACACCACATTTGCTTAGCACCAATCCTGTGGAACAAACCTTGTCATGATCAAGTCCTTAAATATCAGAAATAAGGGTCTGTCTATTACATTACATAATTGGCTTAGAATACCTGGTTGTATGCCATCTAGACCCAGTGATTTGTCTATTTTATTCTTTTTAAGAAACACTTCTTCGTGGGTCAGACAGGCCACATTTAATGGGGAGTGTACTTTGACACTCTGCATTTCATCTGACATTTCATTTTCCTCAATGGATTCAGTGGAGAAAAAAGGATTTACTTCACGACTGCCATACGGCTATATACGTGCTATCTGCACATACCCCGTGCAGAAAGCATGTATATAAATGTTATAGCAGCTCTTTAACCTCTGCACTGCCGCTGTCCCAGACAGCATACAGTACAGTAATGCCGGCAAGGGACTAATTTGATCTGTACCTTACCTGCCACCAAATGTGCCAGCCCAGCCACTATGTATGCTGGCCCTGCCCGATCTGTGTCCGCCGCCATGCCCCAATTTGTGCCCCCTGCTTCCATCCATGTTTTCCTGCCCCCTGTTGTGGTCCTCCTATATGTGATGACGGCAGCTCTATTGCTAAGCCACCTCCATCAGCAGCAAGTGTCAGCTGTATGCTGACACTCTGCTGTAATGGTCAAGATCAGTGCTGGCACCGAGCTCAACCGTTTAACCCCTTAGATGCCGCTGACAATGGCATTCATGGGGTTAATAGGAGGGGGCTCCCTCTCTCAACCAGATGGTTGCCGTGGCAACTGGATGCCTTGAAAAGGCATCAAGTGCTGCCTTCTATCAGTGTAAAACTGATATTATACTTTTGCTATACAAGAGCATTGCAAAGTTTAGTACAGTCATCAGCCCCACTAGATCTTGAAGGTCCAAGTGAGACTTGATAAAAAAGTGTAAAAATAAAATAAGTTAAAAATAAATGTAAAAAATAAAAATGTAAATTAAAAATAGACTAAATTGCCTTTTCCCATATCTGCTCATTTATAAGAGATCAAAAAATTAAAAATATTTTAAAAATTGCCATGTCTGTAATGACCTTGTCTATAAAATTATCATGGTACTAATCCCGCGTGGTAAATACTGTAAAAAAAAAAAGAAAAAAAATTATGACAGAATTGCTGTTTTTTTTGCCTCACCTCCAAAAAAAAGTGATCAAAAAGTCATATGCATCCCAAAAATGGCAATTCTGCAAAAAAAAATCCTTCATAGAACTATGGTGATGAAAACAAAAAGTTTAACCCCTTAAGGACACGGCCCTATTTCACCTTAAGGACCAGGCCATTTTTTCAAAATCTGACTAGTGTCACTTTATGTGGTGATAACTTTGAAACGCTTTTACTTATCCAAGCCATTCTGAGATTGTTTTTTCGTCACATATTGTATTTAATGACAGTGGCAAAATAAAGTCGAAAAATTTCATTTTTATTTATAAAAAAATACCAAATTTACCAAAAATTTTGAAAAATTTGCAATTTTCCAAGTTTCAATTTCTCTACTTCTAGAATACATAGTAATACTGCCAAAAAAAGTTATTGATTTACATTCCCCATATGTCTACTTCATGTATCGATCATTTTGGGAATGCCATTTAATTTTTTGGGGACATTACAAGGCTTAGAAGTTTAGAAGCAAATCTTGACATTTTTCCGAAATTTTCAAAAACCCACTTTTTAGGGACCAATTCAGGTCTGAAGTCACTTTGCGAGGCTTACATAATAGAAACCACCCAAAAATGACCCCATTCTAGAAACTACACCCCTGAAGGTACTCAAAACTGATTTTACAAACGTCATTAACCCACAAGAGTTAATGGCAAATAAAGATAAAATTTCTGAATTACGATTTTTTGGAAAATTTTCCATTTTAATCCATTTTTTCCAGTAACAAAGCAAGGGTTAACAGCCACACAAAACTCAATATTTATTGCCCCGATTCTGTAGTTTGCAGAAACACCCCATATGTGGTCCTAAACTACTGTATGGCCAAACGGCAGGGCGCAGAAGGAAAGGAACGCCATATGGGTTTTGGAAGGCGGATTTTGCTGGACTGGATTTTTGACACCATGTCCCATTTGAAGCCCCCCGATGCACCCCTAGAATAGAAACTCCATAAAAGTGACTCTATCTAAGAAACTACACCCCTCAAGGTATTCAAAACCAGTTTTACAAACTTTGTTAACCCTTTAGGTGTTCCACAAGAGTTATTGGCAAATGGAGATGAAATTTCAGAATTTAAATTTTTTGTTACCTTGCCTCAAAAAAAGTGTAATATAGAGCAACCAAAAATCATATTTACCCTAAAATAGTACCAACAAAACTGACACCATATCCCGTAGTTTCCAAAATGGGGTCACTTTTTTGGAGTTTCTACTGTAGGGGTGCATCGGGGGCTTCAAATGGGACATAGTCTCAAAAAAAACAGTCCAGCAAAATCCGCCTTCCAAAAATCATATGGCGTTCCCTTCCTTCTGTGCCCTGCCGTTTGGCCATACAGCAGTTTACAACCACATATGCGGTGTTTCTGCAAACTACAGAATCAGGGCAATAAATATTGAGTTTTGTTTGGCTGTTAACCCTTGCTTTGTTACTGGAAAAATGGATTAAAATTGATAATTTGCAAAAAATAGCTGTTTTGGGACAGTTTTGTATTTTTTGTTATTTACATCGTTGAACTGACAGGTTAGATTGTGTGCTATTTCTATAGAGCAGGTTGTTACTGACGCGACAATAGCAAATATGACTACTTTTTGGGGTTTTTTGTTTCAGTTTTACATAATAAAGCATTTTTGAAAAAATGATTTTTAGTGTCTCCACATTCTGAAAGCCATAGTTTTTTTTTTTTTTTTTTGCGATTGTCCTATGTAGGGGCTCATTTTTTGCGGGATGAGATGGCGGTTTGAATGGTACTATCTTGGGGTGCATATGACTTTTGATCACTTGCCATTACACTTTTTGTGATGTAAGGTGACAAAAAATTACTTTTTTACAACGTTTTTATTTTTATGTTTACAGCGTTCACCTGAGGGGTTAGGTCATGTTATATTTTTATAGAGCAGGTCGTTACGAACGCGACGATACCCAATATGTATACTTTTTTAATTTATTTTGGTTTTACACAATAATATCCTTTTTGAAACAAAAAAACATGTTTTAGTGTCTCCATAGTCTGAGAGCCATATTTTTTCAGTTTTTAGGCGATCATCTCAGGTTGGGTATAATTTTTGAGGGATGAGGTGGCGGTTAGATTGGCACTATTTGGGGGGTCATATGACTTTTTGATCGCTTGCTATTACACTTTTTGTGATGTAAGGTGACAAAAAAAGGGCTTTTTGACAAAGTTTTTTTTTTTTTTTTACAGTGTTTACTTGAGGGGTTAGGTCATGTGATATTTTTATAGAGCAGATTCTTACGAACGTGGAGATACCCAATATGTCTACTTTTTAAAAAAAAAAATTACATTTAACACTAAAAAGCATTTTTGAAACAAAAAAAATCATGTTTTAGTCTGAGAGGCATAGTTTTTTTATTTTTTTGGGCAATTGTTTTATGAAGGGGCTAATTTTTTGCGGGATGAGATGGCGGTTAGATTGGTACTATTTTGGGAGGCATATGCCTTTTTGATCACTTTGTATTACACTTTTAGTGATGTAAGGTGCCCAAAAATGGCTTATTTACACCATTTTTTTTTTTTTTTATGGCGTTCACCTGAGGGGTTCAGTCATGTGATATTTTTATAGAGCTGTTTTTTACGGACGCGGCGATACCTAATATGTGTAGTGTATTTTATTTTTTTTACTTTTTATTCAGTGATTTGTGTTTTACTTTTTTTCACTTTTTTACTTTTTTTTGGGACCCAGACCCACTTGGTTCTTGTAGATCCAGTGGATCTGGTGTCTATATAGTGTACTGCACTGTATTTTTTACTTTTCACAGTCTGGTCAGACTTCTGCCTTTAGCAGAAGTCTGACCAGAGTTACTATACCATGGCAAGCAGGACGCTTCTGAAAGCGTCCTGCTGCCATGGTAACCATCACCCACTGCCATTAGAGAGCAGTGGGTGATGGATGGGGAGGGAGGTGAGCTCCCTCCCTCTGCGATCCCATCCTGGGGGGGGGCTGCATAGGCACAGCAGCCCCCCGATGGGAGAGGGAGGGAGCTCCCTCCCTGTTAACACCTTCCATACCGCGGAAGATGCCAGCCGAAGATGCAGCACAGATGCCAGCCGTTTTTCTATCAGAGTGCCAGCAATGTGCTGGCACTCTGATAGAACCACTAGACACCAGGGAATTATGACAAGGGAGGCTATTGCGATCCTGCCTGCCGCACCGCCCGCCTCCCGCCTCCGCAACCACCCCCGCCGCCATAACAAGATTGGGGGCTGCAGGGGGGGTTAAATAAATATCTTTGCCGCAATTAACTCTCTGATCCCCGCTGTCACAGACCACGGGGATCAGTGATAGCTAAAACCGCTGCAAACCGCAGGTCTGAATTGACCTGCGGTTTGCAGCGATCGCCGATACGGGGGGGTCAAATGACCCCCTTCGGCATTAGAACATGGTTCCTGCTGATCTACATCAGCAGGAACCATGTTGCTACCGCGCCCAGATCGGGCACATTAGCAGTTTAAACACAGGGCGTACATGTATGCCCTGTGTCCTTAAGGACTCGGACATTAGGGCGTACATGTACGCCCTGTGTCCTTAAGAGGTTAATAAAAATGGATTTTATAATATAAAAGTGGTAGAACATGAAAAAAATACAAATTTAATGTCGCCATAACCTTATCAAATCACAGAATAACAATTTTTTATGACATATACCACATGGAGAACCCCATAAAAAATAAAAATAGAGAACACTGACAGAAATGCTATTTTTGTTTGCTTCACCTCTTAAAAACTGGAATAAAAAGTGCTCAAAAAGTAGACCCCAAAATTGTACCAATTAAAATCACACCCTGTCCTGCTAAAAAACAAGTTGAGAGCTAAATTATTGGAAAACTCAAAAAGTTATGGGTCTTCGATTTTGTGATGCAAAAGTTTACATAAAAGTGATTTTATGATATAAAAGTGGTTGAACATGAATAAAACAATATCATTTTGGTATCGCCATAACTGTATCAACCCACAGAAAAAAACTATTTTATCAAATATACCACAGGACCCAATAAAAAATAAAAAAACAATGACAGAATTGCAATATTAGTCCACTTCACCTCATAAAAAATTAAATAAAAAGTGATCAAAAAGTCATATTTACCCAAACATGGTACCATTAAAAACTACATCCCATCCAGCAAATAATTTTCCTCCCTACATCTCAGTCACCAAAAAATGAAAAAAGCTATTTTAGCAAATTCCATGTTAGAAAATGCAGATACTGCTCCTTTCCTTTGAATTCTGACATCTGCTCATATAGCAGTTTAAGATGGGGGCTTGCAGTATTCATGAGAAAATGGGTAACAAATTATGGGGTGCATTTGCTCCTGTTATCCATTGTTAAAGTGAAAAATTTGGGCTTACGTGACTTTTTCTTGTAAAAAATATAATTTTTCATTTTCATAGCCAAGTGTTTCTAAATATTATGAAAAACTTGTGAGGTCAAAGTGGTCAGTAAACCCCTCAATAAATTATTGGAGGGGTCTAGTTTCCAAAATGGGGTCACATTTTGGGGGTTCTACTGTAAGGGTGCCTTAGTGTGCCTTCACATATGACATGACACCCAAAAGCCATCCCAACAAAATCTGCTCTCCAAAAACAATATGTTGCTCCTTTCCTTCTGAACTCTGCAGTCTGCCCATACAGCTGGTTACAAACATAAATGAGATGTTTTGGTAAACTGCAGAATCAGGGTAATAAATATTGAGGTTTGTTTTGCTATTTAACCTTGCTGTATTATAGGAAAAATTGGATTGCAATTAAAAATCTGCACAAAAACTGGAAAAAAAAAAACCTTAATATTCCTTTCATTCTTGTGGAACACCTAAAGGGTTAAAATAGCTTGTAAAACCACTTTTGAATAATTTTAGGGGTGTAGTTTCTAAAATAGGTCGTTTCTAGTTTGCAAAGACCTCAAAGGGACTCCAGAACTGAATTGGCCCTTGAATATGTTGGATTTAAAAATGTAATAGAAAATGTAAAAAATTGCTTCTTAAATTCTAAGTCTTTTAACATCCTAAAAAAATAAAATGTAATTTGCAAAATGATGGCAACATAAAGTAGACATATAGGGTATCTTACATACAATCTAATGAGGTATCACTTTCCACCTTTAATGCGTAGAAATTCAGATTTAGAAACATGAATTTTTTTTCCAAACTTTCTGTAAATTTTTTATAATATAAAGGTAAAACATATCATCCCAAATTTACCCCTAACATCAAGTAACGAGATGTCACAAGAAAACAGTCTTAGTATGGCTCGGATAAATAAAACCCATGCAAAGTTAAAAGCACATAAAGTGACATATGTCAGATTTGCAAAATTTGGCCTGGTCACGAAGGTGAGAAATGGCTTGGTCTTGAAAGGGTTTATGAATGTATTCAGTTGTATCATTGAAGAACATTTTATGGTTAGTTTAACTCTTCTTGGCAATGAGGCTCTCTGTTTCTCGCTTCGCTGCCTTTATCTATATTTCCAAAGTCAAATTTTTTCCTTATAGTTCTTTGGTGCTTCTTTGCTATATTCCTGTTTAAATTTCATTTGCTTTTGTTTTCTTATTTATTGCCTCTTTATATTTCTATTTATCAACATTGTTTTTTTTCCTGACGATTTTATTCCCATTAGGTATGTATCTCTCACAATCAGAGTCTATAATGCTTTTTTTTTAAATATCCCAATTTGTGGTTGTGTATTCTTATGTGTGCATTTGTATTTTGAGGATCTTGTTCCCAGTTAAGGGGGCTGGTGGATTTTTTAACCTAGTCAAATTTGGCTGTTTGAAAGTTCAGTATTTTTGTGACTCACGGAAAAAACACCCTTTTGAGTGAGAATTGGAAGTTTATTATATTATAAATCGTTAGTGATGAGCATCAGGGACAATATTCGAATTTGCGATATTTTGCGAATATTCGTTAGAATATTCGTCATATATTCGCGACTGTTCGTATTCGAGATTATTCTAATGATTGCGAATAATGGGCAATTAAATATTCACATAATGCGAATATTCTAAAACCCAAATATATAGCACTATGGAATATAGTGATATATATTCTTTTAAAATTGAATATAGAATATAGTGCTATATATTTGTTTTTCAGAATATTCGTCATTTTTTTCCAATCTGAAGTCATGATTCCACACTGCGTAAGTTGCTTTTGGGCCAATGACTGTTCACATTAAATTGGAAAAAATGACGAATATTCTAAAAAACAAATATATAGCACTAAATTCTATAGTGCTATATATTTGTGTTTCAGAATATTCGCATTCCGCGAATATTACATTGCCGATTTTTCGCATAAGAGGAAAAAATTTATCTTATGTAAAAAATCGGCAATGTAATATTTGCGTAATACGAATATTCTGAAACACGAATATATAGCACTATAAAATATAGTGCTATATATTCTTTTTGTTTTAATATTCGTCATTTTTTCCAATTTAATGTAAACAGTCATTGCCCCAAAAGCAACTCAAGCAGGGAGGAATCATGACTTCAGATGGAAAAAAATAACAAATATTCTAAAAAATGAAAATATAGCACTATATTCTAGTGCTATATATTCGGGTGTTAGAATATTCGCATTATGCGAATATTACATTGCCGATTTTTTGCATAAGAGAAAAAAAATTAAATAATGAAGATAATTCTAATTCACTACAGACTACAATATTGCAGCCTTCTCACATTGGCCCACAAGCAAAAAGCAGGTAGGTATACTAGGTAATAGGTTCAGATGAAAAAAAAAATATTTTTGAATTTTTGAAGTGCTGATATTCACGATAAAAATTTGAAATACGAATATTCGCGCTCAACACTAATTATGATCATAATTTCCCAGGTGCACCCCAGCCTGCAAATCTGTCAGGTCTATTAGAAAATACTAAGTCCAGTATGACCATCCCTCGAGCCAGATCCTATACTAGTTGGGAAAGGTAATTGTCTATGGAATCCACAGGTTTAAATTTCCCAGTTAACATCTGTGTAGTTGAAGTCTTTCACTATTCACTGTATATATTGTACACACTTCCTTGATGCAGTATAGTGTGTAACACACAAACAGGTCCAATAAATATTAAATAATAGTCTTAAAGCCTTTTTTAATCTTATATCCTGTAAGTAGTGAATAATATGAAGTGCACCATTTTTAACTGACAGTTCTACCTACAGTGTCCAAATATTTGTTCCTCCTGAGTTTCCACCCGGAAAAATCCTTCCCGAGAGGAGGGAGGGAGAAACGCTGGAAAGGCCCCTCTATTACGAAGGGAAGGTGCCAACATCAGTTGATGATCCGGTTTAATCAAGGAAACAAGGAAAATTTGCTGTTTGAGAAGGCAGTGGCACTCGCAATAGCGCCATGGCCTCCTCACAGCTCACCAAGAACAGTGCCGTACATTGTATAGTGGCTATGCTTGATATCACAGTTAAGTTCCATTCACTTCAATAGGGCTGAGCAGTGCCTAGGTCACATGACCGATGGATGTGACGTCACATGGCCTAGGCAAAGTTGGAGAAGGCTGCGGTGCTACGAGTGTAGTTGCCCGCTCAAACATCTGATTGACAGGGGTCCTGGGTGTCCGACCACCACCAATCAGATGGATAGGTTATCATTAAGAAAAAACTCTCAGAAAGCAACTTTAAACACTACAGTAAGAAAAAACTAAAGTATTTAAGCCCCAAGAACGTTGCCAAGCAGCCAATTCCACAATGTCTTACAAATATTAGAAATGTCATTAAGCCACTAATTAGTATTCATAAGAGCAAATTCATAATCCTCTTTCTTTGGGAAGATTTTGCAGTAGTTACAGAGAATCAAAAAAGAGATAGATGTCTCTTCTTCTACTTTGACCTGAGAGTGCACACACCATTAATTCTGAAATTGAAGCAATCAATCAAGAAAATTCAAATTCCTCTCACCTTGACAATGTGTCTTGTGTATTTTATATACCACTGAAAAGCCTCAGCTACTCCAGAGACAACCTTTAATTATTGCACTAGAGAATTTTTACTAAACTATGCTTTATCAACAGGGGTTTGATTGCACAAGAGCAGAGAAATCAGTGTCAAGGGCATTGAAAACAGGATAAAGCAAGCAATGTTTGAAGATTAGCTATAATAATAAACGCCTTAAATTTTTCATGAATATGATAAATATATTTCTATAATGATTTACCAATATATATTTTGATTGAATGGGGAATAGGGGAATAAATAATATTATGTTAATATTCCTTTTGATAAGCTCTAGCGTTCCTGGAATCCCAAAAGCTTCATACAAAAATAAATACAAACTGAATGTAACTTTAGAATGTTGAAAATGGGGAGCCATTATCCTGTTAAGGACACATGCGATAAATGACCCATAGTCCTGCCATTGTAAATATACGGACACTTTGCCACTTTCTTAGTTGATCTTAGATGGTCAGATAAGTTCTGCCATAAACAGAATGCATTACTAAGGACTCAGCATGACCCTCCTCCCAGCAGAAACTCTCATGCTCGCTAGAAGCAGCCTATCCATACCTTTTTAGGCTGGGTTCACACGGGCATCATGTTTGTTGCCCGGATAAGAGGCGGGTGCGTTGCGGGAAAATGCGCAATTTTTCCACGCGTGAGCAAACTTTTGAAATGCGTTTTGCATGCTCGTGTGAAAAATCCGCATGTTTGGTACCCAGACCCGAAGCCGGACTTCATCACTGAAGTCCAGTTTCGGGTTGAGTATTCTGTAGTTTTTATTATTTTCCCTTATAACATGGCTATATGGGAAAATAATAGCATTCTAAATACAGAATGCTATGTTAGCAGGGCAAAAGAGGGTTAAAAATAAAAAATAAATGAACTCACCTCTTCCCATTGATCGCGTAGGTGCGAGGAACTTTTTCTATCTTCATATCTGTTGGTTAAAGGACCTTCGGTGATATCACTGGGTCACATGGTCCAATCATGGAAGCTTTTGATTGGACCATGTGACCCAGTGACGTCACCGAAGGTCCTTTACCCAGCAGAATGAAGAAATAAGAATGATCCCGGCACCTACACGATCAAGAGTAAGAGGTGACTTCAAGTTTTTTTATTTTTAACCCTCTCTTCCCTTTTTACATAACATTCTGTAATTAGAATGCTTTTTTTTCCCCTTATAACCATGTTATAAGGGAAAATAATAAAGATCGGGTCCCCATCCCGATCGTCTCCTAGCAACCATGCGGGAAAATCGCACCGAATCCGCACTTGCTTGCGGATTGCGATTTTCCCGCAGCCCCGTTCACTTCTATAGGGCCTGCATTGCGGGAAAAACGCAAAAAATAGAGCATGCTACGATTTTCACGCAACGCAGAAGTGATGCGGGAAAATCACCGCTCATTTGCACAGGCCCATAGAAATGAATGGGTCCGGGTTCAGTGCGGGTGCAATGCGTTCACCTCACGCATTGCACCCGCGCGGAAAACTCGCCCATGTGAAAGGGGCCTTAGAAGCATTGCTGGGTCTCTTAAGTGACCTACTTATGCAATACTAGCAGCCAGTGATTACAACACAGTTACAGCTTCTTTGATTAGAGTCTTCTGCTTCCTATTCGCAGCATCTAAGGAGAGAGGCCTTTCACACCACATTGTGCTTTATCTGCAATTCTAAGCATGCACTTGCTCTCTGGTGTCAGGCAGTACAGGAGCATTTAATCTTAATATACTAGGGCTGTAGATCCTGGAATGGTTCTTACATTAGTTAGTGAATACCTCTGCACAGGAGTATAATTTGTATAGCTCAGTAGCCTCTCCATACAGACATGTGATATGAAAATACTGTAACCCTTGCAGTTGCCCATCTGCATTTTTCTCCACAGCTTCCCTTCCTTGTCTATATGCTAACCCACAGCTAATTTTGATATTAAAATGTTAATAATCTAATTTCTGACAGCACTAGTGGTCCAGCATCATAAATATTCTCCCCCTATCCACCCCTGTGTCTCTGGTTTATGCCAGACATCAAACGTCATCAACATAGTATTGAAGAATAGGGCCAGAATTAAACGTAAGAAAGTCTTTTTACGTGACATAGAACCTCAAATACATTCAGTAGCAGCAGACTTTAAGTGTGAATGTTCTCTTACACCAGTAAGGATTATGGAGGCATGTTGGTTTGTGGCAAATTAACACGTACGGGGTACTGGCCTCCGTGGTACCCAACAGAGCATCAGGAAGACACATCTTGCCTGCTCCACGGTGGATCCAAGATAGCTGATTCTGTGCCATTGTGTAATGAATGGAGCATTTTTGGGCCTTTGTAGCAAGTGATGGTGAATGTGAAACACCCACATGGAGTATTGTTAACGCCATATGGCTGAAGCTTCCACTGATTTTCCTTCAACAAGGCTAATAGTGTCTCTTTTGGGGTCCAAACAAAATTAGACCAACGATAGTAAGGCACAGAAGCATAATCCTGTTCATGACATTCATGGGCTGGACCATAGCATTAGATTAGTTGCTCCAAGACACAGACATCAGTAAAGTCTCTAAGTTAGGGTGGGTTCACATCATGTTTTATGCCTCTGTTTGATGTATATGTTAGAACAAAAAGGATACAAAAACATAGCACACCATGTTCCCATGTTCTTGTAGCGTAGAAATAGCTACGTTTTATTTCCGGCAGTTAAATACCGCATATTTGTGTTTTATTGAAAAAAGCCATGTTCTGGGTCCACAAACCAATTGCGCATACAGAGTACAAATACAAATTTTAAACTGCAGCATGAAAATGGTGCTTTACTGTGTTTTACTGAAAAAACAAACAAACATGTTCTGGGTTCACCAAACAGTTGTGCATACAGCGTACAAATACATATTTTACATTTCTGCAGTAAAATTGTGAATCAGTGTTTTAGGCCAAAAAAACTTTATTCTTTGTCCACAGAGCATTTTTATGACACGGGCACTGCCTTACTGAACTTAATTGTTGACAATTGGCAGTTAAATTGACACCGGAGAGAAACCATCTTTCAGCTTGGTGGGTGAACGCAAATAATGAGGAGATCGTCAAATAAGGGACGTAGGCATGGTTGTGGTGGTGGTGTTGGTGGAGCTCCTGTTACTGGGAGAGTACGTGGTCATTCAGCGCCAACTACCGGTCCAAGTGAAACACCTTCCTCTGGTGCGAGTAGGCGACAGAATTTGCAGCGTTATTTGGTAGGCCCGAATGCCTCTCTATGGAGGGTGAGGCCAGAACATGTACAGGCAATAGTAGATTGGGTGGCTGACAGTGCCTCCAGTTTCTTCACAGTTTCTCCCACACAGTCCTCTGCAGAAAACTCAGAGTTGGCACCTGCAGCCCATGCCTATCAGTCTTTCACCTCACCTTCTTTCTAAATCAGCCAAGCAGTCAGAGCTCCAAGTCAGGCAGCAAACTCTTGTGTTTTTTGATGACTTTGTTGGCAGGGTTTCCCAGGCCCATCCACCTAGTCCTGCCCCAGAAGTGGAAGACCTTGAATGCACTGATGCCCAACCACTTATGTTGCAGGCTGAGGACATGGGAAGACCGCCGCAGCACGTCTCCGATTATGACGTGGAGGATGATGAGGTCCTGAACCCAGACTGGACTGAAGGTCGTGCTAGTAACATGTGCAGTTCTGAGGAAAAGACGGTGGTCGTACAGAGGCAACAGCACAGCAAAGAGGGAGCGGGGTTCAAAAGCAAGCCGGCCATTCCATAGACAGTACGCCTGCTACTGCCCACCGCACCCAGGCACCGAGTACACCAAGACCTGCTCCAAGGAGTTCATTGGCATGGCAGTTCTTCAGACAACGTCCGGACGACAAGACACGAGTGGTTTGCACGTTGTGCCATCAGAGCATGAAGCAAGGCATAAACGTTCTTAACCTGAGCACAACCTGCATTACCAGGCATCTACATGCAAAGCATGAACTGCAGTGGAGTAAACACCTTAAAAACCACGAAAGGTCTCATGCTCCTCCTGCTCCCTCTTCTGCTGCTGTCTCGGCCTCATCCTCCACCTCTGGCATCAACGTGGCACCTGGTAACCAGCAAAAAGAGGATGTCCCACTAACACCACCTCCGTCACCATAACCAAGCATCTCCACCATGTCACAGGCAAGCGTTCAGCTGTCCAAACGCTGAAGAGAAAGAGAAAATACCCACCTACCCACTCTCGATCCATGGTCCTGAATGCCAGCATTTCAAAATTGCTGGCCTTTGAAATGCTGTCATTCCGTTTGGTGGAGATGGACTGTTTCAAACAGCTGATGGTGGTGCCTGTCCCACAGTACATAGTTCCCAGCCGCCACTACTTTTCCAGGCGAGCCGTCCCTTCCCTGCACAACCAAGTGGAGGATAAAATCAAGTGTGTGCTGCGCAACAGCATCTGTGGCAAGGTCCACATAACCACAGATTCATGGACTAGTAAGCACGGCCAAGGCCGCTATATCTCCCTAACTGCACACTTGGTAAGTGTGGTAAGTGTTGTGGTAGCTGGGCCCGAGGCGGAAAGTGGTTTGGCGCATGTCCTTCCACGACCGAAGATCGCAGGGCATTATTCTTTGCTTCCAGTTGCCTCCTCCTCCTACTCCGCATCCTCCTCCTCCTCTTCTACCACCCCCACATCTGGTCATCGAAAGAACCTCACCCCCAACTTTAGCACAGCCAGGGGTAAATGTCAGCAGGCGATTTTAAAACTCATGTGTTTGGGTGACAAACCCCACACTGCACAGGAACTTTGGAGGGCATAGAACAACAGACCGATCAGTGGTTGCTGCCAGTGAGCCTCATGCCCGACCTGGTGGTCTGCGATAATGGGTGAAATTTCGTTGCAGCTCTGGGGCTAGCCGGTTTGACGTACATCCCTTGCTTGGCGCATGTGCTGAATCTGGTGGTGCAGAAGTTTCTTAAAAACTACCCAGACATGTCAGAGCTGCTGCTAAAAATACGATCCGTCTGTGCTCGCTTTCGGTGTTCTCATCCTGCTGCTGCTCACCTTTCTGCGCCGTAGCGTAACTTCGGCCTTCCAGCTCACCGCCTCATATGTGACTTGCCCACCAGGTGGAACTCCACCTTGCATATGCTGGAGAGACTGTACGAGCAGCAGCAGGCAATAGTGGAGTTTCAGATGCAGCACGCACGGGTCAGTCGCTCTGCGAATCAGCACCGCTTCACCACCAGTGACTGGGCCTGCATGCGAGACCTGTGTACCTTGTTGCGGTCTTTTGAGTACTCATCCAACATGGCCAGTGCTGATGACCCCATTGTTAGCATTACAGTACCAACTCTATGTCTCCTTGAAAAATCTATTACATTGATGATGGAAGAGGATGTGGCAGAGGAGGAAGAGGAAGAGGGGGCATTTCACAGGGTTTCAGGACGGTCATTCCGAAGTGGCACAGATGGTGGGTTCCTGCACAAGCAGAGGCCAGGTACACATGTGGCCAGCCAGGGCACAGTTCTGGCAGATGAGGAGGAGGATGAGGTAGAGGAGGAGGAACTGGGTTCATTGCAGGATGGCACTCAACGCAGCTCAGGTTTAACACTGGAGCGTGGCTGGGTGGATACGGAGGACACAGACAATACACCACCTACAGAGTACAGATTATCCCTACCTCTGGGCAGCCTTGCACACATGAGCGAATACATGCTGCAGTGCCTGCGCAACGACAGCAGAGTTGCCCACATTGTAACTTGTGCCCACCTTATTTCCCACACTGGGACATCATAGGAAGATGCGCGAGTACAAGCGCACGGTGGTAGATGCGCTCCTGAGGGCATTCCCAACTGACACGGGGGGACAAGTGGAAGCACAAGATGAAGGCAGAGGAGGAGGAAGAGCAAGAGGTTGCCAACGCAGCTGTGTCACGGCCAGCCAGGGTTAGCATGGCCGACCTGTGGAAAAGTTTTGTCACTGCGCCACAGCAACATGCACCACCAGCTAATATGGAACGTCTTAGCAGGAGGCAGCATTTGAACAACATGGTGGAACAGTACGTGTGCAAACGCCTCCACGTACTGACTGATGGTTCTGCCCCATTCAACTTCTGGGTCTCCAAATTTTCCACATGGCCTGAGCTTGCCCATTATGCGTTGGAGGTGCTAGCTTGCCCTGCAGCCAGTGTATTGTCTGAAAGTGTATTTAGCATGGCAGGGGGCATCATTACAGACACACGCAGCTATCTGTCCACAACAAACGTTGACAAGCTCACATTCATTAAAATAAACCAGGCATGGGTTCCAGAGGACTTGTTCATACCTTGTGCAGAATAGACATCTATAACCGCCTCAAACATACATTCTTGTACTCCAGTGCACTTATTTATTGAATACTTCTTTTTATTTGTACTGTTATTTTGGTGGCTACCCCAATTTGAATGAACCTTTCCTCTGTCTGGGTGCCAGGGGCCTCAATTTGTGAAAATGGCCTGTTCCATTGCTGGGTGACATTAACCTCTTATTGCCATGAATGCATCTCTCCTCTGTCTGGGTGCCAGGGGCCTAAATTAGTCAAAATGGCCTGTTCCATTGTTGGGTGACATTAACCTCTTATTGCCATGAATGCACCTCTCCTATGTCTGGGTGCCAGGGGACTAAATTAGTGAAAATGGCCTGTTCCATTGCTGAGTGACATTAACCTCTTATTCCTGTGAATGCACCTCTCCTCTGTCTGGGTGCCAGAGGCCTAAATTAATGAACATGGCCTGTTCCATTGCTGGGTGACATGAATCCTGTTTTGCCGTGCATTGACCTCTCCTCTGACTGGGTGCCAGGGGCCTACATTTCTGATAATCGCCTGCTGCATTGCTGGGCGACATGAAGCCTGTTTTGCTGTGCATTGTCCTCTCCTCTGTCTGGGTGCCAGGGGCCTACATTTCTGATAATCGCCTGCTGCATTGCTGGGTGACATGAAGCCTGTTTTGCTGTGCATTGACTTCTCCTATGTCTGGGTGCCAGGGGCCTACATTTCTGATAATCGCCTGCTGTGATGCTGGGTGACATGAAGTCTGTTTTGCCGTGCATTGACCTCTCCTCTGTCTGGGTGCCAGGGGCCTAAATTAGTCAAAATGGCCTTCTCCATTGCTGGGTGACATGAAGCCTGTTTTGCCGTGCATTGACATCTCGCCTGTCTGGTTGACAGGGGCCTAACATTTCTGAATATCACCTGTTCCAATGGTGGGTGACATTAACCCAGTTTTGCCAGTGATAAGCCACAGCTGTGCATTGCTGACAGGAAAGCAAATTTTGTAAAAACGTATGTTACTGATCAAAAGTTGCGTGACTACTGACTACAAAGCGCATGCCGATAGACGTGCTGCTGATGGCATTCCCACCTGACGCCTCCCAAAACCTCCAATTCCACCTCCTCCTCCAAGTTGCCAAATTATTATTGTTTAATTTTCATTTATTTTATTTTAAGTTATTTCCTATCCACATTTGTTTGCAGGGCATTTACCTACATTTTGCTGCCTTTTGCAGCCCTCTAGCCATTTCCGGGGCTATTTTACAGCCATTTTAGTTCCCAAAAGTTCGGGTCCCCATTGACTTCATTGGGGTTTGGGGCCAACTTCGGGTCAAGTTCGGATTCCGAACCCGAACATTTCAGTGAAGTTCGGCTGAATTACTCGAACCCGAACATCCAGGTGTCCACTCAAATCTAATTACAAATATCTACATCATAGGCGAGAATTACCATTGCTATCTTTTGTTGCTTTGCATTTGTGACTTTGTTCCAGTAAGGTTTAAAATGATATTGCTGTTATATTAGGTTACAGTATCCCCAGACTTGTCTGCATTGAACCGGGCTGACACATGTTTTATTGGGATACAAAGCATCATTATATTGATAGCTTCTCATTTTTATAGCAAGTTTTATTACGTAATTTTGCATTTCATTCAACCAAATAGTCTAAAACATTAATATTGTTCAAGGACAAATAAAATGAGAAGCAAATTTAAATACACTGAGTGTATTATAGGCAAATAATACAAGACCTCGAGGAAAACAACAAAGAGGAGAGTGTATAAATAGTGGCATAAGGGATTCATCTTTAATGGAAAGAATTATAATAAATAAATGCACTATACATAAATTTTTTAGTCCAATTCAATGTCTTTTGCATTTTTTAGAAGGATGTTAAGCGTATGTAATTAATTCTGACAATGATTCATAACCCTCTCAGAGCCTTGTTTGGAATACTGTAGTTCTTTTGACTTTGCAATAATCATACAAACTGTGAATTTAGGAAAATATATAATCCATAATATGATCTATGTTTATCATTCTTTACATAAACACAAGATAGATGATAGATAGACAGATAGATAATGGATGACTAGATAGATAGATAGATAGATAGATAGATAGATAACTTCAGTATAGATGTTGCAGCATTTGCAAGTGACATTATTTACTATTGTTGTTATTGAATTGCAAAACTTAATTAGAGGGGAGAGAGAATAAAAAAAAAAAAAAGACAAGCGAGAGTAAATATAAGTCCTAAGACACCTCAGACTGTCATATACCAAAACTCAGGTATAATCAATTCAACTTGAATCACATTTTTTGACCAATTTGTTAAAATCTGTCCTGAAAAAAAGTTTCAAGAAATATGTTCATCCTATTGGCTGTAATTTAGAATTGCGTGGTGGAGGTTGTCGAAATGTGTGGGAGTGGTGGTAGCAGAAATGAGTGTGGCTGTCTTTTCCCCAGGTCACACATGCAGTGCTTGGTAAAATGCAGAAACCTTCTTCCCTTCTTCCCTTTGGGGAACACCCTGGACTGGTGAGGGCTCCTGCCTGGTGGTGAGTGGTGACTGGGGTGTCCTTGATGTCAAGTGCAAGGCAGAAGTGCAGGTAAAAAAAGGTGAGCGGATGGTGGAGGCAATGACCAGGCCTGTTTGGTTATAATAAATAAAGTCTCTCTCTTCACTGATTAGATGATAGAGGTTGTAGCACATTCACAAGCAGTAGGCACAGTTCTGAGGTGAATCACATCAATATTCTCCCAAAGTCTATATATTGGGGCTGACAAAGTATTAATTCCCTCCAAGTGTCTCTCTACGAGCATTATCCAATCTTCCCAAAACAACCAAAAGCATACAGTCTCTCAAACTTTTTGCAGTACCAAATTGCAGCATGCAGACCTAGATCAGATGGTCAGCCTTTCTCAGAAGTGTGGCGGATGCCAGAAACAATGAATTATTTTACACACGTGTACCACTTCTGCACCCTGCTACTGTCTTTATTGGTTAACATCATGTCATCTTATGTATTTATTCCAAGTCCTTTAAAATGTGGATTCCTATATCTATGCAACTGTTTATGTTCAAATGTAATGTGCCTGGTTAAACAGCAGATGGCAGCAAACACAGCCGAGCTACAGTAAGGTAGAATGGAGCTTTCCATTCCATTCTAACCCCCTCTGTGGAGTGGTGGGTGAGTCCTACTTCCTGCAGGAAGTGTGGGGTCCAGGTTTAGTTGCAGTCTAGCTTACCCCCTGCTAGGAGAAGGAAGCAAGTGCTGAGCAAGTCACTGCTAGACGTTCCAAAGTCAGTAGTCTGTAAACCGTTTGGAGAAACATTAATGCAAAGTAAAGCTGCTTTTAAACTTAATCACAAGGTGTGGACTCAAGGTTTATTCTTTACCCCCTAATTCAACTACTCCCTATTTGCTGCTTTGGAGCCAACGCCTGGAGTCCATTCATATCCAGGTAGGAGCACCGTGACACAAAACATTAAGGGACATTTTGGGCCACCCTATACGACTTGGCCATTCCTACACCTGGGTACTACCATTTCATTTCTTAAAGGGACCCTTTACCGTTGTTCGCTTCGTTGCACATGCAGTAAAGTCTATTGCCATGTGCATTTACCTAACTTCCTTAGTCTGGCACAGCCTTTAACATGGTTCTCAAACTTCTGTAAATATTCAATGCTTTTTTTCCTCTCAGATGAATAATCCCTAGTAAAGTTGTTCTTTGGCAGCTTTCCACTCACAAATATGGTGTTTTCATGCATAAGGATTCTCCTTAGGCCTGGGCAGAGTACATCAAAGCAGTTCTTATCTTTATCTCTGCTAGCTTACAAATCTCTACTCTACTAACTGGGGTTGGGGAAGGAGGGAGGGGGGGGGGGCAGCCTGTCTCCTGGCAACAACTAAAGACTGCCATGTTGACTACTTCCCACCCACTTATAATCTTTAGGTCACACAGTGCAGAGGTCATCGTCACAGTAAACATTTTGAAGTGGTAAAACGGAGTACTAACCCTTAAAAAGTGTACCAATGGGTCACTGCAGGATCAGTAAACTCTTTTGAATGGTGCTATGCTGCAGTTTCCTGCATAGCTGGGGAACGGAAGAGAAACTGTGCTTAGGATCAGTAGAGATCCTGCGAGTCTGTTCTCCACTGATCGGAAAATGATGTTATATCCATTAGATATGTCATGCCTTCCTGTGAGGTGAAGGTCCCTTTAGCATTCTTTATTTCAAGCAAAGATTTACATATTCTGTGGCAACATTATGCTTACGACTACATTAGAAATAATGATGATAGACCCTTTTTAAAAAATAAAAATGTTTAAATAAAAATCTCAATATTTGTGGAGTCTGATTTATAACGTATGTGATGGTGCTGAGAATAACTGCAGGATTGAATCACACAGTTAACTGAAAATGAGCAATCCATTTAAGGTGCCTGATGCGCAGATGTCTACAGGAATAGGTTTAAGCACATAGGAAACAGCTGGATGTTGGGAGAGGAAAATGAAATGTCCCTCTAACCAGTTAATAAAGACTGCATACCTGCTGTACCAATAATTCTCTGTGCCATGAATAGCACATTGTGACCATATGCTGATGCGTGGTGAGTACATTTCAATTGACTGATAACTTATCACAGTTAATCACATTACTCTCTCTACCAGTATGATTTCTTCATAAAAGTCTATTTCCTATCTGTGAAATGTTTTGTTTTCATTTCTTCATTACATTTGTATTATTTGAAAAATAATTCAATCTATTCTGTTTGTCTACAATCTATAATATCAATATGGAGACTAAAGCTTTAGACAATTTCAGTGCAGCAAAAATCAAAGGGAATCTGTCACTTTGATCATGATTAGTGATGAGCGAATTTTAGGATAAATTTGATTCCCAATGAATCCGAATTTCCTCGTGCTTCGTGGTAGCGAATCATTTTATGCTGAACTAGTGTGAAAAAAAAAAAAATCATACTTACCTACTTATTAAAAAAAAAATTATACTTACCTTATCCATGTGCTCGTGATGGGCCGGCCGCCGCCATCTTGCTTGCCAGATTTTGCACCAGATCTTTAAGCAAGATGGCAGCAGCCAGCCCATCACGAGCAAATGAATGAGGTAAGTATGATAATTTTTTTTTTATTTACTCTTTTTTTATTTTTTATCAAATACCGTGATCAGCTATAAATGCAGCATCTGAGGGGTTCAATGACTATCAGGGACAGGCATCTTCAGGAAGGAACAGATAGTGTAGGACTTACTTTTTTAAGTACCCAATTCTAATATACACTGCTCTACACAACTCTGCTATGTGACGTTATCTGGAACCCAAACGAAAATTCAGATTAGAAATTGGTCATTCTTTCTTGGTAGCCTGTGCTGACCAGGTCAATTAACTTCTTAGGTAGTCAGATCAGCAGGCCCTTGCCCTGATTGTTTTGGAGGGTCACCAGCAGGCCATCAATGATAGTTTTTCAAGGGTGTGTATGATGCCCTCCTTTATATGTAATAAAGGGTGTATTGGAGTGCCGTTTCCTTGTAATTTACCTACTTACAAACACTCACTAGATGCATAACTTAATTATAGATGTATATGTGGTCATATGTATGGACTGCGCATTCACTATGCACTGAGAGAAGGGAAAAGATGTACAGTGCAAAGCACTGTTTGCAGCATTTTGTACACCCCCTAAATCCTAAATACAGGTTTTACTGTTAGTCTGGATTCACAACAGCATTATTACCTTCTGTTTCTCTGTTCAAAAGCATATGGAGCTGAACAGACTCCATTGACTACAATCAGGTACATTCCGTTTCTGTTTGGGATGCTACTTTTTTTACTGGACTAAAAAATCCTGCATGCAACTCCTATCTTTTTAACTGAATCTGTGATGGAGGCCCAAACTGAGTCTCCAACACAGATGTGAATAGAGAGTATCAGAACCAAGATGACTACATAAATAAAACACTGGAACTATGCATAGTACATAAATACAGAACCAAGTCCATAAGTCAAATGTAGCACCAGTAGTTCATACCATAAATACAGTACCAAAATTAACCTCAGTTCCTCACAGCACCAGCGCCTGAATTGACCTCACAGCACCAGAACCAAGCTCCTAAACATAAGTTAAATGCAGCACTAGAAGACCGTACCATAAATACAGTTCTGGAATTAACCTCAGTTTATAAATACAGCACCAGAACCAAGCTCATAGGGCACTAGATCCGAGCTCATGTCATGATTACAGCACCATAATTAACTTTAATACATACAATAAATACAGCACCAGAACCAAGTGCATTAGCATACAAACATCACTACCTTAAAAAGTTTGGTACAGATGACATACTCAGCTTAGGTTGATTTCACATGACGTTAGTGACTTATAAGTGACGTATTCTCCTGAGTTCTTCTCCATCTGGTTCAGACCACCATCATCTTTTCCCGGGCACAACTTGTCCCTGCAGATTCTGCCACATGGATGTCTTCTGCTTCTAGCTTTAGGCTACATTAACATGACCATATGTGTTTTGCAGTCCACAAATTGCGGATCCACAAAACACAGATACCGGCCATGTGCGTTCCGCAAAATGTGTCCCTTTCATAGAAATGCCTATTCTTGTCCACGATTGCGGACTATAATAGCACTTGCTGTACCTTTTTTGGGGGACCAAGCATCTGTTGCATCCCCATTGAAATAAATGGGTCTGCACCCGTTCCTTAATTTTGTGGTCCCAGAAATACGGTTGTGTGAATGGACCCTTACAAACACATCGGACCCTCTATACTAAGACAAACTCCTACTAGTGCCAGACATTGCAGCCTTTTTGGAATTTGCAGCTAACATACACATAAGGCATTACATGACATGCTTAAAGATACAGGGCCCCAATACTATCAGGGAGTGGGACACTGCACCTGTCCCCCTATCTCACGATGCAGCGATGCGGTGGGCCAGGCCTCTTCTAGCGGATCTTGTTCTCTGGAACATTGCAGGCAGCGCACCACCTACATTACAAGAAAGTGCCGTAATTGCGGTTCCATAAATAATAGAGAAATCTAAAATGACTTGTCTCATATGCATCAGAATAGGAGTGCATTCACACAAACTGCCATGCCCATTTTACAAATTGCAAACTGCAGATCTGCAAAACGCGGAAACCATACACATGCACCCGAATCGCGATGCGGACCCTTTGACTTCAATGGATCTGCAATCTGAAAGATGAGGCCAAAGATGGGACATGTCCTATCTTTTGCAGCATGGATGCACTGACCTGAAAGCACATGAAAGGGATTCCTTGTGTTTCCATGTGATTCCGGGCCCGTGTCCCGCGTCCCAAAAGATAGGACATGACTTATCTTTAGCCACATTGACAGTCCACTGGTGGGAAGCAGCACTGGCCAACTTCTGCCCAGAGGGGGTGAATGGAATGGTGAGTTCCATTCTCTCTAAGTATAGCTCTGCCATTTATTACATGTAATAACAGTTGAATAATAATCATATCATTGCACAATGTAAAGTACCTGGAAAGAAATACATAAGATGGTATTTAGGTTAGCCCATTAGAGACAGTAGCAGTGTGTAGGAATTGTAACACCACTCCGGGGTGTTACATTAGGGAACACATTCAGAGACTAAGCTCAAAGGGGTTCTGTGGTTTTTATCTGCCTTGAGTATCCCAAACGCTACATATTTATGCCCCAAGTACCTATCCTTCATGTCAGTGCCTCCTTAGCATCACTGCATCCTGGCATGATGTTTACATGTAGAACTTCTTGAATTCTCAGCTTCCTGCAGGGTTTTATAATCAAACCGTGAATGCTTTGCCCTGTAATGTTTGACAGGGCTTGATCTGCCTAGCAGATCAGGATGTGACTATGTGTAGAGGATGTGTAGAGGATGTGACTACTGCAGAGAAAATGGCATGGAACACTTTTTGCTTTTTTTTCCGCAATGGTCATCTAACATTTCTACGTCTTTTTTTCTAGCAGTGCTTAGCAGATGAAATAAATGCAAATCTAGACTTGCACTCAATCCTTATTGAATTACCTTAATGGGATTGATTTAAGCCCCCGGGGACTCTTAGGCTGAGAAAATGAATGCAGTAGTGAGGATTACAAAAATCCATCTTGTCAGTGAAATCACTGTACAAAAAGGTTCTCTGCAAGTCTACATTTCTGAACAATATTTTCATCCCTCTGTAAACATTAACTAAGACCCTTTCCAAGGTCAGCGGCAGTCATTTACTGATATGAGATTTAGCCAGTGAAAGAAGCCATATTTTTATCAATGACTTAAAGGAGAACAGTGTTTTAAGTGACACACAGCTCCAATGTTCCCATATAGCCTTCACTCAATAAATGCTGTGCTACTATATGTATGCATTTCTGTAGCTCAATCGGGGCTTGATGTTCTGGAAATATGTGATTATGTTTCAGTAGGAATATTCAGATGTTGCAGACAATGATTTCACATGAGATATGGGAAAATTTGAACATCATTTTGGGTTTTTGTCCTGGATTTGTAAATGACTAAGAAACAATAACTATAAACCTAGAAGATGACCACTGCATTACATCATTGCACATAGGAACCAGAGCTAGGCTAGATGCACACGTCCGTTAAACCCAGACGTGACCAGTTCGTGGTAACCAGGACTGGATTTCTTCTTTACAGCAGGACCTCACTGCATCATTAGTTGCTATGACGCTGTGTGCTCCCTGCCGCTGCTGCAGGACAGTAATACATTGGTATGATTTATACCAGTGTATTACTGTAGTGCAGCGGCGGCAGGGAGTGCACGGCGTCATTGCAACCAATGACGCCATGCGCTCCTGCTGTAAAGAAGAAATCCAGTACTGGTTACCACGGACTTGTCACGTCCGGGTTTAACGGACGTTTGCATCTAGCCTTAGGCTTTTCATGTTTTTATCAGAATGCTGCTTAGCTACTATAGGCATGTCTAATAGTTTTATTGTGCAAAGCCATGGGCTATCATTTTCATGTACACAGATATAACCTAATGCAAACTGCCAAGGGTTGAACATCTTAATTTTTTTCAAAGTCAGGGCAATGCACATGAGTGAATCGAAGCTGATGAAGTAGAATTCAATCTGAATTTCAGGAATTATTTGATTCACACCGAATTCGAATTTCCTCACACTTCGTGGTAACTAGAGTTAAGCGAACCCGAACTGTAAAGTTTGGGTTCTTACCGAATGTTATGATTTTTGGCACCCGGACCCGAACCCGAACATTTTCGCAATAGTTCGGGTTTGGTGTTCAGCAGATTTTATGGCGCTTGTTGAAAAGCTTCGGGGCAGCCAATCAACAAGCGTCTAACTACTTTGCCCTTAGAAGCCATCACAGCCATACCTACTAATGGCATGGCTGTGATTGGCTAAGTGCAGCATGTGACCCAGCCTCTATATAAGCTTGAGTCACGTAGCGCATCACGTCACTCTGCTGTTGTTAGTGTAGGGACAGGTTGCTGCTGGTGCTCTCAGGGAGAGAATAGGAAACAAGCTTTGCTGAATAATATCTGATATCAGAATTGTGGTCATTCAGCGAT
The DNA here is from genome assembly GCA_033119425.1 of Bufotes viridis. Taxonomy (NCBI): domain Eukaryota; kingdom Metazoa; phylum Chordata; class Amphibia; order Anura; family Bufonidae; genus Bufotes; species Bufotes viridis. The sequence continues at coordinate 145,031,984 of CM065590.1, read as the reverse complement.
CTACAACCTTTTTGTTCTTGTGACAAGTGACAAAGACTTTAATATTTCTGTGAGTGATTGGTGTCAGCGGCCATTTTGTGCAAGTGACAGGCACTTGCAGCTGCATATGTGCCAATGACAGTACAATAATCGAGTCTTTTTACTTTATTTGGCAAAATTTACCCATTTTTTAAGTGCACCTGCACCATATTTTCACATTTTGTTCTGTAAAGTACCCCTGTGCTGCATATATCTTTGTCATTAATTCTGTAAATACATCAGATTCTGGGCTTCTTTTGTGATAAAAAGAACATTTGCTCTGTTCACTACATTTGTGATTGTGAAAAGTATAATCAGTAAATCCATCTGTTTCACTGTGGGTGAAAAAAAGAATATTTTTTTTTTACCATTAAGTGCCTTTTCTGCCTGCTCAGCAAATCCGAAAAATCCTCTTTTTTGTCTTATAAAGTACCTTATAGCCTTGTACTGCAAATCAAATAAATCTGTCAATTCCACTGGGACATTGTGGGTGGAAAAAACACGTAATTTTTGGCACAATGTAAATTTGCGGCCTGCTCTGTACTACTGCTAGTGAAAGAATTTCACTTGCATCCGTCAGTTTCATTGGTGGTTGAAGAAATCATATATTTTGCTGAAATAAATCCCATCCTCTGCCTGCACAGGCAATCTGATAGTGAAAAATAATATTTTAATTAATCTGTTTCACTGGGGTTGAAGAAATCATATATTTGGTTGAAATAAATTCCATCCTCTTTTTTTCCTATAAAGGACCTTTTTGCCTTGTACTGCAAATTATCAATAACAAATGACAAAACAGGTGCACACTGCGGTCTTACTAAGCCCTCAAACTAATGTTAAAATTGAGAGATTAGTCAACATGTCCTGCAGTGGAGGACATGTCTTAAGCCCGAGCGCCACGCCAAAGTTTCTCAAGTAGCTCGGGACCTAACACTTACCTGCCTGTGCCATATGGGCAATACCAGGAGCCAGTGGGCAATACAGGAATGTATAGACCGGCTCACAGCAAACTCCTCAGTTACCTCAACATGAAACCATGCCTGCAATGGGAGAAGGGAGAGGACTGTTAACCGTTGTTTCTTTTTCTTGTACTGCAAATCAAATAAAATCAGTAAATTCCACTGGGACATTGTGGGTGGAAAAAACGCATAATTTTTGGCACAATGTAAATTTGTGGCCTGCTCTGTACTACTGCTAGTGTAGTGAAAGAATTTCACTTGCATCCGTCAGTTTCATTGTTGGGTGAAGAAATCATATATTTGGTTGAAATAAATTCCAGCTTCTGCCTAAACAGCCAATCTGAAACTGAAAAATAATCAGTAAATCCATCTGTTTTACTGGGGTTGAAAAAAATCCTCTTTTTTCCTATAAAGTACCTTATTGCCTTTCAGTAATTTCAAAATGTATTCAGTAAATTAGGTGGCATACTACTGATTGTTGGGGGATCTGTGCCCCTCATATCTTTCAAAGTAACTTGTGACCCTAAGCAATCTTTTATCTTTAACACGCTGTCAGGGCATATTAGACAGGGCACAAAGTGTAATAAATTCATCTGTCACATAGAGTTGTGACCAAAACCAATCTTTTTTGTTTATAGCACGGCATGGCATACCTGACAGTGAACAAGTTTTATTAAATCTGTCTGTTACTTAGTTGGGTTACCGAAAAGAATGAGGAGAGTGTCAAATAAGGGATGTGGCCATGGTCGTGGTGCTGCTGGTGTTGGTGGGGCTCCTGTTGCAGGGAGAGGACGTGGTGGATCTGTGTCAGCTACACGCACAAATGAAACACCTTCCTCAGGTTCACGTAGATGACAGGGCCGTCCATGTTATTTAGTAGGCCCGAATGCTGCTCTACGAATGGTGAGGCCAGAACACGTACAGGTGCTAGTAGATTGGGTGGCTGATAGTGCCTCCAGTACCTTCACATTGTCTCCCACCCGGTACAGCTGCTGAAAGCTCACTGTTGGCACCTGCAGGCCATGGGCAGCTATCTAGCACCTCACCCCCTTGCAAATCAGCCAAACAGTCTGAGCCCCAAGTCATGCAGCAGACTCTCATGCTTTTTGATGACTCTCCTGGCAGGGTTTCCCTGGCCCATCCACCTAGCCCTGCTTGAGAAGTGGAAGAGATTGAGTGCACCGATGCCCAACCACTTATGTTTGAGGATGAGGACTTGGGAAGACCACCGCAGCACGTCTCTGATGATGACTAAACACAGGTGCCAACTGCTGCAGATTTCTGCAGTGTGCAAGGAGGGCAGGGGTGCAGAAGACTTGGTGGAAGATGATGTGGAGGACGATGAGGTCCTAGACCCTACATGGGATGAAGGTCAAGCTAGTGACCTGTGGAGTTGGGATGGAAGAGGCGGTGGTCGCACAGAGACACCAGCACAGCAAAAGAGTGAGCAGGGTGCAGAAGCAGAGTGCCTGCCCCCTAGACACTACGCCTGCTATTGCCCACCGCACCCAGGGACCGAGCACACCAAAGACAGCTCCAAGGAGTTCCCCGGCGTGGCAGTTCTTCACACAATGTGCAAATGACAAGACACAAGTGGTTTGCACACTGTGTAATCAGAGCCTAAAGTGAGGCATAAATGTTCTAAACCTACACAAAGTTACAGAGTAGGAACCACGAGTGCTGAGGCACATAGTCGCCAGCCCTGACTCAATAGCGCAGACTACCAAACCTTGTCGGGTATTAACATTAGCAAAAATGCATCAGGAGTGTGCATCAGGAGTTTCACGGCATGGGTTTCCATGGCCAATCCGAGGCAGTCAAGCCTTACATCACCAAGCACAATGCCAATTTTCAAATGGAATAACGGAGGAGTCTGGTTTTGGTAACAATCAGGAGAACATTACCTGCCTGACTATGCCAAGAAAATGCTGTGTAAAGTTTAGTGGAGGAGTGAAAATGCTATGAGGTTATTTTTCAGAGATTATCCTAGGCCCCTTTGTTCCAGTGAAGAGAAAGCATACCAAGACATTTTGAACAATTGTCTACTTCAACTTTGTGGGAACAGTTTGGGGAAAGTTGTTTTCAATTCCAGCATTACTACCCCAGAGCACAAAGAAAGGCCATTAAAGGCATGGTTGGGTGACGTTGGTGGGGAAAAACTCGATGGGCATATACATGGCCCTGACCTTATCGCTATTAAACTCTTGAGATTAACTAGAATGCATATTGTAAGCCAGGTCCTCTCATCCAACATCAGTGTCTAATCACACAAATGCTCTTCTAGATGAACAAGCACAAATGCTCACCAGCATACTCCAAAATCTTGCAGAAAGTTTTGCCAGAAGAGTGGAAGCCGTTTTAGGGTACTTTCACACTTGTGGCAGAGTTATCCGGCAATCTGCACACAAACGGAAAGCATTTGAAGATGGATCCGGCTATGGATCCGTCTTACAAATGCATTGCAAGAACGGATCCGTCTCTCCGCTTGTCATGCGGAGAGAAGGCTCCGTTATATATTTTTTTCCATTTTTACGGAAGGACGGATCTGGCATTGCAGTATTTTGAATGCTGGATCCGGCACTAGCACATTCCAATGGGAAAAACTGCCGGATCTGGCATTCTGGCAAGTGTTCCGGAATTTTGGACAGAGATAATACCGCAGCATGTTGCAGTATTATCTCCGTCCTGAAATGTCAAAAAGACTGAACTTAAGACATCCTGAACGGATTTCTCTCCATTCAGAATGCATGGAGATAAAACTGATCAGTTTTTTTCCGGTATAGAGCCCCTATGACAGAACTCTATGCCGGAAAAGAATAAGGCTACATGCACACGACAGTGAAAAACGTGTGATGTACATTTTTTTAACAGCCATCACAAGTCTGTTTTAAGACCAATGGTAGTCTATGGGGTTATTCACACGGCAGTTTTTTTGACTGTCAGTGAAAAACGGACGTAAAAAAATAGAACATGTTCTATCTTGTTCGTTTTTCACTGACAGACTGCCCCCATATAATTGAATGGGTCAATTTTTAACGTCCGTCTCTCAGAAAGGCATCAGTGAAATAAATGTCCATTAAAAATGTCCGTTTTTAACTGACTTTTTTTCACTGTCGTGTGCATGTAGCCTAATGCTACTGTGAAAGTACAATTAGCTGAAAAAGTGTGGACAAACTCCATAGTAACGGCTATGGATTTACAATGGGATGTAATAAAAGCTCATGTAGGTGTAATGTATATATGTTCCAATACTCTTGTCTATATAGTGTATTTAACTATATAATTTATAGTCTGGTCTTAAATTTTATTATATTGATCCAGAAGAGGGTTCAGTTATTTGTATCAAGAAAGTAGACAGTGCAGCCCCAAGGCTATGCCTCAGGAAGTTCAATAGTATGTTAGCAAAATGGTTTCTCCACTTGATGGCAAGGCAGCCCTAAACAATACCCAGGGTTATCCTGTATCTATGGGCTGTGTAGCAGTCCTGTCAAATAGATGCATGCCCACGAAGTGATCCAGGAGTCAGAAGTATGCACAATGACAAACTATTGATGACAAACTGTGATGGAACATTTTAGTGATTGGTACTTATATGAATCATCATTTAAGTAATTAATATCATTAATCAATGCCTTATTCATACCCTTTGAACTTTTTCACATTTTCCACGTGACGTCATCACGGGCCGCGTAATATTCGTTCCAGATCTTCAAGCAAGATGGGGGCAGCCCTCCCGTCATGGAAAATGTATGTAAGTATGTATGTAAGTCTGATTTTTATTTTTATTTGACGCTATCTATATCAGATGCTGCAATCACGTATGAACGGAGCATCTGAGGAATACAATGATGGGGAGCAGCGCAATCACCACTGCTTGTCATTGCACCCATTACTTACAAAGCAATGCACCGCGATTTGGAGATGTAGCAGGAGATGGCGTCCTATGTGAAGGGCGCGTTGCAGGGAGCATGCTTGCAAAGCGACCTCCACATGGGATGCCATATCCTGCTACATCTCCAAATAGAAATGCATTGAAAAAGGTCTAATCTGACCAAAACGTCTCCAGTAATCGCAGTTCAGAGTTTACTTCAAACGTAACATATGGAGATACCTATTGATACAACTTTTTTCACCTGGCAATTGATTTAAAATAGTTTTTTTCACTTTTTGTTTCATTTAGTTTTTGTCTATTCATGGAGCATCACATTAAGGCCTCATGCACATGACCGCATGTGTTTTGCGGCCCGCAAATTGCAGATCACGCAAAAAAACTGATGAAGTTCCGTATGGCATCCGTTTTTTTTTTTGCGGTTGCGTTATTTTTGCGGATCCATTGTAATAATGCCTATCCTTGTCCGCAAACTAGAAAAAAACAGGACATGCTCTTTTTTTTTTTTGCGGCGCTACAGAATGGACATATGGATGCGGACAGCACATGGTTTGCTGTCCGTATTTTTTGCGGACCCATTGAAATGAATAGGTCCGCATCCTATCAGCAAAAAAAATGGAACAGACAAGGAAACAAAATAAGATTGTGTGCATGATGCCTTAATCCTTTTTTGCATGTTACCCAGAGAGTGCGTGGCTTAATTACTCAGACTTTGGTTGGGTTTTAACCCTTATACCATGGCACCTCCCCCAATAGGAATGCATATTTCTGTTTTCTCATCTATCCTGAGGATGGGAAATTACAATCAAAGTCTTATACAAACCTTTTAGATTAAACTTGGACTGAAATCTGCATTTCCTAGACATTGGTCATGCGCCACACCCTATCTGTTACACTCAGTTCACACTTTCGTGTAAAACGCCGCTTTCGAACGCGCAAAAAACCGCACAACAGTACAGGAACCATGCATTCCAATGGAGGTGGTTCACACTTGCGCGTTTTAATGCGCGTTCGTAGGCGCCTATAAACGTCCGACGCATAGGCAAGTATGTTCGCGTTAATTTGGGTGTTTATCCAGCGTTTGGTTCCAATAGACTTCAATGGGAAACGCCATAGGCGTGTTGTTCGGGCGTTTGTGCCGCGTAAAACGCGCCTATGGATGCGCGTTTTACAAAGTTTGCAACATGCTGAATCAGCCACCATGGAATGTCACACCTCTAAAGCACTCAGATTGGCCAAACTATATCATTGATCATTGGCCAACTATGCAGTCAATCACATAAACGCGCGTCAAACGCGCCTACACTATTTACCAAAACGCTTGAAAAAACGCGCCTACACGCCAGTCTTGAACGCACCAAAAACGCTAGGCTTCAAAACGCTCAGGTCTGAACCCAGTGTTAAGCTGGAATTTTTGTTATAGAAGTCAGTTAGACCTATTTAGAGGTCCTCAACATGAATTTTAACATGCTCAATCCTTTGCACACATGAACGATAAGGCATATCCATAATATGAACACTTGGCCAAGCCATGTATTCATGTTTATGGTAGAGAGAGGTACTAGCCAACATTTATTTCAAGTATATAGAAGGGAGGTAAGAGAAGGTTCTTGCCTAGTGTGCTGTCTTGGCATTTCCAATTCTTCCTATTATACCAGCCAGACACATTTGAGTAGGCTCCTGTGTCTCATGTATATAAAAATTCTTCCTGTGTAGATTCCAGATAAAGAGTTTTGCTGCCAGAACTGAAATCATGCTTGAATAAATATCTATGGCTGAAATGGGAGCATGAATCAGAGACACTGGAAAAGCACAAATACTGAAAAAACATTTGTCAATCTTACAGATGTGAACCTGGTACAAAGAGGAGTATAAAGTGTTTTTATTTTACATGTCTAAATAACTTCTTAACAAGCCTAAATTATGAGGTATTTCTTATACATGCATAACTAGTTATAAGGAGACTAAAATAAATAAAAGGGTTAAATGACAAAATCATATTCTGAAAATTCCAATGTAATCTATGTGTCTGTTCTGGAAAAGAAACATTTCATTTTGCATTTACAGGAACTTGCCAGACTATTGAATTAAAATGTCTTCATTTGGTTTAGGGATTTAATATTGTGACTGAAAGTTTCAAAGGTCCTTTAAAGATTTTGCTTGAAGAAGCAGAACAGTGACTCACTTTTATGTCTACTGATGCGATTCTATTGATGCAGTAAAAAATTCACACAGAGCATGAGACCTATTGAGAGCAGAAAGCAAGGCTTTGTTTTGCTTCTATTAATATAAAGTGTAAGACTGAAATTTAAAGTCTTCTAGCTATCTACCTCTAGGTCCTAAATCTATCCCAAAGAGACTATTGTACTAATATGCTTGACAAATGAAGACATTTATAGGTATAATACATTTATTTAAAATAAACAGAATATATTTTAGTTAAAACGATAATACAGAAAGAATGAGAAGAGGGAGAATGGACATTCAGGGCTTGTTATAATAAAATTCAGCTCAATGATATCCTCTGCTGCAGATATTCCCCAATGTTTACTTACATGAAGAAAATGATCCTTTGTAATCTTATAGACAAAACATGGTTAGGAAATGAATAACCGTGAGCTACATACAGTATCTGTAAGTTAATTGGATGAGATGCAGTTCATCAGACAAAATGTATTCATTTCTTCATTAACTTTAGCCTAGCTCAGTGATGGCTAACCTCCGGCACTCCAGCTGTGGTGAAACTACGACTCCCAGCATGCTCTATTCATTTCTATGGCATTCTGAAAAAAGCCAAGCAAGTGTACATCTTGGGAGTTGTAGTTTTACAACAGCTGGAGTGCCGGAGGTTAGTCTTCACAGGCCTAGCTGTACCAAATTTTGCACCTCAACTGGAGATTAACTACTTTGTGGGTTTGCAGATTTGCTGATTAGTCCTATTAAAAATTATATTTCCATTATGTAATTAGAGCTTTAAGGGTTTCCTTATCTTGCCATGGGACTAAGTCCTGACCACCAGGTGGCCGGGAAACAGCGGAGCAGGCATGTTCTCTATTGTTTCAGGAGCTCCCGTTGCAGTAAATGGAAGCTATGGAAACAGTGTAGCACAGCAAGCTATGCTGTTTCCCTGACTCAGAAAAAGCATAGGTAATGCACAGTAGAAGAAGAAGATGGGGATGATGTAGTGGCACTGCTAGGGCAAGATGGACTTCAGAGAGATGATGAAACAGTACATTGTTGGTGACAAGGCAATACGTTTCATGATCGGAGAGATCCCTTCATCAGGCTAGATAAACCATAACAAGATGTTACAAAAATTTAGATTTAAAACCATTTTTGGTGGGAAATGCTGTGCTATGCTATTCCATAACTCCAAGCATTGCAATGGTAGCTAAAGAAACAGCAGAGCACCAGCCCTCTTCACTGTCTCCCGGCCACCTGGTGGTCAAGGATTAGTTTCATCTCGCCTTAGTAATGGAGAGACGAGACAACCTCTTTAAAATACGAATGTGTTGTCTGAAAAGGACAAAAGTTACAAAACTTCTTCATCTGTTCCATATGACCTTATGTTTTTTTCCCCAAGGATTAGCTTTGCCACTAGTTTTTGTTGTATTATTGGAAGCACTGTGCTTTATATGAAGCATCCTCATTGCCTTGAGAAAGACACTTGTAGATTCAGCCCATATTGCCAGCATCAGCTTTCTCTAGCAATAATATGTAATTTCAGGGGGTTCCAGGAGTCATATTTGTGTTTTGTGTAATATTGATAGCATGTCAAGAGCATGAGCAGGTCGTTATAGATTTAATAAAGACATCACTTTGTAAATTATTTAGACAAAATCCATCTCCAGAGGGCTGACATTTCTCTACAGTGCATACAGCCAAACTCAATATACAGTATGGTTACCGAACTATCCACCCTTACCCTTCTGCAAAGTTTATTTTTTTTTATTTGCAGTTTTATTTACATTCCACTTCACAGCTCTGTGTCAAGTGTCAAGCCCATGCTTGCCTCTGCTCTCCTCACCTTCCGGTTCCTGCACTGTTTCATCCCTATGACTATGACTGGCTTCAACAGTGATGTGGCCCCAAGCAGCATGTCAACGTCTAGAGGGGAGCATGTGATCATGGCAGCCAGGTGTAAACAGTGCTAGGACTGAATAACGAGAGAGCGGAGGCAGCACAGAGAACTGATGTTGCATGGAGTAGGTGAGTATGAATCTTCTGTTTCAGTCATCTTAGAGGTAAAGGTTAGGAAGGAAAAAGTATGTCTGTATAAGCTAACATTTTGCGCTGGCCCTGGCTGAATGTGATGTATGGTCTTCTGCTGGAGTGAAAGGCTTTGTGAATTTACAACTATAATCATAAGATTAATATACAGTAATACAACCATATGTTTTCATTATAAAGTATATCCTTATACTGATAAGCTGTTTTACATTTTCTTACTTTCTTGCTTAGTAATAAAACTACTACATTATTCATATATTCAGAAGAACGGCCATTTCTACTCTACTTTTATAAACCAATTTCCTTTCTCTATAATTGGAAATTAACAATATACTGCAGGAATACTACCACAGTTTATCTCTAGGAAATGAAAACTGGTTATACATAAAACCAAATAGCCTAGATTTCAGAGTTTTCCAACATATAATGTGCAATATAGTCCAGATTTGGAAGCAACATTGTTTAGCTGATGTCAGACCTAAGATTATTATTACCATTATTTTGCACTGGAGAAATGTTATGTATCATGTTACACTATGATCACATTTATCCTAGCGCTTACAATAATAGTCTAGTGTTGACAGTTCCTATTCATGTCAGAATTTTTCGATGAGGAACCGATAAACTGATTCTGAAGGTGATAAATAAATATGAGCGAATTTTTCAAAAATTTAGCCGAATCTTTGGGAAAAGATTTGGTTCGGTCCGAATTTATTTGTGACGAATTTCATAAAAAAGGGCTATTTCCTGGCTTCAGAGAGCCTTTATAGTGGTGTAGAAACCTGTGCATTGCAGTAACATGCATAGGGAGTAAGGATGAGCAAATCGACTTCGGATGAAACACTCGAAGTCGATTCGCATATAACTTTGTTTTAATACTGTACAGAGCGAGCGCTCCGTACAGTATTAGAATGTATTGGGCCAAAGTTATTACTTTGCGAAGTCTACCCCAATTTATTTAAAAAAATAAAAAATAAAAAACCTGTTGTTGGCGACTACCTTAGGCTTCACAGCCAAAAAAGGCTTTATGTCATGCAACAATGTAACCAATTGAAAGTTCCCTGTCAGTTATCCAGTGCAGGGTTTTGTACATGGCAAAAATGGTAATACTGCACCCAACAATTTAAAAGAGGATTATTCAATTTTTTGGTCCCTATCACCTATGCAGAGATGGGGTTTGTACCCGGCAAACTTGGTAATACTGCACCCAACAATTTAAAAGAGGATTATTCAATTTTTTGGTCCCTATCACCTATGCAGAGATGGGGTTTGTACCCGGCAAACTTGGTAATATTGCACCCAACAATTTAAAAGAGGATTATTTGCATTTTTAGTCCCTGTCACCTATGCAGAGCAGGGGTTTTGTACCCGGCAAAAATGGTAAAATTGCACCTAACAATTTAAAAGAAAATTGTTCAAATTTTCGGTCCCTGTCATCTATGCAGAGCAAGGGTTTGTACCCAGCTAAAATTTTAATATTTCACCCAACAATTTAAAAGAGGATTTTCTGCATTTTCGGTCCCTTTCAACTGTACCGAGCAGGGTTACTTGACAGCAAAAAATTTGAATATGTCAGCCCCTGAACTCCCAGACGGATTAACTATGTTATTGTCCCCGAAACATATGCAACGTAGGCCGCAAAGGTAATTCCTGGCCTAAAAAATATGATTTTTTAACCACCCATGAAAAACATGGATTTAAGTGGTATATTTTGGGGTGTAGGACCTCATTGTTCTCAACATCATCTTTCACCCAGTCTTCACCCCTGACCTCTTTGTCAGTCTGCACATGGCAGAAATCTGCAGCAGTTTGCACCTGTGTTTCGTCATCATCAGAGACGTGCTGCGTTGGTCTTCCTTTGTCCTCATCCTCAAACCTAAGTGGTTGGGCATCTGTGCACTCAATCTTTTCCACTTCTGTGGCAGGGCTATGGTTATGGCCCTGGGAAACTCTGCCTGAGTCATCAAAAAGCATAAGCGACTGCTGCATTTTACTGCCAATAGTCAACAATTAAGTTCACTAACAGTAAGGCAGTGCCCATGTCATAAACAGAATACATTTCTTTAGGTCCCACAACAGTGTAACGGAGCAATTCAATACAATTACTTCACTATCACCAAAAATTAGATTTTTCAAACCAACAATGTAAAAGCAGAAGTTAACGGTTTAATTTGACTGTCAGAAATACAGCATACACCGCAAATATGTGGTGCTATCTACCACAAAACCAACTATGTAAATGCGGAGTTCAAAAGGTTACTTTAAGTGACTGAAATACAGGGTAGGCCTCAGATCTGCTATGTAGCACAAAACCAGTCTTCATTGCAACAAACTACAGAAATGCAGTATGTCACTGCAAAATTTTAAAATACGTTTTTGTGCATTGTATGCAAAACTGCCCAAAATACACTAATGCAGTATTTCACTGCTGAAATTTAAAATAGGTATTTGTGCGGTGTATGCAAAACTGCTCTGGGGACCAACATTACGAGTTTCTTTCCCCAAAATACACTGCTGAAATTTGAAATAGGTATTTGTGCGGTTTATGCAGTGGCGCACCCAGGGGGGTGGTCCAACGGGTCTGGACCCCCCCTAGAACCATTAATTTTTATTTATTTTTATCCTCCAGGGCCGCACCACCGATCGCACAGGAGGCACGGCCCTGGTTCTAATTGCACTGCAGCTGGGCACGGGAGCGCATAGTTCCCTGCCCCGCCGCCTATCACCACTATAGGCTTCGGGCCGAGTAGGCCTAAGGCCTAAGTGGTGGTAGAAGCCCGGCGCCGCGCCCATCATCGCATGTCTGAGTCGCGCGCCTGACTCACCATCCAGGACACAGGTAAGTTTTGTGTGTTTATCTGGGGGAGGGGGAAGATGGCAATTTGGGGGCAAATTAATGGAACAGTGGGGACAAATGCTGGGTAAATTAATTAATATGGGGCCGTTTGGGGGAAAATAAATGGATGGCCGTAAGGCGGGTAAATTAATTAATATAAAGGCAGATGGGGGGAAATAAATGGATGGCAGTGTGGGGCCAAATTAATTAATATGGGGCATCTAGTGGCACTGGCACCATAGGAGCATTATTTGGGGGCTCTAAAGGGGACTTTTTAAATGGCATATTATAGGGGGCACTTTGGCATTTTTACTGGCACATTATTAGAGGCACTATAGGGGAGAATAACACTATAGGAGCATTATTTGGGGGCACTATGAGGGCATTTTGGGGCTCTATTTTTTACTGGCACATTATAGGGGGCACTAAGGAAGCATTTTTTTAACTGGCACATGGGAGACACTATAGGGGAGAGCAGCACTATGGGGCATCTGGTGGCATTAAGGAGAGGCATTTTTAACTGGCACATTATGGGGGCACTATAGGGGAGAGAGAAATATAGGGGTATCTTGTGGCATTAAGAAGGGGAATTTTTAGTGGCACATTTTGGGGGCATCTGGTAGCACTAAGCAGGGGGATTTTTTACTGGTACATTTTGGCCGGCACTAAGAAGGGTCTTTTTTTACTGGCACATTATGGGGAAGAGGAGTACTATAGGGGCATCTTCTGGGGGCACTAAAAAGGGGAATTTTGTTATTGGCAAATAATGGGGGGCACTTTGGGGAATAGGGAGAGGAGCACAATGGAGGCATGTGCTGGGGGCACTAAGATGGGGTATTTTATACTGGCACATCATGGGGGCAATATTGGGAAGGGGGAAAGGAGCAATATGGGAGCATTTACTGGGACACTATATAGGTGTATTTTATAGTGGCATACACTATGGGGACATTAGCTGAACTGTGGGCACTAAGTGGGGGTTTTTCTTTTATTGGCATATTATAAGGAAAAGTATTACTACAAAGGGGCATTATGGTGAGCTTTACTACTACTACTGGGGGGCTATAGGGAGCCTGATTACTAGTATGGGCACTATGGAGGCATTATTACTACTAAGTGTGCTCTGGCAGAGAATTATTTCTATTGTGGCATTTTGGGGAGCAGTGCTATTTTGGTGGGCACCCTGGCACAGTATCAGCTTAGCACAATTACTTTTGGGGACATTATGTTTATACTACTAGTGTCCAGGATACCATTTACTGGGCATAGATATTTTTTTAGAGCACTGTGTGGCAATAATTGCTGAAGGGGCCACTATCTGTGTGATACATATATTTTTCAGGGGACAGTTTCTGCAGTATAGTATTGTGGAACACAGCGTGCATATGGTTGGGGGTGGCAGGATGGTGTGTTGAGAAGATTTGAAGATGTCAATCTCTGCAGAGACTGGAGATGGCTGGAAAATCATCATGGCGGTCTGGTCTGAATGGAGAAGAAGAGGAAAGAGAACATCTACATCAAAGGTGACATCACTGGATGTAAGAGGTATGTGGTGCTATGTAGGAGAGGAGATGCTACAGCTGCTCCACATGCCATTTGCAGAAGAAGGATTCAGAGCTGGGAGATGACGGGTGGCAGATGGTAGGGGGAACCACAGGCCTTGAGCAGGATCTGGGGAGAGAGGAGATTAGAGGAGCATCATGGCTGTAGCCTGCTGTTGTCTATTGTATAATGTGAAGGATGCAGTGCAGCCAGGACAGGCCCTCCCCTCTCTGTAAGATGTGTACAGCTGGGCCCCCACCCGGACCTACACACCTTCCTCCTACTCCACTCCTCTTTTGTCTTCAGGACTAGGAGGGAGGAAGTGAAACTGCAACAGCTCCTGCCACTGAGCTACGTGGGGGACAGTGTGAGTACAGGAGCATTATGTCAGCCACCTGAGTATTGAGTACAGTGCATCTATGTAGGATGAGGATAAGACTCTTACCTTCAGCCTCAACAATATAATTTCAGCTGTGCATTGTTTGTTGGGAGTGGCCTATTATATGTAGGAGGGGCTCATAACACCCCGCCTAGACAAAATTCCTGGGTGCTCCCCTGGGTGTATGCACAAGTGCTCTTTGGACCAACAATACGGGTTTCTTTTCCCAAAATACATTAATGCAGTATTTCACTGCTAAAATTTTAACGTAGTTATTTGTGCTGTGTATGGACAAGTGCTCTGTGAACCAACAATGCAGGTTTCTTTCCCCAAAATACACAAAAGCAGTATTTCACTGCTGATATATAAAATAGGTATGTATGTTGTGTATGCAAAACTGCTCTGTGTACCAACAATACTGGCTTCTTTCCCAAAAATACACTAATGCAGTATTTCACTGCTACAATTTAAACGTAGGTATTTGTGCAGTGTATGCACAAGTGCTCTGTGAACCAACAATATGGGTTTCTTTTCCAAAAATACACTAATGCACTATTTCACTGCTGAAATTTAAAATATGTATTGGTGTGGTGTATGCAAACCTGCTCTGTGGACCAACAATACGGGTTTCTTTCCCCAAATTACACTAATGCACTATTTCACTGCTGAAATTTAAACGTAGGTATTTGTGCAGTATATGGACAAGTGCTCTTTGATCCAACAATACGGGTTTCTTTCCCCTAAATACTCTAATGCAGTATTTCTCTGCTGAAATTTAATATTGGTATTTGTGTGGTGTAGGCAAAACTGCTCTGTGGACCAACAATAAGGGTTTCTTTCCCCAAAATACATTAATGCACTATTTCACTGCTGAAATTTAAACATAGGTATTTGTGCGGTGTATGCACAAGTGCTCTGAGAACTAACAATACGGGTTTCTTTCCCCAAAATACACTAATGCACTATTTCACTGCTAAAATTTAAATGTAGGTATTTGTGCGGTGTATAGACAAGTGCTCTGTGAACCAACAATACGGGTTTCTTTCCCCAAAATACACTAATGCAGTATTTCACTGCTGAAATTTAAAATACTTTTTTGTGCGTTGTATGCACAAATGCTCTATAGCACCACAATACAGGTTTTTGCCCCCAACTACAGAAATTAACTATGTCGCCCCTAAATTATAAAATAGGTAATGCAAGGGACTTGACCTGCCAGAAAAAAGGAATTTTTCCTTCACTGGGCTACCAAAAAAGGATTCAACTGATGTCCCTGGCAGGCTGGCACACATGCAGGTCACATGCAGTTCCAAGGACACTGCAGTTGCTAAAATGGCTGCCAACCTCCACCTCAGTAACAGATGGATTAAAAACAATATATTTTGCAGTATCACTGGGCTCAGGGAGAGTACAAAAATGTAGGATAGCAGTAGCACCCTCCCTCAATAATTGCTGTAGCTTGAAGTTTTCACGCCACCAAGTTCAGCAGATTTCTTTCCTAATCTCTCCCTGAGAGCACCGGCAGCAACCTGTCCCTACACTAAGATCAGCAGAGTGACGTGCGGCACTACGTGACGCCAGCTTATATAGAGGCTGGGTCACATGCTGCACTCAGCCAATCACAGCCATGCCATTAGTAGGCATGGCTGGGATGGCTTCTTAGGGCAAAGTAGTGAAATGTTTGTTGATTGGCTCTCCTGCAGCCTTATAAATAGCAGGAACAAATCCCTCAACAACGAACCCGAACCCAAACTTTTACAGAAATGTTCGAGTTCGGGTCCGGGTGCGAAAAATCGTAAAGTTCGGTACAAACCGAATTTTACAGATCAGGTTCGCTCAACCCTATTTAGAACATATAACTGCACCGCTAAACGGCAAATATATATTTTTCTTTTTCCAGTAATACATGCCACAAAAGGCTTTAGAACATATAACTGCACCGCTGACCTGCCAATATATTTTTTCTTTTTCCACTAATACACGCCACAAAAGGCTTTAGAACATACAGTATAACTGCACCGCTGAATGGCAAATATATTTTACTTTTGCCAAACACATCAGAAAAGAAGCAGGCCAGCACTCACTCCAAATTGCACGCTGCACGGGAAAGGAGCAATCTCCAACGAACAGTAGAACAACAAATCCCAGCAGCTGTGTCTTTTGCAAGTAGGTTTCTTTTATTTCATTCCAGAAAAAGTCCTATAACCAGGACGCATACAACGCATCGTGGTTATAGGACATTTTCTGGAATGAAATAAAAGAAACCCACTTGCAAAAGACACAGCTGTTGGAATTTGTTGTTCTACTATCCTTAAACTACACCTTGAATAATCTTTCCCTGCTCTTGTAAATCATTTTTTTAGCACAATTAAGTTTTTCCTATCACTGTCCCTTGAGCCTGCTGACGTCTATCCCTGCACTAAGTACACTGGTAAATGTACCAGTCTAAGATGGATGACACTATTTATAGGGCTGTGACATCACAGGGCTGGCTGCTGATTGGCTGCATACATGGCATTATGGGTGATCCAAAATTCCCTGAGTTCACTGCTCCATGTCCTCACATGTGCAGTAGCCATTTTAGGAAGAAATGTGATTTGTAACCACGAATCGCGAGGCAATTTAGCTTCGGTGCAAATCAAAATTTTCCTGAAATTCGGATCGAATTCCACTTCGTCATCTTCGATTCGCTCATCTCTAGTGATAAAAGAGGCTCCTACCTGTGTAACTACTATTGTTGAGATAGTGGAAATATGGATGGAAAAGAACCTAAGGACAAGAACTGAGAAAACAGTATTCATCCCCGATTTAGCTGACATGAAAAAGGTTTGGACATTCCCTGGTTAATAGATTTAAAAACCTTGTCTTTTTTTTTCTTCTATAACTGCTCTGCCAATTTTATACAATTACATGGTAAAGGTCATGGCACAGTCCCTATATTCAGTTTCATGCTACCTCCTGTACAAGGCAGACTATGAACAGAGCCAATATATGCTTTTCATCATCCATTAAGTCAAGCTACTAATGAACTGAAGGGAATGACCACATTAAAACCAAATTCAAACCACCATGTCTCCCTTTTCAAACTTTAAAATCCTGTAATTCAAGAAAGATCTTAAAGGAATGAACAAAGAAACTGACCTCCTGTCCACACATCAGACCCTGTGGTGATTCAGTGGGTCTCCTCAGGGGCCACATGAGCTAACAGACAAAAGTAATGAAGGCTGAAAAACATTAATAATCAATATATAGCTTTCTTAACCCCTTCCCGATTTGTTACGTAATAGCCCATCACATGTCATGTCTTTAAAGATAAGTGGAGTGGTGGCCTTAGCAACCAGGTGCCTGCTGTTTCTTAGGCCTCTTTCACACAGGCGTCAAGTTTGATGCCTGGATAAGAGGCGGGTGCGTTGAGGAAAATGCGGGATTTTTCCTCACATATGCAAAGCGTTTTAATGCGTTTTGCACATGCGTGGGAAAAATCGTCATGTTTGGTACCCAGACCCGAACCCGGACATCATCATGGTTAAGGTGAGTTAATTTTTTTATTTTTAACCCCTTAATCCACATTTTACTAAGCATTCTGTAGTGAGAATGCTATTATTTGCCCTTATAACCATGTTATAAGGGAAAATAATAAAGATTGGGTCCCGCCTCTTCGCAACCTTGCTGGAAAATTGCACTGCATCCCCACTTGATTATGGATGCTTGCGATTTTCACGCAGTCCCATTCACTTCTATGCAACCTGTTTTGCATGAAAAACACACAATATAGAGCATGCTGCAATTTTCACGCAACGCAGAAGTGATGCGTGAAAATCACCGCTCATGTGCATAGCCCCATAGAAATGAATGGGTCCAGATTCAGTGCGGGTGCAATATGTTCTCATCACGCATTGCACCCGCGCTGAAAACTCGCCCGTGTGAAAGGGACCTTACAGCAGACACCCGCAGCTAATGTCCGCGATCAGCAGTAATTCCGATTGCGGACATATAACCCCTCAGATGCCGTGGTCACTCATGACCACGGCATCTGAGAACTTTAGAAACTGAAAGTGCACTCTTCCAGTTATGCTCCGGCTCCCCATGTGGCGATTGGAGAAGCAAGAGCTTGTGTGCTGCAGCCCCTGTCATAGTCTATGACAGGAGGCTACTGCACATTCTTTCCTATTGAGCTCTTGCCTGTAATAGGGCTCCATAGGAAAGTAGTAAAATCATCATAGACTCCAAGGCAAGTGCATTGGAATTTATGATAATAGCAATCAAATGACTGATTCCTATAGTTTCATATGGGAACTATAAGAAAAGAGTAAAAACAAGTTTTTACAAGTAAACAAAAAATAAAATATAAAAATTCAAATCACGCCCCTTTCCGTAAAAATAAAAAATGTTAAAAAATTGAAAAAATCATGGGTATCGTCGTGTGCGAAAATGTCTGTACTATCAAAATTTAAAAGTACTAATCCCATACGGAAAAAGGCGAAACGAAATACAGGGTCAAAATGTCCGATTTGCAATTTTTTTGTCGCTTCCCCTACGACAAAAAATGCAATAAAATAGTTATCAAAAAGTCGTACACAGAATGACATGAATGAAAATTACAGATCGCTCTGCATAAAATATGAGCCCTCATACAGCTATGCACACATAACTGCACAAAAGTTATAGGGGTCAGAAAATTACAGGAAAGTGTTTTTTTCAATTTTTTTTTATTTTTTCAGCATTTAAAACGCAAGGAAAAGTATACATATGTGGTATCGACAGGTTTGAACTGACCTGGAGAAAGTCAGTTTTACCGCATAATGAAAGCCGTAAAAAAAATCCTGTAAAAATGTGGCAAAATTGCATTTTTCTTTCAATTCCACTACCTTTAGAATTTTTTTCCCACTTCTCACTACATTCTATGAAATATTAAATGGTGGTATTGCAATGTACAACTTGTCCTGCAAAAAATAAGACCTTATACGACTATGTAAATGGAAAAATAAATAATAATAAAATAATAATAACAACATTTATGGCTCTGGGAAGGCTAGGAGAGAAAAACGAAAACACAAAAAACCTGCATGGGAGAAAGGGTTAAAGCAAGCTATTTTGTATAACAGAACATTGTGGGAGGAGATTATTATTATTTTTTTTCTGGGAGTGACTCTAACTTTTCTGTTTTTATCGGTTGCAAATCCAGTTGCTAAATGCAGGGTTTAATAACTGCAACATACCCTGCCAGAGATTCTGCTGATACTCTTCTACCATCTGTCTTTTCTAAAATAAAAAGACATACAAAGATATAAAAAGACACTGTCTCTTTTTGGTCACCTCTTTCGGTTAAGCCTTCTTCAGACGAGTGTGTCCAGTGTGCAAAACATGCTCCTTATGGGACTGTTATTTCCCATTATGCACACTGCACCTTTCACAGGACCACATGGCATTGTAATGATTTATAATATTGAGTGTCTCTGCTTGACCTTGAATGTACTGTATAATACAGTATAATTCAATAGATGCAAGGTCCAACAGGGACACAAAGCATTATAAATGGAGATGTCGCGAACATAAAATTTTCCGTTCGCGAACGTGAATTTATGCAAATGTTCGCGAACGGGCGAACAGGGCGAACCGCCATAGACTTCAATAGACAGGCGAATTTTAAAACCCACCAGGACTCTTTCTGGCCACAACAGTGATGGAAAAGTTGTTTCAAGGGGACTAACACCTGGACTGTGGCATGCCGGACGGGGATCCATGGCAAAACTCCCATGGAAAATTATGTAGTTGAAGCAGAGTGTTGTAAGTTGAATTCACAATGTGATTAATATAACCTGCATTATTCGCATTGCGAATTCAACTTAGAGCTGAGTTCCTAATGGTTGTATTGCTAGAATATAACGAAGATTGAGAATATAAAGCTATATTCTCAATCTTCGCTATATTCTAGCAATACAACCATTAGGAACTCAGATCTAAGTTGTAATCGCAATGCGATTAATATAACCTGTATTAATCGCATTGCGATTACAACTTAGATCTGAGTTCCTAATGGTTGTATTGCTAGAATATAACGAAGATTGAGAGTATAGCACTATATTCTCAATCTTCGTTATATTCTAGCTATACAACCATTAGGAACTCAGATCTAAGTTGTAATCGCAATGCGATTAATACAGGTTATATTAATCGCATTGCGATTGCAACTACTAATTCTGCAGCTTCAGAATCAATCTAAAATGGATGCCATCCTTGCTTTTTGATAGGAGGGTCTGGGAGGGAGGGTATGCTGATTGGCTGGAATGTGTCTGCTGACTGTGAGGTACAGGGTCAAAGTTTGCTCAATGATAAAGTATAGGGGTGAATGCGATCGCATATGTTCGCCTGCCGCGGTGGACGCGGACAAGCGAATAGTTCGGGACATCACTAGTGACAGACCAAACTCTGACAGACCAAACTCCCCGTTTAATGCACCACAAGTAACTGCAAACAGTCCATTTGAACAACCGCAAACTCCCCATTTGCACAAGGTTGGATACCAAGCTAGCCATGTCCATTCCTTGTCCTCACTGATGTCATTGAAGGTCTCTTCCTCCACCCAGCCACGTACAACACCAATGGTCCCCAAAAGGTGATAAAAAGCCCACTGGGACGCCTGCTGTGGTTGGTCTTCCACCTCCTCAAAGCCACCTTCCTCCTCTGACTCCTCTTCTTCAGACTCCTCTCTCTGCGTTGCCGCAGGTCCAGCAATTGACGACGACAACTCTTCCTCTTCATGCTCATCTACGGCCTGATCCAGCACTCTTCGCAGGGCACGCTCCAGAAGAAACGCATATGGGATGAGGTTGATGATGTTGCCTTGGGTTTGACTGACCAGGTTTGTCACCTCCGCAAAAGGACGGATGGGCCTACAGCCATTGTGCATGAGCGTTCAGTAACACGGCCAAAAAATACCCAGCTCCGCAGAGGCTGTCCTTTTTTTTAAATAAAAAAAAATCTGTTCTTAACAGTTTAATCCCTGTTACGTCCCCTATCAGGGGACGTGTATAGAATAGATTTTAGGAACTGGGAAATGGAAAAAGATGCTTGGTTGGTTCTGCTACTTCCAATTTGGGGCATTGTGCGTATGCCTTGCAATGTACTGTGCCACCAGATATGAGTAGTGTCTTAAGTAGTACTATTCCTATCAGTTTAATCCCTGTTACATCCCCTATCAGGGGCCGGTGTATGTAATAGATTTTAGGAACCCGGAGATGGAAAAAGATGCTTGGTCGGTCCTTTAACTTCCAATTTGGGGCACTGTGCGTGCGCCGTGTAATGTACTGTGCAATCCCAATATGAGTGGTATGTTAAATAGTACTATTCCTATCAGTTTAATCCCTGTTACGTCCCCTATCAGGGGACGTGTATGGAATAGATTTTAGGAACCGGGAGATGGAACAAGATGCTTGGTTAGTCCTCTTACTTCCAATATGGGGCACGGCGTGTACGCCTTGCAATGTACAATGCCACCAGATATGAGTGGTGTGTTAAGTAGTACTATTCCTATCAGTTTAATCCCTGTTGCATCCTGTATCAGGGGCCAGTGTATGGAATAAATTTTAGACAACCGCAAAGAGTTGTCAATAGTTGACACACTCATGACATAAATTTTATTCCTCTATGCGTAAATCTTGGTGTAGTGATGACTGTGCTCGTACGCACATTTGGGAGATTGCAGGCGATGTTTTTTTTTTTTTAAAGCCTATTGTCGTGCTGAGGTAGTTCAGTGACAGTTAAGTGACCCAGAAAACAATGATTCTGCAGTGTATGCCCATTGTTGGCCTTGTAGGCTTTAATGATCACCTTAGATGATCACAAAGAAAATTAATGTTTTTTCTATGCAAAATTATCCAGCCGATCGCTTTTGGTCTGTTCACAATGAAGCAACGACCTTATCATCTGGGGTGTGCCAACATTGCCATTGCCAACACGTTCATAAAGGTGGTCACTTCATTGTGATACGCAAGCACCTTCACCACAAAAAGGTAACGATCACGAAGGGGAATTGACACATGTATGTGCCTTTTTTTTTGTTTTGTTTTTGCAACCTCAGTGCAACAGAAAAATTAGGCATGTACACATGCCAGAAAAATTAGGTATTGAAGTTTTCCAGGCAGAAAGTGCACTAAAACATTACGGCTTGAACCCTAGTTGGTGACAGATAAGTCATGTAAGTCATCCGGCATGCAAAGATAAAATACAGCCTGTGGACCATTTTTAGCCCAAGGCAGCTCATCTCATCAGGCCTTTTTTAGTCAAATGTATCGCCCACTGTCAGTCCCTTCGGGATTCATGCCTCGTTCATCTTAATAAAGGTGAGGTAATCTAGACTTTTTTGACCTAGGCGACTTCTCTTCTCAGTGACAATACCTCCTGCTGCACTGAAGGTCCTTTCTGACAGGACACTTGAAGCGGGTCAGGCCAGAAGTTCTATCGCAAATTGGGATAGCTCAGGCCACAGGTCAAGCCTGCACACCCAGTAGTCAAGGGGTTCATCGCTCCTCAGAGTGCCGATATCTGCAGTTAAGGCAAGGTAGTCTGCTACCTGTTGGTCAAGTCGTTCTCTGAGGCTGGACCCTGAAGGGCTGTGGCGATGCGTAGGACTTAAAAAGCTCTGCATGTCCTCCATCAACAACACGTCTGTAAAGCATCCTGTCCTTGCCGGCGTGGTCATAGTAGGAGGAGGATTACTTTCACCTCTTCCCCTGTTAGATTTCCGTTGTGCTGTGACATCACCCTTATACGCTGTGTAAAGCATACTTTTTAATTTATTTTGGAACTGCTGCATCCTTTCCGACTTCCGGGAATTCGGTAACATTTCAGGCACTTTCTGCTTATACCGGGGGTCTAGTAGCGTGGCCACCCAGTACGGGTCGTTCTCCTTCAGCCTTTTTATATGAGGGTCCCTCAACAGGCATGACAGCATGAAAGACCCCATTTGCAGAAGGTTGGATGCCGAGCTTCTCATGTCCAGTTCCTCGTCCTCACTGATCTCACTGAAGGTCTGTTCTTCCCCCCAGCCACGTACAACACCACAGGTCCCAGATAGGTCACAACAATGAGCACTCTGGGATGCCTGCCGTGGTTGGTCTTTCTCCTCCTCAAAGCCACATTCCTCCTCTGACTCCTCTTCCTCAGACTCCTCTTCCAGCTTTTCCGCAGGTCCAGCAAGCGATGCTGATATGGCTGTTTCTGGTGGTGATGGTGACCACAACTCTTCCTCTTCACGCTCATTTACGGCCTGATCCAGCACTCTTCGCAGGGCACGCTCCAGGAAAAAAACAAATGGGATGATGTTGCTGATGGTGCATTCAGTGCAAATGACTAGGTTTGTCACCTTCTCAAAAGGACGCATAAGCCTACAGGCATTGCACATGAGGGTCCAGTAACGTGGCAAAAAAACCGTGTGAAATCGCCACACACCTTCCTGGCCTGCTTAAAGATGTCATGTAAGCCTGGGTACTTATGCACAAAGTGTTGTACAATCAGATTTAACACATGTGCCATGCACGGCACTTTGCCGATCTCCAGTTGGTGCAGAGTAAGCCACTGATCCACCTGTGCGTTCAGGGCGGACAGGAGTGCAGGTCCGGTGTGACTCTCTGCTTTCAGGCAAGTCAACCCCAAGACAGCATGACACTGTCATATCCGGGATGTGGAATAGCCCCTGGGGAGCTGGGGGGATTCAGTTGATGTGCAGCCAGACGCCGCAGCAGAAGAGGACTGAGCCGAGGAGGATATCAAAGAGGATGGAGTAGGAGTAGAGGAGGTGGCAGTAGGTCTGCCTGCAAGTCTTGGCGGTGTCACTCCGCTGCAAAGCCATGCATTCCATGCATGGCAGCCGTCAGCAGGTTTACCCAATACGCAGTGTACGTGATATACCTGCCCTGACCGTGCTTTGCAGACCAGGTATCAGTGGTCAGATGGACCCTTGTCCCAACACTGTGTGCCAGACATGCCATGACTTCCTTTTGCATAATAGAGTACAGGTTGGGGATTGCCTTTTGTGAAAAGAAATTTCGGACGGGTACCTTCCACTGCGGTGTCCCAATAGCTACAAATTTTTTGAAGGCCTCAGACTCCACCAGCTTGTATGGTAAAGGCTGGCAGGCTAAGAGTTCCAACAAGCCAGCTTTCAGATGCCGGGCAAGGGGGTGACTCTGTGACATTGGCTTCTTATGCTCAAACATGTCCTTGACAGACACCTGACTGTGGGCAGATGAGCAGGAACTGCTGAAGGTGAGAGGCGGAGTGGTGGGTGGTTGAGAGGGGGCAGGGAGAACAGCAGTGGTTGACGTGGCTGAAGATGCTGGACTAGGAGGAGGATGGTGGCTTTGAATTTGAGTGCTGCTTGTACTCATGTGTTGATCCCATAGGCGTTTGTGATGTAAGATCATGTGCCTTCGCAAAGCAGTTGTACCTAGGTGGGTGTTGGACTTCCCACGACTCAGTTTATTTTGGCACAGGTTGCAAATGGCATCGCTGTTATCAGAGGCAGATACACAAAAAAATGCCACACTGCTGAGCTTTGCAATGACGGCATTCTGGTGGTGGCAACAGCATGCGTTGATTGGCGTGCTGTCTGGCTGACCCCGGGTGCCGATACATGCTGTCTGACTGTGCCACTAGCTCCTTGCGACGACCTCCCACCACTTCCAACTTGTCTCCTCCTCCTCTCTTTCTCCCCATCTGAACTTTCCCCCTGTTCTTCTTCTCTTCGATCAGGCACCCACGTGACATCCACGGACACATTGTCATCATCAACCGCTTCACTTGTATCTGACAACTCAGCAAAGGAAGCAGCAGCGGGTACAACATCATCATCATCACACCGTATGTCCATGTGTGTAATGCTGCCTGACTGAGACATATCCCTGTTATCTACATCCTCTGGCAATAATGGTTGCGCATCACTCATTTCTTCCAACTGATGTGTAAATAACTCCTCTGACAGATCAAGTGAAGCGGCTGTGGTGCTACTGTTGGTGGTGGTGGCGAGCGGGCGAGTGGTAACTTAAGAGGTGCCCGAAGCTGGGCTGAAGGAGGATGGTGCGTCAAGGTTCCGAGCGGAAGCTGTAGAAGATTGGGTCTCCTGTGTTAGCCAGTCAACTATGTCCTCAGAACTTTTCGAGTTCAGGGTACATGGCCTCTGTACACTGGAAATCACATCACCATGATGACGAGGGCCCCTGTGGGGTGGCCTGCCTCTACCTGTCATTTTTTTTAGATTAGTTTAGTTGTACTATGCGTGCAAGCTACTGTGACACCAGATATGAGTGGCACTGTGCACTGGCAGAAGTTGACAGAGTAGACGCTGCAGGCCTGACACACACACTTGCAGACAACCAACTGCTATTCAATCTATTACATTCAAAATTGTTGTTGTTTTTTTAAATGTAATCTACTGTGACACCAGATATGAGTTGCACTGGTGGCATTGTGCACTTGCAGGGCCTGAAACACACACGCGTGCAGGCAACTGACTGCTATTATATTACAGTCAAAATTGTTGTTGTTTTTTTAAATGTAATCTACTGTGACACCAGATATGAGTTGCACTGGTGGCACTGTGCATTGAAGGGCCTTAAACACACACGCGTGCAGGCAACTGACTGCTATTATATTACAATGAAAATTGTTGTTGTTTTTTTAAATGTAATCTACTGTGACACCAGATATGAGTTGCACTGGTGACACTGTGCACTTGCAGGGCCTGAAACACACACACGTGCAGGCAACTGACTGCTATTATATTACAGTCAAAAAAGTTTTTGGTTTTTTTAAATGCAAGCTATTGTGACACCGAATATGAGTGGTGGCACAGTATACGCTGTGAGCCTGACACACACGCTGGCAGACAACTGCAATTAGATTACACAGGAAAAAAAAAAAAGCAGACTGATGTACTAGCCCTTCAATGGCTTTTTTGGGGTGCTATCAGGACGCTGTCCTTACAGCAGAGATCAGATGAGTCTTTCAGGACTGGAGTGGACACTGAATACACTAGCCTAGCTATCGATTTCCCTATTAAATTATCAGCAGCTACACTGTCCCTCCTCTCACTAAGACTGCAGCTTCCAAATGAATCTAAAATGGAAGCTGTCCAGGAGATGGGAGGGTCTGGGAGGGAGGGTATGCTGCTGATTGGCTAGAATGTGTCTGCTGACTGTGAGGTACAGGGTCAAAGTTTACTCAATGATGACGAATAGGGTGACGGACCGTACATCGCATATGTTCGCCCGTCGGGGCGAACGTGCACAAGCTATGTTCGCCGGGAACTGTTCGCCGGCGAATAGTTCGGGACATCTTAATTGTGAATTCAACTTAGAGCTGGGTTCCTAATGGTTGTATTGCTAGAATGTAACGAAGATTGAGAATATAGCGCTATATTCTCAATCTTCGTTATATAATTCTAGCAATACAAACATTAGGAACCCAGCTCTAAGTTGAATTCGCAATGTGATTAATCTAACCTGCATTAATCGCATTGCGAATTTAACTTAGAGCTGGGTTCCTAATGGTTGTATTGCTAGAATATAACGAAGATTGAGAATATAGCGCTATAGTCGTTATATTCGTCAATTCTAGCAATACAACCATTAGGAACTCAGAACTAAGTTAAATTTGCAATGCGATTAATACAGGTTACATTAATCGCATTGCGATTACAACTACTCACACTGCAGCTTCAGAATGAATCTAAGATGGATGCCGTCCTTGCTTTTTGATAGAAGGTGGGAGGGTCTGGGAGGGAGGGTATGCTAATTGACTGGAATGTGTCTGCTGACTGTGAGGTAGAGGGTCAAAGTTTGCTCAATGATAAAGTATAGGGGCGAACGCGAACATCGCATAGGTTCGCCCGCTGCGGCGGACGCGAACAAGCTATGTTCGCCGGGAACCGTTCGCCGGCGAATAGTTTGGGACATCTCTAATTATAAATCATCATAATGCTGTGTGGTCCTGTGACAGGAGCAGTGTCTTTAATGAGAAATCATGGTCCCACAAAGAGCGTTTTCTGCACTGGACACGCTCGTCTGAAACAGGGATTTTGTCTTATGTGCACAATAGGAATCATGGGAGTGCAAAAAAAGAAAGAAGAAAGATCCGTCAAATCACAGACAGGCTACTAACTTCAGTGTCTTCATTTTTGAAGATGCGGGTGTATCACCACTTAGATAAAGCGGTTTTCTTGGTGAAACAATGCCACTATCTGTGCAGTTTTTCTAAATAAAAATTAAGACAAAATAACATTTGAAACAAAAAACTAGACAGTTAAATTTGCTGAATTAAAAAGTCAATTTTTAAAAGTTTGATATACTCTATTACTAACAATACTTATGTGCAAATTATAAATATGATGGAAGGAATTTATTTTTTGACTTGCACCAGTTTTTTTTCATTAAAAAAGTTAAAGAATTAGACACACAGTTAGTGTGTTTATAACAGAACAGATTATTAATGGTGCAGCAAGTATACTAGATAAACACGTCTATATATAAGATCGCCTGTTGACAATGAGTCTGATACACAGTAAGTATATGTATAATTGAAAATTAAGTATGAATGGATCAGCAGATAAACTAGATAAATGTGCCTATGTACTAGACCCCCTGTTGACAATGAGTCTGATGCACAGAAAGTCTATGTATAACTGAACAGATTAATTATTAATAGCACAGCCTGTTGAGACTAAGTCTCATACACAATAAGTCTATGTATAACAGAATAGATTTAGAATGCATGGCGCAGGCGATGAGCTTTATAAAGGTGCCTAAATATTAGACTGCCTGTTGACAATGAGTCTGATGCACAGAAAGTCTATGTATAACTGAACAGATTATTTATTTATTGCACAGTAGGTGATCTAGATAAACGTGTCTAAATATTAGACTGCCTGTTGAGACTAAGTTTGATGCACGGTTAGTCTATGTATAACAGAACAGATTAAGTATAAATGGCATAGCAGATGAACTAGATAAACACACCTATATATAAGACCACCTATTGAAAATGAGTCTGATGCACAGTAAATCTATATATAACAGAACAGAATTATTATTAAAGGCACAGTAGGCAAGCTAGGTAAATTTGCCTATAGATTAGATCACCTATTGACAATGAGTCTGATGCACAGTAAGTCTATGTATAACAGAACAGATTAAGTATGAATGGTGCAGCAGACGAACTAGGTAAATGTGCCTATATACTGTATTAGACTGCCAGTTGACAATGAGTCTGATGCACAATAAGTCTATGTATAACATAACAAATTAGGTATGAATGGTGCAGCAGACGAACTAGGAAAATGTGCCTATATACTGTATTAGACTGCCAGTTGACAATTAGTCTGATGCACAATAAGTCTATGTATAACAAAATAGATTAAAAATGAATGGCTCAGCAGGTTAACAAGATGCACAAGGCAATTACAGTGAGCCTGCACTGTTCCTACAGTGCCACTGCAGTCTCCCTATGCTCTCCCTATGATCTCCCTACACTGTCCCTGTACTGTTCCTATCCAATATTTTGCAATTAAATCTTGCTAAAACTCTGTCCCTAGTGTTTTCCATGTCTCTCCCTATGTTTAGTTTAAAGTGAAATGGCGACAAACGCTCAGGATGAGGCTTTAATAGGGCTGTGACATCACAGGGGATGGTTATCTGCTGGTTGGCTAGCTACATGGCATTATGGCTCATATCAGGTTCCAAGGTTTCTTACTTTCACTGTGTAACACATGCAGCAGTCATTTTAGGAAAAAAATGATTTCTTAACACGAAGCACGAGGAAAGTCAATTTGTTTCACTTTGATTCACTTAACACTATTGAGCAATTGAGAGAGGTGAAATTGTTCAGTTTGGCAATGTGGAGGGCCGAGTTGTAGATTTTAAGCATACATTTATAATGGAGGAAATATGCAAATATTCGTAATTATAAAACTTAAATATTTGGTTCACTTAGAGCACCGCTGGGGAAAATATGTTTTAGGTGTGTGCCAGGGTTGCCACGTTCTGTCAAGAAAGTCAGATTGTAATTGGAACTGCTTCATCCAGGGTGATTTCGAGGGTATGGTTGTAATGTTTGCCAACTAGATTCAAACAAGAGAAAGAAGAAATTTGTGCAAGAGATAACTCTAGAGTGTCTATGAGTTTCTGGGAATTAATGGTGTGTAGTAGTGGTGAGCAAACTGGGTTCGGCATGTTAGTCTCTTTCCACCTCTGCTTAATCTGACTTTGTCAACTCACCCTTTCTGCTTTCTGACCACATTTTTGTTTCCTTTACTCTCGCTCTTCTTATGCTATTCCTACCTTTCAAACATACAGAAAGCTACACATAGTGATGCAGAAACTGGGTCGGCCTGTTGTGGACGAAGAGGGTTTGATCATGTACATAACTCATATTGCTAATTAGGGTTGAGCGAATCGGTCTCAGATTGCTGTATCTAAACCCAATTCTTTTAAAAACTATGTTAAGAATATCGTCTTGGAGATGATATCACGATAATGGTGTGAGAATACAAGTAGCAGATCTTACAGAATCAGCCGGGAAGTAAAAAGAGGAGCCTACAAGCAGGGTTAAATATCAGGAGAGACAAACTTGACCTACTGTGAGGATAGATGATCAGTTTCAAACAGCAGAAAGCAGCTAAGCAGCTATGGCACCCTCTGTGATCGCAAGCAGGCTCCATTTTTAAAAACCGGGCTTACGCCATAAATGTTTGGAGAAGGTCTGGAAAGGGTTAATAATGTTATTACATTACAAGTGTGCCAGAGTACTTTTATTTGGGGGGGGGGGGGAGGGTGATATTTTTATTTAATTTTTTTGTGATCCTGTTCATCTGGAAGGATCAGCAGTTACGATAAAGCTAGTACACTTCTCTTTAAGGCAGAAAGTGTCTCAATTGTATTTGATGTTTTAGCTAGAGGCACAAATGTTTCAGTGAAGTCATTGGATAATCTTTTATTTCATCAAGCAATAAACGTGCCATCTCCCGCTCACACAATTAAGCAAATGTGCAGAAAAATAAAATTTCCTGTGCAAGAATGTTATGCCTGTGTGCTTTGCTGAGCACAATAGAAAAGAACATTTGAATGGACACTATACTATATATGAATAGAATACTTTTATGGTTTTTAGCACTTACATGACAGTTTATATAAACATGATTTGTAGAGATGAGCGAATTTTAAAAAAATTCGATTAGGCCGGTTCGCCAAATTTTCTAGAAAAATTAGCTTCGATCCGAATCGATTTGTGGCAAATCACGTTAAAAACTGCTATTACCGGGCTGCAGACAGCCTTTATAGGGGTGTAGAACACTGTGTCTTGCAGTAACATGCATAGGGAGTCTGCTCTGGTAGTGAAATAATACTGCGAGTCAGTATGACATGCAGATGACAGTAGTGATGAGCGAGCATGCTCGGCGGAGTACCTGTTCGGCTCGAGCATTGCTATGCTCGGCACATGGCGGTACTCAGCCATTTTAGCTGCTGGCATTACAGTGATTGGCTGGCCGGAACTCGTCATCGGAGGTTATATAGCACACTATGACGCATGTTCGGCTCAGACATAGTCAGGGAGAGCATCGGGTAGGAAGGGAAAAACAGAGCAGGTAGCGAATTTCAGCGATTTTAGTTACAGAAAACTTTTCAAAAGCCCAAAAGTCCTTTTAAGGACTACTGTGTGTGTTGGATCAACAATATATTTAACAGTAAAGTCAGGGACATCCGTGCTAAGGAAGGGACAGATAGTGCAGGGAGAGAAATTTGCTGTATTTAATACCAAAAGCTTTTTAAAGACCCCACAATGCCTTTTAATGACTACTGGGTGTGTTTCACAGCAAGATATTTTTATTTTGTACCTATTAGTGACATATCGTGTACATCATCCGCAGAATGTGTCTTTAATAATCTGTCTCACATCTAGTGACCATAGTGTGTGGCTTTGTGTAAAAAATACAGTCCTACATCAGCAAACAGTGTCTGCAGCAAAAATTCCATGAATCTAGGTCTAATAATGTCCATATTCTGTGGTTTTATGGGACATATACTGTCCATCATCCGGAAAGATTGTCTGATGCGCAAATCTAAATAATCTGGGCCTAATCTAGTGTACACAGCGTGTGCCTCTTTGTGTCAAATACTGTACCACAGGTGAAACCAGTGTATTGTGGGGAAATGTACATTAATTGTGCAACATTTAGTGCCCACAGCATGTGTCTCTCTGTGTCAAATACTGTACCATAGATGAAACCAGTATATTTTGGGGAAATTTACATTATTTGTGCAACATATAGTGTCCACAGCGTGTGCCTCTCTGTCAAATACTGTACCACAGGTGAAACCAGTGCATTTTCTGAAAATTTACATTATTTGTGCAACATTCAGTGTCCACAGCATGTGCCTCTCTGTGTCAAATACTGTACCACAGGTGAAACCAGTGTATTTTGGTGAAATTTACATTATTTGTGCAACATCTACTGTCCACAGCATGTGCCTCTGTGTCAAATACTTTACCACAGGTAAAACATGTGTATTTTGGGGAAATTTACATTATTTGTGCAGCATCTACTGCCCACAGCATGTGCCTCTCTGTCAAATACTGTACCACAGGTGAAACCAGTGTATTTTCTGAAAATTTACATTATTTGTGCAACATTTAGTGTCCACAGCAGTACCTCTCTGTGTCAAATACTGTACCACAGGCGAAAACAGTATATTTTGGGGAAATTTACATTATTTGTGCAACATCTAGTGTGTTTGCATTTCATACATATCACTGACATATACTGTACTTTATCCGAAGACGGTGTATGCTACTCTGTGACATTATCAGGGCTACATCTCCTGTCTAAAGTGTGTGCATCCCAAAAACCTATTTTAATTTATTGGCGCATACACTTACAAATCCTATGCTACTGCATGTGTTACATACTTTTAAGCATATATAATATTTAATAATATGAATGCGGCCAGTAAGGGACGTGCAAGTGGCCATGTTGCTGATGGTGCACACAGAGGCCGTGGTAAAAGAATGTAGCTGAGGGCCAGCAGGTGCGCTAACCCTCTAAAACAGTGATGTCGATGGCGAACATTTTAGAGACTGAGTGCCGAAAATGCAACCAAAAACCCACTTATTTATCGCAAAGTGCCTACATGGTCATTTACCCTGAATACTACAGTCAAATATAGTATATCTTCCATGTTCCATATCATTTAGCTATAGCTGTAGAGTGCCAGTTCGTACCACGTGTCCTGTTTGGACACCCAGTAGTTTTAAGGCACAGAGGGATCACTGAGGACGCTGACACAGTCTGCTATGTACTCCTTCACCATCTTCAACAATTTTTCCCGCCTTGTGACACTAGGCCGCGCATCAGGGTGAGGGTGCTGGCGGGGTGTCATGAAACTTTTTGAAACTTGGAGAGTGTTGTCCTGCCTCTGTTGGAACTGCTGTGTGTTCCCATCATCTCCCCTCCTGGGTTGCCCAAGAAACTACGTACTTTGCCACCAGCGTTGTCAGCTGTAAATTTTTCCGCAATAACATTCTGTTATTATTATGGTTTGTGGTTGCATTATTTTTGGTATTATTAGTGTTGTTATGGATTATGATTGTAAAATATGTTATGGTTCTTTGGTTATTTATGAGTTAATTAACAGGCCATGCCATTGGTTTACCTCCACTCTCGTTATGTTTTTAGTTATATTAATGTATAAGTTTGAGATGTTTGTTGTGCATGGGACATATATGCTTGATGATTGCCCTGTGTGTGAGCTTGCCGACCTCAAAAGCCGCCACCAATTTACAGACATTATCAGACACAACTATGCCTGGTTGTAGATTGAGTGTCGAGAGCCACAGCTCAGTCTGGTCCCTTATACCCTGCCACAGCTCTGCGGCGGTGTGCTGTTTGTCACAGAAGCAAACGAGTTTCAGCACGGCCTGTTGCCGCTTCTCCACTACCATGCTACACTGCTTCCAGCTACTGACTGAAGGTTGACTGCTGCTTCAAGATGAGAATTCAGAGTTTGAAGTGTAAGCGGAGGTGGAGAAGGGGGGGGGGGAGGGGTTGCAGCCACTAATGTAGGTGGTGGTGGAAATCCTGATGGAAGTAGTACCCGCAACCCTTGGCATCGGTAGCACCTGTGCCATCCCAGGGTACAACTCGCTACCGGCCCTTCAGAAGGTTAACCCAGTGTGCCGTCATGGAAATGTAGTGTCTCTGGCCAAAAGCACTTGTCCATGTGTCCGTCGTTAAGTGGACCTTCCCAATAACTGTGTTGGTCAGGGCACAGGTGATGTTACGGGACACAATTGGCATTGTAATGCGGGGGACAGCACACCGAGAAAAATAGTGGTGGCTGGGGAATGAGTAACGAAGGATGTCTGCCGCCATAGGGCTGTGGAAAGCCTCTCTGTCCACTGACCTAAATAGGAACATTTCCATGGCCATAAATTTTGAAAGGTGCGCATTTAGTGCTATAGCCTGTGGGTGGGTAACTGGATATTTGCGCTTACGATCAAAGGCCTGGGGTAAGGACATCTGTACCCTGTGCTTGGGCACAGAAGTGGGTGTGCTAGCTGATGGTGCTTGCGAAGGCCCCGCAGCAGGACGCGAGTCATCCAGGCCTGTGTCTAGGACAAAGGATTGGCCAGCACATAACACAGGGGAGGAAGAGGAGGCAATGGTGCGACCCACAGTCACTGATTGTGGACCCAGGGGTTTAGCCCACCTATTAGGGTGCTTGGATGACATGTGGCGAATCATGCCGGTGGTGGTGTGGTTGCTAGTGTTCACAACCACTACTCATTTTGCCTCCAATGTACAGTCTTCCCCCATTATGTTCCCAGGTTTGAGTTTTTATTGTTATTATGGTTTGAGTTAGAGTTAATGAATAGGATGTAAGATATGTTATGGTTATTTGTTTATTTATTAGTTCTTATTTAGGTATAGCACAGTTACAGTTAGAAAATTACATTTCTTTTATCGTCCCCTACTTTCCTCAAAAAAGCACCAGACTGAGGAACACCTACCCCTTGGCAAGGGAGATTTCCTCAAGGGGGAACAGTTGCGGGCTTATTTGGTGTGGCCCGCCTTCTCCCTTTTGCCACCCCACAGCCTCTTCCAGCCTGTTGCGGTGCTGTGGATCCCTCCCCCTCTGTCCTGCAGTCCTCGCTTGGCTTGCCACTTTCCAGGTTGGGTCAGTGATGTCATCATCCCCCATATAATCTTCCACTTCCTCACTCTGGTCAGCCTCCTGACTTGAGTTGACCTAACAAGATGCTCACTCATTTACAACTGTGTCTCATTTGCATCATCCACCAAGTGAAACACTAATTGCCATTCCCCCAGTCATCTTCTTTTCTGTGGATGCTAAAGAGTTTGGGGATCAGTGCATAAGATATAGTCATGTCCATCTTTAGGGAGGGTCAGCTAACCTGCAGGCCCTCAACTACAATTTTTTGGCCGGTCAGCTCACATGGTATATTCTTTTCTATGTTTCAGACTTGGAAGGAAACATAATTTGCTTTCCTTCGTGGTGAATCTATAATGGATGTGTTTTTTACAGGATTCTGTTTTTTATATTGTGGCACAGGGGTAAATAATTCAAAATATATATATTTTTTTAATATGTCAGGCTTGACTCAATTTTCTTCTCTCTCCTTTGAAGATGCCTTTTCAGGAGATATTAGACCCTTTCGCATTTCTGGCCTTGAGGAATTACAATTATCAGTAGACACTTGAAAGCATGTCTGTTTCCAGGGGTGAATGACCATTTAGGAATTCTCTTATCCTGGATTTGTCTTTTTAAGGATTGACCATGTTTCTTTCTATTGTGGAGAGCATTACTGGTTATACAGCCAAATGTTAATATCCCTGGTTTGAAAACTAAAGCTTTTATAAAATCTATTGTATTCCTTTTTTCGATTGTATGTGCCACTTTCCCTATATCTTTCTTTGGGGTAGACAATAAAATTCCAAGATAGTCAGATAGCAGCTTGTAATTGTGGTATAGTTACGGTAATGACTTTCCATAATGTAAAGAGGCAACAAATGCTGACCGCCATTCCCTGCACTAACTCTGCTATGTGACGTTATCTGGAACCTAAGCAAAAATTAAGCTTAGAAATTGGTCATTCTTTCTTGGTAGCCTGTGCTGACCGGGTCACTTAACTTCTTAGTTGGTCAGATCAGCAGGCCCTTGCTCCTAATGTTTGGGAAGGTAACCAGCAGGCCATCAATCATAATTTTTTAAGGGTGTGTATGATGCCCTCCTTTATATGCAATAAAGGGTGTATTGCAGTGCCGCTTCCTTGTAATTTTAGGCAGCCCTTTCACATAGTGCATAGGCTTTATGAGTGTAGTAGCGTACCTGAACAATTGTAGCACCCTGTGAATGAAGCCCTCCTTTATGTGATATACAGGCTGCCTCTGAGTGCTTCTTCCTTGCAATTTTTGGCAGCATTTGCACTGTATATACAATTGAATATACAGGAAAGAATATTTCCTAACAATTTCCCCTAAAAAACATTTTTTTTGAGGGGGCGGGGTTTGGGGCATATTTTTGGCAGTCTTTAAAAGTGGCGTACAACTGGGACAACATGGTTCCCAGCAGCGACTTTGGAGTCGAAGACGCATCCAGACATGGTCCCCATTCTGTTTCCGATCCAATTCGGTGTGTTTTCTGTCCCTTTCTGACCTTTCCCTATGAACCAGGCACCCTCCCCTCATCCAAGCAGGGCCTGGTTGTCTCCCATTGACTTCCATTATACTCGGGTGCTCAGCCAAACGCATGAATATCGTGGTGAACGAACACCAGAACACCCGAACACTTTGGTGCTCACTCATCACTAGATGACAGGGGTCACTCCTAGAATCACTGCATACTTCACTTATTTGGGCAGTCACGGGGCCAAAACTGACCAAATAACTCAAGTATCAACTCAGCCTTACAGGTAGATGGTAGCATCAAGAAGAAGCGCACTCCTTTTACACCCTCATCAGCTGATTCCATATAGATGTCTACAGAACCTGTTCTATTAAACACTTATGCAAGTAGAGCCCTTCAAAAGAGTGGGGAGGGTGTCAGCAGTAAGTACGTGTTGATGTCACTGATTAATTTTTCCCATTCTCTGATCGGTCAGAACAATTACCCAGAAAAAACGTATCCTGTCTGTGGAGCATTCGCCTTCACTCGGTTAGCATTTGCTCAATAATCCATCAGTATTGCTAAAGCCAAAAAAAAAACAGGAGTGAATCTAAAACAGAGATGACACGTGAATAGAATATTTTCATGTCTACACACTCCTGCTTTTGGCTACCAAATCATAAGCCAATTCTGATGGGACCATACAGGTCTTAAAGCTGCTACACAGACAGGATTCGTTGTGTGTCTCATTTTTCCTTCCTTCTGACAGATCAGAAGAAGTGTCAAATAAATGATGATGTCAGCCAGGCCGAAAAGCAAAATAGTGGCCCAGTCATGAAGTGGGGAGGCTGGGAACAGCATGAGAAGTCCACAGAGTGGACCTATGACATATTGGTGAGGTGAAAGCAGAATCAGGAGACCACAGAGTGGCCAATGACAGGGTCTGGAGTTGACAGCAGTATGAGGAGACTAGTGTTGAGCGCGAATATTCGAAAAGCGAATTTTTTTAGCGAATATCGGCACTTCGCTAATTCGCGAATATTTCGAATATAGCGCTATAAATTCGCTATTTCGAATATTCGTTTTTTTTTTTTTTTTTTTTTTAGTTATATTTTTTTCTTTCCTACTTCCCAAAAGTAGTTCTTACCTGTCCTGAGGATTCCTGGCTTCCTGGCTGCTCTAGTCAGTGCCCGTTGCCGCTTCTGCCGACTTCCGTGCTCATGTGGAGCGTCCCCATCCATGGGAGAATCTCCATATACTAAAATGTACTGTCGGATTTGAGGAATTACGTTGAAATCGCAATGCGAATACTTTAAGTTAAATTAATCGCATTGCGATTACAACTTAACACTGCTATCTTACATAGGCT
The DNA here is from genome assembly GCA_033119425.1 of Bufotes viridis. NCBI lineage: Eukaryota > Metazoa > Chordata > Amphibia > Anura > Bufonidae > Bufotes > Bufotes viridis. The sequence goes on along the minus strand of CM065590.1, from coordinate 144,995,088 downwards.
AGAATTAACGAATATGGAGTATAGCTAATGCTATACACTAGCAGTGCTAAGTTGAAATCGCAATGCGAATACTTTAAGTTAAATTAATCGCATTGCGATTTCAACTTAACACTGCTGCTATATTCCATATTCGTTAACCGTTAATTCTAGCAAGCTGACCCATTATAAACCCAGCTCTAAGTTGAAATCGCAATGCGATTAATATAACTTGAATTAATCGCATTGCGATTTCAACGTAATTCCTCAAATCCGACAGTACATTTTAGTATATGGAGACGTTCCCATGGTGATGGGGACGCTCCATGAGCACAGAAGTTATGGTTGGCTTGGTAGAATTAGCGAATAGCGAATATGACGAATGTATTCGTCATATTCCTCAAAACGAAGATAGCAGTATTCTACATCTTCGTTTTAGCTACCTATTCGTCTCGTCATCGTCAACTTCGCTATTAGCTAATTCTAGCAATCAAATAGGAAGGTTGACTTACCAGACAGCTGTGTTAAATTCGCTATGCGATTTTTTTTTTTAATACAATAATTATATTACTTGATAAAATTATTATAAGTATTCTATTTATTAAAAAAAAAAAAAAATCGCATAGCGAATTTAACACAGCTGTCTCTATAGTCAACCTTCCTATTTGATTGCTAGAATTAGCGAAGTTGACGAATAGGTAGCTAAAGCGAAGATGTAGAATGCTTCGTTATCTTCGTTTTGAGGAATAGACGAATACATTCGTCATATTCGTCATCCTCGCTAATTCTAGATATGAAACCAATAGGAAAGTAGCCTTAAGTACAAATCGCAATATGCGATTATTTAAATCGCATGTTAATCGCGATAACTAGAAAAAATGACGAATATTCGATTTCGACGAATATGAAACGAATATTCATTCGAATATTCGCGAATTTCGTCGAAATCGAATATGGCACCTGCCGCTCATCACTAGAGGAGACCACAGAGCGGCACATTGATAGAGTCTAGAGGTGTTAACCACCACAACTCTTACCGGTCTGTACATCCTTATGTGCGTGGCAATGCGAATTCACCTCACTAAAAGATATCCAGGCAACATATCTCAATAAAAAGTATAACTTTATTACCAGCATAACAGTAAAAATACATAATAGGATAAATCACATAGCCAGTTAAAAATTGGATCAATGTAGCAGCAGATGGAGGAAACCGACACTAAGCAGCCGGAAAAAATATCTAAATGTATAAATACATCCACCCTCATAAGACACCTTAGTATTAAAGGGAATGCACTAACTTCGCAGATAGCGTCATCATTGTAGCCAATCCATGGGTGTCAAGGGAGTGCGCGGAAAGACAGATGTCTAAACTCTTGGAAGAAGCTGTCAGGCGAAATGCACGTTGGGGTTCTGTGGAAGTCGCAAACTGCGGTCGGTACCATATATTTGTTAATTTATGTTGTTCCATTGTGTGCTAGTATGTCTCTTTATTTGTGGTTTACAAGAATATAGACATTTGTCTTTCCACACACTCCCTTGACACCCATTGATTGGCTACAATGATGACACTATCTGCGAAGTTAGTGCATTCCCTTTAATACTTAAGTGGCAGCAGCATGAGGAGGCAACTGAGTGGCACAATGACCGAGTCTGAAGGTAGCGGCAGCATGAGGAGACCACATAGCGGCACAATAACATAATCTGGAGGTAGCAGCAGCATGAGTGGGCCGAAGAGCGTCAGAATGACTGAGTCTGGAGGTGGTGGCAGCATGTGGAAGTCTCAGAATGGTATAATGATAGAGTAGCTACAGACAATGAGAAGACAAAGCGTCAAGATAGCTTTGAGCCCGGAAGAGTTGCGAAGTTACCAAAGATTTTACTGTATATAAGCGCAGCGCTGACCACAGAATAAATTTAGTTTTTTGACCGACATACTTCAATAAAGATTTTACCGCATATAACCACAGCACTGACCACTGAATTAATTTTGTTTTTCGACCGAAATAATTCAATAAAGATTTTACCACATATTACTGCAGCGCTGAACGCTGAATAAAATTTGTTTTTCGACCAAAATAAGTGCCAAAAGATTTTACCACCTAAAACTACAGCGCTGAACTTTGAGTAAAATTAGTTTTTCCACCAAAATATGTCAATAAAGATTTTACCACATATAACAGATCACGGAGATGGAAAGAATCTTCGGATTCTACCAGCACTATACGGACATCTCAGAAATGAACTGCTGCTCCCGATAGCAGCTCCTGGGAAGGTCATTCTGTTTCCGATCCAATTCGGTGTGTTTTCTGTCCCTTTCTGACCTTTCCCTATGAACCAGGCACCCTCCCCTCATCCAAGCAGGGCCTGGTTGTCTCCCATTGACTTCCATTATACTCGGGTGCTCAGCCAAACGCATGAATATCGTGGTGAACGAACACCAGAACACCCGAACACTTTGGTGCTCACTCATCACTAGATGACAGGGGTCACTCCTAGAATCACTGCATACTTCACTTATTTGGGCAGTCACGGGGCCAAAACTGACCAAATAACTCAAGTATCAACTCAGCCTTACAGGTAGATGGTAGCATCAAGAAGAAGCGCACTCCTTTACACCCTCATCAGCTGATTCCATATAGATGTCTACAGAACCTGTTCTATTAAACACTTATGCAAGTAGAGCCCTTCAAAAGAGTGGGGAGGGTGTCAGCAGTAAGTACGTGTTGATGTCACTGATTCATTTTTCCCATTCTCTGATCGGTCAGAACAATTACCCAGAAAAAACGTATCCTGTCTGTGGAGCATTCGCCTTCACTCGGTTAGCATTTGCTCAATAATCCATCAGTATTGCTAAAGCCAAAAAAAAAACAGGAGTGAATCTAAAACAGAGATGACACGTGAATAGAATATTTTCATGTCTACACACTCCTGCTTTTGGCTACCAAATCATAAGCCAATTCTGATGGGACCATACAGGTCTTAAAGCTGCTACACAGACAGGATTCGTTGTGTGTCTCATTTTTCCTTCCTTCTGACAGATCAGAAGAAGTGTCAAATAAATGATGATGTCAGCCAGGCCGAAAAGCAAAATAGTGGCCCAGTCATGAAGTGGGGAGGCTGGGAACAGCATGAGAAGTCCACAGAGTGGACCTATGACATATTGGTGAGGTGAAAGCAGAATCAGGAGACCACAGAGTGGCCAATGACAGGGTCTGGAGTTGACAGCAGTATGAGGAGACCACAGAGCGGCACATTGATAGAGTCTAGAGGTGTTAACCACCACAACTCTTACCGGTCTGTACATCCTTATGTGCGTGGCAATGCGAATTCACCTCACTAAAAGATATCCAGGCAACATATCTCAATAAAAAGTATAACTTTATTACCAGCATAACAGTAAAAATACATAATAGGATAAATCACATAGCCAGTTAAAAATTGGATCAATGTAGCAGCAGATGGAGGAAACCGACACTAAGCAGCCGGAAAAAATATCTAAATGTATAAATACATCCACCCTCATAAGACACCTTAGTATTAAAGGGAATGCACTAACTCGCGAGATAGCGTCATCATTGTAGCCAATCCATGGGTGTCAAGGGAGTGCGCGGAAAGACAGATGTCTAAACTCTTGGAAGAAGCTGTCAGGCGAAATGCACGTTGGGGTTCTGTGGAAGTCGCAAACTGCGGTCGGTACCATATATTTGTTAATTTATGTTGTTCCATTGTGTGCTAGTATGTCTCTTTATTTGTGGTTTACAAGAATATAGACATTTGTCTTTCCACACACTCCCTTGACACCCATTGATTGGCTACAATGATGACACTATCTGCGAAGTTAGTGCATTCCCTTTAATACTTAAGTGGCAGCAGCATGAGGAGGCAACTGAGTGGCACAATGACCGAGTCTGAAGGTAGCGGCAGCATGAGGAGACCACATAGCGGCACAATAACATAATCTGGAGGTAGCAGCAGCATGAGTGGGCCGAAGAGCGTCAGAATGACTGAGTCTGGAGGTGGTGGCAGCATGTGGAAGTCTCAGAATGGTATAATGATAGAGTAGCTACAGACAATGAGAAGACAAAGCGTCAAGATAGCTTTGAGCCCGGAAGAGTTGCGAAGTTACCAAAGATTTTACTGTATATAAGCGCAGCGCTGACCACAGAATAAATTTAGTTTTTTGACCGACATACTTCAATAAAGATTTTACCGCATATAACCACAGCACTGACCACTGAATTAATTTTGTTTTTCGACCGAAATAATTCAATAAAGATTTTACCACATATTACTGCAGCGCTGAACGCTGAATAAAATTTGTTTTTCGACCAAAATAAGTGCCAAAAGATTTTACCACCTAAAACTACAGCGCTGAACTTTGAGTAAAATTAGTTTTTCCACCAAAATATGTCAATAAAGATTTTACCACATATAACAGATCACGGAGATGGAAAGAATCTTCGGATTCTACCAGCACTATACGGACATCTCAGAAATGAACTGCTGCTCCCGATAGCAGCTCCTGGGAAGGTCATGGAGGGTCTCGGTCATCCGGCATCTGTTTGCCTCGCTGCAGGATTATTTTGAAAGTGTGTAGAAGCCACACGGGGCCTCCACGCTGCAGATTTATTTATAATGAAGACATCATGGAGATTTTACCGCATCTAACTGCAGTGCTGAACGCTGAATGAAATTTGTTTTTTCGCCCAAATAATTCACAAAAGATTTTACCGCATATATGTGCGCGCTGAACGCTGAATGAAATTTATTTTTCCACCGAAATAAGTCCCAAAAGATTTTAACACATATAACTGCAGCGCTGAACGCTGAATGAAATTTGTTATTCCCCTGAAATAAGTCCCAAAAGATTTTACTGCATATAACTGCAGCACTGAACACTGAATAAAATTTGTTTTTCGACCAAAATATGTCACAAAATGTTTTTCCACATCTCACTGGAACAGTGAACGCCAAGTATATTTTTCTTTTGCCACGAATATACGCTACTAAAGGTTTTTCAACAGAGGGTTATAGGCTGTCAGTTTAAAAAAAAACATTGGCGCCTGAGGCGGAGTGATCTGAAGTGAACGGGATGTAGTGGAGGAAGCAGGTCGGCACTGGAAGAGCGAGACGCGGACTTCATGCTGTTTCTGTGCTGCAGAAAAGTCCCCATAGTGTCAAGTAAGCAATACCGCAGATAGATGGGTGCTGGTGTGAATTAGTTTGCATTTTTGTGCAGGGTTAGTGCATAGTGTATTCATCTGTACTGGTGCGCCGCTCTTATGGACGTCGTCAGGTAAGTGGGCAGTGTGTGAAACATAAATAAAAAATTTCACCACAACATAATTTAGTCCATACCGCAAAAAGGATGTTCCCACATATAACTGCAGCACTGAACTCTGAATATTTCTTTATGTTTCTACCTATATACATCAAGGTTTTTCAAGATATAAGATCAGCAGCAAATGGCAAATGTATATTTCTTTTTCTACTGATATTCGTCAATAAAGGTTTCTCTACATATACTGTAAGTGCACCATCGAATGGCAAATGTATATTTCTTTTTCTGCTGCAATACACCAGTAAAGGCTTTACCAGATATAACTGCAACAGTGAACTGAGAATATATTTTTCTTGTTGGACTGAATTAGGCCACTATACGCTTTCAACAGAAAACTATAAAAGAGTGAAGTGCGTATATATTTTTCTTGTAGTATTGAAATACGCCCCTACACGCTTTCACCAGAAATAACTGCAGAAGTGACCTGAGAATATATCTTTCTTTTTGGACTGAAATAGTTCACCATACGCTTTCAACAGAAAACTATTAGAGTGAAGTGCGTATATATTTTTGTTTTAGTACTGAAATACGACCCTATACGCTTTCACCAGAAATAACTGCAGAAGTGACCTGAGAATATATATTTCTTGTTGGACTGAAATTGGCTACTATATGCTTTGACCAGGTAAAACTTAAAGAGTGAAGTGCATATATATTTTTCTTGTAGTACTGAATAAGTTACTAAGATATAAGCCACTAAAGGCTTTTCAACATAACACTTGCAGCCCAATAACAAAAAGCTGGAATGACAGAGCTGTCTAATTACTATTTGGATAACCAAATAATCTTTCCCTGCACTTGTAAATCACTTTCCTATGTCTCTAGCGCCTTCTGACGTCTCTCCCTGCACTAAGACGCTGTGAAATGATTTATCGCTATCCTTTCCTTTCCCTGCATTTATAAATAATTTTTTCTGTCTTTTTTTTTCACAATCGTTTTTCTACTTGCTGTCCCTAGCACCTTCACACGTCTGTCCCTGCACTCTGAACGCTGGAAAATGTCAGACTGTAAGATGGCTGCCATATTTATAGGGCTGTGACATCACAGGGCTGGCTGACTGCTGATTGGCTGCATGCAGGCATGTCAATCTGGGTGATCCCACTTTCCCAGAGTTCCTTGCCCCATGGCCTCAGTCCTCACACATGTAGCCACCATTTTAGGAATATTGCGATTAGTTACCACGAAGCGCGAGGAAATTCGCATTCATTGCGAATCAAATCTTCCTGGAAATTCTAAATAAATTCCACTTCGTCAGCTATACTACTGTTATTTTCTGCTGCACTGAAAGATTACTTTTTTTGTACATAATATGTGTAATGATATTTCAAAATGTAATATTCTTATATTCTACTATCACTGTTCCACTGTATTTCCTCTCTTAGGCCCATGGCATCATAAATAAAATGGTAAATTACATATAAGACATAAATACACTTCACACTGACAGAGCAGCAAATCAAAAGTGTGCCTGGAGCACTTGAAGGGAAAAGGTTACTCTTAAAAAAGGAAATATGATTTAGGGTCATGTATTGTTTTATCTTCTTACATGGTTTTAAGCTAGAGTTTGCTCATAAGCTGTCAGAGGGGTCAGTGGATAGGCCAACCAGAAAAACAGGCAATGTCAACATCAGATAGCATAAATTACCAAAATATTTTTTTGAGAAAGCTTTTACATTCACATAATATGCATAATACAAATGTATAATAGGGTTAAACTGAAAGTCAATGAATTACCTACATTTTTACAAATTAAAATCAGATACTAAATACTTTTTTCAACTCAGTTTCTATTTTCTGATTATAGATTTTTCAAATATTATTCTTTGTACATGAGTATAATTTGTCTTGCCAGAGCTGTTGTTAACAGCATGCAGAGACATGCTTTACAGCAGCGACCTGAGCTATAGGAACATGTGCACTTGAGATGTTCAGTAGTGTTGATCGAGTACCCAAGTGCTCGAATGCTTGGGCCGAACACATCGAGATGCTCGGGTGCACTACCGAACACCCGAGTATAATGCAAGTCAATGGCAGAACCCGAGCATTAAACCAAGCACCCCTGCTCTGAAAAGGGGAGGGTGCCTGGTTCATAGGAAAAGTTCAGAAATAGAAACACCACCAAAATGCAACAGCATGGGGAGGATGTCTCCATGCATCTTGGACTCCCAGGTCGCTGCTGGGAACGATGTTGTCCAAGTAGTACGCCACTTTTACAGAATGCCAATAATACGCACAAAACCAAAGATAAAATTGATTTTAGAGGAAAAATTGTCAGGAAACAATCTTTCCTGTATACTCAATTGTATATAAAGTGCAAGTGCTGCCAAAAATTACAAGCAAGAGGCACTCCGATACAACCTGTATATCACATAAAGGAGGGACTCATTCACATTTTGGTACAATTGTACATGTAGTGGGACTCCTACACTCATAAAGCCTAAGTGAAAGGGCTAAACAAATAGTAGAGTAGGACAGCACTACCTTTATAGAGAAGTTCTCAACCAATTCATTCAGTAGCAGTGCCCGCGGGGTCGGATCCTGGCCTCTGGATCTCCAAAGCGTGGAAATAGAAAAAAAATGCAGCACTCCAATTTCTCAAAAGCAATTCCGTGTTTATTCTTCTCCCAGCATGCGACGTTTCGTCTCCCATGAGTCTTTATCAAGCATAATAAAGACTTAATGGGAATCAAAACATCGCATGCTGGGTGAAGAATAAACACAGAATTGCTTTTGAGAAATTGGAGTGCTGCGTTTTTTTTCTATTATTTCTAAGTAAAAGGGCTGCCAAAAATTACAAGGAACCGGCAGTCCAATATACCCATTGTGACACATAAAGGAGGGCATCATACACACCCTTGGAAAATTATGATTGATGGCCTGCTGGTGACCCTCAAAAACACCTGGAGAAAGGGCCTGCTTATCTGTCCATCTAAATCATTAGGGGTGAGGGCCTGCTGCTGAGCTGACCATCTAAAACTTTATGGTTGAGGGCCTGCTGCTGAGTGGACCATTAAAAAAAAATATGGGACAGTGCCTGCAGCTTAGCTGACCATTGAAAAAATTATGGTTGAGGGCCTGCTGCTGAGCTGATCCTGTAAAACATTATGGTTTAGGGCTTGCTGCTGAGCTAACCATCAAAAAAATTATGGTTGAGGGATTGCTGCTGAGCTGACCCTATAAAACATTATGTTTGAGGGCCTGCTGTTGAGCTTACCCTCTAATAGGTTGTAGGTGAGGGCCTGCAGGTGATCTAACCTTCTAAAACATTATATGCGAGGACCTGCAGGTGAGCTGACCTTCTAAAACATTATATGCGAGGGCCTGCAAGTGAGCTGACCCTGTAAAAGATTGTAGGTGAGGGCCTGCAGGTGAGCTGACCTTCTAAAACATTATATGCGAGGGCCTGCAGGTGAGCTAACCATCAAAAACATTATGGGCAAGGGCCTGCTGCTGCTTTGTTGACTCTAGATAAATTCTGTCTGATCGCACGTCCCCGTGACGTTGACGATCCATTTGGATGTCTGCCCTATCAACTTTTGATGGTACTTTCTGCGCCTACCATGGCGACCACAGGTAATGGGGAAAAAGGGTTTAATTCCGGAGAGGGAGCCTGAGAAATGGCTACCACATCTAAGAAAGGCAGCAGGTGCACCAATTAGCCACTTCCGACTAGGGGAGGTAGTGACGATAAATAATACAGGACTCTTAAGAGGGCCTGTTATTGGAATGAGTACCATATTAAATCCTTTAACTGCGTTGGTCAGGGCACATGTAATGTTACGGGACAGATGTTGGTGTAAGGCGGGCACGGCACACCGTGACATCAGGCTGTGGAAGGCTTCAGTGTTCACAAGCCTAAATGGTAACATTTCCAGTACCAGTAATTTGGAAAGCTGCGCATTTAGTGCTATGGCCTGTTTAGGTATTTGCCCTTGCACTCAAAAGCCTGGAGTAAGGACATTTGGATTCTGTGCTGGGACAGAGAAGTGGATGTGGTCACTGATGGTGCTTGCGAAGGCCCAGGTGCAGGGCAGGAGGCATCCTGGCCTGTGCCTGGTGCTTGCGAAGGCCCAGGTGCAGGGCGGGAGGCATCCTGGCCTGTGCCTTCAACAGGGGATTGGCCAGCAGCACGTAGCATAGGGGAAGAGGAGGCAGTGATGTGACCTGCAGACACATATTGTGGACCCAGGTGTTCGGCCCACTTATTAGGGTGCTTGGATGACATATGTCGGATCATACTGGGGGTGGTGAGGTTGCTAGTGTTCACGCCCTGGCTCATTTTGAAACGGCACAGATTGCAAACTACTATTCTTTTGTCATCCACTCTTTCCTCAAAAAAGCGTCATAATGCGGAACACCTACCCCTTAGCAAGTGAGATTTCCACAAGGGGGTTCTCCGTGGAACAGTTGCCGGCCTGTTTGGTGTGGCTCGCCTTCTCCCTTTTGCCATCCCATGCCCTGGTAATATCACTCTCAGAAGCGGACACCGTCTTTTGAAAAAGTACACTGTATGTCACAGATATATTTTTTAAAAGCACATGTTACACTTTAGATATTGCCCTGGTAATGTTACTCTCAGAGCCGGACACAGTCTATTGAAAAAGTACACTGTATGTCACAAATATTTTTTTTAAATGCACACGTTACACTGGAGACATCCAACAGATAATGTCAATGCTGTCACCAGCGGCTAACAAAAAATTGCAGGGAACATCACAGATATTTGGGATAAGGAAACGATATATTGGAGAGGTACCACAGTTAATGTCACTGTTCGCAGCGTCTACGGAAAAAGTACACTGTATGTCACAGATAAATTTTTTAAACACACACGTTACACTTTAGATGGTCCCCTGGTAATGTCACTCTCAGAAGCAGACACCGTCTATTGAAAAAGTACAGTGGATGTCACTGGTATTTTAGGGATGCGCACACTTTACACAGTAGAGGTGGCACGGATAATTTAACTGTCCACAGCGGCCTATTAGACACTATTTAGCCCAGGATGCACTAAAAATATATATTGCTGCTGTCACACACAATACTCCTTAAAAGGACTTTTGGGTCTCTGAAAAGTTTTTGTAATAAAAATCTTCCAATAACACTCCCTACACTGTCTATCCCTTCCTATGCGTAAATTATATCGATGTGGAACAGCACTCTCCAGATCTTGCAGTCTTCCGGAATGCAACAGCCAGCTTGGAGCCCTAGATCCATAAAGACTCCTATATGTATAGTCCAATGAAAGATGTCGGAGGCAGCATGTCCGGTTGAAATCCCTTTATTAGGGCACTGCTCACATGAAAAACATGAATACAAAGGTTTCTACGTTTCGGCTATCACATAGCCTTTGTCAAAGGCTGCCTCCGACATCTTTCATTGGACTGTCCCTTACTATGGTCAGCTCTCCCTGACTAATACTGAGCCAAACACGTGTCATCGGGTGCTATATAGCACCCGATGACGCGTTCCGGCCAGCCAATCACTGTAATGCCAGTAGCTAACATGACTACGGCATTACTATGTGCCAGTATCCGCCTGCACGTTTTTTGGCTGTGTAGCAGCCAAGAAACATACAGGGAGGAGACTCGAGCATTGCATTTGAGCACATGCGGTACTTGGCCGAGTACCGCCATGTGCCGAGCATAGCGATGCTCGAGCCGAACTAGTGTTCGGCTGAGCATGCTCGCTCAACACTAATGTTCATTAATTTCTAAGAGTACGGCCACATGGTCAGGTTTTTGCATGCAGTTTTTGAAACCAAGACTTCCCTTAGGTATTCACCAGAGTCTGCTGCAAGGACAGGTGGACTTGGCTGCTAGGCACCCAGGATACATCTGCGTAGCTGATATCAGAATATTGGTGCGGGAGAGAGGTAAAAGGGGGAATCATCAAGCAGGGTAAAAAAACAGGAGACACAAACATGACCTCCTGATTCCTGAGGATAGGTCACCAGTTCAGACAACCACTTTAATTAGGTGTTCTGCATGTTTATCAATTGCCAAGGCAAAAATGGCATAATATTGCTTCAGTAGTGGGGTAGTGTAACAAAACTGGACTAATATCTGATTAGTGGGAGTCTGACTCCCAATAACCCCACCAATCAGCTGAAGAGACCACAGTGCTCTATTTAACTCTAGGCCTAGGAGTAGAGTTGAGCGGACACCTGGAAGTTCGGGATCCCGGGTTCAGCCGAACTTCGCCGCAAAGTTCGGGTTCAGGACCCGAACTTGGCCCTCGAACCTCATTGAATTCAATGGGGACCCGAACTTTGGGGCACTAAAATGGCTCTAAAAAAGTCATGGAAAGGGCTAGATGGCTGAAAAAGGAAGCAAAATGGTCATAAGAACAGGACAATTGCTATTCAAACAAATGTGGATAGGGAAATGACTTAAAATAACAAAAAATACATAAAAACTAAAATAATAATTTTGAACTAAGAGGAGGAGGAGGTCTATATGGAGCAGGAGGATGAGGAGATGAGGAGGTGGTGGAAGTGGTGGTGTAGGTAGAAGAGGTGGTGGAGAAGGTAGTCGCCAACATTGTGTTTTGTTTTTGCTTTTGTTAGTTGTTTTATTTTTTGTTTTGTTTGTTTTTTAAATTTTGGTAGACCCAAAACATTGGGAAATATAGAAAAGAAAACAAAGAGAAAGTGCGCTGGAGTATAACAAAGGCTGGGTGAGGCCGGTATACATGTCTATTCTGCACAAGGTACGGACAAGTTTTGTGAGATCCATGCCTGGTTCATTTTAATGAACATGAGCTTGTCCACACAGGCGCCTGCGCTTGTCTGTAAAAACGCCCCATGCCATTTTAAACACACATTCAGACAATACACTGGCTGCAGGGCAGGCCAGCACCTTCAAGGCGTAAAGGGTAAGCTTAGGCCATGTGCCCAATTTGAAGACAAAGAAGTTGAATGGGGCAGACACATCAGTCAGTACGTGTAGGCGTGTGCACACATACTGCTCCACCATGTTGCTGAAATGCTGCCTCCTGCTAAGATGTTTCATATCAGCTGGTGGTGTTGGTTCTTGTGGCGTGCTGACAAAGCTTTTCCACATTTCGGCAATGCTAACCCTGCCTTCTGAGGTGCTGGCGCTGCCCGAGATGTGTTGGTAACTTCTACCTCCTCCTCTGCCTTCGCCTTGTGCTTCCACTGAGGCCCCGGTGTCAGATGGGAATGCCATCAGCAGCGCGTCTACCAGCGTGCGCTTGTAGTCATGCATCTTCCGATCATGCTCCAGTGAGGGAATTAAGGATGGCACGTTGTCCTTGTAACGGGGATCCAGCAGGGTGGCCACCCAGTAATCAGCACAGGTTAGAATGTCAGCAACTCGTCTGTCGTTGTGCAGGCAGCTTCCCAGAGGCAATGACAAGCTGTCCTCTGTGGGAGGTGTATCGTCTGTGTCCTCCGTATCCCCCCAGCCATGGTGCAGTGATGGCCCTGAGCTGCTTTCGGTGCAACCCTGCTGCTCCTCATGCTCCTCATCCTCCTCCTCCTCATCCTCCAGAACTGTGCCCTGGATGGACAATTGTGCACCTGTCCTATGTTGGTGCAGGAAACCACCCTCTGAGCAACTTGTGAATGACTAGCCTGATAACCGTGGAAATGATCCCTCTTCCTCCTGTGCCACATCCTTTTCCATCATCGCCCAAAGCGTTTTTTCAAGGAGACATAGAAGTGGGATAGTAACGCTGAGAACGGCGTCATCGGCACTGGCCATGTTGGTGAAGTACTCGAAACAGCGTAACATGGCACACAGGTCTCGCATGGAGGCCCACACATTGGTGGTGAAGTGGTGCTGTTCCGCAGAGCGACTCACCCATGCGTGCTGTAGCTGAAACTCCACTATCGCCTGCTGCTGCTCACACAGTCTCTCCAGCATGTGCAAGGTGAAGTTCCACCTTGTGGGCACGTTGCATATGAGGCGGTGAGCGGGAAGGCTGAAGTTACACTGCAGGGAAGACAGGCGAGCAGCAGGGTGAGAACGCACAGACGGCCCACACTTTCTACAGCATCTCTGACATATCAGGGTCGTTTTTCGGAAATTTCTGCACCACCAAATTCAGCACATGCGCCAGGCAAGGGATGTTTGCGTCAAACCGGCTGCTATGAGATTTCGCCCATTATCGCACACCACCAGGCCAGGCTTGAAGCTCACTGGCACAAACCACTCATCGGACTGTTGCTCCATGTCCATCCACAGCTCCTGCGTGGTGTGGGGTTTTTCCCCCAAACAGATGAGTTTCAAAACAGCCTGCTGTCATTTCCCCCTGGCTGTGCTGAAGTTGGTGGTGAAGGTGCTACGCTGAGCGGATAAAGAGGTGGTAGAGAAGAAAGTGGAGTAGGAGGAGTAGGCAAAAGGAGGCAAAGAGAAATGCCCTGAATATACCCAGTGTGCTGTTATGGAGATATAATGTCCCTGCCCGTGCTTACTTGTCCATGTATCGGTTGTTATGTGGACCTTGCTACAGATGGCGTTGTGCAGTGCACACCTGGTTTTGTCCGCCACTTGGTTGTGCAGGGAAGGGATGGCTCACCTGAAAAACTAGTGGCTGCTGGGAACCACATACTGCGGGACAGCCACCGCCATAAGGTTTTTAAAAGTGCTCGTCTCCACCAGACAGAGTGACAGCATTTCAAAGGCCAGGAATTTTGAAATGTTAGCATTCAGGGCCAGGGATCACAGATGAGTAGGGGGGGGTAATTCCTCTTTCTCGCCAGTGTTTGGGAGAGGGACAGCTGAATGCTGCCATGGGACATTGTGGAGATGCTTGGTGACGGAGGTGGTGGCGTTGCTGCCACATCCTCTGTTTGCAGGGTGCCAGGTGCCACTGTCACTCCAGAGGTGGCAGAAGAGGTCGAGACTGCAGCAGAAGAGGGAGCAGAAGGAGCCTGAGACCTTTCATGGTGTTTGAGGTGTTTACTCCACTGCAGCTCGCGCTTTGCATTTAGATGCCTTGTCATGCAGGTTGTGCTCAGGTTTAGAACATTTATGCCTCGAGTGCTTGAGGCACTGATTGCACAGCGTGCAAACCACTGGTGTCTTGTCATCAGCACATTGTCTGAAGAACTGCCACGCCAGGGATCTCCTTGTCTTTGGTGTGCTCGGTCCCTGGGTGCACTGGGCAATAGCAGGCATGCTGTCTAGGGGACGTCCGATCTGCTTTTGCATCCTGCTCCCTCTTTTGCTGTGCTGGTGGCTCTGTGCGACCACCACACTCTTCCTCCTAATTGCACACGTCACTCGCATGACATTGATTTCATGTGGGGTCTAGGAACTCATCATCCTCCACATCATCTTCCACCCACTCTCCGCCCCTGCCCTCCTTGTCGCTCTGCCGCTGCAGTTAGCACCTGTGTTTCGTCATCATCAAAGACATGCTGCGGTGGTCCTCCCATGTCCACATCTTGAAACATAACTGGTTGGGCATCGGTGCCCTCAGTCTCTTCCACTTCTGGGACAGGGCTATGTGGATGGCCCACGGAAAACCTGCCAGCAGAGTCATCAAAAAGCATAAGAGACTGCTGTATGACTAGGGGCGCAGACTGCTTGGCTGATTTGCAAGGGGGTGAGATGAAAGACAGATGCCCAGGTTCCAACTCTTTCAGCAATGGACCGGGTGGGAGAAAATGTGAAGGAACTGGAGGCACTGTCAGCCACCCAATATACATTCGCCTGTATGCGTTCTGGCCTCACCATTTATAGAGAGGCATTCAGGCCTAATTTTTGAAGGTACTTTCTGGAAAAAAAACAAGGTGATTTTATCACCCACAATGAAACAGATGGATTTACAGATTTTCTTTCTCTATCACAAATGCAGTGCAGGCCGTAAAGTTACTTTATGGCAAAAAAAAGTTTTTTTTTTCACCCACAATGAAACAGATGGGTTTAATGATTTTCTTTCACTATCACAAATACAGCAGTCTGCAAACGTACTTTTTTGCAAAAAATAATATAAAAAATGTGTCCCCCCCAGAATCTAACAGATGTATTTAATGAATTAATTACACTGTCACATATGAAGCGCAGGGGTAGTTTACAGAAAAAATTGTGAATATGTCACCCCCTGGGTCCCTGAACTCGCAGACGGATTACTGATATTATTTTCCCTTTCCCTGGCAAATATGAATGGGTATATGTCGCCCACTCAACTACAAGAACAGGATTAAATTATTGTCCCTGGCACATATGCAGGTGCAAGTGCACTGCACCTGCACAAAATGGCTGCCAACGCCAACCTAACTAACAGACAGATTAAAACTTATTTTTCTGTGTCACTGGGCTCAGAGTACAAAAATGTTGCATTACACCCACAAAAAAAATTGCTGTAGATCGCAGACTTAACACCAAGCTCTGATTTCAGATTCTTTCCTAATCTCTACCTCACAGCAGCAGCATCTACACTAGCAAGCTGACGTGATGTGCGGCGCTACGTGAATCCAGCTTATATTGAGGCTGGGTCACATACTGCACTGGCCAATTACAGCCATGCCATTAGTAGGCTTGGCTGTGATGGCTTCTAAGGGCACACATCTTAAACGCTTGTTGATTGGCTGCCCTGCAGCCTTTCAACAAGCTTTATTAAATGGCCGAACACCGAACTCAAACCCAAACTTTTATGAAAAAGTTCGGGTTCGGGTCCAGGTATGAACCCAAACTTTACCGTTCGGGTTCGCTCAACACTAGTCATGATCGCTTCTTTCAGGGTGAAGTCGTGGACGCAGCAAATAATGTCCCTGGGTTGGGGGGTAAATCCTTTGAGTCGGAGAATAGAGTTCTGTCCATCTTAGTGGTATAAGACGGGGGGGCCCCCATAATTTTGTTAAGGAGCAGGTCCAGAATTGCTTGTATGTCCTCTTCCTCTGGGGGCTCCGGGAGGCCACGGATTCTGATATTGTTCCTCCTCCCACGATTGTCTAAGTCCTCTATATGACGCTGCAACTCGCGGAGCCTCGTGACTTGTGAGGTATGGAGTTGAGAGACACAGGACCGCAAAACTTAGTGTTCTTTCTCTAGGGTCTCCACCCGGGTGGCAATAGAGTGTAGGTCACATCAAACCACAGCGGCATGTAGTGGTGACCTCTGTAACCAGAGCCTGGAAGTCTCCTTTAGTGGGCAGCTGAGAGAGTATGGAAGCCCAGTCCATGGGGGGACCACTCTATGTGCTGTGGTCAGAGTATCGGGAGTGTGTGGGGGTAGGGGCAGCGTACCGCTGCATGGAGGGGGTAGCCCCTATGTCATCCTCAGGTTCCAGAGAGGAGAGGAGAGGGAGGCAGAGGGCACTGCCACTGCGTTGGTCACATCTTGGGGTCCCTTTCTGCATGGAGAGAGAACCAGGGGGAGGATGGCTGAGGAGGGTCAGAGTAACTCTGCTGGGCACTGACTTGAGAGGGGGCCTCCCCCGCTATTGGCGGTCTAGGACATGCAGGCGCCATCTTGCATGCTGGGCCCAGGTCCAGGGGGCAGTGGAAAGAATGGAGGCTGGCTGGCCTCTACAGCCATGTTGGTCGGTGCTGGGTGCTCCTGCGCTGCTGGAGGATCTGTTGTTTTGCAGGCCCGTACCTCACTGCAGCGCTGAGGGAGCTCATCTGCAGGGGAAGCCAGGTTGGGCAGGGAAGATGGTGGCGCCCTCTGTCCTGAGCACAGGACAAAGTCCCAGAGTGTGCCACAGTGAGGGGGTCCGGAGGAGGTAGGGCTCCCTGTGGGGGCTTCTTGGGCAGCTTCTTGCCCTTGTGGGAATCTGCGCTGTAGGCTCAAGGCCTCTAGTGTTGCGGCTCGGTGGCAGAGCTCCGCGCTCACGCGTCCTTCCCCATGAGCTGCTAGGCCACGCCCCCCATTAAGTGCTTTTATTTGTAAATAGTGGGTGCAATGACAGGGAGCCATGCAATGGTACCCCTCAGATGCCGTGTTCATAGCTGATTGCGGCATCTGACGATAATAATACAGTAAAAAAAAAATTTTTTTATCATGCTTACCTCATCCATTTGATTGCAATGATCCGGACGCCGTCATCGATTGAAGCTCTAGTCATATGTCACCGCACATGGAATTTTATGCAAGATTTTCAATCAAGATAGTGATGACTGGCTCGTCGCGATCAAATAGATAATGTAAGTATGATTTTTTTTATTTAATTTTTGCCGCCATTCAAGAAAAATCATTTTGCTACCAGGAAGCTGCAAATTGAATGAGTAGGCATGGGAGATTATTTATCCAGAACTGTTTTAGGCCCTATGCACACGACAGTAGTTTTTTCCACATCGTTCCGCATATTTTGTGGTTCTGATGCGGACCCATTAATTTCTATGGAGCCGTTGAAAATGCGGATAGTCAACCGTGTGTTTACTGACGTATTTCTGTACTACAAGAAAAATATATACACAGTTCACTGTTGCTGTTATTTGCGGTAAAAGTGTTTAGTGGCCTATTTCATTAAAAAATGAAAAATATACAGTATACGCATAGTAACATAGTACATAAGGCCGAAAAAAAGACATTTGTCCATCCAGTTCGGCCTGTCATCCTGCAAGTTGATCTAGAGCAGGGGTGCACAACCTGCGACCCGAAGGCCACATGCAGCCCTCTATACAATTCTGTGTGGCCCCTAAACATCTGGTAAAATACATGTAGGTCTATGTCTTATGGCTTCTTACATGTATCTTTCATGTATTCTTCTATTAGATGGGAGTCCTAGAACTGTAACTAGACATTTATAGTATATACTGTATGTTCAATATGCCAAAAATACAGTATTTCACTTGGTAATACCCCTTTAAGTTTTATTTTCGGCCCTTGGAATTGGTTCAGGCGGAGAATGTGGCCCCCAACCAGAAAAGGTTGTGCACCCCTGATCTAAAGGAAGGCAAAAAAAAAAACCTGTGAGGTAGAAGCCAATTTTCCCCACTTAAGGGGAATAAAAAATCCCTTCCCAACTCCAATCAGGCAATCATAATAACTCTCTGGATCAATCTCTAGTAGCTATAACCTGTAATATTATTATACTCCAGAAATACATCCAGACCCCTCTTGAATTCCTTTATTGTACTCACCATCACCACCTCCTCAGGCAGAAAGTCCTATAGTCTCACTGCTCTTACCGTATAGAATCCTCTTCTATGTTTGTGTACAAAACTTTTTTTCCTCCAGACGCAGAGGATGTCCCCTCGTCACAGTCCTGGGGGATAAATAGATGATGCAGTTATATGTGCTAAAACCTTTAGCGACGTATTTCAGTAGAAAATATATTCAGCGTTTACTGTTGCAGGTATATGTGGAAAAACCTTTAGTGATGTATTTTGGTTGAAAAACAAATTTTATTCAGTGATCAGCGCTGTAGCTATATGAAGGAAAAATCATTTCTGACGTATTTTGGTCGGAAAACACATTTTATTGAGCATTCAGCGCTGCAGTTATATGTGGTAAAATCTTTATTGAAGTATGTCGGTCAAAGAACTAAATTAATTCAGTGGTCCGCACCGCGGTTAGATGTGGAAAAATATTTATTGAAGTATTTTGGTTAAAAAACAAAATTTATTCAGCAGTCAGCGCTGCGGGTATATGTGGTAAAATCTTTAGTTACATATCTTGATGAACTTCGCGACTAGAGATTAGCGAATCGAAGCTGACGAAGTGGAATTCGTTTAGAATTTCAGGAAAAATTTGATTTGCAATGAATGCGAATTTCCTCGCGCTTCATGGTAACAAATTGCAATTTTCCTAAAATGGCGGCTACACATGTGAGGACTGAGGACATGGGACAAGGAACTCTGGGAAGGCGGGATCACCCAGATTGACATGCCTACATTCAGCCAATCAGCAGCCTTCCAGCCCTGTGATGTCACAGCCCTATAAATATAGCGACTATCTTACAGTCAGATATTTTCCAGCGTTAAGAGTGCAGAGGACAGACGTGTGAAGGCCCTAGGGACAGCAAGTGGAAAAAAGAGCAGGGAAAGGATAGGTAGGAATCATTTCACAGCATCTTAGTGCAGGGAGAGACATCAGAATGTGCTAGGGACATTGATAGGAAAGTGATTTACAAGTACAGGGAAAGATTATTTGGGGATCCAAATAGTCATTAGACAGCTCTGTCATTCCAGCTTTTTGTTATTAGTGTAACAGGGTGCTGAAGGTAAACTTGGTCTCCCATCAGCCACAGACCTGCTGTTTAGCTTCAGGAGCAAGGATCTGTGCTTAGCCTCGTTCCCAGGGCGGCTTTGCTAGCTGGGAGGCTTCCTGCTCCTAGGTCTGCCTTGAGCACCGAGCTTATCACTCGGCACTCGACTCGTCTGTCTGTCGGTCATGTGACACTGGCCACGTCACATTACCCTAACTTGCCACTATTAATACAGGCAATCTGCTGGCCACAGGTTGCCTGTGATTATTTACTGTCAAGGACTACTGCTGCTACTATTCCTGTGTGTGTTTGGTTTTGACCCATATTTGACTCTCCGTTTTTGCTCCTGCCTGCTCCTTTGGATTTGACGTGACTTCTTGGTTTGACCCGGCTTGTATTCCAACTTCTCTGTTTCCCCTTGGATTTGATGTGACCTCCTGGTTTTGAACTCTGGCTTGTTATCTGACTACGTTTTGTGAGACCCCTACTGTTACTAGGCTACCTCCCGGCTTTGAACCCTTGGCTTGTTTTGGTTGTGTTCGCTGTTCCTGCAGTGTCTGTTTACTTCTTCCTTCTGTCCGCCTGTCGACGTCCTTTCTGTCCTCCGTTACCTAGGACGGGCAAGTGCAAGTAGGTAGGGACAGAGGCATGGGTGGCAGACAGTGGGTGCACGCTTTCCCTCCCTTTCTGTGACAATTTGGCTGCAAGTGTTATCTTGAAAAGCCTTTTTGTGGCTTATATCTTAGTATCTTATTCAGTACAACAAGAAAAATATATGCTCAGTTCACTTCTGCAGTTATTTCTGTTGAAAGTGTATAGGGGCGTATTTCAGTACAACAAGAAACATATATACGCACTGCACTGTTGCAGTTATTTCTGGTGAAAGCGTATAGGGGCGTATTTCAGTGAGACAAGAAAAATATACACCCATTGTTGCAGTTATTTCTAGTGAAAGCATATAGGGGCGTATTTCAGTACTACAAGAAAAATATATACAGTATACACTTCACTCTATAATAGTTTTCTGTTGAAAACGTATAGTGACCTCTTTCAGTCCAGCAAGAAAAATATATTCTCAGTTCACTGCTGCAGTTATTTTTTGTGAAAAATTATAGGGGTGCATTTCAGTACTTAAAGAAAAATATATTCTTAATTCACTTCTGAAGTTATTTCTGGTGAAAGCATATAGAGGCGTATTACAGTCCAACAAGAAAAATATATTCTCTGGTCACTTCTGCAGTATTTCTGGTGAAAGCATATAGCGGTGTATTTCAGTACTGCAAGAAAAATATATAAGCACTGTTCTGTTGCAGTTATTTCTGGTGGAAGCGTATAGGGGCATATTTCAGTACTACAAGCAAAATATGTACTCACTTCACTCTTTTAATAGTTTTCTATTGAAAGTGTACAGTGGCCTATTTCAGTCCAACAAGAAAAATATATTCTCAGTTCACTGCTGCAGTTATTTCTGGTGAAAGCGTATAGGGGCGTATTTCAGTACTACAAGAAAAATATATTCTTATTTCACTGTTGCAGTTATATCTGGTAAAGCCTTTACTGGCATATTGCAGTAGAAAAAGAAATATACATTTGCCATTCGCTGGTACACTTATATCTTGAAAAACCTTTATTGATGTATATCCATAACTGGAATGGGGCAATTACAATACCCTGAAAGGTTATCAAAATTAGGGTTAGTCACGACTGAGGGGAGATCTAAGAACTATGTATAAATATATCAGGGGTCAGTACAGAGATCTCTCCCATCATCTATTTATCCCCAGGACTGTGACTGTGATGAGAGGACATCCTCTGCGTCTGAAGGAAGGTTTGTGCACAAACATAGAAAAGGATTCTTCACGGTTAGAGCAGTGAGACTGTGGAACTCTCTGCCTGAGGAGGTGGTGATGATGAGTACAATAAAGGAATTCAAGAGGGGACTGGATGTATTTATGGAGTGTAATAATATTACAGGTTATAGCTACTAGAGAGGAGTCGTTGATCCAGGGAGTTATTCTGATTGCCTGATTGGAGTCGAGAAGGAATTTTTTCCCCTTAAGTAGGGAAAATTGGATTCTGACTCACAGGTTTTTTTTGCCTTCCTCTGGATCAACTTGTAGGAAACAGGCCGAACTGGATGAACAAATGTCTTTTTTCGGTCTTATATACTATGATACTATGTTACTATCAATAGAAAAAGAAATATACATTCGACATTCGATCCTGCAATTATATCTTGAAAACCTTTAGTTACGTATATCAGTAGAAATAGAAATATACATTCACAATTCACTGCTGCACTTATATCTTGAAAAACCTTCATTGATGTATATCAGTAGAAAAAAAAAAAATGTAAGCATTCACTGTTGTAGCTATATGTGGTAAAGCCTATAGTGGCATATTTCAGTAGAAAAATAAAGATATATTTAGCATTCACACCAGCCCACATCTATCTATGGTATTGCTTACTGAACAGTACAGGGACTTTTCTGCAGCACAGAAATAGCACGAGGACCGCGTCTCGCTCTTCCAGGTTGGACCTACTTCCTCCACTACGTCCCATTCACTTCAGATCACTCTGCCTCAGACGCCGTGGTTTTTTTTTTAAAAGTGACAGACTATAACCCTCTGTTAAAAAGCCTTTAGTAGCGTATATACAAGTAGAAAAAGAAAAATATACTCAGCGTTCACTGTTCCAGTTATATATAGTAAACCCTTTAGTGGCGTTTATCAGTAGAAAAAGAAAAAGATATTCGGCATTCAGTGCTGCAGTTATATGCGGTAAAATCTTTGTGATGTCGCTATGATAAATCTGCAGATAGGCTCTGTGGCCTACTCATGCTGCTGCCACCTCTAGACTCTGCCATTATGCCGCTCTGTGGCCTCCTTCTGATGCTGCTGCTACTGCCACCTCCATACTCTGTTATTGTGCCACTCTGTGGCCTCCTTCTGATGCTGCTTCTACTGCCACCTCTAGACTCTGTTATTGTGCCACTCGGTGGCCTCATCATGCTGCTTTCATCTCATCACTATGTCATAGGTCCACTCTCTGGACTTCTCATGCTTTTCCCACCCTCCCCACTTGATGACTGGTCCACTATTTTGGCCTTTGGCCTGGATGACATCATCATTTATTTGAAACGTCTTCTGATCTGTCAGAAGGAAGGGAAAATGAGACACACACAAAGAATCCTGTCTGTGTAGCAGCTTTAAGGACTGTATGGTCCCATGAGAATTGGCTTATGATTTGTTAGCCAAAATCAGAAGTGTAGTACAAAAGCATGAGGGTAGTACAAAACACAGAAGACATGCAAATATTCCATTCACGTGTCATCTCTGTTTTAGATCCTCTCCGTTTTTTTGCCTTTAGCAATACTGATGGATTATTGAGCTGTGAAGGTGTATGCTCCACAGACAGAATACATTTTTTCTGGGTTATTGTTCTGATGCATCAGAGAATGAGAAAAATTAATCAGTGACGTCAACACAAACTTACTGTTGACACCCTTTCTACTCTGTTAGGGGTGGGGGGCTCTACTTATATAAGCATTTAATAGAACAGGTGCTGTAGACATCTATTTAGAATCAACTGACGAGGGTATCTACCTGTAAGGCTGAGTTGATACTTGAGTTATTTGATCAGTTTTGGCCCCGTGACCAACCAAATAAGTCAAGTAGGCAGTGATTCTAAGAGTGACACCTATTTCACTACCAAAGCAGACACCCTATGCATGTCACTGCAAGGCACAATGTTCTACACCACTATAAAGGCTCTCAGTAGCAAGGAAATAGTTGCTTTTAACATAATTTGGCTCATATATATTCGGATCAAATTTTTCCCAAAAAATTCGGCAAATCGAATGTTTAAAAACTTAGCTCATCTCTAATCTTCATGCTTTGTGTTCTCATGGTCTGTAGCTACTAGAGGCATGTTCATGCTAGACAGATTCCCCCATAAGTTTCTTGGTCAATCATCACTGTGCCATTCTGTGGCTTCCTCCTGATGCTGCTGCTGACACCTACAGACTGCCATTGTGCCACTCTGTGGCCTCCTCCTGATGCTGCCAACACCTCCAGACTGTCATTGTGCCACTCTGTGGCCTAATCATTTTTCTGCCACCTCCAGACTCTGTCATTGTGCCACTCTGTGGCATCATTATGCTGCTGCCAACTTCATAGTCTGTCATTGTCCCATTCTGTGGCTTTCTCCTGATGCTGCTGCTGCCGACACCTCTAGACTCTGTCATTGTGCTACTCTGTGGCCTCCTCCTGATGCTGCCACCTCCAGACTTTGTCATTGTGCCACTCTGTGACCTCCTACTGATGATGCTGCTCCTACCGCCAGACTCTATTGTTGTGCCACAATTGTGGCCTCCTCATGCTGCTGCCACCTCCAGACTCTGTCATTGTGCCACTCTGTGGCCTATTCCTGATTCTGCCGACACCTCCAGACTCTGTCATTTTGCCTCTCTGTGGCCTACGCATGCTGCTGCCACCTCCAGACTCTGTCCTTGTGCCACTCTGTGGCCGCCTCCTGATGCTGCTGCCACCTCCAGCCTCTGTCATTGTGCCACTCTGTGGCCTTATCCTAATGCTGCTGCTGACACCTACAGACTCTGTCATTGGGCCACTCTGTGGTCTCCTCATGCTTCTTCCACCTAACCCCTATGTCATGGCTCCATTTTTTGGACTTCCCATGATGTTCCCACCCTCCCCACTTAATAACTGGTCCACTATTTAGCTTTCGACCTTGCTGACATCATAATTTATTTAAGTTACCAAAGAACAGGGACCTTACCCAAGAAGGGTGATTAATTTAACATATACAATTGCCACAAGGCACTAATCCCTTTATTTAACTTGGGTATTAAAACATAACTTATATTGTAATAAATGTATTAATAAAGGAACCCAGTGATTACATATTAAAAACGCTGCGATGCCTGCTGTAGAAACAGAAAAAGGACAATGGGAAACACGGGGCTGTGCCCTGCTACCCGTGAGTCCCAACTGCAGGAGCTTGAAGTGGGGTGACAATGCTAGGTATAGTTCGTGCAAGGTTGTGAATATATCACAGGAAGCATCCGCTCCTGAAACAGTAATACTGTATAAATCCACCTAGCGATTGAACGGAGCAGCAGCTCCTGATTTAACACCCCAGCCCAAAGCACCTATAGTGTAAATATTAGCTGCTATAAGTACTATAAACCAGTCCAGCCGGACTTGGAGTTATTATTTTTCACACAGTCGCACAGCAGAGATTAAAATAAAGCTAACTGCCCCCCGACATGTTTCGCCAGTGACCTGGCTTCTTCAGGGGAAAAACGGGCAGTAATGAATAGGTCGCCGTTGCTGGGGTTTATAAAACCTCCTGAAATGGCGTAGACTGCCTTCTAGCCAATCAATTTAGGGGCTATGCCGAGCCCAGTCCATAATAGGTGCCTGACTAGTGCCAATCATAACTGGCCACCAATGAACGATGGTACCCATAATGCCTCAGGGACACCCACCAATAGCGCGATAGATAGAGCGATGACGACCTGCGCATCACCGCCTGCGCAAGAAGATAATGTTCATTCCGGCACTTGACATCTGTACTGCGCATGACCCAGGTACCCAGGTACCCTCCTCATGTTCTATTACCACTGAGGCGTCACATGTCTTCTCTACAGGGTCTTTGCCCATTAATACAAATGATATCTATACGGCATTTAGGGACATCAACAAAACCTACAAGCAGTTTGTTAGGTCGCAATGGGAGGTAGCTAGTTTGGATACATATCAGCAACAAAACCTTGTTTTCCGTGGTATGCGTATCAATATCGTTCCTAACTCGCATCAGGACGATGCTGCTTTGCTAAAGGGATGGCAGAATCTACTCACTGACAATTCACTCAGAATGCAACAGTATCTTTTGGAGTATGAAAAACTTGCACTTGTTAAAATCACTAAACAGCTTGAACAAGAAATCCAAATGATACATAAATTTAGATCCCATCCTGAGTATAGTACCCTGGAAACACGTTTGCAAAAACATATTGAATCATTTCAGACAGACATCAAAGAGAGAAAGCACAGTAAATACTTTAGGGATAAAAGGGATTTTGATACTGGCCACGTCTATTCCTTCAGATCTAATTATACTAACTTTCAACATAGGAAGCCTGTCAATAGGGCACAAGTGTCGCAGTCAGATCTCTCTGAATCTGAGTGGTCAGGTTCTGAGAACCAGGCAGGTAACAAAGTTAGTGGTGCCAAACGTAAATATAGAGGTCGGGGTTCCACGAATCAAAGGAAGGCACCTGCGCCTCAGGCAGGGCCGGCCACCTCATTCAATCAGCCATGGCTAGGTACCCAAAGCATCTCATTGTTGCCAACAACAGACTTTGCCAGACACAATGTGCCCCAACAGGTGACTTCAAATTCAGGTGGCCAATTAGTATCATCCTTACCTTCAGTATCTTTCTGTGCGGCGCCAATATCTGGGATGCCCCAGGCATGTTCTTCCACACCAGCTTCCTCCTCTCTCACCATTCCGTCTGTAACTCCTTCTTTTTTGGGACAGGGCCCTACATTAAAGGACAGAGAGAAATGGGCCTTCAACAACAAAGCATAGCTGATCCGCTAAAAGTTATTAACCTGTCTAATGTTGTATTAGAGGAAAAGCACATCAAACTGATCAGTAAGGGCCTTTCCTTTACACCCACACCAGCGTTTGACCGCTTTAGCTGGGTAAAGGATGTGAATCTATTTGCTCGTAAATTGGCCCTTCATAAGCAGTACTCTAATGACATGACTAGCATACAGCGGAAAGAAAAAGATGCGTTGGCCATTCTTGAGTCTTTGGACACTGATGATTTAATGACTACCGAACAAATTGTACCACCACTTTCTAATTTAAAGCCTAAATCAAAGTTCACTCCACCGTTTTCTCAGTATGGTAATATTGAGACTTTTGTACAATTAGTCACCCGTGATTTGAAGTCACTCAGTCACAGAACACCTACGTCTCTCTTGAACTTAGAGGTGGATGAACGTCAGGCCTTATTTGAACTTAATAACAACCAAGAATTAATTATAAAAACCTCAGATAAGGGTGGCAATGTTGTAGTCATGAATGTGGCAGACTATAAATTGATGGTTGAAACTTTGGTCAACCAGACTGATACCTATAAGAAGCTTGATTTTAATCCTACGGATAAATATCTGGCAGAACTCAAATTGATTTTGACTGATGCAAGGGACAAAAACCTGATCTCAAAGGATGAGTTCAGGTTTCTGTACAAAATGCATCCCACCATTGCAACCATCTATGCAATACCTAAGGTGCACAAACAGAGATGGCCAGTACCAGGAAGACCGATCGTCTCAGGCAATAATAGTTTGACTGAGAATATCAGTCAATACGTGGATACCTTCTTGGCTCCTTTTGTCCCGTGTCTGACGTCCTACATCAAAGATACCAAGGATGTACTGACTAAACTTCAAGACATCAAAGTAACACCAACAACCAAATTGGCCAGTTTGGATATAGAATCTCTCTATACAAACATTCAACATGACCTGGGGGTTAAGGCTGTCTCTACTTTTCTTTCTACTAAAAGCACTCACTTCGCAGCACATAATGAATTTGTTCTCACGTTGCTTTATTTCCTTCTTACACATAATTATTTTTTGTTTAATGGTTACTATTTTTTGCAGTTAGTCGGAACTGCTATGGGAAGTAAATGTGCACCAAATTATGCTAATTTGTTTTTAGGGTGGTGGGAAGACACTATAGTTTTTGCAAATGATTTACAAGAATACACTCAGCACATTTTGTTTTGGGGACGTTACATCGACGATGTTCTGATTCTTTGGGAAGGTACCACTGAGGTATTTCATGACTTTGTACGAAAACTCAACTCTAACAAGATAGGTATGAAATTCACGTCCGACATCAATGAATGCACTATCACTTTTCTGGATCTTAAACTTACCTTAAATGAAGAAGGTCGAATTATGACTGAGATCTTCCGCAAACCGACGGCAGGTAACACCCTTTTGGAATGGAATAGCTTCCATCCGAAACCACTTCGGCAGGGTATTCCGGTTGGCCAATACATCCGAGCGAGGAGAAACTGTTCAGACGATGCAACTTTTCAGAAAGAAAGTAGAGTCTTATATGACCGGTTTCGTAACAGAGGCTATCCCAAGAAGGTACTTCATAGGGCCTATAAAAGAGCAAAAAGTACAGAGTGTATGGCCCTGTTACAAAATAAACAATACACTTCGCAGGGACAACAAGTCAGATGCATTG
This sequence comes from Bufotes viridis, assembly GCA_033119425.1. Lineage (NCBI taxonomy): Eukaryota > Metazoa > Chordata > Amphibia > Anura > Bufonidae > Bufotes > Bufotes viridis. The sequence continues at coordinate 144,967,345 of CM065590.1, read as the reverse complement.
GTACATACGATGCATAAAATTCGAAAATCCATCAAATTCTAAAAAAACACTGGCATATATTATGGGCCGACAATGATCTCAGGTCGGTTATTACACCTAACCCCAGTGTCACTTACAGACGTGGGAAGAACCTTAAGGACCGGCTGGTTCAGAGTTATTTCCAACCTGTTAGATCAACTAATACCTGGCTTATGTCCCCAAACTGTTGGCACTTACCCTTGTGGTGAATGTGTGTATTGTTCACAGGTAAGAAAATGCTGTTCCTTTATTAGTCCTGTAGATGGAAAGGAATATAAAATCAAGCAATTCATCAACTGTAAAACACAAGGCATCATTTATGCCATTCAGTGTCCATGTCCTAAATTATACGTGGGCAAGACCTCCCAGCAATTCAGAAAGAGAATTTGTCAACATCTAAGTAACATAAACACAAAGACGGCAACCTCTGTCTCCAGACATGTGAGACTGCATCATGATGGTGACCCGAAATGTCTCCAATTTTGGGGAATTTGCAAAAAGACCCTTGGTTTTAGAAGAGGTGACCTTGACGTCATGCTTCTGCTAGAAGAAACTAGATGGATTTACCGTCTAGACAGTCTCAGTCCCAATGGCCTTAATGAGGGCTTCACATTTGCCTCTTTCCTGTACTGTGTATGAGTAATTGAGACTTATTTACTTTATGATTTTGGTTTATTTTATTCTATTTACTATGTAACCCGTATAAGTTGGTTTCGCCTACTTCAAGTAATTTAATATGCTATGACTGCCTTTCTATACTCTACAGGGTTTGCATATTTATAATGACTTTTTCATATGTGCCCCTGGAGAGTAACTTGTTTATTCCAAAACTAGTGCTGTTCCAACATATACTACCTACCTTTGTGGTATGGTGCCATGTCTAAGAGCGTGCGCACACTTTGAGTGCGCAGCACATACATATTATGGTACATCCCTACTTGGTCAGCGTGACTAAGTCTAGGCGCCTTTAGGTTCTGTGCGGACACCCAAACCTGAGCCATCTGGTAGTCTAAGTGCGTGCGCACACCCTTAGTGCGCAGCGCATGCGCACTATGGGACATCCCCGACTTGGTCAGTATGACTAAGTCTAGACGCATCTAATCTCTGCGCAGACATCAGAGCCCGAGTCATCTGGCAGTCTATGGACTAAGATCTGGCGCATCATAGTGTGCGCAAGTCATGCGCAGTACAGATGTCAAGTGCCGGAATGAACACTATCTTCTTGCGCAGGCGGTGATGCGCAGGTCGTCATCGCTCTATCTATCGCGCTATTGGTGGGTGTCCCTGAGGCATTATGGGTACCATCGTTCATTGGTGGCCAGTTATGATTGGCACTAGTCAGGCACCTATTATGGACTGGGCTCGGCATAGCCCCTAAATTGATTGGCTAGAAGGCAGTCTACGCCATTTCAGGAGGTTTTATAAACCCCAGCAACGGCGACCTATTCATTACTGCCCGTTTTTCCCCTGAAGAAGCCAGGTCACTGGCGAAACATGTCGGGGGGTAGTTAGCTTTATTTTAATCTCTGCTGTGCGACTGTGTGAAAAATAATAACTCCAAGTCCGGCTGGACTGGTTTATAGTACTTATAGCAGCTAATATTTACACTATAGGTGCTTTGGGCTGGGGTGTTAAATCAGGAGCTGCTGCTCCGTTCAATCGCTAGGTGGATTTATACAGTATTACTGTTTCAGGAGCGGATGCTTCCTGTGATATATTCACAACCTTGCACGAACTATACCTAGCATTGTCACCCCCCTCCAAGCTCCTGCAGTTGGGACTCACGGGTAGCAGTGCACAGCCCCGTGTTTCCCATTGTCCTTTTTCTGTTTCTACAGCAAGCATCGCAGCGTTTTTAATATGTAATCACTGGGTTCCTTTATTAATACATTTATTACAATAAAAGTTATGTTTTAATACCCAAGTTAAATAAAGGGATTAGTGCCTTGTGGCAATTGTATATATCATCATTTATTTGACACTTCTTCTGATGTGTCAGAAGGAAGACAAAATGAGATGCACAACGGAGTCTGTGTAGCAGCTTTAAGTCCTGTATGGTTCCATTACCATTGGCTTATGATTTGGTAGCCAAAAGCAGGAGTGGGTAAAAAACACAGAAGACATGCAAATATACCATTCACATGTCATCTCTGTTTTAGATTCACGTCTGTTCTTTTTGGCATTAGCAATACTGATGGGTTATTGAGCAAATACTGACCAAGTGAGGCGTATGCTCCACAGAGAGGATCTGTTTTTTCTGGGTTATTGTTCTGACGGATTAGAGAATGGGGAAAATTAATCAGTGACGTCAACACAAACTTACTGCTGACACCCTCTCCACTCTGTCGGGGGGGGGGGGGGGGGGGGCTACTTATATAAGCATTTAATAGAACAGGTTCTGTAGACATCTATGTAGAATCAGCTAATGAGGGTGTAAAAGGAGTGCACTTCTTCTTGACGCTAACATCTACCTGTAAGGCTGAGTTGATACTTGAGTTATTTGATCAGTTTTGGCCCTGTGACCACCCAAATAAGTCAAGTAGGCAGTGATTCTAAGAGTGACACCTATTTCACTACCAAAGCAGACTCCCTTTGCGTGTCACTGCAAGGCACAATGTTATGCACCACTATAAAGGCTCTCAGTTGCCAGGAAATAGCCGTTTTTAACGTAATTTGGCTCAAATATATTCGTATCAAATCAAATTTTTCCCAAAAAATTCGGCAAATCGAATGTTAAAAAAATTAGCTCATGTCTAATCGCGACTCTTCCAGGCTCAAAGCTATCTTGATGCTTTGTCTTCTCATGGTCTGTAGCTAGTAGAGGCCTGTTCATGCCAGGCAGGTTCCCCCAGAACTATCTTAGTCGATCATCACTCTGTCATTGTGCCATTCTGGGGCATCCTCATGCCGCTGCCAACTTCATACTCTGTCATTGTGCCATTCTGTTACTTCCTCCTGATGCTGCCAACACCTCCAGACTGTCATTGTGCCACTCTGTGGCCTAACATTCTTCTGCCACCTCCAGACTCTGTCATTGTGCCATTCTGTGGCCTCCTCCTGATGCTGCTGCTGCCATCTTCAGACTCTGTCATTGTGCCACTCTGTGGCCTATTCCTGATGCTGCGGACACCTCCAGATTCTGTCACTTTGCCTCTCTGTGGCCTACCCATGCTGCTACCACCTCCAGACTCTGTCATTGTGCCACTCTGTGGCCGCCTCCTGATGCTGCCGACACCTCCAGACTCTGTCATTTTGCCACTCTGTGTCCTACTCATGCTGCTGCCACCTCCACACTATATCATCTTGCCACTCTGGAGTTTTGTTTTCTATATGGGACTCTAAGTCCTGTAACCACAGCTTTAGGGACCTTACCATAGGTGTAATGGCGATATTAGGTTTGAACGCCTGGGCAGAGGCTTTCCAAGCAATTCTTCTGTCCTACGGATCTTTCAAAGAACCTAAATCTTCAAACAGTAAGGCCGATTTTTTAGACATCTTCTCAATAGGGGCATCTATTTGAGGAGGTCTATCCCAAGTAGAACATTCCCCTTCATCAAAGGGGTATTTTCTCTTAACATTTTTAGGAATGAAGAACTTGTCTTGTTTTTTTTCTATTCCTTTTGAATTAGGAATTTTATATTTTAATTTATAGGGAAGACCCTCGACTTCTTATGACCCAGGTCACCGAACATTATCTGTTGGACTATCTTTTGTTCTTTAGACTTGACTGCCTTAAGCAGGGAATTAGTGTCCTCATGGGAACATAATGGTTTACCCATGGACTCTCCCACTGAGGATGAATCCGAACTGTCCAGGACCTCCCCCTGTTCTGCCTCAGCTTCAGAAGAGTCTGAGTCTGAAATACTGCTAGAATGACCTTGTCTGCCAGAGGGTGAAGACGGAAGGAATTTCTTAAATTCTTCAATAGAATCCGCAATCTCAGACTTCACCATATTTTTGATATTCTGCATAAGCGATGGGGATTCCTCTTCTACCATCTTATCTATACAGTGTTGGCAAAGTAATTTTGGCCAAGAGGGAGCTAGTTTTTTTCTACACATTTGCAAACTCCTTCCCACGAGTTTTTGAGACCGCTTTCCTAGGGCTCTTTTTGATATTCTAAAAGTAAAAAAACAAATAGCCCTATTAGAGTGCGAACTATAGCCAAAAGAAGTTGGGGATTAACTTTGTTACCCCACCAGAAGTACCGATCTTGCATCATGGCTGTCCTGGTCACCAGTGCGCTGGCCACCCTCTTCTTCCATGATACAGTCCATGGATGGGGGGGTCTTTCATGAAAAGCTCTGCAGATGTCATTAGGCTGGAACCCTCTTACCTGCACACTTTCCGGAGTTAAAATACCCCAGGTCTGGTCCCTGTCGATGCCAAATACCGGAAGTAGCACTACGTCACTTCGGATTCCCGAGAATAAGAACACCGCTCTGCCCCCAACCTCTGTAAGCCTATCTTAGATGCGGCAGGTGGAGAAAAAGGCCCCGTACCTCCCGAACACCGTCAGGAGAATCCGGCGTGACAGCCCTTCCTCCCAGTACAGCCGGTACTGCCTGCGGACATCGACCTGGCCTACCCCTACCAAAAAGGGTTTGAATCCAGGCGGCTCCTAGTGGAGACCAGGTAACCCCTGTATGGAAAAAGACCGACGGGGTTCTGCAGCCTCTGTAGCTCTCCACAAGAAAAGTGTCCTATCCATAGGATAGGAAACAGAAACTGGTGAATAGAGGCTGGGTCCCTCCTTAAGAAGCTCTCCACAAAAGTTCCTGTTTCCTGTCCTGGATGGAAGCGGGCTCTCTCAAGGGTGCTTTCATGTGCATAAGGGCCATATCTGTACACTCAACAGTTACGGTTCCTTTGTCCAGTCATGGATTTGAGGCTGTAAGTTTTTTGCCCAAATAAATCATGTTTTTAACTGTATATCAGTTGCCACTATGAGAATATTGCAGACCTTTCTTCTGGGTTTCATTTACAATATATGATGGCGGTCGCCTATTCATCAGATTCTCTTGTTTACAGAAGATGCACAGTTTGGGTCTGTGCTGACTTCTATTTGATGCTTGCCAGTTCTCCATCAACATTGTATACATAACAGCTGCAATTACACGGTGTTGAGAGGGAATATACGAATCGCGAATTTTAATAGCGAATATCGCCACTTTGAGAATTCTAGAATTTTTTGAATATAGTTCTATATATTCATATTCGCGAATAGTGTTGATCGCAAATATTCTAACAGCTAATTTATTGCGAATTTATCGCAAATTTATTGCGAATATCGGCACTTAGCAACATCCCTAGCAACCAATAGGAAAGTTGCCTACCCCTTAGTGTTGATCGCGAATATTCTAATCGCAAATTTTTATTGCAAATATATTACATTGCCGTTTTTTGAAATCAAGTAAATAATGACTGGAGATCACAAATTCTCGAATTTGTGAATTTATGGTGAATATTTAACCAAAAATTTGGAAACATAGCAAATTCGAATATTGTCTATGCTGCTCATCACTACAATTACACATAAGGCCAATCATTGACTTGTATGTGAGGTTTCCTTCCTAGACCTTTCTATTGTGATTGAACTTAATGTGAGTAATTTTTTGGCCAATTTTGAAATTACTTCTGCTTGCTTAACCAATGTTGATGTTAAGCAGGGAACCCTTAAATACAACACATCGTTTGTATGAGACAAGTCTTTTGTGGCCACAATTTCATAATCCTGGGTAACGATTGTTGTAACTCCAGAACATGTTTAACCTTTCCTTTTAAACATGCTATTTGTAATGGTTGTATGTGTTGCACTTTTTGGTTTAGGCTCTTTTTAAGGTTGGCTTCCAACCCGCCTATGCCAAAATCCCCCAAATTGCTGTTTGCAAAATATACCAAGCAATGCGATTCTCCCTCTCCCTTTATAGACTGACAGAATTTCAACACTTGGTTAGCTCCTGAATGTGTCTACATGTTTTACAGTCGGACAGCTCTAAACACCCAGCAACCGATAAAATGTTCTGTTGCTATTTGAACACTGTACAAAGCAACAGTCTGGCAATTGTTTGATTATCTAATGTGGCCACAAATGTTTAGGTCGAACATTACGATTTGTTACCAGTGCTGAAACTCCAGCCATGTTCTCCCCAGCGTCCACTCCCACGCAGACCCCGGCTGAAGATCCCGAATCCCAGCCAAGGGAAACTTTAAGGCCTGCAGAAGGGAGCCCTGAACCACCACACCGGCCATAGGTGAGGCGAAGGAAGAGTGGCACACAGCCTTCTTCTGGGCTAGGTACTCATGACTTGATAGATGCTCAAGTCATTGACTACCTAGGCTGGAAGAGGGCTGAAGGGCAGGAGGAAATAATGATGAGGAGGCTGGCTCCATTGTTGTCACGGGTACCTCCAGAGAGGAAGAGCACTTGTATGTCCTCAATGGCTCTTGTGTTGGAGATGTAAATCTTCCCGTACCAAGGGGACATACTTTCTCTAATTGACAGAGTATTACGCCAGGTCAATATTCCCCCAAAATACTGTACAATCTCCACCATCTACCCAACTCGGCAGCCCCCAGCCCAAGGTCCATCTGTCCAGCCTCAAGGTTTGCCCACGTCTCAAGACCCAAACCCCCCTTTGGCCATGACAATTATCCAGCTCCTTATAGATCACGGGCCCCGGATGCGAGACATGTTTGGCCTGGACTCTCATATGGAGCAACATCCTTTACAAGGGATCTGTTTGAGTTGTGATTTTGTATTTTTATTTTCTTTTATTTATGTATATTGTCACATTTGAGACATGGTTTGTCTGTATTTTTTTGTTTGGAGGGTTAGGGTAAGTAAAACACATTTCCAAATCGCTTGGCTAATGTTCATGCTTTTAACCAAAATTATGTCATTATTTCAACATGTTTCAACATAAGATAGACACACACAATCCTTCAAGTACTATCAGTTTAATAATCGACATACTTCGAAATGTAGTGATGAGCGGCAGGGGAAATATTCGAATTTGCGATATTTCGTGAATATTTGGGTGAATATTCATCATAAATTCGCGAATTTGAGAATTCGTGATTACTTTCTTGATTGCGAAAATTGTCAATGTAATATTCACATAATGTGAGCGCAATACAGGCGTGGGTCACTATTGATACATTTTTTAAGCTGCTAGAAGGTTTCTGAGACTGGAGAAAATGGTTGGCACGGCAGAACATTACAATAGCTTCATATGCAGATAGAGTGTTCCTATGTATTTGCGACTGCGCAAATCGGCAATTACTGATGCACATATTATTGCGCTATACGTGTTACTTCACATTTTTGCATGTCTGACTACATATTAGTGATTGAGGCACTAACTATTGTTGTGATCTTGTGTGACATCACAGCCCTATGTATGTAGCATGTATGTATGAACAACAGAACCTACACTACACTATATCACCTACACTGACTGTCTCCCACTAACTATCTGTATTACATATATAAGCCAACTAACTATCATGTAATGTGACACAGTAAACCACAGAGCACAGCAATGACACTGTCTCTCAGAACTGACAAAAAACAGCAGAAAATGGCTGCTGGGGAGGTTCTTATATTGTAAGGGGTAGGCAACTTTCCTATTGGTTGCTAGGGTTGTTGCTAAGCTCAGACAAAGACATTGCAGCCTTCTCATTGGCCCACAAGCAAGAAGCAGGGAGGGATCATGGGTTCAGAGGGTAAATAAATCTAGAGTATTCGAAAATACTAATATATACCACTATATTCTAAATATTCACGAATTCTCGAAGTGGCGATATTCACGATAAAAATTCACGATTCAAATATTCGCGCCCTACACTATTGAAAAGTAGTAACCTTTCAATGAGGTATTAGAAGGTTTTTTAGCCCATATTGCAAATAGATTAATGATGGTTTAAAAAGTGCACTTTGAAATGCATCTTTAGGAATTATCTTAATATAAAATTTTTCTTATGGACAAAAACCTCAATCCGCAAGCCCACATCAAAGGTCATTCTCTTGCGACAACACTTAGCTTCTTGAATTTATGTTGTATCTATCTGTAAAAAATCTAAAAAATTACAGAGCCCAGAAGAAATCAAACTCTGCCACGAATAGCATCCATCTGACATGGCAAGACCCCCTTTGGGCGGCTGAAGAAGTCTGCATAGAGTTCCCAAACTGCAATGCCTGCAGTACTAGGTCATCTATGCAGGGTCAGATCCAAACCCACACCTGATGATGTTGGAAATTGGTTCAGGTTAACAGAAGAGGAAGTCTTGTGAATCCTGGTGAAGTTGTGAATTATCAGGGTAGCATTCTCCGGATCCATCTGTATGGATGACAAAAACACCCTCCACCCTCAACATACCGACAGGCACGAATCAACCGGTAGTTGAAAATATGCCTTCTGACATCCAAACTGCGTTTTGGGAAGTCCCACATAACATGGGGAGTCAATGCGAACCCTTCATCAGCCATGATCATAAATGGAGCCGGTGGACCTGCATATCCGGGCAGGGGAAGCTGGTTGGCACAAAGGCGCTCACCCATTCTAGAAGCACTAAAGATGCGAGCATCTGATGTGCTTCCATAGGCCCCAACATAAACCATTATAAACTTGTAGTTACTGTCAGCCAAAGCCAAAAGCACTACCAAAAAATATTGTTTATAATTGAAGAATCGGGTCCCTGAATGAGGAAGCTTCTTAAATGTGCTTGCCATCCATTGCCCTGATGCAGTTTGGAAACTGCGCAGAAAGATTAAAGCCCTCAGAGATTCAAACCCAATCCTCCGCCTCGGGCTGTGGCATCACCGCCTCTCTGAGTCGATGCCAGATGACATGACAAGTGTGACGCACAATCCAAGAAATTGTTGGGGTTCCCCCCAAAAAACTCAAAATGTAGGGATGCAAATGAGTTCCCAGTTGCCAGGAATCTGTTGGAATAAAAAAAAATGGTGACATAATTAACTTGCAAAGGCTTTATGGCATCATGAACATGGTTATTAAAATGGTTGTTAGTAGACATGAGGTAAACATTTTTTGTCCGTATTTTACACCTAATTTTATCCCGAAAATTAGTAGTACAGAGCGAACCACTAACAACAAATAGGGTGTGGGCCCTTCTCCTAAAGTCTCTTACACCTACTGTGGTCACGCTATTTTCATGCAGAATGTATGGGCAACTCAGGATGATGTGAACACTCTATCAGCATGATGATGGAGTGGCCAGAGAAAAAACAACAGAGCTTCGCAGACAACACTACCTTTAATCTTTGCATGTCATTTGCCTGTTAAAATATAAAAAAAAATGGAAATAGGCAATGGCACAAAGAAATAAGGGACAAAGACTGGTAACTTCAGCTGACATTAGCACATGTCTAACATCAGTCAGTTTAAGAACCATGTTAGGCTACTTTCACACTCGCGTTTTTGCTTTCCGTTTGTGAGATCCGTCATGGGCTCTCACAAGTGGTCCAAAACAGATCAGTTTTGCCCTAATGCATTCTGAATGGAAAATGATCCACTTAGAATGCATCAGTTTGCCTCCAATCAGTCTCCATTCTTCTCTGGAGGTGGACACCAAAACGATGCCTGCAGAGTTTTGCTGTCCGCTTGACGAAACTGAGCCAAACAGATCCGTCCTGGCACACAATGTAAGTCAATGGAAATGGATCAGTTTTCTCTGACAAAATCTGGCACAACAGAGAACTGATCTGTCTCCTATTGACTTTCAATGGAGTTCATGACGGATCTGTCTTGTCTATGTTAGAGATAATACAAACGGATCAGTTCATGACGGATGCATGCGGTTGTATTATTGTAACGGATCCGTTTTTGCAGATCCATGACGGATCCGTCCAAAATGTGAGTGTGAAAGTAGCCTTACTAATGACAGAAGCCCTGGACAATACTGTTAGCAATAAAGAACATATTGCTTACCTCAGAGTCATGATGAGCCTTTCCTCAGCGCCTCATGATGCAGCGCCTCACGATGCAGCGCCTCATGATGGTGTCCTGGAAGCCGAGGACAGTACAAAGAGACGACAGCAGGTGATCAAACGTAGACACTGACTTCCGACAGAACACAAAGAACTTCTCCAGATGCTGACTAGTGTTGAGCGCAAATATTCAAATAGCAATTTTTTTTTTACGAATATCGTCACGTTGCGAATATTTAGAATATAGTGCTATATATTCATAAAAAACACATTTTTTTTTTTGTTTTTTCAATCTGAACCCAAGATACCGTTAACGAAGATAGAGAACATAGTGCTATATTCTCTATCTTCGTTAATTCTAGCAAACCAACCAATAGGAAAGTTATAGCCCGTTCAAAGTTTCATTCGAAGTACGCAAATATTATATTATGAAATATTTGCGTACTGCGAGTGAAACTTTGAACAGGGTATACCGTATTTTTCGCCCTATAAGACGCACTTTTTCTCCCCCAAAAGTGGGTGGAAAAAGGCAGTGCGTCTTATGGGGCGAATGCTGGCGTTTACACTTGTATACCGCCGACCGCATCCTGCGCAGCGAGGTCAGCGGATGCATCAGTGGGCAGGGAGGAGGGAGGAGAAGCCGGCATCTAGTTATGTAATGACAGGGGCCCGGTACAGTCACTCTATTCTGCTACACCGGGCCCGCTAACTGCAGAAATCCTAACTGTAGGCATATGTACAGGTTTAATAAATCGTTTCTATATCCTTTACTTACTATACTACTAACGTCCCAGGCAAGAGGCGAGGCTGGACAGGCGGGCGCTGACAACGTAACTTACTACGTAATGCGCCTGCTCCGCCTTCTTCATTCATAAAGTGGGCAGAGCTGGCGCGTGACATAGTGAGTTACGCTGCCAGTGCCCGTCCGCTGGTCCAGCCTCCTGCTTCCTGCCTCTTGCCTGGGATGATATTTTAGTAGTATAGTAAGGACAGGATATTTAGAAGATTTAATAAACCTATACATACGCCCACAGTAAGGATTCCTACAGTTAGCGGGCCGGTTGTAGCAGAATACAGTGACTGCACTGGGCCCGCTGTAATTACAGAACTACGGTATTGTAGATGCCTGTCCCCACCACCCTTTGGGGGTCAGTCAGCGAATTGCGATGTTATGGGAATTTGTGGATGGCACTGCTATGGGGGTCTGTGGATGACACATAGCATAAAATGCTATTCATGTGTGATCCCTTGAATCCACCTATAGCAGCATCATCCACAGATCTCCATAACAGTGTCATCCACAGACGCCCCCACTACAGTGCCATCCACAGTCCCCCCATAACTGTGCCATCCACAGTCCCCCCATAACTGTGCCATCCACCGACCCCCATAACTGTGCCATCCACCGACCCCAATAACTGTGCCATCCACAGATCCCCCATAACTGTGCCATCCACAGATCCCCCCCATAACTGTGCCATCCACAGATCCCCCATAACACCATTAGCTCAAAACCCACCAAAAGGCACACCTTTTTGTTCAAAATAGTAATAGTACTCACATTGCGCATCTAACTTAGAGCGGGGTATATGCAACTTACTTTACTATTGTTTGGCTGGGAAGAATTAATATTATATGGCTATATTCTCTATATTCACTAGTTCTAGCAAGCCAATAGGAAAGTTGACTGTACCCAGCTCTAAGTTGGATGCGCAATGCGAAAATATTACTTTACCTACTTTGTGCAATAAATAGAATACTGAGTCATTATTCGATTTATTGCAAAAAATAGGCAAAGTAATATTCTCGCATTGCGCATCCAAGTTAGAGCTGGGTACAGTCAAGTTTCTTATTGGTTGGCTTGCTAGAATTAACCAATATAGGGAATATAGCGCTATTTTCGTTATATTCGTTAATTCTAGATAGCCAACCAATAGGAAAGTTGCCTTTATACCCCGTTCAAAGTTCAATTTACAATACGCAAATAATTAAATCGCATATTATTCGAGATAAATAGAATAATGACGAATATTCGATTTCGACGAAAATGAGGAATATTCAATCGAATATTCGCGAAATCGAATATTGCACCTCACGCTCATCACTAATGCTAACGAAGATCAGTGTAGAGGGTATGGAAGTTGCCTTTCCTGTATTGTTGGGAAACAATGGGATGGACCCAAAGTCTCCTCATTCTCCTCGGTTCCTCGTCCAGCAGAAGTGACTGCTGTCCGCATCGCCGAGAAAAAAGCCAGTGCAGTAGGGCCTCACCTTCAGTCATCTGCCATGGTAAAACCAAGACCCAAAATGCAAGAATTCTAAGAAAGCAAAGCCAAGGAATTAAATGAAACTCTGTACCCTGGAAACAACGGCCGTAATTTGAGGACATATGGAACGGATGCGGAAGCACAACGGAAACAAAAATGGAAACACGGATCGGCGATGTGCGGACTGCAAAACACATATGGTTGTGTGCATGTACCCTTATCCTTATTTTTTTCTAACCAGTTTGAGGCTCTTAGGCATTCTGAAAACAGACTTGCAGCAATGTTACCGCTTTTACAAGCATATAGTCATGCAGTTCATACAGTCAAAGAGTTCAGCAGGCAGAGTTAGTATCCTACTATTCCAAAAAGAAGCTTTATTGTATATAAGTGTAACATAGAGAGGAGCAGGAATTGACAGAAGAAACATCATATTGCACATAGTCATCACTCTGGGGTCTTCATGAATATTTTTTCAGGAATGTCAATACAGAGAGTTGATTCATATAATATCTAGGCCTCCAAGTCACCAAGCCTCCACATCTGGAGCACAGGAAAGGAAAGCAGAACAGAGAGGTCTGTGACCCCACAATGCCACATAGCACCTCCAAACACCATTCAAGCCACTGCAGCTTTACACAGAAAGGCACCTCAATGTCCGCAGCAGAACAGGGGACTTGTCAGACTAAAAGACAGCGATCGGAGGAGGCAGTGGGGTAGACAATAGAGTGAACCATGACACAGCACAAAGTTACACACATCTATGAGTTTATGATAGAGAATCTTATCCAAATTTTGCTTTGGAACCTCAGAAATTTTTATTTTTTACTTCTGTTATACATCTCTTTTTTTTTTTTTTTTTGCTAGGCATGAAATTGAATTCTGTGAAAAGCATATTTTAGAACACAGCAGTTACAGTAAACTTAGAGATTCCAGAAAATAATTTACAATCAACCCAGGCTGAAAGAAATTGCTAGGCAATAAACTGTGCAGAACTCTGGCATACTAACACGGCAAGATCCTCATCATTTGTATGCAGCAAGCAAGACTGTATCATATATCTTCCATAAATGACAATCCTTATTGTGAGCATAAGACGGAAAGTAAAAACAAATCATGTGATATCAATGCTGTGCTGTCTCTTCAGTTTACTGCACTGAGACACAGCAATGCCGATAAATGTCTCTCCTGATAAGACTTATTGACACAATATACAGGTTTGCCCTTGTTTTCTCCTACTCGCTCAGTATTTTAGTACATCTGCAGACTCTTCTGATTTTACTCGGAGTACTTTCCATCAACTATCAAGTCAGTCTATGAACTGAGTGTATCTGCTTGTAAATCAAGACTGAATGCAAGATTTTCTCAACCTTCTCTCTCTTGAAAAATAACAGTGAAGGTAACAGATTAGCTAAATACTGAAGTTAGGTTGGTCTCAAAGATTATTTTTGTAGGCCCCTAGCACACAGGCGAGTATTCTGCGCAGGTGCAATGCGCGACGTGAACACATTGCACCCTTACTAAATCCTGACCCATTCATTTCAATAGGGCTGTGTACATGAGCACTGTTTTTCACGCAGCACCTGTGCGTTGCGTGAAAATAGCAGCAGGTTCTATGTTCTGCGTTTTTCACGCAATGCAGGCACCATAGAAATAAATAGGGCTGCTTGAAAATCACATAGCATTCGCAAGCAAGTGTGGATGGGGTGCAATTTTCATGCATAGTTGCTAGGAGATGATAGGGATGAGCAACCCCGGACCACATTAAAGTCAATTCACTATTTTTTATAACATGGTTATAAGGGAAAATAATAGCATTCTTAATACAGAATGCTAACTGAAATGTCCAATGAGGGGTTGAAAAATAAAAAATAAACTCACCTTATTCATTCAGTGCAGGTCCTGCTGAATGAAGATAGAAGATCCTTCTATCTTCATTCAGCAGGACCTGCGCTGACGTCACAGCGCTTACCATTTGGTCATTTAAAGTACTTTTGCAGGTCCTGCAAAAAAAAGAAAGAAAATGATACCGGCTGCACGCTCAAGTTAATGAAGTGAGTTTATTTATTTTTTTACCCCTCATTGGACATTTCAGTTAGCATTCTGTATTAACCTCTTCCGGACATATGACGTACTGGTACAGCATGTTGTCCCGATACTTAAGGACACATGACGTACCGGTACAGCATGTATAGTTCCAATCAACGGAACTGGGCGCCTGCTCAAATCATTGAGCAGGCACCTTGGGTCAATGCCCAGGGGGTTCCTCTAACCCCCGCCCCCCTTTCCCGTGTCAGCGATCGCAGGTTTCCGGCTTATTCGGGTCTCTGGGGACCCGATAACTCGGTACAGGATGGTGATCAGTGGTGTGGTAATACACCACCAATCACCATCCTGCGATCCTGAGTCTGGTATGTCTCCCTGTCTATGCAATACATGACGTGGTTGGGATTGTTGTTCCCCAACCTCCCATGAACTTGTGTCATGTGACTTTTTGTGATTTATTACCTTAATAAAATTATATATTTTATATATGATTTTGGTGTGTCAAGTTCTTATAAGGGTTATTAGTGAAATAATATTGGTGAGGTAGATTTTACATCAGACCGTTGTATATTTTTGAAGTAATTGGGAGTTCCCTTTTGTGTTGTTCTAACTGTCGGCTCTCATTGGTCAGCTGGGCGGGCGGGCGAGTGTTGCATGATCTCCAGAGCTGCAGCCAGCACCCCCATCTGTGCCCCAGCACCCCCACCTTCACCCAGGTATTTAGGGAAAGGTTAGGGACAGGTTAGGTTAGGCAGGGATATTAAAGGGAAAGTTAGTGAAAAAAAAGCCATTTTTTTTACATCACCCTAAAATCGGGTGTCTGGGGTCCACAGCTCAGCTGTGTGACCCTAGACCCCCCAGGGGTGCTGCAGCTTGCCCCCCCCCACCCACCCCCACCCCACCACAACTTTTTTTGGGGGCGCAAGCAGTTATTTTTTTCTTTTTCTGCATACGTTGACTGTGGCTGGCACTCTTAGCGCCTGGCCACTGTTAACACATTGCACACCCCACCGCTCAACTTCGGAAATTTTTTCACATTTTTGGCCTTTTTTTATTTATTTATTTTTTTGTCTGTTACAGTTAGGGTAAGTTCACGAACACCCGTGCCCCCACATACACCAAATAAAGTTTATCACACACACACCCCAATGGCCCGCCGGACGTTCTCGGCAGAGGAGGCAAACACCCAGCTTGCCTCCGAGTCCAAGAGCCCCAGTGAGAATGAGGATGACCCCACTTTTCTTTTGCCATACGCGTCCTCCTCATCATCTAGTGATGATGAGCCCCCAAGGTGGCGGAGATGCCACCAGGTGGAGCAAGGGGACCGTCATGCTAGGGACCCTGTGGCCCACCCTAGTACGAGCAGCTCTGGGGCTCGTACTAGTTTTCCAGTCCACCAGATAAGTTCACCTAAGCCCCCTACCAGTGAACTTGCATGGTGTACCCCAGAGTGGTTTGAGCCCGTGATTCCTGATTTTGTAGGCCAACCAGAAATCCAGATTTCCACAGTGGGCTTCACTGAATACGACTACTTTAGTCTTTTTTTTCAGTGACCACTTTGTAAATCTAATGGTGGAGCATACAAACCTGTATACCAAACAGTTTGTTGCTCAACACCCGGGCTCCTTTTTGGCTAGGCCTGGTGGCTGGACGACGGTCAGTGCAGCCGAGATGAGGACGTTTTGGGGCCTCATGCTGCACATGGGCCTAGTCAAGAAACCTAGTGTCAGGCATTTCTGGAGTGGGGACGTCCTCTACCAGACCCCACTTTACAGTACGGCCATGGCATGCTCCTGGTTTGAGGCCATCCTGAAATTCCTGCATTATGCAGATAATGCAGCATGTCCCCCCCAAGGTGATCCTGCCTATGACCGCCTGTAAAAAATCAGGCCGGTCATTAATCACTTTGGGGCCAAATTTGTGCAGGCCTATGTACCTGGAAGGGAGGTCGCGGTTGATGAGTCTCTCATTGCTTTCAAGGGGAGACTCATTTTCTACCAGTATGTCCCCTCTAAGCAGATGAGGTATGGAGTGAAGCTGTACAAACTTTGTGAGTACCTCAGGGTATACTTACAAGTTTCGTTACTACCAGGGGCGAGAATTCCCGTATTGAACCCCCAGAATGTCCCCCCGCTCTGGGTGTTAGCAGGAAACTTGTGTGGGACCTTATGCACCCACTGCTAGATAAGGGTTACCACCTGTACGTGGATAACTTTTATACTAGTATCCCCTTGTTCCAGTCCCTCACCGCCAGATCCACGTCCACTTGTGGGACCGTGCGGAAAAATCAACCCAGCCTCCCTACCCACCCTCTACAGGTACCTATCCCCAAGGGTGAGACTCATGCCCATACCAGTGGAAACCTGTTGCTGGTAAGATATAAGGACAAGTGGGATGTCCTTGTACTGTCCACAGTTCACGGTAACGGCATAACCCCCGGCCCTGTGCGAGGTACCGCGGCAACGGTCCTCAAGCCTGATTATATCGTCGACTACAATTGGTATATGGGAGGAGTTGATCTCTCTGATCAAGTCCTCAAGCCATATAATGCCATGCACAAAACCTGGGCATGGTACAAAAAAGCTGCGGTCTACTCGGTGCAGGTTGCCATGTACAACTGTTTTGTGCTGTCCCGAAGCGCTGGCAACACAGGGAAATTCCTCCAGTTCTATAAGGCAGTCCTCAAGGACCTGATCTTTTCTGACCGGGAAAGAGCAGGCCAGAGTACCTCGGGAACTGGAGGAGCCCGGATCGTCCCTGGCCAACACTTTCCAGGTGTGGTCCCCCATACTGGAAAAAAGGGACGAACCCAAAAAAGGTGCAGAGTGTGTCACAGGAGGGGGATACGGAATGACACCACCACTCAGTGTGACACGTGCCCAGATCATCCAGGCCTCTGCATTATTGGTTGCTTCAGGGAGTACCACACATCCATGGAGTACTAAATTTATTATCCCCTATCCATGTAGCCACTGACAATCGGATAGTTTATAAATCTAAAATAATTAAAAAATAATTAAAAAAGTAGACAAATTAGGTATAGCCACGTCCGTAATAATCTGCTCTATAAAAATACCCCATGACCTAACCCTTTAGATTAACACGGTAAAAAAAAATGGGCAGAAAAAGGAATTTTTACATACACCTTACATAAAAAAACGCATAATAGCAAGCGATCAAAAAGTCATATGCCCCAGCAAAATAGTGCCAATAAAACTCGTCCTCTCATCCCGCAAAAAATGAGACCCTACCTAAGACAATCGGGTAAAAACTTAAAAAAACTGACTCTTAGACTGTGTAGATAGTTACATTTTTTTGTACAGTTTGTTTCAAATAGGATAAAGTAGTGTTAAACCTAAATAAATGTAAAAAAGTATAAAAATTATGTATCGCTTTATCCGTAATAATCTGCTCTATAAAAATACCCCATGACTTAACCCCTCAGATTCACACGGTCAAAAAAATAAAATAAAAACGGTGCCAAAAGAGCTATTTTTTGGCAAATTTTCCACTTTAACCCATTTTTTCCAGTAACAAAGCAAGGGTTAGCAGCCAAATAAAACATAAAATGTATTGCCCTGATTCTGCAGTTTACAGAAACACCCCATATGTGGTGGTAAACTGCTGTATGGTCAAACGGCAGGGTGCAACAGTAAAGGAACGCCACATGGTTCCTGGAAAGCAGATTTGGCATTTTTTTGACACCATGTTCCATTTGAAGAACCCCTAATGCACCCCTAGAGTAGAAACTCCATAAAAGTAACCACATCTAATAAACTACACCCCTAAAGGTATTCAAAACTTATTTTACAAACTTTGTTAACCGTTTAGGTGTTCCTTAAGAGATTATGGCTAGAGATGAGCGAACATTTAAAAAAAGTCCGTTGTTCGGGGTTCGGGTGGTGGTTAATTGCGCATCCCGTTATGGATTCCACAATAGCGCATATGGAATCCATAAGGGGCAGCTACCACCACCCCGAACTGTAGAACAGCTGAAGGACCTGGCGTGACGTCACTGTCATGTGATCAGTGCAGGGCGTGGCTCAGCACGGATTTGATCCCGTGCTGAGCCACGCCCCTGCACTGATCACATGACAGTGACGTCACGCCAGGTCCTTCAGCTGTTCTACAGTTCGGGTTGGTGGTAGCCGCCCCTTATGGATTCCATATGCGCTATTGTGGAATCCATAACGGGATGCGCAATTAACCACCACCCGAACCCCGAACAACGGACTTTTTTTAAATGTTCGCTCATCTCTAATTATGGCAAATGGAGATGAAATTTCAGAATTTCAATTTTTGGTATCCTTGCGTCACAAGAATGTAATATAGAGCAACCGAAAATCATATGTACCCTAAAAACAGTCCCAACAAAACAGCCTCCTTATCCCGTAGTTTCCAAAATAGTGTAACTTTTAGGGAGTTTCTACTCCAGGTGGGCATCAGGGGGGCTTCAAATGGGAAATGGTATAGATAAACCAGTCCAGCAAAACCTGCCTTCCAAAAACCACTCGGCACTCCTTTCCCTCTACGCCGTGTGGCCATACAGTAGTTTACAGCTAGAGTTGAGCGGACACCTGGATGTTCGGGTTCGAGAAGTTCAGCTGAACTTCACGAAAATGTTTGGGTTCGGTATCCGAACTCAACCCGAACTTGACCCCGAACCCGAACCCCATTGAAGTTATTGGAGGAACCGAACTTTTGGGCACTAAAAAGGCTGTAAAATAGCCCTGGAAAGGGCTAGAGGAATGCAAAAGGCATCACAATATAGGTAAATCCAGTGCAAACAAATGTGGATAGGGAAATGACTTAAAATAAAATTACTAAAAATTAACCAATATCAATTGGCAACTTGGAGGAGGAGGTGGAATAGGAGGTTGGGGTGGCGTCAGGTGGGAATGCTATGGGAGTTCTCATCACAGCCAAAAAGGATCCATGTCTGCCTGCAGTGCCACAGTCCTCATTCACAGACTCGGGGCCATGGCAACCATACATGGGAGTTGAAGTTGTCATCACAGCCAGGAAGGAATCATGTCTACCTGCAGAGCCACAGGCCTCATTCAAGCATTCAGGCCCACGGGACCCACAAAGAGGAGTTAAAATCACACCAAGACAGTATTGATTTCACCCAGTAGTGCCACATGCCTCATTCACTAATTCAGGGCCATGGCACCCGCAAAGAGGAGAGCTGTCCCGTAACTGAAACACAGGCCTCAGGTCAACCTGCAATGGAACAGACCATTATCATTTATGTAGGCCCCTGACAACCAGACAATGGGGCGGTCATTTGACAGTAAAAAGAGGTTAACGTCTCCCACCAATACAGCAGGCGATAAAACAAAATATAGGCCCCTGACAACCAGACAATGTAGAGGTCATTTGACAGTATAAAGAGTTTAATGTCTTTCCCCAATGCAGCAAGCGATTAAACGAAATATAGGTCCTGACTAGTGTTCAGCGCGAATATTCGCAAAGCGAATTTTAATCTTGAATGTCATGATTTCGCGAATATGTCGAATACATGACCTCATATTCGCAATTATGAATATTCGCTCTTAAAATGGATAGTGATAGGGAAACTGTATTTGCGGTTTGTATTCTCTTTCCTAACAAGCATTAACAGGTTGTGTCAGACTCCAGTACGCTGCATGTATTGCAAAAATTCGTATATGTCTTTTTTCGCACCTTTCCATTCGCACAAATGAATCCCGCCATTTCTAGCTTTCAATACATGTAAAGCTGTTTAAACATTATTAATAACAAATAGATTCTATGCGCACACGAATATAACTTGAAAAATTAATAGCAAGTCATGATATTAAATGCGAAATAACGAATACTGCAAAATCGCGAATATATGACTAATGTGATGCAAATTATTTGTCAAATATAGCGAAATGGAATATGGGTCTTTGCGCTCATCACTACCCTTGACAACCAGACAATGTAGAGGTAATTTGACAATATAAAGAGTTTAATGTCTCCCACCAATGCAGCAAGCGATTAAACAGAATATAGGCCCCTGACAACCAGACAATGTAGAGGTCATTTGACAGTATAAAGAGTTTAATGTCTTTCCCCAATGCAGCAAGCGATTAAACGAAATATAGGCCCCTGACTAGTGTTGAGCGTGAATATTCGCAAAGCGAATTTTAATCTTGAATGTCATGATTTCGCGAATATGTCGAATACATGACTTCATATTCGCAATTATGAATATTCGCTCTTAAAATGGATAGTGATAGGGAAACTGTATTGAAAATAACAGATTCAGACATAATTCCCCCAATCTCAATTGCTTTCTATAACAATTTCCACTATTCCTGTCAGAGTAAAGACTTAATAGGTAAAAACTGTCCTGCGAATGTTCGTCACTTGAATATTCGCATTAATCTATTTGCGGTTTGTATTCTCTTTCCTAACAAGCGTTAACAGGTTGTGTCAGACTCCAGTACGCTGCATGTATTGCAAAAATTCGTATATGTCTTTTTTCGCACCTTTCCATTCGCACAAATGAATCCCGCCATTTCTAGCTTTCAATACATGTAAAGCTGTTTAAACGTTATTAATAACAAATAGATTCTATGCGCACACGAATATAACTTGAAAAATTAATCGCAAGTCATGATATTGAATGTGAAATAACGAATAATGCAAAATCGCGAATATATGACTAATGTGATGCAAATTATTTGTCAAATATAGCGAAATGGAATATGGGTCTTTGCGCTCATCACTACCCTTGACAACCAGACAATGTAGAGGTAATTTGAAAATATAAAGAGTTTAATGTCTCCCACCAATGCAGCAAGTGATTAAACGGAATATAGGCCCCTGACAACCAGACTATGTAGAGGTCATTTGACAGTATAAAGAGAATAATGTCACCCACCAAAACAACAGGTGATTATCTGAAATGTAGGCCCCTGGCACCCAGACAGAGGAGAGAGGTCCCATAGCAGAAAATCAGGCTTTATGTCACCCAGCAATGTAAAGGCCACTTTCAGTTATTTAGGCCCCAGCAGCCAGACAGAGGAGAGAGGTCCCATAGCAGAAAATGAGGCTTGATGTCACACGCCAAAGCAGCAGGCGATTAACAGAATTTTTGGCCCCCTACACCCAGACAGAGGATAGGTCATTTGACAGCAAAAAGAGGTTAATGTCACGCACCAAAGAAGCAGGCGATTAGCTGAAATGTAGGCCCTTGGCACCCAGACAGAGGAGGGTTCATTATACTTGGGGTTGGCCCCAAAATAATGGTACAATTAAAAATAGAGTATTCAATAAAGAAGTGCGCTGGAGTACAAGAATGTATGGTTGAGGGTGAGACAGTTATAAATGTGTATTCTGCGCAAGGTACAGACAAGTCCTGTGGAATCCATGCCTAGTTCATTTTAATGAACGTGAGCTTATCCACATTGGCTGTAGACAGGCGGCTGTGTTTGTCTGAAATGACGCCCCCTGCTGTGCTAAATACACGTTCAGACAATACACTGGCCGCAGGGCAGGCCAGCACCTCCAAGGCATAACGGGCAATCTCTGGCCATGTGGACAATTTGAAGACCCAGAAGTTGAATGGGGCAGAACTATCAGTCAGTACGTGGAGGTGTGTGCACACGTACTGTTCCACCATGTTGTTGAAATGCTGCCTTCTGCTAACACGTTCCCTATCAGCTGGTGGTGCAGTTTGCTGTGGCGCAGTGACAAAACTTTTCCAAATCTCGTCCATGCTATCCCTGCTGTCTGAGGAGCTGGCCGTGACACAGCTGCATTGGCGACCTCTTCCTCCTCAGCCTCTGCCTTCGCCTTGTGCAGCCACTTGTCACCTACGTGTCAGTTGGGAATGCCCTCAGGAACGCGTCTACCAGCGTGCGCTGGTAGTCGCGCATCTTCCTATCATGCTCCAGTGCGGGAATTAAGGTGGGCACGTTGTCCTTGTGCCGGAGATCCAGCAGGGTGGCAACCCAGTAGTCAGCACAAGTTAAAATGTGGGCAACTCTGCTGTCGTTGCGCAGGCACTGTAGTATGTAGTCGCTCGTGTGCCAGGCTGCCCAGAGGTAACGATAAGCTGTCCTCTGTAGGTGGTGTATCGTCTGTGTCCTCCGTATCCCCCCAGCCACGCTCCAGTGATGGCCCTGACCTGCGTATGGCGCCACCCTGCAGTGAAACCGGTTCCTCCTCTACCCCATCCTCCTCGTCCTCCAGAATTGTTTCCTGGCTTCCACATGTGTACCAGGCCTCTGCTGGTGCAGGAACTAGAGATGTCGAGAACATAAAATTTTCCGTTCGCGAACGCAAACTTATGCAAATGTTCGCGAACGGCCGAACAGGGCGAACGGCAAAATACTTCAATAGATAGGCGAATTTTAAAACCCACAAGGACTCTTTCTGATCACAATTAGTGTTGAGCGAACAGTTCGAGCATAGTTCGGGTTCGTACCGAATTTTGGGGTGTCCGGGACACGGACCCGAACCCGGACATTTTCAAAAAAGTTTGGGTTCGGGTTCGTTGTTCGGCGATTAATTCCTGCTTTCTGAAGGGCTGCACAGCAGCCAATCAGCTAGCGTTTTACTTCTTGTCCTAAGAGCCCATCACATGGCTGTGATTGGCCAAGTGCAGCATGTGACCCAGCCTCTATTTAAGCTGAAGTCACGTAGCGCCGCACATCACACTGCTCTGATTAGTGTAGGGAGAGGACGCAGCTTCTGTGAGGGTGAGATTAGGCAGGGAAAAGTCAGCAACAGCACCTAATGAATGGATCGAACTACAGCTGTGAATGATTGAACTTCTGCTAGTTACTTGCTCACTGGTTTTTAGGCTGCACAGAGCGTTTTTCTGTCACTTATTTTCTGGGGTGATCGGGGGCCATTTTGTGACTTGTGGTGCACCAGAACAAGCTGCCACCAAGTCCATCAATCCATCAATACTAGTTTTTTTTTTTTTTTTGCTATATCCTGCATCAGGGGCTTGGCTGTGCTAATTGTCACCCCTAGAAACTCAGGATAGCAATTTCTATATTTTATGAAGGGGTTAAATACAATTGCCAAAATACCAATCCCCTAAATCTGGTGTTCAAGCTTTGGCTAGCCAAGTACAATGCTGTCTGCTGTCTGGCAAAGGATAGATTATTTTCTGTGGTGAAATTCAATTGCCAAAATAGCAATACCATAAATCATTGGTTTCAGCTGTGGCTGGCCAAGTTTCATAGTGTCCTGCAAATTATATATTTTGTTCTGGGGTGAAATTCAATTGCCAAAATGGCAATACCATAAATCAGAGGTTTCAGCTGTGGCTGACCAAGTTTCATAGTGTCCTGCAAATTATATATTTTGTTCTGGGGTGAAAATAGCAATACTAGTGTTGAGCGCGAATATTCGAATAGCGAATTTTTTTAGCCAATATCGGCACTTCGCTAATTCGCGAATATTTCG
The DNA here is from genome assembly GCA_033119425.1 of Bufotes viridis. Lineage (NCBI taxonomy): Eukaryota > Metazoa > Chordata > Amphibia > Anura > Bufonidae > Bufotes > Bufotes viridis. The sequence goes on along the minus strand of CM065590.1, from coordinate 144,943,633 downwards.
AATGTAGCGCTATAAATTCGCTATTTCGAATATTCGTTTTTTTTTTTTTTTTAGTTATATTTTTTTCTTTCCCACTTCAACGCAATTCCTCAAATCCGACAGTACATTTTAGTATATGGAGACGTTCCCATGGTGATGGGGACGCTCCATGAGCAAGGAAGTTTATGGTTGGCTTGGTAGAATTAGCGAATAGCGAATATGACGAATGTATTCGTCATCTTCCTCAAAACGAAGATAACGAAGTTTTCTACATCTTCGTTTTAGCTACCTATTCGTCAACCTCGCTAATTCTAGCAATCAAATAGGAAGGTTGACTATAGAGACAGCTGTGTTAAATTCGCTATGCGATTTTTTTATTATTTTTTTAATAGAATAATTATATTACTTGATATAATTATTATAATTATTCTATTTATTAAAAAATATATATATATAATCGCATAGCGAATTAAACACAGTCAACCTTCCTATTTGATTGCTAGAATTAGCGAAGTTGACGAATAGGTTGGTAAAACGAAGATGTAGAATACTTCGTTATCTTCGTTTTGAGGAATATGACGATTGACGAATACATTCGTCATATCCGTCATCTTCGCTATAATTCTAGATATGAAACCAATAGGAAAGTAGCCTTAAGTTAAAATCGCAATACGCGATTATTTAAATCGCATATTAATCGCGATAACTAGAATAATGACGAATATTCGATTTCGACGAATATGAAACGAATATTCTTTCGAATATTCACGAATTTCGTCGAAATCGAATATGGCACCTACCGCTCATCACTAAGCAATACCATAAATCAGTGGTTTCAGCTGTGGCTGGCCAAGATTCATAGTGTCCACAAAAACATAAATTTTGTTGTGGGGTGAAATTCAATTGCCAAAATAGCAATACCATAAATCAGTGGTTTCAGCTGTGGCTGGCCAAGATTCATAGTGTCCGCAAAAACATATATTTTGTTGTGGGGTGAAATTCAATTGCCAAAATAGCAATACCCTGAATCTGGTGTCCCAGCTGTTTCAGGCCAAGTTTCATAGTGTCTGCAAAAACATATATTTTGTTCTGGGGTGAAATTCAATTGCCAAAATAGCAATACCATAAATCAGTGGTTTCAGCTGTGGCTGGCCAAGATTCATAGTGTCCGCAAAAACATATATTTTGTTGAGGGGTGAAATTCAATTGCCAAAATAGCAATACCCTGAATCTGGTGTTCGAGCTGTTGCAGGCCAATTGTAAATCTGTCCATAAAAGGATACCTTTCATCCAGGGCCTAAATACTAGCCGTAAAAGAGATATTCCCCTAAATCAGTGGTTACTGCTGTGCCTGGATTAGTGTAATACGCTACATAAATAAATAGGCAGATAGTGTTAGGTGCCTGTAAAAAAAGGCCTGAATTTGAAATCAATACATTGGGCCAAATATTTTTTTTCTTATTGTGGTGCTTGGTGAACGGTAACAATGAGGAAAACATCTAGTAAGGGACGCGGACGTGGTCGTGGTGGTGTTAGTGTACCCTCTTGTGCTGGGAGAGGACGTGGCCATTCTGCCACAGCCACACGTCCTAGTGAACCAACTAACTCAGGTTCCAGTACCCGCCAGAATTTACTGCGATATTTGGTGGGGCCCAATGCCGTTCTAAGGATGGTAAGGCCTGAGCAGGTACAGGCGCTAGTCAATTGTTCACAACATTATCTCCCACCCAGTCTTCTGCAGAAAGCGCACAGGTGGCTCCTGAAAACCAAGCCCATCAGTCTGTCACATCATCCCCATGCATATCAGGGAAACTGTCTGAGCCTGAAGTTATGCAGCAGTCTCCTATGCTGTTTGAAGACTCTGCTGGCAGGGTTTCCCAAGGGAATCCACCTAGCCCTTCCCCAGTGGTGGAAGACTTAGAATGCACTGATGCACAACTGCTGATGTTTCCTGATGATGAGGACATGGGAATACCACCTCATCGGAGTCCGCAAGGCTCTGATGATGACGAAACACAGGTGCCAACTGCTGCGTCTTTCTGCAGTGTGCAGACCGAACAGGAGGTCAGGGAGGAAGACTGTGTGGAAGACGATGCAGTGGACGATGAGGTCTTAGACCCACATGGAATGAAGGTCGTGCCACTGACTTTCACAGTTCAGAGGAAGAGGCAGTGGTGAGACCGAGCCAAAAGCGTAGCAAAAGAGAGAGCAGGGGGCAAAAGCAGAACAGCCACCTCCAAGCGAGTTCGCCTGCTACTGGCCACCGCCACCAGGGACCGAGCACCCCAAAGGCAGCTTCAAGGAGTTCCCTGGCATGGCACTTCTTTAAACAATGTGCTGACGACAAGACCAGAGTGGTTTGCACGCTGTGCCATCAGAGCCTGAAGCGAGGCATTAACGTTCTGAACCTTAGCACAACCTGCATGACCAGGCATCTACATGCAAAGCATGAACTGCAGTGGAGTAAACACCTTAAAAGCAAGGAACTCACTCTGGCTCCCCCTGCTCCCACTTCTGCTGCTGCCTCGGCCTCTTCCTCCGCCTTGGGAGGAATGTTGGCACCTGCCGCCCACCAAACAGAGGATGTGCCACCGACAACACCACCTGCATCACCAAGCATCTCCACCATGTCACACGGCAGCGTTCAGCTCTCCATCTCACAAACCTTGGAGAGAAAGCGTAAATTCCCACCTAGCCACCCTCGAGCCCTGGGCCTGAATGCCAGCATTTCTAAACTACTGGCCTTTGAAATGCTGTCATTCAGGCTGGTGTAGACAGACTGTCTTCTTCTCCAAGACAGCCGTGCCTTCCCAGCACAACCAATTATCCGATAAAATCAAGTGTGCACTGCGCAACGCCATCTGTGGCAAGGTCCACCTAACCACAGATAGGTGGACCAGTAAGCACGGCCAGAGACGCTATATCTCCCTAACTGCACACTGGGTAAATGTAGTGGCGGCTGGGCCGCAGGCGGAGAGTTCCTTGGCGCACGTCCTTCCGCCGCCAAGGATCGCAGGGCATCATTCTTTTCCTCCTGTAGCCTCCTCCTCCTACTCGGCTTCCTCCTCCTCTGCTTCCACCAGCTCATCCAGTCAGCCACACACCTTCACCACCAACTTCAGCACAGCCCGGGGTAAACGTCAGCAGGCCATTCTGAAACTCATATGTTTGGGGGACAGGCCCCACACCGCGCAGGAGTTGTGGCGGGGTATTGAACAACAGACCGACGAGTGGTTTCTGCCGGTGGGCCTCAAGCCCGGCCTGGTGGTGTGCGATAATGGGCGAAATCCCGTCGCAGCTCTGGGACTAGCTGGTATGACACACATCTCTTGCCTGGCGCATGTGCTGAATTTGGTGGTGCAGAAGTTCATTCACAACTACCCCGACATGTCAGGGCTGCAGCATAAAGTGAGGGCCGTCTGTGCGCGCTTCCGGCGTTCACATCCTGCCGCTGCTCGCCTGTCAGGGCTACAGCGTAACTTCGGCTTTCCCGCTCACCATCTCATATGCGACGTGCCCACCAGGTGGAACTCCACCTTGCACATGCCGGAGAGACTGTGCGAGCAGCAGCAGGCCATAGTGGAGTTTCAGCTGCAGCACGCACGCGTCAGTCGCACTGCGGAACAGCACCACTTCACCACCAATGATTGGGCCTCCATGCGAGACCTGTGTGCCCTGTTGCACTGTTTCGAGTACTCCACCAACATGGCCAGTAGCGATGACACCGTTATCAGCGTTACAATACCACTTCTTTGTCTCCTTGAGAAAACGCTTAGGGCGATGATGGAAGAGGAGGTGGCCCAGGAGGAGGAGGAGGATGAGGGGTAATTTTTAGCACTTTCAGGCCAGTCTGTTAGAAGTGGCTCAGAGGGAGGTTTTTTGCAACAGCAGAGGCCAGGTACAAATGTGGCCAACCAGGGCCCACTACTGGAGGACGAGGAGGATGAGGAGGAGGTGGAGGAGGATGAGGATGAAGCAGGTTCACAGCGGGGTGGCACCCGACACAGCTCAGGCCCATCACTGGTGCGTGGCTGGGGGGATACGGAGGATGATAACGATACGCCTCCCACAGAGGACAGCTTGTCCTTACCTCTGGGGAGCCTGGCACACATGAGCGACTACATGCTGCAGTGCCTGCGCAACGACAGCAGAGTTGCCCACATTTTAACGTGTGCGGACTACTGGGTTGCCACCCTGCTGGATCCCCGGTACAAAGACAATGTGCCCACCTTACTTCCTGCACTGGAGCGTGAAAGGAAGATGCGCGAGTACAAGCGCACGCTGGTAGAGGCGCTCCTGAGAGCATTCCCAAATGTCACAGGGGAACAGGTGGAAGCCCAAGGCGAAGGCAAAGGAGGAGCAAGCGGTCGCCAACGCAACTGTGTCACGGCCAGCTCCTCTGAGGGCAGGGTTAGCATGGCAGAAATGTGGAAAAGTTTTGTCTCCACGCCACAGCTAACTGCACCACCACCTGATACGGAACGTGTTAGCAGGAGGCAGCATTTCACTAACATGGTTGAACAGTACGTCTGCACACCCCTCCACGTACTGACTGATGGTTCGACCCCATTCAACTTCTGGGTCTCCGAATTGTCCACGTGGCCAGAGTTAGCATTTTATGCCTTGGAGGTGCTGGCCTGCCCGGCGGCCAGCATTTTGTCTGAACGTGTATTCAGCATGGCAGGGGGCGTCATTACTGACAAACGCAGCCGCCTGTCCACAGCCAACGTTAACAAGCTAACGTTCATAAAAATGAACCAGGCTTGGATCCCACAGGACCTGTGCCTCCCTTGTGCAGAATAGACATTTATAACTGCATCCCCCTCAATCATGTATTCTTGTACTCCGGGGCACTTCTTTATTGAATCCTCATTTTGTTAACTTTACCATGATCTTGCGGTGCAACCCAAAGTTGAATGAACCTCTCCTCTGTCTGGGTGGTGGGGCCGAAATAACTGAAAGTGGCCTTCTCCAGTGGTGGGTGATATGACGCATGATTCCTTGCTGTGGGACCTCTCTCCTCTGTATGGGTGTTGGGTCGAAATAACTGAAAGTGGCTTTCTCCGGTGGTGGGTGATATGACGCATGATTCCTTGCTGTGGGACCTCGCTCCTCTGTCTGGGTGCTGGGCCGAAATAACTGAAAGTGGCCTTCTCCAGTGGTGGGTGATATGACGCATGATTCCTTGCTGTGGGACTTGTATCCTCTGTCTGGGTGCTGGGCCGAAATAACTGAAAGTGACCTTCTCCGGTGGTGGGTGATATGACTCATGATTCCTTGCTGTGGGACCTCTCTCCTCTGTCTGGGTGCTGGGTCGAAATAACTGAAAGTGGCCTTCTCCAGTGGTGGGTGATATGACGCATGATTCCTTGCTGTGGTACCTGTATCCTTGGTCTGGGTGCTGGGCCGAAATAACTGAAAGTGGCCTTCTCCAGTGGTGGGTGATATGACGCATGATTCCTTGCTGTGGGACCTGTATCCTCTGTCTGGGTGCTGGGCCGAAATAACTGAAAGTGGCCTTCTCCAGTGGTGGGTGATATGACGTATGATTCCTTGCTGTGGGACCTCTCTCCTCCGTCTGGGTGCTGGGGCCGAAATAGCTGAAAGTGGCCTTCTCCAGTGGTGGGTGATATGACGCATGATTCCTTGCTGTGGGACCTCTCTCCTCTTCTCTGGTTGCTGGGCCGAAATAACTGAAAGTGGCCTTCTCCATAGGTGGGTGATATGACGCATGATTCCTTGCTGTGGGACCTCTCTCCTCTGTCTGGGTGCTGGGGCCGAAATAACTGAGTGGCCTTCTCCAGTGGTGGGTGATATGATGCATGATTCCTTGCTGTGTGACCTGTATCCTCGGTCTGGGTGCTGGGCTAACATAACTGAAAGTGGCCTTCTCCAGTGGTAGGTGATATGACGCATGATTCCTTGCTGTGGGACCTCTCTCCTCTGTCTGGGTGCTGGGGCCAAAATAACTGAAAGTGGCCTTCTCCAGTGTTGGAGAACCCGAACCCGAACATTTTAGTGAAGTTCGGCCAAACTTCCCAAACCCGAACTTCCAGGTGTTCGCTCATCTATAGCCACAATAGTAATGGAAAAGTTGTTTCAAGGGGACTAACACCTGGACTATGGCATGCCGGAGGGGGATCCATTGCAAAACTCCCATGGAAAATTACGTAGTTGACGCAGAGTGTAGTAAGTTGAATTCGCAATGCGATTAATATAACCTGCATTAATCACATTGTGAATTCAACTTAGAGCTGGGTACTAATGGTTGTATTGCTAGAATATAACGAAGATTGAGAATATAGCGCTATATTCTCAATCTTCGTTATATAATTCTCGCAATACAACCATTTGGAACCTAGCTCTAAGTTGAATTTGCAGCGCGATTAATACAGGTTTTATTAATCGAATTGTGAATTTAACTTAGAGCTGGGTTCCTAATGGTTGTATTGCTAGAGTATAACGAAGATTGAGAATATAGTGCTATATTCTAAATCTTCATTATATAATTCTAGCATTACAACTATTAGGAACCCAGCTCTAAGTTAAATTCGCAATGCGATTAATACAGGTTATATTAATCGCATTGCGATTACAACTACTAACACTGCAGCTTCAGAATGAATCTAAGATGGATGCCGTCCTTGCTTTTTGATAGGAGGTGGGAAGGTCTGGGAGGGAGGGTATTCTGATTGGCTGTAAAGTGTCTGCTGACTTTGAGGTACAGGGTCAAAGTTTGCTCAATGATGAAATATAGAGGCGAACATCGCATATGTTCGCCCGCCGTGGCGGACGCGATCAAGCTATGTTCGCCTGGAACTATTCTCTGGCGAATAGTTTGGGACATCTCTAGCAGAAACCCACCCTCTGAGCCACTTCTGTATGACCTGCCTGAAACCCTGTGAAATGCCCCCTCTTCCTCCTCCTCCTGTGACGCATCCTCTTCCATCATCGCCGTAGTATTTTTTTCAAGGAGACATAGAAGGGGTATTGTAAAGGTGTCATCAGCACTGGCCATGTTGGTTGAGTACTCCAAAGACCGCAACAAGGTACACAGGTCTCGCATGCAGGCCCAGTCACTGGTAGTGAAGTGGTGCTGATCAACAGAGCGACTGACCGTGCATACTGCATCTGAAACTCCACTATCTCCAGCATATGTAAGGTGGAGTTCCTGGTGGGCACAGACAGGCGAACAGCAGCAGGGTGAAAACGCAGAAAGCGAGCACATACAGACCACACTTTCAACAGCAGCTCTGACATGTCTGGTTAGTTTTAAGAAACTTCTGCCCCACCAGATTCAGCACATGCGCTGTAATGCAAGGCACCAACAAACAGACCAGTGATGAAAGCAAAAAGGTGTTTATTCACCAGAAACATAAACGTCCAGAACACTTGCTGGTAACAAGAAATAATAACAAAAACCAGGCAAGGAGATTCCAGGAATAGTCCCAACCAGTGCTGAATGATGCTGTGCACTTGGCAGTCGAGTCACTCCAGATCTTGGGTCCGCTGCAAAGGACAAAGTTCCTGGCAGTCTTAAGTCACTAGTAGTTGTGACCTATACCTGGTTGAGGGAAAATAACAGTGGGCACTGATCACCCTGAGAGACCTCCTTTTAAATGCCTGCTGACCAATCCCAGGGTGCCAAGTGTCCACTTCCATAGGTGAACAAATTGCCCTGCACCTGAGTACATGGCCTAAGGCAATCACAAGTTGATTAACCCATGGCTGACTCCCTAATCTACTTTGCTCTTGTGAGTCAGTATATTATGCGCCACTGGTCGACGAAGCGCATAAGAAGCGCGTACTCGCGACCTTGTATCCCTTTGCGAACCTGCCCTCGTGCGTACGCACGGACGCACGATCGACTCAGCGCGAGTATGCGAGCGCGTGGACCTAGATGCGGAAACGGAAGTCGCAGGAGACACCGGAGACAACCCTGGCCGCGGCGTCTTGTCACTCGCCTGGCCACTCTGTCCCCGGGACTCCGACAGTCCTCCCCTCCGATGTCCACGCGAACGCATCCCCGCACTGGTTCGCAAAGGGGTCAGCGCTGGTGCATCAGAGACACGCATAACCTGTCCCACAACTCCAGGAGGACCCCTCTTGGTTCCCCTGGAGTGCAAAGCAGGTGAGGATCTTACATGCGCCAGGCAAGGGATGTGCGTCAAACCGGCTAGTCCCAGAGCTGCAACGAGATTTTGCCCATTATCGCACACCACCAGGCCGGGCTTGAGGTTAACCGGCAGCAACCACTCATCAGTCTGCTGTTCTATGCCCCTCCAAAGCTCCTGTGCGGTGTGGGGTTTGTCACCCAAACACATGAGTTTTAAAATCGCCTGCTGACGTTTACCCCGGGCTGTGCTGAAGTTAGGGGTGAGGTTCTTTCGATGACTGGATGTGGGGTTGGTAGAAGAGGAGGAGTAGGAGAAGGAGGAGCATGATGTGGAGTAGGAAGAGGAAGCAACAGGATGTGGTGGAAGGACATGCACCAAACCGATATCCGCCTCGGGCCCAGCAGACACTGCGTTTACCCGGGCCGTGCTTACTGGTCCATGTATCTGTGGTTATGTGGACCTTGCCACAGATGGCATTGCGCAGCACACACTTGTTTTTATCCTCCACTTGGTTGTGCAGGGAAGGGATGGCTCGCCTGGAAAAGTAGTGGCGGCTGGGAACAACGTACTGGGGGACAGCCACCGCCATCAGCTGTTTGAAACAGTCCGTCTCCACCACTGAATGCTGGCATTCAGGGCCAATGCTCAAGGGTGGGTAGGTGGGTATTTCCTCCTTCTCTCCAATGTTTGGGAGATGGACAGCTGCATGCTGCCGTGTGACATATTGGAGATGCTTGGTGATGGTGTTGTATGTGGTGGTGTTGGTGGAACATCCTCTGTTTGCTGGTCGCCAGGTGCCACGGTGGTGCCAGAGGTGGAGGTGGAGGCCGAACCAGCAGCAGAAGAGGGAGCAAGAGGAGCATGAGAGAGTTCCTTGTTTTTAAGGTGTTTACGCCACTGCAGTTCATGCTTTGCATGTAGATGCCTGGCCATGCAGGTTGTGCTCAGGTTAAGAACGTTTATGCCTCGCTTAAGGCTCTGGTGGCACAACATGCAAACCACTCATGTCTTGTTATCAGGACATTGTGTGAAGAACTTCCACGCCAAAGAACTCCTTGGAGCAGGGCTTGATGTACCCGGTGCCTGGGTGCGGTGGACAGTAGCAGTCGTACTGTCTCTTGAACGGCCGCTGCGCTTTTGCACCCTGCTCCCTCTTTTGCTGTGCTGTTGCCTCTGTGCGACCACCACTTCTTCCTCAGAACTGCACACCTCACTAGCACGACCTTCAGTCCAGTCTGGGTCTAGGACTTCATCATCCTCCATCCATTTATGATCCCTGCCCTCCTCTTCGGTCTGCACATTGCAGAAAGCCACAGCAGTTGGCACCTGTGTTTCGTCATCATCAGAGACATTTTGTGGCGGTATTCCCATGTCCTCATCCTGCAACAAAAGTGGTTGAGCATCAGTGCATTCAAGGTCTTCCTCTTCTGGGGCAGGGCTAGGTGGATGGGCCAGGGAATCCCTGCCAACAGAGTCATCAAAAAGCATGAGACTTTCCTGCATGATTTGGGGCTCCGACTGCTTGGCTGATTTGCAAGGGGGTGAGGTGAAAGAGTGATGGGCATGGGCTCCAGGTGCCAATTTTGAACTTTCTGCAGAGGACTGGGTGTTAGATACTGTGAAGGAACTGGAGGCACTGTCAGCCACCCAATCTACTATCGCCTGTACATGTTCTGGCTTCACCAGCCGTAGAGCGGCATTTGGGCCTATCAAATAACGCTGCAGATTCTGTCGCCTACTTGCACCAGAGGAAAGTGTTTGACTTGGAGCGGTAGTTGGCGTTGAACGGCCACGTCCTCTCCCAGCAACAGGAGCTCCAAAAATACCACCACGACCATGCCCCCATCCCTTATTTGATGTTCTTCTCATTATTTACATTCACCCACCAAGCTGAAAGATTGGTCTCTTTCCGGTGTCAATTTACCTGCCACTAGTCGACAATTACGTTTGCTAAGGCAATGCCCTTGTCATAAAAATGCTCTGTGGAGCCAGAATAATGTTTTTTGTGCCCAACATACACTGATTCTCAATTTCTATGCTAAAATGTAAAAAAAAAAATGGGTATGCTGTATGCACAAGTGGTTTGTGGAACAAGAACAAGTATTTTTGTAATAAAATACAGAAAATTTGTATTTCACTGCTGTAAATTGAAACTAATTATTTATACGCCGGATGCACAACTGTTTTTTTCGGCCTGAAAAGACGGCTTTTTTCAATAAAACCCCAAAATGCAGTTTTTAACTGCTGTACATTAAAAGTAGATATTTATACTATGTATGGACACCAGATTTGGGGACCCAGAACACAGATTTGGTCACCCAAATTAACAAATGCAGTATTGAACTGCTATATATTGGAAAAAATTATTTAAACGACGGATGCACAACTGTTTTTTCGACCTAAAACACCGCTTTTTTCAATAAAACCCCAAAATGCAGTTTTTTACTGCTGTAAATTTAAGTAGATATTTATACCGTGTATGTACAACTGCTTTGTGAAGAAAGAATATAGTTTTTTTCTCACAAAGAAATAATGCACGATTTCAAGATACTCTGTGGATCAGGATTACCAAGTTTTTGTCGAAAAACATACACCTATGGTGTATTTCACAGTAGCAATGTAAAATTGATGGTTGGAATGGGTATTTCAGACTGTTTGGTGTACCTTGAATAAAGTTTTTTTTCTATAAAAAACAAAGAAGCACTATTTCTCTGCAGAAATATGTCCTTGGATGCTGTATGCAGAACTGTTTTGTGGACAAGGAATACGGTTTTTCTCCCAAAATTACACGCATTCTCTATTTCACCGCATAAATGTCAAATATATATTTTGGCGGTGTAAAATAGGCTTGGTGGATCAGTATGACCACTTTTTTTTTTAACTAAAATACACTGATACACTATTTGATAACTGAAATTGAATAAACGGTTTAGTGCATAGTATACTAGAGTGCTCTGTGGCACCACAGAGCCCAAACTAGACAAATGGACTATGTCACCTCTGATAGCTTCTAGCATAGAGGCAGGGCAGAGTGCTAGTTGCAGAGTGCTGTTGCATTTCTGTGTTTGTATGTATATTTTGCCGTGGCTACGTGCACCTGCATACAGGGACGTGCTGACTGACCACCCCCCTCCCTGTGTTTCTGTTTAGTATATGTTGGAGGTGTGGCAGCCTTCCTTTCAGTCATGCACACCTGGCTAGTTTGTCTGCCCTAGAGGCTGGTTTTAATCAGAGTAAGTATAAAAACTGAACTTGCATTCATAGTACCTGCTAGTAACCATATGGCTCAAGGATGAGTATATATAGTGGGCTCAGCATGCATGTTGGTACCTGCATCCCTGGATCTAATGGAGGCTGTTATGGCATTAGAAAGGGTTAATAAGCATGGTTGATCTGAGCATGCATGCTGGGCCTGCACTCCCTGGATTCTATGTGGCTGTTGTGACCCATAACAGGTAGGATTTAGCGTTAGGACCACTCATAGAGACGGCCTTGACGTGGCGAGTGGCTTATTACTTTTTGATCAAAATGTACACCAACGACCTCCGATAGCTTCTAGCATAGAGGCAGGGCAGAGTGCTGGTTGCAGAGTGCTGTTGCATTTCTGTGTTTGTATGTATATTTTGCCGTGGCTGCGTGCACCTGGACGTGCCGACTGACACCCCCCCCCCTCCGCCTTGTGTTTGTCATGACTTTTGTAACCAAAATTCACGAAATCAGTTTTTCACTGCTGCAAATTAAATGTAGGTATATATACTGTGTATGTACAACTGCTTTGTGAAGCAGGAATTTTGCTTTTTTTCACTCAAAAAAAGAATAATGCACTATTTGTCAGCTGTAATGTGAAATCGGTATTTTAGGTGGTGTATTTCAAAATGCTTTTTGGATCAGGATTTCCACTTTTTTGTCAAAAAAATACACTTATGCTGTATTTCGCAGCAGCAATGTAAAATATGTGGTTGGAATGGGTATTTCAGACTGTTTGGTGGACCTTGAATAACGTTTTTTTTCTATAAAAACAAAGAAGCACTATTTCCCTGCAGAAATATAAAATATGTCGTTGGACGGTGTATGCAGAACTCTTTTGCGGACAAGGAATACGTTTTTTCCCCCAAAATTACACGGATTCTCGATTTCACCGCAGATATGTCAAATATATATTTTGTTGGTGTAAAATAGGATTGGTAGATCAGGATGACTACTTTTTTTTAACTAAAATGCACTGATGCACTATTTGATAGCTGAAATGGAATATGCGGTTTAGTATATTGTTTACACAAGTGCTCTGTGGCACCACAGATCCCAGGCTAGACAAATGGACTATGTCACGGCTTTTGTCACTAAAATTCACAAATGCAGTTTTTCACTGCTGTAAATTAAATGTAGGTATTTATTACGTGTATGTACAACTGCTTTGTGAAGCAGGAATTTAACTTTTTTCATTTAAAAAAAATAATGCACTATTTCTCAGCTGTATTTAGGCGGTCTTTTTCAAAATGCTTTGTGGATCAGGATTTCCATTTGTCAAAAAAGCCTGGAGAATCCCATAAAACATTGCTGTGATGGCCTACAGGTGAGTAGACTGTATAAACCATTGGAGGTGAGGGCCTAAAGCCTAGACAACCCCATAAAACATTGCAGCGATGGGCTACAGGTGAGCAGACCTTATAAAGCATTGGAGGTGAGGGACTGAAGCCTAGCGAACCCCATAAAACATTGCAGTGATGGCCTACAGGTGAGCAGACCTTATAAAGCATCGGCGGTGAGGGCCTGAAGCCTAGCGAACCTCATAAGACATTGCAGTGATGGCCAAAAGGTAAACAGATTATATAAAGCACTGGAGGTGAGGGCCTGAAGCCTAGTAAACCCCATAAAACATTGCAGTAATGGCAGACGGTATAAATCATTGGAGGTGAGGTCCTGAAGCCTAGTGAATCTCATAAAACATTGCAGTGGTGGCCTACAGGTGAACCGACAGTATAAAGCATTGGAGGTGAGGGACTGAAGCCTAGAGAACCCATAAAACATTGCAGTGATGGCCTACAGGTGAGCAGACGGTATAATGCATTGGAGGTGAGGGCCTGAAGCCTAGTGAATCTCATAAAACATTGCAGTAATGGCCTACAGTTGAGCAGACGGTATAAAGCATTGGAGGTGAGGGCCTGAAGCCTGGAGAACCCCATAAAACATTGCAGTGATGGGCTACAGGTGCGCAGACGGTATAAAACATTGAAGTTGAGGGCCTGAAGAGTAGAGAACCCCATAAAACAATGCAGTGATGGGCTACAGGTGAGAAGACCTTATAAAGCATTGGAGGTGAGGGCCTGAAGCCTAGCAACCCCCATACAACATACACAAAAAAAGACCAGGGGGGTGTCTCCTGCCCAATAAAAATAACTGGTAAACACCTGGGCATTCAAAAAGAGAGACCCACATTCCTAATTATGTTGTGCATATACTCCTGTAGTAAATCCAAAACATCACACAGAAAATGGAGCCAAATGCAAATATATATGTAAATATACTTTATTAATAAATAAATGTTAAAATATCCAGCAGGAAGGTGCAGAATTTATAGCGCCATCCCAGACCACACATTGGCTAGTAATATGCAGGGAAAATATGTTTGCATATTTTCCCTGCATATTACTAGCCAATGTGTGGTCTGGGATGGCGCTATAAATTCTGCACCTTCCTGCTGGATATTTTAACATTTATTTATTAATAAAGTATATTTACATATATATTTGCATTTGGCTCCATTTTCTGTGTGATGTTTTGGACCCCATACAACATAGCAGTGATGGCCTACAGGTTAGCAGACGTGGAGGTGAGGAGTGGGGCAATATTCGAATTTGCGATATTTTGCGAAAATTTGGGCGAATATTCGCCATATATTTGCGAATTCGCAAATTCCTGATCAGGCATTATTTTTTTGATTGTGAAAATTCGCATCAAAAAAATGCACATAAAAATTGCATAAAAATTCGCATAGACTGGTATTTAAAAAAAAACAACTAATATTCGCGATTACGAATATATTTTGAGATATTCCAAATATTTGCAAATTCTCGAAGTGCCAATATTCGCGATTAAAATTTGCAATTCCAATATTTGTGATGAACACTAGTGAGGGCCTGAAGCCTAGTGAACCCCATAAATCATTGCTTTGATGGGCTACAGATGAGCAGACAGTATAAAGCATTGGAGGTGAGGGCCTGAAGCCTGGAGAATCCCCTAAAACATTGCAGTGATGGGCTACAGGTTAGCAGGCGGTATAAAGCATTAGAGGTGAGGGCTTGAAGCCTAGTGAACCCCATAAACATTGCAGTGATGGCCTACAGGTGAGCAGACGGTATAAAGCATTGGAGGTGAGGGCCTGAAGCCTAGCGAACGCCATAAAACATTGCAGTGATGGCCTACAGGTGAGTAGACAGTATAAAGCATTGGTGCTGAGGGCCTGAAGCCAAATGAACACTACAAACCATTGTAGTGAGGGCATATATATTCTGTATGGAAGAGGAGGCGGAGGATGAGGCGGATGAGAAAACAAGATTCAAACATATATCCATTTTTTGCAGTGAAAAGGGTGCATCTGAATCTTGAGGATTGAGTAAATTATAAAGCATTCATTTGAATTGCGTTTTTGTTCCTCATTAGCTCAGCTTTCCTCTAGTGGAGTGGAGAAGTCAGGGGCAATCCAGGCCTTGTTCATTTTTATCTGAGTCAACCTGTCAGCATTGTCAGTGGATAAGCGGATATGCTTATCTGTTATAATGCCACCAGCAGCATTAAATACACGCTCAGACAATACACTAGCGGCAGGGCAGGCCAGCACCTCCAAGGCGTAGAGCGCAAGTTTGTTCCACGTGTCCAGCTTGGACACCCAGTAGTTGTAAGGCACTGAGGGATTATTTAGGACGCTGACACGGTCTGCAATGCATTCCTTCACCATCTTCCAAAACTTTTAACTCCTTGCAGAGCTAGGCCACGATTCAGGGTGAGGTTGCTGGTGGGGTGTCATGAAAGTGTCCCACGCCTTGGAAAGTGTAGCCCTGCCTCTGTTGGAACTAATGTGTGTTCTACTTGTCTCCCTTCCTCGGTTGCTTAAGGAAGTACGGACTCTGGTGGCCACATTGTGAGATTAAACATTTTGATGCAATCTGTCAACAAGTACCTTCTGGTATTGCACTGTGTTTCTTGTCTTCTCCACCACAGGAATCAGAGATGAGAAATTCTCTTTGTAGCAGAGGTCGAGAAGGGTTAAAACCCAGTAATCTGTCTTACCTAAAATGTGTATACCGCATGTGTGCCAGAATACCAACAGGCAAGACATCGAAGTCAACTTCAGGTGGACTCTCCATACCATCATCCTCCTCCTCCTCTTCTGCCCATCCACGCTGAACAGATCGAATTAAAGTTCCATAGTTACTAGCCTCTGTAGCAGAGGCAAGTGTCTCCAGCTCCACCTCCTCCTCCTTCTCTTCATGGCCCAATTTGCACTGAGAAGACGAACTGGGGGAGGTCTGGCTATCACTCTGTGTCATCTCCTCCCACATTACCTCATCTGCCACATTCAAAGCATCCTCCTTAATTGTGAGCATCGATCGTTTGAAAAGACACAGCAGTGGGATGGTTAAGCTGATAATAGCGTTATCGCCACTAACCATCTGTTTGGATTCATCAAAGATTTTTAAAACCTCTCATAGGTCTGACATCAATGCCCACTCCTCGCTTGTGAATAGTGGCAGTTGACTGGAAAGGTGACGACTATGTTGCAGCTGGTATTCCACAACTGCCCTCTGCTGCTCACAAAGCCTGGCCAACATGTAGAACGTAGAGTTCCACTGCGTGCTCACATCGCACAACAGTCGGTGAGACACAGAAATACAAATTTTCGTCACTACAGTAGGCCACAGATAATGTCATTTCAACAGTACACACTATATAGGCTTGCTATAATGAACAGGAGACAGAGAAATACAATTTTTCGGCACTATACTAGCCTAGAGATAATGACATTTTTACAGTACACACTTTATTGGCTTGCTATAATGAACAGGAGACAGAGAAATACAATTTTTCGGCAATATACTAGCCAAGAGATAATGTAATTTTTACAGTACACACTGTATTGGCTTGCTGTAATGTACAGGAGACAGATAAATGCAATTTTTCGGCACTACACTAGCCCAGTAATACTGTAATTTTTACAGTACACACTGTAAAGGCTTGCTATAATGTAATGAATACAGAAAAATAAAGATTATCAGGAGTACACTAGGCCACAGATAATAAAATTTTTATAGTACACACTGTATTGGCTTGCTGTAATGGACTGTAATGTATTTTTGGCACTGCACTAGTCCAGAGATAATGTAATTTTGACAATACACACTGTATTCGTATGTAGTTCTATATTGGATACAAATTTGTCCCTAATAAAATGTATTCTCTGCTTGAATACTGTATATACGGTTGCGGCCTAAATAAGCCCCTTTTAATAATGTTTGCCCAACACACTGCTTTATAGTGGTGCAGTGTATATCTTAGGCCTCTTTCACACTGGTGTTTTATCTTTCCATCCTAGAGTTCCGTCCTCGGGGCTCTACGACGGAAAGATACTGATTAGGATTTTCCTAATGCATCCTGAATGGAGAGAAATCCGTTCCGGATTTATCAGGATGTCTTCAGTTCAGTACTGAGATGTTTTTTGGGCGTAGCAAAATCCGCAGCATGGCCAAAAATCCTGAAGGCATGCCAGAAGGACAGATCCGAAATCAATGCCCATTGAAAAGCATTAATCCGGATCCGGCTTTAAGCTAAATGTCGTTTTGGCGCATCGTCGTATCCGATGTTTAGCTTTTGTGAATGGTTACCATGGCAGCCAGGATGCTAAAGTCCCAGCTGCCATGGTAAAGTGTAGTGCGGAGGCAGGGGAGAAGTACACTTACCGTTCGTGTGGCTCCCGAGTCCCGGGGCGCTCCACAATGACGTCAGAGCACCCCATGAGCATGTATCACGTGATCCATGCGCGTGGGGCACTCTGATGTAATTGTGAAGCGCCCCGGGAGCCAAACGGACTGTAAGTATCTGCTCTCCTGGCTCCCCACTACTTACTATGGCAACCAGGACTTTAGTAGCATCCTGGCTGCCATAGTAACACTGAAAGAATTTTGAAGACTGATCAGTCTTCAAATTCTTTCAGTTGTCTTGCATTGTGACCGATCCTGCGGTCATTTCCGGATACGGAAGTGCACGCCGGATCCACACAACGCAAGTGTGAAAGAGGCCTTAATACCAAGGAACACTGCAGTGAATAAGCCAATTTTTATAATGCCTGCCCAACACACTGCTTTATGATGGTACAGTGTATATCTCAGTACCAAGGAACACTGTAATGAATAAGCGCATTTTAATAATGTCTGCCCAACACACTGCTTTATAGTGGTGCAGTGTATATCTCAGTACCAAGGAAGACTGTAATGAATAAGCCTCTTTTTATAATGTCTGCCCAACACACTGCTTTATGATGGTGCAGTGTATATCTCAGTACCAAGGAACACTGTAGTGATTAAGCCCCTTTTGATAATATCTGCCCAACACACTGCTTAATAATGGCATATTGTAGATGTCACTAATCTGAAATCTTTCTGTCTTTTAGAGGTTATCAAAGCGATTTTCAAGCCCCTTCCTGGTGACGCCTGTCCCTGATAGTGCTGAATTAACCCCCTTCTTAAAAAAAATAAAAGGCGCTGCACTGCTGTCAAACACATACTCTAGTCCTTAAAGGGACTGTTAGGGCTTTCAATAAGGTTTTTTGAGTGAAATCAATAAGTTTAGCGCAAAACGCTATCTGTTCCTGCATACTGTCTGCTCTCCCTGACGCTGAATAAGCCGAGCGCTGGATCTTAGCTCCTATATGAAATGGTATCACGTGTTCTGGCCAGCCAATCAGTGTAAGGCTTACAGCTAACATTGCTATGGCCTTACACTGAGGGGAATTACTTACCTGGATCTTGATTGGCTGCTTAGAAGGCGCCAAACGTGCGGGGAGGAGACTCGAGCAATGTGACAAATACACGTGGTGTTCGGGCCGAATAAAGCCGAGCGCCAAGCATAGCGATGCTCGAGCTGAACCAATACTCGGCCAAGCATGCTCGCTCATCACTTATCCTATGTAGTCAGTTGGCCGCTGACTATCTGTGCCATTGTCCATCTTCTCACAGGTCCGAACGGGGGGGCACTCTGTGCTCACGTTCCACTTCCATGGCTGCTGGGGAGGGGTGGGGTGTCAGGAGCAGTACCAGCTCCATCAGTAGCAGCCTGTCTACAGTCGCGTCGCTGATGAGCATCTTTCTTCACCTGCACAGTGAAGAAACCACTCACCACCAGCAGCAGGTAGACCTCGAGCAGGACCTTAACCAGCAGGTGGTGGCATACTTGGAAAGCACCCTGCCACCCCACATTGAAGATCCGCTGGATTACTGGGCAGCCAAACTGGATGTGTGGTCGGCTACAACTAGCAGAGTTTGCCATGCAAAAGCTGTCCTGCCCGGCCAGTATTGTGGCATCAGAGCGGGTGTTTAGTGAGGTGGGGGCCATAGTTACTTCAAGAAGAACTCGCCTGTCCACCCAAAATGTGGAGAGACTGACCTTTGTCAAGATGAATCAGGCCTGGATCAGCCAGGATTTCCGCCCACCAATGCCTGATACATCTGATTAGATCATCCATACCACCTCACCCAAACCTTGACAAAAGAGACCAGTGTCTTCTGGCTACCTACCTCAGCTACTACTTTGATGCTGCCACCCGCCTGACGCCACACACCTGATGCCAAGGGCTCCTTCTTTAACCCACCTTCGTCAGAGGGTACTGGTATTGCCACCCACCTCCCCACTCTGTCACAGGGTCACTTTGTGGTCTTCTGATGCTGCTGCTATCTCCTTACCATGCCACCTTGCCACTCTGTGGTCTCCCCCTGATGCTGCAGATGCCGCCACCTCCAAGCTCTGTCATTGTGCCACTCGGTGGCCTTCTCCTGGTGCTGCTACTGCTCCTGCCACCACCTCCAGACTCTTTCATTTGCCACTTGATGGCCTCCTTATACTGCTGCCACCTCCAGACTCTGTCATTGTCCCACTCGGTGGCCTCCTCATACTGCTGCCAACTCCAGACTATGTCATTGTGCCACTCGGTGGTCTCCACATACTGCTACTACCTCCACATTCTGTCATTATGTAACTCGGTGGCCTCCTCATACTGCTGCCACCTCCAGACTATGTCATTGTGCCACTCAGTGGCCTCCACATACTGCTACCACCTCCACATTCTGTCATTGTGCCATTCGGTGGCCTTCTTTTGATACTGCTACTGCTGCTGCTGCCACCTCTAGGCTCTGTCATTGTGCCACTCTGTGGTCTCCTGATTCTGCCACCACCTCCACACTGTCGTTGGGCCCCTCTGTGGTCTCCTCATGCTGCTTCCACCTCATCACTATATCATAAGGCCACTCTGTGGACTTCTCATGCTGTTCCCACCCTCCCCACTTTATGACTGGGCCACTATTTTGCCTTTCAACCTGGCTGACATCATCATTTATTTGACCTTCATTCTTATCTCTCAGAAGGAAGGAAAAATGAGACGCACAACGGATCCTGACTTCGTAGCAGCTGTAAGGACTGTATGGTCCCCTCAGAATTGGCTTATGATTTGGTAGCCAAAAGCAGGAGTGATGCAAATATTCCATTCATGTGTCATCTCTGTTTTAGATCCTCCTGTTTTTTTGCATTAGCAATACTGATGGATTATTGAGCAAATGCTGACCTAGTGAAGGCGGATGCTCCACAGACAGGATTCGTTTTTTGTGGGTTATTGTTCTGACAGATCAGAGCATGGGCAATTTAATCAGTGACGTCAACACAAACTTAATGCTGACACCCTCTCCACTCTCTCAGGGGGCTCTACTTGTATAAGGATTTAATAGAACTGTAGACATCTATGTGGAACCAGCTGACAAGGATGTAAAAGGAGTGCGCTTTTTCTTGACTCTAACATTGACCTGTAAGGCTCAATTAATACTTGAGTTTTTTGGTCAGTTTTGGCCCCGTGACTGCCTAAATAAGTGAAGTATGCAGTGATTCGAAGAGCGACCCATGTCATCTGCATGTCATACTGACTCAGTATTATTTCACTACCACAGCAGACTCACTATGCATGTTATTGCAAGACACAGTGTTCTACACCCCGGTAAAGGCTATCTGCAGCCCGGAAATAGCAGTTTTGTAACTAAATTCGCTGTGAATGTAATCAAATCAAAGCAAATATTTATGCTAAGACGGTTTGTATCAGATGGTGATGCTGGATATTTTGACCTGCTGACAAAGCACTGCAGGGACAGCCCATCTGGAAAAGTAGTAGTGGATGGGAACTATGTTCCGTGGGACAGCTGCCGTCATTACATTTTTTCTACCAGATGAAATGGCAGCATTTCAAAACTAGCAATTTTTAAATGCTGGCATTTAGGGCCAGGGCTTGCTGGTGAGTAGGGAGGTACTTCCTCTTTCTCTCCAGTGTTCGGGGATGGGCAGCTGAACACTTCATTGGACAGTGTGACAGTGGTGGTGTTGCTGTGACATCCTCTGTTTGCGGGGTGGCAGGTGTCCTTGTCGCTCCAGAGGGGGAAGAAGAGGCCAAGACCACAGCAGAAGAGGGAGCAGGAGGAGTCTCTGATCTTTCGTGGTTCTTTAGGTGTCCACTCCACTGCCGCTCTTGCTTTGTAGTTAGATGCTGGGTGATGCAGGTGGGGCTCAGGTGTAGAACATTTATGCTTCACATCAGGGTTTGCATGTACAGTGTGCAAACCACCCATGTCCTTTTGTCAACACACTGCCTGAAGAACTGCCATGCCAAGGAATTCCTTTGTGCTGGCTTGTGCAGTAGCAGGCGTACTGGCTGGGGGACAGCTGCTTTGCTTTTGCACCCTGCTCCTTCTTTTGCTGTGCGGCTGGCGCTGCTTTACCCTCACCTTTTCCTCCGAACTGCACACGTCACTGGCATGACCTGGATGCCATGTGAGGTCTAGGACCTCATCATCCTCCACATCATCTTCCACCCACGCATCTGTGCCCTCCTGGCCGGTCTTCACACTCCAAAAAGCCACAGCAATTGACACCTGTGTTTCATCATTGTCATTAGAGATGTGCTATGGTGGTTCTCCCACATCTTCATCCTCAAACATAGGTGGTTGGGCATCAGTGCACTCAATCTCTTTCACTTCTGGGGCAGGGCTAGGTGGATGGCCCATGAAAACTTCGCCAGCAGAGTAATCAAAAAGCATAAGTGACTGCTGCATGACTGATGTTCAAGGGGTTAAGGGGGAAGGCGGATGACCGTGGGCCGCCGGTGCCAACTGTGCTCTTTCAGCAGTGGACCGAGTGGAAGACAGTGTGAAGGAACTGGAGGCACGTTCAGTCATCTAATCAACTACTGCCTCTACTTGTTCTGGCCTCACCATTCTTAGAGCAGTATTCGGGTCTACAAAATGATACAGAACGTCCTGTCACCTGCGTGGGCTCGTACCTGGTACAGATCGACAATTTCGTCTCCCTACAGCAGGAACTCCACCAACACCAGCAGCAGAACAACCACGGCCACGTCCCCTAGTTAATGCTCCTCTCAGACGGACAATTGTATTTCTGTGTCACGGATGCAAAGGAGGTGTATCTCACCCCAAAAAATGGGATTATGACACCCACAAAATTAACAGACAGATTAACTATTGTATTTCCGTGTCACAGATGCAAAAGAGGTGTTTAGCACCAAGAAAAAAAAAGGTATGTCTTATCGACACAATTAACAAAGTGATTAACTGTTATATTTCCCTGTGACGGTGGCAAGTAAAGGGTTTTGCACCCAACAAAATAGATATATCTCACCGACATAATTAACAGATTGAAAAAACTATTATATTTTCCTGTGATGGTGGCAAGTAAAGTGTTTTGCACCCAAAAAAAGGTATGTCTCATCAACACAATTAACAGAGTGATAAACTATTATATTTCCCTGTGACGGTGGCAAGTAAAGGGTTTTGCATAGAGATGAGCGAACCCATGGAAGTTCGGGTTCGCCGGGTTTGGCCAAACTTCAGGTCAAAGTTCGGGTTTGGGAACCGAACTTGACCCCGAACCAAGACCCCATTGAAGTCAATGGAGACCCAAACTTCACTTATTATTTTCCGTTATAACATGGTTATAGTGGAAAAAAATAGCATTCATGAAACAGAATGCAAATGAGGGGTTAAAAAACAACAACTCACCTTATCCACTTGATCGTGCTGCCGCAGTGTCTTCTATCTTCTTTCAGCAGGACCTGCAAAAGGACATGCGATGATGTCACCGCGCTCACCACGTGGTGAGCGCGATGACGTCATTGCTGGTCCTGCTCAAAAAAGATAGAAGACACTGCGGCAGCGCTATCAAGTGGATGAGGCGAGTTTTTTTTTTTTACCCCTAAATTGTCATACTCTTTTGCATTCTGTCTTAGGAATGTTATTATTTTCTGCTTTAGCCATGTTATAACGGAAAATAATAAAATGACCTGAACACCGAACCCAAACCCGTAAAAAAAAAGTTGGGTTTCTCTCTTCCCTAGTTTTGCACCCAAAAAAATAGGTATGTCTCACGGACACAATTAACAGACAGATTAACTATTATATTTTCCTGTGACGGTAGCAACTAAAGGGTTTTGCACCCAAAAAAATAAATATTTCTGTATCACTGATGCAAAGGTATTGTATTGTACTGATCAATAATGCCTACAGGTCACCAGCACACTTTTTAAACTAAAAAATAGCCTATCACTCTCCCTGCCTGCACCCTTGTTCTGTCACTACACTAATTAGAGCAGAATGGCGGCACACCATGTAATCCGGAATTTAGGCATGCAGAGTCACATGGTGTGCCAGCCAAGTACCTTCCAAGGCTTCCAAGTACCCACAGCTTAAATGCTTGTTGGTTGGCTGCGCTGCAGCCCTTCAACAAGGTTTATTTAAACTACGAACAACGAGCACGGACATTGACGCCAAAGTCCGTGTTCGGGTACCCGGACACCATAATGTTTGGTACTGTCCCGAATGTGGTGATCAGGGTTTCGTCATCACTAGTGTTGAGGGAACTTTTTTTTTAAGTACTGCGTCCAAAGTTCGGGTTTGGGTTATCAAAGAATCCCGTTACAGATTCCAAATTCCGTTATGGTCCGTAGTAGCGGAATCCATAACAGGATTCTTCGATAACCTGAACCTTCGATGCAGAACTTAAAACACAAGTTCGCTCAACACTACTCATCACTAATACTGACCTGCAGAATAAAGTTATCTTGTCACTTAGACTGCAAGGTAAACACCATAAAACAATACCTAATCAACTTTGTCATAATTTTTTTACCCTATTCCCTCTGCCAAAAAAAAGCTAATAGACATTATACAATACGTTATATGTATCCAAATGGTATTTTAAAAATACAACTTGTCCTGCAAAAAAAACCTTAGGATATGTCGATGGAAAATAAAAATGTTAGAGCTTCAATAAATGGCCACATCCTTAAGGGGTTAAATTAAATCCCTTTATGACAATGTTTCATGAATGTAAAGAGTCAGATTTCTGGCCTTTTGCCTGTAACCTTATCCATCACATCTCTGAATCATTACCACCATCTGGCAGCAATGGTGAATCTTCATACTATTTTATAGTCAGCCAAAGAAAAATGAGTTAGTGACGCCATTTAAGTGCATATAAGTAATTACATAATGAGTTGTGCTACCCCTTATCGCTACTTATTACTAAAAGTGCTAATGAAGCATATGGCCTGTACCCAAATATTAGTGATGAGCGGCAGGTGCCATATTCGATTTCGACGAAATTCGCGAATATTCGAATGAATATTCGTTTCATATTCGTCGAAATCGAATATTCGTCATTTTTTCTAGTTATCGCGATTAACATGCGATTTAAATAATCGCATATTGCGATTTGTACTTAAGGCTACTTTCCTATTGGTTTCATATCTAGAATTAGCGAGGATGACGAATATGACGAATGTATTCGTCTATTCCTCAAAACGAAGATAACGAGTATTCTACATCTTCGTTTTAGCTACCTATCGTCAACTTCGCTAATTCTAGCAATCAAATAGGAAGGTTGACTATAGAGACAGCTGTGTTAAATTAGCTATGCGATTTTTTTTTTTTTTTAATAAATAGAATACTTATAATAATTTTATCAAGTAATATAATTATTGTATTAAAAAAAAACATAGCAAATTAACATACAGCTGTCTGGTAAGTCAACCTTCCTATTTGATTGCTAGAGTTAGCTGAATAGCGAAGTTGACGATGACGAGGCGAATAGATAGCTAAACGAAGATGTAGAATACTCGTTATCTTCGTTTTGAAATATAACGAATACATTCATGCTATTCACATCTGCTAATTCTCAAAGCCAACCATAACTTCTGTGCTCATGGAGCGTCCCCATCACCATGGGAGCGTCTCCATATACTAAAATGTGCTGTCGGTTTGAGGAATTACGTTGAAATGCATAATGCGATTAATTCAAGTTATATTGATCGCATTGCGATTTCAACTTAGAAACTGGGTTTATAATGGGTCAGCTTGCTAGAATTTCTGAGAGTTAACGAATATGGAATATAGCAGCAGTGCTAAGGTTGAAATCGCAATGCGATTAATTTAACATAAAGTATTAGCATTGCGATTTCAACTTAGCACTGCTAGTGTATAGCATTAGCTATACTCCATGATCCGTTAATTCTAGCCTATGTAAGATAGCAGTGCTAGTTGTAATCGCAATGCGATTAATTTAACTTAAAGTATTCGCATTGCGATTTCAACGTAATTCCTCAAATCCGACAGTACATTTTAGTATATGGAGATTCTCCCATGGATGGGACGCTCCACATGAGCAGGAAGTCGACAGAGGCAACGGGCACTGACTATGAGCAGCCAGGAAGCCAGGAATCCTCAGGACAGGTAAGAACTACTTTTGGGAAGTAGGAAAGAAAAAAATATAACTAAAAAAAAAAAAAAAAAAAAAACGAATATTCGAAATAGCGAATTTATAGCGCTATATTCGAAATATTCGCGAATTAGCGAAGTGCCGATATTCGCTAAAAAAATTCGCTTTTCGAATATTCGCGCTCAACACTACCAAATATGACGTTATTCATGATACATAGTTATCCTTCCAGAGCCTCTATATTACTGCCTAATGTCAGTGCCATTTCCTTACATTGAACCACAGCAACAATGCATTCTGTATCAGTGATATTAATGTTTTTTACAACTGGCTAAATAAATACAATAGGTCACTGCTTGGGTAATGGAATGAGTTTCTCCAGTTTAATCATTTTCAAATCCCAGCACAGATTTGTATTTTTGTTGCAGCTAAACAGTCTGTAGACATCATAGAGATGTGTAATATTAGTATTTACTTTCCATCTGAATTTATGAGTCCCAAATCCTTTGAGATTATTTAGGCAAAGCAAACTGGCAGTATTTCAAAAAGCCTGTTTCCTTGCCAACTATGCTATGAAAGAAGGAAGGAAAAAGATAATATAAGTACACTTTTTGTGTATTTCAATTTTTGTAATTATTTTATTAGCATGTACTGTTTTTTAAATCCTATTTGTGGTTTTCTCTTATTCTGAATAATGGAAGTCATTAAAAATAACAATATGTCAAATTTCAGATACAGATAGCTTTTAAGACTTTCATTATGAATCAGCAGAAAACACAACCTATGAACATAAGTATAAGGACTTAATTATGTTAATATGTATCATGCAAAGAATGAACATACGGTATGAGGCTAGATTTACACTATTTTTACTGATTCAAATATTAGGACAAATAAAGATAAATATCAGAAGGACTACACCCTTCTGGCATATTGCAAACATTTTTATCCTATGCAGAGGCACAAATACGTGGTGCAGTCAAGGTATTGTTGGCAGGTTATACTAGCCTTTTATATATCAATGACCTGGTACTTGTGAGGGCCACTATATTTCTTTAGTTATCCTAATAACTTACAGGTGCATGTGTATACAGTTAGAGTCCAAACTCCAATCAAAGGGTTACCCCCACTTTAAGAATACTGATTAAACTTAACTTGTTGCAACAGCACAGAACCTAAACCATTGCTGAATTTGTTCAGGTCTTTGAAGATGGTCCAGGAAAAATACACAGCCACAGGCTCCCTAGACAACAGTTGCTCTGGAGTTCTCTCTTTTTCTTAAAACACCACTCGGAATGCTTCTAGTTC
Organism: Bufotes viridis; assembly: GCA_033119425.1. NCBI lineage: Eukaryota > Metazoa > Chordata > Amphibia > Anura > Bufonidae > Bufotes > Bufotes viridis. The sequence continues at coordinate 144,917,198 of CM065590.1, read as the reverse complement.
AAGAGCCTGTCTCACTCTCTCTCACCATCTCACACAGCAGTATATCACTCTCTCTGCTTCTTATTTTGCTAACCAGCATGGCACTTAGTAGATTACTAGGCCCAAACCTCTGCTCAGTCTATGGGCAGGGCTCTCTGTCTCTCATGCACACACTCACACACCAGGCACCAAACTCATTTTTTTATACATAAACTTTAATCACCACCTACAGACTTTGTGGCACAATGTTTCTGGCACGAGGACAATGACCTCTTGTAATTGACACCTCCTCCTCCTGTAGAATGACTTCTTGGTGAAAGTGGCTCACTCTTAGGTGACACTTGGGTCATCCTCCTGAATTCAATAGCTCAATTAATTGAAGTTGAAAGATTCCTGCACCAATAATACGCAGAATAGGATTACAGGGAGGCACCCAAGGGGAATGACCCTAAGCCTTTACTGTTCAAGAGGACCAAATGGCCTCCAACAACCTCATTTTTTACAGGCTAGTACCCTGTAGGTCCTTCTTAAGCAGCTCTACTGATGTTAGTAGTGGGAGCCAGTAGATAATACAACATTCAGAAGTTCTGTGTTACTTGAATAAACTAATGATGTCAGTCCCAACTATACAGAGCTCAGCATGTGACAGCAGTATAAAGGTGGCTCTATGACAAATATTGAGACAGTAGAGTGTAGCATGAAAGAAAGGAGCTCAGAGGCTGAGACATGCCTTGGTAAACACAGACACAGCTTACTGCATGTTAACTTAAAATGCTTAAAGCGACCCTCCGGTTCAAGAAAAAAATAGAATAAATCACACTAACTGGGGAATGAACACAACACTTACATGATAACCTTTCACCTTTTTAATTGAAGATCTGCCAATTCTTGGGCTCCTCTTCTGCCATCCAAGATGGCGTCACCTTCTCTCAGATCTTCTAGTGTATACAGTGATTTTTGTAGCCCAAAACATACTGCTCTTGAATTTGACACCTGAACTCATGTGAACAGTGCTGGCCAATCCAAGAACATGGCAAGACAAATAGGTATCTTCGGCTATTGATGCACACGCAGTGTGTATCAGATAGTGTGAGAAGATATGCCTCTAATGCTACCAGATGTAAGGTAGATATCCTATAAATAAATTTTCGGCTTTTTAAAAGGCCTTGACTTATGACTTGGACAATAATTAAACCAGCATATCATCTGTAGACAGCTATTTTAGGGTGAGAGTACTGACTGAGTGAGAGGCCTAGGTTAGGATTTGGCGAATACTAAATCTCATTTGCATACCTTCTTTCTAGAATTCCAGAGGAGCATTGCCTGGCCTATAAGACTCCTCACGCTGTTTAAATCACTCTACATAGGGAGATATTGTATTCTCCAAATTCAAATAGTCTGAGAAGTGGTGTGGCCATCTTGGATTGCAGATGAGAAGCCCAAAAATGTGTGGATCAGCAGCAAAAAAACTAAAGAAAAGTAGGTCACCGGGTGTATGTTCTGTTCTTTCTCAAGCTAATGTGATTTTGTTTTCTTGAACCAGAGGGTTGCTTTAAACTAATAAGTGTTCTTGACTTTAGGTTGCATGGTTCCTGAGGAACTCATTAGCATAAAGGTCTGTTAAATAATGTGTAAAAAGAGCTGGGCGCTAGATATGGAGTGCACAGGTAGGGGTTTTCACGATTTATTACTACTCCATAGTGTCCTCTAAAATGACCTCCGAAGGTATTACAGGCTTTTATCAGAAGAAGCAAGTATGCCTGCACTCTGAGTTAATGAGTGAGATTAATAATACAGTAATAAACTTTTAGTTTACACCCTGTGATGGACACCTTCCCCACACCCCCACCTGCTGCAGAGAGGATAGCCCTAACCAACCTTTGAGGGACACAGTAGCTCCATCTCCTGGTCCACTGCTACACAATCCTTCTGCTGCACTTTGGTATGTATTTGGTGTTACTGTGGAGTTGTTTTGTGCTGCTCTGTGATATTTATTTGGCACTGCTGTGAAGGTATTTTGTGCTGCAATTTGGTCATTTTCTGCTGCTGGCATGTAGTTTGTGAACTGTGCTATTTGTTTGGCATTGGTAGGGAAGTATTTTGAACTGCACCGTTGTAATTGTTTGACACTAAACATATTTTGTATTGTAAACCAAAAATTAGGGGAGCACTCACTATCATATAGTCTGCTAGGTGTACATCAAATGCAAAACAATCTCAGGTAGCTAAGGATTATAGTTTAATATCTGAAAATGAAAACGTAATAAACATAAAACATGATATAAAAATGTCATCATCTAATCTACAAATAGACCATGGGTGGCCAGCTCAGAGTCTCTACATATAGCACATGTTACACATAACATAAAAACTGAAAAGAGATAAAAGCAAAAGAGTAGGTACACTTTTGTGCCTCTATAAAGTTCGCACTTTGCGCTTCACAGATAACCTCAATAGTGACACATCAACCATCCAATGCCATAACCAATTAATAGCGCCATAAAAAATGCTATCTTGCAAAGTTTAGGGCATCTGAAATTCAAACATGTCCATGTATCCTAGGGCTTCACCATAAAGATGTATCCCAAATAAACTTGCCGCAATTTAGGCTGAAGTGTAGATACCACCTATTATGACAGTTATAACACCAGTATATGTGTATCGCACCTATTATGACAGTTGTACTACCAGTAAATGTTCCAGTAGGTGCACGGTAAGTTCACAATATAATTAAGGTTTAGTGATAAAGGTTGTAGTGTACATTACCACCCTTTAGTTGTACGCTTCTCTAGCATAAGCGACATACTGAGCGGAGCAAACCTGCTCAACACTCTCCTCGATGCAAGGACCTTTGATGATATCACGGGTGGCGTCTCACATGATCTATGAATGCAGTCACATGCTCCTGAGAATAAATGGTGATAGGTCAGGTAGCTCCCAAGCTATTTCAATTGTCTGTATGAAGCTCTTCAAGCGCTTTATTTTAAAGTAGAATACATCAGTCTTTTTATATAGCAGGCTTCACCCTTCTTCAGTGGATGAGAAATGCGTCTGGGAAGCTACCTGAGATTGTTTTGCATTTGATGTCCACCTAGCAGACTATATGATAGTGAGTGCCCCCCTAATTTTTGGTTTTCAATATTTTCACTCTTTTTAGCTTGGGGAAGCTAGTGGGGCAAGTGCACCCAAGTTCCATCCGCTGATTCAGTTGGTGAGCCACCTGCTACACATACATTTTGTATTGTATTGTGTTATTTGACTCTTCTAGGGAAACATTCAAATGGGAGGCATCATTCATCTTAAATTATATGTTACGGTCTGCCTTACCTGTACAAGGATAAAATGTTCAACAGTTTTTGTGTGGTTTTCCCACACACAGAAAGACTTATTCTGTGCTCTCTGAGAAGTGCACTAAGAACATCTAGTGGCATGTATTGAGGTGGAACAGCTGAGTCATGCCCAGGCTATGTGGGACATTCTTGTTGATAATAAAGAGTGAAGAGTTCTTTACTACATGCAGCACACACAGAGAGTACATCTAAAGGAACTCCTCATCAGCTAGTATCAGAAGAACTGGTCACCCAGAGTAATTACTGTGTAGTAGTTAGCATTGTGTAGCATCACCTCTTCTCTTAACAACAGTGAAGTGAAGGAAGTGAGGAGACTAAATTCCTTTCTTGTCTTTCCAGCTGCTCAACAGTACTGATTGTTTTTTGCCGGATTTTTCGTTTTATGTGTCAAATGTTTTCTATTGGTGAAAGGTCTGGACGGCAGGCAGGCCAGTTAAGAACCCGGACTCTTCTTCTACGAAGCCATGCTGTTCTGATAGAGGCAGTATGTAGCTTAACATTTTCTTGCTGAAATATGCAAGGCTTTTCCTGAAAGAGACATTGTGTGGATGGAAGCATACATAGATGTTGTTCAAAATCCTCAATATATTGTTCAGCATTGATAGTGCCTTTACAGATGTGTAAGCTGCGTACTTCTGTTTCATTTGTGAATTCTGAGATCTAGGAATTGTTAAGCACCTTAGGTTTGACACAGTTTAAGTGCATACAAATTTTGCCAAACTATGATAAAATACATAAAAGAATCACTAAAATAAACCTTGCCGCACAATGGCATAGCTACTAATGCACCATACTGTACCATCACAGATGCAGGCTTTTGAACTGTCTTACTTTCAACATTGGATATGTGTTCTATGACCTACTGTGAATAAAATATGTGTCTATGAGATTTGCAAGTCATTCTGTTTTTTTTTAGGTTTAGGTACATTTTAAACAGGGTCCCACCTGTTAGATACAGTATTTAATTAATTGTGGGATTTTTCCTGTAATACCTCCATTGATTCCTATGTCTGTTTCTGTTCTGCAGGTAGGTAGCCCTGCCTCCAAGATGATGTTGCATGATGTAGTTTGATCACATTGGGTGCATGTGTTTTTAACAGGTTCTGATGATTTGCATGTTATGCCATGATTAAGGATGTTTGTCTGAAACATGTTGGCGGGTTCTATTTTTTATGATTTTTTTAAAAGAATTGGATTTCATCCTGATGTGTAGAAACCTTTTTTTCATGTTGTGCAGCATTGTGGTATGTTTTGTTGCTGATAGGGAGGTGAGTATTGATGCACTGTGGTATTTAGTGCCGCTAGGGAGTGTTATGTGTGCTGTATGTGGATATTTGGTTTATGCTTCAGTGGGTGATATTTTAATATGGTGATAAGTAAAGTTATAAGTCTTAAACAAATTCTCATGTCTCACAGTTTAAGTAGCTTAAATGTTTATTTAGAACTGTGGTTGCAGACAAAATAATTTAGGAAAGAATTAAAGGGGTATTGCAAAAGAGTAATTTTAACTAAAAAGGGGGTTGGAAACAGGTAACTGATCCCCAATCTCCTGCCGCTGCTGTTTGGGTGTTGATCCAATACCTGCTCCTCTTAACTTCATGTTCTCAAGGTTGACATGCTGGAAATGGTTTGGACTGCTGATTCAGCAAATCACTGGCTGAGGTGGGTCACCGTTGTGACTAGTGGTTGCGCGGCAGTCCATTTCAGTTCTGGTGTGTTAAGACCAAGACCAGGAAGTGGAGAGTTGGGTCCAGAGCAGTGGCCAAATTGTGGAACATTTTTTCTCGTAACTGTAATATTCTCTTTTATTTCTCCTAGAAGTGTATGAATACATTTACAACTTGGTGTTACCTTTATCCTTGTCAAAGGGGCAGGTCTCTATGTGTCCTGACTAAATTAGCACTGTTTGAACAGTTTAAGAACATTCAGGGACAAACCCACAATTGGTAACAACTAATTGGCAATTTATTTTAAAAAAAAATATCAAAAAAGAATAAAAAAAGGACCTTCACAGCTCAAAGAAAAAATATAACATCATTATACTGTGCATACTGGAATATATATATATATATATATATATATATATATACATATATGGACATACAGGTCCTTCTCAAAAAATTAGCATATTGTGATAAAGTTTATTATTTTCTGTAATGTACTGATAAACATTAGACTTTCATATATTTTAGATTCATTACACACAACTGAAGTAGTTCAAGCCTTTTATTGTTTTAATATTGATGATTTTGGCATACAGCTCATGAAAACCCCAAATTCCTATCTCAAATAATTGCCATATCATGAAAAGGTTCTCTAAACGAGCTATTAACCTAATCATCTGAATCAACTAAATAACTCTAAACACCTGCAAAAGATTCCTGAGGCTTTTAAAAACTCCCAGCCTGGTTCATTACTCAAAACCGCAATCATGGGTAAGACTGCCGACCTAACTGCTGTCCAGAAGGCCATCATTGACACCCTCAAGCAAGAGGGTAAGACACAGAAAGAAATTTCTGAACGAATAGGCTGTTCCCAGAGTGCTGTATCAAGGCACCTCAGTGGGAAGTCTGTGGGAAGGAAAAAGTGTGGCAGAAAACGCTGCACAACGAGAAGAGGTGACCGGACCCTGAGGAAGATTGTGGAGAAGGACCGATTCCAGACCTTGGGGGACCTGCGGAAGCAGTGGACTGAGTCTGGAGTAGAAACATCCAGAGCCACCGTGTACAGGCGTATGCAGGAAATGGGCTACAGGTGCCGCATTCCCCAGGTCAAGCACCTTTTGAACCAGAAACAGCAGCAGAAGGGCCTGACCTGGGCTACAGAGAAGCAGCACTGGACTGTTGCTCAGTGGTCCAAAGTACTTTTTTCGGATGAAAGCAAATTCTGCATGTCATTCGAAAATCAAGGTGCCAGAGTCTGGAGGAAGACTGGGGAGAGGGAAATGCCAAAATGCCTGAAGTCCAGTGTCAAGTACCCACAGTCAGTGATGGTCTGGGGTGCCATGTCAGCTGCTGGTGTTGGTCCACTGTGTTTTATCAAGGGCAAGGTCAATGCAGCTAGCTATCAGGAGATTTTGGAACACTTCATGCTTCCATCTGCTGAAAAGCTTTATGGAGATGAAGATTTCATTTTTCAGCACGACCTGGCACCTGCTCACAGTGCCAAAACCACTGGTAAATGGTTTACTGACCATGGTATTACTGTGCTCAATTGGCCTGCCAACTCTCCTGACCTGAACCTCATAGAGAATCTGTGGGATATTGGGAAGAGAAAGTTGAGAGACACAAGACCCAACACTCTGGATGAGCTTAAGGCCGCTATCAAAGCATCCTGGGCCTCCATAACACCTCAGCAGTGCCACAGGCTGATTGCCTCCATGCCACGCCGCATTGAAGCAGTCATTTCTGCAAAAGGATTCCCGACCAAGTATTGAGTGCATAACTGAACATAATTATTTAAAGGTTGACTTTTTTTGTATTAAAAACACTTTTATTTATTGGTCGAATGAAATATGCTAATTTTTTGAGATAGGAATTTTGGATTTTCATGAGCTGTATGCCAAAATCATCAATATTAAAACAATAAAAGGCTTGAATTACTTCAGTTGTGTGTAATGAATCTAAAATATATGAAAGTCTAATGTTTATCAGTACATTACAGAAAATAATGAACTTTATCACAATATGCTAATTTTTTGAGAAGGACCTGTATATATGCGTGTGTATGTATCTTTGTAGGTATGTTCCACGATTACTCAAAAAAGCAACCATCGATTTCAACGAAACTTGGTATACACATCCCTTGCTACCTGGAAAGAAATCTTGTGGGGGTCATACGCCCCTACACAGCAGCTGCATGAAGCTTGTATGCTCCAACTGTTTTTTCTACACACATATTGCTCTGTAACTCAAAAACTCATCGATCAATTTATACTAAACTTGGTACACATATCACTTACTTTCTGGGAAAGAATACTGTGGAGATAACATGCTGGTACACAATGAATTTCTGTCTGTCCCGACGTATGTCTGTCTGTTCTTTTTGCGAGACCATACGACTGAACCAATCTTCACAAAATTTGGAACACAGGTACATCAGGTGTCCGGGACGTACCATTCCTGAGATATTCCCAAAAAATTACCTGCATTAGCCAATACAAGCCTGCAAGTCCTTCTCTTCATATCCCAACTGCCATTCACACGGTCACATGTCCCTTATAAGCCAATAGAAGCTCACATGCCCTTGGTCTCTACATACACACAGTTTTACTCCAGGTTTCCATAACAACCCAGTCATTTTTATTAACTGCTGTAGGTTAGCTTTAGGCTAGGGCTACATGATGACAATAATTTGCAAAACACATAGGGCACAATTACACTGCTACATGTGTCGCACGACATTGATGTCGCACCAATGTCGCGCGTCAATTTTTATAATGGATGGATTTTTTGTGACTGTCATGTCGCAGTCGCAGCATGTCACATGTCGCAGTGCGACACCTTAGCCTATCATTATAAAAATTGTTGAGACAAAATGTCGCACGACACTTATTGTCATGTAGTTCTAGCATTAAAGGGGCAGGGTGCTGTGGAGGGTGCTGTTAAAGGGGTGGGGACAGTGGAGGTCATTGTTAAAGAGGCGTTCACTGTGGATGTTACTGTTAAGGGGGCAGGCCACTGTGGAGGTCACTGTTAAAGGGGCAGGCACTGTGGAGGTCACTGTTAAGGGTGCAGTGGCCATTATTAAAGAAGCAACTGCTGTGGAGGTTACTGTTAAGGAAACAGTGTACTGTGAGGTCACTGTTAAGGGAGCGGGGTACTCTGGAGGTCAATTTTAAGGGGGCAGGCCCCTGAGGAGGTCACTGTCAAGGGAGTGGGGTGCTGTTAAATTCACTGTTAAAGGGGCGGGCTGCTATAAAGGTCAAAGGGATGGGCTGCTGTGGAGGTTCCAGTTTAAAGTGGTGGGGCACTGTGGGGGGGGCAGTGTTAAGGGGTGGGGAACTATGGAGTTCACTGTTAAAGGGGCGGGTTGCTGTAGAGGTCACTGTTATGGGGGATACTGTTGATACCTTTTAACGACACACGCAAACATTAAAGGAAATAGATTAAATATACCCGTGCAAAGCCGCGTCCTTCAGCTAGTTATTTACTAAAACGGACACATCAGGAGTGGTGACAAGTTCTGTTTAAATGTTCACAATACAATGTAGTCCAGCACTCGAGATAAAGCTTGATACTTTTATTAATCCACATTAAAATTTACCACTAATAGGCCTTACATGTTTCCAAGATGCAATGTCCTTAATCATAGCATGAGTGCATGAAACATTTAATCTCTTAGATGCCATGACATCCAAGTGGTCATTTAAAGGAAGTGGGTTCCCTACAATGAATGATCACTCCTCAAGATAACATTGTGGAGCCATTTGGTTACTATGGCAGTCTGGGACCTTCTGAAGGTTCCAGGACCTGCCACAGTAAACACAGCACTTAATATTAACCCTTTTTTTTGCATTTTAATTTTTCTTCCCTATCTTCCTTGAGCCATAACTTTTTTATTTTTCTGTTCACATAGATGTGTGAGAGCTTATTTTTTTCTGGGAAAAGTTGTACTCTCTAATGCCACCATTTAATATGATATACAATGTAGTAGGAAGCGGGAACAAATCTAAATGGGGTTGAATCAGAAATAAAACGCAATTCCTTCAGCGTTTCACAGGTTTTGTTCCCACGGCATTCCCTTTGTGGCAAAACTGACCTGTGCCCTTCATTCTCTGGGTCAATATGATTACAACAATACCACATATATGTAGTTTTTTTATGTCTAAATAGTGTAAAAATAAATTTAAACTTTAATTTTCTTTTACATCACCATATTTTGACCCCCATAACTTGTTTATAGTTATATTTACTGAGCTGTTTTGTGGCTCATGTTTTTGCTGGACAATCTGTGATTTTTATTAATATCATTTTAGAGTGTGTGTAACTTTTTGATTTTATTATTATCTGGGCAGCACGGTGGCTCAGTGGTTAGCACTGGTGCCTCGCAGCTCTGGGATCTAATCCGACCAAGGACAACATCTGCATGGAGTTTGTATGTTCTCCCTTTGTTTGCGTGGGGTTACTCTGGTTTCCTCCCACACTTCAAAGACATACTGATAGGGAACTTAGATTGTGAGCCCAATTGGGGACAGTTGGAGGCTAATGTCTGTAAAGTGCTGCGGAATATAGTAGCACAATGTAAGTGCATAAATAAAAAAATTTGGTGGTAAGAGAAGCATTGAAAAAATGGCAAATTGGCCATTTTGACCCTTTTTTCCGTTATATCAGTCAGGGTATTGGAAAAATATTTTTATGTTTTAATAAAATGGGCATTTTCAGATGCAGTGATGCCCATGATGTATATATTTTTTCTTACTTATGTATTTTTTTATCCTATGGAAAGGGGAGTGATTTAAACTTTTATATTTTTTTAATTTACTTAAGTTTTTTTAACTTTTTATGGATTTTTAAGCTCTTAGTTGAGCCTACAAAATGCATTTTTTTTAAAATTCTGAACAATCGTGAGTCTTTTAGACCCATTGTTTGTACAGAATTGCTGATTTCTTCAGAGAGACCCAGGGTACTGAATTCAATTATCGGCATCTTCATTGGCCGCAGAGAATGCCGGTAAGAAGCCCGGAAGTGCTTCCGGGTTTTCCACCTTTTTAGATGCCGTGATATCACTTGATCATAGCATCTAAAGGCTTTAATGACCATCATTAGCCATGGGTCTCTGCTGTTTGAAATAGCGGACACCCACCGTCTATGGCGCCCGTTGCACGCGAGATCCGGCGCCATGTTTGCCCATTGCTCCGGCGCCATTTTATGTTTAAATTATGAAGTGATATGTAATTATGTTTTAAATTATAATATGAAATGTACTAATTCTTAGTATTATCATTACATATAATTCACATACTGTTATCACCTTTATTAATTGATGTTTTTAGGTTTGATCCCAATGTGATTTTGTACATTTTCCCTTTTTATTCACAACTTTTTCACTTTTCTTTCACATTTTATAGAGATTGGTTTTATATTAATTGATACATGCTTTTTTTTGTATTTTTTCATCTATTTTTTATTGTACGAGTAATTTTATTTTTCACGTTTTACATTTAATATTTAGTTATTTTTCACATATTCACAATGTACATTGTAGTAATTTGTATTATTGATATTATTTAGGATAATTCTACAAATTTTTTTGTTGCACATGTTCTTTGATTTTGATTCACATTATTATTTACTTTTGTAATAATTTATATTAATTCTTGTTTTAATTAACTTTATATTGTGAGCGGGGTTATGCCAGGCCTGCGCATGCGCAATAATCCATCTGATGCCGCCGGTATCCATCCTGCAATGATAGTACCATGGGATTGCCGACGCCATCATGTGACCTGATACTTTGTTACGAGACTGATTCGTCGCGTGACATGTTATGTCACATACATGCGGCCTGCTCCGTATGAGCTTTGGGATTCAGGTGTACATAATTATGCATTTGATAATGGGTATCGAATGTTGTGATTGGCGTTTGTCCTGCAGTGATAATGCCACCCCAGACGAAGGTTCGTCAAAACGCGCGTCGGGGTTGACGCCTTCCCGGAGGAGACACATTATGGCCTAGGTAATTGATTCTGTCCTTTACATACTTGTATTATTATTCTTTGCACATGCACTTTAACTTTCATTTTGTTGGATTAGTATGAATTGTTACCCTGTGTGCCCCCTTTCAAGTGATGCCGCCATTTCCCTGCACTTGTTTTTAATACATGAACTCTCTTATGAATTTTGTAAATAAAGTAAGCTATTGACTTCATGTGGTCTGGTAATCTTTTATAGGTATTTATGTATGGCGCTGGTAGCGAATGGGTTAACATATTATTAATGCCATAGACTGCAATTTGATTGTAGTATATGGTATAAGCATTCCATTGATTGTCTGTTCAAGTCCTATTGAGGGAGTAAAAATTCAAACCAGCCTTCTTTCCTTTTTTTTATTTTTTTTTATTTTTACAAATTAATATAAATAAGGTAAGGGAAAAATTGGTTTATCTTTCAAAATGTCTGAATTATTAAAATATAATAACATTTATTATGTTTTGGTCATTTTACATCACCAAAAAATGAATAAAAAGTGATCAAAATGTCATACATACATGAAAACAGTATCGATAAAAATTACAGCTTGCCCTGCTGCATTGAGCTCTTACACAGCTCAGTAGACAGAAATATCAATTATTGGTGTCAGAATGTGGCGATGAAAAGAACTGCTTTTTCAAAGTTACTTATTTTTTACATATTAAAATATAGTAAAACTATATAAATTTAGCATCCCTGTAATCGCATTTTCCCTAAGAACAAAGGTCATTTTTACCACTAAATGAATGACATAAAAAACAATGGCACTTTGTTGTTTTTGTCGTTTCCCAATATATCATAGTAAATATTAAATGTTGCCATTAGAAAGTATACCTTGTCCCACAAAAAACAAGCCCTAATACAGCTACAGTGTGTGAAAGGAAAAATAAAAATGTTATGGCTTCAGAAAGGTAGGGCAGAAAAAAAAAAAAAAAGTGAAAACTGGTCCTCTCATTGAGGGGTTAGGTTAGGTATAGTCTCTCCACAGAGGATAGTGATATAAAAGATGTGTTCAATGATACTGTGTGTATAGTGATACTATACTGCTTTATATAGGCTTACATTAGTACAAAAGATCCATCATTGACATATTCACCTTGATACGGAATGATACAGAAAATATTTTGCACATCCTGTTTCATTATATACAGTCAAGAGAAAAAAACAGCAAACCAGTTTATTTTTACTTATTTACACTAGCAGTTAGTTTGAAAACTAGAACATTCCAAATTTTTTTTGTCTGTTTTTACGTGGACAACTATAAAAAAATTATATTCATGGGGGCAATTTGTTTATAATGGCTCAATAGAAAATAAACATTTGTTCAATGTTCATTTTTGTTGCTTTTTTTTACTGCATTTTAAATTATTGTGTGCCTCTAGGCAAAATTATATACTTTGGGAAAATGTCGGCCACATCTGTTTCTTTGGCATTTTGATGTGATTTTTCAGTAGGAGATAATATCTAGCTAGCATGAACACGATCTAGAAATACTTAATCCATATTTTAATTTGCTGAAAGTGAAGAAATAGCAATGTTTCAATTGCTCTAATTAGATTAAGCATTGTCAATACATTTCCTTTTATGCTTCTTTTATTACTGAGCTAACAACATGATATTAATTTACTTTAGATTTTTGCAGTTTCTGTAGGTAAACTTACCATTCCATTTTGCATTCATTTAATAAAATGTTGCCTGAGCAAAATACTTTTAAATAACAAATGATGAAACCTATAAATTTAGACCATAACTGGAACTAGTGCTCTGCAAGTAGCAGTTAGAGGTGATGCTTACAGTATTTTAGGGGGTTTAGGAAATGAGATTGCAACACAATGATATAACAATCTAGTGCCCTGACTATTACTGAGTGACAATAGCAGAAATCTGCAGATAAATAAAACACCAAGGATGCCATAGCAAGTACTGTGTGTAAACAGTAACGTTTTTTTCATTATTTCTAGTGACGAGTGAAGTATTTTAAAATTTAAAGTTTCATGACAAATTACTTTGTCACAAAGCACATTCCTTTGTAAGTAGTGGGTGCAATGACACTTTAATAGCTGATAGCAGCATCTTACAGTAATAACACAGTGTAAAAAAAAATAATTAAATCATTCTTAACTCATCCATTTGATCATGACCAGCCGGCCGCCGCCATCTTGATTAAAGATCAAGTGTGAAATCTCGCGCGGTTCATGAGGACATCATCACATCGGCCGGTGTGGTGCTGTCATACTTCACTGCGCACAAGCTTTTGTGTGAGATCTTCAATCAAGATGATGATAGTCGGCTCGTCATGATCGAATTGATGAGGCATGTATGATTTTTTTTTTTTTTTTAACAGCCATTCAGGGATAATCGATTCACTACCACCAAGCACAAGGAAATTTGTCTCAAAGTCCTCGCTCAACAATATTTATTTCCTTTAACCCCTTAAGGACTTAGGACGTACCGGTACGTCATGGTTCCCGAGTCCTTAAGGACCCATGACGTATCGGTACGTCATAAGTATTTCCGATCACTGCTGCTCAGCTGGCAGTGATCAGAACAAGGTACCTGCTGAAACAATTCAGCAGGTACCTTGTTACAATGCCCAGGGGGGTCCTGTGACCCCTCCGTATCGGCGATCACTGCAAACCGCAGGTCAATTCAGACCTGCGGTTTGCAGCGCTTTGTGCGATCTCTGATCAGAGACTGAATGCCCCCAAAGTGTTAAATTTTAACCCCCCCCTGCAGGCCCTAATCATATTGTGGCTGCAGGGGTGCAGGGGGGTGGTTGCGGGCGGCGGGAGGCAGTGCGGCAGTGAGGCAATAGCGCTCCCCCGCCCACCTCCTCTGTATTCTTCCCTGGTGTCTAGTGGCTTTAGCAAAGTGTCAGCACATTGCTGACACTTTGCTAAAAAAACTATTATTATGTAAAGTAAAAAAAATACAGTACAGCACACTGTATAGTGTACTGTACTGTATTATATAGACACCAGATCCACTGGATCTACAATCGGACATGGTGTCAAAAATCCAGTCCAGCAAAATCCGCCTTCCAAATACCATATGGCGTTCCCTTCATTCTGCACCCTGTCGTTTGGCCATAGAGCATTTTACGGCCACATATGGGGTGTTTCTGCAAACTACAGAATAAGGGCAATAAATATTGAGTTTTGTTTGGCTGTTAACTTTTGCTTTGTTACTGGAAAAAATGGATTAAAATGTAAAATGTGCCAAAAAATCGAAATTCTGAATTTTTTTCTCCATTTGCCATTAACTCTTGTGGAAAACCTAAAGGGTTAACAACATTTGTAAAATCAGTTTTGAATACCTTGAGGGGTGTAGTTTCTAGAATGGGGTCATTTTTGGGTGGTTTATATTATGCAAGCCTCACAAAGTGACTTCAGACTTGAACTGGTCCCTAAAAAGTGGGTTTTGGAAAATTTCTGAAAAATTTCAAGATTTGCTTCTAAACTTCTAAGCCTTGTAACATCCCCAAAAAATAAAATAGCATTCCCAAAATGATCGATACATGAAGTAGACTTATGGGGAATGTAAATCAATAACTTTTTTGGGCGGTATTAATATGTATTATAGAAGTAGAGAAATTGAAACTTGGAAAATTGCAAATTTTTCCAAATTTGGTATTTTTTTATAAATAAAAATGAAATTGTTTGACTCCATTTTACCATTGTCATGAAGTACAATATGTGATGAAAAAACTATCTCAGAATAGCCTGGATAAGTAAAAGTGTTTAAAAGTTATCACCACATAAAGTGACACTGGTCAGATTTGCAAAAAATGGCCGGGTCCTTAGGGTGAAATAGGGCTGAGTCCTTAAGGGGTTAAAGACTATGAACAACTTTAGAGGCAATTTTAGTTTTTCATTGCATTTTACAAATTTTTGGCTAAAAATCATTTTTTCAGTTGGCCTTTATTAAAAATTTTGGGTCATTCTGTCACAAAGGGTTAACTGTTTTTCTAACTGTGTGAATGGTAGTTTTACTTTGGTCATGTACCTTTATCTCTAGACTGCCAAGAGGTCATAAGCACCTATTTAAGCCACATTGTTATCAGTAAGATAAGAACTGAGCTATAATGAGTGTTTATAATGTCTGAGAGCAGAGATGAGGAGCCTGTCAGCTCCCTAACTGATAAAAAAGAGAGAAAATCCAGAGGTTGCTTCTAGAGCATTTCAGCTCTGTACACAAAAAGGACTGTATTTTTTTAATAAAGACCAATTGAAAAAATGATTTTTAGCTCAAAACCAGTACAATGCAATGATAAAAAAAAATTCCCCAAAGGTTTACATAGCCTTTAAAAATGTTTATGCTTTGTGTGAAGTAACAGATTAATGTCATATTTAATCATAAGGCACCCTCTTTATCCTCTTAAGACAGGGCCTGTTTAGGTCTAAAAGGGATTGGTCTATTGGTGGCATATCGCCTTGGCACTCCCATAGAAATGTATCACTTTACTGGCTCCATTTTAAAGACAGGTGCAGGTCAAAGTGGTGGGGACAGAAATTGGTGGCACATCGTAGTGATATGAGATGCTTGTTTTGTTGTTGTTTTGTTTTTTAATTTTTCTCATTCCAAGAGCCATATATTTAAATTTTTGCCTTAATGTAGCTGTACAAAGGCTTGTTTTTTGCTTGTTTTAATTAGTCAATAGCACCATTTTAGGGTACGACTTTTTTATTTACTTTATTAAACTTTTTGTGGAAATAAAAAAATAGCAATTCTGCCATTGTATTTTTAATTTTATATCATTCTCTGTGCATCATAAATAACATGTTAATTTTATTTTGCAGGTCAGTATGATTACATTCATACAAATTTTATAAAAATGTTATAAATTTAAATAATGTTTACTTCTGTGTCATCATATTCTCAGAGCAATAACTTGCTAGCCTGTTTATTTTTTTTGCAGGACAAGCTTTAGTATATATTTATCACCATTTTGGGGTATAATATACATGATTTATTGCTTTTTATTTCATTTTTTGTAAGATGAAACATAAAAAATAGCAATTGTTTTTATTTTTTCTACATGTTAAATAATGGGATATGGCCACGCAGTCAGGTTTTCTGCAGTTTTGGAAGACAAAATCAGGAGTGGATCATAAAAGGAGAGAAAGCATAAAGGACAATTTCTCTTTTTTGAATTCATTCCTGGTTTTGGTTTACGAAGCTGCATGCAGAAACCTGTCTATGTGGTTGTACCTTTACACTGGGCTCAGACATGAGCGTTTTGAAGCCTAGCGTTTTATGCGCGTTCAAGGCCGGCGTTTAGGCGCGTTTTTTTCAAGCGTTTTTGTAAATAGTGTAGGCGCATTTAATGCGCGTTTGTGTGATTGACTGCATAGTGGGCCAATGACCAAACAGCCCTCGCTATATATAGTTTGGCCAATCAGAGTGATTTTGAGGTGTGAAATTCCATGGTGGCTGATATAGTGTGTGTTTTGGCCAAAATGGACTGCTACAGGAGGCGACATGTTGCTGTGGTTGTGACTGCCATCCAACTGGAGCATTTGAGGAGAAGGAGGGACAGCAGGCGACGGTTCTGGGTCCATCCGGTGATTGCCCAGCGGCAGGAGAGGGGCCAGTTCTGGGCGCTCTACCAGAACCTGCGTGCCCATGAGGACCAGTTTTTTGCCTACATGCGAATGTCCATTTCCAGGTTAGTATGTATACGTGATGTTTTATGTTTTTATTTGTTTTACAGAGAGTGTAGTAATGTAGTAATGTTAATTTGATTTAATTTTAATCGTCTCCAGCTTTGATGAGCTCCTGGGGCTGTTGGAGAGTAGTTTGATGCACCAGGACACCTTCATGCGGGACAGCATTCCACCTGTGGAAAGACTGGTCATAACTTTGCGGTAAGTTTTATATACCTCGTGTCCTTATAAAACATGTCTATTGTGTAGCGACTTTATAGGAGTGTTTTTGCATTTTAGTAGTCGTGTTGTTTCTGTGGTATGCTTGTTACTATAAATATTCAGCACATGCATTATGTAGCCACCTTTGCAAGGTGTAACCCTTCCCATGGTAAAAACTCCAAACAAATAGTTATTAATTGTTTTATGTTTGGTGCAATAAAGAAACTCAGTACATTCCCCAACATGTTTATACGGAGTACACAAAACTGCACATAACTTTTGTGCAATATGCAAACAAAATATGTTATTCCTTTTAATAAAATATAACTAACGTAGTTGCCACCTCAACTACCGGCACTTTCATTCGCAGTACCATCTCTCACAGGTCCTCATAATCTGGCCCGGTTGTTTCTGGGTCCGGATCCCGGCTTGTAGGAATGTTTTGCCGCGTTTGAAGCTCGGCATTGGCCTGTGTGCTGGTGGTGGTGCTTGTGGATGTGGTCAGGCCATACTGGTGCCCATAATGTGGACCTTCTTGGGGGCCATGTTGGTCGTAATGTTGGCCATAGTATCGGCTATATTGTTGCACCGGTTCCGCAGGTTGAGAATATTGTTCAGCATATTGTGATCCCTGTGGAGCATACTGCTGTGGATATATTTGGCCATATGTTGTCAGATTTGTTGGCCCATGTTGGCTAAATTGTGGACCATGTGGGTGGCCATATTGTTGCCCATAATGGGGGTCCTGTCTAGGGGCCTGCATAGTAGGCTGCATTGGATCCTGAATTGGATGCTGCCTAGGATCCGGAATTGTATGCTGCCTAGGAGGCTGCCTAGGAGCGGGGATGGGAGGCTGCCTAGGAGCGGGGATGGGAGGCTGCCTAGGAGCCGGGAGAGGGGGCTGCATAGGAGCCTGGAGAGGAGGCTGCATAGGAGCCTGCATCGGGCCATGCAATGAAGCAATTTTTGTGGCCACTTTTGTGGTCATTTCAGTGGCAACTTCTGTTGCCATTTCAGTTGCCACTTGGTGAGCGATCTTTGTGGCCTGGTGTGGTGACAGCTGCGGGGCCTGATGTTGGGCCATTACTGGTTCAAGCTGTATGACCAGTTGTGTGGCCAGTTGTGTGGCCAGTTGTGAGGCCAGTTGTGTGGCCTGCTGGGGTCCCGGCTGGGTTTCCTGGAATGGTGACGCAAAAGTGTCCAGCGTTCGGGTCAGCATCTCTTGGACAGTGGTGAGTTGCGGTCTGGGGACATTTTGCATTCTGTCCTCCAGACTGAGAAGGAAATACCCGTTACTGGACATTTTTGGTACCGGATGTGCCAGGGCATCCAGGCTGGCTATCAGTCGGTCCTCCTGCCGTTCACCTCTCCTCCTTTTGGCCCTTAGCTGGCGAGTGGCTTCTGCCACAGATGGGCCTGGCTGTGTGGGGCTTGTAAGCGTCGGAGGGCCCTCTGTCCGTGGAGGACTGGTTGCCGCAGAAGATGGTCCTGCCTCGCCGTCCCGAGTGTGGCCAGAGTCCTCTTCCGCCTCATCTGCAGCCTGACTGTGTTCCCAGCTACTCTCTGTGCTGTTAAAGAGAAATCTATAGTTAAATATTTTCACCATATCAATGTGAATATATGTGACATTATGTAATGCCACATCCTCTCCCCAATGAGGACTACAATGTCTCACCTCCTCATTTCAGTGCAGGGAATCAAGAAGGCCATTTGCTCCGCATGCACATAACAAGAGCGTGTGGGTGATGATCCGCTCCTCTGCTCCCTCTCTAGGCGGCGATGTCGTATGAAAGCGTCCTTGATACTTTTCCATTTTTTTTTTTATGGTGTTGACTACAAATATAAAAATAAAAGTTAATTAACATTATTTTTTTGTCTCTTTTCAGGTACCTAGGTACAGGCCAGTCGTTGGCCAGTCTCCATTTCGCTTTTTTGATTGGGAAATCCACTGCAAGTGTCATCATCCGTGAGACCTGCGTGGCAATCTGGGATGCGCTCCATGCAGCAGTGATGGGCCAACCGCATAAGGAGCAGTGGAAGGAAATAGCGGATGTCTTCCAGCAAACCTGCCAATTCCCCAACTGTGCCGGAGCTATAGATTGCAAACATATCCGCATTAAGAAGCCGGTTAGAAGTGGTAGCCAATATTACAATTACAAAAAATATTTTTCCTTTGTATTATTTGCGATGTGTGATGCCAACTATAGCTTCCGGTACATTGACGTGAGCTCATATGGCAGTAGGTCCGACTCTGCGGTCTTTGCCCATTCCGAGTTTGGCAAACTGCTCCATGACAAGGCTCTGGATCTCCCTGAGCACACCGCACTGCCTGGCACCACTTCACCAGCGATGCCATTTGTGTTTGTGGCCGACGAGGCCTTTGCACTGGGCGAAAACCTGATGAGGCCCTATTCCAGCAGGGGACTCTCTCTAGCCAGACGAGTGTTCAATTATAGGCTGACTAGAGCGCGCAGGGTTGTGGAGTGCGCTTTTGGCATCCTCGCCAACAAATGGCGATTTCTCCACACCCCCATCCACCTCAAATTGGAGACTGCCATATCGGCCGTAAAAGCAGCCTGCGTCCTGCATAATTTCGTCCGGGCAAGAGACGGGTTTAATTTTGAAGATTCCCTCACCCATTCCCTGCACAGTCATCGTCCGAGCGTTGTGCGTGGCCACAGACAGGGTGCAGCAGTGCGGGAGCAGTTTACTGCTTACTTTATATCGCCACATGGGGCGTTACCATGGCAGTTAGACGCGATTTAAATATATTTGCCATACTTATTTAGTGTTAATATGCGTCATAAGTTAATTTTTCTGTAATGTTTGCAGATTATTTTCGCTATTATAAATTCTGTTTGACCCATTTTGTCTCATCTAGTTTTTCAATATATGATGGGCCATGAGAGTGGCCTTTAGGAGGCAATATTCCAATTACGTGTGGTACTAAGCAAATGGTGGCCGAAATTAGGTAACAGCATTTGGGGGTAAAGACTCCACCATTATATTTATTCCTAATGAGGGAGCAATTAATGTGGCCATTCATGTGCCTATAAATGCGAATTTACGAAAAAAGTTTCGCAACACAAACGTGACCCTCCAGCTGAATATAACTCACAACAAATACTATGCTAACAGTGTGTGAAGCTATGGTAGAGCATGATCACAGTAGCATGTATGAAACGGCTGGAGGGCCGACATTCGACTGCCCTGACGTATACACCACTGAAATGTGTCCGTAAATACATAGGCCACTATCAGTACTATTGTTTTACATACTTCACCTCACTAGCAATTTACTATTCCGCATAACCAGGCCACAAATAGAGCAAAATCTCTGCATTGGACAACATGAGCTTTCTTACACAGGGCATACATACACTATTCAGCTGAACCATTTCCACGTCAATCATAGTACTGGCCCATTGCACTGACGCATAATGTGCGCAGGGGCAACTACCAACTGGCCACATAACAACTGACACATCCCACATACAACTCCTACACAGACCTCACTAGAAGGGAGACATAACATGTAGGAGGAGAAACTAACCATTCTGACAGTTTGTGCCGTTTGCTAGCATATTTACAACTAGTTAAACAGGTGACAGACAGCAGCAGGCAATTACTACAGGCCAGAGGGTACTGGATCCAAATTGTTATGTGCCCATGAGACAAGGCTAACTATGCAAAAAGAGTGCCCATATACTATATTAAGTTTGTTGATGGTGCGGCACTGTAGGTGATGTCCAAATACAGCTACATGCATGCCTGCAAGGCTCCAGCTAGTACAAGACAGCCCACCATTTTTGTAGCTGCATTTGGACATCACCTCAAGCCGTACTGCCAGAGATGGCCAGAGCTATTACATATAATATTTGGAACACCAGTGCACACTAGATTTTGAGGTCAGAAACTAAATCACACAAGTGTCAACTGTAAACTAATGCCTCTTATGCACAGCATACAATGTATTACAAATTGTGCGGATACGCCACGTAATTATGCTGATACAGTCATTAAGTCAAAAGCATAGTGTTGAGGATGTGCGATCCAGATTCACCTTCTAGTATATACCCAAATTACTCATTCGCTTTTTTTCTTTTCTGGTATCAGCACTCCTCCCCATTTGGACTAGGTGTTTTTAATTAGCCTTAGCTGCAAGGGGTTTAAAAACTCCCACTATCTCTCAGATGCATTTCCTGAGGGTCGTGACTGGGTGAGCTCTTTGCACTCGTTCACATGGTGCAGTACTGCGTGTCTGCCATTGCTGCCTCAGCGCTGTGCTGGCGGGGCGGTGGATCCCAGAGCCAAGGAGGCTTTGCTGCACAGTGGGGTTGCTGTGTGGCTCCTGGGTCCCGCTGTCTGCTGCTGGTGCGGTGCTGGGGCGCCGGTGGTCGCCGCGCATGTCTGCGCCATTTACAGGTTAGAGTAGTTTCCCACTTGCAGAGGCTTCCTTGTCGTTGGAAAGTGGGCTTATGCTCTTTGATCAAACTGTAAACTAATGCCTCTTATGCACAGCATACAATGTATTACAAATTGTGCGGATACGCCACGTAATTATGCTGATACAGTCATTAAGTCAAAAGCATAGTGTTGAGGATGTGCGATCCAGATTCACCTTCTAGTATATACCCAAATTACTCATTCGCTTTTTTTCTTTTCTGGTATCAGCACTCCTCCCCATTTGGACTAGGTGTTTTTAATTAGCCTTAGCTGCAAGGGGTTTAAAAACTCCCACTATCTCTCAGATGCATTTCCTGAGGGTCGTGACTGGGTGAGCTCTTTGCACTCGTTCACATGGTGCAGTACTGCGTGTCTGCCATTGCTGCCTCAGCGCTGTGCTGGCGGGGCGGTGGATCCCAGAGCCAAGGAGGCTTTGCTGCACAGTGGGGTTGCTGTGTGGCTCCTGGGTCCCGCTGTCTGCTGCTGGTGCGGTGCTGGGGCGCCGGTGGTCGCCGCGCATGTCTGCGCCATTTATAGGTTAGAGTAGTTTCCCACTTGCAGAGGCTTCCTTGTCGTTGGAAAGTGGGCTTATGCTCTTTGATCAAACTGTAAACTAATGCCTCTTATGCACAGCATACAATGTATTACAAATTGTGCGGATACGCCACGTAATTATGCTGATACAGTCATTAAGTCAAAAGCATAGTGTTGAGGATGTGCGATCCAGATTCACCTTCTAGTATATACCCAAATTACTCATTCGCTTTTTTTCTTTTCTGGTATCAGCACTCCTCCCCATTTGGACTAGGTGTTTTTAATTAGCCTTAGCTGCAAGGGGTTTAAAAACTCCCACTATCTCTCAGATGCATTTCCTGAGGGTCGTGACTGGGTGAGCTCTTTGCACTCGTTCACATGGTGCAGTACTGCGTGTCTGCCATTGCTGCCTCAGCGCTGTGCTGGCGGGGCGGTGGATCCCAGAGCCAAGGAGGCTTTGCTGCACAGTGGGGTTGCTGTGTGGCTCCTGGGTCCCGCTGTCTGCTGCTGGTGCGGTGCTGGGGCGCCGGTGGTCGCCCGCGCATGTCTGCGCCATTTATAGGTTAGAGTAGTTTCCCACTTGCAGAGGCTTCCTTGTCGTTGGAAAGTGGGCTTATGCTCTTTGATCAAACTGTAAACTAATGCCTCTTATGCACAGCATACAATGTATTACAAATTGTGCGGATACGCCACGTAATTATGCTGATACAGTCATTAAGTCAAAAGCATAGTGTTGAGGATGTGCGATCCAGATTCACCTTCTAGTATATACCCAAATTACTCATTCGCTTTTTTTCTTTTCTGGTATCAGCACTCCTCCCCATTTGGACTAGGTGTTTTTAATTAGCCTTAGCTGCAAGGGGTTTAAAAACTCCCACTATCTCTCAGATGCATTTCCTGAGGGTCGTGACTGGGTGAGCTCTTTGCACTCGTTCACATGGTGCAGTACTGCGTGTCTGCCATTGCTGCCTCAGCGCTGTGCTGGCGGGGCGGTGGGTCCCAGAGCCAAGGAGGCTTTGCTGCACAGTGGGGTTGCTGTGTGGCTCCTGGGTCCCGCTGTCTGCTGCTGGTGCGGTGCTGGGGCGCCGGTGGTCGCCGCGCACGTCTGCGCCATTTATAGGTTAGAGTAGTTTCCCACTTGCAGAGGCTTCCTTGTCGTTGGAAAGTGGGCTTATGCTCTTTGATCAAACTGTAAACTAATGCCTCTTATGCACAGCATACAATGTATTACAAATTGTGCGGATACGCCACGTAATTATGCTGATACAGTCATTAAGTCAAAAGCATAGTGTTGAGGATGTGCGATCCAGATTCACCTTCTAGTATATACCCAAATTACTCATTCGCTTTTTTTCTTTTCTGGTATCAGCACTCCTCCCCATTTGGACTAGGTGTTTTTAATTAGCCTTAGCTGCAAGGGGTTTAAAAACTCCCACTATCTCTCAGATGCATTTCCTGAGGGTCGTGACTGGGTGAGCTCTTTGCACTCGTTCACATGGTGCAGTACTGCGTGTCTGCCATTGCTGCCTCAGCGCTGTGCTGGCGGGGCGGTGGGTCCCAGAGCCAAGGAGGCTTTGCTGCACAGTGGGGTTGCTGTGTGGCTCCTGGGTCCCGCTGTCTGCTGCTGGTGCGGTGCTGGGGCGCCGGTGGTCGCCGCGCACGTCTGCGCCATTTATAGGTTAGAGTAGTTTCCCACTTGCAGAGGCTTCCTTGTCGTTGGAAAGTGGGCTTATGCTCTTTGATCAAACTGTAAACTAATGCCTCTTATGCACAGCATACAATGTATTACAAATTGTGCGGATACGCCACGTAATTATGCTGATACAGTCATTAAGTCAAAAGCATAGTGTTGAGGATGTGCGATCCAGATTCACCTTCTAGTATATACCCAAATTACTCATTCGCTTTTTTTCTTTTCTGGTATCAGCACTCCTCCCCATTTGGACTAGGTGTTTTTAATTAGCCTTAGCTGCAAGGGGTTTAAAAACTCCCACTATCTCTCAGATGCATTTCCTGAGGGTCGTGACTGGGTGAGCTCTTTGCACTCGTTCACATGGTGCAGTACTGCGTGTCTGCCATTGCTGCCTCAGCGCTGTGCTGGCGGGGCGGTGGATCCCAGAGCCAAGGAGGCTTTGCTGCACAGTGGGGTTGCTGTGTGGCTCCTGGGTCCCGCTGTCTGCTGCTGGTGCGGTGCTGGGGCGCCGGTGGTCGCCGCGCATGTCTGCGCCATTTATAGGTTAGAGTAGTTTCCCACTTGCAGAGGCTTCCTTGTCGTTGGAAAGTGGGCTTATGCTCTTTGATCAAACTGTAAACTAATGCCTCTTATGCACAGCATACAATGTATTACAAATTGTGCGGATACGCCACGTAATTATGCTGATACAGTCATTAAGTCAAAAGCATAGTGTTGAGGATGTGCGATCCAGATTCACCTTCTAGTATATACCCAAATTACTCATTCGCTTTTTTTCTTTTCTGGTATCAGCACTCCTCCCCATTTGGACTAGGTGTTTTTAATTAGCCTTAGCTGCAAGGGGTTTAAAAACTCCCACTATCTCTCAGATGCATTTCCTGAGGGTCGTGACTGGGTGAGCTCTTTGCACTCGTTCACATGGTGCAGTACTGCGTGTCTGCCATTGCTGCCTCAGCGCTGTGCTGGCGGGCGGTGGATCCCAGAGCCAAGGAGGCTTTGCTGCACAGTGGGGTTGCTGTGTGGCTCCTGGGTCCCGCTGTCTGCTGCTGGTGCGGTGCTGGGGCGCCGGTGGTCGCCGCGCATGTCTGCGCCATTTATAGGTTAGAGTAGTTTCCACTTGCAGAGGCTTCCTTGTCGTTGGAAAGTGGGCTTATGCTCTTTGATCAAACTGTAAACTAATGCCTCTTATGCACAGCATACAATGTATTACAAATTGTGCGGATACGCCACGTAATTATGCTGATACAGTCATTAAGTCAAAAGCATAGTGTTGAGGATGTGCGATCCAGATTCACCTTCTAGTATATACCCAAATTACTCATTCGCTTTTTTTCTTTTCTGGTATCAGCACTCCTCCCCATTTGGACTAGGTGTTTTTAATTAGCCTTAGCTGCAAGGGGTTTAAAAACTCCCACTATCTCTCAGATGCATTTCCTGAGGGTCGTGACTGGGTGAGCTCTTTGCACTCGTTCACATGGTGCAGTACTGCGTGTCTGCCATTGCTGCCTCAGCGCTGTGCTGGCGGGGCGGTGGATCCCAGAGCCAAGGAGGCTTTGCTGCACAGTGGGGTTGCTGTGTGGCTCCTGGGTCCCGCTGTCTGCTGTTGGTGCGGTGCTGGGGCGCCGGTGGTCGCCGCGCATGTCTGCGCCATTTATAGG
The DNA here is from genome assembly GCA_033119425.1 of Bufotes viridis. Classification (NCBI taxonomy): domain Eukaryota; kingdom Metazoa; phylum Chordata; class Amphibia; order Anura; family Bufonidae; genus Bufotes; species Bufotes viridis. Next base: position 144,891,980 of record CM065590.1, on the reverse strand, counting down.
TCAGAGTAGTTTCCCACTTGCAGAGGCTTCCTTGTCGTTGGAAAGTGGGCTTATGCTCTTTGATCAAACTGTAAACTAATGCCTCTTATGCACAGCATACAATGTATTACAAATTGTGCGGATACGCCACGTAATTATGCTGATACAGTCATTAAGTCAAAAGCATAGTGTTGAGGATGTGCGATCCAGATTCACCTTCTAGTATATACCTAAATCACACATACCTTTGCCTTGTCGGACACTCTTGGTAAACTGCGGCCACTCTGGCCAGATGGATTTGCAAATGTCCTCCCAGGCTTGTAGTCGGACCCTACGATTTTTATAATAGGGGTCTTGGGTGTCATATAGGCACCGTTTGGCCTGCACTAGCCTGATAATGTTTTCTGAATCACAGGCCTCCTCCATGGCTGCTCTCCAGCAAAACTTTGGGTGCTTTGCACATGTTGCTTTGGCCTTTTTCAGCATGTTGCAAACTAGCGTCCATAGGCGCGTTTTACGTGGCACAAACGCCCGAACAACACGCCTATGGCGTTTCCCATTGAAGTCTATTGGAACCAAACGCTGGATAAACGCCCAAATTAACGCGAACATACTTGCCTATGCGTCTGACGTTTTTAGGCGCCTACGAACGCGCATTAAAACGCGCAAGTGTGAACCACCTCCATTGGAATGCATGGTTCCTGTACTGTTGTGCGTTTTTTTGCGCGTTCGAAAGCGGCGTTTTACGCGAATGTGTGAACTGAGTGTTATAGTTTAGGTTGCTGGGAACAGAGCAATACTAAGTATGTTTATAACAGGGGAGAGATGAAGCGTCACTCCAGATCTCCGCTTAAAGTTCCGGTACACATGAATCGGTCAACTCTCAGTCCTCCTATTCCAAATCACTATCGGTGGTGCTCTGCCCCAAAAGCATAAAGACACATATCCAATCAGGTAGAAGAGTGAAGAAGGGCAGCACTCACCAGTGTGTCCAGTTTAAATGTTGCTTTATTCAATTAATAGCATGAGGCGGCATCGGGCAGAAGGCCACAGACTACACACAGTTAAGACGGCGATGACCATTTCACGCTGAATGCGCTTCGTCATGCTACTACGTCAGAGCACAAATACACTTGCCTTCTTAAGCCGAGCGTTCAGTATATCACCTGGGCAATCAATGACGCTACCTCGACACTCCCCGAAGACATAAAAACACATAAGGTACATATAAATACATAACAAAATGCACATAAATCGCTACTTAGAGGCATTCTTAAGCAAAACATGCTTAAATCAATACTATAGACACTTAGGTACAGAGCGGCTCGGGCACACACCAATGTACAGCTATACGCCAGCATTCTTAAAGGAACATACGCAGGTCAATTCTTTCATTAAGACCTAGTTCTTCTGCTGCCTGGGTACGGAGAATCCATCTTGCCTCCCGCTGAAGGAGGAGTCGGTGTCTGTCACCCCCCTGCGGAGGTGATTGCACCACCTATAAGCCAAAAAAAAAAAGGAAACTATTGTCCCCACCATGCACCATCCTGAAATCAGGGACTTTTTTTTACAAGAGATGTATTTACACAGGGAACAATTTCCACATCTAAAATTTCCTACCGGGCGATTAATTGTCAACCACTGACTAGACTGTATGGGGGCTAATCTACTCCTGACCAGTTTATCTCTCAGTGTATGGCTCCTTTTGAAGGAGATTAATGGTCTCTGCTCAGTCACCTCATTTAGGGTGCTATCTCTTTTTAATATATCCCAGTTCTTGGAGATGGCGGAACGAATCTGGTCAGCCATTGGGCTGAATCTGAAGGAGAAGGCAAACCTGCCTATGCTTGTATCACCGTGACCTGACCCAGGCTTTCTAGATTCCCTGTGTTTTTGCAGTAAATCCCTTTGGGATAATTTCTTCTCCACTATTTCCATATCCCTACTGACCTCGCTCTCAGGGTACCCTCTTGCTAACAATCGTTGTTTCAGTTCCATAGCTTGACGTCGATAACCTTCTAACTGACTGTTGATCCTGCGCAACCTAATGAATTGCCCGTACGGCAACGATTTTTTGACAGTTCCGGGATGAAAGCTGTCATGGCGGAGCAAAGAATTGGTCACCGTGGGCTTACGAAAGCCCGTGGCCAACCTGTCTCTACCCACCATGACAACCACATCCAGGAATTCCAACCGTGCCCCCCCAAAATTGAGGGTAAATTTAATTCCCATATTATTAATGGTCAAGTACTGGACAAACTTTTCGCACTGATACTAAGTATGTGTACAGTATTTTATTTTTATTTTTTAACATAATATAGAATTTGTTAATGGGAAAACTTTTCTGGGTTTTTAAATATTGTATTATTTTTTTTTCATCTTCATTCTTATAAAGTCCCCCTGGGGTACTTTACCACTAGGGTGCTCGGTCACTAATTTAATATACAGCAATACACATGCATTGCAATGTATTGTGTATCTTCGCAAAATACTGACAGCCATCCTAGATCTCCTGGAATATCATGGCTCTCACTATGTAGGATTTGATCCATGTGTGGTGATAGAGGGATCCAGATATTAAATTTATTGTTAGGAATAGACAACTCCTCCCTTTACATTCCTGTAGGGGGTCATCACCTCTTCCGTGTCCTTTCTAGACACAGATCAAGGGATTGTAGCAATAAAAACCAGTAAGATGGAACAACTTCACAGAAACTAGAGACCTCTATCATAAAATGTGAAGATGTCATGTACCAGTGTTATACAGACCAGAACAGTTAGAGGGTTCAGGAAAAGGCAGGTGTCCTTTCCACCGAGGTCACACATGAAACCCCTATCTTGCAATATACATCAAAGAAATGCATGGACAAATCCATATTTGAGAAACATGCTTCCTTCTGAGAACTTAGGCAATGTATATGCTTCCATGGTATCAAAATCAAATAGATCCCAGCTCAGTAACAGGGAACGTTTAGATAACTCCAATTATCCTGCCGTTACCTCCGCCGTGTTTAGTATGCATGTGTGCAGGACATTTGAATATGAAATTGCTAGAGTGAATACCTGAAAAGATATTTCAATATAAAGAGTTTGAGCCAGACTGCCTCCTCTGGCATCACAGGTGGTGGTGGTGGTGGTGGTGGTGGTGGTGGTGGTGGTGGGGGGTGTTATGATTGGAAGATACCGACCGTTTTTAACACATGCATAGAGAAAAGCAAACTCATCTCTTTGGAGATTACTAGTTTGTTGGACTGACTGATATTCCTGCTTCCCCAGGCAACCAGACTTAACCATCGCGTAACATATTAATTTCTGTTTTTATCCATTTTATTTTCCAAACTGTTATTTTGCACTGTATGTATATGTCTGTATATTTTATGTTATATTTTCTATAATAACCCCATTGTTTGCACGCACTGTCCTTCTTGTATATTAAAACTTCACTTTAATAAGAGCCTTCTTGTGTTTTAACGATTTCATGACCTTTTCATGAGAAGAAGCATTACCTATATTGATGTATTAACTTGTGAATGCTAGCAGTTGTAGAGAGTACTTAGGTGTTATTTCATTTATAGTGTCTCGTCAGCTAGATCTGACGAGTGGTGGCAGTTAAAATTGATTAGTTTCAGATGATGGAGTGCTGACAGAGGGAGGTCCAGTGTGACCCTGCAGACTCCCCTACTGAATCTAAAGCCCTGATCCTGACACCATGCATGTATTTATTTTGCTGCAGCAGGGAGAACATATGGCCAGTCACAATTTCCTCTAAAGATATCACCTGTTCATTGGGGATTTTATTAGCCAGACCATTGGCTTTTCTAAGTTTAACAACAACTCTCCACCCAAATAATGTCTACTCACCAATCACTTGCCACAGCAGTGACCTACTGGACACTCTTGACTGGTAATAACATCTGAAGAATTAAATCCTGCCAAATTAACAAAATATTAGCATTTATCATCTATACACAGAGAATATCGGCATGAATACATTCAATAAATTGCAGTTTAGATCTTTAGTGAGTAAAATGCACAGAGCAGTTAGAAATTCAATTAATTCATGGAATTTGATCACCACATTCCCTTCTGTCATAAACTACTTAATTTGGCAAATTATTTGTAATGAATGTAAATTCAGGGACACACATTGCAGAATATTTTATTGTGTGCTCACAGAAAAGCTTTTAACAGCCCCAATGGTTTATATCCAGGCATTAAATGAGCGAGACCTAATTGAAGTTTTAATTAAAGTTTCTTTAATTAGCTTTGAGGATGGATTGTCCATTGTGGGACAAATGCTATTTCCTCATTGCATTTTCAAAATTCATTTTTTTGTTATTTTAATGATGCGTTGTAGTAGGTTCAGAAAAGATGATAAACTTTCTAAGTCTGTAAAGGGGAAATATGCCTCAAATTGTCTGAAGAATATGAGTCTACTAGTTGGTTTTAAATTTTTGATTAAAAAATAATAATAAAGAGAAATGCCTTTAATGATTCTTGGATTTGATGTGTACAAAATACAATATCACATCTAATAAGTACTAAAATAAGGCTGGTTCTAGAGATGAGTAAAATTCAAAAAAATTTGATTTGGTCGGTTCGCCGAATTTTCCTATAAGATTCGATTCGGTCCAAATTTATTTGTGGCGAATCACGTTAAAAGACAAATATTTCCAGGCTGCAGAGAGCCTGCATAGTGGTGTGGAACACTGTGCCTTGCATTAATGCGCATATAGAGTCTGCTCTGGTAGTAAAACAATACTGTGAGTCAGTATGACACGCAGATGACAGGTGTCTCTTAGAATCACTGCACACTTAACTTATTTGGGCAGTTATGGGGCCAAAACTGACCAAATAACTCAAGTGTGAACTCATCCTTACAGATCGATGTTAGAGCCAGGTATAAAAACTGTGAAGAGGCTCAAGATCCTACTGTAGCGTGAAAGAGCACACTCCTTTTACACTGCCATCAGCTGATTCCACATAGATGTCTAAAGAACTTGTTTCATTAAATGCTTATACAAGTAGAGCCCCCCTGAAAGACTGGAGCGGGTGTCAGCAGTAAGTTTGTATTGACATCACTGATTATTTTGCCCTTCCTCTGATCCGTCAAAAGAATAACCCCAAAAAAACGGATCCTGTCTGTTGAGCATCCGCTTTCACTCGGTCAGCATTTGGTCAGTAATCCTCAGTAGAGATGAGCGAACACCTGGATGTTCGGGTTCGAGAAGTTCGGCTGAACTTCCCGAAAATGTTCGGGTCCGGGATCCGAACTCAACCCGAACTTTATCCCGAACCCAACCCCATTGAAGTCAATGGGGACCCGAACTTTTAGGCACTAAAAAGGCTGTAAAATAGTTCAGGAACAGGCTAGAGGGCTGCCAAAGGCAGCAAATTGTAGGTAAATCCCCTGCAAACAAATGTGGATAGGGAAATGAATTAAAATAAAATAAATAAAATTTAACCAAGATCAATTGGAGACAGGTCCCACAGCAAGGAATCATGCGTCATATCAACCACCACCGGAGAAGGCCACTTTCAGTTATTTCGGCCCAGCACCCAGACTGAGGATACAGGTCCCACAGCAAGGAATCATGCGTCATATCACCCACCACTGGAGAAGGCCACTTTCAGTTATTTAGGCCAGCACCCAGACCGAGGAGAGAGGTCCCACAGCAAGGAATCATGCGTCATATCGCCCACCACTGGAGAAGGTCACTTTCAGTTATTTCGGCACAGCACCCAGACCGAGGATACAGGTCCCACAGCAAGGAATCATGCGTCATATCACCCACCACTGGAGAAGGCCATTTTCAGTTATTTAGGCCCCAACACCCAGTCACAGGAGAGAGGTCCCACAGCAAGGAATCATGCGTCATATCAACCACCACCGGAGAAGGCCACTCTCAGTTATTTCAGCCCAGCACCCAGACAGAGGAGAGAGGTCCCACAGCAAGGAATCATGCATCATATCAACCACCACCGGAGAAGGCCACTCTCAGTTATTTCAGCCCAGCAACCAGACAGAGGAGAGAGGTCCCACAGCAAGGAATCATGCGTCATATCAACCACCACCGGAGAAGGCCACTCTCAGTTATTTCGGCCCAGCACCCAGACAGAGGAGAGAGGTCCCACAGCAAGGAATCATGCGTCATATCAACCACCACCGGAGAAGACCACTCTCAGTTATTTCGGCCCAGCACCCAGACAGAGGAGACAGGTCCCACAGCAAGGAATCATGCGTCATATCAACCACCACCGGAGAAGGCCACTCTCAGTTATTTCAGCCCAGCACCCAGAAAGAGGAGAGAGGTCCCACAGCAAGGAATCATGCGTCATATCACTCAACACTGGAGAAGGCCACTTTCAGTTATTTCGGCCCCAGCAACCAGACAGAGGAGAGAGGTCCCACAGCAAGGAATCATGTGTCATATGAACCACCACCGGAGAAGGCCACTCTCAGTTATATTGGCCGAGCACCCAGGCAGAGGAGAGAGGTCCCACAGCAAGGAATCATGCGTCATATCAACCACCACCGGAGAAGGCCACTCTCAGTTATTTCGGCCAGCACCCAGACAAAGGAGAGAGGTCCCACAGCAAGGAATCATGCGTCATATCACCCACCACTGGAGAAGGCCACTTTCAGTTATTTCGGCCAGCACCCAGACCGAGGAGAGAGGTCCCACAGCAAGGAATCATGCGTCATATTAACCACCACTAGAGAAGGCCACTCTCAGTTATTTCGGCCCCACCACCCAGACAGAGGAGAGGTTTATTCAACTTTGGGTTGCACCGCAAGATCATGGTAAAGTTAAAAAAATGAGGATTCAATAAAGAAGTGCCCCGGAGTACAAGAATACATGGTTGAGGGAGAGGCAGTTATAAATGTCTATTCTGCACAAGGGAGGGACAGGTCCTGTGGGATCCATGCCTGGTTAATTTTTATGAACGTCAGCTTGTCCACGTTGGCTGTGGACAGGCGCTGCGTTTGTCAGTAATGACGCCCCCTGCCGTGCTGAATACACGTTCAGACAAAACGCTGGCCGCCAGGCAGGCCAGCACCTCCAAGGCATAAAATGCTAACTCTGGCCACGTGGACAATTCGGAGACCCAGAAGTTGAATGGGGCCGAACCATCAGTCAGTACGTGGAGGGGTGTGCAGACGTACTGTTCAACCATGTTAGTGAAATGCTGCCTCCTGCTAACACGTTCTGTATCAGGTGGTGGTGCAGTTAGCTGTGGCGTGGAGACAAAACTTTTCCACATTTCTGCCATGCTAACCCTGCCCTTAGAGGAGCTGGCCGTGACACAGCTGCGTTGGCGACCTCTTGCTCCTCCTCTGCCTTCGCCTTGGGCTTCCACCTGTTCCCCTGTGACATTTGGGAATGCTCTCAGGAGCGCCTCTACCAGCGTGCGCTTGTACTCGCGCATCTTCCTATCACGCTCCAGTGCAGGAAGTAAGCTGGGCACATTGTCTTTGTACCGGGGATCCAGCAGGGTGGCAACCCAGTAGTCCGCACACGTTAAAATGTGGGCAACTCTGCTGTCGTTGCGCAGGCAATGCAGCATGTAGTCGCTCATGTGTGCCAGGCTCCCCAGAGGTAAGGACAAGCTGTCCTCTGTGGGAGGCATATCGTCATCGTCCTCTGTATCCCCTCAGCCACACACCAGTGATGGGCCTGAGCTGTGTCGGGTGCCACCCCGCTGTGAACCTGCTTCATCCTCATCCTCCTCCACCTCCTCCTCATCCTCCCCGTCCTCCAGTAGTGGGACCAGGCTGGCCCCATTTGTACCTGGCCTCTGCTGTTGCAAAAAACCTCCCTCTGAGCCACTTCTAACAGACTGGCCTGAAGGTGCTAAAAATGACCCCTTATCCTCCTCCTCCTGGGCCACCTCCTCTTCCATCATCGCCCTAAGCGTTTTCTCAAGGAGACATAGAAGTGGTATTGTAACGCTGATAACGGTGTCATCGCCACTGGCCATGTTGGTGGAGTACTCGAAACAGTGCAACAGGGCACACAGGTCTTGCATGGAGGCCCAATCATTGGTGGTGAAGTGGTGCTGTTCCGCAGTGTGACTGACGCGTGCGTGCTGCAGCTGAAACTCCACTATGGCCTGCTGCTGCTCGCACAGTCTCTCCAGCATGTACAAGGTGGAGTTCCACCTGGTGGGCACGTCGCATATGAGGCAGTGAGCGGGAAGGCCAAAGTTCCGCTGTAGCGCAGACAGGCGAGCAGCGGCAGGATGTGAACGCCGGAAGCGCGCACAGACGGCCCTCACTTTATGCAGCAGCTCTGACCTGTCGGGGTAGTTGTGAATGAACTTCTGCATCACCAAATTCAGCACATGCGCCAGGCAAGGGATGTGCGTCAAACTGGCTAGTCCCAGAGCTGCAACGAGATTTCGCCCATTATCGCACACCACCAGGCCGGGCTTGAGGCCCACCGGCAGAAACCACTCGTCGGTCTGTTGTTCAATACCCTGCCACAACTCCTGCGCGATGTGGGGCCTGTCCCCCAAACATATGAGTTTCAGAATGGCCAGCTGACGTTTACCCCGGGCTGTGCTGAAGTTGGTGGTGAAGGTGTGTGGCTGACTGGATGAGCTGGTGGAAGCAGAGGAGGAGGAAGCCGAGTAGGAGGAGGCTACAGGAGGCAAAGAATGATGCCCTGCGATCCTTGGCGGCGGAAGGACGTGCGCCAAGAAACTCTCCGCCTGCGGCCCAGCCGCCACTACATTTACCCAGTGTGCAGTTTGGGAGATATAGCGTCCCTGGCCGTGCTTACTGGTCCACGTATCTGTGGTTAGGTGGACCTTGCTACAGATGGCGTTGCGCAGTGCACACTTGATTTTATCGGATACTTGGTTGTGCAGGGAAGGCACGGCTGTCTTGGAGAAGTAGTGGCGGCTGGGAACAACATACTGTGGGACAGCCATGGACATCAGCTGTTTGAAGCTGTCTGTGTCCACCAGCCTGAATGACAGCATTTCAAAGGCCAGTAGTTTATACATGCTGGCATTCAGGCCCAGGGCTCGAGGGTGGCTAGGTCTGAATTTACGCTTTCTCTCCAAGGTTTGTGAGATGGAGAGCTGAACGCTGCCGTGTGACATGGTAGAGATGCTTGGTGACGTAGGTGGTGTTGTTGGTGGCACATCCTCTGTTTGGTGGGCGGCAGGTTCCAACATTCCTCCCGAGGCGGAGGAAGAGGCCGAGGCAGCAGCAGAAGAGGGAGCAGGGGGAGCCAGAGTGAGTTCCTTGCTTTTAAGGTGTTTACTTCACTGCAGTTCATGCTTTGCATGTAGATGCCTGGTCATGCAGGTTGTGCTAAGGTTCAGAACGTTAATGCCTCGCTTCAGGCTCTGATGGCACAGCATGCAAACCACTCGGGTCTTGTCGTCAGCACATTGTTTAAAGAAGTGCCATGCCAGGGAACTCCTTGAAGCTGCCTTTGGGGTGCTCGTTCCCTGGTGGCGGTGGCCAGTAGCAGGCGAACTCTCTTGGCGGTGGCTGGTCTGCTTTTGCCCCCTGCTCCCTCTTTTGCTACGCTGTTGGCTCGGTCTCACCACTGCCTCTTCCTCTGAACTATGAAAGTCAGTGGCACGACCTTCATTCCATGTGGGGTCTAGGACCTCATCGTCCCCTGCATCGTCTTCCACACAGTCTTCCTCCCTGACTTCCTGTTCGGTCTGCACACTGCAGAAAGACGCAGCAGTTGGCATCTGTGTTTCGTCATGATCAGAGATGTGCGGACTCCGATGAGGTGGTATTCCCATGTCCTCATCATCAGGAAACATCAATGGTTGTGCATCAGTGCATTCTATGTCTTCCACCACTGGGGAAGGGCTAGGTGGATTCCCTTGGGAAACCCTGCCAGCAGAGTCTTCAAACAGCATAGGAGACTGCTGCATAACTTGAGGCTCAGACAGTTTCCCTGATATGCATGGGGGTGATGTGACAGACTGATGGGCTTGGTTTTCAGTTGCCACCTGTGCGCTTTCTGCGGAAGACTGGGTGGGAGATAATGTTGTGAACATGCTGGATCCACTGTCGGCCACCCAATTGACTAGCGCCTGTACCTGCTCAGGCCTTACCATCCTTAGAACGGCATTGGGCCCCACCAAATATCGCTGTAAATTCTGGCGGGTACTGGAACCTGAGGTAGTTGGTTCACTAGGACGTGTGGCTGTGGCAGAATGGCCATTTCCTCTCCAAGCACCAGAGGGTACACTAACACGACCGCGTCCGCGTCCCTTACTAGATGTTTTCCTCATTGTAACCGTTCAACAAGCACCACAATAAAGAAAAAAATATTTAGCCCAATGTATTGATTTCAAATTCAGGCCTTTTTTTACAGGCACCTACCACTATCTGCCTATTTGTTTATGTAGCGTATTACACTAATCCAGGCACAGCAGTAACAACTGATTTAGGGGAATATCTCTTTTAGGGCTAGTATTTAGGCCCTGGATGAAAGGTATCCTTTTATGGACAGATTTACAATTGGCCTGCAACAGCTGGGACACCAGATTCAGGGTATTGCTATTTTGGCAAATTAATTTCACCCCATAACAAAATATATGTTTTGGCGGACAATATGAAATCTGGCCTGCAACAGCTGGGACACCAGATTCAGGGTATTGCTATATTGGCAGATTAATTTCACCCCAGAACAAAATATATGTTTTGGCGGACACTATTCTATTTTGCCAGCCACAGCTGAAACCACTGATTTATGGTATTGCTATTTTGGCAATTGAATTTCACCCCAGAACAAAATATATGTTTTGGCGGACACTATGAAATCTGGCCTGCAACAGCTGGGACACCAGATTCAGGGTATTGCTATTTTGGCAGATTAATTTCACCCCAGAACAAAATATTTGTTTTGGCGGACACTATGAAATCTGGCCTGCAACAGCTGGGACACCAGATTCAGGGTATTGCTATTTTGCCAGATTAATTTCACCCCAGAACAAAATATATGTTTTGGCGGACACTATTCTATTTTTGCCAGCCACAGCTGAAACCACTGATTTATGGTATTGCTATTTTGGCAATTGAATTTCACCACAGAAAATAATCTATCCTTTGCCAGACAGCAGACAGTATTATACTTGTCTAGCCAAAGCTGGAACACCAGATTTAGGGGATTGGTATTTGGGCAATTGTATTTAACCCCTTAATAAAATATAGAAATTGCTATCCTGAGTTTCTAGGGGTGACAATTAGCACAGCCAAGCCCCTGATGTAGGATATAGCAAAAAAAAAAAACTAGTATTGATGGATTGATGGACTTGGTGGCAGCTTCTTCTGGTGCACCACAAGTCACAAAATGGCCGCCGATCAACCCAGAAAATAAGTGACAGAAAAACGCTCTGTGCAGCCTAAATACCAGTGAGCAAGTAACTAGCAGAAGTTCAATCATTCACAGCTGTAGATCGATCCGTTCATTAGGTGCTGTTGCTGACTTTACCCTGCCTAATCTCACCCTGAAAAAAGCTGCGTCCTCTCCCTACACTAATCAGAGCACATGCGGCGCTACGTGACTCCAGCTTAAATAGAGGCTGGGTCACATGCTGCACTTGGCCAATCACAGCCATGCCATTAGTAGGCATGGCTGTGATGGGCTCTTAGGGCAAGAAGAGCAACGGACCCGAACCCAAACTTTTTTGAAAATGTCCGGGTTCGGGTCCGTGTCCCGGACACCCCAAAATTCGGTATGAACCCAAACGATGCTCGAACTGTTCGCTCAATACTAATTATAACTGATAAGCGTATCCGCTTTTCCACTGGTAATGCTGACAGGTTGACTCAGATAAAAATGAACAAGGCCTGGATTGCCCCTGACCTCTCAACTCCCCGAGAGGAGAGCTGATCTGATGATGAACATAGAGGCAATTTCAATCCCTCATTTATAATGTACTCAATCTATTGTAGTGTTTTCTCATGCACCTTTTCCACCACAAAAAAGAGTATATGGTGGAATCTTGTTTTTTCCTCCTCCTCATCCAGATTGCATATATTCCCTCTACTCTATTTTTTATATGATTAGCTGAACTGTGGGCCCTCAACTCAAATTTTTTAATAGGGTCAGCTGAACAGCATGCACTCGCATATAATGTTTTAGAGAGTCATTTGAACAGCATGCACTCGCATATAATGTTTTCGAGCGTCAGCTGAACAGCATGCACTTGCATATAATGTTTTCGAGCGTCAGCTCACCTGCAGGAACTCGGATATAATATATTAGAGCGTCAGCTCACCTGCAGGCACTAGCATATAATGTTTTAGAGCATCAGCTCACCAGCAGGCACTCGCATATAATGTTTTAGAGCGTTAGCTCACCAGCAGGCCCTCGCCCCTAATGATTTAGAGGGTCAGCTCAGCATCAGGCCCTCGCCCCTATTATTTTAGAGGGTCACAAGCAGGCCCTTGCTCCAAATGTTTTTGAGGGTCACCAGCAGGCCACCAATCATAATCTTGCAAGGTGTATGGGTATAATGCCCTCCTTTATGTGTAATAAATGGTGTGTTGAAGTGCTGATTCCTTGTAATTTTTGGCAGCCCTTTCACTGTGCATAGGCTTTATGAGTGTGGGAGTCCCACTACCTTAACAATTGTACCACGATGCGAATGAGGACCTCCTTTATATGATATACAGGCTGTTTCAGAGTGCCTCTTGCTTGTAATTTTTGGCAGCAGTTGCACTTTATATACATTTAAATATACAGGAAAGGGGGGCGGAGCTAGCTCTCGTCGGTGATGGCCGCACTGCAGCTCGCTCTGTAACCACATCTACCCCAAGTACCAGCTATCTTCAGCTATCAAGAGAACAATGGTGAAAATTGGCAACCCCAAGCCAGGTGAACCTCCGCTCTCTCTCAAGTCGCAATCCCTAAGCGGGGAAATAGAGAAATTCTTTAAAAAGGCCGCGGCCACAGTCGCTGCAAGGGAACCAAAGATGGCGCCCACAAGGCCGCTGCTCTAGCCTCAGAACAGTCGGGAGAAGACAGCGACACAGACGACTCACGCCCTAATAGAGATCTCCCTCTGACCCGGCGATACCTGGAGCAAGCCCTCAGCAGGGCCCTGGATCCCGTGGTTTCTGAAATCGCGGCACTCAGAAAAGATGTCCACCACATTGGAGACCGCGTTGAACAGATCGAGACGCAGCAGGCCGCCATGCTGGATCACCAAACAGCCACAGCCAAATCCCTGTCTCGCTGCAGCACATTCCTCAACGAACTGCACAATGCTTTTGAGGACCAAGAGAACAGGGGACGGCGCAACAACCTGCAGTTCCGAGGCGTGCCAGAATCTATACCGGCTGGTGAGCTTTTTCATACTATCCACGCCATTTGTAGCAGTCTCCTAGGCCCCGACTTTGCCCTAGACATCATTACTGAAAGGGCACATAGAGCACTACGCCCTAAGCCGAAGCCTGAAGACCCCCCGAGGGACGTGATATGTCGTTTCTTAAACTTCCAAATGAAAACAGCAATTTTAGAAGCCGCTCAAAATCACAATGACTTCTCCTATGACGGGGCCCAGATTTCTATCTATCAAGATTTGGCACCATCTACCCTCAGGAAAAGAAAAGCCCTCAAGCCCCTCACAGATTGGCTACGTGCTAACAAGGTCCCCTATAGATGGTCATATCCTTTTGGCCTCTCTTTTCACCAAGCAGGCAAGCGCTTCAATATATCCATGCATTCTGATCTGCCATCGGTGTTCGACCACCTGGGCATACCGCCCCTTGACATCGAGGACTGGTCCCTATACAAAGATTTGGCTGATCTCCCTGACCTCCCATCCATCACGCCGTTTGAGGTCCAACGTACCCCAAAGTCTCAGAAGTCCAAGAAGAGACCTCATCAGTCAACGCCTAAGAGACTCTTGCAAGACCAGTAACATTATGTCTCTGTGATTCTTCACTTTCCACTTGTGTCACCCCCTATGGGTTCTTATTTATTCTTCTCACTCCTTTAGCTCACCTAGAGCTCTTTACCTATCTGACTTTCCTCTCCCTTTTTCAGCTCCTATTTAAACTCACACCTTTATTCTTTTGCGAACTGACCTCTACCTATTTGAAGCGGGATTGCCTCTTCCCTCGCCTTTCTCTATATAGTTCAATGTACAATGGGGGCTGTACGTTAGGTCACAAGACCTTTTCCCCCTCCTGCCTGAGCGTACACATGCTCTCTTACTATGTTTTTGCTTAACTTGACTTTATCCAAGGTTACGTTTCTTTTTATTGTTCTGCCAGTTTCATGTTCTTGTCTTTTTCTCTGTTTACAGTACAGGATTGAACCCGTATGCATCCTGAACAATGACAACGTACTTCCAACCCATCTAACTCAGCACTTCCTATTCAACAATCTCCTCCCCCTCTCAACGCGTTTTTTCCTGGAGGACTGCCACGCACTCAAATTCTCTGTCCTGGAGGTAGTCCCCCCCTCTCCTAGGGGAGGGGACTGGGACAAAATAATTTTACAAAAGGAAGCAGCATGGATCTTTAGGTGTAAGTCCCAATACACTAGAGGGATGAATGAAAGACTATCATTCACCTGCTTCCTATAATGAGAAACATGCCCTGTGAACTCTGTGTAGGGCCCTCCCATCACCTGACCTTAGAACTGTCATCACTTCTTCAACAGCCACTCGAAGTGGCAATTGTATATGCATGGAATCGGCTCCCCCCCCCCCCTTTTGTCCGTATGAACATTTTGAATTTACCTCTCTGGAACGACCTCTACCCCTGAGGACAAACCTTATATGTAAATGAAAATTGATTCCCAAACTGACCTGAGATGCCCAAAATGGCGTCCGAATGATGTATTGACCCCATTGTCTGTAATTGTATGGGGTCACGAGTCTAATGAGGGGTTTATGATGACAGTATCTAGTCCTTCCCCCCCCCCCTTTTCCCTCCTCCATATGAAGCTCCCCTATAGACATATATAAGTCTGGTGGGAGAGAATAATGGAGAATAGTGGGAGGAATAGCGTGGATTAATTATACCATAGAGTGTACTATAGAGGTTTTTTGTATTTTTTTCCCCTAGGTACAGAAACAATCATGGTTGTTGCAAGAGTGGTCCACGGTGTCCCCCCCAGTATTTGAAAAAGAAACCTGGCATCCAATACTATTATCGAGACATACTGATATTTTCCATCACGGTATGCGCATGCGCAATAGAAACTGGAAGGTACCGGAAGCATCGGGTACCCGAGGTGCGGTCCAGCAGAGTAAAGCGTGCGCTCCACTGACCGGAAATGGGGAGTGGAGTGGCGCGCCTGCTGTGAGCGCACTGCAGGAAGTGCGATGCGGTCCATTGAAGACCGGAAGCGGCTCAGCGTGCGCTCCACCGACCGGAAATCATGACCGAAATCATGCCGGCTGAGCGCACGTTACACCACCTCTATATATATGGGTGGGAGTGGGATCTGTGTACTGCCACCAGCTTATCTTGGCAAGGAGGAAGTACATACCGGTATGCCAGGCTAATACTGAGTACATTTCTTCTATATATAGAATATGGAAGCAACGCTTGTGATGTAGAATGTATGACCTATTCATGACTGCGGGATTTTGTATACTTATATCTATCTTCTGTCAACAGATTATCCTGCCTGGAGCAAATGAGGGGTAACCTTGACCCATCTGTGCTAACTTGGTAAGAATAGAAGGAGAGGGCCTTACACATCATTAAGTAGGTCAGAGTTTTCCTTTCTTACCATATGGTTGTACAATACATGTGTGACAATTATTTATATCTGCACTATCAGCCCCCTGAGGAGCCTGGACACAGGCGAAACGCGTTGGGGACTTACCACACATATATACATCTGGGGTTCATTATAGAGACCAATTTGTCACCGATATCTACCTAGACCCCCACTTTAAAGTGGGGTAGACTCACCAGTTGAGCACTAATCAACAGGGTAGTTTTTTGAGGGTAAGTGTAGGGTCAGCAGGGAAGGCACGAGGACAGGGGAACCCCACCATCAGGGGTGGTCCCTGGGCTGAGCAAGGACAGGGCCTGGGAAGGGCAAGTATATCCCTCTCCCATGACACACTCTAGCATCTAGTCCTAGCTAATGCCATAGCAGCCTATCCCCTGGTGCTCACCCATACACATACCCTCTACCACTGTTAAGGCCACGCCAATAGTGCAACTAAGGACCATTGGGTCCATTAATTTCATCCTCCCCAGCTATCTTGAACATTACTAAGTCTGGGGAGTGCCTTGGACAAGGGAGGTAGTGCTAAGCATCGATAGGCACTTGTTTTTGGGTACACTTATTTTATCTAATCAATAGTAAAAGTTATGTTTTATATACCAAAGGGATTTTGTCTTGTAGTTTAAGTTTTGATGTTGAATAAATCCTTATAATTTCACATATTAACATTAATCTGTTCAAACAATTTTGGGACTGCCACGCACCCTGCTCTTTTCTACATTGGTGAGAAATCATGGCTGACTTACACATAACTTCTTATAATGTTAAGGGCTTTAAATCACCTCCCAAAAGGAGCCAAACCTTCTCTCTATTGCGAAAGTTTGGATCCAACGGGGCTTTCCTCCAGGAGACACACTTTAAATTGAACCATTATCCTAACCTATCCCATTCCTCCTTCCCTCTTTGGTTTCATTGTGGAGGTTCCTCCTCTGCCTCGGGCGGAGTTAGCATAGGCTTCCAAAAGAACCTCCCCTTTAAGTATGCATCTCATGTTCAGGATCCAGATGGGCGCTTTATTATGGTGAAGGGTCACATTGGCTCTCAGATTTACTCATTTATTAACCTGTATTTCCCCAACTCCAAACAACTACAGTGGTTGTCTGATGTTTCCCCCCTCATAACTTCCTTCCAAGAAGGTATTGTAATTGTGGGCGGTGACTTCAATGTTGCTATTAACCCCCACCTAGACTCCTCCTCCCACAAATCCCCTCTTTCTAG
Organism: Bufotes viridis; assembly: GCA_033119425.1. Lineage (NCBI taxonomy): Eukaryota > Metazoa > Chordata > Amphibia > Anura > Bufonidae > Bufotes > Bufotes viridis. The sequence goes on along the minus strand of CM065590.1, from coordinate 144,875,040 downwards.
ATGTGTCCTGCGGTCCATTGGAAGGGAGCTGTGGAGCTTAGACGTGGTAGACGTGTGGAGGTCCCACTACCCCGATACAATTGACTACACGTTCTTCTCAAATCCCCATGGTTCATACCATCGCATCGATTATCTCTTCATCTCTAAATCACACCTCCACCTATGCCGTAAGTCTGAAATTGGTTCTATCCACATCTCAGACCACGCCCTGATTTCTCTCCTTGTAGACGCCCCCCAACCTGTTCACAAGGAATTTCATTGGCGCCTCAAAGAGTCTCTTCTGGGTGATCCCACTATAGTCAAAAAGGTCTCTACCCTTCTGGATGAATATATCTCGCTGAATAAACTCCCCTCAGTCTCTCCACAAATACTCTGGGACGCCCATAAACCATACATAAGAGGCCATTTCATTAGCATCAGCTCCCACCTTAAAAAGTCTAGGGAAAAACAAATAGACTCTCTCCTTGCTAAAATCCAGTCTCTAGAATCGAACCATAAGACGGATCTCTCTGAATCCCTTCTCCAGTCCCTGTCTGCTGCCAGAGCTGAATTGAGAGCATTGCTGCAATCTCGTTCGGCAAAATACTTCCTGAACTCCCAACACAAATTTTTCTCCCATGGCGACAAAGCCTCAAAATTCATTATGCACAGAATTAAAGCTAGGAAATCCAATAACTATGTACACAAACTGACTTCCCATGATGGCACCGACATTTTCTCTACTGCCTCAATTGCCACTCAATTCCAAAACTTTTACAAAAATCTGTATAATCTCCCTCAATCCCTCCCCCATGAGACACATTCAGCCTCAGTAGAGGAATTCCTGCGGTCCCTCCATCTTCCCACCCTCTCAGACTCCCAGAAATGCTCTCTATCCAACCCCTTTAACTCTGAGGAACTGTCTATAGCCATACGCCACCTACCCAATGGGAAAAGCCCTGGACCTGACGGTCTTCCTGCTATCTACTTCAAAACTTTTCAGAAACAACTGCTCCCCCTTTTTCTTGACGTCTGTAACCTCTCCCTGTCGGGCACCCCTCTTTCTAGAGATATGGTGACTGCTCACATTGCAATTATACCAAAGGAGGGGAAAGATCACAGCCATTGTGCCAACTACAGGCCTATCTCTTTGCTCAATTTTGATCTAAAACTTTTGGCGAAGCTCCTAGCTAATCGCCTTGCCTTGCTGCTACCAGCTTTGATCCATGGGGATCAGGTAGGCTTTGTCCGTAGCAGAGAGGGTAGAGATAACACCACCAGAGTACTGAACCTGGTTTGCCACTCCTCTTACACCTCATCTCCCCTCCTGCTTCTCAGCACAGATGCTGAAAAAGCATTCAATCGTGTGAATTGGAACTATATGAGACTCACCTTGCTACGGTTTGGCCTGCCTACCCCCTTTGTCAATGCTGTCTTTGCTATGTACACCCATGCCTCTGCTCATGTCATGGTCAATGGGGTCCTCTCCCCCTCCTTTGGTATAACCAATGGTACCCGACAGGGATGCCCACTCTCCCCCCTCCTCTTTGTACTAACCATGGAACCCCTCTTCCAAGCTCTCAGATCAGACCCCCTGATCAAAGGCCCAGTGATAGGGGGCACGAAACATAACCTTGCAGCCTTCGCTGATGACGTCCTGATCTTGACCTCCAACCCCGTCACTTCCCTTCCTTTAATCCAGACCCACCTCTCCAATTTTGGCCTACTTTCAAACTTTAAAATTAACTCTAATAAATCTCTTGTTATCTGCATCGGAATACCCACGCGTATTAAAAACAAACTACAGCTTAACTCCCCTTTCAATTGGTCATCCCCTACGATTACATACCTCGGTATTAAGATAAGCCCCCAAATTACTGACCTTTTTCCCTTGAACTACGTCCCATTAAGACTTTCCATATTTCAAGCAATAGACGACCTCGACAAAAAGGTTCCCACCATCTCGTGGTTCGGACGCAAAAACCTCCTCACCTCTCTTATCCTTCCCCGCCTGACCTACCTCCAGCAAGTCCTTCCCATCCCTATCCCCACATCCTACTATACTTCCCTCAAGCAAAAATTCACTCATTTCCTATGGAAAGGCCGTAAAGCTAGACTTTCCTACCCCCGTCTTATCAGGCATAGATCGGAGGGAGGTATTGGTCTCCCAGATCCTGAACTTTATGGTAAGGCCATACTGTTGTCCAGAATCGTAGATTGGCTCCGTGGTTCCCCCCATAAACACTGGGTGGCACAGGAAAGCTCAATTCTGGGTAAACCTCTCCGGGCCTTCTTGCTGGGCAATGAATCCCTCCCTCCATCTCGCCTTTCAGCCTACCCTATATTGAAGGCCACTCTGGCTGTCTGGTCTTGGCTCTCCTCCACTCACTGCCATATCCCCTTCCCCTCTCCATTAATCACTATTGGTGACATCCTAGGTGCATCTGACCCCTCACTATTAGGTTCTTCTCCCAGTGGTCCTCGCCTTACCATCATCCCTATCAGATCGCTCCAAGACGACATGGGCCAACCCCTTTCCAGCACTGCCCTCTCATCCCTTCTGAGCCCACTACCCTGCGATTTCGCCCTGATTCCACTCTTACGCGCTTTCCTTATGAAACACACGCTTAAAGGCGAGCTTCTACGTCCATTAGTGTGGCTAGAAGCAATCATTTCCATGGGTAAACCCCCTGACAAGCCGATCTCCATGCTCTATAATAAACTCCGCTCTCCCCCCATCATTGTAAAACCTGCCTTCATTCGTTCCTGGGAAAGGGACCTTTAATTAGAATTTCCGCTTGATACTCTCCCTAGACTCCTTGAGACGCCACATAAAACCTCTCGCTGTGTTCGGATACAAGAAAACAATTATAAAATATTGACCCAATGGTATATTACCCCGGTCAAATCTGCTTTTTACTCAGCTGGGGCTTCGGATAAGTGTTGGAGATGTGAGGAAGAGAGAGGCACATTTTTCCATATTTGGTGGGAGTGCCCACCCATCAACCAATGGTGGTCAGAAATTTTTGCTCAGGCAAATAAGATCTGCCAAACCTCTTTTGTCCCCACTCCTTCCCTTGCGCTCTTATCAATCCCCCCCTCTCACCCTCCAATACATGTACCCTTCCTCTTTCGTCAATTGCTGATTGCTGCCCGTCTGCTCATACCAAAGTTCTGGCTCCAGAGCTCCCTTCCAGACCTTGAAGCCTGGATGACAAAGGTGGACCAGCTCTATCGCTTTGAAGAGATGTCTTCCTGGGAATCTCGCTCCCACTTAAAGTTTCTCAAACTATGGCTCAAATGGAAATCCTTCAAGTTTCCCGACCCCTCTTAGGGCTTCTTTATCTGCCTACCGATAGTGTCCTTAACCTTTACCCTTGAGATGTACGCGTTGATCTTTTGATGGTTTGAGCTACCAACCTGTTATGATGGTGATCTATATTGCTTCAACAATTCTACAACTGTATTTTTGGTGCATGCGGATATGTTTCCTCAACTATTCCTGTACTCTTGTTATTACACTTTGTAATCCTAAAGTATCTCTTGTTACTTAAATGAAAAAATCAATAAAATTTTTGATTAAAAAAAAATATATATACAGGAAAGAATGTTTCCTAACAAATTTTCCATTGAAATTGATATATTTTTTTTTTTTTGGGAGGGGGGTTGTGCATATTTTTGTCAGTCTGTAAAATTCACACAACATGGTTCCCAGCAGCAACCTGGGAGTCCAAGATGCATCCAGACATCATTCCCATGCTGTTCCTGATCCATTTTGGTGGTGTTTCTGTCACTTTCTGACCTTTTCCAATGGACCAGGCACTCTCTCCTCTTCAGAGTAGGGGGTGCCTCGTTGTCTCCCGTTGACTTCCATTATACTCGGCTGCTCGGCCTAGCACACGAATATAGCAATGTGTTTGGGCCGAACACCCGAACACTTTGGTGCTCGCTCATCACTATTTAGAACATATAACTGCACCACTGAACGGCAAACAAATTTTGCTTTTGCCACTAATACACAACAAAAAGGGCTTTAAAACATATAACTGCACCGCTGAACGGCAAATATATTTTTCTTTTGCCACTAATACATGCCACAAAAGGCTTTACAACATATAACTGCATCGCTGAATGGCAAATATATTTTTCTTTTTGCCACTTATACATGCCACAAGAGGCTTTAGAACATTTAACTGCACCGCTGAATGGCAAATATATTAAAAACAACCCAACTAGTAGGGGACTAACTCACGTGAAGACCAGGGCAAGTTTATATGTAAATATACAAAAAAAAAAAAATATATATATATATATATATATATATATATATACACTATATACACATATATATAAGCTCCAACACCAGCATTTGATTTAAAACCAGCTTCCTCTCAATCCATTCAGTATGCGAGACTTCATGAAATATATATACACGGGGGAAAAACCGCTTCATGTGCACAGTGCCCAATACAAAAATTCACATATAACATAAAAACATAGTAACAGTTCACAGTACGTGTTCATGAAAAGGTCAGTATGTTTCTTTACATATATTTCAGTGTCTAAGACAGAAAATAATTATTGATAAACATATATACATTTTTTCCTTTTATTGAATCCTGTGGGGACATGAGTATTCTGATGGAAATTCCAAAATGCCACAGGTGCTTTTGAATTGCATGCCAAGTAGCAGGTGATGGAAGTCTGACATGGCCAATGAGTCAATATTTTGGAGCAAGGGGACGAAAGAAGTCTACCATAAGAATGGCCATTTCAGACTAACACATTGTTGCGACTAAGGACGTACTGTCCGAAACACGTCAACAATTATCGCATACTGAATGGATTGTATCTACTTGTGAACACGTCTCAATAAAGAGGAAGCTGGTTTTAAATCGAATGCTGGTGCTGGAGCAGATATTTTTTTTTTTCCTACTTATGCACTGAGGGAACTCAACCCAGGCTTGCGGCATACGGGGAACATTACCGGATGAGGGGAGCTGGACTACAATTATATATAGACATACAGATGCCTGAGGTGAATAGCGACCTCACAATAGGCCGCACTTAAAGCCCGGTATCACAGACCACAAGGTAGTGGATGTTTTGCTTTGTTGGCAAAATGCGTTGGAAAGTGGGGGATCTCCATGCAGACATCGGGCATCTGATGTTTTTTAAAATCCACTACTTTGTGGTCTGTAATACCGGGCTTTATGTGCGGTCTATTGTGAGGTCGCTATATACCTCAATCATGTCTAGGCAGATGCCACTTGGATTTGATGCCACTGCAATACATATATGACAATGAGAGTTAAAAAATACGAGGTTGTGGGAAAAAGACAAGAATGGTGAGGATATAAACTGCATATATAGCTGTATAGCAATGATAGGAAACACCTGGAAGGGGAAAAATATCTTTGGCACTTTAAAAAAAAATTGGTCTTGTAAAAAAAGATATTTGGAATAAAAAGGTTAATAGAAGTGCATTCTGTCTGAAAGAAAACACACCACTATCATCAATGGATGCAGTCTGAATACAGATCTCTTGACAATCATAAGGATGTTTAATTTTAATAGTATGGTTTTACAGTATATGGCAAGTTGAACAAAATGATAGTTTTGATTTTTATCTGATTAAGCTGTTTTCTAAAATTAAAGCATGTGCACACTGGCAAAATACCATACAGGGAAATAGCAGAAGAAGTGTTTTCTAAATAAATAATTTACAGTTTCATTCATTTGATAGAACATGATTGTACGAGATAGAGGACCCCTGCAGTGTCTGAATATCTGCCTACCTCCTGTGAGAACAATAACATGAATAATAAAAAGTTAAACCAAGTCTTGCATGTTCTGACATCAAGTTTAATGGTATAAGAGAGAACAGTGTTTGAACAGAATGGTTATAATAAAGCATCTTCATAACAGATGGAGCTATATTGGATTGTAGATTGCCTATTTTCCATGGAAACTGAATTGGAAAAAATAAAAGTAATAATACCTGCATTCACAATATAAATTCACTACATTAATAATTTCTTTTAATTGGTAAAGAAAAAAATATTGTAACTTTTAAAGTATACTGTGTGCCTGCTTTAAGCAACGTGTGCATTTTCTAGGTATTACATTTTTTCCCAGCACATTTAAAAGTTAATTATGCTATTAGCCAAAGAATTTAGATTGGATAACAAGAGTACAGCTTGTGTGTGTGGATAACTTGTGGGAGATGTGCCCTAGCTCCTGTGTGCCAGGGGGATGTGAACAAGACATTCTTCTTTGGCAAAGGTTTTCAGATACAGGGCTAAAAAAGTGAAAAGTACAAATAGAGCAAAATGTAACATGCCATGATAAACAGACAGTTGCAGTAAATTGTAGCTTATCCTTTTATGTATTGTACTATTGTTAAATGTCAATTGTTGCGTGAAGTAACAAACACTCAGTTCACACTTTCGCGTAAAACGCCGCTTTTGAACGCACATAAAAACGCACAACAGTAAAGGAACCATGCATTCCAATGAGGGTGGTTCACACTTGCGCGTTTTTATGCGCGTTCATAGGCACCTATAAACGTCCGACGCATAAGCAAGTATGTTCGCGTTAATTCGGGCTTTTTTCGAGCGTTTGGTGCAAATAGACTTCAATGGGAAACGCGATAGGCGTGTTGTTCTGGCGTTTGTGCAGCGTAAAACGCGCCTATGGACGCTCGTTTTTCAAAATTCACACCTCAGATTGGCCAAACTATATAGGGAGGGCTGTTTGGTCATTGGCCAAATATGCAGTCAATCACATAAACGCGCGTCAAACGCGCCTACACTATTTACCAAAACGCTTGAAAAAACGCGCCTAAACGCCTATCTTGAACGCGCATAAAACGATAGGCTTCTAAACGCTCAGGTCTGAACCCAGTGAAAGTCTATCTCCAGTGAAGTGAACCCTATCTATCTGTTCCAGAGCATTTGTTATTTCAATTCAATAATGTTTCATGTATGTGTGTACCACTAAGAGTTGGATCAAATCCATTTTTAAAACTGAAAAATGCATACAATTTTGAAACAAAATAAACGTCCATCAAATGTCCAGAAATATAATGTATTTTTTAGTATAGCCAAGGGCGGACTGGGAACTTAATGTGGCCCCGAAAAAAAAAACTAAAAGTGGCCCCATTTTGTAGGCAGGTCCAAATTAACAGAAGGGACAACACAAGTAGGTGGGGTCAATAATACCATAGTGCAAAATACAATCCCAGCAGAAACAAATAACTCAGTGTAGCACAATATACTGACCCAAAAGCTTTCCCTCTATGGTGGCCATCAATAACTACTATTTCCTATCCTCCTCCAGTTGTCTATGGAGCAGGGGGCTTAGGAGTAGAGATGTAGCGAACATACCATTTTTCCGTTTGCGAATGCGAGCTTCCGCAAATGTTCGCGAACGGGCGAACCGCCATAGACTTTAATAGCTAGGCGAATTTTAAAACCCACAGGGACTCTTTTCCCCGGCGCCTCCCCAACAGCAGTTAACTGGAGGGTGTCCCCAGACCTAGACAGGAAACAACACTGGAGCTCCATAATAAAAGACCACCTCTCCTTACCAAAGCCAGTGTTGTTTCCTGTCCCCGGACGGTGTGGAAGCACTTCAGTGGAAGAAAGTTCCCGCAAGGAGTTCCATAAATGCTAATGGCTTAGGATTCTGCTTCCCCTGCCGGGTGGGCCATTCCAGGGGACGGAGGTTCCGGGGAACCTCCGTCCCCTGCAATGGCCCTCCCAGCAGGGGACGGAGGTTTCGGGGAAGCAGGGCTCCCTTCTCCTCCCTTGGCATAAGTTCTAATGTGCAGGCAGCCCCGGGCTTCCTTACCCTGTTCAGGGTATCTGGATCAGACGCTCCGCTGGGCCTTCTCTGCGGCAGGAGAAGGTTCCATAGTGATGATGTCAGGACGTGGGCGACGTGGTGTGCGTCATGACATCGCTCGCAGCCGCATCTCATGGCAGGGGATTTATAATCCAGGAAGTGAATGAGAAGATCGTCTGCCAGCGTAGAAAAGTCTGTACATCGGCGCTAGAAGATGTCGGCCCCCCATGAGACTGCGTCCAGCCAGCCTGCAGATACTGGAAGTGCCTGCAGTCCGGTAAGCCTCCTCTTCTCCAGTGTTATTTTATTATTTTAATGGTGCACTTTGGTGTTGGTGGTGGAGGTTGAATAATTAAATCTGAGCCTGCCTCTTGGCTATTGTTTTAGGGCAGGAAAGCCTCCACTACCAAGACTCAAGGAAACTCGGGGAAGAAGAAATGCCCCTTATGCAAAAAAATCTTTAAATCCCAGAAGCAAGAAGCCTCTGTGTGTTACTTGTACTGAGAAATTAGTGTCAGAGGAATCCCCGTCACTGCTTGACTCTATGCGGAGTATGATCAGGGAAGAGGTGAATGCGGCGGTGGAGTGAAAGTTAACCCCCACATGCCCTCAGGCCTCCACCTCTCAAAGAGCCCATAGTCCCCCTCTGGGTAATGTAGATTTGGATGAGGGTGAAGTTTCCTATATAGAATCTGTCTCCTCAGAAGATGGTTGCGGTAGACCGTTATTCCTTGCAGAAAACTCCCAACCCCTTGTTAAAGTCCATCAGATCCACTATGTGTATTGAGGACCTTAAAGAAAGTCAATTGGTCCAGGATCAGATGTTTCAAGGTCTGGAAGAAAGGAAGGGACGTCACTTCCCAGTACATAATAGCATTAAAAGCCTAATTTATAGACAATGGAGAGATCCAGACAGAAAGTATCCCATCTCAAAAAAAAAAAATATCCTTTCTCTGAGTCGGATGCGGCCTTCTGGGATAAAACACCAAAGGTGGACGCACCTGTAGCCAGTATATCAAAAAAATCATCCCTCCCGTTTGAGGATATGGGGTTATTACGGGATCCTATGGATAAAAAAATCAGAGGGCCTACTTAAAAAGGCGTGGGAGACAAATATGGCAATGCTCAGACCTAGCATCTCTTCTACTTGTACTCCTAGATCCTTGTTAAGATGGCTTGATCAGCTAGAAAATCAGTTCTTAACTGGAACGTCAAGAGAGAAAATCTTGGCATCCTTGCCAACGTTGAAGCAATCAACATGCTTCCTAGCTGATGCCTTGGCGGACTTGATTAAATTATCTGCTAGATCAGCTGCTATTTCAAATTCAGCTAGAAGGACGATTTGGCTCCGCTCTTGGTCTGGAGATACGGCGTCAAAAAATCGCCTCTGTGCTATACCCTGTGAGGGGGACCATCTATTCGGATCTGTCCTGGATGACATCGTCGATGTGTCAGACAGGAAAAAAGGTTTCCTACGGAAAATCGTTTTTTCCAGCAGAGGCGGTCCTTTCGAATCCAAACAAAACAGAGGGCGGATTATAAAATGAAGGACTATGCCGGTAAATCGCAGTCGTCAAGAGGAAGAAGGAGGGGGTTCCACTCCAATAAGGATAGCCAACCCAAGTCCTCCCAATGACAAAGATGGTCCAGTAGGGGCAAGGCTAAAAAAATTTGTTCCCCAATGGCGCAAAATAAATACCTCACCTTGGATCCTAAATTCCCTCCAACAGGGGTTCAGCCTGGAGTTCAGCTCATGGCCAAAGGACTGCTTTGTGGTAAACCAACCCTTACCAGACAAGCAGAAACAATTGTCTCTAGAGACAGAAGTCCTAACACTTCTAGAGAAACAAGTATTAATCCTTGTCCCAACTCATCAGCAGGGGAAGCGGTTTTATTCTACAATTTTTTTGGTCAAAAAACCAGAAAGGTCATTCAGGGTCATTATAAATCTGAGGGGGCTGAACAAGCACATTTCTTACAAAAAGTTCAAAATGGAGACCATACAGTCATCCATAAACCTCCTACCACACAATTGCTTCCTAATAACTATGGATCTAAAGGACGCCTACCTGCATGTTCCTATTAAAAAACAGCACCAGAAATTCCTGAGGATTGCAGTCTACATAGGACATCGTCTCTGCCACTACCAGTACCAAGCCTTACTCTTCGGAGTGTCGCTAGCTCCAAGAATATTTTCCAAACTAATCGCCGAAGTGACCAGTTATCTACACCTTCAGGGAATACTCATTATACCGTACCTAGACGACTTTCTTATTGCGGCCAGATCGCGAGATTTAGCCCTACAACATCTAGAACAAGTAAAGCGGGTTTTCCTTTCACTAGGTTGGTTCATAAACACAAAAAAAAAAAAAAATCAGACTTCGTCCCTACCAGACAGAAAGTTTTTCTAGGCATTTTACTGGACTCCAACCAACAAATGTCCTTTCTACCAGAAGGGAAACGGTCAGTAATAATAAAAAAAATATCTGACTTTTGCGCTCAGAGGTCCTCTACAGTCAGAAACATCATGTCAGTACTGGGTCTTCTAACTTCAGCCATACCGGCGGTAAGATAGGCTCAATCCCATACAAGGGTGTTACAATCTTTCCTCTTAAGAATGTGGGATGGCACCAAAGCTGCACTGGACAAAAAAGTAACCTTACCATTCAATGTAAAAAAATCACTAGCCTGGTGGCGACTAGAAAAAAACTTGCAGTCAGTAGTCCATTGGCACCATCAAAATCTCATAGTGGTCACCACGGATGCCAGCAGCACGGGCTGGGGAGGTCATGCAGCGGGCCAGATGGTTCAAGGGCTGTGGGACAACTCCATGTCATCAGCTTCATCCAACCAAAGGGAACTGATAGCGGTGTACAAAGTTCTAATAGCACTCCACGGGAAAATGCCTCTGCATCAGGTAAAGGTCCTATCGGACAATTCAACCACCGTGGCCTTCATAAATCGACAAGGGGGCACTCGAAGCAAAGGCTTAGATGCTATTTCAGGAAAAATCTTTCAGTGGGCAGAAAACCACCTAACCTCCCTAGTAGCGGTCCATTTAAAGGGAAGAGAAAATCAGGTAGCAGATTACCTAAGCAGATAGATAGTGACAGAAGGGGATTGGGCCCTAAAACCGGAGATCTTCCAACAGATCTCAGCAAGATGGGTCAAGCCAGTCTTAGATTTGTTTGCAAACCGAGACAACAGAAAGGTCCAAAGGTTTGGCTCCCTGTCCCCTCAGGTTTAACCAGACATTCTAGATGCCCTATCAGCCAAGTGGCCGGAGGGCCTTCTTTACGCGTTCCCTCCCTTCAGCCTAATATCCACGGTAGTGAGAAAAGTGATAGAAGAACAAGCACGAATCATTTTAGTGGCTCCTTATTGGCCAAAGAGAGCATGGTTCCCTCTGCTTCTCAGTCTTTCTCAGGGGGATTACTGGATCCTCCCTTCACTTCTGGATCTCCTGTACCAGGGCCCGATATGACACCCCAGCATCAATCAACTCAAATTGACGGCTTGGAACTCGAATGCAAAAATCTGCGACATAAATGACTCTCTGAACCGGTAATTTCGACTATTTTGCGTAGTAGAAAGTTAATCACCTCTAAAATATATGAGAGATCTTGGAAGGTCTTTCTTGCCTTCGCCGAGGGAAGAGGAAGTCTACATCATCTCCACAGTTTCCCAGTGATTCTAGACTTTTTACAAGCAGGCTTAGCAAAGGGTCTTAGGCCATCTACCCTTAAAGTACAAATATCTGCGCTTAGCGTGTACTTAGATATTAAACTCGCGAACCATGCCTTAGTCAAGAGGTTTCTTAAAGGGGCAGCTAGGATTTCTCCAACAGTGCGGTCCATAGTACCTACATGGGACCTGAGCCTAGTACTCTCTGTCTTGATGGACTCCCGCTTCGAGCCTCTTAAGTCTATTCCCATTAAGCTCTTGTCCCTCAAAACGGCATTCTTGTTGGCAATAACAACGGCAAAAAGAATAGGAGAGATACAAGCCTTCTCTTGTCAGGAGCCGTATTAAAGAATCTTTGATGATCATATAGTCCTCAAGCATTGTCCAGCCTTCCTACCGAAAGTAGTGTCACAATTTCATTGCAATCTGGAAGTTGTACTACCATCCTTCTGTGATCCTCCCTCTACAGATCAGGAGAGAAAATATCATAACCTGGAGGTAAGACGTTGCCTGCTGTCATATTTAGACAGATCAAAGGAATTTAGGAACTCTGATCACCTATTCCTCCAGTTTCAAGGTCCTAATAAAGGTTGCCCGGCTGGGAAAGCCACAATTGCGCAGTGGCTAAGAGATACCATCTCTCAATTCTACACTGCCATATCAATCGATCAAATTTGCAAAGGGGCAGCATGGGCAAACCAGATGACGTTTTTCAAGCATTACAGACTGGATATATCACAAAATCAGGACTTGTCCTTCGGACGCGGAGTCCTTTCTGAAGTAGCCCCCCCCCCCCCCCTGAGATCATGCAATTCTCTGTTATTCCTCCAGTTAACTGCTGTTGGGGAGGCGCCGGGGAAAAGGGTTAATTACTCTTACCGGTAATTGGATTTTCCAATAGCCTCCCCAACGGCACTGGGATTCCGTGCCCTTTTTTTTCTGCTTATGATGTAATTTTTTTTTGTTGTTGGCAAGAATGCGATAACCTTGTACGATTGTACTATATTTGTTTTGAATATAATAACAATTTAGTTTTTTCTGACATCATGTCCATGTCCTTGGTTATTCACTGGCTTTGGTAAGGAGAGGCAGTCTTTTATTATGGAGCTCCAGTGTTGTTTCCTGTCCAGGGGTGGGGACACCCTCCAGTTAACTGCCGTTGGGGAGGCTATTGGAAAATCCAATTACCGGTAAGAGTAATTAACCCTTTCTGGCCACAATAGTGATGGAAAAGTTGTTTCAAGGGGACTAACACCTGGACTGTGGTATACCGGAGGGGGATCTATGGCAAAACTCCCATGGAAAATTAAGTAGTTGACGCAGAGTCGGGTTTTTATCCATAAATGGCATAAATCACCAAACATTCCTAAATTGTTTGGAATAACGTGCTTTAAAACATCCAGTATGTATATACGATCAGGTATGATGTTGTATTGATCAGGTAGTGTAAGGGTTGCGCCCGCTTCACATTGACACACCAAACTCCCCGTTTAATGTACCGCAAACAACCACAAACAGTCCATTTGCACAACTGCAAACTCCCCATTTGCACAAGGTTGGATACCAGCTAGCCATGTCCCGTTCCTTGTCCTCACTGACTTCATTGAAGGTCTCTTCCTCCACCCAGCCATGTACAACACCAAGGTCCCCAAAAGGTGACAACAAGCCCCCTGGGACGCCTGCTGTGGTTGGTCTTCCACCTCCTCAAAGCCACCTTCCTCCTCTGACTCCTCTTCTTCAGACTCCTCTCTCTGCATTGCCACAGGTCCAGCAATCGACGACGACAAGGCTGCTCCTGGTGGTGATGATGACCACAACTCTTCCTCTTCATGCTCATCTACAGCCTCATCCAGCACTCTTCGCAGGGCATGCTCCAGAAAAAACGCATATGGGATGAGGTCGATGATGTTGCCTTGGGTTTGACTGACCAGGTTTGTCACCTCTGCAAAAAGACGCTTGAGCCTACAGGCATTGTCCATGAGCATTCAGTAACGCGGCCAAAAAATACCCAGCTCCGCAGAGGCTGTCCCCTTTTTTTTAATTAAATAAATCTGTTCTTACCAGATAAATCTCTGTTTTGTCCCCTATCAGGGGCCGGTGTATGGAATAGATTTTAGGAACCGGGAGATGGAAAAAGATGGTTGGTCGGTCCTCTTCCTTTCAATTTGGGGCACTGCGCGTGCTCCGTGTAATGTACTATGCCACCCTATATGAGTGGTGTGTTAAGTAGTACTATTCCTATCAGTTTAATCCCTGTTGCGTCCCCTATCAGGGGACGTGTATCAAATAGATTTTAGGAACCGGGAGATGGAAAAAGATGATTGGCCGGTCCTCTTCATTCCAATTTGGGGCACTGCTCGTGCGCTGCACAATGTACTGTGCCACCAATACAAATAATGTGAACTACTATTCTTACCATTTTAATCTTTGTTAAGTCCCCTATCAGGGAACGTGTATTGAATTGAATCCTTGCATGGGGAGATAGAGAAAAAAGCTTGCTCTGTCCGCTTCCTTCTAATTTTGGGCACTTGCAATGGAATTTGCCACCAATGCAACTAGTGTTAACTAAGAACTATTCCTATCAGTTTAATCTGTTTTGTCCCTTATTAAGGCCAGGGCCGGTGTAGTGAATAGATATTTTGGAACCGGGAGATGGAAAAAGACCCATGCTCAGTCCGCTTCGTTTGAATTGTAGGTCGCTGCGCGTGCACCGTGCAATGTACTGTGATACCCTATATGAGTGGTGGGCCTGACACACACTGACAGGCAACTGCAATTATATTAAAGGGTAAAAATGTAATGACTTTATCTGCAAGGTACTGTGCCATGAGCGTTTTTTTCACGCATCACTTGTTCGTTGCGTGAAAATCGCAGCATGTTCTATATTCTGCATTTTTCATTCATAGAAGTGAATGGGGCTGCGTGAAAAACGTATTGCATCCTCAAGCAAGTGCGGGTGCATTGCACTTTTCACTGATGGTTGCTAGGAGATGTTGTTTGTAAACCTTTAGTTTTTTATCACGCGCGTGAAAAACGCATCAAAACGCATTGCACCAAAATTGAACAACTGAACGCAATCGCAGGCAAGACTGAATGGCTTTGCCTGTGAAAGCACACAGTTTTCACTGAACGCATCCGCAACGCATCTGGACCTAAGGCCCCATTCACACATCCGCAATTTTTGTCCGCATCCATTCTGCGATTCTGGGCCTAATCTGGACACACGCGTGTGAAAGAGGCTGATGAGTCTTTGAGGACTGGAGTGGACACAGAACACCGGCCTAGCTAACGCTTTCCCTATGAATTCAGCAGCAGCAGCGCTCTCCCTGCTCTAACTAACACTGCAGCTTCAGGATGAATCTAAGATGAATGCTGTCCTTGCTTTTTGATAGGAGGTGGGAGGGTATGGGAGAGAGGGTATGCTGATTGGCTGGAATGTGACTGTGAGGTACAGGTTCAAAGTTTGCTCAATGATGACGTATAGGGGGCGAACCGAACATCGCATATGTTCGCCCGCCGTGGCAAACGCGAACATGCGATGTTCGCCGGGAACTGTTCGCCAGCGAATAGTTCGGGACATCTCTACTTAGGAGTTGAGGTGTGTGCCACAGCAGTTGAAATTATGAAGGCATGTGTGGTCACTGGCTGGGTACATAAGTTCCTGATTCTCACAGTGTTAATTAGTGTTGAGAGCTCATTATGTACCCAGTCAGCCACGTAGAGTAGGACTTGGGTGGCCCCCTGGGGCATCGGTCCACCAGGAAATTTCCCTGTAGGTTCTATGGTCAATCTGCCCCTGAGTATAGCTATTATCTTTGTTTTAAAAAATTAAACGTAAATGTGAATAATTTACCGTATACTTCTTATCATGTCAGTGAACAGAAGCATCATCACGAACATCCCATGACTTATTCCAGACTCTCCTTGGCATTATTTTGGACTTCATTTTGGATCAGCCAAGTTTTTTTTAATACACAGTTATCTTGGTGGTAGTTGACTGCTTCTATAAAATGACATCCTTTATTCCACTTATTGTTTCTTATCGGTAACCTTTTTGGTTTCTTTGTTTTTGAAGCACTTTTTTGACTTCATGGGCTTTCAAACACATTGAAGGACATGTACTAAGCCTCTATGCCAATATGTCGTGGGTGCACCACCTTTTGTGACTTTTTATGCCTGCAAGATTAACTATAGCTTTCAGCAGGAACTGGGGGAAGTTATACAGGGTGGCCCATGAAGAAGTAGCCTACCTCCAGCAATAGTATGACAAGATGAACAAGCAAGTGGATTGTATTTATTTATTTTTTTATTACCCACAAGTCACAAAAGATGCTGAAAGTGGTTCTCGTTCACGTACTATACATCAATGGGCACTTCAGATTATGTTGGCTGATACTGCTTGCAGCTCTTCAACACTGATGCTGCGGATAGTGTTTGTGATGTTTTCCTTGAGTTCATCCAGGGGATGTGGATTGTTAGTGGACACTTTCTGTTTTAAATTTTCCCACAGATAAAAATCACATATAGACAAGTCTGGGCCATAGTGGCCATAACCCTTTGCTCACAATTCACTACTCCGTAAACAGTTCATGAACCCATGCCAGTGAGTTCTATAAGGTGTGGCATGTTGCCCCATCTTGTTGGGAAAAGCAGGACATTTTTTCTTCTGTTGTTGGTTACAAAATTGTTTAAAGATGTCCAGGTAAATTGCAGTATTGACAGCTGATTTGAAGAAAATTAGGCACTGTATTTGTGTTCCTGACACTGCACACCAAATGCCAATTTTCTGTTCTGTTTTTCTGTACTTGAGTATTCTGGGAATTGATGTGACTTGGTAAATGAAACCAAGCTTAGTCGTTCATGAAGTACAGCAATGGGTCCAAGTGTTTTGTCAGCAATCATAATCAGCAACCAAGTACAGTAATTTAACCGTTTAGCTTTGACTGTTCCTACACCCACGTTATTTGGTTCGGTTTGAGGTATTGGAGTCAGGCAACTTTTTTGTGGGCCACCCTGTAGCTGAAGTTTGCGCCAGCCCCTAGCTGGTGTAGACTTCAGTTTCTGGGGCATGTCAGGGTAGAGATGCACCTGATTGATTGAAGGGTTTCTGTCACCAGAATTAAGCCTATTAAACTAGCTGACAATCGCGATGTGATAATGTCAGCTGAACCTAGCTAGCCTATTTCTTCATTTATCTATGTCCCCGTTACTCCAGAAATATTACTTTTATAATATGCTAATTAGCCTCTAGGTGCAGGGCCACGGTGGAAGAGGTGGAGACAAACCCTCTGAGTGTAATGGTGGGAGACGTGGAGGATTTGTCACGGGTCCTGAGTTAGCAGATCTCAACGTCTCCAGGAAAAATTTTGGAACCGCAAAATACCAGGATCCAATCTTATCCCCGGCCTGGGAGAATGTTGTGATAATTGATGGTGAACCACAAAAACCTGGGGCCGAGGCGATGTTTTATCGTTCACCAGGAAATGCTGTATCGGGTAAACCAAGTATGTGGTGAGCTTATTGAACAGCTGGTGGCGCCCACAGCGTATCACAAGCTTGTGTTGGAGCTTGCCCACCATGTTCTTCGGGGTCACTTGGGATGGCCGAAAACGCAGGACCACATACTACAGCGGTTTTATTGGCCCAGTGTGTTCAGAGAGGTGGAAGAATACTGTAAGTCTTGTCCAACCTGTCAGATAAGTAGCCCCCAGCCACATTTCCGTAGTCCCCTTGTACCTCTCGCAATCATCGAGGTCCTGTTCGAAAGAATCGCTATGGATCTCATAAGCCCAATGCCGAAGTCCGCTAGGGGGCACCAACACATCTTGGTCATCCTTGACTACGCCACTCGGTACCCGGAGCCAGTGCCACTGCGACATACATCAGCCAAACTCATAGCTAAAGAGTTAATGGAGATGTTCTCCCGTGTGGGGCTACCTAAAGAGGTTCTGACTGACCAAAGGACCCCTTTTATAACCCAGGTCATGAAGGTACTCTGCAAGTTGCTGCATATAAAAGTTATGGACATCTGTTTACCATCCGAAAACGGACGGTCTGGTTAAAAGAGTTGATCAAACAAAACATGTTAAAAATAGTGGTGTCTAAGGATGGGAGGGAATGGGACTTTCTTCTTTCTGGGTTCTCGTCCTTCGAACTGCTATATGGTAGATACCCTCGCGGTCTATTGGACATAGCCAAGGAATCTTGGGAACAACAACCCACACCACACAAAAGTGTTATTGAGTATGTCACCCAGAAGCAAGAGCAGATGGAAACAGTGTTGCCTCTTGTCAGGAAACACATGGAGGCAGCGCAACGAGCCCAGAGTAGGGTTTATAATCGGCAGGCTCTGGTCCGGGACTTTAACCCGTGATCGAGTTTTGGTTCTGGTACCAACATTAGATAGTAAGTTCCTAGCTCGGTGGCAGGGGCCCTGTGAGGTATTCAAGAAGGTTGGAGAGGTAAATTACAAAGTACACCAGCCGGGGCTGCAAAAGCCGGAGCAGGTGTGCAATGTGAATTTACTAAAACCGTGGAAAGATAGGGAGACCTCTGATGAAGACAGCCCATGGCCAGGTTTTCCAGGAGAAAAGTTTCAGGCCCCTTAGGCTGATGCAAGAGAAGTAGTGGCCACAGTAAAAATTACTGATAACCTCTCCTCTAAACAGGTTCAGGAAGTCAGGGAATTCATTAGTCGGAACACGGATGTGTTCTCAGACCTCCCTGGATGCACTTCAATAATCCAGCATGACATTGTCACTGAGCCTCAGGCAAAAGTCCGGTTAAAACCATACCGAGTACCCGAGGCTCGACGACAAGCCATCTCGGAGGAAGTGCAGCTAATGCTGCAACTCGATATCATTGAGAAGTCTAAAAGTGAATGGTCCAGTTCAATAGTCTTAATACCCAAGCCAGATGGGACGTCACGGTTCTGTAACGATTTTCGCAAGCTAAACGAAGTCTCCAAGTTTGATGCGTATCCCATGCCCCGGGTAGATGAGCTTATCGAGAGGTTAGGACAAGCCTGATACTTTTCTGTTTTGGACCTCACGAAGGGCTACTGGCAAGTGCCCTTAACGGAGGCTGCCAAAGATAAAACTGCATTTGTCACCCCTGAGGGGTTGTATCAGTATAAGGTGTTACCCTTTGGTCTGCATGGTGCCCCCGCCACATTCCAATGACTCATGGACATTGTTCTTCGTCCACATCGTCGGTACGCGTCGGCTTATCTGGATCATATCGTCATCCACAGTGTCGACTGGGAAAGTCATCTGCCCAAAGTGCAAGCAGTAGTGGACTCCCTTAGGATGGCTGGACTGACCGCTAACCCAAAGAAATGCGCAATAGGGTTGGAGGAGACTAAGTACCTGGGGTACGTCATTAGACGTGGAATTATCAAACCCCAAGTAAGTAAAATAGAGGCGATTTGGATTTGGCCCCGACCTGTCACTACTAGGCAAGAAAAGTCATTCCTTGGAATGGTGGGACATTATATGTGGTTCGTTCCCCATTTTGCCACTTTAGCGGCTCCATTGACAGGGCTCTTGAAGGGACGGAAGTCCGTGATGGTCCGTTGGAATGACCAGGCGGAAGAGGCTTTTTCCGCATTGAAGTCGGTCCTGTGCGGGTCACTGGTTTTGGTGACACCCGACTTCAAGAGGGAGTTTGTGGTACAGACTGATGTCTCTGAAGTAGGCCTTGGAGCTGTACTCTCTCAGAAAATAATTGGGAAGGAACATCCCATTGTTTTCCTGAGCCGCAAACTCACCCCAGCCGAGACCAGGTACAGCATAGTGGAGAGAGAGTGCCTGGTCATCAAATGGGCACTAGAGTCTCTCTGCTGTTATCTGTTGGGGAGAAAGTTCCACCTTGTGACCGACCACTCCCCCAGTGGAAGATCCAGGCCAAGGAGAGGAATGCTTGGGACACCAGATGGTTCTTGTCCTTGCAGAACTTCAAGTTCTCAGTGGAACACAGGGCAGGCCGCTTGCAGGGAAATGTGGATGCCCTGTCTCGGGTACACTATTTGGCAAGTGTTCACCCCATCAGAGTTGAACAAAGGGGGGAAGTATGTAGGAAGGCACAAGGGACCGTTGTGGATGGAAGGTATGTGTCAACGAGGTTCCTGGCCTTGGTGAAGTAAGAGTCGGGCTCAGACCCTTGTGAAAGCGAACAGGTTGCCTAAAAAAGCCTGCCTATGGACTTGCTAGCACCCAGGAGCTAAGGTGACTCTGTACTGCACCCGCTAGTTTTATCTACCAGAGCGAATCCCCACAATATATATAAAGTGATGTCCCGAACTATTCGCCGGCGAACAGTTCCCGGCGAACATTGCTTGTTCGCAGCGGCGGGCGAACATATGCGATGTTCGGTCCGCCCCCTATACATCATCATTGGGCAAACTTTGACCCTGTACCTCAGTCAGCAGACACATTCCAGCCAATCAGCATTCCCTCCCTCCCAGACCCTCCCACCTCCTATCAAAAAGCAAGGACAGCATCCATCTTAGATTAATTCTGAAGCTACATGTTAGTGAGAGCAGGGAGACTGCAGCTGCTGCTGTTTCTGAATTCATAGGGAAAGCGTTAGCTAGGCCAGTGTTCTGTGTCCACAGACTCATCTGCTGTAAGGACAGCGTCACGGCACCCCAAAAAGCCCTTTTTAGGGCTGCCACATTAGTCTGCTTTTATTTCTCTCTCTCTCTCTCTCTCTCTCTCTCTCTCTCTCTATATATATATATATATATATATATATATATATATATATTGCAGTTGCATACCGTGTGGCACAGGACTTTGCATTAAAAAGGCATTTCATTTTTACATTTTAATCTAATTTCAGTTGCCTGCCTGGTGCCAGTGTGTGTCAGGCCCACTTCCACTGACTGTAGTGTGCCCACTGCCAGTGCCCACCACTCATACCGTGTGGCACAGTAGCTTGCTGATAAATAAGGCATTTAATTTTTACCCTTTAATCGAAGGTTAGTTGCCTGCCAGTGTGTGTCAGGCCCACTTCCACTGACTGTAGTGTGCCCACTGCCAGTGCCCACCACTCATACCGGGTGGCACAGTACCTTGCACGCATAGTACCACTAATAAAAAAAAAAATGACAGGCAGAGGCAGGCCACCCCGCAGGGGCCGTCATGGTGCTGTAATTTCCTTTGGCCCTAGAATAATGCCCAGTCTTTAGAGGCCACATACACTGAACTCGAAAAATTCTGAGAACATAGTTGACTGGCTTACACAGGACACCCAATCTTCTACAGCTTCCGCTCGGAACCTTGACGCACCATCCTCCTCCTTCGGGCACCTCTCAAGTCAACACTCGCCCACCCGCCGCCACCACCAACACTAGCACCACAGCTGCTTCATTTGATCTGTCAGAGAATTTATTTACACATCAGTTGGAAGAAATGAGTGATGCGCAACGATTATTGCCAAAGGATGTAGATAACAGGGATATGTCTCAGTCAGGCAGCATTTCACACATGGACGTATAGTGTGATGATGGTGATGATGTTGTACCCGCTGCTGCTTCCTTTGCTGAGTTGTCAGATACAAGTGAAGCGGTTGATGATGACGATGTGTCTGTGGATGTCACGTGGGTGCTCGCTGGAAGAGAAGAAGAACAGGGGGAAAGTTCAGATGGGGAGACAGAGAGGAGGAGGAGACGAGTTGGAAGCAGGGGGAGGTCGTCGCAAGGAGCTAGTGGCACAGTCAGACAGCATGTTTCGGCACCCGGAGTCAGCCAGACAGCACGCCAATCAACACATGCTGTTGCCACCACCAGAATGCCGTCATTGCAAAGCTCAGCAGTGTGGCATTTTTTTTGTGTGTCTGCCTCTGATAACAGCGATGCCATTTGCAACCTGTGCCAAAAGAAACTGAGTCGTGGGAAGTCCGACACCCACCTAGAGAACTTGCCTAGGTCAAAAAAGTCAAGATTACCTCACTTTTATTAAGATGAATGAGGCGTGGATACCGAAGGGACTGACAGTGGGAGATACATTCGACTAAAAAAGGCCTGATGAGATGCCTTGGCCTAAGAATAGTCCCCACGCTGCTGTATTTAATCTCTGCATGCCGGATGACTTGCGTGACTTCTCGGCCACCAACTAGGGTTCAAGCCACAATGTTTTAGTACACTTTCTGCGTAGAAAACAGCGGCTGCAACAATACCTAATTTTTCAGGCATGTGTACATGCCTAATTTTTCTGGCCTCTGGTGCTGCACTGTGGCTGCAAAAAGAAAACAAAAAAAAAAGGAACATACATGTGTCAATTCCCCTTAGTGATCGTTACCTTGTTGTGGTGAAGGGGCTTGCGTATCACAATGAAGCGATCACCTCTATGAGTGTGTTGGCAATGTTGGCACACCCCAGATGATAAGGTCATTGCTTCATTGTGAACAGACCAAAAGCGATCGGCTGGATAATTTTTCATAGAAAAAAACATTAATTTTCTTTGTGATCATTAAAGCTTAATAGGCCAGCAATGGGGCCACACTGCAGAATCATTGTTTTCTGGGTCACTTAACTGTCACTGAACTACCTCTGCACGACCATAGGCTTTGAAAAACCGACATCGCCTGCAATCTCCCAAACGTGTGCACGAGCACAGTCATTACTACACCAAGATTGACTCATAGGAATAAAATTTATGTCATGAGAGTTTCAACTATTGACAACTCTTTGCAGTTGTCTAAAATCTATTCAATACACGTCCCCTGATAGGGGACGCAACATGGTTTAACCTGATAGGAATAGTACTAATTAACACACCACTCATATAGGGTGGCACAGTACATTGCACAGCGCACGCGCAGTGCTCCAAATTGGAAGTAAGAGGACCGACCAAGCTTCTTTTTCCGTCTCCCGGTTCCTAAAATGTATTCGATACACGTCCCCTGATAGGGGACGTAACAGGGATTAAATTGATAAGAATAGTACTAGTTAACACACCACTCATATAGGGATGCACAGTACATTGCACGGCTCACGTGCAGTGCCCAAAAATTAAAAGTAAGAGGACCGACCAAGCTTCTTTTTCCATCTCCCGGTTCCTAAAATCTATTCGATTCATGTCCCCTGATAGGGGACATAACAGGGATTAAACTAATAAAAATAGTACTACTGATTACTGAACACACCACTCATATAGAGTGGCACAGTAAATTGCACGAGGAAGAGACCTTCAATGACGTCAGTGAGGACAAATAACAGGACATGGCTAGCTTGGTATCCAAACTTGTGCAAATGGGGAGATTGCGGTTGTGCAAATGGACTGTTTGCGGTGCGTTAAACGGGGAGTTTGGTCTGTCACAGTTAAGTCTGTCACTGTGAAGCAGGCGTAACCCTTACACTACCTGATTGATACAACATCATACCAGATTGTATACACACACACACTGTATGTTTTAAAGCACGTTATTCCAAACAATTTTGGAATGTTAGGTGATTTATGCCATTTATGGATTAAAACCCGACTCTGCGTCCACTACATAATTTTCTATGGGAATTTTGCCATGGATCCCCCTCCGGCATGCCACAGTCCAGTCCAGTCCCCTTGAAACAACTTTTCCATCATTACTGTGGCCAGAAAGAGTCCCTGTGGATTTTATAATTCGCCTGCCTATTGAAGTCTATGGCGGTTCGCCCGGTTGCGAACATTTGTGGAAGTTCGCGTTCACCATTCGCGAACGGAAAATTTTATGTTCGCGACATCTCTCTCTCTGAGAAGGATCCTGGAAGGGGATTGAAACGTTGCCTATTTTGTGTCAGATGTGTGAATAAAGACACTGCGGTTTTTTCATAAGAAGAGTGGCTGCGTTGATTTTTCATGGATATACATTCCTGATGTCAAGGGTGAGACGCGTGCACCTGAAAATGATAAAAGCGAGTGCTGCCGGAATTAATACAGACTATATATATATATATATATATAGTCGCTCAAAGATGAGGCAGCACACCGATGCAGATAGTGGTGACCCAATTTTATTCCAAAGCTACGTTTCTGCCTTCTCAATGAGGCCTTTGTCAAGCTATACAACCAGTGTCAATTTCAAACTTAAATACCCCTGGCCGGGGTCATGTGACATGGGCGTGGTAGAAAATGACATCACAGTGATATCACATGTTTTCTTCACATAATCAAAGTGCATAAAAGTGCAAAATAACCAATCAGAGTATGCATCAGCATACATTTAAGGTGCTGTGTCGATACAGTATTGAAAAAAGTCCATAAGAGTGTCCATAGCAGTGTCCAAAGTGAACAATCCACTGTGCCTCTGTGAAACAGATGCACCGCACCTATGGGGCAAACATTACAAGTGCAAGTTAAAAACATTATATTGCAGCCTACCCTGGTGGATCTGGGTGAATCGCATTTACACGGCGGCGTCTTCTCCCGCTGGATGCGCATGCACGGAAATACATCTCCCGTCTCAGGCCGGGAAGATCGTCCGTTTTCCTGAGGAATTGCACCCATCCACACCTGAACAGTGCTGCTTTATTTCGGTGTTCATATATATATATATATATATATTCCCAAATATCTTTCATTAGTTATAATAAGAGATGAGTGAATTTCTTAAAAATTCGATTTGGTAAGTTTGCTGAATTCTCCAAAAAGATTTGACTTGGTTTGAATCTATTTGTGGCGAATGGTGTTAAAAAACAGCTGCAGAGAGCCTGTATTGTGGTGTAGAATAGAAATGGCCTTCAGCCATATTCTCTTGCATTGCACCGAACTTTGACCCATGACACATCCATCAGGTGGGCCAGGACAGCCAATTGAGATGTTTCAGCACCTGGACACACCCCCACCCTATAAAAGAACCCAATCTGGCAGTTATTTTACATTCTGTGTTTTGCCAGTGTAGAGAGAGGTTGCTTTGTGGAGCAAAGACAGGCTGTTAGGGAAACCAAACGCTAGCTAATAGGGTCACAAACGTTCTTTTAAGGACTGGTATAGGTGTGCTTCCAATAGGTGCGATAAACTGAGGAGTGTGATATTCTTATAATATACTTTCTAACATAGAAATTATGTTATAGTACATTTGTATTGTGCAGCAGTTGTGTGCGGTTCTGCTGCAATACCGTAGCTATATAGAGGGACAGATGCTATTGGAACAACTAATTGCAACGGGTGTGATATACCTGTTGCCCCCAAAGAAACTGATTAAGGGGTGTGATATACCTTCCACAAAATACTGATTGAGGGTTGCAATATACCTGTTGCCCCAAATAAACAGGGTGGTGTGATATCACTGTTGTGGCAAAAAAAAGGATTTGAGGGTTGTAATATACCTGCTTCCAAAAAATACTGATTACGGGGTTTGATACCTGTTTCCACCAAATATTGATTGAGGCCTGCGATATACCTGCTTCCACAAAATACTGATTGAGGGGTTTGATATACCTGCTTCCACAAAATACTGATTAAGGGGTTTGATATACCTGCTTCCACAAAATACTGATTAAGGTGTTCGATATACCTGTTTCCACCAAATATTGATTGAGGACTACGATATATCTTCTTCCACAAAATACTGATTAAGGGGTTTGATATACCTTCTTCCACAAAATACTGATTGAGAGCTGCGCTTTACTATATGGGAACTTAATGAGGGAAGACTATATACTGGAGACTGTATACTGGAGGCTAAATGAGTAGGGTTGGGAACACTAGCAACCTCAACCCCAACAGCATTATCTGCCACATGGCATCATCACAGCACCCTAATAGGTGGCCCAAACCCCTGGGATCACAATACGTGGCTGTGTGTCACACCACTGCCTCCTCTTCCTCCCCTGTGTTGCTGGGCAATCCTCTGTCCAAGACGCAGGCCTGGATGACTCCCGCCCTGCAGCTGGGCCTTTGCAAGCACCATCTGCTAGCACACCCACTTCGGTGTCCAAGCACAGAGTACAGATGTCCCCCGGACTTTGAATGTAAGCGCCAATACCCTGCCACCCACCCATAGGCTATAGCACTAAATGCGCCCCTTTAAAATGTATGGCCATGGAAATGTTACCATTTAGGCCTGTGGACACTGAGGTTCTCCTCAGCTTAATGGCGGCAGCCATTCTTCGTTTCTATGACAGCACACTTGGTAAACCTTGTGTAGGCCGTAAGCGAGTCGGACCCTAGGATGGCACAGGTGCCACCGACACGAAGGATTGCAGGCACTACTTCTATGAGGATTTCTGCCATCACCTACATTTGTGGCTGCAACACCCCCTTCTTCCCGTCGGCCTCCACCTCCTCCTCCACTGCAAACTCTGAATTCTAATGTGGAAGCGGCAACAAGCCTCGCTGAAATTCATTTGCTTGGGTGACAAAAAGCACACCTCCGCAGAGCTATGGCAGGGTATAATGGACCAGGTTGGCTGTGTCTGATAATGGCCATAACTTGTTGGCAGCTTTGTAGCTCGGCAAGCTCACCCACATGGCAATCATACAGCATATATGTACACGCACAACAAACCTATACATTAATATAACTAAAAACCTAACACACAAGAGTGGAGTTAAACTAATATCATGAACTTTTTAAGAACTCATGAATAACCGAATAACCAAATAACCATAAAATATTTAATTTTACAGCCTAGTCAGAAACTCAAACCATAAAAATAAAAAATAAAAATCAAACCCTGGAACATAACAGGCCCAGCCCTCAGCGAATCAGGGCCATCAGAGAGGCAGAAAACAACCTCTGCCCAATGAAGAAGGGAAAATTGTACATGGTACAAATTCTTATATTATCATGTGGATCCCACCTTAATGTCCGGGATCCGGCCATACCATGCCTAGGCCACGTGTTCTCAATTTTCTCCCAGCCTACCTCATTTTGCCTGAGCTACTGGTGAAGGTGCACCGTGTGTGTGCCCATTTCCAGAAGTCATCTACAGCTGCCATCGGTTTTTAATCTTTTTCTCATCCTTCTCCTCCATCATAACAACATGCTTTTTAGGCTGCCATGGCAAAAAAATGTTTTATAGGGTCAGCGAAACTCTTGCACTGGTGCCAGAAGTGACACTCAGAGTCCTTACCCTTGAAAAAGTCTGTGGTGCACCAATATGCCTTACACTTTTCCTGCCAATCATCAGTGTCATGTAGGCCATTAATGGCACAGGCAGCAAATTTAATATAAAGTCTGTATTCGGCGCACACTCTCTACAGAGGCTGTCAGTAGAGTTCCACCCCGTTAGATGCAAAAAAATAACAGCAGCCTTAGAGATCGATGCTTAGGTATATTTATTGATGTTGGATTCACATGCGACAGTATTTATAACGTTTCGGCATACAATTGCACTCGTCAGATACTACAGAAAAAGAAAAATTCGTAATCGTATTAAACATAAAACAAGAAAAAGGATGATCAGTGATCGTACAAAGTTACAAAAAAGAAAAAGAAAAATATGGCATACGCATCGTACAAGCGGAAATATCAAAGAAAGGAGGATATGGTGTAGATAACACCAGTATACATAATCAGGACATCGTATTCTGAGCAGTATATGGCACCAAGGAATCCAGACAAGCACAATGGAATATGAGTTAATAATTATCTCTGGTAAACATATATATACCAATGGAGCATACTGTATCTTATCTGTGGACCATACATTAAGGAAAAAAGGTTTGGAATGCTGATGGAAGACCAGGATAATAAAATGAGACTATAGATAGCATATAGATATATCATGTAACTTACCTATGCCGCAGGGAGGAGGAAGAAACAGAGTAAGCAGATGCAGGATAGGATATACATGCGATCTGCATGTTTGTCAGAAATGGCGTCTGCAGAAGTTAAGTCCACATTGGTATTTATAGGCACACACACCATAAGCACAGGGTGTGTGGTGCCAAATGTGCACGGTACAGAGGGAAGGAACCGGAAGAAATTCAGGCCGAAATGCATCCCCACCGGAACTGTACCGTGCAAATTTGGCGCCACATACCCTGTGCCTATGGTGTGTGCGTGCCTATAAATACCAATGTGGACTTCACTTCTGCAGATGCCATTTCTGACAAACATGGAGAGCGCATGTATATCCTATCCTGCGTCTGCTTACTCTGTTTCTTCCTCCTCCCTGCAGCATAGGTAAGTTACATGATATATCTATATGCTATCTATAGTCTCATTTGCTATATGGATCATTTTAAAAATTACTTCATTTACACCAATCAACTCTTTATCAAACATGCAACGGTCTGGAAACACTACATTGATGATATTTTTTGCATTTGGCGGGGCCCGCTGGACTCCCTTTTGCAGTTCCACGTTTTCCTTAACTCCATCTACCCAGAGCTTCAGTTCACAATACATTATGACCACGCCACCATAAATTTTTTGGATACTACCATCACACGCGTCACATGCTTCACAGTAGGCAAGGTTTTCTCTTCTTCACAGGCCTTGTTCTTCCTCCTCCAAACATAGTGTTGATCCATGGGCCCAAACAGTTCTAATTTTGTTTCATCAGTCCACAGAACACTATCCCAAAACTTTTGTGGTTTGTCCACATGACTTTTGGCATACTGCAGTCGACTCTTCTTATTCTTTGAAGACAGCAAGGGGCACCGGTGCGCTTGGGAGTTCTAGCTTGGAGGCCTTCATTACGCAGTGTGCGCCTTATTGTCTGAGCTGAAACTTCAGTACCCGCATCTGACAAATCTTTTTTCAGTTCCTCAGCAGTCACACGGGGATTTTTCTCCACTTTGCGCTTCAGGTAGCGCACAGCAGTCAAAGTCAGCATCTTCTTTCTGCCATGACCAGATAGCGTTTCAACAGTGCCCTTTGCCTTGAATTTCCTGGACCATTCTCTTGACTTCACCATGTTTGTAAACACACCAGTAAATGTCTAGAAGGAGCTGAGTATCACAGTAATTTTAAATCTGCCTAATTGGGGCTTATTATGCTTGATTGCTGTTCCTTGACATACACAGGTGTTTTCAATACCTGATCGAAAACACTTGAATGAACCTCTGTTCTTAAGAGTGGTAGTCTTTAAGGGGTTGAATAATTGTGTCAATGAAGAAATCACAAAAAATACATTTAATACTGTATTACAAAAACAATTGATGTAATTTTAGTTGCATTTGGTTCTTTAAAAAGTCCTTGTAAGATTTCATTCTGGACACAATTACAAATGTACGCTAAATTCCCTAAAACCCTTTACAGCATTGGGGGTTGAATAATTTTGAACACAACTGTACTATATTGGACTGTAGTTAGGGTAAATAATTGTGTGGGCACTTTGCGATAAATAAGTGTGTTTGTATTTGCAGTTTGGGCAATCAGTAAAAGGTTTGCCATTGCCTTCAGTTTTATTGGGTTAGCGCACCTGGAGGCCCTCTGCTACATTATATTAACTCTGTTTCATTGAGCCCAGGGCCAATGACTCTGCGTGAACCATCAGCATCACGCCCACTTTCCCCTTCCTTTGTGCGCGTCATCTTCATATTTATGGTTTTGCCTGAAGATGTGGCGCAGATTGTTTTACTGTCCTCTACACAGGGCAGCCATCAGGGGGGTACAGCCCATACCCCAGTAAGGGGCCCGGACCCTGGGGGGGCCCGGCCAGTCCTGAAACTTTTTTTTTTTATTGTGGCAGCCGGCTCCAGGCCCAGTGCTCCTCCCCCTCTTCCTTCTGCAGCCTGTCCCTTACCTCCGGGGCCTGGTCTCAGCTATCTTGTTCTGAGAACAAGATAGCTGGAGTCCCGGCAGATCCATGGGTAGAATGTAGTTGCTAGAAGGAGGTCTGTGACATCACTGGTCACATGCTCCTTCATAGTCACATGGACAAACCCCGACAGCAGCAGCAGCTTGTGGAGGGAGGAGGGGCTGTGTGCCTGCAGGCTGCTCAGTGATGGAGGATGTGCTGCAGTCCTGGAGTCCACAGAGCTTCATGGAGAGCAGGTGAGGGGCAGCTCATGTATGAGGGGGCAGGTGGAGCACCCAGGAGCAGTGGGGTTCAAGTGGAGTGGAATCTGGTGCAATCAAGGGGGTTTATAGCACAGATCCAGGTTTATTCTGAGGGCCATGGTGCATGTGTCTCTGTCTGTCTGTCCCTGTGTGTGTCTCTGTCTGTCTGTCCCTGTGTGTGTCTCTGTCTGTCTGTCCTTGTGTGTGTCTCTGTCTGTCTGTCCCTGTGTGTGTCTCTGTCTGTCTGTCCCTGTGTGTGTCTCTGTCTGTCTGTCCCTGCGTGTGTGTCTGTCTGTCTGTCCCTGTGTGTGTCTCTGTCTGTCCCTGTGTGTCTCTGTCTGTCTGTCCCTGTGTGTGTCTCTGTCTGTCTGTCCCTGTGTGTGTCTCTGTCTGTCCCTGCGTGTGTGTGTCTGTCTGTCTGTCTGTCCCTGCGTGTGTGTCTGTCTGACGTGCAAACTAGCTAATTTACTCACCTCACTGGCGCTGACATAATTAAAGAGAAGCTCCGTAATCTCGCGCAGATGCACTGCGCGAGATTACGTCAGCCGCAAGTGAGGTGCATAAATTAACTAGGAGGCGGCACTGGGCTCTGGAGTGTGGCGCGATTCTGAAGAAAAAAAGGTCTTTGCTTTATTATACCACTATTAATTCTGACTGTTGGGGGTCACTTATGGGGGATCAGTGTGGATGGCACTTAGGAGGGATCCGTCTGTGGATGGCACTTAGGGGGGATCTGTGGATGACATATATATAGCATAAGATGCTGTATATGTGCCATTCACAGATCCCCCGACAACAGTGCCATCCACAGATCCCCCCCACAACAATGCCATCCACAGATCCCCCCCACAACAGTGCCATCCACAGATCCCCCCCCACAACAGTGCCATCCACAGATCCCCCCCACAACAGTGCCATCCACAGATCCCCCCCACAACAGTGCCATCCACAGATCCCCCCACAACAGTGCCATCCACAGATCCCCCCAAAACAGTGCCATCCACAGATCCCCCCAAAACAGTGCCATCCACAGATCCCCCCAAAACAGTGCCATCCACAGATCCCCCAAAACAGTGCCATCGACAGTCCACCATTAGTTCAAATCCCACCAAATGCTCACCTTGTGGTTAAAAATAATTTTTTTCTTATTTTTCTCCTCAAAAACCTAGGTGCGTCTTTTTATGCTTTTCTATCTTGAAATAAACTAAACCTTTAATGTTATGAAATGTAAATTTAATTTATATTAATTCACGCCCCATCCATCTACTCTCGGCCCAGCCCCCGGATCCAAAGCCTTTATTTAATTGACCAGTTTTCTGTTGTTCACAAAAAATAAATATTTTCAATATGTTCCTGTTATGGCACTTCTAATATACATTTAAGCTTTTCCATCACGTCACCCCTCCCCTTCAATACATTCTCAGAAACAAGCAGTGCATAGATGTCAATAAAATAATCCCCCCCCCCCCCCGGAAAAATTTCTGCGGACGCCCATGCACAGAGACTGGATTTAAGGAAAGGGTACCTCCAGAAGGTGCTGGGAAGCGAGCTGGCCGGAATCAGCGACACAAGTACGGGGTGGGGGGAGGGGGCAATAATGGAGGGCTGTCTGGGGGAAAAATTAACTTGTGAGGGGGGGGAAATTAGTTAGTGGGGGGTCAGTGTGGCGGGCAAACTACATAATGGAGGACCGTGTGGGGCAAATTACATAATGCAGGGCTGTCTGGGGGAAAAATTACCTTGTGTGGGGGCAAAATTAACTTGGGGGGGCAAATTACTCAGTGGGGGGCAGTGTGGCGGGCGAACTACATAGTGGAGACCGTGTGGGAGACGTCCTTGGATGTAAGAGGTATGGGCGCTATATATGGGTGGGGCTGTGTGTGGGTGTGGCTTGAAGGTGGACGGGGACACAGGGGCCCCATGATCTCCTATTTCTGGGGGAAGTGCCCCTCCAAAGACCAGGCTCTGGATCTGCCACTGGGGCAGTGTCGGGGGGGGGCGCAGGCACAGACTCCGTTTTCTGATGCAGGACAGTATTGGATACAAAAACCCACACTTTACAAGGCCCAGATAAATGGAATTTGTAATATACACACTGTATTCAGATGTACTTCAGTATTGGAAGCAAAATACAACAAATTTCTGACAGTAAATTAGGCCCAAGAGAATGCAATTTGTAATATACACACTGTATTCAGATGTACTTCAGTATTGGATAGAAAAACCAACAGATTTCGGCCACTACACTAGGCTCAAAAGAATTACATTTTTAAGGTACACACTATATTGAGATGCAGTTCGGTACTGGATACAAAAAAATACAGATTTTGGCCACTACACTATGCCCAAGAGAATATAATTTTTAATATACACAGTATATTGAGATGCACTTCGGTACTGGATATAAAAAAATACAGATTTTGGCCACTACACTATGCCCAAGAGAATATAATTTTTAATATACACAGTATATTGAGATGCACTTCGGTACTGGATATAAAAAAATACAGATTTTGGCCACTACACTAGGCCCAAGAGAATATAATTTTTTAATATACACACTGTATTCTGATGTAGTTCTATATTGGATACAAATTTGTCCCAAATAAAATGAATTCTCTGCTGGAATACTGTATATACGGTTGCGGCTTAAACACATACACAGATGGGCCCAAAACTAGTTAACTATGGCCAAAATATAAATCACTCTCTGCTGGAGTAATTAATATAACGGCTACGGATTGAACGCACACATAGATGTGGCACAAGTTAGGTTAATTTCCCCAGAAAAAATAATTTCTCTGATGGTGCTGCGTATATCTCACTAGAAGGCACACTGTAGTGAATAAGCCCATTTTTATAATGTCGGCCCAACACACTGCTTTATGATGGTGCAGTGTATATCTCAGTAGCAGGCACACTGTAGTGAATAAGCTCCTTTTTATAATGTCGGACCAACACACTGCTTCATGATGGTGCAGTGTATATCTCAGTAGCAGACACACTATAGTGAATAAGCCACTTTTTATAATGTCGGCCCAACACACTGCTTTATGATGGTGCAGTGTATATCTCAGTAGCAGGCACACTGTAGTGAATAAGTCCCTTTTTATAATGTCGGCCCAACACACTGCTTTATGATGGTGCAGTGTATATATGTCAGTAGCAGGCACAATGTAGTGAATAAGCCCCTTTTTATAATGTCTGCCCAACACACTGCTTTATGATGGCGTATTGTAGATGTCACTATTCTGTAATCTTTCTGTCTTTTAGAAGTTTGGGTAGTTAAAAAAGCAATTTTCAAGCCCTGCACTATCTGTCCCTTTCTGATGACGCCTGTCCCTGATAGTGCTGAATCAAACCCCTTCTTTAACCGCCTGCCGACCGCCTAAGGCAGGGCTGCGTCAAGGCGGCAGGCTTTTCCTTCTTGACGCGGTGGCGCGTCATCTCGCGAGAGGCGAGATTTGCTGTGAACGCACGCGCCATCACAGCAGATCGCTGCTCGGCAGTTATACTGCAGTCTGCCAGCGATGATCAATCGCTGGCAGGCTGTAGATGTAAAATAAAAAGCAGCAAAGAGGTATATCAGACGCTGTTTTGTTAACAGCGTCTGATATACCTGCTACCTGGTCCTCTGGTGGTCCCATTTGCTGGAATCGACCACCAGAGGACCAGGTAGCTATGTAAAGTAGCACCAAGCACCACACTACCCCCCTGTCACTTATTAACCCCTTGTTAACCCCTGATCCCCCCATATAGACTCCCTGATCACCCCCCTGTCACTTGTCCATATGTCCATATGTCCATATGTGTTTCTGCGGATCCGCAAAACACGGACACCGGCAATGTGCTTTCTGCATTTTGCAGACCTGCACATTGCCAGAACTATATAGAAAATGCTTTTTCTTGTCCGCAATTGCATGTTCTATATTTTTGCGGAACGGAAGTGCAGACCCGGAAGTGCGGATTCGCAATTCCGGATCTGAGCGAGACAAAGTCTGTCCCCATAGAAATGAATGGGTCCGCAAATCCGTTCCGCAAACAGAATTGCGACGTGTGAATGGGGCATAAGGGTCCCTTATCACCGCCAGTTTGTTAGCTACTTGTTAGGTAGTTAGCGCCCAGCCCACCACACCGCAGTCACTGATTTTGGCAGAGATTTTTTCATCCACATTGATTGATCCCAGAGGCTGAACGGAAAAAAAAAATCTCATTACCCGTATGCTCAATATAAGGAGAATAACAGAAACTCCTAATGCTGGCTATAAGTGTAATGATTGCGGAGACCCTCAAATGCCAGGGCAGTACAAACACCTCACATGTGACCCCATTTTAGAAAGAAGACACCCCAAGGTATTCCATGAGGGGTATGGTGAGTTCATGTAAAATTTTATTTTTTGTCACAAGTTAGTGGAATATGAGACTTTGTAAAAAATAAAAAATAAATCAATTTCCGCTAACTTGTGCCATATTTTTTTTTTCCTGTGAACTCGCCATGCCCCTCACGGAATACCTTGGGGTGTCTTCTTTCCAAAATGGGGTCATATGTGGGGTATTTATACTGCCCTGGCATTTTAGGGGTCCTAAAGCGTGAGAATCCAAATGCGTAAAAATGCCCTGTGAAATCCTAAAGGTACTCATGGGAATTTGGGCCCCTTTGCGCATCTTGGCTGCAAAAAAGTGTCACACATGTGGTATCGCCGTACTCAGGAGAAGTAGGGCAATGTGTTTTGTGGTGTATTTTTATATATATCCATACTTTGTGTGAGAAATATGGCTGTAAACGACAACTTTTTAATTTTTTTTTATTCAAAGTTGTCAATTTACAGAGATATTTCTCTCACCCAACATGGGTATATGTAAAAATACACCCCAAAACACATTGCCCTACTTCTCCTGAGTACGGCGATACCACATGAGTGACACTTTTTTGCAGCCTGGGTGCGCAAAGGGGCCCAAATTCCAACGAGTACCTTTAGGTTTTGCAGGGATGCTCACAATTTAGCCCCACCCAAAATGCCAGAACAGTAAACACACCCCACAAATGACCTCATTTTGAAAAGTAGACACCCCAAGGTATTCACTGAGGGGCATAGAGAGTCTGTGGGAGATTTTAATTTTTTTTTTGCCAGAAGTTAGCAGAAATGGAAACTTTATTATTATTTTTTTCCTCAGAAAGTGTCATTTTCCGCTAACTTGTGAAAAAAAATGAAATGATACATGAACTCACCATTCCCCTCCGCGAATACTTTGGGGTGTCTTCTTTCTAAAATGGTGTCATCTGGGGGGGGGTATTTTTACTATCCTGGCACTCTAGCACCTGAAGAAACATGACAGGTTCTCAGAAAGTCAGAGCTGCTTCAAAATGCGGAAATTCACTTTTTTGCACCATAGTTTGTAAACGCTATAACTTTTACCCAAATCAATAAATATACACTTATTGGATTTTTTTTATCAAAGACATGTAAAATAATAAATTTATAGAAAAATTTATACAGAAATGTAGTTTAAAAAAAAATTACAACAGAAAGTGAAAAATTTAATTTTTTTATAAATTCTCAACAGATCAGATGTGTAAGAGATGACGTTTATCTACTAGATAATTTTCATTTCCGTTCTTCTAGGTAACATCATTCAAGTAGTAGAGCAGGAACTCCTTGAATTATACAGGTATTTTTCGGGACATAAACTAAATCACCCTCACAAGATGACCCTAAGTTGATAGGGGATGGGGCTATTAGTCCCTGCCTGTAAAATACGGAGCACCCACCCCAATAGGGGTGACCCCGTCGGGTTAGATGGTCCATTGGACCTAAGCGTGGTTATTGCACCCTCACTAACTAGTAAACATAAAATAAACTAACATCTTTATTAAATCAAATTAGATAAACTTAACACTTAGGAACACACATGTTAAAATTCCTCACGGATATTATACTATGAGATCAAACTTTTACTTGTTAGTACTAATCGTGCATTTCTGTGTTTCGACTTGCCAGGGCCAAACTGTACCACACCTTTAAGTCCCACACCTATACAGGAGTCGCTAAATATCACGCTAATCTAATAGCAATTTCCCACTAGTGGGTCCCTGCCTGATAATCCCTGAAACCAAAACCTAAATCCTGCATCCCTACATGTTTTGCCATGTACTCGGCGTCTTCAGGGGATGACATGCAGGTACTGGATGTTGGGGGCGCAGATCGGGCTTCAAACCCTCGGTTTAGGCGGGCAGACCATTTCCGTCCAATCAATAAGTTCCTCCGGTTGATAGATAGTATCCTCACCAATGGGTTACAAAAGGAGAACGCCCCTTTCCAGCATCACTGCGATGGTATCAGTGACGTCATCCAGGATCCAATAGGGCTTCTGCGCCAGTACTTTGAGAGATTTTCATTCCCCAGCTGACATCTCTGTGCATGCGCCAGCACTTAGAATCTTCAGGGTGTCCAGTGTGTATAAATGCGCATGCACCGACACTTAGAGAGAATTTTTCTCATTCTCCTTTCTTTGAGCATGCGCTCACACTTAGAAGTTTCATTACATTCCATTTATGCACATGCGCCATTTTGGGAATATTTTCACTTTAGGATATGATCATATAGGAGAGAGTAATTTATGCGCGTGCGCCCGCACTTGGAGATCCTGACCTCTGTGTTGATCGTTTGCGCATGCGTCTACACTTAGAAGCTTTCTTGCATATGCATATAGGGCTGCTTTCTATGCGCTTGCGCCAATACTTCGAAAATATTCTCGCATGTCAATCTCCCTTCTTTGCGCATGCGTTAACACTTAGTGATTTCTAACTTACATGGTTCATTTATGGGCATCCACAAACAAGGCTTTAGATGCAGCTCTCACCTCAATGCAACCAGGTAGCACGGAAAGGAACGCCCAACTTCGGCTGTTTCACGTCTTAGAACAAAAAAGGATGATTTCCAGCTTCCTTAAAATCCACAATATTCTTTATTGATTTCCAAAGATACGTTTAAGATCCAATTCACATGTCACACGGAAAACATGCTGCGATTGTGACGTGTTTCGGGCTATAACATGGAGCCCTTCATCAAGACAATACATCGATTAAAACAAACTTTATATAGCGCAATGTAGGTGGTAGCACCATCTCTGATTGGATTCCCTTATGGGAATTCAGGTGACCCAAATACAAAATAGATTAATGGGTGTGAATACCAGCCAGAGAGGTGGAAGCACCTATTTAGCATGAAGCTCACATTTACATATACTGCAGTGTTAAATCATGTTTCTTATTCAAACCTTTTGGAATACAAGTTTCTAGCATAAACATCCAATATGTTTCCCTGCTCAGTAGTTTTTGTCTACGATTTCCACCTCTTATAGGGGCAGTCACAACCTCAATTCCTTGTGCAGAAAAACCTGATGTATTGCCTTTGTGAACAGTGGCGAAGTGCAAACTCGCCGCTGAGACATTGCGGGAAGCCGCATGCGGAATATCACTTAGATGTTTCCTAATACGCACTTTAAATTCATTCGTTGTACATCCTACATACTGCAGATTGCAGTCCCTACAAGTAATGACATATACTACAAATGTGGTATTGCAATTAATGTATTGTCGCAACAAGAATTTCTTGTCATTTGCTGTTGAAGTAGTTTCTTTAGTAATATTCATATATTTGCAACAAATACATTTTTTGCTGCCACATTTGTAGTTGCCATTGGTTTTTGGCCAGGAACATATTTTAGGTATTTTGTCCAGAAATAGACTTGGGCTAATTTTTTGGCCGATGGTAGGGGCTCTCCTTGCTATGCATCTAACACCTGTTGTTGCGATTTCACTCCATTCTGTGTCAAAACTTAATACTGGCAGATGTTTTTTTATTATTTTACAAATATTAAAATAATCTTTGCTGTACCTAGTAATAAAAGTAACAGGTTCTTTACTATTTGCTATTGTGTTTTTATTATTGTTCTTTGATTTTTTATTTTTGTTTGTGAAAACTAGTGTTTCC
This sequence comes from Bufotes viridis, assembly GCA_033119425.1. NCBI lineage: Eukaryota > Metazoa > Chordata > Amphibia > Anura > Bufonidae > Bufotes > Bufotes viridis. The sequence goes on along the minus strand of CM065590.1, from coordinate 144,837,601 downwards.
CTGTTTTTTTGGCTGGCATGATCAATTCCATTTTTTATGCTTCTAGCTGGAGAGCCCCGTACCTTAAATCTCTCTGAGATGGCTCTGGATTTTGTTTCAAAAAGGTCGTCAGACGAACAATTCCTTTTTGCTAGGTACCATTTCACCTTTCGGGATGTTTTTTATGACATGTGGGGGATGGCAGGAGGAGGCATGAAGAACTGTATTGCCTGAAGTTGGTTTTCTATATGTATAGGTATTTACTTCGCCATCTTTACCCTCCAGGCACAGGTCTAGGAAATTAATCCTATGGCTGTCCCTGGAAAAGGTCAGTTTTATGGAGGAGGAGAAATCATTAAGATATTGAATACACTTCAGTATGTTCTCCTCCTCCCCCTGCCAAACCCACAACATGTCATCTATAAAGTGACCATACCATTTGAACTGTTCTTTGTACTGATTTTTTTCCGAGAACAGAAAATTACTCTCCCACCATGCCATGTATATATTTGCTATAGATGGAGAATATTTCGCCCCCATAGATACTCCAGATAACTGGAGATAAAATTTTCTGTTAAACATGAAATATTATGTCTCATTAAAAAATCAATAACCATACATAGATAATCTTGCAGTTCAATGGTATAGTCACTGTAGGTTTCCAGAAACCACTTCAGGGAGATATTTACTGATTCATGAGGAATGCTAGTATATAAAGAGGTTATATCAGCAGTGACCCATGTATATTCTGGATGCCATACAAAATTCATTTATGGGCATGTGCCAATACTTAGAGAAAACATCCTCTATCCAAGCGTAATGTTGCGCTTGCGCTTATACTTGAAAACTTTATATCCCATGAGTCTGCTCTTTGTGCTTGCGCCAATACTTAGAGAAAATTCTCGCATGCCATTCTGCGTTCTTTGCGCTTACACTTGCAAGTTTTTCACATGGAATACTCATTTCTACATTTGCGTCGGCACTTAGAGGCACTTAGAGATCATATCTCTGTCTTGGTGCTTTGCGCATGCGACTGAAATTCAGAAACTTTTTAATATTTGAGGCTGTAATCTGTGCACTTGCGCCATTACTTTAGATGTTTATTTGTTACTCACAGGCGCCTTTTGTGAAGGTATTTTTTCGAAGGGAATAATCGTACGGAATGAGATTGCCCACCTTGCTATGGTAATTATTGTAGAATCATAGAAACCATTTGCTTTTTTTTAAAAAAAAATTGATGTATGAAACCCCCTAGATTCTCGTTCCTCTACCTCAGTATTATCATCATAAATATGTACTATTATATGACTTCAAGTTGCCGTTTTCAATTATAACAAGTACTTTCATAGGAAAGAGGCAAATGTAAAACCCTCATTAATTCCATTCGGTGCTAGAGAATGGAGACGATATATCCATTTTATCTCTTCTTGTTGTAGTTTACAATCCAAACTGCCCTGTCTGGGCCCTTCCTGAATTTTCTGTATCCCCCAAATTCTTAGACCTGTTGTTTTACCATTATGATAATTCTGTAGGTGTCTTAATAAGGGTGTTTCTTCATTGGTATTCAGGATACTGAAACGTTTGGAGATTCTCCTCCGTAACTCTTGAATGGTTTCACCAATGTATAAGTTATTGCAATTACATTGGATTCCATATACGACCCCGGAACTTCTACAGTTGATGTAGTCTCTGATCTTGTATTCTTCCATCATATGGATCAGTGAATTCCCGTCAGGAACCTGTCCCAGGAGAGGGCCGTATCCCTAAACCTATCCCTCACTAGTGTCCCAACATGACATGTTTTGTCTCAGATCAGACTGATCAGGGGATTTGTGAGTGAAGAAAAACAGAACTTATGAAGTATAAAGGGATAAGGACAAAAATTAAATATATACACGGTCTATCTCAGTGCAGTATATAAAATTCATTCACCTGCGGTGAGATAGGGCTAGGTGGGGACACTCCCCCATTAATCTTAGGGTACAGACCACTGTCTCTCAATGGCCCTTTTTGAGATAGGAGACCAGTGCTTACCAAACAAGTACCCACCACTCCGATTTTGATTACAAGCCTGCCATTGGCTGATAATCCTTTTTTCAGCAGTATTTTACTAGTGGTCCGATTTTATATGCTGCATTGAGATAGACTGTATAAATTTACTTTTTGTCCTTATTACTTTATACTTCATAAGTTCTGTTTTTCTTCACACACAAATCCCCTGATGAGTCTGTTCTGAGACAAAACATGTCATGTTGATTACTGTGACCCTTTTCAATTTCTAAAAAAGCATGCACCTTTGTCTCCTGCCAACAAATCCTACTCATTGAGTATAATGGGTCAACTTAATGGTCTCCAGAAAATACACAACTAATGTAATCAACAATATCACGTGGCATCAGTAGGGAATGTTTCTTTAGGAATTGTATTTTTATATATATTTTTTGTAACCAGCATCTATCCTTTGCAAAAACAAACACCTATCTGAGGTGAAAAGGCATTTTTAGCATGTCACCAGTGCTTATCTCATCTCTATGGTGTTAACTCAATCATCTGCTGAAATTGTTGCTCCCAGCCTATTAAGGGGTGAGATCACTCTATTGCATACATTAGTAATTTGTGCTGTAATCTTGCTGCCCTTACTACCCATAATTGAACACTTCCTGTTCTTCGAAGCATGCATCATTATCCAGCACTAGTCACAGCACACACTGAAAAGCGTTATCACCGTCTGCTTACTGAACTTCGATTATGCCACAAGCATGTACTCAGCAAGTAAAAGGAAGAAATGCATACACAGCTGGAGTAAAGTAGTATGTGGATTTCTCCTAACAAGGGGCACACAGACTGTATTTACAAGTAGGCTTCAGAGTAGAAATGGGACACGAGAATATATTACAAAAAAAAAAATGATAGTTAACTTTTAAAGATTTTTCACTTGCTAATATCTGCGGTCTCTTTTTTTTAAACATATCCCAGTAAATTTTTGTAAAAGTTGTAAGAATATACACATTATTTATCCGCAAAATCTGCATTTATGGTGTACAAGCCTTAATACGGTTTTGATCATAGCATTAACTTGTAATTAGATTACCACAGTACAGAATCAGACATTCATAGTAATATAAAAGTGTGACTCAATAAAACTAAATCATCTCAGCCAAGAAATGTTAGCCGAAATGGCAATTTTCAGGATATTTAACCAGTATATATATAATAATAAAATAAAAAAATACAGTGTATGCTTACTTCTGAAGATTCTAAATGCAGCATAATCACATTTCCTCCGGTGATAAAGAAGGGAAATTTTTCCCAGCAACCCATTAAATAAGTGATGGAAAAGATTTAGAATTTTATGAGCACATTCATTTACACAACGATGCTCCATGATTCAAATTTCAATGGTAAATGCATCAATACAGTAAGACAGACCTGAGCAACTTAATCTTTATTCAGTCTCACTAGTCTTGTGCTCAAAATCGAATTGATTAACCAAAGACTAAATTATCTTTTAACCAAGCATTTTCTTGAAACCGTGACTTTTTAAAATTAGAGAAGGATAGAATAATAGAAGTGATTAGTATCACTTATAAATGACTCATAAATGGCTCAATAACATGGTTTAAAATTTCTGAGCCTTTGCTATATTCCTCAAATTCTTATCATATACTAGGAATGAAAGGTCCTGAAATACACTTTTCAATGACTTTTTGATTATGGCATCAACAAAACTAACAATAAAGCATTTTTTGTCATGGCCCTCAATATCAAGGGTGAACCTTAAAGCTTATAGTCCCTGCTGCAAAATTATAGTCCCCAACTGTACTAGTGTTGAGCGAGCATGCTCGTGTCAGTGTATTTAAATCTAATTTAGCCTCTATTTCTGAAAAGTTTCTGCCATGATTTGAACTCACAGCAACCTTCTACATTAAAGGCAAGGACCTTAACCACTTAGCTATAAAGCTAAATGATAAACTGTGTCAGAAAACCCTTATAGTAGTTTGTCATATAGTAAGTATTCCTGTACAGCAGAAGTATCATTTTATATTTCACTGAAGGATAACATGTAGCTGTATAATGTAGTGGTTAAGGTTCTTGGCTCTAATGTAGAAGATTTTGAGTTCAAATTCCGGAAGAAACTTTTCAGAAAAATAGGTTTTGCTTCCATTTTGCATGAGCTGAACTCAAAGATCTGAAACATTTTCCACATACACAAAAGATCCATTACTCTCAAATATTGTTCACAAATCTGTCTAAATCTGTGTTTTTGAGCACTTCTTTGCCGAGATAGTCAATCCCACCTCACAGGTGTGGCATATCAAGGTGCAGATTAGACAGCATGAATATTGCGCAGGTGTGCCTTAGACTACCCACAATAAAAACCCACTCTGAAATGTGCAGTTTGATTACACAGCATTGCCACAGATGCCGCAATGTTTGAGGGAGTGTGCAATTGGCATGCTGACTGCAGAAATGTCTACCAGAGATTTTTCCCATGCAATGAGTGTTCATTTCACTACCATAAGATCAGCAGGAGATAACAAAATAGAGCAGACAGCACTCCGGACTTGTGTAGAAAATGTGGGATTTATTAACACCCAAATAACTGCAACGTTTCAGCTCGCCTCAATAGAGCCTTTGTCAAGCAAAGTGTAGTGCTCAAGTGAACATTATATAGTGGAAGCTCATAGTTAATTACTTAACAATCAATCAGTAATCAAAGTGATAAAATCGTACAAAAACAGTGTACAAAAATAGTTTTAACATGATCATATGATACGTATTAAGCAAATAACTTTGCTGTATTTGTGGAAGGGGAGGCTGATTACAAGGCTAGTTATATGCACCTGTGGACCCAGGCTGGTTGGTTACTAGTAGTGTTGAGCGAACAGTTTGAGCATAGTTCGTGTTCGTACCGTATTTTGGGGTGTTCAGGACACGGACCTGAACCCGAAAATTTTCAAAAAAGTTCGGGTTCGGGTCCGTTGTTCAGCGATTACTTCCCGCTTTCTGAAGGGCTGTACAGCAGCCATTCAGCAAGCGTTTTACATCTTGCCCTAAGAGCCCATCACAGCCATGCTTACTAATGGCATGGCTGTGATTGGCCAAGTGCAGCATGTGACCCAGCCTCTATTTAAGCTGGAATCATGTAGCACCACACGTCACACTGCTCTGAATAGTGTAGGGAGAGGACGCAGCTTCTGTGAGGGCGAGATTTGGCAGGGAAAAGTCAGCAACAGCACCTAATGAACTGATCGATCTACAGCTGTGAACGATTGAACTTCTGCTAGTTACTTGCTCACTTGTTTTTAGGCTGCACAGAGCGTTTTTCTGTCACTTATTTTCTGGGGTGATCGGCGGCCATTTTGTGACTTGTGGTGCACCAGAACAAGCTGCCACCAAGTCCATCAATCCATCAATACTAGTTTTTTTTTGCTATATCCTACATCAGGGGCTTGGCTGTGCTAATTGTCACCCCTAGAAACTTAGGATAGCAATTTCTATATTTTATTAAGGGGTTAACCACTTCAGCCCCCCTAGCTTAAACACCCTTAATGACCAGGCCACTTTTTACAATTACTTTCACCGTTTATTGCTCCGTCATACAACTTACCACCCAAATGAATTTTACCTCCTTTTCTTCTCACTAATAGAGCTTTCATTTGGTGGTATTTCATTGTTGCTGACATTTTAACTTTTTTTGCTATTAATCAAAAATGACCGAAATTTTTGCAAAAAAATGACATTTTTCACTTTCTGTTGTAATTTTTTTTTAAAAAAACTACATTTCTATATAAATTTTTCTCTAAATTTATTGTTCTACATGTCTTTGATAAAAAAAGTCCAATAAGTGTATATTTATTGGTTTGGGTAAAAGTTATAGCGTTTACAAACTATGGTGCAAAAAAGTGAATTTCGGCATTTTGAAGCAGCTCTGACTTTCTGAGCACCTGTCATGTTTCTTCAGGTGCTAGAATGTCAGCAAAGTATAAATACCCCCCAAATGACACCATTTTAGAAAGAAGACACCCCAAAGTATTCGCGGAGGGGCATGGTGAGTTCATGTATCATTTCATTTTTTTTCACAAGTTAGCGGAAAATGACACTTTCTGAGAAAAAAAAAAAAAGTTTCAATTTCTGCTAACTTCTGGCAAAAAAAAAAAGAAATCTCAGACGGACTCACTATGCCCCTCAGTGAATACCTCGGGGTGTCTACTTTCCGAAATGGGGTCATTTGTGTGGTGTGTTTACTGTTCTGGCATTTTGGGCGGGGCTAAATTGTGAGCAGCCATGTAAAACCTAAAGGTACTCGTTGGAATTTGGGCCCTTTGTGCACTCAGGCTGCAAAAGTGTCACTTATGTGGTATCGCCGTACTCAGGAGAAGTAGGGCAATGTGTTTTGGGGTGTATTTTTACATATACCCATGTTGGGTGAGAGAAATATCTCTGTAAATTGTCAACTTTGTATAAAAATTTTTAAAAGTTGTCGTTTACAGAGATATTTTTCACACAAAGTATGGGTATATATAAAAATATACCCCAAACACATTGCCCTACTTCTCCTGAGTACGGCGATACCACATGTGTGCCACTTTTTGCAGCCTGGGTGCGCTAAGAGGCCCTAAAACCAATGAGTACCTTTAGGATTTCACAGGGCATTTTTACGCATTTGGATTCCAGACTTCTTCTCACGCTTTAGGGGCCCCTAAAATGCCAGGACAGTATAAACACCCACATGTGACCCCATTTTGGAAAGAAGACACCCCAAGGTATTCCGTGAGGGGTATGGTGAGTTCATGTAAAATTTTATTTTTTGTCACAAGTTAGTGGAATATGAGACTTTGTAAAAAACAAAATTAAAAAAAATATATATATCAATTTCCGCTAACTTGTGCCAAAAAATAAAAATTCTGTGAACTCGCCATGCCCCTCACGGAATACCTTGGGGTGTCTTCTTTCCAAAATGGGGTCACATGTGGGGTATTTATACTGACCTGGCATTTTAGGGGCCCCTAAAGCGTGAGAATCCAAGTGCGTAAAAATGGCCTGTGAAATCCTAAAGTTACTCATTGGTTTTAGGGCCCCTTTGCGACCTTGGCTGCAAAAAAGTGTCACTCATGTAGTATCGCCGTACTCAGGAGAAGTAGGGCAATGAGTTTTGGGGTGTATTTTTACATATACCCATGCTGCGTGTGAGAAATATCGCTGTAAACGACAACTTTTTGCATTTTTTTATTCAAAGTTGTCAATTTACAGAGATATTTCTCACCCAACGTATGGGTATATGTAAAAATACACCCCAAAACACATTGCCCCACTTCTCCTGAGTACGGTGATACCACATGAGTGACACTTTTTTGCAGCCAAGATGCGCAAAGGGGCCCTAAAACCAATGAGTACCTTTTAGGAGGGCATTTTTACGCAATTTTCTTCTCACGCTTTAGGGCCCCTAAATTGCCAGGGCAGTATAAATACCCCACATGTGACCCCATTTTGGAAAGAAGACACCCCAAGGTATTCTGTGAGGGGCATGGCGAGTTCACAGAAAAAAAAAAATTGGCACAAGTTAGCGGAAATTGATTTTTTTTTTTTTTTTTACAGTCTCATATTCCACTAACTTGTGACAAAAAATAATATTTTACATGAACTCACCATACCCCTCACGGAATACCTTGGGGTGTCTTCTTTCTAAAATGGGGTCACATGCGAGGTGTTTGTACTGCTCTGGCCTTTTAGGGTCTCAGCAATCATTACACGTATGGTCAGCATTAGGAGTTTCTGCGATTCTCCTTATATTGAGCATACGGGTAATGAGATTTTTTTTCCCGTTCAGCCTCTGGGCTGAAAAATAAAGATAAATGAACGGCACAGATTTCCTCATTCGCATCGATCAATGTGGATGAAAAAATCTCTGCCCAAAAATGTGCAAAAAAAAAAAAAAAAACGGCCCAGATTTCCTCATTCGCATCGATCAATGTGGATGAATAAATCTATGCCAAAAAATGTGCAAAGAAAAAAGTAGTAAGGCCCCATTCACACGTCCGCAAAAATGTCTGCATCTATTCCGCAATTCTGCGGAATAGATGCGGACCCATTCAGTGTGAATGGGGCTGGCGGTGATGCGGAGAGCACACTATGCGCTCACCGCATCAGCATTTGCGGAGCTGCGGCCACAAACTTCCGGGTTTCGGCCACCAAACATCCGGCCGCAGCTCCGCAAAAGATAGAGCATGTCCTATTCTTGTCCGCAATTGCGTGTGGTGATTGGTGCACTTATAAAAGTTTCCTTTGGTGGTCCCAAGCAAAAGGGACCACCAAAGGAACGATCAGCAAGCATATCAGACGCTGTTAACAAAACAGCGTCTGATATGCCATTTTTTTAACTTCTACAGCCTGCCAGCGCACGATCAGCGCTGGCAGGCTGTAGTTTACCTTGTCCCCGACGTGATCCTGTGAACGCGATCACGCGCGTGCGTTGACAGGAAATCTCGCCTCTCGCGAGATGACGTGCCCGCGCGTCAGAGAGGAATAGACCGACCGCCTGCAGGACGCAATCCTGCGTTAGGCGGTCGGTAAGTGGTTAAATACAATTGCCAAAATACCAATCCCCTAAATCTGGTGTTCAAGCTTTGGCTAGCCAAGTATAATGCTGTCTGCTGTCTGGCAAAGGATAGATTATTTTCTGTGGTGAAATTCAATTGCCAAAATAGCAATACCATAAATCAGTGGTTTCAGCTGTGGCTGGGCAAGTTTCATAGTGTCCTGCAAATTATATATTTTGTTCTGGGGTGAAATTCAATTGCCAAAATAGCAATACCATAAATCAGTGGTTTTAGCTGTGGCTGGCCAAGTTGCATAGTGTCCGTAAAAACATACATTTTGTTCTGGGGTGAAATTCAATTGCCAAAATAGCAATACCATAAATCAGTGGTTTCAGCTGTGGCTGGCCAAGTTTCAGAGTGTTCTGCAAATTATATGTTTTGTTCTGGGGTGAAATTCAATTGCCAAAATAGCAATACCATAAATCAGTGGTTTCAGCTGTGGCTGGCCAAGTTTCATAGTGTCCGCAAAAACATATATTTTGTTCTGGGGTGAAATTCAATTGCCAAATCAGCAATACCATAAATCTGGTGTCACAGCTGTGGATGGCAAAGTATAATCGTGTCTACCAAAACATATATTTTGTTCTGGGGTGAAATTCAATTGCCAAAATAGCAATACCATAAATCAGTGGTTTCAGCTGTGGCTGGTAAGGTTTCAAAGTGTTCTGCAAATTATATATTTTGTTTTGGGGTGAAATTCAATTTGCCAAAATAGCAATACCATAAATCAGTGGTTTCAGCTGTGGCTGGCCAAGTTTCATAGTGTCCGCAAAAACATATATTTTGTTCTGGGGTGAAATTCAATTGCCAAAATAGCAATACCATAAATCAGTGGTTTCAGCTGTGGCTGGCCAAGTTTCATAGTGTCCGTAAAAACATATATTTTGTTCTGGGGTGAAATTCAATTGCCAAAATAGCAATACCATAAATCAGTGGTTTCAGCTGTGGCTGGCCAGGTTTCATAGTGTCCGCAAAAACATATATTTTGTTCTGGGGTGAAATTCAATTAACAAAATAGCAATACCCTGAGTCTGGTGTTCGAGCTGTTGCAGACCAAGTGTAAATCTGTCCATAAAAGGATACCTTTATCCAGGGCCTAAATACTAGCCCTAAAAGAGATATTCCCCTAAATCAGTGGTTACTGCTGTGCCTGGATTAGTGTAATACGCTACATAAATAAATTGGCAGATAGTGTTAGGTGCCTGTAAAAAAAATCCTGAATTTGAAAATAATACATTGGGCCAAATATTTTTTTTCTTATTGTGGTGCTTGGTGAATGGTAACAATGAGGAAAACATCTAGTAAGGGACGTGGACGCGGTCGTGGTGGTGTTAGTGTACCTTCTGGTGCTGGGAGAGGACGTGGCCATTCTGCCACAGCCACACGTCCTAGTGAACCAACTACCTCAGGTTCCAGTACCCGCCAGAATTTACAGCGATATTTGGTGGGGCCCAATGCCGTTCTAAGGATGGTAAGGCCTGAGCAGGTACAGGCGCTAGTCAATTGGGTGGCCGACAGTGGATCCAGCACGTTCACTACATTATCTCCCACGCAGTCTTCTGCAGAAAGCGCACAGGTGGCACCTGAAAACCAAGCCCATCAGTCTGTCACATCACCCCCATGCATATCAGGGAAACTGTCTGAGCCTCAAGTTATGCAGCAGTCTCTTATGCTGTTTGAAGACTCTGCTGGCAGGGTTTCCCAAGGGAATCCACCTAGCCCTTCCCAATTGGTGGAAGACATAGAATGCACTGATGTACAACCACTGATGTTTCCTGATGATGAGGACATGGGAATACCACCTCATCAGAGTCCGCACGTCTCTGATGATGACGAAACACAGGTGCCAACTGCTGCGTCTTTCTGCAGTGTGCAGACAGAACAGGAGGTCAGGGAGGAAGACTGTGTGGAAGACGATGCAGGGGACGATGAGGTCCTAGACCCCACATGGAATGAAGGTCGTGCCACAGACTTTCATAGGTCAGAGGAAGAGGCAATGTTGAGACCGAGCCAACAGTGTAGCAAAAGAGGGAGCATGGGGCAAAAGCAGACCAGCCGCCACCAAGAGAGTTCACCTGCTACTGGCCACCGCCACCAGGAACCGAGCACCCCAAAGTCAGCTTCAAGGGGTTCCCTGGCACTTATTTAAACAATGTGCTGACGACAAGGCCTTTGTGGTTTGCACGCTGTGCCATCAGAGCCTGAAGCGAGGCATTAACTTTCTGAACCTTAGCACAACCTGCATGACCAGGCATCTACATGCAAAGCATGAACTGCAGTGGAGTAAACACCTTAAAAACAAGGAACTCCCTCAGGCTCCCCCTGCTCCCTCTTCTGCTGCTGCCTCGGCCTGTTCCTCCGCCTCGGGAGAAACGTTGGCACCTGCCGCCCACCAAACAGAGGATGTGCCACCGACACCACCACCTGCGTCACCAAGCATCTCCACCATGTCACACGGCAGCGTTCAGTTCTCCATCTCACAAACCTTGGAGAGAAAGCGTAAATTCCCACCTAGCCACCCTCGAGCCTTGGGCCTGAATGCCAGCATTTCTAAACTACTGGCCTTTGAAATGCTGTCATTCAGGCTCGTGGACACAGACAGCTTCAAACAGCTGATATCCATGGCTGTCCCACAGTATGTTGTTCCCAGTCGCCACTACTTCTCCAAGACAGCCGTGCCTTCCCTGCACAACCAAGTATCCGATAAAATCAAGTGTGCACTGTGCAACGCCATCTGTGGCAAGGTCCACCTAAACACAGATACGTGGACCAGTAAGCAAGGCCAGGGACGCTATATCTCCCTAACTGCACACTGGGTAAATGTAGTGGTGGCTGGGCCCCAGGCGGAGAGTTCCTTGGCACACGTCCTTCCGCCGCCAAGGATCGCAGGGCATCATTCTTTGCCTCCTGTAGCCTCCTACTCCTACTCGGCTTCCTCCTCCTCTGCTTCCACCAGCTCATCCATTCAGCCACACACCTTCACCACCAACTTCAGCACAGCCCAGGGTAAACGTCAGCAGGCCATTCTGAAACTCATATGTTTGGGGGACATGCCCCACACCGCGCAGGAGTTGTGGCGGGGTATTGAACAACAGACCGACGAGTGGTTTCTGCCGGTGGGCCTCAAGCCCGGCTGGTGGTGTGCGATAATGGGCGAAATCTCATCGCAGCTCTGGGACTAGCCGGTTTGACGCACATCCCTTGCCTGGCGCATGTGCTGAATTTGGTGGTGCAGAAGTTCATTCACAACTACCCCGACATGTCAGAGCTGCTGCATAAAGTGCGGGCCGTCTGTGCGCGCTTCCGCTGTTCACATCCTGCTGCTGCTCGTCTATCTGCGCTACAGCGAAACATCGGCCTTCCCGCTCACCACCTCATATGCGACGTGCCCACCAGGTGGAACTCCACCTTGCACATGCTGTGCGAGCAGCAGCAGCAGGCCATAGTGGAGTTTCAGCTGCAGCACGCACGCGTCAGTCGCACTGCGGAACAGCGCCACTTCACCACCAATGATTGGGCCTCCATGCGAGACCTGTGTGCCCTGTTGCGCTGTTTCGAGTACTCCACCAACATGGCCAGTGGCGATGACATGGTTATCAGCGTTACAATACCACTTCTATGTCTCCTTGAGAAAACTCTTAGGGCGATGATGGAAGAGGAGGTGGCCCAGGAGGATGAGGGGTCATTTTTCGCACTTTCAGGCCAGTCTGTTAGAAGTGGCTCAGAGGGAGGTTTTTTGCAACAGCAGAGGCCAGGTACAAATGTGGCCAGCCAGAGCCCACTACTGGAGGACGAGGAGGATGAGGAGGAGGTGGAGGAGGATGAGGATGAAGCAGGTTCACAGCGGGGTGGCACCCGACACAGCTCAGGCCCATCACTGGTGCGTGGCTGGGGGGATACGGAGGACGATGACGATACGCCTCCCACAGAGGACTGCTTGTCCTTACCTCTGGGGAGCCTGGCACACACGACAGCAGAGTTGCCCACATTTTAACGTGTGCGGACTACTGGGTTGCCACCCTGCTGGATTCCCGGTACAAAGACAATGTGCCCACCTTACTTCCTGCACTGGAGCGTGATAGGAAAATGCGCGAGTAAAAGCGTACGCTGGTAGACGCGCTCCTGAGAGCATTCCCAAATGTCACAGGGGAACAGGTGGAAGCCCAAAGCGAAGGCAGAGGAGGAGCAAGAGGTCGCCAATGCAGCTGTGTCACGGCCAGCTCCTCTGAGGGCAGGGTTAGCATGGCAGAAATGTGGAAAAGTTTTGTCTCCACGCCACAGCTAACTGCACCACCACCTGATACGGAACGTGTTAGCAGGAGGCAGCATTTCACTAACATGGTTGAACAGAACGTCTGCACACCCCTCCACGTACTGAGTGATGGTTCGGCCCCATTCAACTTCTGGGTATCCAAGTTGTCCACGTGGCCAGAGTTAGCATTTTATGCCTTGGAGGTGCTGGCCTGCCGGCGGCCAGCGTTTTTTCTGAATGTGTATTAAGCACGGCAGGGGGCGTCATTACTGACAAACGCAGCCGCCTGTCCACAGCCAACGTGGACAAGCTGACGTTCATAAAATTGAACCAGGCATGGATCCCACAGGACCTGTGCCTCCCTTGTGCAGAATAGACATTTATAACTGCCTCCCCCTCAACCCTGTATTCTTGTACTCCGGGGCACTTCTTTATTGAATCCTCATTTTTTAACTTTACCATGACCTTGCGGTGCAACCCAAAGTTGAATGAACCTCTCCTCTGTCTGGGGCCGAAATAACTGAAAGTGGCCTTCTCCAGTGGTGGGTGATATGACGCCTTATTCCTTGCTGTGGGACCTCTCTCCTCTGTTTGGGTGCTGGGGCCAAAATAACGGAGAGTGGCCTTCTCCAGTGGTGGGTGATATGACGCATGATTCCTTGCTGTGGGACCTGTATCCTTGGTCTGGGTGCTGGGCAGAAATAACTGAAAGTGGCCTTCTCCAGTGGTGGGTGATATGACGCCTGATTCCTTGCAGTGGGACTTGTATCCTTGGTCTGGGTGCTGGGCCGAAATAACTGAAAGTGGCCTTCTCCAGTGGTGGGTGATATGACGCCTGATTCCTTTGCTGTGGGACCTGTATCCTCGGTCTGGGTGCTGGGCCGAAATAACTGAAAGTGGCCTTCTCCAGTGGTGGGTGATATGACGCCTGATTCCTTTGCTGTGGGACCTGTATCCTCGGTCTGGGTGCTGGGCCGAAATAACTTAAAGTGGCCTTCTCCAGTTGTGGGTGATATGACGCATGATTCCTTGCTGTGGGACCTGTATCCTCGGTCTGGGTGCTGGGCCGAAATAACTGAAAGTGGCCTTCTCCAGTGGTGGGTGATATGACGCATGATTCCTTGCTGTGGGACCTTTCTCCTCTGTCTGGGTGCTGGGGCAAAAATAAATGAAAGTGGCCTTCTCCAGTGGTGGGTGATATGACGCATGATTCCTTGCTGTGGGACCTGTATCCTCTGTCTGGGTGCTGGGGCTGAAATAACTGAAAGTGGCCTTCTCCAGTGGTGGATGATATGACGCATGATTCCTTGCAGTGGGACCTGTATCCTCGGTCTGGGTGCTGGGCCGAAATAACTGAAAGTGGCCTTCTCCAGTGGTGGGTGATATGACGCATGATTCCTTGCAGTGGGACTTGTATCCTTGGTCTGGGTGCTGGGCAGAAATAACTGAAAGTGGCCTTCTCCAGTGATGGGTGATATGACGCATGATTCCTTGCTGTGGGACCTCTCTCCTCTGTCTGGGTGCTGAGGCCGAAATAACTGAAAGTTTCCTTCTCCAGTGGTGGGGAATATGACGCATGATTCCTTGCTGTGGGACCTCTCCAATTGATATTGGTTAATTTTTATTTATTTTATTTTATGTTAATTCATTTCCCTATCCACATTTGTTTGCAGGGGATTTACCTACATTTTGCTGCCTTTTGCAGCCCTCTAGCCCTTTCCTGGACTATTTTACAGCCTTTTTAGTGCCTAAAAGTTCGGGTCCCCATTGACTTCAATGGGGTTCGGGTTCGGGATAAAGTTCGGGTCGAGTTCGGATCCCGAACCCGAATATTTTCGGGAAGTTTGGCCGAACTTCCCGAACCCGAACTTCCAGGTGTTCGCTCATCTCTAGTTACTAGGCTATTTATAGGCACCTGTGGGCCCAGGCTGACGCCGATTCAGCTGATTTCACTACCTCTGGTTCAGCTCTAGGATACCACAGCATGGTATAGAGACTCCTTACGGCTGGGCGACGGCAGAATGTCTCAGGAGGGCGCTGGTATTCATGGTAGGATCAGAGTGGTTTGCACGGGACCCGTGCTGCGGTCCGCGACATGTAGCGCTCTGGGATGAAGCATGGTTTGGTTGCTAAATTGTCGAGCGATGGTTGTTAGTTGGCTAAAGCTATGCACGCTGTGTTTTGTGTATCAATGGTCGATAAAAAAAAAAAAAAAGGAGCAGCATCATGTGGAGGCTCATTCACACCTGGGCATCAGCAGAAAGGGCCAGATGAATGCTGGCATTCACTGTACAATTGCACTTGTTGGCACGGGACCCACAGTGCGGTATGTGATTCGCAGTACTCTGGGTCAAAGCAGAGTTGGGTGCTAACGGTCAAGTGACTGTTGTTAGTATTTTTGTCCGGCTGTTTAGCGGCTTGTTGGGGGCTATTGCATATTAGTTATTGGTGTAGCATGCGCCTAGAGTAGGTATGGTCGCATGTTTTCTGATATCTTTTTCATACAGTGAAAAAAAAAAAAAAAGAGTGCATGTTTTTCTGTTCCCTTTTTTACATGTGGGGCGCACGTCCGCAGTTAACGCCAGACATGCAAGGTGTTGGTAAATGTATATCAGTGGTCTGTATGTGGGGACACAAGCAGATTGGTCAAGGCGCCTGTATTTGAGTTCTGATGCTCTTGTATATAAGTGTGTTTAATCTATAAACTGTATGTTATGGGCACGCATGTGTCAGCGTTTCTGTGCTAGGTTTATAGGTGCACTATATGTCGATTAATTGGCATTGCATCAGGGTTTATGTTTAAACACGTTTATGTTTTCTTACGGGAACATGAGGTGGTGTTGTGGTGACCATCTTTAAAAAAAATAAAATAAAAATTGCAGCATTATGTGGAGGTTCTTTCGCGCCTGGGTAATGGCAGAAGGTGCCAGGCGAGTGCTGGCATTCACGGTAGTATTGGATTTGGTTACACGGTAAGTGACTTGTAGCGCTCTTGGGCGAAGGAGGTTGGGCGCTAATGGTCGAATAATCATGGTTAGGTTCGTTACCTTCAAAAGCTACGTCCATGTGTCTGCATTTACATTTTGTCCTATACTCCATTCACTACTAGAGCTGCGTTCATGCGTTTGCTGTTGCATCACATTAATACTCTGCTCCCTTCAGATTGCATTCATACAGCTGTGTTATACCTTGCTCTTCATGCTCAGAGCTGGGCCCATACCATGTTTTTAGGCACCACTCACATGCAGAGGCGCATTCACCCACCTGTTCTTACATCAGATGTTATACTCTGCTTCCACTTAAAGCTGCATTTTCCTTTTCATTGCTACATCATGGTTACTCAGTTTTTTCACTAGGGCAGTCAGCACACCGCTCTGATACCGTTCTCCCGATAAACATAGCTGCTTTCTTTCAGGTTTAAGTTTCTTTCCTCACTGGTGGTTACATTCCATAGGCCTACTTTTTCTGTTTCACTTCGGGGGAAAAAATAAAATAAATAAATTTGTGCTGTTCTTTAGTCCTGGTTCGCATTCACTCAGACTCGTCTCCTGCCCCAGTTCACTATACAGTCCCTCAGGGGTCAGTGGGATAATAGGAGTAAGTTTCCTACTGTGTTTCACAAGTTGTTTATTCGTTTGCCATGATAAGGGTCTTCTCTTAGCGAACTGTAATGCCTCTGGCTCTTTTTTCTCCCATCTGTTCAATTTCACGGTTGGTTTAATGTTTTATTTATGCAGGTGGTTCGGTTCACTAATGTCTATTCATATCCCATCAGGTCTGGCTCACATTTTAATTACTTATCGTCACTGTAATGTCATCCAGTTTAGTCTTGGCTTCGGGGGCCCGATGACCGCTTCAGCCTCATGGCTCCGCGGGGTCTATGACCGTTCTTCACGTTATTCGTTGGGGGTACAATATGGTTGTAAGCTAATTAGTGTCCTAGGTTTACTGTCGGAGGGGGTCATGGTTATGCGAGTCCCCAAGTCATACTGCTGCTGCATAAGTGGTTTATATTTAAAAAATAAAAAATAAAAATCCGCCATTAGTCTCGCATTCATGGCTACGCCATTAGAGTCTCACGCATGGCTTCTCCGTTTAAGTTTGACACACATGGCCCCGCCATTAGTCTCTCACGCATGGCTCCACCATTAGTGTCTCTCACGCAGGGCTTCCCTGTTTATGTTTACACACATGGCTCCGCCATTAGAGTCTCTCACACATGGCTCCACCATTAGAGTCTCTCGCGCATGGCTCTGCCATTAGTGTCTCTCACGCATGGCTCCGCCATTAGGGTCTCTCACGCATGGCCCCACAAGTCCTGTCTCACCACTACAGGCGATTTACGAAGTCTGTCACGTCTACAGACTAATAAGTCCTACCTCACCACTACAGGCGATTTAGGAAGTATGTCATGTCTACAGACTAATAAGTCCTGTCACGACTACAGGCGATTTACGAAGTCTATCACGTTTACTGACACGATAAGTCCTAGCACGACTACAGGCGCAGCATACGTAGTCTATCATGACCTTAAGCTTTTCCTGCATAGCGGCAGGCATTCTGTGTACATTATGTCTTCATTACAGACATGCTTACTTCATCTTCAAACTCGGGCTGAGGGTGTTGGTGTCGCATCTAGTTCCTGGGTACCGGTCCATCTTCCAGTAGGAGGTAGAATAATAAGGCACAATATACGTACTCTGTCACGTCTACGGACACGACAAGTCCTATCACTACTACAGGCGCAGCATACATAGTTTATCATGACCTTAAGCTTATTTCCTGTCACAACTGCTAGTATGGTGGGTACGTTTTCTGACCTCATTACAGGCAACATTAGCTCGTTAATTGGAACAGCCATGTATTCGTGCTTATGGTTCCCCAGGCCTGGTGAGTCTACACATTTCACTTAATCCATTACTAAAGTTAGACGGCATATGCCATCTTCTAACTTTTTGGGTCCTTTATAAAAAAAAAATAATAATAATTAAAGCGGTGGCCTGGGGAATAAATATAGGTGAAGTATTTTGCTACCAGTAACAGTTGGTGTCCAAGCAGGGCCCTTGGCGAATGGTTGGACTTCATTTAGGCCCTTCCATCAGATTCACCATTGTTGCTTCAGTCTGCAGCTCTCAGGATTCAGAGCTTCTCGTAATATGTTCATCTGTTGGTTAACATAGGAGTAAATCGTTTCTGATTACGACCATACTTTCAAAAGCATCAACATTAGCTACCTCCAAGAACGACGTGCCGGCGGGGAAGCTGATTACAAGGCTAGTTATATGCACCTGTGGGCCCAGGCTGGCTGGTTACTAGGCTATTTATAGGCACCTGTGGGCCCAGGCTGACGCCGATTCAGCTGATTTCACCCACCCGCCCACACCATCTTACAGTCACTTCATATTAGGGTGGCCCCCTTTAGGCTGCCCTACAGCAGCAGTTATGGCATAATTCTACTGCTTGTTGTAGATAGGGTTAGATAGGTTAGGTACACCTTTCTGATAGCCGATCCAACCACAAATTTAAATATAGTACGTGATCGGTATAAAAATAAAGTTCATTATGTAAAAAATAAGCTTTCTAAAATGAAAAGTTGATGATCCAATCCATTAATTCAATCATGTGCAAGTGTGTAAGTGATTAAATACAATAAAATAAAATAAGGACATACGCTAGTCACGGAAGCTTCCATGGATTGCAGGCTTGTCGTGGTACCTAATGTGCCTGGTCAAACATCGCAAGAGTATGACGCTGCCCGCTCACTAGCGCTCAGGATCCTACTCTCGCTCATCCAAAAGATGGAGTCACTTGTCTCTATGTCACACTGCGCATGACCAAATAGGACCGCAATATAGCTAATGACGATCACCAACACTGTCTATGGGCATATCATATTATCGAATAAAGGGAAAGACATGAGTATTCAGGTACAGATATGCTGAAATGGGTGACAATCGCATAACATATTAATGTTTTACGTGCCCTCCCCAAAGGTAAGCAGAGATCAAATCAGCTCCATGCCTATTAACCCCTACCTTACATAGGTCGGTACCTGTCCCATAAATTCCTTAAGACATCCTTCTATGCATACATCCCCTTGGGTCCGGGTTTGGTGCATGTTGCACCATACACCTCATCCGAATCCATAGCAACGGAGGAGGGGGTAGGTGTCGCCCGATCCACTCCTACCATGGGATGGTACAAAGAAGGATGACTTACACTTATAAAAAAGTTACTCAGATTAAACTGGGAAAAATACTATTGCGGTCCATTTGGATACCACAGTAGAGAAGAAAAAATATTTGTACAATAGATCAAATTACTATATCTATTCCTATGGAAGTTTCATGCTGCGTCTTGTCCTTAAAGTGGCTGTAGAAATCCATTTCAGATATAACTAAAAATAAAAGAGAAAAAAAGGGGAAACAATTAACATAATGTCATTTGCACTTCTGAATTCAAACACTAAAGAGGTCTGTAGGTAGTTGAGGATCAAATCACCTTAAATTCAACATTCAACCCTTTGGGCTTTAATGTTTGCTAGCGGAATATCCAGTAGAGTTCCCTGCGTTTCAATAGGGTCACTCTATCACCTCCTCGTCTAGGCATCTATACTTGATCAATAATGCGGAATCTCAAATCCCTTTCTTTATGTTTGGCCTTCACAAAATGCCTGGAGACCGGTAGGTCAATTTTTTTCTCCCTGATACTGTATCTGTGGTTGTTAAGCCTTGTTTTCATGTCCCACGTCGTCTCCCCTACATAAAGGAGACGACATGGGCATTCCAACAGGTAGACCACAAATGCGGAGTCACAAGTGAGGTGCTGTTTTATAGAGAAACTTTCACCTGTCTCTGGATGTGTGAATGTTGAACCTTTATCCATCAAGGAACAATTCACACACCCATGACAAGGGAAACAGTTTCTTAGTGCCCACATTAGCTTATACCACCTGGTCTGATGTTTTGTGTACGTCTATATGACATCAAGGGCGGATTATTGAATTCCTGTATTTGTTTAAAGCTACTGCCTAAGATTTGCCAGTGCTTCCTCAGGATCTCACTAATCCTGACACTCAAAGGCGAATAGCAAGAAACAAACGGAATACGCATCCTCTGTTTACAGTTTGTCTCCCTATCCATCAAAAGTTCCTGCCTAGAAAATGCTTTTACCTTATTCACATGTTGGTGCACCAACTTCTTAGGATAGCCCCTAACCTGAAAGTTCATACTCATCTCCTCTAACCTCCGGTCACTAAGATCATTGTCCTGCACGATCCTTTTTACTTGCAGTAATTGGCTATAGGGGAGTGATTTTATTTGGTCAAGCGCAGTGTGACATAGACAAGTGACTCCATCTTTTGGATGGGCGAGAGTAGGATCCTGTGTGCTAGTAAGCGGGCAGCGTCATACTCTCGCAATGTTTGACCAGGTGCATTAGGTACCACGACAAGCCTGCGATCCATGGAAGCTTCCTTGACTAGAGTATGTCCTTATTTTATTTTATTGTATTTAATCACACACTTGCACATGATTGAATTAATGGATTGGATCATCAACTTTTCGCTTTAGACAGCTTATTTTTTACATAACGAACTTGATTTCTATACCGATCACGTACTATATTTAAATGCATCATATGATCATTTTAAAACTATTTTTGTACACTATTTTTGTACTATTTTATCACTTTGATTACTGATTGATTGTTAAGTAATTAACTATGAGCTTCCACTATATAATGTTCACTTGAGCAATACACTTTGCTTGACAAAGGCTCCATTGAGGCGAGCTGAAACGTTGCACTTGTTTGGGTGTTAATCAATCCCACATTTTCTACACAGGTCCGGAGTGCTGCCTGCTCTATTTTGATATATATATATATATATATATATATATATATATATTTAGTAATTATACATTTATTTGTGATGTACATCTTTTACAATTACTAAAAAAAATATAAAATATATAAATCTAATTTAGCCTCTATTTCTGAAAAGTTTCTGCTGGGATTTGAACTCACAACCTTCTACATTAGAGCCAAGAATCTTAACCTAGAGCTACATGTTAACCTTCAGTGAAATATAAAATTATCCTTCTGCTGTATATGAATACTTACTACATGAGAAACTACTGTGAGGTTTTTCGGACATAGTTTATCATTTAGCTATATAGGTCCCTTGACTCTAATTAAGCAGGTTGTGATTTCAATTCCCAGCAGAAAATTTTCAGAAATAGAGGCTAAATTAGATTTAAATACGCTGGGCGTCCTCAAGCACTGACTTCATATATGGACATAGCTATATATGGAGTTAGAGTAGGGACTCCAAAGCCGCAGACTCACATTGGCGGATTCCCTCACTGTACAGCAATCATCTGCATAGACCTCAGTGGGACCCGGCACCCTCCCCTCTTCAGAGCAGGGGGTGCCTGGTTTAATGCTTGGGGACTTCCATTGTGCTTGGGTGCTCTACCCAAGTGTTCTACTCAAGCACCCGAGCACTTTGGTGCTCGATCAACATTACACTGTACTAATTGATACAAGATGATCAGCCTGGGGAAAAACAAATAGCAAAAAATTGCATTCCTCCATCAGGCATACTAACTAATGTAGATTTTTATTTTTTTTTATTTGATCAAAATTCTTATTTTGCGCCACTCATCTCTGTCTTGATATCTCAGCACACACACACACCCCACACACACAGAATGAATTGTTGGTTGGAATGGAAACTTTACTTCTGTAAACATCATAATTATATCTGTAATCGATAACTAGCATATTTTTCGTATTTTTCGCTTCATAAAGGCGCACCTGATGATAAGACGCACCCCAGATTTTAGAGGAGGAAAATAAGAAAAAAATATTTTTCATCAGACCTCATATCAGATCCTCAGATCAGACCCCCATATCAGTATATCATATCAGATCCCCATATCAGCCCTCCATGTCAGAACCCAATCAGACTGTTATTTTTAACCCCATCCGACCCCAGATCAGCCCTTTATTATTAACCCCTATCAAAGCTCAGATGAGCCCTTTATTATTAACCCCTATCAGACCTCAGATCTGCCCTTTATTATTAACCCCTATCAGACCTCAGATCAGCCCCTTATTATTAACCCCCATCAGACTTCAGATCAGAATAAAATAAAAAAAACCTCATCTTACCTCTCGTGCACAATGGCTCTGCTCTGGGTCCGGCGTCTCTCTCTCCTGTCTTCTCCGACCCTATCACAGCGTGCAGCCTCAGGTCATAGTGCGCACACTGTAAGTGGTCTGGACAGTGCAGCGCCAGCCCCATCAAATAAGACCAAGGAGGGCGAGTGCCTGAAGCACTTGCTGCGCTTCTTCCCTGCTTCCGGCACCTAATGTATACTAGTGAGTAGAGTTGAGCGAACCCGAACTGTATAGTTCGGGTTTGTACAGAATTGTGGGATGTTCGGGACACGGACCCGAAACCGAACATTTTCAAAAAAGTTCGGGTTTGGGTCCGTTGTTAGGCAATTTTTTCCCGCTTTCTGAAGGGCTGCCCAGCAGCAAATCAGCAAGTGTTTTACTTCTTGCCCTAAGAAGCCATCACAGCCATACCTACTAATGGCATGGTTGTGTTTGGCTGAGTGCAGCATGTGACCCAGCCTTTTTATAAGCTGGAGTCACATACTGCCGCACGTCACTCTGCTGATTTGAGCTTAGGGAGAGGATGTTGGTGCTGCGATCAGGGACAGAATAGGGCAGAAATCAGAGGAACCTGTGCTACTTTAATCCACAAGATACAGCAAATAGAGAGGGAGGGAGCTTCAGCAATCCAACATTTCTTTACCCAGCCACTGCAAGGGAAATCTTTTTTTGCAATCCATCTGTAACTGAGGTGGTGCTCAGCAGCCATATTATCCACTGCAGTGTACTGCATGTGTGCCAGCCAGCCAGGAACATTAGCCTAATCCTATTTTGTAGCTCAGTGAAGGAAAAAAACTTTTTTTTCTGGCTGCTCAAGTCCCCTATATTGCCTTTTGTATGTTTAAGGAGTGACAGTCCATTTGTCTAGCCTGGGATCTGTGGTGCCACAGAGCACTTGTGTATACAATGCACTAAACAGTATATTCCATTTCAGCTATTAAATAGTGCATCAGTATATTTTAGTTAAAAAAAAAGTGGTCATCCGGATCCACCAAGCCTATTTTACACAGCCAAAATATATATTTGACATTTCTGCGGCACCTTCCTCTGGTGCGAGTAGGCGACATAATCTGCAGTGTTATTTGTTAGGCCCAAATGCCGCTCTATGAATGGTGAAGCCAGAACATGTACAGGCGATAGTAGATTGGGTGGCTGACAGTGCCTCCAGTTCTTTCACAGTATCTAACACCCAGTCCTCTGCAGAAAGCTCAGAGTTGGCACCTGCAGCCCATGTCCATCAGTCTTCCACCTCACCCCATTACAAATCAGCTAAGCAGTCAGAGCCCCAAATCATGCAGGAAAGTCTCATGTTTTTTGATGACTCTGTTGGCAGGGTTTCCCTGGCCCATCCACCTAGCCCTGCCCCAGAAGAGGAAGACCTTGAATGCAATGATGCTCAACCACTTTTGTTGCAGGATGAGGACATGGGAATACCGCCACAAAACGTCTTTGATGATGACGAAACACAGGTGACAACTTCTGTGGCTTTCTGCAATGTGCAGACCGACGAGGAAGGCAGAAGTCATGAATGGGTGGAAGATGATGTGGAGGATGATGAAGTCCTAGACACAGACTGGACTAAAGGTCGTGCTAGTGAGGCATGCAGTTCTGAGGAAGAGGTGGTGGTCACACAGAGGCAACAGCACAGCAAAAGAGAGAGCAGGGTGCAAAAGCGAAGCGGCTGTTTCAGAGACAGTACGTCTGCTACTGTCCACCGCACGCAGGCACTGAGCACACCAAGGCCTGCTCCAAGGAGTTAATTGGCGTGGCAGTTCTTCACACAATGTCCTGACGACAAGACACCAGTGGTTTGCATGTTGTGCCATCAGAGCCTGAAGCGAGGCATAAACGTTCTTAACCTGAGCACAACCTGCATGACCAGGCTTCTACATGCAAAGCATGAACTGCAGTGGAGTAAACACTTTAAAAACAAGGAATTCTCTCATGCTCACTCTTCTGCTGCTGGCTCAGCCTCTCCCTCCACCTCTGGCATCACCGTGGCACCTCGCGACCAGCAAACAGAGGATGTTCCACCAACACCACCACATACAACACCATCACCAAGCATCTCTACCATGTCACACGGCAGCATTCAGCTGTCCATCTCCCAAACATTGGAAAGAAGGAGGAAATACCCACCTACCCACCCTCGAGCCCTGGCCCTGAATGCCAGCATTTCGAAATGACTGGCCTTTGAAATTCTGTAATTCCGTCTGGTGGAGATAGACTGTTTCAAACAGCTGATGGCGGTGGCTGTCCCCCAATACGATGTTCCCAGCCGCCACTACTTTTCCAGGCGAGCCGTCCCTTCCCTGCACAACCAAGCGGAGGATAAAATCAAGTGTGCGCTGCGCAATGCCATCTCTGGTAAGGTCCACATAACCACAGATACATGGACCAGTAAGCACGGCCAGGGTCGCTATATCTTCCTAACTGCACACTGGGTAAACGTAGTGGCGGCTGCGCCCGAGGCGGAGAGCGGTTTGGCGCATGTCCTTCCACCACTGAGGATGGCAGGGCATTATTCGTTGCCTTCTGTTGCTTCCTCCTCCTATTCTGCATCATCCTCCTCCTACTCCTCTTCTACCACTTCCACATCCGGTCATCGAAAGAACCTCATCCCCAACTTCAGCACAGCCCGAGGTAAACCTCAATAACTTCACACGCTAGCGTGCATCTCTAAGTGTATTTCTTTCCGTTAAAGGGTATATTACAGTAAGTGTTAAAATACAGCATAATCCTCTACATTTGCACACACTGTTTTGCATCTCCAAGTGTATTTTTTTCCGTTAAAGGGTATATTTCACAAAGTGTTAATATACAAGTGCTGAAAGCATAATCCTATATATTTTTTCACACGCTACTGTGCATCTCCAAGTGTGAATCTGTCCGTAAAAGGATACCTTTCATCCAGGGCCTAAATACTAGGCCTACAATTGATATTCCCCTAAATCTGTGGTTATTGCTGTGACTGGATTAGTGTAATACGGTACACAAATAGATAGACAGATAGTGTAAAGTGCCTGTAAAAAAAGGCCTAAATTTGAATTCAATGCATTTGGCCAAATAATTTTTTTTCTTATTGTGGTGAACGGTAACAATGAGGAAAACATCTAGTAAGGGCCCATCACTGGTGCGTGGCTGGGGGGAAACAGAGGACAAACCCCTCCCACAGAGGACAGCTTATCCTTACCTCTGGGCAGCCTGGCACACATGAGCGACTACATGCTGCAGTGCCTGCGCAATGACAGCAGAGTTGCCCACATTTTAACGTGTGCGGACTACTGGGTTGCCACCCTGCTGGATCCCCGGTACAAAGACAATGTGCCCACCTTACTTCCTGCACTGGAGCGTGATAGGAAGATGCACCAGTACAAGCGCACATTGGTAGACACGCTACTGAGAGCATTCCCAAATGTCACAGGGGAACAAGTGGAAGCCCAAGCCGAAGGCAGAGGAGGAGCGAGAAGTCGTCAACGCAGCTGTGTCACGGCCAGCTCCTCTGAGGGCAGGGTTAGCATGGCAGAGATGTGGAAAAGTTTTGTCACCACGTCACCACCACCTGATACGGAACGTGTTAGTAGGAGGCAGCATTTCACTAACATGGTTGAACAGTACGTGTGCACACCCCTCCACGCACTGACTGATGGTTCGGCCCCATTCAACTTCTGGGTCTCCAAATTGTGCACATGGCCATAGCCAGCCTTTTATGCCTTGGAGGTGCTGGCCTGCCCAGCAGCCAGCGTTTTGTCTGAACGTTTATTCAACATGGATCCCACACGACCTGTCCATCCCTTGTGCAGATAAGACATTTTTAACTACCTCCCCTTAACCATATATTCTTGGACTCCAGGGCACTTCTGCATTCAATCGTCTTTTTTTAATTTTACCATTATATTGCGGGGCAACCTAAAGTTTAATGAACCTCTCCTCCGTCTGGGTGCCAGGGGCCTAAATAACTGAAAGTGGCCTGTTACAATGGTGGGTGACATGAAGCCTGATTCTCTGCTATCCGACCTCTCTCCTCTGTCTTGGTGCCGGGGCCTAAATACTTGAAAGTGGCCTGTTCCAGTGGTGGGTGACATGAAGCCTGATTCTCTGCTATGGGACCTCTTTCCTCTGTCTGGGTGCTGTGGCCTGAATAAATGAAAGTGGCCTTTTCTATTGGTGGGTGACATGAAGCCTGATTATCTGCTCTGGGACCTCTCTCCTCTGTCTGGGTGCTGGGGCCTAAACAAGTAAAAGTGGCCTTTTCCATTGGTGGGGGACCTGAAGCCTGATTCTCTGCTATGGGACCTCTCTCCAATTGATATTGGATAATTTTTATTTAATTTTAATTCATTTCCCTATCCACATTTGTTTGCAGGGGATTTACTTACATTTTGCAGCCCTCTAGCCCTTTCCTGGGCTATTTTACAGCCTTTTTAGTGGCCAAAAATTTTGGGTCTCCATTGACTTCAATGGGGTTCGGGATGAAGTTCGGGTCGAGTTCGGATCCTGAACCCGAACATTTTCGGGAAGTTCGGCCGAACTTCTCGAACCCGAACATCCAGGTGTTCGCTCAACTCTACTTGTGCCACATCTGTGTGTGTGTTTAATCCTCAACCGTTATATTAATTACTCCAGCAGAGAGTGATTTATATTTTGGCCATAATTAACAAGTTTTGGGCACATCTGTGTGTGCGTTTAGGCCGCAACCGTATATACAGTATTCCAGCAGAGAATACATTTTATTTGGGACAAATTTGTATCCAATATAGAACTACATAACTCACAGAAAAAAGATGCACCACATGGATAAGCAACTGACAACACTGGCTAATCCCTCACTCTGGTGTTAAAAGCTGAGAGATTCGCCAATATTTCCAATCAGGAACATATCGGAGCCCCTTTAAGCACCACTTCACGGTATCTCAGCATGACATGGGGTCCTACCACTAGACTACCTATGGTGTGTGAACAAGGTCTGAACAGGTATTAAGCAGCCTACAGCCCCCTCCCACTCACCTGCATTGCAGGACCAACAATGCAATGGGGAACAAATGAGGCCGCAAGCTACACCTACAACAGACCATGTGACACCGGCTTCCAGGTGCAACAGAATGTTTACCAGCCATATGCAATGGCACATTCAATACATATAAAACAAGAATCACAGAAATAAACGTGGCCTAAATGGGTGGGACTGCTCCAAACCCCAAACACTGTGGCGTGTTTCTAACTGGGGGCAGTTCCTCCGCATGTGGTTCGCAGCGACGGCTATCCCCAGCAAAATTGCATACAATGGAGGATACCGGCGCGAACCACAAGCACCACACAAACATCCTACACAAAATAAAACATGTGCGGATGAAAATATATAAACACATAACTCACAGAAAAAGATGCACCACATGGATAAGCAACTGACAACACTGGCTAATCCCTCACTCTGGTGTTAAAAGCTGAGAGATTCGCCAATATTTCCAATCAGGAACATATCGGAGCCCTTTAAGCACCACTTCACGGTATCTCAGCATGACATGGGGTCCTACCACTAGACTACCTATGGTGTGTGAACAAGGTCTGAACAGGTATTAAGCAGCCTACAGCCCCTCCCACTCACCTGCATTGCAGGACCAACAATGCAATGGGGAACACCTGCAATGCAGGTGAGTGGGAGGGGGCTGTAGGCTGCTTAATACCTGTTCAGACCTTGTTCACACACCATAGGTAGTCTAGTGGTAGGACCCCATGTCATGCTGAGATACCGTGAAGTGGTGCTTAAAGGGGCTCCGATATGTTTCTGATTGGAAATATTGGAGAATCTCTCAGCTTTTAACACCAGAGTGAGGGATTAGCCAATGTTGTCAGTTGCTTATCCATGTGGTGCATCTTTTTTCTGTGAGTTATGTGTTTATATATTTTCATCCGCACATGTTTTATTTTGTGTAGGATGTTTGTGTGGTGCTTCGTGGTTCGCGCTGGTATCCTCCATTGTATGCAATTTTTGCTGGGGATAGCCGTTCGCTGCGAACCACATGCGGAGGAACTGCCCCCCCAGTTAGAAACACGCCACAGTGTTTGGGGTTTGGAGCAGTCCCACCCATTTAGGCCACGTTTATTTCTGTGATTCTTGTTTTATATGTATTGAATGTGCCATTGCATATGGCTGGTAAACATTCTGTTGCACCTGGAAGCCGGTGTCACATGGTCTGTTGTAGGTGTAGCTTGCGGCCTCATTTGTTCCCCATTGCATTGTTGGTCCTGCAATGCAGGTGAGTGGGAGGGGGCTGTAGGCTGCTTAATACCTGTTCAGACCTTGTTCACACACCATAGGTAGTCTAGTGGTAGGACCCCATGTCATGCTGAGATACTGTGAAGTGGTGCTTAAAGGGGCTCCGATATGTTCCTGATTGGAAATATTGGCGAATCTCTCAGCTTTTAACACCAGAGTGAGGGATTAGCCAGTGTTGTCAGTTGCCTATCCATGCAATATAGAACTACACCTGAATAAAGTGTGTACTGTAAAAATTACATTATCTCTGGCCTAGTGTGTTGCCGAAAAATTGTATTTCTCTGTCTCCTGTACATTATAGAAAGCAAATACAGTGTGTACTGTAAACATAACATTATCTCTGGCCTAGTGTGTTGCTGAAAAATTGTATTTCTCTGTCTCCTGTACATTATGGAAAGCAAATACAATGTGTACTTTAAACATTACATTATCTTTTGCCTAGTGTGTTGTCGAAAAAATGTATTTCTCTGTCTCCTGTTCATTACAGAAGACAAATACAGTGTGTACTGTAAAAATTACATCATCTCTGACCTAGTGTGTTGCCGGAAAATTGTATTTCTCTGTCTCCTGTTCATTACAGAAGGAAAATACAGTGTGTACTGCAAAAATAACATTATCTCTGGCCTAATGTGTTGCCGAAAGACTGTATTTCTTTGTCTCCTGTCTATTAAAGCCAGGAAATAGTGTGTACTGTAAAAATAACATTATCTCTATGACCTCGGCCCCCGCAACCGTAAACACCTAGCATCCCCATGCTTAAATCTACCTTGCCAAGGGGTAGTTGTTCCCCAGTATGGCGCTTTTTTGAGGAAAGCGCATACGACAAAAGAGTGGTAGTTTGCAACCTGTGCCGTACCAAAATGAGCTGGGGTGTGAACACTAGCAACCTCACCACCACCAGCATGAGCCGCCACATGGCATCTAAGCACTAAACGCCTGGATTCGCACTCTACGTCTGCGGGTCCCACCACTGCATCCACTTCCCCTGTGTTACGCACTGCTGGCCAATCTCCTGTCGAAGGTGCAGGCCCTGATGCCGCTCGCCCTGCACCTGGACCTTTGCATGAACCGCCAGCAATAAAATCTACTTCCCTGTCCCAGCGCAGCATCCAAATGTCGATAACACAGGCATTTGAATGCATGCGCAACTTTCAAAATTACTGGCCCTTGAAATTTTGCCATTTAGGCTTGTGGTCACTGAGGCCTTCCGCAGCCTGATGTCGGCGGCTGTTCCTCGGTATGCAGTCCCCAGCCGTCACTATTTTTCCCGGTGTGCTGTGCCCGCCTTACACCAGCATGTGTTCCAGAACATCATTCGTGCCCTGATTAAAGCACTTACTGGAAAGGTCCACTTTACCACGGACACATGGACAAGTGCTGGAGGCCAGGGACGCTATATTTCCCTGACCGCACACTGGGTGAATGTTGTGAAGGCCGGGAGTGAGTCGGACCCTGGGATGGCACAGGTGCTACCCACGCCCAGGATTACGGTCCCTACGTCCATCAGCGTCTCCGCCACCAGCTATGTTATTGGCTCTAACCCTCACTTCTCCTCCTCTGCCGCCTCCTCCTCCTCCACTTCCACCTCCAATAGCAGCCAGCCATCAGTCGCTAGCTGTAAGCAGTGTAGCACTGCTGTGGGTAAGCGTCAACAGGCCGTGCTGAAGCTGATCTGTTTAGGGGACAAAAACCACACTGCCGCAGAGCTGTGGCAGGGTAAAAGGAACCAGACCGAGCTGTGAAACAGGCATGGTAGTGTCTGACAATGGTCGTAACTTGGTGGCAGCTTTGGAACTCACAGGCTTTGTGAGCAGCAGAGGGCAGTTGTGGAATACCAGCTGCAACATGGTCGTCGCCTTTCCAGTCAACTGCCACTATTCACAAGGGAGGAGTGGGCATTAATGTCAGACCTATGTGAGGTTTTAAAAAACTTTGATGAATCCACACAGATGGTTAGTGGCGATAGCGCTATTATCAGCATAACCATCCCACTGCTGTGTCTACTCAAACGATTGCTGATCACAATTAAGGAGGATGCTTTGAATGTGGCAGATTAGGAAATGGGGGAGGAGATGACACAGAATGATAGCCAGATCTCCCCCAGTTCGTCTTATCAGTGCGAATTGAACCATGAAGAGGAGGAGGAGCTGGAGACACTTGCCCCTGCTACAGAGGCTTGTACCCATGGAACTTTAATTCCATCTGTTTAGCATGAATAGGCAGAAGAGGAGGAGGAGGATGAGGGTATGGAGAGCCATCCTGAAGTTGACATCGACGTCTTGCCCGTTGGTACTCTGGCACACATAGCGGACTTCATTTTAGGCTGCCATTCCTGCGACCCTCGTGTTATACGCATTTTAGGTAACACAGATTACTGGGTGTTAACCCTTCTCGACCCCCGCTACAAAAAGAACTTCTTATCTCTGATTCCTGTGGTGGAGAGGATGAGTAAAACCGTGCAATACCAGAAGTTACTTGACAGATTGCTCCAAAATTTTCCCTCTGACAATGCGGCTGCCAGAGTCTGTACTTCCTTAGGCAACCGAGGAAGGGAGACAAGGGGAACACACAGTAGTTCTAACAGAGGCAGGGCAAAACTTTCCAAGGCATGGGACACTTTCATGACACCCCGCCAGCAACCTCACCCTGAATCTCGGCCTAGTGCTACAAACAGGGAAAAGTTTTGGAAGATGGTGAAGGAATACATAGCAGACGTGTCAGCGTCCAAAATGATCCCTCAGTGCCTTACAACTACTGGCTGTCCAAGCTGGACACGTTGCACGAACTTGCGCTCTATGCCTATGCCGTTATAACAGATAAGCGTATCCCCTTGTCCACTGGCAATGCTGACAGGTTGACTCAGATAAAAATAAACAAGGCCTGGATTGCCCCTGACTTCTCCACTCCACCGGAGGAAAGTTGAGCTAATGAGGTACAAAAATGGAATTTAAATGAATGCTTTATAATGTACTCAATCCACAAGATTCAGATGCACCCTTTTCATTGCAAAAAAAGGGTATATGTTTGAATCTTGTTTTCTCATCCGCCTCCTTCTCCGCCTCCTTTTCCATACAGAATATATATCCCCTCACTACAATGTTTTGTACGGTTCGCTAGGCTTCAGGCCCTCACCTCCAATAATTTATACAGTCTGCTCACCTGTAGGCCATCACTGCAATGTTTTATGGGGTTCTCTAGGCTTCAGGTCCTCACCTTCAATGCTTTCTGCCATCTGCTGACCTTTAGGCCATCACTGCAATATTTTATGGGGTTCACTAGGCTTCAGGCCCTCACCTTCAATGCTTTATACCGTCTGCTCACCTGTAGCCCATCACTGCAATGTTTTATGGCGTTCTCTAGGCTTCAGGCCCTCACCTCCAATGCTTTATACCGTCTGCTCACCTGTAGCCCATCACTGCAATGTTTTATGGGGTTCTCTAGGCTTCAGGCCCTCACCTCCAATGCTTTCTACCGTCTTCTCACCTATAGGCCATCACTGCAATGTTTTATGGGGTTTGCTCACCTTCAGGCCCTTCAGGAGCAACTGGGCCAGGGGCAGCTGCCTCTTTTGCCCCGCGTTGAAGACTGCATTGTGTGTGTGTGTGTGTGTGTGTATATATATATATATATATATATATATATATTTATTATAATTTTTTGTAACAATATAAACTGTTAGCTAAATCAATTACTGCACATGGCAAACATGCCCAGAGGCGGCTGGACAAAAGCCACAGCGTTCTGAATCCAGGTTCTGTTTGGGATATGATTCAATCCTCCCTTTGATGTACAGTAGAGTGACACACTGCCCCAACTGCTAGTGAAATGATCTGGGGAACCATCACATATGGCAATTGTTCATCCGTACTAGTGATGCGAGGGAAACTAACAACTCAACAATATTTGCAGAACATCCACTGGCCACATGTATTGCCTTCCATGGCAGGGCTTCCAACTGGCATTTTTCAGATGGATAATACTCACCCACAAACAACAATGGACTCCCAGGAACATTGCCAGATTGCAATACCTCCTTGACCTTCCCAGTCACCAGATTTATCACGAGTCTAACATTTATAGGATCAGAAAGGATGCCAGCTTTTGCAACCTATGAATGTGTAGGAGTCCCACACTGGAAAATGTGTGAAGAATACCACACTGATTTCATATGCCTTCATGTCCCACAGTATCTCCTCTTATATCCTGGCTAGAGGTAGCCCAACATGGTACTAGAGCCTTTTTCTAATTGTATAGATCCCAAAATAAACGTATACTTTTACTCTAATATACCGTATATTTGCTTTATAAGACACACTTTTTTCTCCCCAAAAGTGGGGGGAAATGGCCGTGCATCTTATAAAGCGAATTCTAGTGAGCACTTCCATTATGGAAGCGCTCACTAGTAGAGGTGAGCGGACACCTGAATATTCGACCATGTTGTTGAAATTCTGCCTCCTGCTAACACGTTCCCTATCAGCTGGTGGTGCAGTTTGCTGTGGCGCAGTGACAAAACTTTTCCACATCTCGGCCATGCTAACCCTGCTGTCTGAGGAGCTGGCCGTGACACAGCTGAGTTGGCGACCTCTTCCTCCTCCTCCTGCTCCGACTCTTCCTTAGAAATGTGCTTCCACTTGTCCCCACGTGTCAGTCGGGAATGCCCTCAGGAGCGCGTCTACCAGCACGCGCTTGTAGTCACGTATCTTCCTAACACGCTCCAGTGCGGGAATTAAGGTGGGCACGTTGTCCTTGTACAGGGGATCCAGCAACTAGAGATGAGCGAACTTTAAAAAAAAGTTCGGCGTTCGGGTTGTGGTAACTCGCGCATCCCGCTATGGATTCCACTATCGCGGCATATGGAATCCATAAGGGGTGGCTTCCACCAACCCGAACTGTTGAACAGCCGAAGGACCTGGGGTGACGTCACCGTCATGTGATCAGTGCAGGGGGCGTGGCTCAGCACTGGATTTGATCCCGTGCTGAGCCACGGGTTGGTGGAAGCCGCCCCTTATGGATTCCATATGCCGCGATAGTGGAATCCATAACGGGATGCGCGAGTTACCACAACCCGAACCCCAAACTTTTTTTTAAAGTTCGCTCATCTCTAGTGGCAACCCATTAGGCTGGACAAGTTAAAATGTGGGCAACTCTGCTGTAGTTGCACAGGCACTGCAGCATGTAGTCGCTCATGTGTGACAGGCTGCCCAGAGGTAACGATAAGCTGTCCTCTGTAGGTGGTGTATCGTCTGTGTCCTCCGTATCCCCCCAGCCACACTCTAGTGATGGCCCTGAGCTGTGTAGGGTGCCACCCTGCAATGAAACCGGTTCCTCCTCCTCCTCCTCTACCTCATCCTCCAGAAGTGTGCCCTGGATGTCCACATGTGTACCTGGCCTCTGCTGGTGCAGGAACCCACCCTCTGAGCCACTTCTGTATGACCTGCCTGAAACCCTGTGAAATGCCCCCTCTTCCTCCTCCTCCTCCTGTGCCGCATCCTCTTCCATCATCGCCGTAATATTTATTTCAAGGAGACATAGAAAGGATATTGTAATGCTAACAATGGTGTCATCAGCACTGGCCATGTTGGTTGAGCTCTTCAAAGACCGCAACAAGGTACACAAGTCTCTCATGCAGGTCCAGTTACTGGTGGTGAAGTGGTGCTGATCCGCAGAGCGACAGACCCGTGCATACTGCATCTGAAACTCCACTATCGCCCACTGCTGCTCGCACAGTCTCTCCAGCATATATAAGGTGGAGTTCCATCTGGTTGGCATGTCGCATGAGGCGGTGATCAGGAAGGCCAAATTTACACTTCAGCGCAGACAGGCGAGCAGCAGCAGGGTGAGAACGGCAAAAGAGCACACATACGGACCGCACTTTCAGCAGCAGCTCTGACATGTCTGTGTAGTTTTTAAGAAACTTCTGCACCACCAGATTCAGCACCTGCGCTAGGCAAGGGATGTGTATCAAACCGGCTAGTCCCAGAGGTGCAACGAGATTTCGCCCATTATCGCACACCACCAGGCCGGGCTTGAGGCTCACCGGCAGCAACCACTCATCAGTCTGCTGTTCTATGCCCCTCCAAAGCTCCTGTGTGGTGTGGGGTTTGTCACCCAAACACATGAGTTTTAAAATCGCCTGCTGAAGATGACCCTATCAGCACTTTTATTTACACCTCGAGTGTAATCTACCTTTTTACAGACAGGAATACACTATGAGATGCACAATAGTGCGTGCAAATTTAAAAGATTATGGTTTCGGCAACTGTAATTTAACACTTTGTGTAATATACCCTTTTACGGAAAGAAATACACTTGAAGATGCACGCTGAGTGTAATATACCCTTTTACGGACAGATTTACACTTGGCCTGTAACAGCTGGAACACCAGATTTTGGGTATTGGTATTTTGGCAATTGAATTTCACCCCAGAACAAAATATATCCTTTGACGGATACTATTAAACTACTTGTCCAGCTACAGTTAGAACATCAGATTTACTGTATTTCTATTTTTGCAATTGAATTTTACCCCAGAAAATAATATATCCTTTGACGGACACTATGAAACTTGTCCAGTCACAGCTGGAACACCATATTTACGGTATTGCTAATTTGGTAATTGAATTTCAACAAAGAATAAAAGCTATACTTTTGCGGACACTATGAAACTTGTCCAGCCACAGCTAAAACCACAGATTTAGGGTATTGCTATTTTGGATATTGAATTTCACCCCAGAAAAAAAATATATTCTTTGCCAGACAGTATTAAACTTGGCTAGCCACAGCTGGAACACCAGATTTAGGGGATTGCTATTTTTTGAAGTGAATTTAATCTCTCAATAAAATATAGAAAATTCTATCCTGAGTTTCTAGTGGTGACAATAAGCAAAGCCAAGCCCCTGATGTAGGATATAGCCCAAAAAAAAAACTACTATTAATGGATTAATGGACTTGGTGGAAGCTTGTGCTGGCACACCACAAGACACAAAATGACCGCCGATCACCCCAGATAAAAGTGACTAAAAAATGCTCTGGGCAGCCTGAAAACAGTGAGCAATTAACTAGCAGAAGTTGAATGATTCACAGCTGTAGATCGATCACTTCATTAAGTGTTTTTGCTGAGTTAATCCCTGCCTAATCTCGCCCTAACAGCAGCTGCATCCTATCCCTACACTAATCAGAGCGACGTGCGGCGCAATGTGACTCCGGCTTAAATAGAGGCTGGGTCACATGCTGCACTTTGCCAATCACAGCCATGCCAATAGTAGGCATGGCTGTGATGGCCTCTTGGGGCAAGTAGTATGACGCTTGTTGATTGACTGCTTTGCAGGCTTTCAAAATGAGCCATAGAAATCACCGAACAAAGAACCTGAACCTTTACGTATAAGGTTCGAGTCCGTGTCACGAACACCCCAAAATTCGTTACGAACCCGAACTGTACAGTTCGGGTTCACTCATCCCTAGGCACAAGTTAGGTTAATTTCCCCAGAACAAATGGGTGATGGTACAGTGGATATCTCGGTAGCAGGAACACTGTAGTGAATAAGCCCCTTTTAATATTGTCTGCCAAACACACTGATGAATAGTGGTGCAGTGTATTTCTGAGTACCAAGGAACACTGTAGTGAATATATCTCTTTTTATAATGTCTGCTCAACACACTGCTTTATGATGGTGCAGTGCATATCTCAGTACCAAGGAACACTGTAGTGAATAAGCCCATTTTAATAATGTCTGCCCAACACACTGCTTTATGATAGTGCAGTGTATATATCAGTACCAAGAACACTGTAGTGAATAAGCCCCTTTTGATAATATCTGCCTAACACACTGCTTAATGAAGCGATTTTCAATCCCTGCACTTATCTGTCCCTTCCTGGTGACGCCTGACCCTGATAGTGCTGAATTATCCCCCTTCTTAAAAAAAAAAGGGTGCTGCACTGCTGTCAAACACACACTCTAGTCCTTAAAAGGACTGTTAGGTCTTTCAATAAGGTTTTTGGAGTGAAATCTGTAAGTTTAGAGCAAAACGCTATCTGTCCCTGCCTACTGTCTGCTCTCCCTGACGCTGAATGAGCCGAGCGCCGGACCTCAGATCCTATATAAAATTGTATCAAGTGTATCGGCCAGTCAATCAGTGTAAGGCTTACAGCTAACATTGCTAAGGCCTTACAATGAGGGGAATTACTTACCTGGACCTTGATTGGCTGCTTAGAAGGCGCCAAGCCTGCGGGGAGAAGACTCGAGCAATGCGACAAATACACGTGTTGCTCGGCCAAGGTAAGACGAGCATAGTGATGCTCGAGCCGAACCAATACTCGGCCGAGCATGCTCGCTCATCACTACTCCCTTTGGGTTCTTCCAGTCTTGCCGGGACTTCCAGCTCAGGGTCCGATCCTTCACTCAGAGGTAGAGAATCTGCATTTGACTGCCTGGCTTTTGAAAGACAGATTTTAAAGTTAAAATGTTTATCGGAGGAGGTAGTCACCACTCTTTTGGCAAGTCGTAAGAGGGTCACTTACGTGTTTGAAGGACCTTTTTTTTGCATTTGCAAATAGACCAGTGAATGTACTAGAAGCCCCTGATTTACCACTGGTGTTAGATTTTCTACAGGAAGCTTAGGCCTAGTACTTTAAAAGTACAGCTATCGGCCTTAAGTGCTCTTTTTGAATTTAAGCTTGCTGCTCATTGTTGGATAAAAAGATTTATAACTGCAGTTTCAAAATTATCTCCAGTCCATAGAGTAAAAATTCCACTGTGGGATCTAAATCTGGTACTTTCTGCCTTTACGTCAGAGCCTGTCCAGGACATCTCCATAAAATCTATAACACTAAAACTGGCCTTTTTACTAGCTATTACATCAGCTAGGAGAGTGATTGAGATTGTGGCTTTTTCTATTGAAAGGCCGTATTTAAATATTTTGGAGGATCGAGTAATAATTTTGCAAGATCCTTCATTTTTTGCCAAAAGTGTCTTCTTCCTTTCATCGTTTTCAGGAAATCGTCTTAGGGTGCTTCTCCTAAGAATAGTAATGAATTGGAATTCCACCGTCTAGATGTTAGGAGGTGTTTATTACAGTACCTAGTGATCACTCAGCCTTAGAGATCTTCCTTAAAACTACTCCTTTCCTTTCAGAGCAAGAGAAAGGGTTTGGCTGCTTCCACCCATACTATTGCCAGATGGATAAAGCAGGCTATTCATTTAGCATATTTCTCCAAGGGAGTCTCCCCGCCTTCGAGATTTGGGTCCCACTCTACCAGAGCAGTCTCCACGTCCTGGGCAGAAAGAGCCTCTGCCTCTATAGAACAAATTTGTAGAGCTGCCACCTGGAGTTCTCCTCACACGTTTTTTAGACACTACAGACTTCAGTTACCCTCTTCTGAGGGTCTAGTATTTGGACGTGACGTCCTTCAGGCAATTGTCCCACCCTAATCTAATCTCACTTAAATATCCAAGGGTGCTGTCATAGGCGAAGGGGGAAATTTGTGATTACACTTACCGGTAATATTTTTTCCTTGAGCCTATAACGGCACCCGGTTAATTCCCTTCCCATAAAAAAAAATTAAAAAAAAAGAAAAAAATAAGAGAGGAAAAAAAGGGGGTGAGTTGTTACTATTGTTACTATTATTAGATAATTGTTTTTCCTTAGTTCTTGGAATAGTACTGGCGTGAAGGGGGATGGTCCATCCTTTTACAGTGGTTGTGGTTCCTGTTTCCTGTCCTGAGGAGGGGGCGGGCCTCTCGCCATGCCCGCTTGAAGAGGGAGATGAGAAGATCTTGTGCCCTGATTCCCAAACTCTTGAGCATCCACAGTCATAAAAAGATGATGGTGGGGAACGGCTATTAGTGTTTCACAAGGTGGATGATGATGAGACAAACCGCAATTAGTGTCTCAAGAGGTTAATGATAAGGATAAGACTAAGTTGTCAATAAGTGAGATTGTTGCTAGGTCAACAAGTCAGGAGAATGACCAGAGTGAGGAAGAGGAGGTGGTGGACTATGAAATCACTGACCCAACCTGGGAAGGTGGCAAACCGAGCGAGGACAGCAGTACAGAGGGGGAGGGATCTGCACCACAACAGGCTAAAAGAGGCAGTGTGGTGGCAAAAGGGAGAAGGTGAGCCACACCAAACAGGCCCACAACTGTTCCCCGGAGCACCCCCTTGCAGAAATCTCCTTTGCCAATAGGTAAGTATTCCGCAGTCTGTCGCTTTTTTGATGAAAGTGCGGACGATAAAAGCATTGTCGCCATTTGCAACCTATGCCGTACCAAAATGAGCAGGGGCGTGAACATTAGCAACCTCACCACCACCAGCATGATCCGCCACATGGCATCAAAGCACCCTGAAAGGTAGGCCTAATGCCTGGGTCCACAATCAGTGTATGCGGGTCACATCACTGCCTCCTCTTCCCCGTGTAACGCGATGGTCAATCCCCTGTCCAAGACGCAGGCCCGGATGACTCTCATCCTGCACCTGGAATTTCGCAAGCCTTATCAGCTTGCTCATTCACGTCTGTGTCCCAGTGTAGTGTACAGATGTCCATACCCCAGGCCTTATAACAAAAGCGCAAATACCCAGCCAGCCAGCCACCCACAGGCCATAGCACTAAATGTGCCACTTTCTAAATTGCTGGCGCTGGAAATGTTGTAATTTAGGCTTGTGGACATTGAGGCTTTCCGCAGCCTGATGGCAGCCGTCCCTCGTTACTCAGTCCCCAGCCGCCACTATTTTACCCAGTGTGATGTCCCCGCCTTACACCAGCATGTGTACTGTAACATCACCCATACACTAACCAACGCAGTTATTGGGAAGGTCCACTTAACAACTAACACATGGACAATTGCTTGTGCCCAGGGACTCTACATTTCTATGACGGCACACTGAATGTGAATCTTGTGGAGGCCGGAAGAAAGTCGTACCCTGGGATGGCACAGGTGGTACCGACGCCGAGGATTGCGGGCCCTACTTCCATCAGGATTTCCGCCACCTGATACATTAGTGGCTGCGACCCCCCCCCCCCTTTTCCTCCACTTCCACCTCTGAATTCTCATCTTGCCGCACCAGTCAGCCATCAGTCAGTAGCTGGAAGCAGTGTAGCACTGCAGTGAGGAAGGGACAACAGGCCGTGCTGAAACTTATTTGCTTAGGTGACAAACAGCACACAGCTGTAGCTGTGGAAGGGTATAAGGACCAGACTGAGCTGTGGCTCACGCCACTCAACCTACAACCAGGCATGGTTATGTCTGATAATGAAAATTTATGGTGGCTTTGGAGCTCGGCAAGCTCACACACATACCATGCTTAGCCAAGTGTTAAACTTAGTGGTTCAGTGGTTTCTCAAAACCTACCACAATTTGCCTAAGCTACTGGTGAAGGTGCGCCCCATGTGTGCCCATTTCCAAAAGTCATCTACAGCTGCCGCCGATCTGGCAATGCTGCAGCAGCGTTTGCAATTGCCAGCTAGCTGACTGTTGTGCGACATGAGCACGCGCTGGAACTCCACGTTCCATATGTTGGCCAGGCCTTGTGAGCAGCAGAGGGCAGTAGTGTAATACCAGCTGCAACATGGTCCTCGCCTTTCCAGTCAGCTTCCGCTCTTCACAAGTGACAAGAGGGCATGGATGTCTGACCTCTGTGAGGCCTTATGCAACTTTGAGGAATCAACGGTGATGCGCTGATGACGCTATTATCAGCTTAACTATCCCACCTTTGTGTCAACTGAAACGCTCGCTGATCAATGAAGACAGACGCTTTGCATATGGAGGAGGTGGAAATGGGGGAAGACAGTACACAGGGTGATAGCCCGACCACCCTAATTTTGTCATCTCAGTGCAAATTGGATGATGATGATGAGGAGGAGGAGACGATTGCCTCCGCTACAGATGGTAGTACCCATAGCAGGTTTATTCCATCTGTTCAGCGTGTATGGGCAGAAGAGGAGGAAGAGGATGAGGAGATTGAGAGTCATCTTCCTGATGAGGACATCGAAGTCATGTCTGTTGGGACTCTGACACACATGGCTGAAGTTATGTTATGCTGCCTTTCCCGTTAGCCAAGCGTTATACGCATTTTGCCCAACACCGATTAGCAAAATGGTGTAATACCTGAAGGTCCTTATGGAAAAATTGCTCCAAACATTTCCAGCTGACAACGCTGGTGGCAGAGTACATAGTTCCTTGGGAAACCAAGGAGGGGAGAAGGGGGGGACACACAGCAGTTCCAACAGAGGCAGCGCAACACACTCCAAGGCCTGGGACAGTTTCTTGACACCCCGCCAGCACCCTTACCCTAATGCGCAGCCTACTGTCACAAGGAGGGAAACATTTTGGAAGATAGTGAAGGAGTACGTAGCAGACCATGTCTGCGTCCTCAATGATCCCTCTGTGCCTTACAACTATTGGGTGTCCAAGCTGGACACATGGCACAGTGCTGCCCTGCCCTGCCGCCAGTTTTTTGTCAGAGCGGGTATTTAGTGCTGCTGGGGCATATTAACGTATAAGCACATCCGCGTTAAACTGAAAATACTGATCGGTTGACTCTTATCAAAATGAACAAGGCCTGGATTTCTCCTGACTTCTCTACTCCACCAGAGGAAAGTGGCTGAACATAAAAGCACTTTAAATGTGGTTTTTATGGTGTATTGAATACACTGTATTCCCATGCAAGCCTTCCACCACAAAAAAGGGTATATGGTTCAATCTTCCTTTTATCGTCCTTCTCCATCATATCAACATGCTTATTAGGCTGCCCTCACTCCTAATGTTTTAGAGGGTCAGCTCAGCAGCAGGCCTTCAACCATTATGTTTTAGATGTTCAGCTCAGCAGCAGACCCTCACCCCTAATGTTTTAGATGGTCAGCTCAGCAGCAGACCCTCATCCCTAATGTTTTAAATGGTCAGCACAGCAGCAGGCCCTCGCTCCTAATGCTTTACAGGGTCACCAGCAGGCCCTTGCACCTAATGTTTTTTGAGGGTCCCCAGCAGGCCATCAATTATAATTTTTCAAGGGTGTGTATGATGCCCTCCTTTATGTGCAATAAAGGGTGTATTGGAGTGGCGGTTCATTGTAATTTTTGGCAGCCCCTTTCACTTAGTGCATAGGCTTTATGAGTCTAGGAGTCCCACTACCTGAACAATTGTACCACAATGTGAATGAGGCCCTCCTTTATGCGATATACAGGTTGGATCTGAGTGCCTCTTCCTTGTAATTTTTGGCAGCACTTGCACTTTACAACTTTGCGATTTTATCTTCAGTTTTGTGCGTATTATTGTCAGCCTGTAAAATTAGCATACTACTCGGACAACATAGTTCCCAGCAGCGACCTGGGAGTCCAAGATGCATCCAGACATTCTCCTCATACTGTTCCCGAACGATTTCAGTGGTGTTTCCATCAATTTCAGACCTTTTCATGTGAACCAGACACACCCCGTCTTTAGAGCAGGGGTTGCCTGGTTTAATGCTCGGGTTCTCCCATTAAATTCCATTGTGCTCAGGTGCTCAGTAGAACACCCGAGCATCCCGGGGTTTTCTACTTGAGCGCCGAGCACTTTAGTGCTTGATCAACACTACTGATGAGCAGTAGGAGGAGCAGGACCAGCAGATCATGGGAAGGACAGACAGCTCCCTTTGGCTGAGGTGGTGGAGCCTTGACTGCCTGCCACTGAGTGATGCAGTGGTTGCTTCGGCAGGCTGGACCATCACATCGGAGCCACGGTTCTCCCAGGCAACTTTATGGTGACGCTGCATATGTTGATGTAGGGCCGTGATGTCAACATTGGCACCTTGGCCACACTTCACCTTCTACCCACAGATTCTACATTTGGCCATGTTCACCTCCTCCTGCGGCATAACAAAAAACTGCCACACCGATGAGCAGGTGATTTTACCCCCAACACTCCGCAATTACTGACTGCTACCGCCACTGCCTCCATGAACCTATGCACTGCGACTTCCCGGGCAGGTAGGCTTCTGCGAAGTGGGTAATCTACCCCGGGCACATTTGGCTCCCAAACTCCCACTGCTGCCACCCTGCTGACTCCTGGCCACACTAGCGACATGCTGGCTCCACCCCTGGCTCACGGGCAAGCTGCCGCCCTCTTCTGATGACGAAGCCCCTTCGCCACCCAGCTCCCAAGTGCTATCAGTGACATCATCATCATCGAGTACTGTCTGCACGTCACTGATGTCCTCCTCAATGGTCTCTGGGTCCAGAGCCTGACTACTCGCAACACCAGCTCCCACGCAACTCTCCTCATCACTACTTGCCAACCAGATCTTTCCCTACACCTTGAATATTCTTTCCCTGCACTCGTAAATTGTTTTTTTAGCACAATGAAGTTTTTTCTAACACTGTCCCTAGCGCCTGCTGATGTCTCTCTCTGCAGTAAGTACACAGGTAAAAGGCAGAATCTAAGATGGCTGACGCTACTTCTAGGGCTGTGACATTACAAGGCTGGTTGGCTGCTGATTGGATGCATGTATGGCATTATGGGTGATCCTACTTTCCCAGAGTTCCTTGTTCCTTGTCCTCACACGTGCAGCAGCCATTTTAGGAAAAAATAATTCATTACCACGAAGGCCAAGGAAATTCGGCTTCTGTGCAAATAGAATTTTTCCTGAAATTCGGATCGAATTCCACTTCGTCAGCTTTGATTCGCTCATCTCTAATCACATGTCTGTGAGTTGTAACAGTATGTGAACCTTTGATTTCAGTATCTAGTGTGACCCCCTTGTGCAGCGATAACTGCAGCTCAACTTTTCTAGTAATTGTTGATTAGTAATGATAG
Source organism: Bufotes viridis (assembly GCA_033119425.1). Taxonomy (NCBI): domain Eukaryota; kingdom Metazoa; phylum Chordata; class Amphibia; order Anura; family Bufonidae; genus Bufotes; species Bufotes viridis. The sequence goes on along the minus strand of CM065590.1, from coordinate 144,794,527 downwards.
AAGAACATCGTCCTGGACAGTTCGTGGGCGTAAACGCGCGTTCACGATTAAATGTTAGTGAACCGTGCATTCGCGGCGGGCCCTACTGACTTTAATTGCAGGTAAACCTGAAAAACCTTCAGGTCATATTTGCAGCGACTAAATACTTACTAGAAGGGCAAAAATAGTCCGACAACACGGACAGTGACATACCAGAGGGGGATCATTAGCAAAAATTCCCACAAAAAAATATGTATTTTAATCAGGGGTAGGGATGAGCGAACCCGAACTCTATAGTTCGGGTTTGTACCGAATTTTGGGGTGTTCGTGACACAGACCTGAACATTTATGTAAAAGTTCAGGTTCGTTGTTCAGCGATTTCTATGGCGCATTTTGAAAGCCTGCAAAGCAGCCAATCAACAAGCGTAATACTACTTGCCCCAAGAAGCCATCACAGCCATGCCTACTATTGGCATTGCTGTGATTGGCCAAGTGCAGCATGTGACCCAGCCTCTATTTAAGCCGGAGTCACTTCGCGCCGCACGTCACTCTGCTCTGATTAGTGTAGGGATAGGATGCAGCTGCTGTTAGGGCGAGATTAGGCAGAGATTAACTCTTAATGCAAAAAAGCAAAAACACTTAATAAAGCAGGCATCCTCAAACTGCGGCCCTCCAGCTGTTGCAAAACTACAACTCCCAGCATGCCCGAACAGCCTACAGGTATCAGCCTACAGCAGGGCATTGTGGGAGTTGTAGTTTTACAACAGCTGGAGGGCCGCAGTTTGAGGATGCCTGTAATAAAGTGATCGATCTACAGCTGTGAATCATTCAACTTCTGCTAGTTAATTGCTCACTGTTTTCAGGCTGCCCAGAGCATTTTTTTGCCACTTTTTTCTGGGGTGATCGGCGGTCATTATGTTTTTGTTTCTTCACAAGCGCCACCAAGTCCATTAATCCATCAATAGTAGGTTGTTTTTTTTTGCTATATCTTACATCAGGGGCTTGGCAGTGCTTATTGTCACCCCTAGAAACTCAGGATAGAATGTTCTATATTTTATTGAGAGGTGAAATTCATTTAAAAAATAGCAATCCCCTAAGTCTGGTGTTCCAGCTGTGGCTAGCCAAGTGTAATACTGTCTGGCAAAGAATATATATATTTTTTTTCTGGGGTGAAATTCAATTTCCAAAATAGCAATACCCTAAATCAGTGATTTCTGCTGTGGCAGGACAAGTTTTATAGTGTCCATCAAAGGATAGCTTTTGTTCTGGGGTGAAATTCAATATCCAAAATAGCAATACCGTAAATCTGGTGTTCCAGCTGTGACTGGACAAGTTTAATAGTGTCCGTCAAAGGATATATTATTTTCTGGGGTAAAATTCTGTTGCAAAAATAGAAATACCGTAAATCTGGTATTCCAGCTGTGACTGGATAATTTTCATAGTGTCTATCAAAGGATATATTATTATCTGGGGTGAAATTCAATTGAAAAATAGAAATACTGTAAATCTGGTGTTCCAGCTGTGAGTGGACAAGTTTCATAGTGTCCGTCAAAGGATACATTATTTTCTGGGGTGAAATTCAGTTGCAAAAATAGAAATACCGTAAATCTGGTGTTCCAGCTGTGACTGGACAAGTTTCATAGTGTCCGTCAAAGGATATATTATATTCTGGGGTGAAATTAAGTTGCAAAAATAGAAATAACGTAAATCTGGTGTTCCAGCTGTGGCTGGACAAGTAGTTTAATAGTATCCGTTAAAGCATATATTTTGTTCTTGGTTGAAATTCAATTACCAAAATAGCATTACCGTAAATCTGGTGTTCCAGCTGTGACTGGACAAGTTTCATAGTGTCCATCAAAGGATATATAATTTGCTGGGGTGAAATTCAGTAGCAAAAATAGAAATACCGTAAATCTGGTGTTCCAGCTGTGAGTTTCATAGTGTCCGTCAAAGGATATATTATTTTCTGGGGTAAAATTCAGTTGCAAAAATAGAAATACCGTAAATTTTGTATTCCAGCTGTGACTGGACAAGTTTCATAGTGTCCGTACCAAAGGATATACTATGTTCTGTTGAAATTCACCTGCAAAATAGCAAATACTGTAACCTGGTGTTCCAGCTGTTAGTGGACTAGTTTCCACGAGTGTGCGTCCAAAGGACAAGAAGCTTATCTGGTGAAATTCAGTTGCAAAAATAGAAATACCGTAAATCTGAGTGTTCCAGCTGTGACTGGACAAGTTTCATAGTGTCCACAAAGGATATATTATATTCTGGGGTGAAATTAAGTTGCAAAAATAGAAATAACGTAAATCTGGTGTTCCAGCTGTGACTGGACAAGTTTAATAGTGTCCGTCAAAGGATATATTATTTTCTGGGGTGAAATTCAATTTCCAAAATAGCAATACCCTAAATCAGTGATTTCTGCTGTGGCAGGACAAGTTTTATAGTGTCCATCAAAGGATAGCTTTTGTTCTGGGGTGAAATTCAATATCCAAAATAGCAATACCGTAAATCTGGTGTTCCAGCTGTGACTGGACAAGTTTAATAGTGTCCGTCAAAGGATATATTATTTTCTGGGGTAAAATTCTGTTGCAAAAATAGAAATACCGTAAATCTGGTATTCCAGCTGTGACTGGATAATTTTCATAGTGTCTATCAAAGGATATATTATTATCTGGGGTGAAATTCAATTGAAAAATAGAAATACTGTAAATCTGGTGTTCCAGCTGTGAGTGGACAAGTTTCATAGTGTCCGTCAAAGGATACATTATTTTCTGGGGTGAAATTCAGTTGCAAAAATAGAAATACCGTAAATCTGGTGTTCCAGCTGTGACTGGACAAGTTTCATAGTGTCCGTCAAAGGATATATTATATTCTGGGGTGAAATTAAGTTGCAAAAATAGAAATAACGTAAATCTGGTGTTCCAGCTGTGGCTTGACAAGTAGTTTAATAGTATCCGTTAAAGCATATATTTTGTTCTTGGTTGAAATTCAATTACCAAAATAGCATTACCGTAAATCTGGTGTTCCAGCTGTGACTGGACAAGTTTCATAGTGTCCATCAAAGGATATATAATTTGCTGGGGTGAAATTCAGTAGCAAAAATAGAAATACCGTAAATCTGGTGTTCCAGCTGTGAGTTTCATAGTGTCCGTCAAAGGATATATTATTTTCTGGGGTAAAATTCAGTTGCAAAAATAGAAATACCGTAAATTTTGTATTCCAGCTGTGACTGGTGTGGGGGGTTAGCTCTGGTCTCGAGGATCGTTCACACACAGATTGTCGTCCACCGCAGCTTTAGGGGCCAAACATCGCTTTATTGTCCCAGCATCAACATAAATAAATCAAAACAAACACCTGCCCGGCTGGGCTCTAACTCAACACAGTGTGTTCCTGACTCACCTAAGTCACTGTTCACACACACGGCACCCATGCGGCTTTCCCAGCCCAATGTCCATCAGCCTCCTGGCTGTTACCTCACCGGTGTCTTTTGGGGGGTTGTGGTCCAGTCGTCCGCCCGACGCTGACCATGCGACCCTTATCCCTAGGCGTCGCGGGACCCCACAAACTTCAGGCTACTCCCAGCCTCGTGGTCTCTCAGCGCTCCCAGCTCAGACCACACACAGAACCACTCCAGGCTTCTGTACCACACAAGACACACCCATCTCACTGTGAGGACAGCTTTATGCTCTGTTGATTGTGGCACCTGTTGCTGCCTCAGGCCTGCCCACTGCTGGGAAAGAGATGGATAATCCTGCCATTCCTCTCTTCTATCAGCCATGAGGCCTGTCACTGCCTCACATATCCCCCCCCTTTGTTCAACCCCATAGGGGTGAACACTAGCATCGACCTGGCCTACCGTCTTCCCCTTATTCTGCCAGACCCAGGCCAATAGCGCTTGGTTTGTCACCCGCATGAGTTTAGTACGGGACAGATAAGGCCTACGGGATTTTCTTGCCCATCTCATGACCCGGTACTCTCTTTCACGAGTGAGGATGATGCACTTTCGCACCCGTGGCCTCTCTCTTTTCGTTTTTCCTTTTCTCTCTACATTTGGCATCAGCACATGCTCCTCATGTCCTTTCTTGGACTGCTGCAACTCCCGACTGAACTGTTCCCCCTCTGCAGCCGACTCTTCTTCAGCCTTATCTTTGGTCTTGGGAACATCCGAGGATTTCTCCCACTCCAACTCATCAGCCTCAGCTTCTTCAGCCTTTGAGTCTCTTTCGGAGTCTTCAGTCACTTTGATAGCCTTCTCATCCTTCTCGGACACAGCATCACATACTTGCATTCTTAGCTCCTCCTCCTCAAGGTTAGAGGTATTTGGGACATCAGAGCCCGTATCAGACACATCATCTTCTCGCAATCCCTCCAGAGGTTCACTCTGGAAACTGTTCTCCACTCGTGCAGGCTCTATGATAGCCACCTCATAGCAGTAGACAGCATCTTTATGGTGGGCGTCAGTCCCCTCGTATTTCTTCCCCAGCATAATGCTGGCTGAAGTAATGTCTTGCATAACCAAGTCTTGGCTACACACCGGCACCGCCACGGGTATCTTGGCTTCTGTATCCACCTCGGCACCATCATCTGGTTCAGCAGATACATCTTCCATCTTCTTCTTTGCCTCGGCTGGCACCACAACGCCACCACCTCCAGACCCATTCTTAACGGGCTCTGACTTCTTGGCATCTTTTAGAGGATCTTCCTCTTTAGGTATCTCATTTTCTTCCACCTGCTGCGCAGGAGCATGCAGAGACTTCTCCAACTCATTGACTTCATCTTTTGAGCTCCTGAGATCTTCCATCTCTGCTCTGAGTTGCTTGTTCAGCCTCTTCAATTCATCTCGCTCCTTAAGCGCTTTTTCAAGGGCTCTAGCCAAGGAGAGGGCCTTGGTCTGTTTAGTTTTTCCCACCAGCTTGTTAGCAGCGCCCCACTCTTGGGCCTTCTGTTCCAGCTGCTCTTCACTCGGTTCTGGTGTAACAGCAGTTGTAGGAGTAGCACCATTCTTCCTTAGACACTCTGTGGGATTTCCACCCAGGGACTCTTCAAGCCCATTGTTGAGGTCTACTATAGACTTTTGTGTCTTCCTGGAGTCTTTTCCCTTCCCCAGGACACCAGGCGGTAGACCCTTCAGTTCACTCATCTCTTCCAGGGTCTTCTCCTTTGACCCCTCTGCAGCCTTCTTCGGTGACTCTGTGACGACAGCTAGTCCCTTTTCTATCGTATCTAGGGACCGTGTGGCGAGAGTGAGATCAGCCTCCTGTTTGCAGCTGTACTGTCCTGTCAGGTCATGTAAGACTGTCTGCATATGAGCTTCAGACACTAGGCTGACGTCACCCGACTGAACTCTCGTCTCGTCAGATATAACTGTCATCTGGTCGCTACTAGTAACCCCTTTAGTTTCACAAGTCCTCGACATGGCAGCCTCTCTCTCTGAAATGCTATCGGTCACAGAACATGCGTTATATATACCGCTTGTGTCATTCTCAATCCTGTCCTCTAGGGGCACCGATGAGCTAATCCCCACCTGGGACATTTTATTAACCATAGAAACCTGTGGAGACTGCATATCCACTTCTAGTACGTGTGGTACACCCTCTAGGACTGCCCCATGTATTTGCACATTTTTCACAGTGGTTTCCCTCAGTTGTGAGCTCTCAACATTAATTAGCATTTTTATACCATCCACATTTCTACCAACAGGGGGAGCTTCTTCCCCAATCACAGGCTGCAAAGGAGAAGGACTGTCATCATCCTCATCACTTCTTGCACATACATCCACATTATCATTATACGTTTCAACAAACTCTGCACCTTCACTTGGCACCGTGTCTGCGCCATTGTTTCTAATGGTCATTTCACTTAAACCATCGCTTTCTATCTGCATTTCCCTTACACCTTCATTTAAAGGGACAGGTATATGTTCTGTAGGAGCTTCATCACTTTCTACAGAAGTGTCTCCATTGCCCCACATTACGTCATGCATGAGCCTATTTGCAACATCAAGTCCATCAGTCTCTGTTCCCACCATGGTCTCACCTTCCGTGAGGACCACTGGATAGTCCACAGGATTCACATAATTGTCCCGGACAGTCACCATTCTACCTCTTACCCCGGCTAGCATGGGATCTCTGATTTTCGCCATCCCAAATCTAGCCTTGGTCACAGGCACTTTAGACAACACATTGACCTTCTCCCCTGCAGATTCCTGCGAGAGAGCAACTGCAACAGGCTTACCGGCCTGTTCAGACACAGCAGTTTTCCCATAGTGACTAATTTTTGAGACATTTTCACGCCGCAGCGCTTTATAACTCACCGCCCCGGCAGGTAGCAACTGACGCCGGCTCACTGTCACTGGGTCTGCCACAAAATTATCAACAGGAACAGTCTTACCAATTGTCGTCAGTGACTCAGCACTCCCGGAAGATAAGGGTAGTCCAGGTATATCTCCAGCATGGTCACCACCCTTCTCCTCAATGCAGTAGTTGCCACGGGAGACGCCTTGGACTTGTCTCCTGTCTTTTTCCGGACGGACATTCCAGCCGCACCCTTTCGGATTCTGTGCACAGTCGCAGGGAAAATAGGCACTCCTGAGAAACGCACCGCTCTCCACCTCTTTGTCTTCCCAACGGTTGCCCTTGGCAACGGCATACTTCTGCTTGTCCTCCGGAACTCCAACTGCAGAACTTGAAGTACTCCTGCCATACCATATCTGCCAAAATAAGGGAAAATCCTTGCCCAGTATGAATTCTAGCCTCAGGGTCTCACATTTCAACAGCTCCCACTGAACAGAGCCATAGTCCGTCACAAAGGTCAGTGACGCCTTAGTTTTTGTCTCTGGACCTCTTGTTACAAAGTCCAGAATTTCGGGCAGGACCCGAGACACTTGCTGGCGGGAGTCTAGTATGACCCCCAAAGGGATCCCCCCGATCACCATCTGACAGGACTTTTCCCACGGGCTCCACCATGTTGCAGCCATTTCGACAGGTCAGTTTCTTTTATTGTGCTTCTGGCCCTTTAAATCCGCACACAGCTTGCACCACAGAAAAAAAACAGTCCACAGTCGCATGAGCAGCACTTGCTCCACTAGACAAAACAGGCTTCCGGCCGTTAAATCACTGCACAGCAAAACAGCAATTCCTTGGCAACATTCACAGCACCTGCTCTTCTCAGTCAGGTCATTGCCCCCAGCAACACTTTGCCTTTTTCAGCAGGGACAACTGCCCGCATCCGACACCAAATGTGGGGGTTAGCTCTGGTCTCGAGGATCGTTCACACACAGATTGTCGTCCACCGCAGCTTTAGGGGCCAAACATCGCTTTATTGTCCCAGCATCAACATAAATAAATCAAAACAAACACCTGCCCGGCTGGGCTCTAACTCAACACAGTGTGTTCCTGACTCACCTAAGTCACTGTTCACACACACGGCACCCATGCGGCTTTCCCAGCCCAATGTCCATCAGCCTCCTGGCTGTTACCTCACCGGGGGGAGAGCTTTATGCTCTGTTTATTGTGGCAGCTGTTGCTGCCTCAGGCCTGCCCACTGCTGGGAAAGAGATGGATAATCCTGCCATTCCTCTCTTCTATCAGCCATGAGGCCTGTCACTGCCTCACACTGGATAATTTTCATAGTGTCTATCAAAGGATACATTATTTTCTAATGGGTGAAATTCAGTTGCAAAAATAGAAATACCGTAAATCTGGTGTTCCAGCTGTGACTGGACAAGTTTCATATTGTCCGTCAAAGGATATATTATTTTCTGGGGTGAAATTAAGTTGCAAAAATAGAAATACCGTAAATCTGGTATTCCAGCTGTGACTGGACAAGTTTCATAGTGTCCGTCAAAGGATATATTATTTTCTGAGGTGAAATTCAATTGCAAAAATAGAAATACCGTAAATCTGGTGTTTTAGCTGTGGCTGGACAAGTAGTTTAATATTATCCGTCTAAGGATATATTTTGTTCTGGGGTGAAATTCAATTGCCAAAATAACAATACCCAAAATCTGGTGTTCCGGTTGTTGCAGGCCAAGTGTAAATCTGCCCGTAAGTGTATTTCTTTCCGTTAAAGGGTATATTACAGTAAGTGTTAAAATACATCTGCTATGGGATCTCTCTCCTCTGTCTGGGTGTCAGGGGCCTAACTTTCACGTACTTGCTTGTTGTCTTGGTGGGAGATATTAAACTCTTTTTACTGTCTAATGACCCCCCCATTGTCTGGGTGTCAAGGGCCCAAATTTTGTTTAATTGCTTGCTGTCTTGGTGGCAGAACTCTTTTTGCTGTCTAATGACCGCCCCATTGTGTGGATGTCAGTGGTCTATATTTCGTTTAATTGCTTGTTGTCTGGGTGAGACATTAAACTCTTTTTACTGTCAAATTACCTCTCCTCTGTCTAATAAATGTGCACTGCTGGAGCCTAGAAAAATTTTATTTTAGGCCACGCGAGTACAGGCCCCAAAATTTATGCATTCACCTGACAGAAAAGGCCTTTCATGCCACTTTATATGCATAAGACAAGGACCATTCTTTGTCCTGGGTGGTGACGGATATGTGTGGGCTGGCATAAGAAAGTTAAATTACACGTGGTCGTCACTGGTGTTGAATTCCTCCAAGATCCATGCCTCATTAATTTTTAGAAATGTGATGTAGTCCACACTGCCGTTAGCTAGGTGAGTGCGCTCATCGGTTACGATCCCCACTGCTGCGCTGAACATCCTTTCAGACAGGACACTGGACGAGGGGGAAGCCAAGAGTTCCATGGCAAATGTGCCAGCTCTGGCCACAGGTTAAGCCTGCATAGCCTGTAGTCCAGGGGTTCCTCGCTTCTCAGAGCGTCCAGATCGGAAGTTAACCCGATGTAGTCGGACACCTGTCGGTCTAGGCTTCCCCAGAGGCTGGATCTGGAGGGGGGCTGTTGATGGGTTGGTTGCAAGAATGATCTCATATGCAAAGTGAACAGCACATCTTCAAACTGCCCTCTTCTTGCAGGCGCGGTAGGATTGGCTCACTCACCTGTTTCGCTGTGGGTGGAAATTCCTCTGCGAGCGCCCGCAACAGCAGAATGCAGCATCTCTTTCAGTAAGGCCTGGAAATGCTGCAATCTGTCAGCCCTCTGTGATGCTGGTAACATGTCCACCATTTTGTGTTTGTACCGGGGGTCTAAGTACGTTGCCACCCAGTACTGGAGCTTTCCCCTTATGCTTTTTATACGGAGAACCCTCTTCAAACACTGGAGCATGAAGGCCGCCCATTTGCACTAAATTGAAAGTGGTGGAGCTCCCTGGCTCCCGCTCATCGCCCAGGAGAATGCTGTCCTCAGTCTCCTCCTCCCAGCCACGGACAACACCAGGGATCCCTGAAAAGTTTAAAGTCCCCCTCAAAGCCTGCTCTTCTTGCTCCTCCTCCTCCTTTCCCAGCCACCATCCTCCCGACTCCTCTTCAGACTCCTGGTGACTTGCCTCAGATGGAGTAGCCCCCCCTGGGAATTCATTCAGCATTGCGACTTCCTCATCTTCCAGCTCCTACTCCTCGACGGCTTGATCAATCACATGACGCAATGCATGCTCCAGAAAGAAGGTGTAAAATACAATGTCACTGATGGCGCCCTGGCTGCGACTGACCAGTTTGGTTATCTCATCAAATGGCCGCAGAAGTCTGCATGCATTGCGCATGAGCAGCCACTGGCACGGTGAAAAGAAACCAAGCTACCCAGAACCTGTTCTGCTGCAGAGTTTGTACAGGTAGTCTTTAACGGCACGTTGTTGCTGGAGCAGCCTATCAAGCATATACAAGGTGGAGTTCCAGCCCTTTAGGCTGTCACAAATCAGATGTCTAATGGGCAAGAGGTGTCGCCGCTGAACGTCAGCAAGGTGAGCCATGGCCGTTTAAGATATTCTAAAATGGCCAGAGATTTTCCTGGCCTGCCACAAGACAGACGTACTGGACCCCGGGGTATTTGGAAACGAATCGCTGCACGACTAAGTTCAGGACATGTGCCATGCAAGGCACATGTGTCTTTTTGCCCTGTTTCAGCACACTCAGCAGATTGGAACTGTTGTCGCACACCACTTTACCAACTGTCAAATTGAGTGGGGTTAGCCACTGATCAGCCTGTGACTGTAGAGCTGAAAGCAGTGCAGGACTGGTGTGGCTCTTGGCTTACAGGCACAACAGCCACAGCACAACATGGCAAAGTGTCACCTGGGATGTCGAATAGGTTCTGGGGAGCTTGAGGGGCACAGCGGAAGAGGTGGTAGCCATGGAAAAGGTGGAGTCAGCCACGGAGGAGAAGGAGGATGGAGTAAGAGGAGGAAGAGGAGAAGAGGCAGGCTGGCATGCAATCCTTGGCGGTAACACCAAATCCACACGAGAGCCACTGGTTTCATGCTGAATGGCCGTCAGAAAGTTCACCCAGTGGGCAGTAAAAGTTATGTACCTTCCCTGCCCATGTTTGCTAGACCGTGTGTCTGTGGTCAGATGTATCTTGGCAACAATACTGTGTGCCAGAGATGTATTTACTTGCCTCTGAACGTGGCCATATAGCTCTAGGATGACCTTCTGGGAGAAATATTTCCTTCCAGGGACCTTCCATTGTGGTGTGCCAATGACCACAAATTTTCTAAAGGCCTCCGAGTCCACCAGTTTATATGGCAGTAGTAGGCAAGCTAGCAGTTCCGACAAGCCAGCGGTCAGCCATTGGGCCAGAGGGTTACCTGGCGTCATCAACTTTTTCCGCTCAAACATTTGGGCCATGGAAGCCTGCCTTCTGCCAGATGAATGCAATGTCAGCACGGTGGAAGGTGGAGTGTGGGACAAATGGGGGGAGAGAGGAGAAGAGGCAGGATATGGAGCACCGGGAGTGTGGCTTATTGGGTTCTGTCAGCATTGCTTCCACTGGGCTCTGTGATGGAGGCCAGGTGCCTTCTTAAGGAGGTCGTCCCTAGGTGAGTGTTGGGCTTTCCGTGACTTATGCGTTGACAGGCAGGCTGCAGATGGCAACACTATTGTAAGCAGCTGACACGTTAAAAAAATCCCACACTGCGGAGCCTTGTGCCGGCATCCTGGGAGCGCCAGAAGTGACCGTGAATGGTGGATGGCTCGCTCCAGATACATTTTGCCACAACAGTTATATCACACCACCCTTTTTATTTGGGGCAACAGGTATATCTTAGCCCTCAATTATTTTTTTGAGGGGTAACAGGTATATCACACCCATTGCAAATAGCGCTTGTCCCTCTATATAGCTGCGGTATCACAGCAGAACCACACACAACTGCTGCACAATACAAATACACTATAGACTTTCTATGTTAGAAACTATATTATAGGTATATCACACCCCTCATTCACTTTTTTTGGGGCAACAGGAATATCACACCCATTGCAATTCGTTGTTCCAATAGCATTTGTCCCTCTATATAGCAAAGGTATCACTCCAGAACCGCACACAACTGCTGCACAATGCAAATGCACTATAATATTACTTATTGTATTTATCTTATGTGTCTTACGTTAAAACAGTGTCCATATATTTGATTGTTGCCTTAATGGTAAAGGATTTATTTTACATACCATTAAGCAAAAATCAGGCAAAACACTTTAATGTCTAACATCTAACTCATTAAAAATGTATACAATTGGTCCCATACAAATAAATTATCTCTGGCTCGTGCAATTGTATAGTAAAGCTTTGTCTTGATAATTTTACATATAAAATACGTTTATGTATAATGAGCCTTATTATATCCATATGCAAAATAATAACTAAACTAAATAATTTTCTGTTAGTTCTTTTTTCTGTTTATTACAAATGTAAGTCTTTTCTTTGGGCATACATTTCCTGTAAATGCAGCCTGTAAATGATTAAATTTGCTTGTTTGCATATGAGTTTGCATATTTTCATGATTACAATAAACCCCATCTGGTAACGTATTTACATTTCAAAGGATGTATTAATTTTCACAACCAAACAAATGTAATAGGTATCTTACAAAAGCATCTTTAAACAGTGTTTTCAGCTTGAATTCCCAAAGTTGAATTTACATTCCTGGATAGCACACCCCTGAAATTACAGCAGACATTCACATTATGTTCTTACATGGTTCATGTAGAGGGTAATGCTGCTTGGCATTGTAAGCTATCGTTACACCTCCCCAAGCCCTGAGGGAACAGTGCAGAAAAGTGAAAAGTGAAGTAATAACAAATTAAATTGCTGAACACATTTGCAAATTTGACAAAGAATCAAAGCTCTGAAGACAATATCATGTAAATATCTAAAATGAGTAATACAAAACAATTCTTCTCTGAAGTAAACATCATATTTAGAGATGAGCGAATAATTGAAAAGTTCAATTCGACTGATTTGCCAAATTTTACAAAAATTAATTAGTCACAAAGCGCATTTTTTTGTAAGTAGCAGGTGCAATGACAGGGAGCTGCGATAGCGACACCCCAGTCATTGTACCCCTCAGATGCCCTGTTCATACATTATCACGGCATCTGAGTGTAAAATTAACAATAAAAAAGAAATTAAATCAAACTTAAAGCCTCCATTTGCTCACAACGGCTTGAAGTTCTGGAGCGAAATCTCGCGCAGCACGAGATTAGGTCATCACGCCAACAGGCGTGGTGACGTCATACATCACACACGGGATTTCGGCCGAGACCTTCAATCGGCTGTCACGACTAGAGCAAGTGGAGGAGGTAAGTTTGAATTTTTTAGTTTTTTTACACTATTTTTTACACTATTTTAGGTTAAATCGATTCACTGACACGAAGCATGAGGAAATTCGGCTTCGAAGCAAATCAAATTTATCCTAAAATTCGTATCGAATTCCACTTCGTGGGATTCAATTCGCTCATCTCTAATCATATTTTTTAAAATTTTAGATTCTCAATGCATAGTTAAGCATTGCTTAATTAACAAGATTTCTGGCTTGGTACTATATCCCAAAATTTGATTTGGCTGCTTTGCAAAACTTCAACAAGAAATTTGATTCATTATGGAGTACTTTCATAATGAATTACATTCTATTGTATGTAGAGGACACAATGCAGGAAGCGGTGATCGAGAGGCCCCTCATCATTGAACATCTCAGATGCTTCGTTCAATGCTGAGTACAGCATCGGTGAGACATATTGATACCTTTCAGTGATTAAAAAAAAAGTACATACTCGCCTCATCCATTTGATTGCGGAGAGGCCGTTGCGGCCATATTAACATAGTAACATAGTAACATAGTATATAAGACCGAAAAAAGACATTTGTCCATCCAGTTCGGCCTGTTTCCTACAAGTTGATCCAGAGGAAGGCAAAAAACCCCTGTGAGGCAGAAGCCAATTTTCCCCACTTAAGGGTAAAAAAAATTCCTTCCCGACTCCAATCAGGCAATCAGAATAACTCCCTGGATCAACGACCCCTCTCTAGTAGCTGTAGCTTGTATTATTATTACACTCCAGAAATAAATCCAGTCCCCTTTTGAATTCTTTTATCACCACCATCACCACCTCCTCAGGCAGAGAGTTCCATAGTCTCACTGCTCATACAGTGAAGAATCCTTTTCTATGTTTGTGTACAAACCTTCTTTCCTCCAGACGCAGAGGATGTCCCCTGGTCACAGTCACAGTCCTGGGGATAAATAGATGATGGGACAGATCTCTGTACTGACCCCTGATATATTTATACATAGTTATTAGATCTCCCCTCAGTCATCTTTTTTCTAAAGTGAATAACCCTAATTTTGATAACCTTTCAGGGTACTGTAGATTACTCATTCCAGTTATTACTTTAGTTGCCCTCCTCTGAACCCTCTACAGTTCTGCTATGTCTGTCTTGTTCACAGGAGCCCAGAACTGTACACTGTACTCCATGTGTGGTCTGACTATGTGAGAACTATGTTCTCATCATGGGCATCTATGCCCCTTTTGATGCAACCCATTATCTTATTGGGCTTGGCAGTAGCTGCCTGACACTGTTTTTGCAACTTAATTTGCTGTTTATTAAAATTCCTAGATCCTTTTCCATGTCAGTGTTACCGAGTGTTTTACCATTTAATATGTATGGGTGACTTGCATTATTCCTTCCCATGTGCTTACCTTTACATTTGTCAGTGTTAAACCTCATCTGCCATTTTTCTGCCCAAACCTCCAATCTATCCAAATCCCTCTGTAGCAGAAAACTGTCCTTTTCAGTGTTAATTACTTTACACAGTTTAGTGTCATCTGCAAAAATAGATATTTTACTGTGCAGGCCTTCTACAAGATCATTAATAAATATATTGAAGAGAATAGGGACCAATACTGACCCCTGAGGTACCCCACTAGTTACAATGACCCAATCTGAGTATCTACCGTTAATTACCACCCTCTGTTTTTGATTGAAGAAAACTCGCCAAATCTTGAGCACTGATGTGATGGCGTATGTAGTGATGTCCTCACTGACGACATCACTGCGCCCGGCCAGCGTGATGACATGGTGACATGGCGAGATTTTCTTTAAATAGATGAGGTGAGTATGTTTGTTTTTTTTTACCACCATTTCAGGAAAAACTGATTTGTTACCACGGAGTGCAATGAAATTCACCTTCAAAATTGAAGTCCACTTTGTTAACTTTTATTTGCTTAACAAATATCAGTTTATCAGACGGAAAAAAGAAAGGGCAGCTCGTATTACCTCTTTGCTGTCGCGCATTCATGTGTTGGAGCAGCAGCATAAGCGGACAATGGACACTCAAGTGGGAGCGGAACTCATACAGCTCCTTGACCAGGTCCGCTCATTATTCATCTCCAAGGCGAAGGCGACCCTTGTTAAATGTCGTAGACACTACTACGAACATGGGAATAAACCGGGCAGAACCCTGGCTCGTGCATTACGTAAAGTTAGATTAAATTCTTATGTTCCTCATGTGTTCGATCAATCTGGTACTAAACGTTCCCTTCCGCGGGACATAGCGGAAACCTTCCAAACATTTTACTGTTCCCTTTATAATCTTCCCCTTCTGAGTCATTGCCTTCCATGACAGCCTATCTTGAATCATCTGGCTTACCTACCCTTCCTGCAGAGGCTATCTCTTTGCTGGAAGCCCCCATATCTTCAACTGAGTTGCAGGCAGCTATTAAAGATTCCCAGACTGGGAAGGCCCCGGGGCCAGACGGACTCCCGCTGTCTTACTACAAGCGGCTTGGAGACATCCTTTCCCCTCATTTTTTAGCTGCCTTCAATTCCTTCGATATGGCCCGTGCCCTTCCTGCTGATACTCTCAGAGCACACATTACAGTTGTTCCTAAAGAAAGGAAGGACCCGGCTCAATGTCAGAGCTACCGACCCATCTCCCTGATCAATGTTGATCTGAAACTGTTTTCTAAAATCATGGCCACACGTCTCTTACCACACCTCCAGAAATTGATCAATCTGGACCAAACGGGCTTTTTACCTCACAGGGAATCAACTATCAAAATCAACTACCAGAAATCAGAAGCCCTTAATGTTTCCCTCCCTGCGGACCTAGTAACGACTCTATCCGCTAATTTTCTGTTTAAATGGGCGAGATCCTCACTCAAATATCTCGGGATACATCTAACCCCCACCCTCTCGGATTTATACCAGGCTAATTACCCGCCTCTTCTCTGACTCATAAAATCAGATCTGGACCGTTGGCACAGTCACACATTTTCATGGTTTGGTAGGGTTTCCATTTTTAAAATGAACATCCTACCGAGGATCCTCTATCACTTTCAAGCCATGCCAATCCACATTCCTAGGTTGTTCTTTCATAGTCTACTGAAAATGTTAACACACTTCATTTGGGCTGGCAAACCCTCTAGAATAGCTACATCACTTCTATTCCGTCCTAAACTTGAAGGGGGTTTGGGATTGCCCGATTTTATTTCCTACAATAAAGCCTCTCACGTATCCAGGATTGTTGATTGGTGTCGTCATGCAGCACACAAAAAATGGGTCGCAACTGAGCAATCTTTCCTCCCTACCCCGCTGGCTACTACTCCCTGGCTGGACACTTATACCCCATTGCCGGCGCGTACACATCCGACCATAGGTCCCACCTTGACGGCCTTTGCCTACGTGCGGGAGCGTCCTGGTATCTCACCCTCCCCTACACCAATGTACCCAATTTTGGGTAACCCCCGATTTCCACCTGGGGTAGATCACGGCCCATTTCGGGAATTAATTCGTTGTGATTATTTCAGGGCACTTCACTTGACTGCCGCGAATGCCTGGCTCACCCCTCGTCAACTTACGGAAATGGCAGGGACTCCATCTCTAAACCCTTGGCAAACTCGTCAACTCACCCACTTTTTGACTTCTTTGCCTCCAGTCTCGACATTTGGTCGTGATAGGACGGGCTTTGAACTCATTTGTGATCACATAGGAGACACCAGACATACCCTCTCCAGGATGTATTCCTTGTTAATCTCTCCACCAGACCAACTTCAACCCCCATACGTCTCCCAATGGGAAACCGATCTGAACACCACTTTTTCACCAGAACAGAGGCTGAGACTGTATACCTGTGTGCACAAAACTTCTATAGCCAGTAATGTCCAAGAGGCTGTTTTTAAACTCCTGTCCCGTTGGTACAGGGTCCCCACTAGACTTAATGTCATCTTTCCTTCAGTCTCCCCTCTGTGCTGGAGATGTGGTCAGGCAAGGGGCACTATACTTCACATTTTCTGGGAATGTCCAGTCCTCTCGGATTTTTGGGATACTGTCTGGAATATCACCTCCAAATTCACTTCGTATACCCTACCTAAATCACCTGCTTTTTCCCTGCTCCATCAGTGCGAGATCCCCTTATCTACGTATAACAAATCTGTGGTTAGACATATGGTCAATGCGGCGAGAGCTTGTATCCTGTGTCTGTGGAGACAGTCATCCGCCCCCACAGTACCCATGTGGATCAACAAAATACAGGAAACCATGAGAATGGAAGATCTTACCTCATCCATAAAACACACTGAGAAGCAATTCATTAAAACTTGGTGTCACTGGATTGAATTTCACAGTTCAGCTGAATGCCGTGTGTTGTCCTCGACGTGAGAGAGGGGCTTGTTCCCCCCCCCCTTTTTTTGTTCTCTTTTCCTTCCCCTTTTGAGTTTCCCCTACCCGCTTCTTGTCTCCCCCCCTCCCCCCCCATCCTTACCTGGCAATCCTTTAATACTTAATGTTGCCTTCCATTGTTACATTTAAATGTCATGCCTTGATTTCTGCGGTTTAATCGCTCATTATGTGTTGGTTTTATCCGACTTTTCCTCCAGCTGGCATGCATTGTTATTATATTTACGTGAAAACTTAAATAAAGAATTTACAAAAAAAAAAATATATATATATATATATCAGTTTCTGTATAGCTTATGCACTTACATACTTGATTAAAATCACATTATACCTATCTGTAGGAACCAGAAACTTACTAATTGGAGGTATGTGTTAGGATATACCATAAATCCATCTTGGCTAATTTATCAAAGTGAAAAAAAATCTGATCTACTTCGATATTACTTCAGGTTTTTAGGGGTTTAATTTCATACAACTTCTCCCCCTCTTTTTGTTTTTTGTATTCCTTTGATAAGGGATATAACAATCTAGAAGGCAATACATTGTCAGTTTATATGCTGCTGCATGTAAACTGACACAAATCATACCATTTAATGAGTCTGAACATTCTTTGAAGTGGACATTTGGAATACAAAGCATTCTCCCTCCATTCCATTTCCATTTGTTGTACCTTTGAAGAAAACGGGAGCAGTATTTGGAATCATTTTCACTTCTTGTCATTTTACATTTCTCAACATTGAAATTGCAAATCGAGGAAGTAGCAGGTCTCTCTAAGATCTGCAGATGATCAAATTCTGAAGCACCTAGCCCCAATCTGTGGAATGTTTGAGGGGGCAGATTGAAAGCAAAAATTTTTAGCCACATAAAACCTCAACAATCTGATTGAGTGGGATGATTGTGCAATGCCTCCTGTACCTCGATGAGCCAGTTATCACCTCTTGTGACAAACTGACAGGAACTGGGAGACCTTAGTTTGTCGCTCTGGCAGATTTCTATGTGCAAAAACATGTTGAGCGTATAGTTAGATACTAGCTTTGTTTGTATATGTCAAGCAGTGGGCAAGCTTTTCCTGTGCTGACACCTTTAGCATAGGGGTTCACTGAAGAGCATTATACATAGTAATAAGTGAATCAAAGGCCACAATACAAATTTCAGGATAAATTCGATTTGCCGCAAAGCCAAATTTCCTTGTGATTTGTGGTATTTTAACTGAAATAGTGTAAAAAATAAATAAAAAAATTATAATTTCAATGGGCTAGATGCCACATCTTGCTTGAAGATCTCGCATGAAATCCAATGCATGGTGACATATGACATCACCACGCCGGTCGATGTGCTGACGACATCACGGGCCATGCAAGCTTTCTCGACAAATATTCAATCATGATGGTGAAGTCTGGTAAGTATGACCTCTGGCCAGCCTACATATTCATGAATAGGGCCGGAATGGACTTCCGTCAGCACGATGGACTAGTGGTAGCACGGATCCGGCAGGCTGTTCGACCACTGGAACAGCCTGCCAGAAAGAAGGCTACCACCAGTCAGTGGCGGATCCAGAGCCTGATCTCGGGAGGGGCACTTCCAGATTGTTTTGTGGCGGGCCAGGGGGTAATATTACTGAGGAGGGTTATCATGGGACTGTAGAATGTACCTTGATACCCCTTAGTTATAATACACCTGTATAATGTACCCTGATACCCCTCCTCAGTTATATTACCCCCTGTATAATTTACCCTGATATAACTGAGGAGGGGTATCAGGAGATATTATACGTGGTGTAATCTTACTGAGGGGTATCATCAGGGTAAATTTTACAGGGGTGATATAACTGAGGAGGGTTATTACCCCCTGTATAATTTACCCTGATGATACCCCTCAGTCAGTTAGTTACATTACCCCCTGTATTATGTAGTTGTACCCTGATACCACTTAGTTATATAACTGATGGGTATGGTTATCAGGGTACATTAAACAGGCAGGGGCCAGGGGGTAATTTAACTGAGCTGAGGGAGGGGTGCATGACGCAGGTTACTTTATTGCCTACTGTTACGCCCCTGCTCCCATCACTACAGAAATATAGCCCCACTTACCTCTTACATCCAGTGACGTCTCCTTTGATGTAGATGTTCTCTTTTCTCATCTTCTCCTTTCAGACCTGCAGAACAGATTGCCAATTTTCGTCTCTGCAGTTTAAAAATAAAAATAAAAATCAGTTTACTACTTTTCCATCATCCTCCCATCTTCTGGACCCATCATCCTACTACCCCCAATACTGTGCCACTGTGCTCCCCAATACTATACTGCAGAAACAGATGAACCCCCTGATAATACTAGTACCACACAGAGCCCCCCATATAAAATACACCTTCTTTGTGGCCTCAGTAGAAGCATCCATAGTGCCCCATAATAATGTGCCAGTAAGAGGTGCCCCCATAAATACACCCATTCATGTGCTAGTAACAAGTGCCACTCCCCCCCCATCATGTGCCAGTGACAAGTGCCACTCTCTTCCCCCCATCATGTACCAGTAACAAGTGCTACTCCCCCCATCATGTCCCAATATTAAAGGGGTATTCTCATTTCAGACAATGGGGGCACATCGCTAGGATATGCCCCCATTGTCTGATAGGTGGGGGTCCCACCGCTGGGACCCGCCCCTATATTGAGAACGGGGCCCCATAAGTGAAGGAGGGCGTACCGCGCATGCACGGCTGCCCTCTATTTATTTCTATGGGGCCGCTGACAATAGCCGAGCGCTGGCTCAGCTATTTCCGTCGGCTCCATAGAAGATGGGAGCGCGCCACGCATGCGCGGCCCAGGCTCCCATTCACCTATATGACGGAGGCGGGGAGAAGCGCTGGGTGGTGGACGGACCCCAGGAAATCTGGGGTCCTCCAGCCACAACTCTCCCCGCTCCGTTTTCAATATAGGTGTGGGTCCCAGTTGTGGGACCCGCACCTATCAGACAATGGGGGCATATGCTACCAATATGCCCCCTTTGTCTGAAATGAGAATACCCCTTTAAGTGCCACTTTCCCCTCTCCCGTATCATGTCCCAGTCTCCCCATCATGTGCCTGTAATAAGTGCCACTTTCCTCCCCATCATGTGCCAGTCCCCCCTCCCCCATGTGCCAGTAATAAGTGCCACTCTTCTTTCTCTCCGCCTCTCACCAGTCTCCTCTCATGTGCCAGTCTCCACAGTGAGTCCCCCCCCCCCCTCCCCTTAAACATACTGACAGCTCCCACACTGCTGCATCTTTTGTGCCATATCTTGTGCTACATACCTACCTTTCTATGTTGTCCTCCTTGGCTCTCTCTCTGTAGGCACTGCCTGGGGCCCTGGGCTGTGGCCTAAGAACAGTCACTTAGGCTGCTGGCTGCGCTCCCACAGTTGCTTCGCCCCCTTTTTCTTCTTCTATGGCTCTGCTGCTTTGCTCCGGACCGGCTCCGCCCCCCTTCTTGGCCCTGTGGCGCGGTATTGAAATTTACAGTGTGTGCACGCCTTGGCCAGTGAATTTATTCAGCAGAATCTCGGGGGGAGGGGGGTTAGGCAATTGCCCCGTTGCCCCCCCCCCCCCCTGGATCCGCCACTGCCACCAGTGTGAAAGTAGCCTAAGTGAAAAACATTTTGATGTAATTCATAAATAGACCACTGAGAAACTAACTACTGGACTTAATTTGGGAGTTGACTAAGAGTAATCTATCAAAATTAGAAACTCTGCCTGTCCTGTCACAAATCAAAAGAAAAACTAGAATTGTATTTATAGAGACAAATACATCTGCTTAAACAAGTGCTTTAATTATTGCCTTATTAGTGACTCATTAAGAAGGGAATGCCAATAGCTTTTTAGACTCATTGTACTTAATGCTATGAGTATATTGAAGCTTAATTAGTGGCTAATTAAACAATAGTGCATCACGTTGAGAAGTAGGGCATAGACATTGTCTATAGATACATCATGGAACATAGAGTGGATATAAGCCTACCATGGGGCATAGTGTTTAATCTAGCACTACTACACAGTCATTTTTTTTTTGTAACAAATGTCTATTTACCCAATTATGAGGTTTTTTTTCTAAAGCTTAATAAATAGATTTACAAAGAAGGTTTTTCAAAAATTGATAAAACTGAAGAAACACTTTTATTACTGTTCATTAGAAACAAACTTAAAGATAATCTGTCATCAGATATTATAAATCCATCTCCTATGGTTACCACATTCTAACACTTTTGGTCTGAGCTTTACATGTGCACCTAATGTGGAGAAATCAGAATTTGTATGCACATTAGCCAGAAAGTTTAGACCAGCAGTGCACAACCAGCGGGCCACATACGGCCTGCAAAACCACTATTTCCAGCCCCCGTCCTGCTGGGCACAGACTGTGAATTGTGCAGCTCCTGCACTCTAATAGGAGCAGGTTGGATACCTCCGCTTGTCAGGCTCCTTTGGATGCCCCTGTTACAATGGAAATAGTGAAAAATAAAAAATAAGTCTAAGAGTCCCCTAAAGGTCTTTTAGTGACCTCTTGGGGGCAAATTACAGTATGTGACAAAAATATATTAAAAAAAATTATAAAAAATAGAAAAAAATATATATAGTAAAATACAAATAAAAGAAGAAAGGAAAAATTACAAAATAAAAAGTAAAAGAATCAGAACCCCCAAGAGGTGTTTTAAAGACCTCTTGGGGGAAAGATTAGGTGACAAAATATATTTAAAAAAGATAAGTGATAAAGCATATCTTTTCAAAAATTGAAAAAAAAAATATAACATACTATCACGTCTGAGATGGCAGTTAACAGACATGAGACGCAGAGGGGAGGAAGAGGAGTACCCTTCCACTAGGAAGAGGGAGGAGTGGTGACCTCTAGCTCACCTGGCACTGGCACCTGGATGCCCTGATGTCTCTAGACGGGCTGCTAATTCATACGCCAATCATGTGCCTCATCCCTGGCTTACCCTGAAATCAGCCCTAGGTAGTGAATAGGGCGATGGGAGCACTAGTCCTCACCACTGACACCTAGGGTAACAACAGGGAAAGGACAAACAACACAAACACAGTCAACAATCCCCAAAGGGAGACAAAAACAGGAGTGAACCGGAGATCTAACAGCTCCAGTTCCAACGGCTCCAAATAGTTGTCCACCTGAGGTCAGAATAGAAGATCTGGAAGGAAGGTCTATATCTGGAAACAAAGCAAGCAGAATAATATATAGTAGCTGGGAGTGGCTGACAGAGAACAGCTGAAAGAAAAAGCTACAGATTTCTAAATGGGAGAAAAGGGATTGCAAACCAAAGCAGGAAAACCTGGACCAAAATCCATTCTCACCATTAGGTCATGGAGCAATCCCTTGAGAAACCGAGCACGTAGCCACCCTTCTGACCCTAAGCACAACAGGGTCAGAGATAGGCCGGGACACCCTCGAGACACGTACAAACAAAAACAAAAAGTGAAAAGGAAAATGTAAAATAAATAAAAATGTCTGTTGCCCAAAGGTTTTTTTATGTGCCAGAAATACATGAAAAAATAGGTAAATATAAAATGATAAATATATATATATATATACACACACCACACCAACCAAAACTGTGGCCACCATCACCCCATTCACGTGAAACTATACATATTATATAACAGAACAACTTAAATTTAATTAAAATGATTTATTTTGGTGTCAGTTTGCATATAATGAGCTATAGTTTAAAGAAAATAACTTTAAGAATGTTTTGCACAGTTTCAATATAGCAATAACAAATGACAAAACAGGTACACACTGCGGTCTTACTAAGCCCTCAAACTGATGTTAAAATTGAGAGGTTAGTCAACATGTCCTACAGTGGAGGACATGTCTTAAGCCCGAGCACCACGCCAAGGTCTCTCAAGTAGCTCGGGACCTAACACTCACCTACCTGTGCCATATGGGCAATACCAGGGGCCACTGGGCAAAATTACAGGAATGCATTCGGCCGCCTCACAGCAGACTCCTCAGTTACCTCCAGCATGTAACCATGCCTGCAATGGGAGGAGGGAGAGGGCTGTAAGCCCCACCCAAGACTGGCTGATATGGCTCAGGCCTCACAGGTGCACCTAAATGTAGCCTGTGGATGGAAAACAGGCTACATTTACATTGGAGTTTATACATCTCCAAAACATTATATATACACAAACCAACTGAAAGGAGGTTTGAAGCAGGATGTGCTCAACCCAAAAATGCAGTTGTGCATATATATATCGGGGAGCAGATCCTGCACTTGTGGCCTGTTGCTAATGGCGATCCTCAGCAAAAATGCATACGGTGGAGGATGCCCGCAGCGGACCACAAGTACCACAATAGACATCCTACACAAGATGGCAATATTGTGGATGTGATAAATAATGTAACAATATAGCAATAACAAATGACAAAACAGGTGCACACTGCGGTCTTACTAAGCCCTAAAATTGATGTTAAAATTGAGAGGTTAGTCAACATGTCCTACAGTGGAGGACTGTTTGAGAGACCTTGGCGCGGTGCTCGTGCTTAAGACATGTCCTCCAATGTAGGACATGTTGACTAACCTCTCAATTTTAACATCAGTTTGAGGGCTTAGTAAGACCATAGTGTGCATCTGTTTTGTCATTTGTTATTGCTTTATTGTTATATTATTAAATGCTTTACCTGCTAGTAAGGGACAGTGTGGGCAACACTGAGGACTGGAGTGGTGGGGAGCAGGTAGGCATAAATCTTCAGTTTCAGGGCTTGCACTTGTTAAACATTTTTTTCATACTGTGCTTATTCCAGATAACTGGCTTGTATAATTGTGCCACTCGTTTGTTGGCTGATTTGCATATGTTATCCGGATGAAAGATTCATGATTATCCGCAGTACATCTCTGTGTAATCAGTGGTGGGCCACTAATGATAAATAGGACTAAATTAGGGAGGAATGACTGTGGTACTGATGATACCTCCCCATGCACTTTGCATCAGTGTGTTTAATAGGCAAAATGCAAACAGGCAACAATTTACTTTTTTTTTCCCGGCCCCTTGAAATAGAACATTGCAAAAACGGTTGTGCAGCCCAGGTGTAAACATACTCACAGATGGGCGATCTTCAGGCAGAAGACTTTCGGGCCAAGCCTCAGTATGGATTACACTGCCTAGCCGTGCCAATGAAAGTGGTGAGGGAATGGCCTTGAAAGAGAATGAGCTGAGCCTCTGGGTGTGACAAGATACAACTAGATATGAGCAAATTTGTCAAAAATTTGATTCGGCCAGTTCGCCTAATTTTTCAGAAAATTTTGGTTTGATCCGAATTTGCAGTGAATCACGTTAAAAAGCTATAAAGGCTGCAGAGAGACTTTATAGTGGTGTAGAACATTGTGCCTTGCAGTAACACGCATAGGGAGTCTGCTGTGGTAGTAAAACAATACTGTGAGTCAGTATGACATGCAAATGACAGGCGTCGCTCTTAGAATCACTGCACACTTCACTTATTTGGGAAGTTATGGGGCCAAAACTGACTAAATAACTCAAGTGTGAACTCAATCTTACAGGTCAATATTAGAGTCAAAAAGAAGTGCACTCTTTTTACACCGTCGGCAGCTGACTCCAAATAGATGTCCACAGAACCTGTTCTATTAAACGCTTGTACAAGTAGAGCCCCCCTATGTCTATGGGTAGTAGTGGTAGTAGTGGCAGATGCTGTGCATTAATGGTGGTGACAGTAGCCATATGGTACATGTTGGCAGAAAGGCAGCAGCTTTATGGAAAATAATGGTCATCAGGCCGCAGAAGTGGCAAGATGGCAACTGTGGTATGATGGAGGTGGCAGCAGCAGTGGTACAGAACATGATGTTAGGCAAGTCGCATCAGTAGCATGATGGTTACAAGAGCAGCAGGCTGGCAGCAGGAGTCTGTTCACTGTAAGCTGATGCAAGCTGCAAACACAGTGTTGCCTGGTAATAATGTAATGTGTCCTACCTTTCTGAAAGAGGAAAACATTCCCCCTTTTTGCCTTGGTAGTGAGGATCAAAAAGCATAGCTATCCAGTAATCAGACCACTTGATGTAAATGAGGAGGCATGAGGAGCCAGTTCTTTCCGGCTCCACCCCACACTGAGACAATTGGGTGTGTTGGCTGGTGCAATTCTTAAGACTGTCCCTGCTGAAAAAACTTTGTGGCCTCTTCGAAGAGCTTCAGCACCTGACAGGCATCTCAGATGAGCTACCACTGCTTGATGTCAAAGCAACACATGCTCCCTGATGCTGAGGCTGTCTGGTGCATGACAAAATCATACACGGCTTTCCAATGGTGGTACAGATAATCGAGTAATAGGAAGGGGAGTGTTGCAAGTGACCCTGTTCCCAGCTGCTTTTGGGGATGGGAAAGCGTCCATGAAGGAAGGAGGCGGATAAGTGCCTGGTTTGGAAGCCATGGCGACACAATTGGGTGGGTGGGGTCAAAAGGACCTGGACTCGTTCCAGTGCTGCTGGCTCATCCCTGCCCGAAAAAAGCATTGACCCATTGGGCTATGACATGTACTGTCACTGCCACTAAGAGCTGATCCAAGTGTCCACCGTGGTGTGAACCTTGACACCCATCAAGAATTGTAGGGAGTGTAATACGTTGTCCAATATGTGAGAGTACAAGACAGGGGTGGCTTTTTGGGAGAAATAATGCTGATTAGAAATCTTACAGCAAGTCTGAGCGCAGGCCATTAGCTCTCTGAAGGCAGAAGACTCAACTAAAAGCTACGGCAGCAACTGGACCTCCAGTAACTTTGCTCGGTGCGTAGAGTTAGTTCCTGGCCCCACATTCTGTTATCGATGGCTGTCGATGGAGTGGAAGAGAAGTCTGAGCGGGAGAAGTGGAAAGGGAGAATAATGTGAAAGACACCATACTGCCCATGTATGCGGCAGAAGGAGGAGGAGGGAATTCCTGCTGTGGTAGCTGTCTACCACATCTGTTTGCCCACGGGATGGGGTGATGCCATTTCATTTGGTTCAATAGACCTGTGGTGCCTACATTTGTGTTTGCCTGCATCTTATTTTGCTCTTGCGCAGCTTGCACAAGGCAATGCTTTTGTCTTCCGGCAGTGTGGAGAAAAAAAATGCCAGATGAGAGATACTTGTGCCATAGAGGTAGAGGCAGCCAAGCTGGGCTTAGCTCTGGAAAGTTTTCAGCCGAATCCAATCACAGCATCACTGGCATCACCACTAGTGATGTCGCGAACATAAAATTTTCAGTTCGCGAACAGCGAACGCGAACTTCCGCAAATGTTCGCGAACGGGCGAACCGCAATAGACTTCAATAGACAGGCGAATTTTAAAAACCAAAGGGACTCTTTCTGGCCACAATAGTGATGGAAAAGTTGTTTCAAGGGGTCTAACACCTGGACTGTGGCATGCCGGAGGGGGATCCATGGCAAAACTCCCATGGAAACTTACGTAGTGGACGCAGAGTCGGGTTTTAATCCATAAAGGGCATAAATCAACTAACATTCCTAAATTGTTTGGAATAACATGCTTTAAAACATCCAGTGTGTGTATACGATCAGGTATGATGTTGTATCAATCAGGTAGTGTAAGGGTTACGGCCGCTTCACAGACATTGACAGACCAAACTCCCCTTTTAATGCACCGCAAACAACCGCAAACAGTCCATTTGCACAACCGCAAACTCCCCATTTGCACAAGGTTGGATACCAAGCTAGCCATGTCCCGGTGATGTAATTTAAGGTTTCTTCCTCCACCCAGCCACGTACAACACCAAGGGTCCCCAAAAGGTGAATTGAATTGATTTTTCAAACGGGGAGATGGTTAAAAAAACGCTGGCTCCCTCCCCTTTATTTTAATCCACGGTCACTGCGTCTGCGCCATGCAATTTACTGTCACACCCGATATGAGTGGTATTTTCTGTAGTACTATTCTCATCAGTTTAATCCCTCTAACGTCCCCAATCTGGGGGCCATTTATTGAATTGATTTTTTGAACAGGGAGATGGTTAAAAAAACGCTGGCTCCCTCCCCTTTGTTTTAATCCACGGTCACTGCGTCTGCGCCGTGCAATTTACTGTCACACTCGATATGAGTGGTATTTTCTGTAGTAGTATACTCATCAGTTTAATCCCTGTTACGTCCCCAATCTGGGGGCCATTTATTGAATTGATTTTCGAACGGGGAGATGGTTAAAAAAACGCTGGCTCCCTCCCTTTTGTTTTAATCCACGGTCACTGCGTCTGCGCCGTGCAATTTACTGTCACACCCGATATGAGTGGTGTCTTAACTAGTACTATTTCTATCAGTTTAATCCCTGTTACGTCCCATATCAGGGATTGCCTTTTGTGAAAAAAAATGTAGGCCAGGTACCTTTGACTGCCTTTACAGTGACATACCAAACTCTCATACACTAAACTGAATTGATTTTAGGAATCGGGAGATGGAAAAAGCAGCTTGGTCAGTCCTCTTACTCCCAAATTGGGGCACTGCGCATGCACACAGCAATGTGCTGTGACACCCTATATGAGTGGTGTCTTAACTAGTACTATTCCTATCAGTTTAATCCCTGTTACGTACCCTATCCGGACTAAAGTGTAAAAATTAAATGCCTTATTTATCGACAAGCTACTGTGCCACCTGGTATTAGTGGTGGTGGGCACTGGCAGTGGGCACACTACAGTCTGTGGAAGTCGGCCTGACACACACTGGCAGCAGGCAAGCAACTGAAATTAGACTAAAGTGTAAAAATTAAATGCCTGTGCCACACGGTATGAGTGGTGGTGGGCACTGGCAGTGGGCACACTACAGTCTGTGGAAGTCAGCCTGACACACACTGGCAGCAGGCAAGCAACTGAAATTAGACTAAAGTGTAAAAATTAAATGCCTGTGCCACCCGGTATGAGTGGTGGTGGGCACTGGCAGTGGGCACACTACAGTCTGTGGAAGTTAGCCTGACACACACTGGCAGGCAACTAACCTTAGATTAAAGGGTAAAAATTAAATGCCTTTGTTTGATGCAAAGTCCTGTGCCACACGGTGTGAGTGGTGGGCACTGGCAGTGGGCAAAGTGCAGTCTGTGGGCCTGCAGCTCCTCACACACGGGCAGGCCAGGCAACTGCAATATATATATGGAGAAAGAAAAAAAAAGCAGACTAATGTAGCAGCCCTAAAAAGGGCTTTTTGGGGTGCTGTCAGGACGCTGTCCTTACAGCAGAGATTAGATGAGTCTTTCAGGACTGGAGTGGACACTGAATACACTAGCCTAGCTATCAATTTCCCTATTAAATCAGCAGCAACTACACTCTCCCTCCTCTCACTAACATGCAGCTTCAGAATGAATCTAAAATGGATGCTGTTCAGGAGATGGGAGGGTCTGGGAGGGAGGGTATGCTGCTGATTGGCTGGAATGTGTCTGCTGACTGTGAGGTACAGGGTCAAAGTTTGCTCAATGATGATGTATAGGGGGCGGACCGAACATCGCATATGTTCGCCTTCTGAAGCGAATGAGAACAAGCTATGTTCGCCGGGAACTGTTCGCCGGCGAATAGTTCGGGCCATCTCTAATCACCACATCCTGAATCAAACATGGGCCTAGCTGCTCTATGGGAGGTACATGGCTTCTGCTCTTTATTACTGCCATAAAGACCCTCCTCCTCCTCCTCAGCAACCCGATCCGTCTCCCAGGTCCTATTCAACACACAATTGTCATCAGAGTCCTCACCCTTCCTTCAGATTCAATCAGACTGTGGGATATCATGGTTGGTTCTTTGGCCACCCTCCCCTGCTCTGCTCCAACTGCCACTGCCCCCAATGCCAATACTGCAGCTACATGTACCACTATATGACACTAACAATATGGCTATGCCTGGGGTCTGCTGTCTCCTCCCTATCACAGAGAGACTCTCTTGACTGTCTCTAATAGGGCATGGTGTTTTTTTTTGCCACTTCCTAGGAAATAGGAAGGTGCCCCACTAAGAATAAACAGTTAAGACTGAGAGGACTCCACTGAAATCCCTCTTTGGGGCTGCAAGGAACAGGAAGAGGAGCAGGAACTATGTGACCCCTTGCTCCACGGCACTGTTTCTGATTCCGAAGTCACCTCACAGTCATTCTGCAGCAACATAGGAGAAGGGAGCCATGCAATCCACAATCTCATCGTGTTTCTCCTCAGCAATAGTGTTGTGCCTTTCCAAAGCTAGCAGGGACAACTACAGCCTACTACTACTAATTCTGGCCGGATTACCCGATTACCCATATTTTGGTTCTGGATCTTTTGTTTGGAACCCTTCCATAGCCCAGACATATTTTGGCCGCTCAGATAATATTGTGCGTTACCCTGTGTATTGATGTAGTAAACATGTATATGCTGGTTTGATTATATATAACCCACCCCCCTCTAAAAAAAAAAAAAAATGACACCATGTAGAGAAAGAAATGAAAGAAAATGGATTTAGGCCTAAAACCATTAACGCTTATAGGAAAGTAGTTGTCCTAGCCTGTGTATTGCTGTACTAATACTTACATGCTGGCTTAATTAAATTGAATTAGTCCCACAATTTTTACATTTCAGCTGTGTGGAAATATAATTAACAGAAGTGAATGCTTGAAACCTGATGCTCAATTTCTTGTTAACACTCACAGGAAATTAGGTGCCGTGTGGAAATGGACGATTAAGACTTGATGCTCAATTTCTCATTATCACTTACTGATCACCAAGATGCTGGTTTAATTAAATTTAGTAATTCCCCCCCCCCCCCCTTTCTAAAAATAAAATAAAAATTTCTATAAAAATGGGGGGGGGGGGAAATGAAATGACTTCCTTGCACATAGCTGCTTTCAAGGTTTGCAGTAGTGTTGCTAACAGACATAGCCTGCTTTAGCCTCTCTCGTCTCACTACCTGGCTCACAGCTTCCCTGCCTCCCTATTCTACACACACAATTATTCTTATTTATAATTCTAGAATTTCCCTTCACTGTCCCTGTAGAATATAAGCTTGATTGATTTCAGACTGTCCCTGATTGTATTTTCACTCTCCCTGACTCCCTAAAATCGTTTTTCTAGCAGACACTGTAAGACCCAATCATCATCATTCACAGCCGGGCATAGAATGGTGTTCTGCTTGTTCTACTAGTGCACTTTGCTGCCCACAGCAGTACTGATTGGGTCATCCAGGCTGTCAGCCTGGGAGCCAATCATGGCAAATCACCCCCCCCCCACCCACTGCCTCTCAGAGTCATGTGAGAACCCTTCTCCCACCCTAGTGCTTATTTTTCCTGCCGACACGTGCACTAAATTGGCACTAAATGACACTGTTTTAGTGGATTCGTACAAAATGAACCCTAAAGTATTTGGGTTCATCTGCCGTCCGAAGAATAACTAAGTTCGATTGAACCCGTTTCAGTCAGAACTTTTTCTCTCATCCTTAAAGGGGTTGTCAAGGTTTTTTAAATTGATGACCTATCCTGAGGATAGGACATAAATATCAGATTGGTGGGGGGTTGACACTCGGTACCCTTGGCGATCAGCTGTAAGAGGATACAGCACGCGCAGTGTGCATGTGCAGTCTCCTTTCTCTCTTCCTGCAGTAGTCCTGTGCCGCATCCCTTCTCTTTTCATTTGTTTAGATAGTAGCAGTGAACAGGAAGAGAGAAGGGAGATGACATGTGCACACTGTGCACGTGCCATCTCCTCTTACAGCTGATAGGTCATCAATATTAAGAGCCCGGACAACCCATTTAATATATACAGTGGATATAAAAAGTCTACTCACCCCTGTTAAAATGTCAGGTTTCTGTGCTGTGCTGTTTTTCCACCTTTAATTTGACCTATAAACTGTACAATTTAATTGAAAAACCAAACTGAAATATTTTAGGTAGAGGGAAGAAAAAATATAAAATAAAATATGGTTGCATAGGCATGCACACCCTTAAACTAATACTTTGTTGAAGCACCTTTTGATTTTATTACAGCACTCAGTCTTTTTGGGTATGAGTCTATCAGCATGGCATATTTTGACTTGGCAAGATTTGCCCACTCTTCTTTGAAAAAATAAATAAATACTCCAAATCTGTCGGATTGCAAGGGCATCTCCTGTGCACAGCCCTCTTCAGATCACCCCACAGATTTTCAATCGGATTCAGGTCTGGGCTCTAGCTGGGCCATTCCAAAACGAATCTTCTTCTGGTGAAGCCATTCCTTTGTTGATTTGGATGTATGCTTTGGGTCGTTGTCATGCTGAAAGATGAAGTTCCTCTTCATGTTCAGTTTTCTAGCAGAAGCCTGAAGGTTTTGTGCCAATATTGACTGGTATTTGAAACTGTTCCTAATTCCCTCTATCTTAACTAAGGCCGCAGTTCCAGCTGAAGAAAACAGACCCAAAGCATGATGCTGCCACCACCATGCTTCACTGTGAGCATGGTGTTCTTTTGGTGATGTGCAGTGTTGTTTTTGCGCCAAACATATCTTTTGGAATTATGGCCAAAAAGTTCCCCCTTGGTAGAGATGTCCCGAACTATTCGCCGGCGAACAGTTCCCGGCAAAGATAGCTTGTTCGCGTCCGCCACGGCGGGCGAACATATGCGATGTTCGCGTTCGCCCCTATACTTTAATATTGAGCAAACTTTGACCCTGTACCTCACAGTCAGCAGACACATTCCAGCCAATCAGCATTCCCTCCCAGACCCACCCACCTCCTATCTAAACACAAGGACGGCATACATCTTAGATTCGTTCTGAAGCTGCAGTGTTAGTAATTGTAAAACCCCAAGCGATTAATATGACCTGTATTATTCGCATTGTGATTACAACTTAGAGCTGAGTTCCTAATGGTTGTATTGCTAGAATATAACGAAGATAACGAATATAGCACTATATTCTCAATCTTCGTTATATACTAGCAATACAACCATTAGGAACTCAGCTCTAAGTTATAATCGCAATGCGAATAATACAGATTATATTAATTGCATTGCGAATCCAACTTCTATAATGCACTATTCATAGATATAGCACTGTATTTGTTACTTCCTACTATCCCACCATTAGCAAACTCGCCAAAGTTGTAATCTCAAAGCGATAATACTTACAATTATTAATCGCTTTGCAAATCCATTTGATGCCTCTATTTGATTGTATATGACGG
Source organism: Bufotes viridis (assembly GCA_033119425.1). Classification (NCBI taxonomy): domain Eukaryota; kingdom Metazoa; phylum Chordata; class Amphibia; order Anura; family Bufonidae; genus Bufotes; species Bufotes viridis. The sequence goes on along the minus strand of CM065590.1, from coordinate 144,762,352 downwards.
TTGACTACCACTAACGTTCTGCTGCCTCCGAGGCAAGATATCTGAACCCCCAGGGGCCATTTGGGCATTTTTGATAGAAAACGCATCTGCGTTTTTATAATTTTTTTTATTTAATTTTTTTGTGTATTTTGCCACATTTGGTTGCATATTTACATTTGGTATAGGAAAATATGGTAGTCTAGATCATGTGTCTATACCAAAACCTAGGATCATTGTTTGACAGCATATTTTCTATGCCATGTAGCTGAATATAGATTTTGGCAGACTAATGATCTAGATTACCATATTTGCCTATACCAAATGTAAATATGCAACCAAATGTGGCAAAATACACAAAAAAATAAAATAAAAAAAATTATAAAAACGCAGATGCGTTTTCTATCAAAAACGCCCAAATGGCCCCTGGGGGGGTTCAGATATCTTGCCTCAGAGGCAGTAGAAAGTTGGTGTAGTCAACCATCATATACAATCAAATAGAGGCATCAAATAGATTCGCAAAGCGATTAATAATTGTAAGTATTATCGCTTTGAGAAATTGAGATTACAACTTTGGCAAGTTTGCTAATGGTGGGATAGTAGGAAGTAACGAACACAGTGCTCCATGCGCAATGCGATTAATATGACCTGTATTATTCGCATTGCGATTACAACTTAGAGCTGAGTTCCTAATGGTTGTATTGCTAGAATACAGTATAACGAAGATTGAGAATTCAATCTTCGTTATATTCTAGCAATACAACCATTAGGAACTCAGCTCTAAGTTGAATTCGCAATGCGATTAATGCAGGTTATATTAATCGCATTGCGAATTCACCTTGCCACACTCTGCGTCAACTACGCAATTTTCCATGGGAGTTTTGCCATGGATCCCCGGCATGCCACAGTCCCTCCGGCATGCCACAGTCCAGGTTTTAGTCCCCTTGAAACAACTTTTCCATCACTATTGTGGCCAGAAGGAGTCCCTGTGGGTTTTAAAATTCGCCTGTCTATTGAAGTCTATGGCGGTTCGCCCTGTTCGCACATTCGCAAACATTTGCGGAAGTTCGCGTTCGCCATTCGCGAACAGAAAATTTTATGTTCGCGACATCTCTAAACCTTGGTTTCATCAGATCATAACACATTTTCCCACATGCTTTTGGGAGGCTTCAGATGTGTTTTGGCAAAATGTAGCCTGGCTTGGATGTTTTTCATCATTAGAAAGGGCTTTCGTCTTGCCACTCTACCCCATAGCCCAGACATATGAAGAATAAGGGAGATTTTTTTCACATGTACCACACAGCCAGTACTTGCCCGATATTCCAACAGCTCCTTTAATGTTGCTGTAGGCCTCTTGGTAGCCTCCCAGACCAGTTTTCTTCTTGTTTTTTCATCAATTTATGAGGGACGTCCAGTTCTTGGTAATGTCACTGTTGTGCCATATTTTCTCCACTTGATGATGACTGTATTCACCGAGTTCCATGGTATATCTAATGCCTTGGAATTTCTTTTGTACCCTTCTCCTGACTGATACCTTTTAACAATGAGATCCCTCTGATGTTTTGGAAGCTCTCTGTGAACCATGGCTTTTGCTGTGGGATGCGACTAAGAAAATTTCAGGAAAGACCAACTAGAGCAGCTGAACTTTATTTGGGGTTAATCAGCGGCACTTTAAATGATGGCAGGTGTATGCTGACTCTTATTTAACATGATTTTGAATGTGATTGCTTAATTCTGAAAACTGCTACATCCCCAGTTATGCAACCACATTATTTAAGTTTTTTTTACTTTCTTCCCTCCACCTAAAAGATTTCAGTTTGCTTTTCAATTGAGTGGTACAGTTTATAGGTCACATTAAAGGTGGTAAAAGTTCTGAAATGATTTATGTTTGTCTCATTTTTTTATAGCACAGAAACTTGACATTTTAACACGGGTGTGACTTTTTATATCCACTAATAAATTATATATATATATATATATATATATATATATATATATATACATACACACACACATACACACACACACTACTCACAAAAAGCTAGGGATATTTGGCTTGTGGGTGAAATGTCAGGATCAACCTAAAATGCATTTACAAAATAAGAGAAAAAAATGCTCTATAACAGGCATGCTCAACTTGCGGCCCTCCAGCTGTTGCAAAACTACAACTCCCAGCATTCCCTGACTGCCTACAGCTATCAGCCTACAGCAGGGCATGGTGGGAGTTGTAGTTTTACAACAGCTGGAGGGCCGCAGGTTGAGCATCCCTGCTCTATAAAATTAGATGCAAGCATAACATATAGACTAGGCCCTCACTCTTGATAAAAACTGAGACACTTGGTCAATACATTTTGATCAAAATACATCTAAGCCCACCTACCGGCGACAAGGTGGTCTCAGTTCAGGCAGGTTCCTATGCTAACTTATTCATGCTGTGGCGCATGTTTCAGGAGCACAGTCCGCGCACATATGGTGTGCTGCCCCTTGTTGCCTCCATGTGAATCAGCAGCCAGTGGGAGGAGAGACACACACACCTATATGTACCACCTTAATCAAGGTCACCTATTAGATAGGTGGGCAAAAAGTGCACTTGAATATCACTCCCAGTATAAGTGCGTATTCACACATGAAGGTGCCACTCCTTCAAGACAAATCACACAAATTACAGAAAAAAAACTATATATAACCCATCCTGCACGATATGGTATTAAATGTGCGGATGTATATGGCTGCATTTACAAAATAACAGAAAATAATGCACTATAAAATTAGATGCAAGCATAACATATAGACTAGGCCCTCACTCTTGATAAAAACTGAGACATTTGGTCAATACATTTTGATCAAAATACATCTAAGCCCACCTACCGGCGACAAGGTGGTCTCATTTCAGGGGGTTCATATGCTAACCTATTCATGCTGTGGCGCATTTTTCAGGAGCACAGTCCCCGCACATATGGTGTGCTGCCCCTTGTTACCTCCATATGCGTCAGCAACCGGTGGAAGGAGAGAGACACACACACCAAAATGCACTCTAACCTCTACAGGTGAATTTAATATGACTTTCTCTAATCTTTTGAATGCATATGCCAAACTGTTCAGTGTTTCAGTACTTTTTGCACAACTTGCTGTTCTCTAACAAGGAGCTTAACCCTTCCAGGACCTAGGACTAGAATGCTCGTCCTAAATTGTGGCTACTTAATGCACTAGGACAAGCATTCTCATCCTAGGGTTAACCGGCTGCCCCCCACCTCCTGCCGCATCCAAACACCGATAGTGTTGGATTAACCCCCTGTATGCCACGGTCCTGCTGACCGCAGCATGCAGGAAGTTTGCGGCAGTTTCTACATCCCTATCGGGTCCCCGTACTGCTCAAGCCTGAAGCCTGATGACGGCCAGCCACGGAAGCCCAGGAGATCCAGCCCCAGCGCGTACGTATCGACCGTAGATATTGCCGTCTTTATAAAAATGCCACATGACCTAATCCCTCAGGTAAAACACCATAAAAAATAACTATGTAAAAAAATAAGCAATTTTTTTGTCACCTTACATCACTAAAAGTTCAACACCAAGCGATCAAAAATGTGTATTACCCTCATAATAGTAACAATCTAACCGTCACCTCATCCCGCAAAAAATGAGCTACTACTCTATACAATCGCCCAAAAAAAAAATAAAAAACTATGGCTCCCAGACCATGGAGACACTAAAATATTATTTTTTTTGTTTCAAAAGTGATGGAATTGTGTAAATAAATAAAAAGAAAGTAGACATATTAGGTATCGCCGCGTTCGTAAGAACCTGCTGTTTAAAAAGATCACATGAACTAACCTCTCAGGTGAACACCATGAAAAAAAAAAAGTGTAATACCAAGCCATCAAAAAGTCATACGCACCCCAAAATCATACCAAAGAAACAGTCATCTCATTCCGCAAAAAATAAGACCCTAAGACAATCGCCCAAAAAATATAAAAACTATGGCTCTCAGAATATGGAGAGACTAAAACGTGTTTTATTTATTTTTTTTTTTTTTACAGAAATGCTTTATTATGTAAAACTGAAACAAACAACCAAAAACAGTACACATATTTGGTATTGTCGCGTCCGCAACAACCTGCTCTATAAAAATACTACATGATCTAACCTGTCAGATGAACACTGTAAATAAAAATAAAAACGGTGCCAAAACAGCTATTTTTTGTTACCTTGCCTCACAAAAAGTGTAATACAGAGCAACTAAAAATCATATGTACCCTAAAATAGTAGCAACAAAACTGCAACTTTATCACGTAGATTCCAAAATGGGGTTATTTTTTTTGGAGTTTCTACTCTAGGGGTGCATCAGGGGGGCTTCAAATGGGGCATGGTGTTAAAAAAAAACTATCCAGCAAAATCTGCCTTCAAAAACTGTATGGCATTCCTTTCCTTCTGCGCCTTGCCCCTGTACAGCAGTATACGACCACATATAGGGTGTTTCTGTAAATAACAGAATCAGGGCAATAAATATTGAGTTATGTTTGGCTCTTAACCCTTGCTTTGTTACTGAAAAAAAAATTAAATGGAAAATCTGACAAAAAAGTGAAATTCTGAAATTTCATCTCAATTTTCCATTAATTCTTGTGGAACACCTAAGGCGTTAATAAGGCTTGTAAAATCAGTTTTGAATACCTTGAGGGGTATAGTTTCTAAAATGGGGTCACTTTTGAGTGGTTTCTATTATGTAAGCTCCACAAAGTGACTTCAGACCTGAACTGATCCTTAACCCTGGGAACACACCTGAGCGTTTTTCAGCGCGTTCATACGCGCTGAAAAACGCTCAACATGTGAAAAGCCATGCATCCCTATGGGCATGGTTCACATTTGGGCGTTTTACAGCGTGTTTGAACGCGCTGTAAAACGCCCAACGCCCAAACAAGTACATGAGCTTCTTTGGGGCGTTTTAACGCGCCTATGGACAATGTTGCCATAGGGGAGAATCACTGAATCGCGCGTATGACGCGCGTTTCTTAGTGACAAAAACGCGCATCCAAAAACGCGTGTAAAACGGGCGTCATACACGCGATTCAGAAACGCCTAGGTGTGTTCCCAGCCTAAAAAGTGGGTTTTGCTTCTAAGATTTGCTTCTAAATTTCTAAACCTTCTAACGTCCCCAAAAATAAAATAGCATTCCCAATATGATCCAAACATGAAATAGACAAATGGGAAATGTAAAGTAATGTAACTATTTTTGGAGTTATTACTAGTTATTATATGAGTAGATAAATTGAAAGTTGCTAATTTTTCCAAATTTTTGGTAAATTTGGTATTTTTTTATAAATAAAAATGAAGTTTTTTGACTCAGTTTTACCACTATCATGAAGTACAATATGTGATAAGAAAACAATTTTAGGATGGCATGGATAAGTAAATGTGTTTTAAAGTTATTACTACATATAGGAAAATGTCAGATTTGCTAAAAATGGCCTGGTCCTTAAGGACCTTGCCATTTTTCACCTTAAGTGGTTAAAAGCAAAATTCAAAAAATGTTGCAAACTCACAGCAGTAGAAACGTGGTGTAGAAAAAGTTGCACAACATACTGTATCTAGACAAAAGTAACCATGTTTAAAGATACTCCAGATTATCAAACAATGAGTGACATTTGATAAATTTGGTACAAACTTTTCCAAAGCAGAATAAAAAAAAAATCTGACTTAAAAAAATTACCTTCATGATAAATTACCCCCATGTTTAAATTATCTTTAGATGGGTATTGCAGTACCTGCCATAATATAATCACATAGATGCTACTTCTGATCACAGTGAACAGAATATGGAATATCAGCAACATTACTTCTGGTCACCAAGAATAGATTTGACTAAAAAAAAACTGCAAGTATAAATCCGGCTTTACTGTTATATGACTTTATAAAAATTGTTGTCAGCAAACTTGTACACTTTGTAAGCTTTGTAAGAATAAGCAGGCACACTCGGTATGAGACAGATGGACAGCGAACACTGGGTATTACACACTGGGAAACTTAAATACAGAACACCTGTCACTGAGTTATAAAATCAATAGACATTAGAAACCTGTAAAATCTGTTCAGATCAGGTACTAAGTGTGTTGTAAACCCATTAAAAATTATTGACTGGGATGTGAAACATCTGGAAACAGGTCAGGGAGGTCCAAAACCTTTATAAACGGACAAATTAACTTACATTTTGCTTAGGCACCAAACCCTAGTTGTTACAAAGCCAAGTGCTCAGTTAAAAATTGGGTGTAAGGGAAATGAAATTTCCAAATTTAGATTTTTTCTGAAATGGTGTAAAAAAACAATAAAATTATACTTAGGGTACTTTCACACTTGCGTTATTCTTTTCCGGCATAGAGTTCAGTCAAAAGGGCTCTATGCCGGAAAAGAACTGATCAGGCATATTCCCATGCAATCTGAATGGATAGAAATCCGTTCAGTTTGCATCAGAATGCCTTCCGTTCAGTCACTGTCAGGCGTTTTGGCCGGACATAATACCGCAGCATGCTGCGGTATTATGTCCGTCCAAAATGCCTGATCAGTCGCCGGAATGCCAGATCCGGCATTAATTTACATTGACATGTATTAGTGCCGGATCCGGCATTGCGAAACAACTGAAGGAAAAAAAGAGTGCAGGACGGATCCGTCCATTCGCATGACAAGCAGAGGGACGGAGCAGTTCTTGCAATGCATTTGTAGGCGGATGCGCATCCGGAGATGAGGGTCTAATATGATGGAGAGCCAGTAGTCATCCCTCTGCCGAATGGTGATAATACAGCTGTCGCTATGCAAGCAACTCAGTTTGCATTTGGCCATTTGAGCAAGGGACTCTTGAGTGAGGAAATCTCTGCCTCGTTCTCCACTGCATCTTCCTGCTATTCCTTCTCCTCTCCTTTCACTTGTGCAGAAAAACCACCCATTTCTGTATACATTGCTGGTGCGTGAGTGTGCTCCTCCTCCTTCAGTTCAGCCCCCACAGGGCTGGTGGTTGTGAGATGTAGGCACCACGTCTCCTGTCCCTTGGCTAACCAGATTTATCAGCATCTGCTCCAGGATGTGAAGGAGTGGAATAACGTTCTTCATCCTGTAGTCCTGGCGACTGACAAATAAAGTGGCCTCCTCAAAAGGCCTGAGCAAATAGCAGATATCACTCCTGAGTAGAGTTGAGCGAACACCTGGATGTTCGGGTTCGACGAGTTCGGCCGAACTTTCGAAAAATGTTCGGGTTCGGGATCCGAACTCGACCCGAACTTCATCCCGAACCCGAACCCCATAGAAGTCAATGGGGACCCGAACTTTTGGGCACTAAAAAGGCTGTAAAACACACCCGGAAAGGGCTAGAGGGCTGCAAAAGGCAGCAAAATGTAGTTAAATCCCCTGCAAACAAATGTAGATAGGGAAATGATGAGTTAACATAAAATAAATAAAAATTAAACAATATTAATTGGAGTGAGGTCCCATAGCACAGAATCAGGCTTCAAGTCACCCACCAATGGAGAAGGTCACTTACTATTATTTTGACCACAGCACCCAGACAAAGGAGAGAGGTCCCACAGCAGAGAACCAGGCATCATATCACCCACCACAGGAGTAGGCCACCATTTAGTTACTTTGACCCCTACACCCAGACGGAGGAGAGAGGTTACACAGCAGAGAATCAGGCATTTAGATCACCCACCACAGGAGTAGGCCCCCATTGAATCAGACCCTGGCAACCATGTCAGATGGCACAACCATCAGCTTTATATCAATCAGCACAGGAGAAGGCGACTTTGAAAGACTTTGACCCCTACACCCAGATGGAGGAGAGAGGTTTCACAGCAGAGAATCAGGCATCATATCAACCACCACAGGAGAAGCCACCATTTAGTTACTTTGACCCCTGCACCCAGGAAGAGGAGAGAGGCCCCACAGCACATATTCTGGCATCATATCAGCCACCACAGGAGAAGCCACCATTGAGTTACTTTGACCCCTGCACCCAGGAAGAGGAGAGAGGCCCCACAGCACATATTCTGGCATCATATCAGCCACCACAGGAGAAGCCACCATTGAGTTACTTTGACCCCTGCACCCAGGAAGAGGAGAGAGGCCCCACAGCACATATTCTGGCATCATATCAGCCACCACAGGAGAAGCCACCATTGAGTTACTTTGACCCCGCACCCAGGAAGAGGAGAGAGGCACCACAGCACATATTCAGGCATCATATCACACACCACAGGAGAAGGCCTCTTTCAGTGATTTAGGCCTTTGGACCCAGACAGAGGAGAGAGGCACCACAGCACATATTCTGGCATCATATCAGCCACCACAGGAGAAGCCACCATTGAGTTACTTTGACCCCTGCACCCAGGAAGAGGAGAGAGGCCCCACAGCACATATTCTGGCATCATATCAGCCACCACAGGAGAAGCCACCATTGAGTTACTTTGACCCCTGCACCCAGGACAGAGGAGAGAGGTCCCACAGCACATATTCTGGCATCATATCACCCACCACAGGAGTAGGCCACCATTTAGTTACTTTGACCCCTACACCCAGACGGAGGAGAGAGGTTACACAGCAGAGAATCAGGCATTTAGATCACCCACCACAGGAGTAGGCCACCATTGAATCAGACCCCGGCAACCATGTCAGATGGCACAAGCATAAGCTTTATATCAATCAGCACAGGAGAAGGCGACTTTGACAGACTTTGACCCCTACACCCGGACGGAGGAGAGAGGTTTCAAAGCAGAGAATCAGGCATTTAGATCACCCACTACAGGAGTAGGCCCCAATTTAATGGGACCCCGGCAACCATGTCAGATGGCACAACCATCAGCTTCATATCAATCAGCACAGGAGAAGGCGACTTTGAAAGACTTTGACCCCTACACCCAGACGGAGGAGAGAGGTTTCACAGCAGAGAATCAGGCATTTAGATCACCCACCACAGGAGTAGGCCCCCATTGAATCAGACCCTGGCAACTATGTCAGATGGCACAACCATCAGCTTTATATCAATCAGCACAGGAGAAGGCGACTTTGAAAGACTTTGACCCCTACACCCAGATGGAGGAGAGAGGTTTCACAGCAGAGAATCAGGCATCATATCAACCACCACAGGAGAAGCCACCATTTAGTTACTTTGACCCCTGCACCCAGGAAGAGGAGAGAGGCCCCACAGCACATATTCTGGCATCATATCAGCCACCACAGGAGAAGCCACCATTTAGTTACTTTGACCCCTGCACCCAGGAAGAGGAGAGAGGCCCCACAGCACATATTCTGGCATCATATCAGCCACCACAGGAGAAGCCACCATTGAGTTACTTTGACCCCTGCACCCAGGAAGAGGAGAGAGGCCCCACAGCACATATTCTGGCATCATATCACCCACCACAGGAGTAGGCCACCATTTAGTTACTTTGACCCCTACACCCAGACGGAGGAGAGAGGTTACACAGCAGAGAATCAGGCATTTAGATCACCCACCACAGGAGTAGGCCACCATTGAATCAGACCCCGGCAACCATGTCAGATGGCACAAGCATAAGCTTTATATCAATCAGCACAGGAGAAGGCGACTTTGACAGACTTTGACCCCTACACCCGGACGGAGGAGAGAGGTTTCAAAGCAGAGAATCAGGCATTTAGATCACCCACCACAGGAGTAGGCCCCAATTTAATGGGACCCCGGCAACCATGTCAGATGGCACAACCATCAGCTTCATATCAATCAGCACAGGAGAAGGCGACTTTGAAAGACTTTGACCCCTACACCCAGATGGAGGAGAGAGGTTTCACAGCAGAGAATCAGGCATCATATCAACCACCACAGGAGAAGCCACCATTTAGTTACTTTGACCCCTGCACCCAGGAAGAGGAGAGAGGCCCCACAGCACATATTCTGGCATCATATCAGCCACCACAGGAGAAGCCACCATTGAGTTACTTTGACCCCGCACCCAGGAAGAGGAGAGAGGCACCACAGCACATATTCAGGCATCATATCACACACCACAGGAGAAGGCCTCTTTCAGTGATTTAGGCCTTTGGACCCAGACAGAGGAGAGAGGCACCACAGCACATATTCTGGCATCATATCAGCCACCACAGGAGAAGCCACCATTGAGTTACTTTGACCCCTGCACCCAGGAAGAGGAGAGAGGCCCCACAGCACATATTCTGGCATCATATCACCCACCACAGGAGTAGGCCACCATTTAGTTACTTTGACCCCTACACCCAGACGGAGGAGAGAGGTTACACAGCAGAGAATCAGGCATTTAGATCACCCACCACAGGAGTAGGCCACCATTGAATCAGACCCCGGCAACCATGTCAGATGGCACAAGCATAAGCTTTATATCAATCAGCACAGGAGAAGGCGACTTTGACAGACTTTGACCCCTACACCCGGACGGAGGAGAGAGGTTTCAAAGCAGAGAATCAGGCATTTAGATCACCCACCACAGGAGTAGGCCCCAATTTAATGGGACCCCGGCAACCATGTCAGATGGCACAACCATCAGCTTCATATCAATCAGCACAGGAGAAGGCGACTTTGAAAGACTTTGACCCCTACACCCAGATGGAGGAGAGAGGTTTCACAGCAGAGAATCAGGCATCATATCAACCACCACAGGAGAAGCCACCATTTAGTTACTTTGACCCCTGCACCCAGGAAGAGGAGAGAGGCCCCACAGCACATATTCTGGCATCATATCAGCCACCACAGGAGAAGCCACCATTGAGTTACTTTGACCCCCGCACCCAGGAAGAGGAGAGAGGCACCACAGCACATATTCAGGCATCATATCACACACCACAGGAGAAGGCCTCTTTCAGTGATTTAGGCCTTTGGACCCAGACAGAGGAGAGAGGCACCACAGCACATATTCTGGCATCATATCAGCCACCACAGGAGAAGCCACCATTGAGTTACTTTGACCCCTGCACCCAGGAAGAGGAGAGAGGCCCCACAGCACATATTCTGGCATCATATCAGCCACCACAGGAGAAGCCACCATTTAGTTACTTTGACCCCTTCACCCAAACAGAGGAGAGAGGTTCCACATCAGAGAATCAGGCATCATATCAACCACCACAGGAGTAGGCCACAATTTAGTTTATTTGACCCTGCACCCAGGAAGAGGAGAGAGGCCCCACAGCACATATTCTGGCATCATATCACACACCACAGGAGAAGGCCTCTTTCAGTGATTTAGGCCTTTGGACCCAGACAGAGGAGAGAGGTCAGAGATTAGCTTCATATCCCCAGCACAGCAGAAGACCGCTTTATTTGACTTAGGCCTCAGCACCCAGACAGAAGACAGAGGTAGCATGGCAGAGGTTATGGCTTCATGTCACCCGTTAGTTTAACCGGCCACTTTCATCTGGTTAGGCCCCGGCGCCCAGACAGAGAAGAGTTTCATTCAACTGTGGGTTTCATAAAATTTGTATCAAATAAAGAAGTGGCCCGTAGCACAACAAGACATGTTTTAGGCAGTTAATAAGGACTACTCTGCACAAGGGAGGGACAGGTCCTGTGGGATCCATGCCTGGTTCATCTTTATGAAGGTCAGCTTGTCCACGTTGGCTGTGGACAGGCGGCTGCGCTTGTCAGTATGACGCCCTGCCGTGCTGAATACGCGCTCAGATAAAACGCTGGCCGCCGGGCAGGAAAGCACCTCCAAGGCATAACATGCTAACTCTGGCCACGTGGACAATTTCGAAACCCAGTAGTTGAATGGGGCCGAACCATCCGTCAGGATGTGGAGGGTGTGCAGACATACTGTTCAACCATGTTAGTGAAATGCTGCCTCCTGCTAACACGCTCCGTATCAGGTGTCGGTGCAGATAGCTGTGGCGTGGAGACAAAACTTTTCCACATTTCTGCCATGCTAACCCTGCCCTCAGATGAGCTGGCCGTGACACAGCTGCGTTGGCGACCTCTTGCCACTCCTCTGCCTTCACCTTCCACCTGTTCCCCTGTGACATGTGGGAATGCTCTCAAGAGCGCTCTATCAGCGTAGCGCTTGTACTCGCGCATCTTACGGTCGCGCTCCAGTTCAGGAATTAAAGTGGGCACATTGTCTTTATACCGGGATCCAGCAGGGTGGCCACCCAGTAGTCTGCACACGTTAAAACGTGGGCAACTCTGCTGTCGCTACGCAGGCATTGGAGCATATATTCGCTCATGTGGGCCAGGCTACCCATGGGTAAGGACAAGCTGTCCTCTGTGGGAGGCGTATCGTCATCGTCCACCGTATCCCCCAGCCACGCACCAGTGATGGGCCTGGGCTGCCACCCCGCTGTGAACTTGCGCCATCCTCGTCCCCCTCCACCTCCTCCTCCTCATCCTCCTCGTCCTCCAGTACAGTGCCTTGGCTGGCGACTCTGTGAACCTGTCCTCTGCTGCTTAAACAAACCTCCCTCTGAGCCAATTCGAACAGACTGGCCCGAAAGTGTTAGAAACGAGCCCTCATCCTCCTCCTCCTCCTCCACCTGGGCCACCTCCTCTAACATCATTGCCCTAAGTGTTTTCTCAAGGAGACATAGAAGTGGTATTGTAACGCTGATAACAGTGTCATCGCCACTGGCCATGTTGGTGGAGTACTCGAAACAGCGCAGCAGGGCACACAGGTCTCGCATGGAGGCCCAATCATTGGTGGTGAAGTGGTGCTGTTCGGCAGTACGACTGACGCGAGCGTGCTGCAGCTGAAACTCCACTATGGCCTGCTGCTGCTCGCACAGTCTCTCCAGCATGTGCAAGGTGGAGTTCCACCGGGTGGGCACGCCGCATATGAGGCGGTGAGCGGGAAGGCCGAAGTTCCGCTGTAGCGCAGACAGGCGAGCAGCGGCAGGATGTGAACGGGCGGAAGCGCGCACAGACGGCCCGCACTTTATGCAGCAGCTCTGACATGTTGGGGTAGTGGTGAATGAACCTCTGCACCACCAAGTTCAGCACATGCGCCAGGCAAGGGATGTGCGCCAAACCGGCTAGTCCCAGAGCTGCCACGAGATTTCGCCCATTATCGCATACCACCAGGCCTGGCTTGAGGCCCACCGGCAGAAACCACTCGCCGGTCTGTTGTTCAATACCCCGCCACAACTCCTTTGCGCTGTGGGGCCTGTCCCCAAACATATGAGTTTCAGAATGGCCTGCTGACGTTTACCCCGGGCTGTGCTGAAGTTGGTGGTGAAGGTGTGTGGCTGACCGGATGAGCTGGTGGAAGCAGTGGAGGAGGAAGCCGAGTAGGAGGAGGAGGCTACAGGAGGCAGAGAATGATGCCCTGCGATCCTAGGGGGCGGAAGGACGTGCGCCAAGGAACTGTCCGCCGGGGCCCAGCCGCCACTACATTCATCCAGTGTGCAGTTAGTGAGATATAGCGTCCCTGGCCGTGCTTACTGGTCCACGTATCTGTGGTTAGGTGGACCTTGCCACAAATGGCGCTGCGCAGTGCACACTTGATTTTATCGGACACTTGCATGTGCAGGGAAGGCACGGCTGTCTTGGAGAAGTAGTGGCGGCTGGGAACCACATACTCGCGGGACAGCCATGGCCATCAGCTGTTTGAAGCTGTCTGTGTCCACCAGCCGGAATGACAGCATTTCAAAGGCCAGCAGTTTAGAAATGCTGGCGTTCAGGCCAAGGGCCTCGAGGGTGACTCGGGGGAATTTGCGCTTCCTCTCTAAGGTTTGAGATATTGAGAGCTGAACGCTGCTGTGTGATATAGTGGAGACGCTAGTTGACGGTGGCGGTGGTGGTGGTGTCGGTGGCACATCCTCTGTTTGCTGCTCGGCAGGTGGCAACATTCCTCTCGAGGCGGAAGCCGAGGCAGCAGCGGTAGAGGGAGCAGGGGGAGCCTCAGCGAGTGCCTGGTTTTTAAGGTGTGTACCCCACTGCAGTTCATGCTTTGCATGTAGATGCCTGGTCATGCAGGTTGTGCTGAGGTTCAGAACGCTAATGCCTCGCCTCAGGCTCTGATGGCAGAGCGTGCAAGTCACTCGGGTCTTGTCGGTAGGACATTGTTTAAAGAAGTGCCATGCCAGGGAACTCTTTGAAGCTGCCTTTGTGGGGCTGGGTCCCTGTTGGCGATGTCCAGTAGCAGGCGAACTCTGGGGCGGCGGCTCGCCTGCTTTGGCCCCCTGCTCCCTCTTTGGCTTCGCTGTTGTCTCGGTCTCACCACTACCTCTTCCTCTGAACTGTGAAAGTCATCGCCACGACCTTCAGTCCATGTGGGGTCTAAGACCTCATCGTCCTCTGCATCGTCTTCCACCCAGTCTCCCTCCCTGACCTCCTCCTGTTCAGTCTGCACACTGCAAAAAGACGCGGCAGTGGGCACCTGTGTTTCGTCATCATCAGAGAGTCGGTGACTCTGCTGTGGTGGTATTCCCATGTCCTCTTCATCTGGAGACATAAGTGGTTGTGCGTCAGTGCATGGTATGTCTTCCTCCACTGGGGAAGGGCTAGGTGGACGCCCCTGGGAAACCCTGGAAGCAGAGTCTTCAAACAGAAGAAGAGACTGCTGCATAACTTGTGGCTCAGACCGTTTCCCTGATATGCTTGGGGGTGATGTGACAGACTGATGGGCTTGGTTTTCAGGTGCCACCTGTGCGCTTTCCGCAGAAGACTGGGTGGAAGACCATGTGGTGAACGTGCTGGAAGCACTGTCGGCCACCCAATCGATTAATGCCTGTACCTGCTCAGGCCTTACCATCCTAAGAGCGGCATTGGGCCCCACGAGATATTGCGGTACATTCTGCCGGCTAGTTGAGGGAGTTCGCTCCCTACTGTGTGCGCCTGAGCCGAACGGCCACGCCCTCTACCAGCAACAGAGGCTCCACGGACACCACCACGACCGCGCCCTCGTCCCTTAATAGTATTTTTCTTCATTGTTGCGATTCAACTCGCACCACAATGAAATATATTATTTTTTATAAGCAAAATCCCTCACTGGAATACTTTCAGTCTTTTGACTGTATGGATTACAGATGGAATGACTGTTATATGTGAGTACCGCTTTCTTTGACAGATTCTAGTATGGGTACATATATGTTTTCCCAACCCCAGCACATTAATTTGCTAATTCCAGATGTATGAAACGCAGGCCTAACTGTATCTAGTATATTGAACGCCAGATAAACTAACTTGGCCTTTTTAAATAAAAAATTCCCTCACTGGAATACTTTCAGTCTTTTGACTGTATGGATTACAGATGGAATGACTGTTATATGTGAGTACCGCTTTCTTTGACAGATTCTAGTATGGGTACATATATGTTTTCCCAACCCCAGCACATTAGTTTGCTAATTCCAGATGTATGAAACGCAGGCCTAACTGTATCTAGTATATTGAACGCCAGATAAACTAACTTGGCCTTTTTAAATAAAAAAATTCCCTCACTGGAATACTTTCAGTCTTTTGACTGTATGGATTACAGATGGAATGACTGTTATATGTGAGTACCGCTTTCTTTGACAGATTCTAGTATGGGTACATATATGTTTTCCCAACCCCAGCACATTAGTTTGCTAATTCCAGATGTATGAAACGCAGGCCTAACTGTATCTAGTATATTGAACGCCAGATAAACTAACTTGGCCTTTTTTAAATAAAAAAATTCCCTCACTGGAATACTTTCAGTCTTTTGACTGTATGGATTACAGATGGAATGACTGTTATATGTGAGTACCGCTTTCTTGACAGATTCTAGTATGGGTACATATATGTTTTCCCAACCCCAGCACATTAATTTGCTAATTCCAGATGTATGAAACGCAGGCCTAACTGTATCTAGTATATTGAACGCCAGATAAACTAACTTGGCCTTTTTTAAATAAAAAAATTCCCTCACTGGAATACTTTCAGTCTTTTGACTGTATGGATTACAGATGGAATGACTGTTATATGTGAGTACCGCTTTCTTTGACAGATTCTAGTATGGGTACATATATGTTTTCCCAACCCCAGCACATTAGTTTGCTAATTCCAGATGTATGAAACGCAGGCCTAACTGTATCTAGTATATTGAACGCCAGATAAACTAACTTGGCCTTTTTAAATAAAAAAAATTCCTCACTGGAATACTTTCAGTCTTTTGACTGTATGGATTACAGATGGAATGACTGTTATATGTGAGTACCGCTTTCTTTGACAGATTCTAGTATGGGTACATATATGTTTTCCCAACCCCAGCACATTAATTTGCTAATTCCAGATGTATGAAACGCAGGCCTAACTGTATCTAGTATATTGAACGCCAGATAAACTAACTTGGCCTTTTTAAATAAAAAATTCCCTCACTGGAATACTTTCAGTCTTTTGACTGTATGGATTACAGATGGAATGACTGTTATATGTGAGTACCGCTTTCTTTGACAGATTCTAGTATGGGTACATATATGTTTTCCCAACCCCAGCACATTAGTTTGCTAATTCCAGATGTATGAAACGCAGGCCTAACTGTATCTAGTATATTGAACGCCAGATAAACTAACTTGGCCTTTTTAAATAAAAAATTCCCTCACTGGAATACTTTCAGTCTTTTGACTGTATGGATTACAGATGGAATGACTGTTATATGTGAGTACCGCTTTCTTTGACAGATTCTAGTATGGGTACATATATGTTTTCCCAACCCCAGCACATTAATTTGCTAATTCCAGATGTATGAAACGCAGGCCTAACTGTATCTAGTATATTGAACGCCAGATAAACTAACTTGGCCTTTTTAAATAAAAAAATTCCCTCACTGGAATACTTTCAGTCTTTTGACTGTATGGATTACAGATGGAATGACTGTTATATGTGAGTACCGCTTTCTTTGACAGATTCTAGTATGGGTACATATATGTTTTCCCAACCCCAGCACATTAATTTGCTAATTCCAGATGTATGAAACGCAGGCCTAACTGTATCTAGTATATTGAACGCCAGATAAACTAACTTGGCCTTTTTAAATAAAAAAATTCCCTCACTGGAATACTTTCAGTCTTTTGACTGTATGGATTACAGATGGAATGACTGTTATATGTGAGTACCGCTTTCTTTGACAGATTCTAGTATGGGTACATATATGTTTTCCCAACCCCAGCACATTAATTTGCTAATTCCAGATGTATGAAACGCAGGCCTAACTGTATCTAGTATATTGAACGCCAGATAAACTAACTTGGCCTTTTTAAATAAATAAAAATTCCCTCACTGGAATACTTTATGGCTTTTCACTGTATGGATTACAGGTGGACTGGTATTAGTAGGGGTGACACAAGCACACCTGAGTCCCTGATGTAGGATTTCTATGGCACAGACCACTATTACAAGTGATTAATGGACGTTGGGAGAGATTGTGCTGCAGCACTAGTCCCAAGATGGCCGCCGCCTATCAGCCCAGTAACATGTGCCACAAAATGGTCTGCACAACCTTTAAAAAAATAGCCTTGGACTGTGCTGCTAAATCGCTATTGGTCTGAATCCCAGGTGTAGATGTCTGACTTGTTTGGAGCTTTGGAATGCACACTGTGGCAGCCTTCTGCTGCAGCACTACAAGTCGCAAAATGGCGGCCGGTGGTCAGCCCAGGTACATGTGGATGGAAAAATCACTCTGGCCACTCTAAAAATAGCCAATCCCTATCAAAAAAGCAGCTCAGCTGCAGTTGTTCAGATGAATCACAGGTGGAGGAGAGAAATTTGCTTCCAGTTATTCAATTATCCCTGCCTATTCTCGCCCTAGCATCAGCTGCGTCTATCCCTGTTCTATTCACATCGGGAGTGAGCACGTCCCGACGTGCGCACAAGCTTATAAAGAGGCTGAGTCACATGCTGCACTTGGCCAATCACAGCCTTGCCAATAGTAGGCATGGCTGCGATGGCATCTTAGGGCAAGTAGTATGATGCATGTTGATTGGCTGCTTTGCAGCCTTTCAAAATGCGCCAAAATACATGCCGAACGACGAACCCGAACCCGAACTTTTTTGAAAATGTCCGGGTTCGGGTCCGGGTCCCGGACACCCCAAAATTCGGTACGAACCCGAACGATGCTCGAACTGTTCGCTCAACACTACTCCTGAGTTGCCACTGGCTAACATCAAAATTACACAGGCGAGTGCTCCTGTCCGCTTGCATCATCAATAAATCATTTATGGCCTTCCTCTGCCTATATAGTCGGTCCAACATGTGGAGGATGGAGTTCCAAAAGGTGGAAACGTATCATGCGACGTTGGGGAACGCCATTCTGCCTTTGTAGCTCAAGGAGTGTGTGTTTTTCAGTATTAGAGCAGCTGAAGAGCATTCACAGTTTCCTAGCCATTTTCACGATGTCTTGCAGTTGGGTCAAAGACTTAAGGAATCGCTTTACAAACAGATTAAAGACGTGCACCATGGAGGGCGCATGGGTCAGCCCTCCTTGACACAGCACCGACACCATGTTCTTCCCATTATCGGTGACCATAGTCCTGATTTTAAGTTGTCGAGGAGACAGCACCGTTCGCCCAGCCAAACGAGGTGCAGAACAGCATGGCACTGCCGTGCTCTGCTCAGGTGGTATGCTGGAGAGCACTTCAAATTGTGCCTGCAGTGGAGGCTGAGGAGGACATTGTCGCAGGACTCACAGCTTGAGAAAGCAGAGGCGGCAGTTGCTGGTGTGGCTGGGCAGTAATCACATTTATCCATTGGGTCGTAAAGGACATTTATTGTCCTTGACCCCAGTTACAGCTACAAATGTCAGCACTGCAGTGAATTTCAGCAGACACCGACACGTTCAAGGACTGGCCCACCTTCTGTTCAACATACATGTGCAGGGCTGGTACAGCTTTTTTGAGACTGCTTGAGACTCCATCTTGGCTCGCCACAAGCCATCAATTCTCAAAAAGGTGCAGAGTCTGCCACATGGAAAGGAAGGAACTGTAGTACTAGCAGCATGGCCAGGAGCACGTTCAGCTTCTGTGCCGTTGGATGAGTGCACGCATACTGTCGTCTTATTGCAATCGCCTCTGTGATCGATTGCTGACGAAACGAGTGACGAGGAGTAGGAGGAGCAGGAACATCAGGACCATTATATGATGGGTACGATACACAGCTCCTTTCTGCTGAGGTGGTGTAGCCTTGACTGCAGGAGAAGGGATACAGGCCACTGAGGGGTGCATTGGTTGCTGCCTCGGTTTTCCCAGGCCACTTTATGGTGATGCTGCAAGTGTGGACGCAGAGCCCTGTTGCCACCATTGGCACCCTGGCCACACTTCACCTTCTGCCCACAGATTGTACAAATGGCCACGCTGACATCTTCTGGCGGCTTGATGCCACACCAACGAGTAGGGCATTTTTCCCCCACCACCCCATGCTGACTGACTGCTGCCTCCACAAACATTGCCCCATTAGTTCTTTCAATAAAGTTAAGCTCTTGCATAACAGACGGTCTACCCCGGGCATGTTTGGCTCCCGACCTCCCACTGCTGCCACCCTGCTGACTCACGGCAATGCTACCATTCTTCTGGCTCAGCCGCTGCCTCACACACAAGCTGCCATCCTCTTTTCCTGATGATGATAAAGCCCCCTCTTCACCCAGCTCCCACATCAAGTACATCATCATCCGTTACTGTCTGCACATCACTGATTTCCCCTTCAATAATCTCAGGGCCACTTGCCAGACTGCTCGCAACACCAGCTCCAATGCGACTCATCATCGCTACTTGCCCACCTACCAGAGGAAGCAGCGGATATCTCCTACAGATCTTAGCTAGGCAGTAGCTGCTGACTGTCTAGAAGCATGTCCTCACTGAAAAGTGAAGCCGAGCAGACAATACTTCTCAAGCAGAAGGAAAACAAAATAAAAAAGAGCCAAGTTCAGGACAGGTGGGGGCACAGAGCTTGTTCCTGGGCCACGCCAACTAAGCGTTGTGTCAGAGGAAACCACTGACTCCTGGCTGGGGGTGTCTGATGTCATATGAGATAAGGTAGAAGACTGAGTCAACCATTCAAGGAGAGCAGGGTTGCTGGTCAAAACATGACCGCTGGATGACTCTGGAGTCGCTGGCCTGTTGCTGCGACTGCTGCCACCACCCTTCTTCTTGCTGCTACTCCTGCCAGCTCCAAAAACATTTTGGCCACTGCCCCTTCCCTTAAAAGAGCCCGTCACCTGTCTGTCGGACATACTGTACTGTAACGGAAAAAAGTGAAATTGTGTCAGGCTGCAAATTCACCCCCGAAACAAGGATGAATGGATGTATTTGTATATATATATATATATATAAAAAAAAAAAAAAATAACTGACATCACATAATTTGTAGTATCAGGCCACAATTTTACTCCAATTCCACAATTGGGGATTAACGGATATACTTCTGTATAATAAAACTCGAGTACCCTAAAATCAGTAGTATCAAGCCGCATTTTCTCCCCAATTATAGAATCAAAGATTAATGGATTGAATTATATCAGACCGCAGTTTTACCCCAATAACAGAATTAAGGATTACTGGAATTACTGATTTATCAAAGAATGCAAACAGCCTTAAATCTGCAGTATTAGATCACTTTTTGTAACCCCAATTAGTGCAGCAAGGTGTTATGGAATAGCCCCTATTAGCCAGGCTTTACACTCTCTGATTGTCCCTTCTCTCTCCCTACAATGTGGATAATGCCTCCCTATTTTATCCCTACGTTATGAATAATCTATCCCTGAACTGCTCAATAGTAATTTTTTGTTAATAAAGTCTTTCCTAAACACTGTCCCTAGTGTCTGTAATATCTCTCCCTGCAGTAAGCTCACTGGAAAATGGCAGAGACAGGGCAGGAGGAGATTTTTTTATAGAGCTGTGACATCACAGGGGCTGGCTATTTGCTGATTGGCTGTCTGCATGGCATTATGGGTGGTCCCTCATTCCCGGGCTTTCTAACATGTGTAGCAGACATTTTAGGAAAAACATGATTCGTTACCACGAATTGCAAGGAATTGCTAGTATAGTGCATTGAAATAGATTGTCACAAATTGAAAAGGTGTGATAGATTTTAGCAGTACTTTTTTGAATTATTAAATTCTGTATTTATAAATACTGTTTGACATTTCCTATATGTCCCTTTCAGGCAAAATTGAGAATTTGACAGTCACATCTTCATTCTAGAAATGACAATTAAATAAGTAGACATGGTTGTTAAGGTTGGGTAATATCTTCATCATCAATTATGTTTTCTGGTAAATGGATAAGAAGCAAAAAGTGATTGTTAGGGAGTGGAAAGTCAGGTAACATTCAACAGCATTTTTATGCTAAATATGGTTTAAGCATGTTTTCCAAATGTACACAGGCACAAATAGCCTTCATTTGATCTCTTCAGCCAGATATCTACAATTACTGTCTTCCTGTTGTCGTCAATCAGTTTTATCCTCTCAGAATTGTCACTACAGGACTTCTAAAGCCATCAAATGTGTATTTTAAATCACAATCACCTAGGAAGGCTATATATGAACTGCATGCTCGACACAGCTTGCTATCAACTTTCCACATGGATTAGCATCTCTACCATAGCGTGGTCAGGTAAATTGATGGAAGTCATGGCAGATTTGAATACAAGTTCTCAGCTGGGATAAAGAAAATAAATTGGAAAAGCAAATTGTTTATAACCAGAAAAATGATGCGGTGACTACCGTTCATCGTATGTTTGCCAACTTCACAGATATCATCTATTTTGAGTTTTTGCATTTTGCAATTAATTGTTAGCACATGTCTGTTCTTTATTCAGCATTGACGATTAACCACTGTGTATACTTGAGGGGTTTATTGGACTGTGAAGAGTTTGTATTGTCTTTAGTTCTCTATTAGAGTCAGAATATTAAGAATAAGGGGGTGCATGGCTGATCTACACATAGAGAAGATTTAATTATATGCTGTATTTCTCCATTGCAATTGCAATATTAGACAAGGTAGGGTCAAAGAGAGTGAGATTAAGAACGCAATGGAATTGATGGGATATTATTTAGGAATTTTCTACATTTAGTGTTTCTTCAGTTACATGAAAGCACCTCAATTTAGAAACCAGATTTTGAAGGTTGCAACCCTGATTTAGTCATACATTACAGGACTTTGATTTCTCTCATTTTTGTGATAGAGCTATGTGATACAATTCTTGTTGCTGTCAGTTACGACTGGAGGAGCTAAGAGAAGATAGATTCAACCAGTGAATGATGGAACCATGTGATTAGAAATAGTGTTGATCGCGAATATTCTAATTGCAAATTTTTATCGCGAATATTGGCACTTCCAGAATTTGCGAAAATCTAGAATATAGTGTTACATATTTGTAATTGTGAATATTCTATTATTTTTTTTCTTGCTTGTGGGCCAATAAGAAGGCTGCAATATCTTTACCAACATCCCTACCAACCGAGAGAGACACAAAGACACACAAAGAGAGAGAGAGAGAGACACACACAGAGGGAGCGAGACAGAGAGAGACAGAGAGAGAGAGACACACACACAGAGAGCGAGACACACAGAGAGAGACACACAGAGAGAGAGAGACACAGAGAGACCAACAGAGAGAGAGAGAGAGAGACACAGAGGAGAGAGAGAGAGAGACACAGAGAGAGAGAGAGAGAGAGAGAGACACAGAGAGAGAGAGAGACAGAGACACACAGAGAGAGACACAGAGAGATAGAGAGACACAGAGAGAGACACAGAGACAGAGTAGGGAGACTCCTGGAAAATGTAATAAAATTAGACCATGTAAAAATGTAATATTTTATTTTTTTGTACAAAAAGTTGAAAGGAACCTATAACATTTTGGAAACCCAAGCAATTTGATCCCAGCATGTTGCACATACTGTGGTGCTTGATCGTTTGTTAACTTAAGAATTTTCTATATTTATGCATAAAATTTGACCTACAACTACAGATCAAACATAAAACGTATTAAATTTTTAAAAAAGATGAAGAAAACAAAATCAAGAAATGAATCAAAAATAGTATACTTGGTCAGTTGTTTATTAAAGAAAATGATCCAATAATACATGTCTGAATGGCAAAAATATGTGAACCTCTGTTTTCAGTATAGCCTCCCTTGTGCAAAAATAGCTGCAACTAAACCTTTGTGGTAATAGTTAATTAGTCCTGCATAGAGATGATCGAACACCTGGATGTTGGGGTTCGAGAAGTTCGGCCGAACTTCCCGAAAATGTTTGGGTTCGGGATCCGAACTCGACCCGAACTTTATCCCAAACCCGAACCCCACTGAAGTCAATGGGGACCCGAACTTTTAGGCACTAAAAAGGCTTTAAAATAGTCCAGGAAAGGGCTAGAGGGCTGCAAAAGGCATCAAAATGTAGGTAAATGCCCTGCAAGTAAATGTGGATAGGGAAATGAATTAAAATAAAATAGATAAAAATTAACCAATATCAATTGGAGAGAGGTCCCATAGCAGAGAATCCTGCGTCATATCACCCACCACTGGAGAAGGCCACTTTCAGTTATTTAGGCCCCAGCAACCAGAAAGAGGAGAGAGGTCCCACAGCAAGGAATAAAGCATCATATCACCCACCACTGTAGAAGGCCACTTCAAGATTTTTAGGCCCAGCACCCAGACAGAGGAGAGAGGTCCCACAGCAAGGAATCATGCGTCATATCACCCACCACTGGAGAAGGCCACTTTCAGTTATTTCAGCCCCAGCACCCAGACAGCCCACAGCAAGGAATAAGGCGTTATATCACCCACCACTGGAGAAGGCCACTTTCAGTTATTTCGGCCCCAGGAACCAGACAGAGGAGAGAGGTCCCACAGCAAGGAATAAGGCGTCATATGACCCACCACTGGAGAAGGCCACTTTTAGTTATTTAGGCCCAGCACCCAGACAGAGGAGAAAGTTCCCACAGCAAGGAAAAAGGAGTTATATCACCCACCAGTGGAGAAGGACACTTTCAGTTATTTAGGCCGTGGCGCCCAAGATCATGGTAAAGTTAAAAAAAATAAGGATTCAATAAAGAAGTGCCCCGGAGTACAAGAATACAGGGTTGAGGGGGAGGCAGTTATAAATGTCTATTCTGCACAAGGGAGGGACAGGTGCTGTGGGATCCATGCCTGGTTCATTTTTATGAACGTCAGCTTGTCCACGTTGGCTGTGGACAGGCGGCTGCGTTTGTCAGTAATGACGCCCCCTGCCGTGCTGAATACACGTTCAGAAAAAACGCTGGCCGCCGGGCAGGCCAGCACCTCCAAGGCAAAAAATGCTAACTCTGGCCATGTGGACAATTTGGAGACCCAGAAGTTGAATGGGGCCGAACCATCAGTCAGTACGTGGAGGGGTGTGCAGACGTACTGTTCAACCATGTTAGTGAAATGCTGCCTCCTGCTAACACGTTCCGTATCAGGTGGTGGTGCAGTTAGCTGTGGCGTGGAGACAAAACTTTTCCACATTTTTGCCATGCTAACCCTGCCCTCAGAGGAGCTGGCTGTGACACAGCTGCGTTGGCGACCTCTTGCTCCTCCTCTGCCTTCGCCTTGGGCTTCTACCTGTTCCCCTGTGACATTTGGGAATGCTCTCAGGAGCGCGTCTACCAGTGTGCGCTTGTACTCGCGCATCTTCCCATCATGCTCCAGTGCAGGAAGTAAGGTGGGCACATTATATTTGTACCGGGGATCCAGCAGGGTGGCAACCCAGTAGTCCGCACACGTTAAAATGTCTGCAACTCTGCTGTCGTTGCGCAGGCACGGCAGCATCTAGTCGCTCATGTGTGCCAGACTGTCCTCTGTGGGAGGCGTATCGTCATCGTCCTACGTATCCCCCAGCCACGCACCAGTGATGGGATGGACCTGAGCTGTGTCAGTTGCCACCCCGCTGTGAACCTGCTTCATCCTCATACTCCTCCACCTCCTCCTCATCCTCCTCGTCCTCCAGTAGTGGGCCCTGGCTGGCCACATTTGTACCTGGCCTCTGCTGTTGCAAAAAACCTCCCTCTGAGCCACTTCTAATAAACTGGCCTGACAGTGCTAAAAATGACCCCTCATCCTCCTCCTCCTCCTGGGCGGTGGTGAAGTGATGCTGTTCCGCAGTGCGACTGACGCGTGCGTGCTGAAGCTCCACTATGGCCTGCTGCTGCTCGCACAGTCTCTCCAGCATGTGCAAGGTGGAGTTCCACCTGGTGGGCACGTCGCATATGAGGCAGTGAGTGGGAAGGCCGAAGTTACGCTGTAGCGCAAACAGGCGAGCAGCGGCAGGATGTGAACGATGGAAGCGCACACAGACGGCCCGCACTTTATGCAGCAGCTCTGACAGGTCGGGGTAGTTGTGAATGAACTTCTGCACCACCAAATTCAGCACATGCGCCAGGCAAGGGATGTGCATCAAACCGGCTAGTCCCAGAGCTGCGACGGGATTTCGCCCATTATCGCACACCACCAGGCCGGGCTTGAGGCCCACAGGCAGAAACCACTCGTCGGTCTGTTGTTCAATACCCCGCCACAACTCCTGCGCGGTGTGGGTCCTGTCCCCCAAACATATGAGTTTCAGAATGGCCTGCTGACGTTTACCCCGGTCTGTGCTGAAGTTGGTGGTGAAGGTGTGTGGCTGACTGGATGAATTGGTGGAAGCAGAGGAGGAGGAAGCCGAGTAGGAGGAGGAGGCTACAGGAGGCAAAGAATGATGCCCTGCGATCCTTGGCGGCGGAAGGACGTGTGCCAAGGAACTCTCCGCCTGGGGCCCAGCCGCCACTACATTTACCCAGTGTGCAGTTATGGAGATATAGCGTCCCTGGCCGTGCTTACTTGTCCACGTATCTGTGGTTAGGTGGACCTTGCCACAGATGGAGTTGCGCAGTTCACACTTGATTTTATCGGATACTTGGTTGTGCAGGGAAGGCACGGCTGTCTTGGAGAAGTAGTGGCGGCTCGGAACAACATACTGTGGGACAGCCATCGCCATCAGCTGTTTGAAGCTGTCTGTGTCCACCAGCCTGAATGACAGCATTTCAAAAGCCAGTAGTTTAGAAATGGTGGCATTCAGGCCCAGGGCTCGAGGATGGCTAGGTGGGAATTTACGCTTTCTCTCCAAGGTTTGTGAGATGGAGAGCTGAACGCTGCCGTGTGACATGGTGGAGATGCTTGGCGACGCAGGTGGTGGTGTCGTTGGCGGTGGGCGGCAGGTGCCAACATTCCTCCCGAGGCTGAGAAAGAGGCCGAGCCAGCAGCAGAAGAGGGAGCAGGGGGAGCCTTAGTGAGTTCATTGCTTTTAAGGTGTTTACTCCACTGCAGTTCATGCTTTGCATGTAGATACCTGGTCATACTGGTTGTGCTAAGGTTCAGAACGTTAATGCCTCGCTTTAGGCTCTGATGGCACAGCGTGCAAACCATTTCGGTCTTGTCGTTAGCATATTGTTTAAAGTAATGCCATGCCAGGAAATTCCTTGAAGCTGCCTTTGGGGTGCTTGGTCCCTGGTGGCGGTGGCCAGTAGCAGGCGAACTCTCTTGGCGGCGGCTGTTCTGCTTTTGCCCCCTGCTCCCTCTTTTGCTACGCTGTTGGCTCGGTCTCACCACTGCCTCTTGCTCTGAACTATGAAAGTCAGTGGCACGACCTTCATTCCATGCGGGCTCTAGGACCTCATCATCCCCTGCATCGTCTTCCACACAGTCTTCCTCCCTGACCTTCTGTTCGGTCTGCACACTGCAGAAAGACGCAGCAGTTGGCACCTGTGTTTCGTTATAATCAAAGACGTGCGGACTCCGATGAGGTGGTATTCCCATGTCCTCATCATCAGGAAACATCAGTGGTTGTGCATCAGCGCATTCTATGCCTTCCACCACTGGGGAAGTGCTAGGTGGATTCCCTTGGTAAAACCCTGCCAGCAGAGTCTTGAAACAGCATAAGAGAATGCTGCATAACTTGAGGCTCAGACAGTTTCCCTGATATGCATGGGGGTGATGTGACAGAGTGATGGGCTTGGTTTTCAGGAACCACCTGTGCACTCTCTGCAGAAGACTGGGGGTGAGATAATGTTGTGAACGTGCTGGATCCACTGTCGGCCACCTAATTGACTAGCACCTGTACCTGCTCAGGCCTTACCATCCTTAGAACGGCATTGGGCCCCACCAAATATTGCTGTAAATTCTGGCGGGTACTGGAACCTGAGGTAGGTGGTTCACTAGGACGTGTGGCTGTGGCAGAATGGCCACGTCCTCTCCCAGAACCAGAGGGTCCACTAACACCACCATGACCGCGTTCGCATCCCTTACTAGATGTTTTCCTCATTGTTACCATTCACCAAGCACCACAATAAGAAAAAAAATATTTGGCCCAATGTATTGATTTAAAATTCAGGCCTTTTTTTACAGGCACCTAACACTATTTAGCTATTTATATATGTACCATATTACACTAAGCCAGGCACAGCAGTAACCACTTATTTAGGGGAATATTAATTGTAGGGCTAGTATTTAGGCCCTGGATGAAAGGTATCCCTTTATGGACAGATTTACACTTGGAGATGCACAGTAGCGTGTGAAAAAATATGTAGGATTATGCCTTCAGCAATTGTATTTTAACACTTTGTGTAATATACCCTTTAACGGACAGAAATACGATGGGAGATGCACGGTAGCGTGTGAAGTTTTTGAGGATGACCCTCTCAGCACTTGTATATACACCTTGAGTGTAATATACCCTTTTACGGACAGCTTAACACTTGGTCTGCAACAGCTGGAACACCAAATTCAGGGTATTGCTATGTTGGCAAGTGAATTTCACCCCAGAACAAAATATATCCTTTGCAGGACACTATTAAACTTGGCCAGCCACAGCTGAAACCACTGATTTATGGTATTGCTATTTTTGCAATTAAATTTCACTCCAGAACAAAATATACCCTGTTACAGACAAATTTAAACTAGGCCTGCAACAGCTGGAACACCAGATTCAGGGTATTGCTATTTTGGCAATTGAATTTCACCCCAGAAAAAAAATATACCCTGTTACGGACAGATTTAAACTAGGCCTCCAACAGCTGGAACACCAGATTCAGGGTATTGCTATTTTGGCATTTGAATTTCACCCCAGAAAAAAATATATCTTTTGCCGGACACTATTATACTTTGCCAGCCACTGCTGGGACACCAGATTTAGGGGATTGCTATTTTGCCAATTGAATTTCAACACAGAAAATTATCTATCCTTTGCCAGACAGCATTTCACTTGGCTATCCACAGCTGGGACAACAGATTTAGTTAAATGCTATTTTGGCAATGGAATTTAACCCCTTAATAAAATATAGAAATTTATATCCTGAGTTTCTAGGGGTGACAATAAGCACAGCCAAGCCCCTGATGTAGGATATAGCAAAAAAAAAAAAAATAGTATTGATGGACTTGGTGGCAGCTTGTGCTGGTGCACCACAAGTCACAAAATGGCCGCCGATCACCCCAGAAAAAAGTGACAGAAAAACGCTCTGTGCAGGGTAAAAACCAGTGAGCAATTAACTAGCAGAAGTTGAATCATTCACAGCTGTAGATCGATCACTTCATTAGGTGTTTTTGCTGACTTTTCCCTGCCTAATCTCACCCTCACAGAATCTGCGTCCTCTCCCTACACTAATCAGAGCAGTGTGACGTGCGGCGCTACGTGACTCCAGCTTAAATAGAGGCTGGGTCACATGCTGCTTAGTAGGCATGGCTGTGATAGCTTCTTAGGGCAAGAAGTAAAACGCTAGCTGATTGGCTGCTGTGCAGCCCTTCAGAAAGCGGGAAGAAATCGCTGAACAATGGACCTGAACCCAAACTGTTTTGAAAATGTTTGGGTCCTTGTCCAGGTCCCGAAGACCCCAAAATTCGGTACGCACCCAAACTATGTTCGAACTGTTCACTCAACACTTCCTGTAAGGGCTCAAATGGTTTATCCATTAGAACCAGCAGGACAAGATTTAAGTCCCACAGGGGGGATGACAAAACGGACTAACGGACATCTCCTGGATGCTCCTTTTACGAAACGATTTATTAAAGGAACTTCTTCACATCTAAGAAGTTACTTAGGGCGGAGATCTGGACCTTTTAAGGTACTTGGCTTCAGACCCTTGTCTAAACCTGCTTGCAGGAAATCCAGAATCAGTGATATATTTGGACTGTGATCTTGAAAGGACTTGACCCCCGTAAACTTTAGGAAGGCTCTCCATTTTCTCATGTAGATCTTGAAGGTTACCTGTTTTTTGCTGAATAGAAGAGTGGAAATCACAGCATCTGAAAGACCCCTGGCTTTTAACTGTTCCCGTTCAGTCTCCAGGCTGTTAGATGTAGCCTCTCCACGTTTGGATGAAAAACCGGCCCCTGACGAAGAAGACCCTAGTATATCGGAAGGGTCCAAAACTGACCTGCAGCTAGATTGTATAGCAGAGGGAACCAGGACCTCCTTGGCCAGAAGGGTACTATCATTATGATCTGTGCTTCTTCCTCCATTGCCTCTATTAATACCCTGGAAATTAGATTGTTGGGGGGTGGGGGAGGTATATAGAGGACTTTGGGCCAGGGGACTGACAGGGCATCTACTATGAGGGGCAGATCGTGGCTGGAGAGAGAGCCGAACAGCTTCACCTGTGAATTTTCTCGGTTGGCACTCCACCTCTGGAGTGCCCCATTTCTTTGCCCTCTCTCTGAACATTTTTGGATCCAGGGGCCAATCTCCTATCCTCAGATCTTTTCCGATGAGATAATTTGCTATCCCGTTGTCTGTGTCTTTTAGATGGACCGCTGTTAGAGACCCAGGAGAAGATGTTGTTCACTATCTTCATTAAGGCACTGCTTCTTGTGCCTCCTTGACAATTCATATAAGCTACTGCGGTAGCATTGTCGGACAAAATTTTGATATGTCGATCTTTCAGAGATTGATGGAGAGAATGCATAACTTTAAGGATCGCTGACATTTCTCTTACATTTGAGGAAGAATGGATCATTTCTGAGTCCCATGTTCCTTATACCACCTGGTTTGATTTGAAGCCTCCCCAGCCACGCCCGCTGGCATCTGTAGTAATGTTTACCTGATTGGCTGGTCGCCAGAAGATACCCTTTTGCAGATTTTTTCTCATTTTCCACCAGAATAGGGAGAGTTTTACTTTTAAGGGAATTTTTACTTTTGCCCAGTAAAATATTTGAGACTGATGCTGGAAGAGAAGAAGCGCAGCGAGATTTGTCAGCGACGCTGAAACCAAGGGTGGTTGGGGTTATCTGCGGGTGGTGATATAGTGGTGGTGGTGGGGGGGGGGGAGACAACGGCGCTGCTGGGAGTGTAGATTAGGAGCAGAGGAGAGGCGTGCTTAGACTTTGCTGGAGGGCGGGCCAGGGCACTCAACGGGGGTGTTCCTGGGCACATTTGAAGAAAAACAACGCCCCTCTGGGCACCTTACTAGCTAATTTGCATAAGGAATAAAGTGGATTTTTTCAAGATAGAAACCAAGCAGCAAGGAAAGAAGAGCACATCTGGAAAGGACGTAGTAAGTGCTGCAAGACAATCGTTTTAGTTTAATGGTGATGATTCTGGTGACAGATTCCCTTTAAGCTCATGATTAATCTGAAGGATCCATTTGGTTTTTGTATAATGAAGATAGGAGAGTAAAACCCCTTTCCTTTCTGAAACTTTGGGACTGGCACAATCACGTTCTTCTGAAGAGGAGTTAGAATCTCTGATTCCAGAGAACTCTGTTTTTGTGGT
Organism: Bufotes viridis; assembly: GCA_033119425.1. Lineage (NCBI taxonomy): Eukaryota > Metazoa > Chordata > Amphibia > Anura > Bufonidae > Bufotes > Bufotes viridis. The sequence continues at coordinate 144,731,702 of CM065590.1, read as the reverse complement.
TTGTTGAGGCAGAAGTAATCCACAGTGGTATGTCATTGAACTCTAGTTTGTAGCCCATGTTAACTTAAGACCCATGGGGAGTAGGATATCTTTTCCCAGGCGGAGGTGAATCTTTTTGGTCTCCCTCCGACTAGAAGGCTGGCGTCATTGGGTGGATTTTGAACTGGATTCAGGGTTAAATAGGACCTCTTTCCCCCTATCTCTGGAAGTTTACCATCTTCCGGTGGTTTCTTTTTTCTTTTGGTCCTGTCCATTTCTTCTTTGGTTACAAAAGGACTGGCGCTGCTGATAAAATTGGGACTCCGCAGGAAACCCTTTTTTTCTGTCAGATGCTTTCTCCAAAATATCCTCAAGGACAGATCCAAAGAGCTTGTCACCTTTACAAGGTATAGAACAGAGGCGACTTTTCGAGGAGGCATCCCCTGACCAGGATCTAAGCCAGATTGCCCGCCGGGTGGCGTTAGACAAAGCTGAAGACCTGGCTGCTAATTTTACTAGGTCAGCAGAGGCATCAGGCAGGAAATTTGAGGCCTGTTTTAACATTGGAATTGAGGCTAAAATCTATTCCCTCGGAGTCCCAGTAGCCAGGTGCTCTTCTAATTGGGATAGCCAGACAAATAAGGACCTGGAGGTGCATGTGGCAGCAATACCTGGTCTCAACATGGCCGTATTTGTTTCCCAGGCTCTTTTCAGGAGCCCTTCGCATTTATGGTCCATGGGATCTTTTAGCAGACCCATGTCCTCAAACGGTAGTGATGTCTTTTTGGAGATGCGAGCTACAGGTGCGTCAATATTGGGAGTTTTGTCCCAGTGTATTGAATCTTCCTCAAAAAATGGAAACTTTCTCTAAAAGGAAGACGGTTCTATATTCCTTTTTTTTCCGGGTCCTTCCATTCTTTGGAAATTAACATCTTGATATTGTTATGGACAGGGAAAACTTTCCTCTTTTTCTCCCCTAATCCGTGGAACATTCTATCTTGGACCGAATGGGGTTCTTTAATGTCCTCTATCCGCATCGTACTGTAGCTCTAATGGTTTTTAATAGCTTTTCAATATCTTCTGGGGAACAAAGTGGTCTCCCTGAGTCATCATCCAAGGAATCCAGCTCGTTATTTGACAAAATTTCTCCTTCATCTGAATCAGGTTCTTGCAGAAAATCCAACCCCTGAGATCTCTGGGAGGTGGACGGCTGAGGGGAACACAGTGGTGGTCTAGTAGACTTCACCTCCTCTTTTATCATTGTTCTGATGGATTTGAGGAAGGAAGGTGATTCCTCTGTCACCACTTTCAGTACACTTTACACATAGCAGCTTCTTTAAATTTTTGGGGTAAGGATTTTCTGCAAATGGCACACTTCCTTTTAGACAAGGTACCCTCAGCAGGCTTGGTGGTGCTGGTCTCCCTGGCCTACAATAAATATTAGAGAAATTTTAAGGGCTATTCTTAACCAAAATAGACCAGCAGCCACCAACACCAAATGCACATCATAATTATAGTGGGGAGTAGGCTAACCGGGCTATGGGCGTCAGGAGGATCTGCAGGCTTGTGGGAAGAAGTGTCCAGAGGAGCTGACATGCTGCTTGCAATAGGAACTACTGCACTCATCAGGCTCCAGTTTTGAATCTCCCACCAGTACTCTGATGTTGGACGCCACCGAAAGTGACGTCAGTACTGGCAAATGGAACTTCCGGCCTGGGGAAGCCATTGCCTGTTGCGCACTGCCGTGCGATCCCTCGTTCCACCACCTGAGCACTGCAGGGGAACGGAAGCCCGGGGCTGCCTTCAGCTAAGGTGCGGGCAGAGCCGGAGCTCCATGCGGCAAGACCTCTACATGGTCCTCCCAGCTGGTGCAAGACCGTGCGGTTCTTCATGCGGCGCAGGAGCGGCTTGTACGTGGTCCCAAGGCCAGGAAACAACAAGCTGAAGCAGGTAAGGGGGCCTTTTAAACCTGAACTTCTACGTTGTTTCCTGTCCTGGGGAGGTGGGGACACCCTCCTGGAGTGCCGTTGTCGAGGCGCCCGGAAAAAATACTTTTTCTGTAGTAAGGCATGTTACAAAATGTATTTTATTCATTTTGACTATTGATTAATGCAAAAATTGTTGACAGTACAGTGGCTGATATGAAGAACTATTTCACTTCCTGTTATTAGAGACTTTGTACTGCTAAATAGGTACTATTACTACTAAACTATAGTAACATAACATTAATTATAAGTGTTTCCACCCACTCACTATTCTTCATGAAGACTAACCCTTTCTTTTCTACAAATGTGATGAGTGTACACCCTGCAAACACTGTTTGCTATAAAGGGTTGTATTGTGTTTAATAGTATTTTGTTTCATTTGAGGCTTCTGTCCAACTTGAGACATTGATGACGTGTCTATAGGATATGGTGGTTAAACCAGTGGGACTTTCACAATCCATATAACAAAAGGGGTCAGTTTTATGTGAAGGACATCTGACTCATTGGCCTTTCCCCTAAACAGTGACACCGCTGACCAAGTGCCCTGCACTAACTGCAACTCGGCTCAATTCAAATGGATAGTGAAATTCTATAAAGAACACCTGGTGATTAGCATCACTGTATTACAACATTGTATGACTATTGTTGCTAATGGAAAAAAAAAAACTTCTGCTTACCTGAACTTAAAGAGTACATGAATTTTCAAAAAAGTATGGCTGTTCTTCTTTGTACAATCATAACTGTGAAGGAACAGTTATATTTGGGCTTCCCTAATCCCTCTTTCAGTCATATTATTCCATGATTTAGTAGCACAGCTAGCTGCATTTCACTTAGAAGAAATGGATGTATCCCTTCTATCCAAGTCTTCCAGCACTGTAGTACTGTGACATCCTTTCTCTTACTTCCCACTCTGTTTATTTTCAGCTCTGGAGCTTACAAAGCTGCTAAGTGTGTGTGTGTGTGTGTGTGTGTGTGTGTGGGGGGGGGATAAGACTTACAGAAAGGCAGGACACTCCAGCGATCTTCAATAGCAGGAGCTCAGGTAGCTCTGACACACTCCCATTTCCTATGAACAGTCTTCTAAGTCTCTTGTTACCAGGAACAGATCTTGCCTGAGAAAAGTCAGGTGAATGCAACTTAGGTGAAAGTCAGACCCCTAGTGGCCATAGCTTTACAGCTTTCTGTAGATGCAGGAATTTTTATTTTATTTTTTTAAATAAAATGAATTAGAAATGTGCAAGTAACACCATTCTCTATTAAATGAAATTGTGCTAAAGTATATACAGCGACTCTTTAAGGGCAGATTTGCTAACATCAGTCTTAGTAAAAAGTGTACTGGAGTAAAATGTGGCAAATTTATTAAGAAGCACAGGCCTGTTAACACACATTTGGTGCATCTTCTGGCTTTTTGTGCATCAGAAATGTATGCTTTCTACGTGACTGTGTACATTCCAGCTGCAATTTACACGTTTCTAGTGTAAATTATGGCAAATTCACCAGGTCGCAGAAGACCTCATTCCTCCCCTAATCATAGTTTTTTTCTTCCAAAAAGCTCCAAAAGTTGTATATAATGGCACAAATATGGTGTGTAGAGATGAGAGAATTTGACAAAAAAATTCCTTTTGTAAGTAGCGGGTGCAATGACAGGGAGCTGTAATACCAACGCCCCCGTCATTTTCCCCTGTCAGATGCTGCATTCATACATGATTGCAGCATTTGAGTGTAAAATTAACAAACAAAAAAAAAAATTAAATCAAAACTTACCACCTCCATTTATTCGCGACGGGCCGGTCACCGCCATCTTACTTAAAGATCTCAGCCAAAATCCTGTGCGGCGCAAGATAACGTCATCACGTCAGTCGGCGTGATGATGTAATCTCCCGCCACACGGGATTTCAGCCGAGATCTTCAAGGAAGATGGAGGCTGGTGGCCCGTTGCGAGCAAATGGAAGAGGTAAGTTTGAATGTTTTTTTTAATACTATTTCAGGTTAAATAGATTTGCTAACACGAAGCACGAGGAAATTCGGCTTCTAGGTGAATCGAATTCCACTTTGTGGGATTCGATTCGCTCATCTCTAATGGTGTGCATTAAAACTAGTGATGAGCAGCAGGGGTACTGTTCGAATTCGCTATATTTCGCAAATATTCGTTAGAATATTCGGCATATATTCGCATTCGAGATTTTTCTATTGATTGCGAAAAATCGGCAATGTAATATTCGCGTAATGCGAATATTTTAAAACCCAAATATATAGCACTATGGAATATAGTGCTATATATTTTCTTTTTTTTTATATTCGTCATTTTTTCCAATTTAATGTAAACAGTCATTGGCCCAAAATCAACTTAAGCAGGGAGGAATCAGGACTTGAGATGGAAAAAAATAACTAATATTTTAAAAAACTGATATATGGCACTATATTCTGTAGTGCTATATATTCGTGTTTCAGAATATTCACATTACGCAAATATTACATTGCCGATTTTTTGCATAAGACAAAAAATATTAAATAATGAAGAATATTATAATTTACTACAGACTACAATATTGCAGCCTTCTCACATTGGTCCACAAGCAAGAAGCAGGTAGGTATACTAGGTAATGGGTTCAGATGAAATATTCGAATATTAATTTTTAAGAATATATATCACTATATTTGAAATATTTGCGAATTATGGAAGTGTCGATATTCGCAATAGAAATTCGAATATTCGTGCTCAACACTAATTAAAACGTGTGACTTTTTGTTATGCCACTATTGTGGCAAAAATACAATGATAAACATCCCCCATAACCGATAATTGAAGTAAAAATATTCTTGTTCAGTATGTTATAAAACACGTGTTTTTCTTGGAGTTAGAGCAGCAATGAGCTAGCTTATAGAATAGAGTGGATTTGAAGCAGATTTAGGGTTTTTAATCTTATTACTTTATAGTGTCTATGAATCCCAAAAAAGAGACCACAAGGGTGAGGAAATTTGCTGTCTACTCATAGTTTAGCAATAAAATCAGTGTTATTTTTATGTGTTACTGCCATGGTATAGAGAATTTAATTCCAGATGTGGACAACGTACTTGCTTTCAACAATTGCAGGAGACAAATTGTCACTCTGTGTCCTTATAGTGCCCTTTTGTAGTAGATAACTTGCCAGAAATGAAATGTAGAGAGCTAAGTCCCAGCTGTTGTTCTTTTATACTCTTGCATCTAGCTGTGTAGCTACAATACCAATTATTTGTTTGACTTTGGGGGCCATTTTAACCAAGGTTACATAAAGTTCACTTGTTCAGAGGCTTTGACGCAGCATCTTTTAAAAAAAAGGAAAGCTAGCATCTACCTAACATACCTCTATGAGTGCATCTTAATAAAGTAACTGTAGATCACTTCTCTCCTTCCTGTTATATTATACGTAGAAGAAAAAAAAGCTTATGACAATGGGGCTCATTTTTTTCACCCATATTTTTGGGATGGAGAAGAGGGACCCTGAACAGTCTCACATAGCCCTGGGATAGGGAATATGGGGCCAACTGAAGCTAAGTCCCTTCTGCCCCACCGATTTTACAGCAGCTCTAGAGGTTGTGTCTTTTTCTACATGATAAAGGACTTTTACAGAAGTGAGACAAACTCTTTAAAGGAAATGTGTCAATTTTTTTTTCTGACAGCTAAAAAAGCAACACACATCCTATTTTTCTAAGCTCATTTTATTTTCTGATTGCAGATTTTTTTATTCTATTTCCTGAACAGTATTATGGGGGCTGTTATCTTCCCTGAGCTGTTCTTAACAGCATTTAGAAAACTGCTTTACGGCAGCCCCATGGGCCATAGACACAATGGTTAGGAAAGGAACCTCATTGACTTCTATGGGAGTTTTGTAAGCATGCTCTGTGACCTGTGCATTGTACAAGGAAAGAATATATAAGCTTTGACAACAACCAATTGTGAGTGGTGGATCCTGTCTTATTAGTACTCAGAGATGATATCATTACAGGTAGGATAAAAATGACAGATAACCAGGTAATTGTAGTAAAGTGATCTATACAGACCAAGAAGTGGTTCCTATAATTATTTATAGTGGCCACTGGATACTTCACTAATTTGGGCATTTGGGGGGCCAAAACAGACCAAATAACTCAAGTATCAACTCAGCCTTACAGGTAGATGTTAGTGTCATGAAGCACACGCCTTTTACACCCAGCTGATTCCACATAGAAGTCTACAGCACCTGTTCAATTAAATGCTTATACAATTAGAGCCCCCCGAGTGGAAAGGGTGTCAGCAGTAAGATTGTGTTGATGTCACTGATCAATTTTCCCCATTCTCTGATCCGTCAGAACAATAACCCGGAAAAAAGGATCCTGTCTATAGAGTATACGCCTTCACTCGGTCAGCATTTGCTCAATCATCCATCAGTATTGCTTAAGGCAAAAAAAAACAAAACTGAGTGTATCTAAAACAGAAATTACACGTGAATGTAATATTTGCATGTCTTCTGTGTTTTTACCCACTCCTGCTTTGGGCTACCGAGTCATAAGCCAATTCTGATGGGACCATACAGGCCTTAAAGCTGCTACACAGACAGGATCTCTTGTGCGTCTCATTTTTCCTTCCTTCTGACAGATCAATAATAAAAATAAATGATGATGTCAGCCAGGCCGAAAGCCAAAATAGGGGACCAGTCATGAAGTGGGGAAGGTGGAAAAAGCACGAGAAGTCCACAGAATGGACCTAGGACATAGCGGTGAGGTGGAAGCAGATTGAGGAGACCAGAGTGGCCCAATGACAGGGTCTGGAGGTAGAAGCAGTATGAGAAGGCCACCAAGTGGCACAATGACAGTCTGTAGGTGGCATCAGAATTAGGAGGCCACAGAGTGGCACAATGACCGTGTCTGTAGGTGTCAGCAGCATGAGGAGACCACAGAGCGGCACAATGACAGAATGTGGAAGTGGCGGAAGAATCAGGAGGCCACAGAAGGCACAATGACAGAGTGTAGAGGTGGCAGCAGCAGCAGGAGTAGGCCAAAGAGTGGCACAATGACAGAGTCTGGAGGTGGCAGCAACAGCATCATCAGAAGGAGGCCACAGAGTGGCACATGACCGAGTGAGGAGCTGGCAGCTGCATAAGAAGACTAGTGATGAGCGGCAGGGGCAATATTCAAATTTGCGATATTTAGCGAATATTTGCCATATATTCGTGAATTCCTGATCTTCAGGCATTATTTTCTTGATTGCGAAAATTCGCATAAAAAAAATCACATAAAAATCCGCATAGACTGGTATTTAAAAAAACTAATATTCGCGATTACGATTATATTTTGAGATATTCTAAATATTCGCAAATTCTCGAAGTGCCGATATTCACGATTAAAATTCGCAATTTGAATATTCGTGATCAACACTAGAAAAGACCACAGAGCGACACAACAACAGAGTCTGGAGGTGGCGGCAGCATGAGGAGACCACAGAGTGGCAGGATGACAGAGTGTCGATCGACCAAGATACTTCTGGGGGAACCTGCCTGACATGAACAGGCCTCTATTAGCTACAGACAATGAGGAGACAAAGTGTCAAGATAGCTTTGAGGCCGGAAGAGTTGCAAAGTTCATCAATAGAGATGTCGGGAACTATTCGCCGGCGAACAGTTCCCGGCGAACATAGCTTGTTTGCGTTTGCCACGGCGGGCGAACATATCCGATGTTCGGTCCGCCCACTATACATCATCATTGAGCAAACTTTGACCGTTTCCCGGTTCCTAAAATCTATTCGATACACGTCCCCTGATAGGGGACGTAACAGCGATTATACTGATAAAAATAGTACTACTGATTACTGAACACACCACTCATATAGGGTGGTACAGTACATTGCGCGAGGAAGAGACCTTCAATGACGTCAGTGAGGACAAGGAACGGGACATGGCTAGCTTGGTATCCAACCTTGTGCAAATGGGGAGTTTGCGGTTGTGAAAAAATGGACTGTTTGCGGTGTGTTAAATGGGGAGTTTGGTCTGTCACAGTTAGGTCTGTCACTGTGAAGTGTGCGTAACCCTTACACTACCTGATCGATACAACATCATACCTGATCGTATACTGTACACACACTGGATGTTTTAAAGAGAACCTGTCACCAGGAAATTCACTGATAAACCAGGCACACTGTCTTGTAGGGCTCAATCTGCTGAATATAATGATACCTTTCACCTGGTGATCTGTTGCTTTATTGTGGAGAAATAGTACTTTGAATCCATATGCTAATGAGCTGATTGGAGTCCAGTAGTTGATATGAGTCCAGCATTTTTTCTATTCAGAGTTGTAGCCCCTCCCCTATTCACTTCTTCAGTTGTAAAAGGGGCGTGGTTCATTTATTTATTGATCTATAGAAGTGAATAGGGGAGGGGCTACAACTCTGAATAGAAAAAATGCTGGACTCATATCAACTACTGGACTCCAATCAGCTCATTAGCATATGGATTAAAAAAACTATTTCTCCACAATAAAGCAACAGATCACCAAGTGAAAGGTATCATTATATTCAGCAGAGTGAGCCCTACAAGGCAGCGTGCCTGCTTTATCAGTGAATTTCCTGGTGACAGGTTCTCTTTAAAGCACGTCATACCAAACAATTTAGGAATGTTAGGTGATTTATGCCCTTTATTAGTGATGTCGTGAACATAAAATTTTCGCGAATGGGCGAACCGCCATAGACTTAAATTGGCAGGCGAATTTTGAAACCCACAGGGACTCTTTCTGGCCACAATAGTGATGGGAAAGTTGTTTCAAGGGGTCTAACACCTGGACTGTGGCATGCCGGAGGGGGATCTATGGCAAAACTCCCATGGAAAATTACGTAGTGGACGCAGAGTCGGGTTTTAATCCATAAAGGGCATAAATCAACTACCATTCCTAAATTGTTTGGAATAACATGCTTTAAAACATCCAGTGTGTGTATACGATCAGGTATGATGTTGTATTGATCAGGTAGTGTAAGGGTTACGCCCACTTTACAGACATTGACAGACCAAACTCCCCTTTTAATGCACCGCAAACAACCGCAAACAGTTCATTTGCACAACCGCAAACTTCCTATTTGCACAAGGTTGGATACCAAGCTAGCCACGTCCCGGTGATGTCATTGAAGGTTTCTTCCTCCACCCAGCCACGTACAACACCAAGGGTCCCCGAAAGGTGAATTGAATTGATTTTTTGAACGGGGAGATGGTTAAAAAAACGCTGTCTCCTTCCCCTTTGTTTTTATCCACGGTCACTGCGTCTGCACCGTGCAATTTACTGTCACACCCGATATGAGTGGTATTTTCTGTAGTACTATTCTCATCAGTTTAATCCCTTTAACGTCCCCAATCTGGGGGCCATTTATTGAATAGATTTTTCGAACGGGGTGATGGTTAAAAAAACGCTGGCTCCCTCCACTCTGTTTTAATCCACGGTGACTGCGTCTGCGCCGTGCAATTTTCTTTCACACCCGATATGAGTGGTATTTTCTGTAGTACTATTCTCATCAATTTAATCCCTCTAAAGTCCCCAATCTGGGGGCCATTTATTGAATTGATTTTTCGAACGGGGAGATGGCTAAAAAAACGCTGGCTCCCCCCACTCTGTTTTAATCAACAGTCACTGCGTCTGCGCCGTGCAATTTACTGTCACACCCGATATGAGTGGTATTTTCTGTAGTACTATTCTCATCAGTTTAATCCCTGTTACATCCCATATCAGGGATTGCCTTTTGTGAAAAAAAAATTCGTCCGGGTACCTTCCACTGTGGTGTCCCAATAGCGACAAATTTTCTGAAGGCCTCAGACTCCACCAGTTGGTATGGTAAAAGCTGGCGGGCTAAGAGTTCCATCAAGCCAGCTGGGCAAGGGGGTGATTCTGTGACATTGGCTTTTTACGCTCAAACATGTCCATGACAGACACCTGACTGTGGGCAGATGAGCAGGAACTGCTTAAGGTGAGAGATGGAGGGGCTGTTGGTTGAGAGGGGGCAGGGAGGACAGCAGTGGTTGACGTGGCCGAAGATGCTGGACCAGGAGGAGCATGGTGGCTTTGAGTTTGTGTGCTGCTTGTACTCATGTGTTGATCCCATAGGCGTTTGTGATGTGAGATCATGTGCCTTCGCAAAGCAGTTGTACCAAGGTGGGTGTTGGACTTCCCACGACTCAGTTTCTTTTGGCACAGGTTGCAAATGGCATTGCTGTTATCAGAGGCAGACACACAAAAAAAATGCCACACTGCTGAGCTTTGCAATGACGGCATTCTGGTGGTGGCAACAGCATGCGTTGACTGGCGTGCTGTCTGGCTGACCCCAGGTGCCGATACATGCTGTCTGACTGTACCACTAACTCCTTGCGACGACCTCCCCCTGCTTCCAACTCGTCTCCTCATTCTCTCTGTCTCCCCTTCTGAACTTTCCCCCTCTTCTTCTCTTCGAGCAGGCACCCATGTGGCATCCATGGACACATCGTCATCATCAACCGCTTCACTTGTATCTGACACCTTAGCAAAGGAAGCAGCAGCGGGTACAACATCATCATCATCATCATCATCATCACACTGTACGTCCATGTGTGTAATCCTGCCTGACTGAGACATATCCCTGTAATCTACATCATCTGGCAATAATGGTTGCGCATCACTAATTGCATCCAACTGATGTGTAAATAACTCCTCTGACGGATCAAGCAGGTGACCGAAGCTGAGCTGGAGGAGGATGGTGCTTCAAGGTTCTTAGCGGAAGCTGTTGAAGATTGGGTGTCCTGTCTAAGCCAGTCAACTATGTCCTCATAATTTTTCGGGTTCAGGGTACGTGGCCTCTGAACACTAGGCATTATTCCAGGGACAGTGGAAATCACTGCACCACGACCACGACGGCCCCTGCGGGGTGGCCTGCCTCTGCCTGTCCTTTTTTTTTAGATAAGTTGTACTACGCGTGCTAGGTACTGTGCCAGCCGGTATGAGTGGTGGGCACTGGCAGTGGGCACACTACAGTCAGTGGAAGTGGGCCTGACACACACTGGCAGCAGGCAAGCAACTGAAATTAGACTAATGTGTAAACATTAAATGGCTTATTTATCGGCAAGCTACTGTGCCACCCAGTATCAGTGGTTGGCACTGGCAGTGGGCACACTACAGTCAGTGGAAGTGGGCCTGACACACTGGCAGCAGGCAAGCAACTGAATTTAGACTACTGTCTAAAAATTAAATGCCTTATTTATCGGCAAGCTACTGTGCCACCCAATATCAATGGTTGGCACTGGCAGTGGGCACACTACAGTTAGTGGAAGTGGGCCTGACACACACTGGCAGTAGGCAAGCAACTGAATTTAGACTACTGTCTGAAAATTAAATGCCTTATTTATCAGCAAGCTACTGTGCCACCCGGTATCAGTGGTTGGCACTGGCAGTGGGCACACTACAGTCAGTGGAAGTGGGCCTGACACACACTAGCAGCAGGAAAGCAACTGAAATTACACTAAAGTGTAAAAATGAAATGCCTTTTTTTGATGCAAAGTCCTGTGCCACACGGGATGATAGGGGTGGGCACTGGCAGTGGGCACACTACAGTCAGTGAAAGTCGGCCTGACACACACTAGCAGCAGGCAAGCAACTGAAATTACACTAAAGTGTAAAAATTAAATGCCTTTTTTTATGCAAAGTCCTGTGCCAGCCGGTATGAGTGGTGGGCACTGGCAGTGGGCACACTACAGTCAGTGGAAGTCAGCCTGACACACACTGGCAGGCAACTAACCTTAGATTAAAGTGTAAAAATTTTGATGCAAAGTCCTGTGCCACATGGGATGACAGGGGTGGGCACTGGCAGTGGGCACACTACAGTCTGTGGGCCTGCAGCTCCTCACACACAGGCAGGCCCGGCAACTGCAATATGTATATGGAGAAAAAAAAAGCAGACTAATGTAGCAGCCCTAAAAAGGGCTTTTTGGGGTGCTGTCAGAACGCTGTCCTTACAGCAGAGATCAGATGAGTCTTTCAGGACTGGAGTGGACACTGAATTCACTAGCCTAGCTATCGATTTCCCTATTAAATCAGCAGCAACTACACTCTCCCTCCTCTCACTAAGGCCCCTTGCACACGACAGTATTTTGCGGACCGTATACTGGCAGTTATTTCAGTTCAGTATACTGATAGTATACTGAACCATTCACTTCAATGGGTCTGCAAAAAATACTGAAGTGTCTCCGTATGCCTTCCGTTTACGTTTTTCCGTCCTATTCTTTTCCACAAATCACGTTCAGTGGCTCCATTCAAGTCAATGGGTCCGCAAAAAACGGAAAGCATACGGAAGTGCATCCGTATGTCTTCCGTATCCGTTCCGTTTTTTGCGGAACCATCTATTGAAAATTTTAAGACCAGCCCAATTTTTTCTATGTTATTACTGTATACTGTATATGCCATACGGAAAAACGGAACGGAACAACAGAACCGAAATGGAAACAAAACGGAAACAAAAAACGGAACAACGGATCCGTTATAAACGGACCGCAAAACACTGAAAAAAAAAATAAGTTTGTGTGCAAGAGGCCTAAGGCCTTATTCACAGATCCGTTGTGTTTTGCGGATCCACGGAGCCGCGGATCCGCAAAACACGGACACACCGGCAATGTGCATTCCGCATTTTTGCGGACCGCACATTGCCCGAACTCCATAGAAAATGCCTCTTCTTGTCCGCAATTGCGGACAAGAATAGGACATGCTCTATTTTTTTTGCGGAGCCGCGGACCGGAAAATCGGCGGCGCGCTCCGCAAAATCGGATGCGGAGAGCACAGTGTGTGCTCTCCGCATCGTTCCCGGCCCCATTCACAGTCAATGGGTCCGCATGTATTCCGCAAAATTGCGGAATACATGCGGACTACATTGCGGATGTGTGAATAAGGCCTAAGACTGCAAATTCCGAATGAATCTAAAATGGATGCTGTTCAGGAGATGGGAGGGTCTGGGAGGGAGGGTATGCTGCTGATTGGCTGGAATGTGTCTGCTGACTGTGAGGTACAGGGACTGTGAGGTACAGGGTCATCATCAATGATGATGTATAGGGGGCGGACCGAACATCGCATGTGTTCGCCCGCTGCGGCAAACGCGAACAAGCTATGTTCGCCGGGAACTGTTCGCCGGCGGATAGTTCGGGCCATCTCTACCCTTTATGGATTAAAACCCGACTCTGCGTTCACTACGTAATTTTCCATGGGAGTTTTGCATGCCACAGTCCAGGTGTTGGTCCCCTTGAAACAACTTTTCCATCACTACTGTGGCCAGAAAGAGTCCCTGTGGGTTTTAAAATGCGCCTGCCTATTGAAGTCTATGGCGGTTCGCCAACATTTTTGGAAGTTCGCGTTCGCCGTTCACTAACGGAAAATTTTAGGTTCGCGACATCACTATTCATCAAGATACGTCACTAAAGATTTTACTGCATATAACCGCAGAATAAATTTTATTTGAGTATTCAAGTCAGCTTGACGTATATGGACATCTTCCATAGACTGTACAATTCTATATAGCTTAGTATAATCTGCAAAAAAAAGAAATGGTGCCTATTAATCTCGTCCTTAGTGCTCACCACTTATAACCCAGGACCATTGTGAATAGGAATCTTTGACAACAACTCTCTGGACATGGTCCTTCGGCCAGTTTTCAATCCATTTTACAAACTATACTTTCCAAGCCTATAGGTCTATAATTACCTGTGAAGGACCTAGATCCTTTTTTGAATATGGGCACCACATTTGCTTTGTGCCAATCACTTGGCCCTGTACCAGTACCTAGAGAATCTTTGAAAATTATAAACAGGGGCACAGCAATGACTGAACTGAGCTCTTTAAGAACTGTTGGGTGTAATCCATCTGGAGCCTTGTTCACATTTACCCTATTTAACTTGTCTTGGACCATATCTACAGTTAGCCAATTGAGTATATTAGTGGATGTACTAACAGCCCCAGCACCACAGATATCAGCTCCTTACTCTTCTTTTGTAAATACAAAGTTAAAAACCCCATTTAGTAACTGCCTTTTCCTTATCTTTAGTGACTACCCCCCCCCCCGCCATTTAACATTATTTAGTGAACCTACCTGCTCAGACCTAGGTTTTTTAGCATTTATGTATTTAAAGAATTTTTGGGGATTTGTTTTGCTCTCTTTTACTACCTGCTGTTCATTTTGTATTTTTGCTAATTTTATCTCCTTTTACAGATTTTATTGGGCCCTTTGTATTCTCCGAACACTACTGCTGACCCCTCAGATTTGTATTTTTTAAATGCCCTCTTTTGTCTTTGAATGCCTTTTTTACAGTAGCTATCAGCTATGGGGGGTTTAATTTTAATCATTTATACTTGTGTCACCGCTAGTTCTGTGAGAAGGTCAGACAGACGTTCTCCGCTACCTTTTGTATGACGTTCTTTGTTTTGGTTTCACTTTGTCAGCTCCTTTCCTTCTGCCAGGTGTCACTTATTTAGACTAATCGTCTTACTTTATATTCCCTCCCATGCTGCCTCACTTTGCGGTTTATACTACTTCCTGGATGAGGTGTTCACTGCTGGAGGCTGCTGCTGTTTGCGCAGATAAGTCATTTCCCTTTATTGTGTTTCCTTGCTGGCTTGATTCTAGGTGACCCTGACTCCATCCGTATTCAGTGCAGGGAGCCGGTGATCGTGTACCCTCACTATTTTAGGGTTTTCAGGTGCACACAGCCTTAGGAATGTGCAATCGTCTACCATTGAGGCCTTTGCATAGGTATAGCAGTTAGGGAGAGCTCTTAGGGTTTTATAGGGCTCACCTATATGCTCCTTAGTTTGGGATCAAGCCAGTCAGTCGTTTATTTATAAGTTCGAGCAATCTGCATCATCATCCGTGACAACTTGTTACCTAAAGGAATACATTTTTTAGTGCAATTACTCAATGTGGAATTAAGGCTCTCCCATTTATCCTCAGTACTATTATGTGACAGTAGCTGCTCCCATTTTTGGGTTACCTTGGTTGATGTTTGTCTGTAACAGGTTCTTGTTACCAGCAGTTCTATTTTTCATAAGTGTATGTGTATATCTATGCCCAGTCTTCACCCTACTTTCCTTGCTAACTCCAGCCCCCACTAAATCTCCACTGTCCCCTTCTATATCCCACTCTCTATCCACACTATCTACCCCCTTATTAGTATGACCCCCACCCACCCCCCAGATCCTAGTTTAAAAGCTCCTCCAGTCGCCAGGGCAGTTGCACCCTCCCCATTAAGGTGCAGCCCATCCCTACTGTAGAGCCTGTAACCGACAGAGAAGTCGGCCCAGTTCACCATAAAC
This sequence comes from Bufotes viridis, assembly GCA_033119425.1. Lineage (NCBI taxonomy): Eukaryota > Metazoa > Chordata > Amphibia > Anura > Bufonidae > Bufotes > Bufotes viridis. The sequence goes on along the minus strand of CM065590.1, from coordinate 144,716,427 downwards.
CCAAACCATTCCTTCCTGAGCCACTTATTTAACTCCCTAAGTTCCTGTTGTCTCTCAAGTGACGCTTGTGGCACTGGTAGTATTTCTGAAAACACTACCTTGGAGGTCCTGGACTTAAGCTTCTCTCCTAGTTCCCTAAAATTATTTTTAATTTCCCTAAATTTATTTGTCATTGGTGCCAATGTGTACCATGACTGCTAGGTTTTCCCCAGCCCCACCCAGCAATCTGTCAATCCGATCCTCAATATGCCGAACCAGAGCACCAGCCAGACAACACACTGTTCGGCATTCATAGTCTCGGCGACAGATAACCCTGTCTGTCCTCCTAATAATCCCCTACCACTAGCATCTGTCTAACTTTTGCTTCACTTCCCATCCTTCCTTCTGCAGTCATCCTCCTGGTTGCTAGGAGAAATGCCCTGCTGCAGTATTGCTGGCCCTTGGCTTTCATCCCTAATATCAGCCAATCAAGCATATTTACTAGGGCATTCCAGATTAGGACTAGCCTCCCTGGCACTTTTCCCTCTACCCCTTCTTCCTATATTAACCCAACTGCTGATCTGATTTCACTGACCCCAGTCAGTGCCTGCACAGTGAGGTCTAAGCCTCTCAGGACTGGTGCATGGATTTTTCACACCCTAGGCAACAGCTAATTTTGCCATCCCCCCTTGACTCCGCCCATTAACCACACCCTTTGGCCCGCCTCTTTGTCGGCCACCTATTTAATGATTGTTGCATGCAACATTTTACATAACCAGCTAATTTTAGATATACATGAGTCCCGTTACAATCCCCCTCCCCAATCTGCCTTTCAACTAAATAATAAAAATAGTAAAATCAGGCTGACGATGGCAGGTCCTAGGAGATGACATAGATGTGGCCGCGGACTGTGCTATGTAGAGGACTGGCGCTCTGGTGCCCATGCTGACTGTGACAGGTGCCCATGGACAGGGCAGGATTTGGTGACCTCACTGACTCTTGCATTAAACTCTTTACAGAAAATTACCTGGTTAACCAAGCCATGGGACTGGAATGAGGGGCTGCACACCTGCCGTAACCTCACTTACCTGGCACTGCCAGACTCTCATGGTGAGGTCACTGCCTGATGTGGGCACCTACAGTCACCTTCCCCATCTACAGTACAATACAGACTACTTTTTTGGAGGTGCCCGAACCCGATACTAATAAACATTATGCGCTCTGCGCACATGACCTATCACTTTGGCAGTCTCTTAGTTACCACCATCATCCAGCAGGCACCCTGCACACTCCAGTCCTGCTGCTGCCATTCCACCTTCTGTTCAAAGTTTGGACCTGGAGAGATGTCAGGTCCAAACCCCCCCCCCCATTGTCTAAATATAATAAATACTATGGGGTCCCCATTGTGGTATTTATTATATTTAGACAATGGGGGGAATTTGGGGTTAGGGCCTGACATCTCTCCAGGTCCAGGTTAAAGTTTGAGCAGAAGGTGGAAATACACTTTAATGCTCCATGAGTCATGGCATTAAGTGCATTTCCACATTCTGTTCAGGCTTTAACCTGGCTGGACCTGGAGAGATGTAGGCCCCAACCACCCCTAAGTATAATAAATACTATTAATGGGGTATTAAATTAAATCGGATTTGTAAGTCAATATGCGCTCTCTGTGCAGAGGGGCTAATTGGAAAATGGGTGAGGACAGCCAGGACCTTTCATTAAACTACCTTCCACTCAGCTCCAGGCGGTAACAGACAGTGTCGGCAGCGGTGCTCACTCACTGACTTCATGTGTCTGCGCCATCTAGTGGGAGGAGCAGGCACATGACATCAGTGAGCACCGCCCGCACTGCCTGTTACCGGAGCCCAGTGCAAGGTAGTAAAGAGATGGGTGCAAGAGAGTCAGAGCGAGAAGAGGGCATGCTGCATGGTGCCTTTCATGCTTATGGGTGGCGCCGACCCTGAAGCCTCTCTCCAGTTTGTCAATGCCCCTAAGTATTTCAATCTGCTTATTTAGATCTTGGCTTCCAAATATGCAACATGATTGCATCTAGTGCGCATGTATTCACCCTCTAAAGCAGGCATCCTCAAACTGCGGCCCTCCAGATGTTGCAAAACTACAACTCCCAGCATGCCTGAACAGCCCACAGGTATCAGCCTACAGCAGGGAATTGTGGGAGTTGTAGTTTTACAACAGCTGGAGGGCCGCAGTTTGAGGATGCCTGCTCTAAAGGCTCTTCAAGGCACGCATACATTGCACAAGACACACATTTAGAAGCATTGTCCAAGGAGTACATGTTTAAATGGGGAGGAACAGTAGAGAAGGAAAACATATATGAGTTAGATTTAGACCCTGTCTGCTGCAGTTGGAGGACTAGCTAGCTAGCATCAAGCCAACAACACACAAGGAAAATCTATTAAACCTTAGTATCTTGCTCCTTGTCCTTTAACTCCGGTTCTTTAACGCTAGGTTCAGACCTGAGCATTTCTGAGATGCATGTTTTCCGCGCGTTTTTGTTATGCGTTTTCGCGCGTTTTTGTGCGCATTTTTGGCAATAGTAAACGCGCGTTTGTGTGATTGACTGCAGTGTTGTCCAATGACCAAATATCCCTGTCTATATAAAGTTTGGCCTTTCCAGCATGTTGCAAATTCATAAACTCGCGTTCGAACGCGCGTTTTCAGTGTCAAAAACGCGCAAAATACAAGTGTTGCGCGTTCCCATTGAAGTCTATGGGCCAAAACTTGCGACAAATGCCCCAAAAAAGCTCAAATACTTGTTTATGCGTCGGGTGTTTTTCAGCTCATTCGAACGCGCTGTAAAACGCGAAAATGTGAACCAGTCCCATAGGGAAGCATTGGTTTGCATCGGTTATGCGTTTTACAGCGCGTCCGAACGCCCTGTAAAACGCGCAAGTGGGAACTGAGGGTAACTCCACTTATTCAGCAGCCACTTAGTACAGCAAGCTTCAGGTAGAGCAACCTTGGTGGTGCAATTAATAGCACCTGGAAGCAAGAGCCACTCCCCTTAACCAAGCAGAGAAAAAAAAATGGGTTTAAATGGCAGTACACAGCAGAGAAAAAAATGGGTTTAAATGGCAGTACACAGCAGAGAAAAAAATGGGTTTAAATGGCAGTACACAGCAGAGAAAAAAAATGGGTTTAAGGCCTCATGCACACGACCGTTGTTGTGGTCCGCGTCCGAGCAGCATATTTTGCGGCTCGGGCATGCGACCCATTCACTTCAATGGGGCCGCAAAAGATGCGGACAGCACTCCATGTGCTGTCCGCATCCGATGCTCCGTTCCGTGCCCCCGCACAAAAAATAGTTTTGCGGACAAGAATAGGCATTTCGACAATGGGCAGCGTTCCGTTCCCGGAACGGAACACGGAGCAGCTTTCGTGTTTTGCGGATCCCCGGTTTGCGGACCGCAAAACACCAACGATCATGTGCATGAGGCCTAAATGGCAGTACACAGCAGAGAAAAAAAATGGGTTTAAATGGCAGTTCCAAAATGCAAGTACTTAAGGCTAGGTTCACACGACGACATTTGTCGCGTGACAAAAAGTGGCACTATTGTCGCGCGACAATTTTTATAATGGGAGTCTACAGTGTCGCATTGCGACATGCGACATGCTGCGACGCGACAGTCCCAGAAAAACCCATCGCAGTTGCAGCATGTTGCATGTCGCAATGCGACACCATAGACTCCTAATATAAAAATTGTCGCGCGACAATAGTGTCACTTTTTGTCGCGCGACAAATGTCGTCGTGTGAACCTAGCCTAACTCTCAGGGACTTCCGCTTCAAACCTCAATCAGCCACCTTCAATCACTCCCACGAAATCACAATCAGCACCAGAACTCTGGTTCTTTAACTCCACTTAGGGTCCTTTCACACTGGCGTTTTTGTTTTCCGGCATAGAGTTCCGTCCTCGGCGCTCTATGCCCGAAAAATCCTGATCAGGATCATCCCCATGCATTCTGAATGGAGAGAAATCTGTTCAGGATGCATCAGGATGTCTTCAGTTCAGGACCGGAACGTTTTTTGGACGCAGCAAATACTGCAGCATGCTGCGCTTTTTGTTCCGGCCAAAAATCCGGAACACTTGCCGCAAAGCCGACTCCGGAATTAATGCCCATTGAAAGGCATTAATCCGGATCCGGCCTTAAGCTAAACGTCGTTTCGGCGCATCACGTGATCCATGCGCATGGGGCGCTCTGACGTTATTCTGGAGCGCCCCGGGAGCCGCACGGACTGTAAGTATACCGCTCTCCCGCTCCCCACTACTACTATGGCAACCAGGACTTTAATAGCGTCCTGGCTGCCATAGTAACCTCAAAGCATTTTCGAAGACTGATCAGGATCCTGATCAGTCTTCTAATGCTTTCAGGCGACTTGCGTTCTGACGGATCCGGCGGGACGGAAGTGCCTGCCGGATCCTCAGAACGCAAGTGTGAAAGGACCCTTATTCAGCAGCCACTTAGTACAGCCAGCATATTACAGATTTTACCGCATATTAATACAGCGCTAAATGCTGAATACATTTTTTTTTCACCTAAATACATCAATAAAGCTTTTACCACATATAACTGCAGCGCTAAACACTGAATACGTTTTAACCGAAATAAGTCACAAATGATTTAAAGGAGTGTGTGGTGGCTCACCTGTTGTGGCAAATGGATAAGGTGCTCTGTTGAAAAGGTTTCCCTGAAAAACCTTACAGAATAAATTTGAAAATAATTATATTTAACAGACACTCTATCATCCAGAACTGCATCAAGTGTCTGTACACATAATGATATAGAAATGCTGTATAGATAATGTAAATTTTTGTATGTGACTAATCTCCTAGGCTCTCAGCCTTTAAATATCACAGATATGATAAAATTATGTAAATAGTCCAGTGCAATCCATTAATATCCTTTTATGATTCAATTTAGTTCAGTGTCTCCATATTTAATAAATAAGTATATTCGTTATCAAGTTGACCCCAAGAGGTAAAGTTACCACTGAAGAAGGAGCGTGTATGCTCCGAAACACGTCTGGTGAATACATGAATGTAATTCTAAAGAAGCTTCTTAGACACTAAAAGTTCACACCGTACGCGGCAAAAGATAATCCACTAAAGGAAATAATACTGCCAGCTGTGAAATACCACTAACCGTGGACCACGGTGTGGCAGGAACTAAATCGGGGTGAGATTCCTACAATCCCCAACTGCAAAGAGGATCTAAACAGCCCAGCAATTCAAACAGCACGGAGGGAAAGCGCGCCAACACGTAGGACGGCACATGGGACACCAATTTTAGGATCCGCACTTCGCTGAATGAATGAAAGGACTCCGTCAGTGAGAATTACAACACAGACTTCAGTTTGTAACTGAGCTACATAGTAGCTAATAGCGCGCTATTGACACAATTTGATACAAATGATCAGCTCAGTACCAACAGTATATCTTAATATTAAGGAGTCAATTCCAGATCTCCATCAAGTAATAACCAGAGAGACACACTAATTATTGATAAATGGTAACATCACCAGTATATCCCTATTATCTATATTTATTATATTTATTATATACTCATATTCATACACAACTTTTTACTTTTATTTATCATTTTTAACTTTTTCTATATATTTTTTCACTTTTTACATATACTATTTGACTATTTTATCATCACAATCACTGGACAATAAATAACTTTACCTCTTAAGTTCAACTTGATAAGGAATATACTCATGTATCAAATATGGAGACACTGAACTAAATTGAATCAAAAAAGGATATTAATGGAATGCTCTGGACTATTTACATAATTTTATTTATTAATTTTTAATATTTTGTATATATTTTCCTGTTTATTCTTTCTTTTTAATATTATTAATATCTATCGTCTTATTAAAATTGTGCTATTAATAATTGTAGTTTTATGCATTAATTATATAATATTTTACATAATTAAGTGCTGTGGCAGATACCCTTTATTATATTATACCCATATCTGTGATATTGAGAGCCTAGTAGGGTAGTCACATACAAAATATACATCATCTATACAGTATTTCTATATCTTTATATGTACAGACACTCAATGCAGTCCTGGATGATAGAGTGCCTGTTATATATAATTAAAGTCACAAAAGATTGCATTACATTTAACTGAAGCACTTAACGCTGAATAAAATTTGTTTTTCACCGAAATAAGTCACAAAAAAGATTTTACCGCATATAACTGCAGCACTTAATGCTGAATACAATGTTTTTTTTCATTGAAATTAGTCACAAAAGATTTTACCGCATGTAACTGCAGCCCTGAACGCTGAATGAGCATTAATTTTACCGTAAATGTGTTTTCACTTAGTCCTAGCAGCAGCACAAGTGGGGAGGTCTCCCCTGTGAAACTGGTAGGACAGGTGGAATTTTTGTTTAAATAAATTCCATACCGAGCTACTAATTAATTAATAAAACCCACCCCTATAAAAGGGCGCCTGCCCCAACCTCAGTGCTTTATTATCAAGTAGGAACAAAAACAAGGGTGAGAAATTTGTGTGCTGCTGTTAGGACTAAGGGAAAACAAATTTACGGTAAAATGAATGCTTCCCTTACGTCCTACCAGCAGCACAAGTGGGGACCTAGCGAGTAAAACGGACAAATTGGGAGGGTCCCACCTACTAGGTCTTTTTTTTTTCCCTATGAGAGGTATCACCTACAATAAACCCAAAATGAATCGGCTAAAACAGTGACTCCAAAATCCGACCAAAGGAATCACATACAAATAATCAATGTTTATTTAATATAGCAATAAATAGCATACAATAGCATAACCAATTACATAATAAAAGAGAAGCAGCAATGCAGGAGTAACCACAGTTTATCATATCCCCCAAGTATAAGAATATACAAGATCGTATAAAACATGACAAAATGACTCACACAATAGATTTAAACAGAGTCCAATCATGTATTGCACAAGCCAATACCCTCCCAAGGTAAGGAGCACCCATACAAACCAGTATGCATACCGCGGAATAAGCCACAGTATTATAACTAGGCATCAAGATATACCTACATGGAAGGAGCTAGATGAAAATTCAGACCAGGGAATGCGTCCACCCCGACGCGCGTTTCGCTACCGCTTTTTCAAGGGGCATAATGGACCAATGTCTCAACTAGTTTATATAGCCCCCTAGTAACATTAGATTAATTTCAGGTGTGACAGAACGCCCACCTGAACAAAAACACATTACTGAGCGGTGGGCGTAGCGAGAGAATCCGAGAACCCCGTGCTTCGCGATAATATCGGACGGAAAAAATTGCGTCGGTAAACAAAATCGCGTACATCGCAAAAAAACGCATACAAAATTTTGTTTACTGACGTGATTTTTTCTGTCCGATATTATCGCGAAGCACGGGGTTCTCGGATTCTCTCGCGATAACACGCCCCACACCGCTCCGGACCAGCTATTGGTGTTTTTGTTCAGGTGGGCGTTCTGTCACACCTGAAATTAATCTAATGTTACTAGGGAGCCATACAAACTAGTTGAGACATTGGTCTATTATGCCCCTTGAAAAAGCTGTAGCGAAACGCGCTTCGGGGTGGACGCATTCCCTGCTCTGAATTTTCGACTAGCTCCTTCCATGTAGGTATATCTTGGTGCTTTGTTATAACACTGTGGCTTATTCTGCCGTATGCATACTGGTTTGTATGGGTGCTCCTTACCTTGGGAGGGTATGGGCTTGTGCAATACATGATTGGACTCATAATAATTGTTTAAATCTATTGTGTGAGTCATTTTGTCATGTTTTATACGATCTTGTATATTCTTATACTTGGCGGATATGATAAACTGTGGTTACTCCTGCATTGCTGCTTCTCTTTAATTATGTAATTGGTTATGCTATTGTATGCTATTTATTGCTATATTAAATGATTATTTGTATGTGATTCCTTTGGTCGGATTTTGGAGTCACTGTTTTAGCCGATTCATTTTGGGCTTATTGTAGGTGATACTAATTGTTTTCCTGTGTGTTCACAGAGTCTTATAGTCTCATCATTGAGATGGATTTTCGGTCACTTGACTTGGCTTGGTTATCCCAGGTTGATGCAGATTTTTCAGGAGGAGCTACAGTGGGGGAGGACCCGGTGAGCAGAAGCATCAGTGAGATAAAAAAGCAGATCAAAAATATACTTCATAGGCGCATGAAATTATGGTGGAACAAAGCTACATTGGACAAATATATGGAGAAGGGTCTCATACCAAGGGGTTTGCGGGTGCAGATTTTCCCATCATATGGACATGATGATGTGGAATTTTGTAACCAATGGAAATTGGCTTGTGGATCCTGCTCAGGGGCCCTGATGCGCCTTATTTCTGAACAGAATGGGAAAACCAGGGCAACATTGGAATTGGAACTCAGACAGCTGGAGGAACAGCTTGCTCAGAAATTGAGTGTGGCAGAATCTGAGTTTTTAAAAAAAGAAGTGGAGGATGCATTTACTGTATGGGAAAAAGCAGATTAAAACTAATAAAATGAAAAAATTCCAACGAGATTTACAAGATTGGTAAACAAAGAGAATGTATCGCTGGAAATATACACCCGACGGAATAAGGTCTCGATCTGCTTCCGTCTCTTCCCGTACTTTCTTAAGTGAAGATGGCAGTAGTGCTAGTCAAGACACTCGCCGTTGCCCAAAGAGATATATGAAACGGAAAATGGGGGAAGCTGCCCAACCAGGCAGTAAGAGACGTCAGGAGAGCAATCAGAGATTACAGGTAATCAATCTATCGGACAGAGTCCTAACTCAAGATCAAATCTCCATCCTTGAGAAAGGCCTGTCCTTTTCTCCCTCTGCTAACTTCTTTTTATTTTTGGCAGTGAAAGAGTTACATCTGTTCGCCAGGCATCTGATTTTCAAAAAAATGTTTGCTCAGAAAATGGACTCGGTTTTTAATACACATATGGAACAAGAAGCTCTTAATACCCTGATGTCACTATTACAGGAACAGGCGAAGGTTCAGCAATGTGGTGAGTTCACACGGTCCCTCATTCCAAAGAATTCCTCATTGCTAAATTTCCCAGTCCTGTCTCTATGTCCTAATGTTGCACTGTTCGTGAAGTTGGTGGAAGGTGAGTTAGGCAAGATCCACAAATCTGGTGGCATGGATAACTGTACTGTCCAAGAACGGACAGTTTTACGGGAAATAGAAAAGTGGGATGACGTTGTGGTGAAACCGGCAGATAAGGGTGGGAACATTGTTTTGTGGCCTACCATACTGTATGAGAGGGAAGCCCACAGACAATTAAAAGTAGAAGAATGCTACAAAAAGCTCACATTTAATCCTCTCATAAAATTTAAATTAGAGTTAACAAATATACTCCAGGCAGGAGTTGATATGGGGGTGCTATCCACAAAGCAGTGTTCCCACCTTATGCCGGACAATCTAGTAATCCCGACTCTCTATCTTCTGCCGAAGGTACACAAAAGTTTGTCAAATCCACCCGAAAGACCGATAATTGCTGGGATCGGTGGCCTAAATGATGCTGTGTGTAAGTACGTCGATCATTTCCTGCAGCCTCTAGTGGAAGAACCACCATCATTTCAGAGGGATACAACTGATGTATAGAAAAAGTTGGAGGACATCCACCTGGAGCTAAACATGCTTATTGCCACATGTGACGTTGAATCCCTTTATACCTCCATTAAACAACAAGCTGGATTGGAGGCTGTGAAATTTTACCTGAAGGGCACCAATATGGGTGAGAAGAAGAGAGATTTTATTTTATATTATTTTAATCTCTCTTAGAGTTTGTACTCACGCATAACTTCTTTCTGTTTGGGGGGTCCTTCTACCTACAGCTCCAGGGTACAGCAATGGGGGCATCTTGTGCGCCCTCATATGCTAATTTGTTCCTGGGGCAGTGGGAGAGGGGGGTCCTCCAGACGGATCCCCTGCCAGAGGCCAGTAGCGTCCAATTTTGGGGACGCTACATTGCTGATATACTGGTTATCTGGCAGGGGACAGCCGGGGAGTTTGGTGCCTTTATCGGTGCCTTAAACAAGAATAATAAAAACATCAAACTTACCTTTAAGGTGGCACGCATGGATGTGGAATTCTTGGATGTGATGCTCCAGGTGTAGGCCCAGGGACGGATTCGGATCTTTACAGAAAACAATCATCAGTTAATGCATTGTTGCATGCAACATCGGCTCATCCAATCAATTTGATCAAGAATATACCAACAGGACAGTTCCTCAGAGCTCGTAGGATTTGCTCAACGGATGCAGCTTTTGTAGCACAGGCGGAAGATTTGGAAGTAAGGTTTAAACAGAGAGGCTATAATCAAAGGAGCATTGACAGAGCCTACAAGCGGGCAAGATCATCCAGAAGAGTGGACCTTTTCCACAAAAAGAAAAAAACATGCCAAGACCCCCAATGCATTAGATTCATCACTGATTATAACAACAGATGGAGAGAGGTAAGAGGGGCCCTGGGGAAATATTGGGATGTGCTGAGAGCTGATCCCCAATTACAAATAGTACTCACCTCCCAACCATCAATTACTTATCGGAGAGCCAGGAATCTCCGGGACCATTTCGTTCGGAGCTTCTATAATCGCAGAGAAGTGGGCCTGTTTGGTGACAAAGGGACCCCATGGGGTTACAGAGCTCGTGGGAAGTGTGTGGCCTCCACTAATATGGATAGGGCCACCCACTTCCAGAATTCTGCTAATGATAAGGAGTACAAAATCACAATTGTAGTGATCAATTGGGCAACTTGCCCTTGTAACCTGATTTACGTGGAAATGACCTCTCGCCAACTGAGAAGGAGGGTGAGGGAGCATGTTCTCTCCATCATTGCAGATAGGGATGTGGAGGATGATGATACCCTGAAACCCCTGGCCAAACACTTTAAGGAACATCTCAATTGCGATGAGACATGATTGAGGGTGAGGGGGATTGATAAAGTCCTCATTTCACCACGTGGAGGCAATTGGCAAAAAATACTCGCCCAAAAGGAGACTAAATGGATTTTTCTTCTCCAGACGATTGCACCCATGGGTTTGAATGATGGCAATAGCTTTGCCCCTATTCTATAATCATGTGTCTATCGATTAGGGAATCTGCCTCACTGATGTGACTGTTCGGGACGCCTCTATTCCAGACTGACTTCTGTATTGTTTCTAACTGTTTTTATTGTTTCTTTCTTATTGTTTTTAACAGTGCAATACTTTTGTTTGGACCATCAACTAGTGATATGCTTCCTAGATATGGCATACTCATTGGGAAAGGACACTTTATGATAAATATCGGATTTGTGATAACTTGGCTGGACTTGATCCTATATATTTGACTATGAAAAAACTTTTTACACATGCACTGCATGTTCACTTTTCACGAGCACTGGCACTAGCACTGTGCATTTTTTTTTGTTTATTGCACTTTTTGTCACTTTTATGGAGTAACGCATATGGATCAATATTATTTATAGTATATTATAATATTATGTATTTTTATTTTATTTATTCATTGAATGCCTTTTGGTCACATTATGTGGCACTACTTGGTTATTCAAATTTTGTGTCTATTTGTAACGGTTCACTAAGTAGGGATTATGAGGGTTATACTATATAAGTTGGTGTACTATTTATATAATTGTGTGAACATTATGGTTCATGTCCTGTCCATTAGCCTAAAAACGTATTGTCGGGAATCGAACCTGTGACCAGTCATGTCCCAGGCGGTAGCTCTAGCCACTAGACTACCAGCCCTTCTGGACTTTTCCTCCTGCTGAACTCTTTGATCTATCTTGCTCCAGCCTACTCTTGTTCATCAGTCTTGATTCCGTGCACCTGTTACTTCCCCTTTATAAGCCCAGCCTCTAGCACCAGACCTCTGCTGGTTATTGTGCCTCCAAGCCTGTAGCAAGCTTCCTCTCTGCTCCTCCACGACTACTGCTGTTTACCTTTGTTGCCGACCCGGACCGTTTGACCTCGCTGAACTGCCGCCTGCATTGACCCTTTGCCTTCCACCGACCACGCCTCTGTCTACTCCTGCTGTTACCTCGCTGCCATCTCTACTGCCGACCCGGACTGATCGACCACGCTACCTGCCTCCTGCTTCTGTGGGTCTTTGCCACTGGACTCCAACCACCAGCCGGCTGTCCTCTGACTCAGGTGAGCCAAGGACCGTTACAGAATAACCAGCCCTACCATGGAGTCCGCAATGGCCACTCTGCGCAAGCAGGTTACCGAACTGCAGGAATTCGGTACTACGTACCAGGAGGAATTTGCCCAGCTCCAAGGCGTTGTCCGAAGCCAACAGAGGGAGATTATTGAACTTCAGAGGCAACTCCTGGACGTCCGCAGCACGGCCGCAGATACTCGCATGCCACTCCCATCAAAATTCGGCGGCAACAGACGCCAGTATCGGGAGTTTCTAAACCAATGCCGCATCTATTTTCAGATGTACCCGGGCCCCTTCATTACCGAGAGAAGGAAGGTGCTATTCATGGTTAATCTCCTGACGGATGAAGCACTAGCATGGGCATCACCATAAGTGGAGACTAACAGTCAGCTCCTGGACGACCTAAACAATTTTATTGCCGCCATGAGCCAAGTCTTCGATGACCCCAACCGCTGTGCAACAGCTGAGGCGCGACTACATAGTTTACGGCAAGGGAGACGCTCCGTTGCTGAATACACCGCCGAATTTCGCTGTTGGGTCACGGACACCACCTGGAACCCAGCTGCACAGAGGAGCCAGTTCCGGCGAGGCCTGTCAGAATTAATAAAAGATGAACTCGCCAGAGTTGAGGCCCCGGACAGTCTGGATGACTTCATTCAGTTATGCATCCGGATAGACCAAAGGCTGTCTGAGAGAAAGAAAGAACGACTCTGGTCCTTGGACCACAGGCCCACTACTCCTTCTCCTCTACCGCCCACGCGACCTCCAGCCAGCAACTGAACCTATGCAGGTCGACGCACTACGCAGGTCTCTATCCACAGCTGAGAAGGAGAGACGGCTGGCGAAAACCTCTGCCTCTACTGTGGGGAGCCGGGTCATTTGCCATTAAATGTCCCAATAAGATCCGAAAGACTATTGCCGTCACGGAGCTAAAGGAGCAACCACTGACTCCAGCCCCACCAGCAGCCCCTGAAAATAACAACACGGCAGCTCATGGATCCCATTTCATCATCCCCATCCTCTTCGACATTGAGGGCAACAACTCTCCTGTTCAGCGATGTTAGACTCCGGGGCAGGAGGCAGCTTCATGGATCTAACCTTCGCTCGTGAACAGAACATTCCATTGACAGTCAAGGCAGCTCCTGTTGACCTGGAAACCGTCGACGGATCCCGCTCTCCTCAGGGCCGGCTACTCACGAGACCATTGAACTACAGCTCCTCATAGAACCCAATCACTGTGAAAAGATCCACTTCTCTCTGATCACTTCCCCAAAGTTCCCGGTGATCCTGGGCATTCCATGGTTGGCCACCCACAACCCCTCGGTGGATTGGGAAACCCGCTGCTTACGGTTTCCGTCCGAGTTTTGTTCGCTCAATTGCTCCCACAAACCCGTCCTTCCATCCGAAGACACGACTATCTCTGAAGTATCCGTCAGGAATCTACTACCCCTCAATATCGTGAGTTCCAAGATGTCTGCGACAAGAAAAGCGCAGACAAGCTGCCGCCACACCGACCCTACGACTGCCCAATAGAACTGTTGCCCGGGGCCGAAATACCCTTTGGCAGTATCTATTCCCTCTCAGAGCCTGAACTCAAGGCTCTGAAAGAATACCTGGACGAGGACCTAAAGAAAGGGTTCATCCGGCCCTCTACCTCCCCAGCAGGAGCCCCCTTTTCTTTGTGGAGAAAAAGACTCATCCTTGCGTCCCTGCATTGACTACAGGAAGCTAAACGACATAACCGTTAAGAACCGGTACCCGCTCCCGCTGATTTCTGAACTCCTCGAGAGACTCCGGGTAGCGAAAATCTTCACCAAACTTGACCTTCGAGGGGCCTACAACCTTGTCCGAATCCGCCCTGGGGACGAATGGAAGACCGCCTTCCGGACACGTTATGGTCACTCGAGTACCTGGTCATGCCTTTCGGACTTTGTAATGCTCCCGCCACCTTCCAGCACTTCATTAATGATGTCCTCAGGGACATGCTGGATCTGTTTGTAGTCGTTTACCTGGACGACATCTTGATCTTCTCAGAAGACCTCGAACAGCACCGCGAACATGTCCGCAGGGTATTGCAGAGACTCCGCCAGAACTCTCTTTATATCAAACTCGAGAAATGTGAGTTTGAGCGAACCACCACTCAGTTCCTCGGGTACATCATCTCCCCAGAGGGCCTAAGTATGGACCCAGGGAAGGTCCAAGCCGTGTTGGACTGGCCCATTCCAAGAAACGTGAAGGAGGTACAAAGATTTATTGGCTTCGCCAACTTCTATCGGAAGTTTATCCGGGACTTCTCCAAGGTCATCGCACCGATCACCCAACTCACCAAAAGGCAGTCCCCTTCTCCTGGACACCCGAGGCCCAGGAGGCCTTCACGAGTTGAAACTCCTCTTCACTTCTGCTCCAATCCTAGTCCACCCGAACCCCGAGTTGCCTTTTACTATCAAAGTGGATGCATCTGACTCCGCGGTAGGGGCAGTTCTGTCACAACGGACAGGGAGAAGATGCTACTACACCCGTGCGCATATTTCTCTCGCCAGATGTCCCCCTCCGAGAAGAACTACGACATCGGGAACAAAGAACTACTGGCGATCAAGGAAGCCTTCTCCAGTGGAGACACCTGCTGGAGGGAGCTGCCAACCCCATAATCGTACTAACCGACCACAAAAACCTCGAGTTCATCCGCAGCGCTAAGAGACTCACAGCCAGACAGGCCAGATGGAGCCTATTCTTTTCCCGCTTCAACTTTCTCATCACATATCGCCCGGATCAAAAACGGCAAGGCTGACGCCCTCTCCAGAATGTTTTCGGAGCCCTCACAGAGTAATAAGGGCCAAGACAACATCCTATCCGAGAAAAGTGTTGTGGGGGCCACCTACTCTAAAGAACTCCTGGTCACAATCAAAGAAGGATACGAAAATGACCCCTTCCTCACCCACCCCACAAGGAATGTCAGCCTCACGTTTAAAAATGGTCATTGGTTTCATCAGGACCTACAACTTTATGTACCAGAAATCGCACGACTCGAAGTGCTCAAACTTAACCATGACTCCAAGCTGGCCGGCCATCTGGGCACAAGAAAGACCCAGGAGCTTCTCTCCCGCTCCTTCTGGTGGCCAACATACAAGGAGGACACCAAGAAGTACATCTCCTCGTGCACGGTCTGTGCCCGCAATAAGACTCCTCGTTCCTCTCCCGTGGGTCTGTTACAACCCCTCCCAATTCCCTCCCGCCCCTGGGGCTCGATCTCCATGGACTTTGTGGTAGACCTTCCTCCTTCAAAAGGGATGAACACCATCCTGGTCGTGGTCGACCGCCTCACCAAAATGGCCCATTTCATCCCCTACAAGGGCCTACCCACGGCCAAACAGACGGCTGATCTTGTCCTCAAAGAGGTCTTCAGGCTGCATGGGATTCCGGACGGCGTGGTCTCAGACCGAGGCGTACAATTTACCTCAAAGTTCTGGAAGGACTTCTGCCTGGCGCTCGGGGTTAAAGTGAACCTTTCCTCCGCTTTCCACCCTCAGTCAAGCGGGCAGACGGAGAGAACTAACCAGACCTTAGAGCAGTACCTACGCTGTTTCAGCTCCCACCTGCAGGATGACTGGCTTGACCATCTCCCCACAGCCGAGTTCGCCTACAACAATGCTGAGCACAGCTCAACCAAGCACAGCCCTTTCTTTGCTAACACAGGCTCGCACCCGTGTTCATTCCCCACCTGCCCGTCGCCTCCACCCTCCCAGCAGTGGCCGAGCGCCTAACAACCCTACAGGAGGCACAAAGGACATAATAGACAACCTCCAGCTCGCCCAGAGGCGCTTTAAACAGGGAGCAGACAGGCGCCGCAAACCCACCCCGGGCTTCCATGTAGGAGACAAGGTATGGCTGTCCACCAGGAACCTCAGACTGAAGGTCCCCTCCAAAAGTTAGCCCCAAAATACATGGGTCCGTTCCAGGTCACCGCACAAATCAATGAGGTCACGTTCGGCTTGACCTTCCGGATTCCATTAGGGTGCACCCTGTCTTCCATTGCTCCCTCCTCAAGCCATACGTGGAGAATACCTTCACTGGCCGCCACTCGCCCCCTCCACCACCCGTGAGGGTACAAGGTGAGGAAGAGTTCGTTGTCGAGAAGATCCTCGACTCCAGGATCCACCGAGGAAAATTGCAATATCTAATTGGGTGGGAGGGCTACCCTCCCGAGGATAACTCCTGGGAGCCTGAAGAAAATGTCCACGCCCCCAGACTGGTAAAAGAGTTTCACCAACAGCACCCGGTAAGCCTGCCCCCATGGTGCCCGGAGGTCACCTTGGAAGGGGGAGTACTGTCGGGAATCAAACCTGTGACCAGTCATGTCCCAGGCGGTAGCTCTAGCCACTAGACTACCAGCCCTTCTGGACTTTTCCTCCTGCTGAACTCTTTGATCTATCTTGCTCCAGCCTACTCTTGTTCATCCGTCTTGATTCCGTGCACTTGTTACTTCCCCTTTATAAGCCCAGCCTCTAGCACCAGACCTCTGCTGGTTATTGTGCCTCCAAGCCTGTAGCAAGCTTCCTCTCTGCTCCTCCACGACTACTGCTGTTTACCTTTGTTGCCGACCCGGACCGTTTGACCTCGCTGAACTGCCGCCTGCATTGACCCTTTGCCTTCCACCGACCACGCCTCTGTCTACTCCTGCTGTTACCTCGCTGCCATCTCTACTGCCGACTCGGACTGATCGACCATGCTACCTGCCTCCTGCTTCTGTGGGTCTTTGCCACTGGACTCCAACCACCAGCCAGCTGTCCTCTGACTCAGGTGAGCCAAGGACCGTTACACGTATTTAGTTTGTTTATATCAGATAAAGGTGTTATCCCTTTAAGAGTTTGCATTAATATAGTGAGCAATGGGTTATAATGTCATATGCGATCATGTGATCGCTCACTTGGTTTTTCTGGGTGAGAGGTGTGGTCTCGCGAGATTGAATGAGACTCCTTTGTTATACTGACAACATGATACTTATAATTATCGCTTAATTTAGTATGTGTTTTTTCGCGATGTACGCAATTTTGTTTACCGATGCGATTTTTCCATCCGATATTATCGCGAAGCACAGGTATATCACGCGATAACACGCCCCACACCACTCCAGCTATGGGTGTTTTTGTTCAGGTGGGAGTTCTCTGACACCTGAAATTAATCTAATATTTCTAGGGGGTGTGGGGAGTCGCTCTGGTAGACAGCGGTGCGGGTGCAGTTTAGAGGCAAAACAAGGAGTCCAGATTGTGCAACAAACAGTGTTTTATTCACACTTGCACACCATAAATGAAAAACAGTCTCTTTGGTGACAGTTCACACACAACGGAAATAACATGGCAAAACAAAAACAGGCCAACACAGGGTCCAGTCACCTGGGTGGTTTAGGTGCGGGTTCACACCTAGCAGTCGGCCCAGCCGCAGGCGATTCCACCTTCAGGTTGCAGGAAAACACCACCTTGCTGAGCTCCGTCCTCCAGCACAGAGAACCTCACAGTCCTGTTAGCAGGCTCCAGGATAATCACCACCCAGACACAGCTGCTGGCTGTGTTTTATATCCAGCCCAAAACCAGGACTGGACCGTGGGGAGTAGGCACCCACCCTACACTTTACCTACTCCCAGTAAGAGCCGGCCCGGATTAGCTTTGCAGCCAAACTAAGTAACAAAGTCTAGCAGCATAAGCTGCTGCAGACAAAAACCCGGCTCTCACCTCACCGAGGCCAGCAACCTCGGTGACACGTACCTGCCATCGCATATGATACCTTGCACCCTCTTACACCCCCCTTTGTTCAGCCCTGAGGGGTGAACACACGTGAGGCAGTGGACGCGGGACAGGGCATCTGCGTTGCCCTGCAAGCGGCCTGCCCTGTGTTCCACGGAGAATTTGAAATTTTGAAGCGATAGGAACCACCTGGTGACCCGAGCATTCCTCTCCTTGGCCTGACTCATCCATTTGAGGGGAATGGTCGGTCACCAGACGGAACCTCCTCCCTAACAGGTAGTAGCGGAGACTTTCGAGTGCCCACTTGATAGCCAGGCACTCCCTCTCCACTATACTATATCTGGACTCGGCGGGGCTGAGCTTACGGCTCAGGAAGACAACGGGATGTTCTTCCCCGTTGACCTCCTGCGACAGTACCGCACCGAGGCCTACCTCCGAGCGTCGGTCTGTACGACAAACTCCTTGTTGAAGTCGGGTGTCACCAAAACCGGGGACCCACACAGGGCCGACTTCAACGCGGAGAAAGCCTCCTCCGCCTTCTCACTCCAGCTAACCCTCCCAGACTTTCGCCCCTTCAACAGGTCTGTCAATGGCGCTGCTATTGTGGCAAAGTGGGGCACAAACCTCATGTAGTATCCTACAATCCCCAGGAACGACTTTACCTGCCTGGTGGTGACCGGTCGGGGCCAGTTACGAATGGCCTCTACCTTAGTTACCTGAGGTTTGATGACTCCCCGCCCAATAACATATCCCAGATATTTTGTCTCCTCTAACCCTATGGAGCACTTCTTTGGGTTAGCGGTCAGTCCGGCTTTCCTCAGGGCATCCACTACCGCCTGCACCTTGGGTAAATGGCTTTCCCAGTCGGTGCTGTGGATGACTACATCATCTAAGTAGGCCGAGGCGTACCGGCGATGTGGTCGCAGCACTATGTCCATTAACCTTTGGAAAGTGGCGGGGCGCCATGCAGGCCAAGGGTAACACCTTGTAGTGATACAGGCCCTGCGAGGTAACAAATGCGGTTTTTCCTTAGCCGACTCCGTTAAGGGTACCTGCCAGTACCCTTTAGTGAGGTCCAGCACAGAAAAATAACGGGCTTGTCCTAAACTTTCAACAAGCTCGTCTACTCGGGGCATGGGATGCAGCGTCAAACTTGGATACTTCATTTAACTTGCGAAAGTCGTTGCAGAACCGCAGCGTCCCATCCGGCTTAGGTATTAGGACTATGGGACTGGCCCACTCACTTTTCGACTCCTCAATGACATCGAGCTTCAACATTAACTGCACTTCCTCGCGATGGCCCGCCGCCGAGCCTCGGGTACCCGGTATGGTTTTAACCGGACCTTGGCCTGAGGCTCAGTGGCGATGTCATGTCGGATGAGAGGCGTGCGGCCAGGGAGGTCGAGAACACATCCGTGTTCCGACTGAGAACTCCTGACTTCCTGAACTTGTTTGGAAGACAGGCTGTCTGCAATTTTACCGTGGTTACGGCTTCACAGGCCTCGAACTGTGGGGCTGGACCCTTTTCACCTAGAAGCCCTGGCCGGGGCTGTGGTCGTCGGCCGCGTCCCTATCTTTCCACGGCTTAAGTAAATTCACGTGGTACACCTGCTCCGGCTTGCGCCGCCTGGCTGGTGTACCTTGTAATTCACTTCCCCTACCTTCTCGATCACCTCATAGGGGCCCTGCCACCTAGCTAGGAATTTGCTGTCAAGGGTGGGTACCAGAACCAAAACCCGATCTCCCGGATTGAAGTCCCGTACCCGAGCCTGACGGTTGTACACCCTACTCTGGGCTTGTTGCGCTGCCTCCATATGCTCCCGGACCAAGGGCAACACCCTTTCCATCCGTTCCTGCATCTGGGCGACATACTCAATGACACTTTTGTGGGGGACAGGCTGTTGTTCCCATGCTTCCTTGGCGATATCCAACAGGCCCCGAGGGTGTCTGCCATAAAGCAGTTCGAAGGCGAGAGCCCAGTAGAGGCCTGGGGCACCTCTCGCACTGCGAACATGAGATAGGGCAGAAGCAGATCCCAGTCCTTCCCATCTCTAGACACCACCCTCTTTAACATATTTTTTAGAGTTTGGTTAAACCTCTCCACAAGACCGTCTGTTTGCGGATGGTAAACGGACGTCCGTAACTGCTTTATACGCAACAATTTACACAGTTCCCTCATTACTTTGGACATAAAGGGGTCCCTTGGTCTGTCAGAACCTCTTTTGGCAGGCCCACACGGAAAACATCTCCATTAACTCTTTGGCAATGAGCTTAGCTGAGGTATGTCGCAGAGGCACCGCCTCCGGATACCGAGTGGCATAGTCGAGAACTACCAGAATGTGTTGGTGGCCCCTGGCAGAACTTTGGTACAGGCCCAATTAAATCCATAGCGATTCGCTCAAGCGGTACTTCAATGATTGGCAGAGGTACCAGAGGACTACGGAAATGTGGCTGGGGGCTAGTTATCTGACAGGTCGGACAGGACTTACAATAATTCTCTACCTCCTTGAACACACTGGGCCAATAAAATCGCTGCAGTATGCGGTCCTGGGTTTTCTGCCACCCCAGGTGTCCCCCAAGAACATGTTGGTGGGCAAGCTCCATGACAAGCTTGCGATGCGCTGTGGGCACCACCAACTGTTCAACAGGTTCGCCTCGGATTTGGTTCACCCGATACAACATATCCTGCAGAACAATAAATCGTGGGAACATTAATTCAGCCCCTGGTTTCTGGGGTTTCCCATCAATTTCAGCACATTCTCCCAGGCCCTGGTTAGGGTTTGGTCCCGGTGTTGTGCGGTCCCAAAATTTTCCCGGAGACATTGAGGTCTGCCAACTCAGGTCCCGGTGGCAAGTCCTCCGTGTCTCCCACCATTACACTCAGTGGGGTTGTCTCCCCCTCTACCGCTGGAGCAGTGGTCACCCCTACCGCCGGCCCTTCAGACTCGGGCTCCCAGGGTTCTGGCCTTCCAGTGGTATCAGGCCACTCCACTAGGGTCACCCCTGTCTCGGGTCCCTCAGATACCTTTATTACCGGCCACAGCGCCGGAAAACCGAGGAAGTCCCTCCCAAGTATCAGTTCGTGTGGGAGTTTAGTAGCGACAGCCACCTCGTGGGTCCACCTACCAGCCGCGGTGGACAAAGTCACTAGTGCAGTGGGGTAGTCTTTCAGGTCTCCATGGATGCACAGGACCCCGACTTTACGGCCAGTATACTCCATGGGCCGTACAAGGGCAGCCCTTACCAGGGAGACTAAACTCCCGGAGTCCAGCAGAGCCACCGCCAGAGAGTCTCCCACCTCTACCTGACACAGGTGGTTATGGTCCTGCACCTCACGGGTGCCAGTTGCGCACAGCTTCCGTGCATACAGGGAGTGGCGACCCCCGTGGTTCATATCCATCGGCTCATCCCGATGCGGACAGTCGGCCCTGATGTGGCCTGGCTCCTGACACCTCCAGCATACCACGGGAGGCGGACTCGCAGGGGTATATTCCGTGCAGGCCGCTCTGTCGCCGGACGTCGGAACTGGGGCAGAGGCCTCCGGGGTTTGACTGACCCCTTCCCGCAAGAGTCCCCTGCAGGTTTCTGGTGGCCTCGTGGCGCTCCACCAGGTCGACCATCTCCAGGGCATTGGTGGGCGATACCTGGCCGATCCAGTGCTGGAGGGGATAAGGCAGGGCCCTCCAAAGATGTCCGCCAACAGTCGATCCAGCATGGCAGTGGGACTTAGTAGATCGGGCTGCAGCCACTTTTGCAGCCTGTGCAGCAGATCGTAGTACTGCGGCCTAGCGGGTTCAGTCGTTTTAAAGTCCCACTGGTGGACTCTTTGGGCGCGGACCAGCACGTTCACGCCCAGTCTGGCGAGGATCTCTCCTTTCACGGTGTCATAATCTGCCGGCTTGAGTGCGTCCGACAAGTCGAAAAACACCTGCTGGGGTCCGGAAGCCAGGAAAGGAGCGACCACCTCAGCCCACTGGTCACGGGGTAACTTTTCCCTCACGGCGACCTTCTCAAAAACCGCCAGGTGCGTCTCAACGTCGTCTGCGGGGTCATTTTGGGATCGCCGCACGGACCGCTTTCCGGGCATCATGGACGTGGTGGGGCGCTCCTGCCGCCTGTAACGCCATCACATGTTGTAGCAGTAGCTGGTTAGTCTCCCGCTGCTGCACGTTAGCCTCTATGAGAGCCTTCACAGCAGCCTCCATGTTGCCAGAAACTCCTGCTTGCAGCTTTGCTGGCTTAATATATTCCATGCACTTTAGAAAAACAAAACTTCGGCGTTCACGCCAGCCTCACTGCGCATGCCCGCATCCGACACCAAATGTGGGAGTCGCTCTGGTAGACAGCGGTGCGGGTGCAGTTTAGAGGCAAAACAAGGAGTCCAGATTGTGCAACAAACAGTGTTTTATTCACACTTGCACACCATAAATGAAAAACAGTCTCTTTGGTGACAGTTCACACACAACGGAAATAACGTGGCAAAACAAAAACAGGCCAACACAGGGTCCAGTCACCTGGGTGGTTTAGGTGCGGGTTCACACCTAGCAGTCGGCCCAGCCGCAGGCGATTCCACCTTCAGGTTGCAGGAAAACACCACCTTGCTGAGCTCCGTCCTCCAGCACAGAGAACCTCACAGTCCTGTTAGCAGGCTCCAGGATAATCACCACCCAGACACAGCTGCTGGCTGTGTTTTATATCCAGCCCAAAACCAGGACTGGACCGTGGGGAGTAGGCACCCACCCTACACTTTACCTACTCCCAGTAAGAGCCGGCCCGGATTAGCTTTGCAGCCAAACTAAGTAACAAAGTCTAGCAGCATAAGCTGCTGCAGACAAAAACCCCGGCTCTCACCTCACCGAGGCCAGCAACCTCGGTGACACGTACCTGCCATCGCATATGATTCCTTGCACCCTCTTACAGGGGCTATATAAACTAGTTGAGACATTGGTCCATTATGCCCCTTGAAAAAGCGGTAGTGAAAGGCGCATCGGGGTGGACGCATTCCCTGGTCTGAATTTTCATTTAGCTCCTTCCATGTAGGTATATCTTGGTTCCTTTTTATAATACTGTGGCTTATTCTGCCGTATGCATACTGGTTTGTATGGATGCTTGTTACCTTGGGAGGGTATTGGCTTGTGCAATACATGATTGGA
The DNA here is from genome assembly GCA_033119425.1 of Bufotes viridis. Lineage (NCBI taxonomy): Eukaryota > Metazoa > Chordata > Amphibia > Anura > Bufonidae > Bufotes > Bufotes viridis. The sequence goes on along the minus strand of CM065590.1, from coordinate 144,693,368 downwards.
CTCTGTTTAAATCTATTGTGTGAGTCATTTTGTCATGTTTTATACGATCTAGTATATTCTTATACTTGGGGGATGTGATAAACTGTGGTTACTCCCGCATTGCTGCTTCTTTTTAGTATGTAATTGGTTATGCTATTGTATGCTATTTATTGCTATATTAAATAAACATTGATTATTTGTATGTGATTCCTTTAGTCTGTTATTTTTTCCCCTATGAGATGGTGGCAGTTAGATTGGTGCTTCTGAACGCCACCCCCTCAGAGTGCCCAGAATCTAGGCGATAATGTTTAATGAAGGTGCTGTGGGAGCTCCAAGAAGCTGGAGCACAGATCTGTTCTAGTGGGACCAGACTTCTTTCCGCAAAGGTTAGGGAGAAAAACTAAAGGTGACAGCCTTAGCTGCCTGACCTGTCCTACTGTCCACAGGACAGAGAAAAAAGCAATGAGGTTGGGGCAGGCGTCCCTTTATAGGGGTGGGTTTTAATGATTAATTAATTAGTAGCTTGGTAGGGAATTTATTTCAACAAAAATTCCACCTGTCCTACCAGTTTCACAGGGGAGTACTCCCCACTTGTGCTGCTGGTAGGACGTAAGGGAAAATTTGTTTTTCCACCAAAATAAGTCACAAAAGATTTTACAGCATATAACTGCAGTGCTGAACGCTGAATACAATTTTTTTTTCCACTGAAATACGACACAAAAGATTTTATTGCATATTACTACGGCGCTGAACACTGAATACGATTTTTTTTTCCCACCAAGATACTTTATAAAAGAATTTACCACATATAATGGAGCACAGAGATGGAGAAGGTCTTTGGATTCCCCCTCACTATACGGACGTCTCAGAAATGAACCACTGCTCCCGACAGCAGCTCCTGGGAAGGTCATGGAGCGTCCCAGTTATCTGGCATCTATTCGCTCCGTTGAAGGATTATTTTAAAAGTGTGTAGAAGCCACACGGGGCCCCCACGCTGCAGATTTTTAATGGAGACATCATGAAGATTTTACCACAAATGACTACAGCGCTTTACGCTGAATACATTTAGTTTTTCGACCGAAATACGTCACAAAACATTTTACCGCATATTACTACATCTCTCAACGCTGAAAAAATTTGTTTTTCAACCGAAATATGTCAGTAACCGTTTTACCACACATGACTGCAAAAGTGAACGCTGAATATATTTTGTTTTTATACCGAAATAATAATAACTGCGGAAGTAAAATGCGTACATATTTTTCGTTTTGTACTGAAATAGGCCACTTAAACTCTTTCACCACAAAAAAATGCAAAAGTGAAGTGCATACATTTTTTCCTTTTTGTACTGAAATAGGCCAGTAAACGCTTTTAACAGAATTAAATGCACCAGTGATGAAGTGCGTATATATTTTTCTTTCTGTACTGAAATAGGCCACTAAACGCTTTTGGCGCAAATGACTACACCAGAGAACACAGGAGATCTATTGAGACAAGAATTGGAGCTGCTAGATTGATTGACCATGTACATGAAGCACATGGAGGAAATGACAGTTTTTTAAAATGTGCAGGGATTGAAGTTGTCCAGCCCCTAGCACGGGGTGGTGATAGAGGCCGTATCTTACTCCAGAAAGAAACAGCCTGGATTATAAAAAATAGAGCAATGGGCCCTCTGGAGTTAAATGATAAAAATGATGTAGCCATAATATAATGCCATTATTTGCTTGTCTTGTCTTTTTGTATGTGTTGAATTGTTTTAACACGTGTCATTCATTTAATCAGTGACAAGGGCATGGAAGCATTTATTCCCCACGCCAACTCAGTCACTGATGGCTTGAGAAAGCTCAACAAGCACTGAACAGCTGTTGCCTCTGAACTGTGTTGTGCCCGCATGCCGTTGATTTTTAAATTAAATAAAGCTGCAAAGAGAGTTTTCGGTGAGTGCCGCATCTCCTTTTTTTTTTCATTGCACCAGTTATATGCTTTTTTATGCTGAGCACCGCTGTTATTCACATTTGATCAGTGCAGCACCTAACTAATCTGTATACTCACAGACGTGCCGACCATACTTTCTATTTTCTGCTAGATTTGGACTTTGTTCTATGAGTCAGAGCACGCTGAAATATGAGTGTTGAAATTACAATGGATGTAGCAATAGAATCTTCTTGTGAAGCAGCGATCAATTTAGCTTGTGCGGATGCGGGCACGTTTTTTGCACAGTGTAATGACACTAACCGGCAAGCAATGAGCACTCGCACTTTAGAGATAAAAATTACTTCCTGAGAAAGAAGTGCGTTAATTTTTGGACTATTAATTCCCTGCAATCTTATGTAACACGCCAGAGAGTACCACGGGGGCTAAGAGTATGAAAAGATATCTCACAATTTCAGGATGACGCCGATTTTGTGGTGTAATGGAAAACCTTTCACTTGGAATACTCTTTAAAATGAATGCAACTGGTTCTGTCCAGAAACATCAAATAATATGAAGGAGTGGTAGCGGAACTAAATATAGCCAAAGGTGAATAAAAAATGAGGCTTATTAATACTCAGATAAAGGATACAATCCGAGATAAAGGAAAGAAAAAAAAAAATTATCCATGAAAACAAGACTATGGCAATGAGAAACTGTTTGATTGGATGATGAAAAGATGAACTATGAAGAAATAATGATGGCTGGACAACAGATTCTGATTTCAGCGCGTCCGAAGATCAGAAAGATAATTTGGATTTTTTTTTAAAGTGACCAGACTGATGATGAAGTGACCTTTTTATTGTGAGAACTTTCTCTCTCCCTTTTAGGAGAAGGATCAGTAGAGGACGTATGCATAGGAACAAAACCAAAAGGAGGGTACAAGCAAAAACAGGTCACGTGGAGATGGTGACTCTGGATTCCATCTTGTACCTGTAATGTCATTCATCTTACACAAGTAAAATTGGAAATTGGACAATGACTGCCTTTCTGTGTTATCAAAAGGGTTAAATTATGGTTTGGTAAGTGATTTTGATGAAGTATCATTTGAGGTGGATTTATTAAAATTTATTGGAAAATGTAATCTGTTGAGGCATTTTCAGGGTTTGAAAAGTAGAATGTTATCTAAAGGTTGAGATACCATGCATGGTGGGACCCATAGGTTTTAGAGTCAATAAAGAGAGTGATATTATTGATAAACAGATTGTTGACACTAAGTTGGAGATACAGGGGTGTGAGTTACAGATTCCACAACAACAACAAGAGGGAGATAATAATGATCGCTTTTTCTCCAAAGGTGTCCAGTCCACTTTCTCCCCACCCTTGCTGGCCTGTGGTAGCTTGGATTTAATTCAAAAACAAGTGTTAAAAGAGGTCAAGGCTTTAACATACCCTTTTATAAAAAGTAATTTAGATGCCAAAGAAAAGAAAGCCTAGGGTTGAGTAAGCAGAATGACCTTACTATTAAACCGTCCGACAAGGGTGGGAACATTGTGGTCATATATACCACTCCATATGTGAAAGAAGCAGAAAGACAACTTAAAAATGAAGATGTATATGATCCTATGAAAATTAATCCCACATATACATACCAGAAACGACTGTTCTCTCCACACAGCCACTGCGGAGAAGCTGTTCCCACAATTTTCTGTTAGTCCTGTTTGGTATTGCATACCAAAAGTGCATAAGTCACTGGTGGACCCACCTGGGCGCCCTATTATTAAGGGTATTGCCTCAGTCACTGAGCCTATATCCCAGTACATTGATTGGCTTTTATGTCCTTTATTTAAGGGAATTCCCTCATTTTTGTGGGATACTGGTAACTTTTTGGATGCAATTAAATAACTGGAATGGCAAGTTGGCTATGCATTAGCATCCATGTTGAAAGTCTATATACTTAGATACTGCAGGATTTGGGCGTGCAGTGTGTTTGCGATGTTTTGGAGAGTTATTTAAAAAACTGATAATTTTGTGGATTTTGTCCCCGAAGCATTGCATTTTATTTTGACACATAATGCGTTTATGTTTAACAAAAAGTGGTTCATACAATGATCAGGGACAGTGATGGGGACTCCAGTAGCATGTACTTTTGCTAACCTCTTTCTTTCAGTGTTTAAAGAGAAATATATATTTACAGTTGATAACCCTTTTGTATGCTATATTAAGACATTTCTTAGATTCATTGACGATGTGTTCATCGTATGGACGGGGACCGTAGTGCAGTTTGACGAATTTGTGGAGTACTGCAATACCAAAAACCAGATGAATATGTGATTCACAAGGAAAATTAATTTTCAGGAGTTGGAGTTTGTGGATGTCAAAGTGGAAATTAGAGGTGGTTCTATTCACACTAACATATACAGAAAACCGACCTCCACAAATTCACTACTACACTATGACTCCTTCCATCCACCTCATGTAAAATCGGCCATACAATATTTATGCGACTCAAAAGAATTGTGTCAGATTAGGGTGAGTTATTTGAGCAATCTAAAATTTTAAAGAAACGCTTCCTTTAACATGGCTACCCGGATAAGGTAATTGACATGGAGTATAGAAATGTATCCACCCCTCAAGAGGTTAATCCTAGGTCCAAAGCAAGTGAAGATAGAGTGGTGTTCACGTTTGATTATTCTCCTATGGCACCAGCTATTAAGCAGGCTATCCTTAATAATTGGCATATCTTGGTGCCAGATAATACTTTGAAAGATAAATCACAGTTTAACCCCATTGTCAGTTTTAGGAGGAGTAAAACAATTAAAGATGTCATTGTGAGGAGTAATTTCCAAGAACCAGAACAAAATTGGTTAGAAAAGCGCCCCCTAAAAGGCAATTTTGCATGTGGTCATTGCTCCATGTGCAAGTATATGTATGGAAAGAGTTTTTTTCAGGCTAGGAGGTACTGAGTGCGTGGTCAACCAATTTATTTCCTGCAAAACACAGTTTGTAGTTTATGTAATTTTTTGTCCCTGTGGGAGGCAGTGACAGGCTTCATAGCTGCTAGGGGAGATTTATTACAGGAGTTTGCATGTCTTCCCCGTCGGTCATCAGGTCTGAGGAAGCACCAGGTGCCACAATCAGTCTGGGATAAGAGCCCAGCCCGGACTGTCAGTCAGGGAGAGAGAGTTTAGAACAGAGGCCTGGGACGGCTCTGTCTGTGTGGTCTCAGCCGGGCCAGGCTGAGTGGCCCCAATGCAAGGTGTTAGCCTGGACTTGGGGGACAAATCTACGCCGAGGACGGTCGCAGGGTCCTAGTCAGTCAGACTAGTGAGCCCGAATCCCCCAAGGGACTTTGTTTTTGCACAGCCTGAGGGGCTGGAGGACTGTAAGGCTAGGGAAAGCCGCACCAGGTACCAGGTATGAACTGTGTCAACTAGCTGAGTTAGGGACACTTTGTTTATGTTTAGGTAGAGCCCAGATGGGCAAGGTGTTTATTGTTTTTGTTGTTTATGTTCTGCTGGTACCAAATAAATGCATAGTTTGGATAGTGAAACCGTGTATGGTGAAGAGTCTTGTGAGAATGACCCCCAAAGTCAAGCGATCCCTTACATATGGTGGAAGATGCGGGCAAGTTTTCCATGAGAGAAGGGCAACAGTCGGTTGCTAGGGGCAATGACGAGACAGCAGGTGCTGCTGAAAGCTGTTTTGCCGTGTGTGGAGTTAAAGGGCCAGAAGCCTGTTTGTCCAGTGGAGCAGGTGCTGCTCATGCTATTTTGGACTATTTTTGCTGTGGGGCAGGAAAACAAAAGAAAACTCTGTGCAGTGATTTAAAGGGCCAGAAGCCCAGAAAAGTGACTAACCTGTGGAGATGTTTTTCCAGGTGTGGTCTCTGATTAAAGTGGACTTGTTGCTGTAAATTTTTACGGCTACCATGGGTATCATGGAGAAATATGTCTGGCGGCGGAGGCACATACAGCAGGGAGAAGAAATGGCCATTGCATTTGGCTACACTAAAAGTGAGTTGGCGAAATTTGATGCAGAGAGAGTGGCTCTGGAGGTGCAGCTGCAGCTGGCCCTGAAAAAAGGTCCTCAATGCTTTATGGACCCTTCACAAAGTTCCAACAGGCTGGTGGTGTGCCAGGAGTGCCGGAGGAAAAGCGGATGTAGGCAGTTGCCAAGGGCAACCGTCGGGAAGACAGGAAGGTGGAGAGCGGTACGGTTCTTAGGAGTGCCTATGTGTCCTGCGATTGTGCGCAAGGTCGTAAAGGGTGTGGCTGGAGTGACCATCCAGGAAAGGTCTTGACTACAGGCCAAGTCATTTCTAATAGCAACAGGTGCTTCATGGAGTCTGCCGGTGATTGTGGTATCAGGAACCAAGCAAAAGTGGAAGGTCTTGGTAGAGATGTCGTTGGAATATCCTCGTCTCCTGAGACTGCCGAACCCATGACTGGGTAAGAACGTTCCTGTTTTTAGTTATGTGGTGGACACAGTGACAGTAAACTGGCGGCAGTTGATACCTGTTGGGCTGGTTGGTGATAAGTCGCAGAGGCAAGGAACTGTTGCAAGAGGATGTGACTATGTGGAAAATGCAGTGTCTGAACAGGCATGTAAGCCTGTTGTGATTGCTCCGTCGCAGGAATCTGCAGGGGAGAATGTTACTGTGTTGGCCAAAGTGCCCGGGATCAAGCCTAGACGTGGGATGGTGAAAGTTAGAGATCCTATGCTAGCCCAGATAAGAGGTAGCATGATATGGAAACCTGAGATTGATAAATATGCTGGACAGACATGCGGTTAGTGAAGACTTTCAGGTAGTTCCCACTAAACGTGAGGCTATGGTGAGAGCTGGGACTGATAGGCTTACTGCCGTAAATACGCCTGTACATGAAAGAATGGTGTTCCGTGATTTGTGGGGAGATGAAAACACTTCTACGGCCTGTCACATAAATCCCACAGAACTAGTACCTAGCCCTTTAAATGAAGTGACCATTAGAGACAGTGAAGCTGATAAGGTGCAAAGTGATGGTACCATGTTTGCCGAAATGCATAATGAAAATGTGATCTCATGTGAAATATGTGATGATAATGGCATGCCTTTTACACTGCAGGGGGTGGTCAGGGGAGACGTGCCCCTTACTGGTAATAATGTATATGATGCAAAATGTTGATAAATATTGAGAGAATGCAACTGGGGGAACTCAATGTGGTAAACGTGGTAGGGCTAAAATATGTACCAGAGGAAGATGTGCAGTCTCCACAGTGTTCTATGTTTAATAAGGAAATGTCCAAGGGGGGGATTTCCTCATCGGTGCCCCTAGAGGTCAGGATTAGTAATGACACGAGCAGTATATGTGACGTATATGCTGTGACCATTAGAAACTCCTGGAGGGAAACTACCATGTCGAGGTCTTGCGAAATTGTGGTGGCTACTAGTGGCGACCAGATGACAGTTATATCTGACCAGACGAAGATTAAGGTGAAGTCAGCCTAGTGTCTGAAGCCCATACCCAGTCAGTTGTAGAGGACCTAAGAGGACAGTACAGCTGCAAAGGGCAGGATGATCCCTCTTTCTCTATCCGGTACCTAGAAACGATAGAGAAGGGACTAGTTGTCTTTACAGAATCGCTGAAGATGGCTGTATAGGGATCAAAAGAGGAGACCCGGGAAAAGCTGAGTGAGCTGATGAGACTACTGCCTGATGTCCATAAGAAGAGAAAAGTCTCCAGAAAGACAAAAAGATCTACAGTACACAATGACAAAAGGATTGGAGAATCCCTGGGAGATACTCCTACGTCAGATGCTGCGGCAGAACAAAGTAAAGAGCCACTGGAACTGGAGACTAAAGAGTGGGGCACTTCCAACAAGCTAGTGCGAAACACAAAGGAGAAACAGAAGAAGTTTGACCGGCTCCGGGCTAAGGCGAAATACGTCTTGGGCGGCCCGATATGCTGAAGAACGTGACCGATTAGAGGCTGAGGCTCGGGAGAAGGAGACCAAGGCTCTCTCCTTGGCTAGAGCCCTTGAAGAAGAGCTTGAGTAGTGATGAGCGGGAGGTGCCATATTCGATTTCGCGATATTTCGCGAATATTCTATTGAGTAACATAGTATATAAGACCGAAAAAAGACATTTGTCCATCCAGTTCGGCCTGTTTCCTACAAGTTGATCCAGAGGAAGGCAAAAAACCCCTGTGAGGCAGAAGCCAATTTTCCCCACTTAAGGGGGAAAAAATTCCTTACCGACTCCAATCAGGCAATCAGAATAACTCCCTGGATCAACGACCCCTCTCTAGTAGCTTTGGCCTGTAATATTATTACACTCCAGAACTACATCCAGTACCCTCTTGAATTCCTTTATTGTACTCACCATCACCACCTCCTCAGGCAGAGAGTTCCATAGTCTCACTGCTCTTACAGTGAAGAATCCTTTTCTATGTTTGTGTACAAACCTTCCTTCCTCCAGACGCAGAGTATGTCCCCTCGTCACAGTCACAGTCCTGGGGATAAAAAGATGATGGGAGAGATCTCTGTACTGACCCCTGATATATTTATACATAGTTATTAGATCTCCCTTCAGTCGTCTTTTTTCTAAAGTGAATAACCCTAATTTTGATAACCTTTCAGGGTACTGTAGATCCCTCATTCCAGTTATTACTTTAGTTGCCCTCCTCTGAACCCTCTCCAGCTCTGCTATGTCTGCCTTGTTCACAGAAGCCCAGAACTGTACACAGTACTCCATGTGTGGTCTAACTAGTGATTTGTAAAGTGGTAGGACTATGTTCTCATCACAGGCATCTATGCCCCTTTTGATGCAACCCATTATCATATTGGCCTTGGCAGTAGCTGCCTGATACTGGTTTTTGCAGCTTAATTTGCTGTTTATTAAAATTCCTAGATCCTTTTCCATGTCAGTGTTACCGAGTGTTTTACCATTTAATATGTACGGGTGACTTGCATTATTCCTTCCCATGTGCATAACTTTACATTTGTCAGTGTTAAACCTCATTTGCCATATCTCTGCCCAAGCCTCCAATCTATCCAGATCCCTCTGTCGCAGCAAACTGTCCTCTTCAGTGTTAATTACTTTACACAGTTTAATGTCATCTGCAAAAATAGATATTTTACTGTGCAGGCCTTCTACAAGATCATTAATAAATATATTGAAGAGAATAGGGCCCAATACTGACCCCTGAGGTACCCCACTAGTGACAGTGACTCAATCTGAGTATCTACCGTTAATAACCACCCTCTGTTTTCTGTCACTCAGCCAGTTACTTACCCACATACAGACATTTTCTCCCAGTCCGAGCATCCTCATTTTATATACTAACCTTTTATGAGGTACAGTGTCAAATGCTTTGGAGAAGTCCAGATATATAACATCCATTGATTCGCCTCTGTCAAGTCTAGAACTTACCTCCTCATAGAAGCTGATTAAATTCGTTTGGCATGACCGATCCCTCATGAAGCCATGCTGATATGGCGTTATTTGCTTATTTTCATTGAGATACTCCAAAATAGCATCTCTTAGAAACCCTTCAAACAGTTTACCAACAACAGATGTTAAACTTACCAGCCTATAATTTCCAGGCTCTGTTTTTGGACCCTTTTTGAATATTGGCACCACATTTGCTATGCGCCAATCCTGTGGAACATTCCCTGGCAGTATAGAGTCTGTAAATATCAGAAATAAAGGTCTGGCTATGACATCACTTAATTCCCTTAGGATACGGGGGTGTATGCCATCCGGTCCTGGCGATTTGTCTATTTTAATGTTTTTAAGTCGCTGTTGTACTTCTTCCTGGGTCAGACAGGGCACTTTTAATGGGGAATTTACTTTTACATTCTGCATTTCATCTGACAGTTTATTTTCCTCAGTGAATATAGTGGAGAAAAAAATAGTTAATAGTTTTGCTTTATCCTCGTCGCTCTCTGCAACACCCCCCTCATTGCTATGTAGAGGGCCGACTCCTTCGGATTTATATTTTTTACTATTTATATAATTGAAGAACATTTTAGGGTTAGTTTTACTCTCTTTGGCAATTAATCTCTCGGTCTCTAGTTTGGCAAATTTTATTAGTTTATTACATATTCTATTTTTTTCCTTATAGTTTATCAGTGCTTCCTGACTCCCCTCCTGTTTTAGTGATTTATATGCTTTCTTTTTGTCATTTATTGCTTTCTTTACGGTTCCATTTATCCACATTGGTTTCTTATTGTTCCTTAGCCTTTTATTCCTATAAGGTATGTACCTCTCACAATTAGATGTTACAATGCTTTTAAAAATCTCCCATTTTATGGTTGTATTTTTATTTTGAGGACTTTTTCCCAGTTAGTTAGGCCTATGGCCTCGCTTAGTTGGCTAAATTTTGCTATTTTGAAGTTTGGTATTTTTGTTCCTCCCTTTAGAAACTCTCGTTTGAAGGATAATTGAAGGTTATAACTTTATGGTCACTATTTCCCAGGTGTCCCCAACCTGCACATCTGTTCTATCAGGTCTATTGGTTAATACTAAGTCCAGTATGGCCGTCCCTCTAGTGGGGTCCTGAACCAGTTGGGAAAGGTAATTGTCTTTGGCTATTGTCAAGAACCTGTTTTCTTTTTGGGATGTACAGCATTCAGTTTCCCAGTCTATATCTGGGTAGTTGAAGTCCCCCATAATAACGACTTCATTAAGATTTGCCACCTCGTCTATCTCGTTTAGTAATAGATTTTCTGTGGACTCTGGTATATTAGGTGGTTTATGATACACTCCTATTAGTAATTTATTATTGTTTTTTGCTCCATGTATTTCTACCCACAGTGACTCCACATGTTCATGTCCCTCAGAGATGTATTCTCGAATTACGGGATTTAGACAGGACTTCACATAGAGGCAGACCCCTCCACCTCTACAGTTTTGACGATCCTTTCTAAACAGATTGTAACCTTTTATATTAACTGCCCAGTCATAGCTATCATCCAGCCATGTCTCAGTTATTCCCACTATGTCATAGTCCTCCTCACACCTCACTAATTCCAGTTCACCAGTCTTGTTAGTCAGACTTCTGGCATTAGTATACATACATTTGACAGGTTTATGTGTATTTTTTACCCTACATCTTTCATTCTGAGCTGTTCTAGTCTCCCCAATATTCGTCATATATTCGTCGAAATCGATTATCCGTCATTATTCTATATAATGCGAATGTTACGCGAATTTATATTCGAATTAAACTTAGAGCTGAGTTCCTAATGGTTGTAACTTGTATTGCTAGAATTGACGAAGATAACGAATATCACGAATATAGCACTATATTCTCAATCTTCGTTATATTCTAGCAATACAACCATTAGGAACCCAGCTCTAAGTTGAATTCGCAATGCGAGTAATACAGGTTATATTAATCGGATGGCGAATTCAACTTAGAGCTGAGTTCGCAATGGTTGTCAACCATTAGGAACTCAGCTCTAAGTTGAATTCGCCATGTATTAACCTGTATTACTCGCATTGCGAATTCAACTAAGAGCTGGGTTTCTAATGGTTGTATTGTTAGAATATAACGAATATCACGAATATAGCACTATATTCTCAATCTTTGTTATATTCTAGCAACGACCATTAGGAACACAGCTCTAAGTCTCATTCGTGAAGCAAACATATACTCGCATTGCGAATTGATCTTAGAGCCAAGTTCCTAGTGGTTGTATTGCTAGAATATAATGAAGACAACGAATATCACGAATTCACGAATATAGTAGTATATTCTCAATCTTCGTTATATTCTAGCAATACAACCATTAAGAACTCAGCTCTAAGTTGAATTCGCCATGCGATTAATATAACCTGTATTACTCGCATTGCGAAGTCAACTTAAAGCTGGGTTCCTAATGGTTGTATTGCTAGAATATAACAAATATCGCGATGTGAATAATTCAGGTTACATTAACTATTACAACTTAGTCAAATTTGTGAGATCGTGATTCTCACATCCGACAGTACATTTTAGCATGGAGGCGTTCCCATGCACACAGGAAGTCGGCAGAAGCGGCAACGGGCACTAACTGGAGCGGGCAGGGAGCCAGGAATCCTCCGGACAGGTAGGAACAGCTTTTGGGAAGTGGGAAGACAACCAGAGAGCAACAAGGATTAACATCTAAAAAAAAAACAAAAAAAACGCATATTCTAAATTGCGAATATATAGCGCTATATTCGCGAATTATCGAAGTTGCGATATTCGCAATAAAAATTAGCTAATTGAATATTCGGGCTCAACACTACTGAGGAGCTAGATTAATTTGAGAGGAAGAAAGAGCAAGAAACTCAGAACAGAAATGGAAGATCTCATGAGCTCAAAAGGTGATGTCAGTAAGAACGTCTATGAGTTGGAGAAGTCTAAGCATGGTCTCGAGCAGCAGGTGGAAAATTAGAAACCTAAAGAGGAGAGTCCTCTGAAAGATGTCAAGAAGTCTAAGCCAGAGCCTTTTAAGAATGGGTCCGGAGATGATGAAGCTGCGGTACCGGCAAAGGCAGAGAAGATGGAATATCTTTCGGCTGATTCCATTGATGGGGCTGATGTGGATGCAGAAGTGAAGAGCCTCAGGTTAATGAGTAGCCAGGACCTGGTCATGAAAGACGTTCCCTCTGCCGTAAATGTCTTCCAGAAAGCCAAGGGTCTGCTGGAGAAGAAATACCAGGAGACAGAAGACCAGCATGCATATGGTGTCTACTACCGTGAGATGGTCCTCCTGAATTCCTCCCAAAAGGAGAACAGTGTCCTGAGTGAGCCTCTGGAGAAAAGGCCTGAAGTCGATGAGGCTGATGAAGACCCTGGTGTCCCCAGTGTCTCCAACCTCGGCGAGAAAAAAGAGGAGCAGCTAGGAATGCAAGTATATGAGGCAATGTCCATGAGGGATGAGAAGGCTAAAAAAAGTGAGTGGAGATTCCAAAGAGACCAAAGATGAGGCTGAATAAGAGTATGCTGAAGTGGTGAGAGCCACTGAAGAAGCAGAAGACCCTGAAACTGAGGCCCAATTTGAGAAAACTACTGCTGAAAAAGAAGCGAGTGGGGGCAAGTATTCTCTGCTGAAGGAGCTCTGCAAAGCCAAGGAGAAAGTGTCTGAACACGACCATGACTGGGAGCAACTGTGTAAACAATCTGACAATATTTCATCAATACCGTGGCAGCCACAGTCAAAATTGGCTGGTGAAAATCTTTGAAAAGCAAGAGAAAAATAATGATCAAGGTCAAAATCATTAACCAGAGAAAAATCAAGGTCCAAGTCCTTGACTAAGGTGCCAAAGAAACAAGTTAATTTAAAATCTAGGCAGAGATCACGTTCTAGCTCCATCGTACGAAGATGATTAAAGTCTAGCACTCCAGCACGGTATTCTAAATCGTCAATATGGAATTGGTGGTCAAAGTCAATAAAAATCAGACAAAGGTTTGTGTCTATTGAAAGAAGGCGAAGGTCGCAGTCAAGATCCAGATCATCTGAAAAGGAACACTATTCAAGGACAACATCCAGTACTAAAAAAATAAGGTCAGGATCTCGATCTGCAAATAGAAGATGCAAGTCAAGATCTGGCTCTACTTTGAGAAGGCCTGAGCATCTGCAAGAGCCAGGCAAGTCAAACAGAGAGTCTGTCGTTCGCATAAACACATAATCTGAAAAGAGTTCCAGAAGACAATATCAAAACTCGGGAAGTAAAGGAAAAAGAGAGACAAAATCTTTTGATAAAATGAAGAATCAAAGAGGATGTGTTATTGTCACCTGGAAAACAGTAGAAAGAGAGTATCTAGCCATTAGTTGGGCACAGAAGTCCTTAGGCAGTTTCTACTGGGTAAAAAGTCAGTGTTTATGACCAACCAAGCACTGTTGTCCTGGGTCTGGCAGAATAAGGGGAAGAAAGTAGGCCAGGTCGATGCCTGCTCACAAGCATCGTGGATTTGATGCTAGTGTTCACCCCTACGGGCTTGAACAAAGGGGGGATATGTGAGGCAGTGACAGGCTTCATAGCTGCTAATTGAAGTCAACTTTTGAGCCCTAAAATAGCTGTAAAAGAGCCCAGGAAAGTGCTAGAGGGCTGAAAAAGGCAGGAAAATGTAGGTAAATGCCCTGCAAACAAATGTGGATAGGGAAATGAATAATAAAATAAATAAAAATTAAACAATGTTAATTGCCAACTCGGAGGAGGAGGTGAAATTGGAGTTTGGGGAGGCGTCAGGTGGGAATGCCATCAGCAGCGCCGCATCAGCGTGTGTTTTGTAGTCAGTAGTCGCAAATCTTTTGATCAGTAACATACGTTTTTACAAAATTTGGTTTCCTGTCAGCAATGCACAGCTGTGGCTTATCACTGGCAAAACTGGGTTAATGTCACCCACCAATAGAACAGGTGATAATCAGAAATGTTAGGCCCCTGGCACCCAGACAGAGTAGAAGTCAATGCCTGGCAAAACAGGCTTTATGTCACCCAGCAATGCAGCAGGCCATTTTCACTAATTTAGGCCCCTGGCACCCAGACAGAGAAGAGGTCAATTCATGGCAAAACAGGCTTCGTGTCACCAACGAATGCAACAGGCGAATATGGCTGGGTGCCAGAAATGTAGGCCCCTGGCATCCAGACAGAGTAGAGGTCAATGCATGGCAAAACAGGCTTCATGTCACCCAGCAAAGCAGCAGGCCATTTTCACTAATTTAGGCCCCTGGCACCCAGACAGAGGAGAGGTCAATTCACGGCAAAACAGGCTTCATGTCACCCATGAATGCAACAGGCGATTAACAGAAATGTAGGCCCCTGGCCTACAAGGGGGTTTATGGCATGAGTTTCCATGTCTTCCCTGTCGGTCATCAGGTCGGAGGCAGCACCAGGTGCCACAATCAGTCTGGGATAAGAGCCCAACCCAGACTGTCAGTCAGGAAGAGAGAGTTTGGAACAGAGGCCTGGGACGGCTCTGTGTATGTGGTCTCAGGACGAGGCTAGGTGTTAGCCTGGACTTTAGGGACAAAGCGACGCCGAGTATGGTCGCATGGTCCTAGTCATCCGGACTAGTGAGCCTCAATCCCCCAAGGGACTTTGCTTTTGCACAGCCTGAGGGGCTGGACACTGTAAGGCTGGGGAAAGCTAAACCGGGTACCAGTTATGAACTGTCTACTAGCTGAGTTAGGGACACTCTGTTTATGTTTAGGTATAGCCCAGATGGGCAAGGTGTTTATTGCTTTTGTTGTTTATGTTCTGCAGATACCAAATAAATGCACAGTTTGGATAGTGAAACCATGTATGGTGAAGAATCTTGTGAGAATGACCCCCAAAGTCAAGCGATCCCTTACAATCAGATTTAGAGAACACAGGAGATCTATTGAGACAAGAATTGGAGCTATTAGATTGATTGACCATGTACATGAAGCACATGGAGGAAATGACAGTGTTTTAAAATGTGCAGAGATTGAAGTTGTCCAGCCCTAGCATGGGTAGGTGATAGAGGCCATATCTTACTCCAGAAAGAAGCAGTCTAGATGATAAAAACTAGAGCCATGGGCCCTCTGGGGTTAAATGATAAAAACGACATAGCAGTGTTTTTATAATGCCATTATTTGCTTGTCTTGTCTTTATGTCTTTTTGTCTGTGTTGAATTGTTTTAACGTATGTGTCATTCATTTAACCAGTGACGTGGGCGTGGAAGCATTTATTCCCCACGCCGCCTCAGTCACTGATGGCTTGAGAAAAAGCAACAACCGCGGAACGGCTGTTGCCTCTGAACTGTGCTGTTGATTTTTAAATCTGAATAAAGCTGCAAAGAGTTTTCGGTGAGTGACGCATCTACTTTTTTTAAAACATTTTATTTCTGTACTGACATAGGCCACTAAACGGTTTCAACACATATAACTGCAGAAGTGAACTGAGAATATATTTTTCTTTTTGTGCTGAAATAGGCCACTAAACGCTTTTGTCACATATAAAGGCACCAGTAAAGTGCGTATATTTTTTTCTTTCTGAACTGACATAGGCTCTTTAAACGCTTTCAACACATATGACTGCAGAAGTGAACTGAGAATATATTTTTCTTCTTGTACTGAAATAGGCCACTAAACGCTTTTGCCACAAATAAATGCACCAGTGCGTATATATTTTTCTTTTTATAATGAAATACTCCACTGAACGCTTTCACCGCATATATCTGCAGAAGTGAACTCTACATATATTTTTCTTTTTCTACTGAAATACGCCACTAAACACTTTCACCACAAATAGCTGCAGAAGGGAACTGAGAATATATCTTTCTTTTTGTAATGAAATTAGCCACTAAACGCTTTAAACATATATAGCTGCAGAAGTGTACTGCATATATATATATTTTTTTCCAGCGATATAAACCACTAAAGGCTTTTCAACATAGCACTTGCACCCCAATAACAAATTGCTGGAATTACAGAGCTGTATAATGGCTATTTGGATCCCAAAATTATCTTTCCCTGCACTTGTGAATCACTTTTTTAGCACTGTCCCTAGCGCATTCTGACATCTCTCCCTGCACTAAGATGCAGTGAAGTGAATCCTCCCTATCCTTCCCCAAGACTTATAAATAAATTTTTTTTCTAAAATGAGGTTTTTCCAATTGCTGTCCCTAACGCCTTCTCATGTCTATTACTGCACTTGCTGGAAAATGTCTGATTCTAAGATGGCCACGGTATTTATAGGGCTGGGACATCACAGGGCTGGCTGCTGATTGGCTGCATCATGCATGTCAGTCTGGGTGATCCCGCCTTCCCATACTTCCTTTCTCCATGTCCTCACATGTGCAGCCATTTTAGGAAAAATGCAACTTGTTACCAAGAAACGCGAGGAATTTCGCATTCATTGCGAATTGAATTTTCCTGAAATTCGGATAGAATTGCACTTCGTCAGCTTCGATTCGCTCATCTCTAGTGACTGACAACGGGAAGAACATGGTGTCTGCGCTGTGTCAAGGAAAGTTGAGCCATGCGCCCTGCATGGCACATGTGTTCTTTCTGGTTGTCAAGCGATTCCTGAAGTCTTCCAACCATCTGCAAGACATCCTAAAAATGGCCAGGAAACTTTGCATGCACTTCAGCCACTCGTACACTGCAAAGCACACCCTGCTTGAGCTGCAGCGGCAGAACGGCATTCCCAAACATAGGCTGATATGCGATGTTTCCACCCGTTGGAATTCCACGCTCCATATGTTGGACCGGCTATACGAACGGAGAAAGGACATCAATGATTTCTTGATGATCCAAGCGGATAGGAGTACTCTCCTGTGTATCTTCGATGTCAACCAGTGGCAGCTCATGCGTGAGACCTGCCGTTTGCTCAGGCCCTTTGAGGACATAACGTTAGAGTTCAGAGGACACCTGGATGTTCGGGTTCGAGGAGTTCGGCCGAACTTCACTGAAATGTTCGAGTTCGGGATCCGAAGTTGACCCGAAGTTGACCCCGAACACGAAGTTGACCCCGAACCCGAACCCAATTGAAGTCAACTTTTGAGCCCTAAAATAGCTGTAAAAGAGCCCAGGAAAGTGCTAGAGGGCTGAAAAAGGCAGGAAAATGTAGGTAAATGCCCTGCAAACAAATGTGGATAGGGAAATGAATAATAAAATAAATAAAAATTAAACAATGTTAATTGCCAACTCGGAGGAGGAGGTGAAATTGGAGTTTGGGGAGGCGTCAGGTGGGAATGCCATCAGCAGCGCCGCATCAGCGTGTGTTTTGTAGTCAGTAGTCGCAAATCTTTTGATCAGTAACATACGTTTTTACAAAATTTGGTTTCCTGTCAGCAATGCACAGCTGTGGCTTATCACTGGCAAAACTGGGTTAATGTCACCCACCAATAGAACAGGTGATAATCAGAAATGTTAGGCCCCTGGCACCCAGACAGAGTAGAAGTCAATGCCTGGCAAAACAGGCTTTATGTCACCCAGCAATGCAGCAGGCCATTTTCACTAATTTAGGCCCCTGGCACCCAGACAGAGAAGAGGTCAATTCATGGCAAAACAGGCTTCGTGTCACCAACGAATGCAACAGGCGAATATGGCTGGGTGCCAGAAATGTAGGCCCCTGGCATCCAGACAGAGTAGAGGTCAATGCATGGCAAAACAGGCTTCATGTCACCCAGCAAAGCAGCAGGCCATTTTCACTAATTTAGGGCCCTTGCACCCAGACAGAGGAGAGGTCAATTCAAGTCAAAACAGGCTTCATGTCACCCATGAATGCAACAGGCGATTAAGAGAAATGTAGGCCCCTGGCACCCAGACAGAGGAGAGGTCAAATCCCGACAAAACAGGCTTTATGTCACCCAGAAATGCAGGAGGCGATTATCATAAATGTAGGCCCCTGGGACCCAGAGAAAGGACAGGTCAATTCACGGCAAAAAAGGCTTCATGTCATGCACGAATGCAACAGGCGATTATCATAAATATAGGCCCCTGGCACCCAGACAGAGGAGAGGTCAATGCACGGCAAAACAAGCTTCATGTCACCCAGAAATAAAACAGGCCATTTTCAGTAATTTAGGCCTCTGGCACCCAGACAGAGGAGAGGTTCATTCAAAATGGGGCAGCCCCCGAAATAATGGTACAAATAAAAAAAAGAATTTAATGAATAAGTGCACTTGAGTACAAGAATGTATGTTTGATCCGGTTATAAATGTCTATTCTGCACAAGGTACGGACAAGTCCTGTGGGACCCATTCCAGGTTCATTTTAATGAACATGAGCTTGTCAACGTTGGCTGTGGACAGGCGGCTGCGTTTGTCTGTAATGACGCCCCCTGCCGTGCTAAATACACGTTCAGACAATACCACTGGCTGGAGGGCAGGCCAGCACCTCCAAGGCATAAAGGGCAAGCTCAGGCAATGTTGACAATTTGGAGACCCAGAAGTTGAATGGGGCAGAACCATCAGTTAGTACGTGTAGGCGTGTGCACATGTACTGTTCCACCATGTTGTTCAAATGCTGCCTCCTGCTAAGACATTCCATATCAGCTGGTGGTGCAGGTTGCTGTGCTGCGGTGACAAAACTTTTCCACATGTTGGCCATGCTAACCCTGCCTTCTAGGGAGCTGGCTGTGACACAGCTGCGTTGGCGACCTTTCTCCTCCTCCGCCTTCGCCTTGTGCTTCCACTTGTTCCCCCGTGCCAGTTGGGAATGCCCTCAAGATCGCATCTACCAGCGTGTACTTGCACTCACGCACCTTCCTATAACGCTCCAGTGCGGGAATTAAGGTGGGCATGTTGTCTTTGTACCGGGGATCCAGCAGGGTGGCCCACAAGTTACAATGTGGGCAACTCTGCTGTCGTTGCGCAAGAACTGCAGCATGTAGTCGCTCATGTATGCCAGGCTTCCCAGAGGTAGGGATAAGCTGTTCTCTGTAGGTGATGTATCGTCTGTGTCCTCCATATCCCCCAGCCATGCTCCAGTGATGGTCCTGAACTGCTTTGGGTGCCATCCTGCAATGAACCCGGTTCCTCCTCATCCTCTACCTCATACTCCTCCTCCTCGTCCGCCAGAACTGTGCCCTGGCTGGCTACATGTGTACCAGGCCTCTGCTGTTGAAGGAACCCACTGTCTTAGCCACTTCGGAATGACCGGCCTGAAACCCTGTGAAATGCCCCCTCTTCCTCATCCTCCTCTGCCACATCCTCTTCCATCATCGACTTAATTGATTTTTCAAGGGAACATAGAAGTGGTATTGTAATGCTAACAATGGCGTCATCAGCACTGGCCCTGTTGGTTGAGTACTCAAAAGAGATATATTTTTTTTACAATGAGGTGTTTCCAATTGCTGTCCCTAGTGCCTTCTCATGTCTATCACTGCACTCGCTGGAAAATGTATGATTCTAAGATGGCCACTGTATTTATAGGGCTGGGACATCACAGGGCTGGCTGGCTGCTGATTGGCTGCATCAGGCATGTCAGTCTGGGTGATCATGCCTTCCCATACTTCCTTTCTCCATGTCCATGTCCATGTGCAGCAGCCATTTTGGGAAAAATGCAATTCTTTATCAAGAAACGCAAGGAATTTCGCATTAATTGCAAATTGAATTTTCCTGAAATTTGGATCGAATTCCACTTCGTCAGCTTTGATTTGCTCATCTCTAGTGACCGACAACGGGAAGAATATGGTGTCTGCCCTGCGTCAAGGAAAGCTGTGCCATGCGCCGTGCATGGTACATGTGTTCTTTATGGTTGTCAAGCGATTCCTGAAGTCATCCACCCATCTGCAAGAGATCCTAAAAATGGCCAGGAAACTTTGCATGTACTTCAGCCACTCGTACACTGCAAAGCACACCCTCCTTGAGCTGCAGCGGCGAACGGCATCCCCCAACATAGGATGATATGCAACGTTTCCACCCATTGGAATGCCATGCTCTATATGTTGGTCCGTCTATACGAACAGAGAAAGGCCATCAACGATTTCTTGATGATCCAAGTGGATAGTAGTAGTCCCCTGTGTATCTTCGATGCCAGCCAGTGGCAGCTCATGCGTGACACCTGCCGTTTCCTCAGGCCCTTTGAGGACATAACGTTATTTTTAGAGTTGAGAGCAGGACATTTTCACTCATTTAGGCCCCTGGCACCCAGACAGAGGAGAGGTCAAATCCCGACAAAACAGGCTTTATGTCACCCAGAAATGCAGGAGGCGATTATCGTAAATGTAGGCCCCTGGCACCCAGAGAGAGGACAGGTCAATTCACGGCAAAACAGGCTTCATGTCATGCACGAATGCAACAGGCAAATATCATAAATATAGGCCCCTGGCACCCAGACAGAGGAGAGGTCAATGCACGGCAAAACAAGCTTCATGTCACCCAGAAATGGAACAGGCCATTTTCACAAATTTAGGCCCCTGGCACCCAGACAGAAGAGAGGTCAATACACAGCAAAACAGGCTTCATGTCACCCAGCAATGGAACAGGCCATTTTCACAAATTTAGGCCCCTGGCACCCAGACAGAGGAGAGGTCAATTCACGGCAAAACAGGCTTTATGTCACCCAGCAATGCAGCAGGCGATTATCATAAATGTAGGCCCCTGACACCCAGACAGAGGAGAGGTCAATTCATGGCAAAACAGGCTTCATGTCACCCGGCAATGCAGCAGGCGATTATCAGAAATGTAGGTCCTGGCACCCAGACAGATGAGAGGTAAATTCACGGCAAAACAGGATTCATGTCACCCATCAATGGGACAGGCCATTTTCACTAATTTAGGCCCCTGGCACCTAGACAGAGGAGAGGTCAATTTACGGCAAAGCATGCTTCATGTCACCCACAAATGCAACAGGTGATTATCAGAAATGTAGGCCCCTGGAACTTAGAAAGAGGAGAGGTCAATGCACGATAAAAAAGGTTTCATGTTACCCAGTAATGGAACAGACCATTTTCACTAATTTAGGCCCCTGGCACCCAGACAGAGTAGAGGTCAATTCATTGCAAAGCAGGCTTCACGTCACCCAGCAATGCAGCAGGCGATTATCATAAATGTAGGCCCCTGGCACCCAGACAGAAGTGAGGTCAATTAATGGAAAAACAGGCTTCATGTCACCCAGCAATGCAGCAGGCGATTATCAGAAATATAGGCCCTGGCACCCAGACAGAGGAAAGGTCAAATCACAGCAAAACAAGCTTCATGTCACCCAGCAATGCAATAGGCTATTATCAGAAATGTAGGCCCCCTTGAACCCAGACAGAGGAGAGTTCAATGCAAGGCTAAACAGGCTTTATGTCACCCAGCAATAGAACAGGCTATTTTCACTAATTTAGGACCCTGGCACCCAAAGAGAGGAGAGGTAAATGTACAGCAAAACAGGCTTCATGTCACCCAGCAATGGAACAGGCCATTTTCACTAATTTAGGCCCCTGGCACCCAGACAGAGGAGAGGTCAATTCACAGAAAACAGGCTTCAGGTCACCCAGCAATGGAACAGGCCATTTTCACTAATTTATGCCCCTGGCAACCAGACAGAGGAGAGGTCAAATAATGGCAAAACAGGCTTTATGTCACCCAGCAATGCAGCAGGCGATTATCATAAATATGGGCCCCTGGCACCCAGACAGAGGACACGTCAATTCACGGCAAAACAGGCTTCATGTCATGCACGAATGCAACAGGCGATTATCATATATGTAGGCCCCTGGCAAGAGGTCTAAATTAGTGAAAATGTAGGCCCCTGGCACCCAAGAGGTAAATGCACGGCAAAACAAGCTTCATGTCACCCAGCAATGGAACAGGCCATTTTCACTAATTTAGGCCTCTTGCACCCAGACAGAGGAGAGGTTCATTCAAATTGAGGTAGCCACCGAAATTATGGTACAAATAAAAAAAAAAGAATTTAATGAATAAGTTCACTTGAGTACAAGTTTGTATGTTTGAGGCGGATATAAATGTCTATTCTTCACAAGGCACGGACAAGCCCTGTGGGATCCATGCCTGGTTCATTTTAATAAAGGTGAGCTTGTCAACGTTGGCTGTGAACAGGCGGCTTCCTTTTTCTGTAATGACGCCCCCTGCCATGCTAAATACATGTTCAGACAGTACACTGGCTGCAGGGCAGGCCAGCACCTCCAAGGCATAAAGGGCAAGCTCAGGCCATGTGGACAATTTGGAGACCCAGAAGTTGAATGGGGCAGAACCGTCAGTAGGTGTAGGCGTGTGCACACGTACTGTTCCACCATGTTGTTCAAATGCTGCCTCCTGCTAAGACGTTCCATATCAGCTGGTGGTGCAGTTTACTGTGGTGCGGTGACAAAACTTTTCCACATGTCGGCCATGCTAACCCTGCCTTCTGAGAAGCTGGCCGTGACACAGCTGCGTTGGCGACCTTTTGCTCCTCCTCCTCCTCTGCCATCGCCTTGTGCTTCCACTTGTCCCCCATGTCAGTTGGAAATGCCCTAAAGAGCGCGTCTACCAGTGTGCGCTTGTACTTGCGCATCTTCCTATCACGCTCCAGTGCGGGAATTAAGGTGGGCATGTTTTCCTTGTACCGGGGATCCAGCAGGGTGGCCCACAAGTTACAATGTGGGCAACTTTGGTGTCGTTGCGCAGGCACTGTAGCATGTAGTCGCTCATGTGTGCCAGGCTTCCCAGAGGTAGGGATAAGCTGTCCTCTGTAGGTGGTGTATTGTCTGTGTCCTCCGAATACCCCCAGCCACGCTCCAGTGATGGCCCTGAGCTGCGTTGGAAGCCATCCTGCAATGAACCCGGTTCCTCCTCGTCCTCTACCTCATCCTCCTCGTCTGCCAGAACTGTGCCCTGGCTGGCTACATGTGTACCTGGCCTCTGCTGGTGAAGAAACCCACCCTCTGAGCCATTTCATAATGACTGGCCTGAAACCTTGTGAAATGCCCCCTCTTCCTCCTCCTCCTCTTCCATCATCAACGTAATTGATTTTTCAAGGAGACATAGAAGTGGTATTGTAATGCTAACAATGGCATCATCAGCACTGGCCATGTTGGTTGAGTACTCAAAAAACCGCAACAAGGTACACAGGTCTCGCATGCAGGCTAAGTCACTAGTGATGAAGTGGTGCTGATCCGCAGAGCGACTGGTGCTGCTGGCACAGTCTCTCTAGCATATGCAAGGTGGAATTCCACCTGGTGGGCAAATCGCATATGAGGCGGTGAGCTGGAAGGATGAAGTTACGCTGCAACACAGACAGGTCTCTGACTCTGGCATGTCTTGGTAGTTTTTAAGAAACTTCTGCACCACCAGATTCAGGACATGCGCCGGGCAAGGGATGTGCGTCAAAGCGGCTAGTCCCAGAGCCTGCATCGAGATTTCGCACATTATCGCACACCACCAGGCCGGGCTTGAGGCTCACTGGCAGCAACTACTCATCGGTCTGTTGTTCTATGTCCCTCTAAAGCTCATGTGCGGTGTGGGGCTTATCACCCAAACACTTGAGTTTTAAAATCGCCTGCTGACGTTTACCCCTGGCTGTGCTGAAGTTGGGGATGAGGTTCTTTCGATGACCAGATGTGGGGGTGGTAGAAGAGGAGGAGAATGTGAAGTAGGAGGCAAAGAATAATGCCCTGCGATCCTTGGTGGTGAAAGGACATGTGCCAAACCGCTATCCGCCTCGGGCCCAGCCACCACTACTTTTACCCAGTGTGCAGTTAGGGAGGTATAGCGGCCCTGGCCGTGCTTACTGGTCCATGTATCTGTGGTTATGTGGACCTTGCCATAAATGGCGTTGCGCTGCGCACATTTGATTTTATCCTCCACTTGGTTGTGCAAGGAAGGGACGGCTTGCCTGGAAAAGTAGTGGCAGCTGGTTACTACGTACTGTGGGACAGCGACCGCCATCAGCTGTTTGAAAGTCTCCACCAGACGGAATGACCGGCATTCAGGACCAGGGATCGAGGGTATGTAGGTGGGTATTTTCTCTTTCTCTCCAGTGTTTGGGAGATGGACAGATGAACGCTTGCCTGTGACATGGTGGAGATGCTTGGTGATGGTGACGGAGGTGGTGGTGGTGTTGGTGGGAAATCCTCTTTTTGCTGGTTGCCAGGTGCCACTTTGACGCCAGAGGTGGAGAAAGAGGCCAAGACAGCAGCAGAAAAGGAAGCAGGAGGAGCCTGAGACCTTTGTTGGTTTTTAAGGTGTTTACTCCACTGCAGTTTGTGCTTTGCATGTAGATGCCTGGTCATGCAGGTTGTGCTCAGGTTAAGAACGTTTATGCCTCGCTTTAGGCTGTGATGGCACAACGTGCAAACCACTCGTGTCTTGTCGTCAGGACATTGTGTGAAGAACTGCCATGCCAATAAACTCCTTGGAGCAGGCCTTGGTGTTCTCTGTTGCCTCTGTATGACTACCACCTCTTCCTCAGAACTGCACACATCACTAGCACGACCTTCTTCATCTTCCACCCATTCAGGACCCCTGCTCTCCTAGTTGGTCTGCACATTGCAGAAAGCCACAGCAGTTGGCACCTGTGTTTTGTCATCATCAGAGACGTGCTGCGGCGGTCTTCCCATGTCCTCATCCTGCAACATAAGTGGTTTGGCATCAGTGCATTCAAGGTCTTACACTTCTGGTCCAGGGCTAAATGGATGGGCCAGGGAAACCCTGCGAACACAGTAATCAAAAAGTATAAGAGTTTGCTGCATGACTTGGAGCTCTGACTGCTTGGCTGATTTGCAAGGGGGTAAGTTGAAAGACTGATAGGCATGGGCTGCAGGTGCCTATTCTGAGCTTTCTGCAGAGGACTGGGTGGGAGACACTATGAAGGAACTGGATGCACTGTCAGCCACCCAATCTATCGCCTGTACATGTTCTGGCCTTACCATTCATATAGAGTCATTCAGGCCTACCAAATAACGCTGCAGATTCTGTCGCCTACTCGCACCAGAGGAAGGTGTTTCACTTGAACTGGTAGTTGGTGCTGAACGGCCACGTCCTCTCCCAGCTCCACCAACACCACCACGACCATGCCCACGTCCTGTATTTGATGTTCTCCTCATTATTTGCATTCACCCACCAAGCTGAAAGATGGTTTCTCTCTGGTGTCAATTTAACTGCCAATTGTCAACAATTAGGTTCACTAAGGCCGTGTCCGTGTCATAAAAACGCTCTGTGTACCAAGAATAAAAACACACTGATTCTCAATTTCACTGCAGAAATTAAAAATATGTATTTGTACGCTGTATGCACAACTGTTTGGTGAACCCAGAAAACATTTTTTTTTCAGTAAAACACAGTAAAGCACTATTTTTGTGCTGCAATTTAAAATTGGTATTTGTACGCTGTATGCACAAGTGGTCTGTGGACCCAGAACACGGCTTTTTTCAATAAAACACAGAAATGCTGTATTTTACAGCTGTAAATTTAATGTAGGTATTTCTACGCTGTATGCAAAAGTGATTTGTGGACCCAGAACTCAGATTATTTTAATAAAACACAGAAATGCAGTATTTCACTGCTATCAATAAAACGTAAGTATTTCTATGCTGTATGCAAAAGTGGTTTGTGAACCTCGAACAAGGATTTTTTTAATAAAACACAGAAATGCAGTATTTTACTGTTGTAAATTTAACGTAGGTATGTCTACGCTGTATGCACAAGTGGTTTGTGGACCCAGAACACGGCTTTTAAAAAACAAACACAATTGCAGTGTTTCACTGCTATAACTAAAACGTAGGTATTCCTATGCTGCATGCACAACTGCTTTGTGAAGCAAGAATATTGCTGTTTTTACCACAAAAAAAGACTAATTCACTATTTCAGTAGAAATGTCAAATATGTATTTGCTTCAGTCGTAAAAATTTAAAAAGGATTGAACCGTTTGTTGACAAGATGGCGCCAATGTTATAGGATATTCAATACGGAATATTTAGTGGATCAATTGTGAGAAGCACATACATATATAGAGATGTTCAAAATTATATTAAGGTTAAAACAAATATATGCTTAAAGACCAGTTTAAAACAAAAAAGCCACTATGGGTGGACTTACTTCACCAGGGAGGTATCCAAGGGGATAAACTCAAGACACCCGATGGATATACCTCCCCTGCCTGAGTCGCTCGTAGGATCTTATATGGAGAGACAGCAGGTCCACACTGGAGCTTCTTGTCAAATCCTTTATTCTTTTGCACGCTTGTGTAAAACAGGCTCAATGCGTTTCGGGGAACAATAGGGGTCCCCCTTCATCAGGAGCATAAGAAAACATAGTGCATAATCGTGGTATAACTAGTGCAAACAGTAACTAACTACAGGTGGTGTATGGTGGGAAGTGAACGTCACTTCCGGTTTCATTGCGTTCCACGGTGGAATGCAAGGTAAAAGGTTGTTCAATACAAGTAACACATATATAAGAAGGACTTCTAAATGGAAATTATATTTTAGATAAATAACAGTATCTTGTTAGGCAGAGAGAGAACTTCAAAATATAGATTAAACCCCGCCCGTTTCTATTTCCGGATCGGGGCAGGTGGAACGCAGATGTGGAACGCAAGATAGCATATTGTGCATGCGCTGTCATAGAACTTCCGGTTTCGCGTACAGCTGAGACGCTCAATGGAGATAAGAATGTAACTGGGCATGCGCTATTATTCAATGGGAAGCAGCTTAGTGCACTGATCTCTTAAAGCACGTGATACTGCAGGCTGACTCCTATACATAGAGAGGGGTGGGTGGTGGGTCAGTATTATCGTGATTGGCAAATTCCATTAGAAATGGATAATAATAGGAAATATGTTTAAATGGGGCATAATAGATATATAAAAGAATATATAAAAGAATCAACAAATTCTGAAATATATAATCTATAAAAAGTTAAGATTAATAGGCCTAGTGAAAAAAGGGGGGCTTGAAATTTGTACGTGATATTAAAAAGTAGCGAAGGGAACAAATAGGCTTAAACGTTAATCAAACTAATAATACATGCTTACAGTAGGTGTAGGAGGGAGGGAGGAGGGGGGATAGTAGTGATGGACCACCAATACTATGTCATGGAATCCAACAGGATATTACCAGACCATGAATATTACAGAAGACTAGATGAGGATCCTACCCCTGTATTCAAAAAATCCCTCTCTGAACTCATTAATAGAGGACACATTCTAAAAATTATAGACAAAAATGAAAAAATGTTTCTTCAACCAGCCCATACATCTTTAGCTAAGTTCTATTTCCTTCCTAAAATACATAAAACTCTATCAAACCCCCGGGCAGACCCATAATCTCAGGAATTGACTCACTTACCAGCAATCTATATGCATATGTGGACAAATTCCTACAAGAATATGTACAGAGACTTCCCTCTTTTTTAAGAGACACTGCACACCTTAAAAAACCTGATACCATCCTTACAGTGGCAAAATAATTACATTTGGGTCACCTTAGACGTCAATTCTTTATACAGCAACAATTCAACACGATCTAGGTATTCTTGCTGTGAAACATTTTTTAAAAGAAGATAGCTCTATGCCAGATTATCAAAAAGAGTTTTTAACAGATGCAATAGATTTTATCCTTCATCACAATTATTTTGTTTTTAATGATACATTCTACATTCAAAAGAAGCGAACGGCAATGGGGACTAAATTTGCCCCCTCGTACGCAAATCTTTTTATGGGCCATATAGAGGAATACCTAGGTTTAACTACTCACTCTAACATAAGAATTTACAAACGGTATATTGACGATATCATTTTTATATGGTCAGGGTCCCCAGATGAGCTATCCACCTTTTATAGTGAACTTAATATGAACGAATGGGGCCTAACTTTTAGTCTAGAACACAGTCCCACAGAAATTGTCTTTTTAGATCTACATCTCACCTCTAAAAACAACCAAATCACCACCAAGACTCACTTTAAACAAGTTGATGTGAATACCTATTTAAACTATAGAAGTTGCCATCATCTAAAATGGAAGAAAAATATCCCCTTTAGCCAGATGAAAAGCATAAGGCGCAACTGTTCAACTGATAAGACGATGAAACAACAACTAAATATCTTGTGCCAACATTTCCAAGAGAAAGGGTATCCAAAGAATTTGATTAACGGTTCCAAACAAAGAACTCTATTACTTTCATAAGCTGATGCACTAAAACCTAAAGAAATGAATAAACAAATGATGGAAGGGGCAGAATACAACATGATCACCCGTTATAACACACAACACATAATAATTAGAAAGATTTTGTACAAACATTGGGGGTATTACTAAAAGACCCTATACTGAAGAGAGCACTCCCCCCCTCCACCCCGAAACTTACCTTTAAACTCAAAAATATTTTGGCGCCTTCAAGCCCTAAAATCCAGACCAAGAATAGGAAGAAAATAGGTTCCGTTAAGGAAGACGGGGAGTCTTTTAAGTGTACATCTAGAAAGTATAAATGTTGCCTCATAATAACACATAATAAGAAGGACATAGAACTTCCAGATTCCAAGGAAAAGTACATATTGAAACAAAGAATGAGTTGTAGTACAAAAAACGTCATCTACTTACTTACATGCCCATGTAACCAGAAATATGTTGGGAGAACAACACAAACCTTACGTGAAAGGATGAACGAACAGCGGTCAAACATCAACAGGGGAGTTATAACACACAGTGTCTCTAGACACTTTTTAGAACACCACGATACAAAAGCATCGGCTTTAACAGTAACCCCGATAGAACAGATAACATCATCCTTCCAAGAATTAGCCAGGAAGGAAATGTACTGGATCTACAAATTAAATACATTATCTCCATTTGGACTAAATGAGACACTTGAATATTCAAACTATTGAAGAATGCGAATACGAGATTTACACCAAGCTCTACTCTCAGAATGGTTTTTCGGGCCTGTCACTACGACTTAATTTTAATTTTTATTTCTAATTCCTATAATTTTTCTGTACTACAACTATCTATGTATATTTTTTTAAGTGTGTTCTTCATTTTTATGTGTATTTTTTGATGTTTATATATATATATATATATATATATATATATATATATTTTTCTATTTTTATTATTTATATATGGGCATATTTTATATATGGGGATTTCTATATATGGATATTTTCTATGTACCGTATTTTTCGCCCTATAAGACGCAACGGCCCATAAGACGCACTTAGGTTTTTGAGGAGGAAAAAAAATATTTTGTACCAAAAGGTGTACTATTGGTGGTTTTTTTTACTAACGGTGTTCTGTGCATGACACTATTATGATGCACTGTTATGGGGGATCTGGGGATGGCACTGTTATGGAGACATCTGTGGATGACGCACTGTTATGAGGAATCTGTGGCTGACGCATTGTTATGGGGGAAGCTGGGGATGGCACTGTATGGGGGCATCTGGGGATGGCACTGTATGGGGACATCTGGGGATGGCACTGTATGGGGGCATCTGGGGATGGCACTGTATGGGGGCATCTGTGGGTGGCACTGTATCGGGGCATCTGGGGATGGAACTGTATGGGGGCATCTGTGGGTGGCACTGTATCGGGGCATCTGGGGATGGAACTGTATGGGGGCATCTGTGGATGGCACTGTATGGGGGCATCTGTGAGTGGCACTGTATGGGGGCATCTGGAGTGGCACTGTATGGGGGCATCTGGGGATGGCACTGCAATGGGGGGGATCTATGGATGACATGCTATGTGTCATCCACAGATCCCCCCCATAGCAGTGCCATCCCCAGATGCCCCCATACAGTGTCATCCACAGATGCCCCCATACAGTGGGTGGGATGACCCCCAATACAGGGGGTGGGGTCGGCATCTTGTTTGCTAATGACAGCGGGGCCCGGTGCAGTAACTGTATTCTACTACACCGGGCCCGCTGTAGTAATGTTATGGCAGTGATTAAAACTATAATTTTCATAACACTAAATCCATGCTGTATTACCCTACCTAATGTACGATCGCAGGCAGGAGGCTGGGCGGGCGGCGGCAGCGTAAATGACTGCACCGCCTGCTTCATTCATAAAGAGGGCGGAGCGGGCGCGTGACGTTACGCTGCCGCCGCCCGCCCGGCCTCCTGCCTGCGATCGTACATTAGGTAGGGTAATACAGCATGGATTTAGTGTTATGAAAATTATAGTTTTAATCACTGCCATAACATTACTACAGCGGGCCCGGTATAGTAGAAAACAGTTACTGCATCGGGCCCCGCGGTCATTAGCAAACAAGACTACCGCCCCCAGCCCCTCCTCCTTGATACACATGCTGGCTGCGCTGTTCAGCAGCGCGGCGGTGTATCAGTGTTTGCCGCATTCGTCCCATAAGACGCAGCACTATTCTTACCCCACTTTTGGGGGAAAAGTGTGTCTTATAGGGCAAAAAATACGGTATATATATGTATCTTTCTATGGATTAAGAGATGTAGATATATAAAATATATATAATTCTTGAGTTCACAGTTACTCACATGAATTTGTATGCACAATGTATTTTTCAGTATATCTCCAATATATATCATTTTGGGTTATATAACCCCCTTTTTTAGGACCCTCCCCGTCTTTAGGACTTTATGCATTTGCATTTTTTCGTAGAGACCACTATACACCTAAGCATGTATTATTAGTTTGATTAGCGTTTTAGCCTATTTGTTCCCTTCGCTAATTTTTAATATCATGTACAATTTTCAAGCCCCCCTTTTTTCACTAGGCCTATTAATCTTAACTTTTTATACATTATATATTTCAGAATTTGTTGATTCTTTTATATATTCTTTTATATATCTATTATGCCCCATTTAAACATGTTTCCTATTATTATCTATTTCTAATGGAATTTGCCAATCACGATAATACTGACCCACCACCCACCCCTCTCTATGTATAGGAGTCGGCCTGCAGTATCACGTGCTTTAAGAGATCAGTGCACTAAGCTGCTTCCCATTGAATAGTAGCGCATGCCCAGTTACATTCTTATCTCCATCGAGCGTCTCAGCTGTACGCGAAACCGGAAGTTCTATGACAGCGCATGAGCAATATGCTATCTTGCGTTCCACATCTGCGTTCCACCTGCCCGATCCGGAAATAGAAACGGGCGGGGTTTAATCTATATTTTGAAGTTCTCTCTCTGTCTAACAAGATACCATTATTTATCTAAAATATAAATTCCATTTAGAAGTCCTTCTTATATATGTGTTACTTTTGACGTTCACTTCCCACCATACATGACCTGTAGTTAGTTACTGTTTCCACTATTTATACCACGATTATGCACTATGTTTTCTTATGCTCCTGATGAAGGGGGACCCCTATTGTTCCCTGAAACGTGTTGAGCCTGTTTTACACAAGCCTGCTAAAGAATAAAGGATTTGACAAGAAGCTCCAGTGTGGACCTGCTGTCTCTTCATATAAGATCCTACGAGCGACCCGGGCAGGGGAGTTTATCCCCTTGGATACCTAAATATAATTTTGAACAGCTCTATATATGTATGTGCTTCTCACAATTGATCCACTAAATATTCTGTATTGAATATCCTATAACATTGGTGCCATCTTGTCAACAAACGGTTCAATCCAATTTTTACGACTGAAGCAATTTTTATGTATTGATGTTATCGAACATATAGAACCATGACATAGGCAGCCTTGGTTTCCTCATTTTTTTCTCATCCTCTTTCTCACTTTTTTTCTCACTTCCACCTACCCCCCCGCCGATTTCCATCCTACAAACCTCTGGCGCCCCCCCATTTAGGACAGTGGTTCCCTAACCATTCTATACCCTATAGTGTCCCACCTACTAACACTCTCCCCCTTTTTGTACTTGACCAATATTTTCAAATATGTATTTGGGCGTGTGTATTTGAAACTGTTTTGTGGACCAGGAATAATGTTTTTTTTTCCATGAAACACACTGATGCACTATTTCCCTGCAGAAATATTAAATATGTATTTGTACGCTGTATGCACAACTGCTTTGTGAAGCAAGAATATTGCTTTTTTCCCACAAAAAAAAGACTAATTCACTATTTCACTGCAGAAATGATAAATGTGTATTTGGGCGGTGTATTTAAAAATGCTTCGGGAACCAGGATTACTGCTTTTTCTCACAAAAATACACTGATGCACTATTTGATTGCTGAAATTGAATATATGGTTTAGTGCATTGTATACACAAGTGCTCTGTGGTACCACAGGTCCCAGACTAGACAAATGGACTATGTCATCCCTTAATTATACAAATGCTAATGTAGGGGACTTGAACAGCCAGAAAAAAAGCATTTTTTCCTTCACTGAGCTACCAAACAGGTCTCCTCATGATGCCGCCACCTCCAGACTGTCATTGTGCCACTCGGTGGCCTTCTCTTGATGCTGCTACTGCTGCTGCCGCCACCTCCAGACTCTTTCATTGTGCCACTCGGTGGCCTCCTCATACTGCTGACAACTGCAGACTCTGTCATGTGCCACTCATTTGCCTTCTACTTATGCTGCTACTGCTGCTGCCTTTACCTCCACACTTTAATTGTTTCACTCTGTGGTGTTCTCATGCTGCTTCCACCTCACCACTATGTCATAGGGCGACTCTGTGGACTTCTTATACTATTCCCACGATCCCCACTTCATGACTGGCCCACTATTTTGCCTTTCGGCCTGGTTGACATCATCATTTATTTGACATTTCTTCGGATCTGTCCAAAGGAGGCACAAATGAGATGCACAACGGATCCTGTCTGTGTAGTAGCCGTAAGGCCTGTATGATCCCATCAGAATTGGCCTATGATTTGGTAGCCAAAAGCAGGAGTGGGTAGAAAACAAAGCAGAAAAGTATTTGGATCGTGATGGCTCACCTAAAACAGGCTATTGAGTGGGTGCCTCCAGCAATGATAGACTCACCCAGTCTATGAAAAAGTACATAAAATTGATAGTTTTGCTGAGCACACCTCAGCTGGTCTTGCACATGTGTATATCAATGTATCACAATTTAAACAATCGATGCTGTCACTCAATTTTAGTGTGTACTTCTAACAACTAGTTTATTCATAAAACCATCAATAGATAAAACATGATTATGTCAAAAATCAAAAATAAAAATACATAGTTGCAATACAAAAATTTAGAATATATCAATAACAAAAATATAAAAATAAAATAAAATAAAATAAAGGATCAGTTCATGGACGCTGGTTCGTATTGTTCACCCAGCATACATATATATGCACAATGTTCAGCAGATATCTATTGGATATACATGAGGATGTGGTACCTAAAAAGCAATCAACACTGTATTCCCATAACGTTGTATATCATAATATATATCAAACTCCAATATAATATGTCCAATGGAGTTTTTGTTTACGGTTTTTTTCCCCCGGGTTTGTTTTTTTTTGCCTTTTGCGGTTTCTCAGAATGCACTTTCAATCTTGCATATATAGTGTTTGAGTCCACAGGGGTTATTATGCCCAATTCATGAAATAATTCAAATACTTGTTGAATACAATGTCCAGCATTTGTTGTAAATTTTAAAAAATATATATAAAAAAATATATTAAAAATACCTGGATAACGGCCACGTGATATGCTGCGCTAGAATATCATTATAATAGATGTTATGATAATCTTCCTGCTGTGTATAAATGCTTGTAACTCACAGATTATTTGTAGCAATCTTAAATTGTTAGTGAGTCGTACTGCAGTTGCACAATGTTGCAGAATGAGATCAAACTTGTCCGCCTATTCGGCGTTACTCACAGTTCAGAAGTGCACGGAGCTCCGTGCTGAATGCGGCTGTTAATGAGAGCAGCTGAGAATAGGAAACTTTCGGCGTTCCACGTGGCTGAGGTGTATTGAGATAGATCTGCGTGCCGTTTCCAGGTTATATCAGGACTTGAATTTCAGTTAGGAGCGCTCCTATTAGAAAAAATTGTAGTCGCTATACACATCTGCGGGGGCTTCTTTCCCAAACGCTGTTCGAAGACGCTACTGTCTTCTTCTTCAGTGGTTGAAGCCCCCTTGCGATCCTCCCCCTCTATTTATACTGCATGCTGGTCATCTTGGTTATGGAAAAACACGGTGCTGGACTATTCATCCACTCCACTGGTCTCCAATTCACCATTGCATATTCATCCCACTCATTGAATGTATTTTCAACTTATTTGTGCATATATTGTTTGCTAATATAATGTGATTGTTTGTATTTGTTCAAACTTTTGGTAAGATTAATGTCCACCATAACTGAGAATAATCAAAAACGCTTTGTGATCTTCCTGCGTTTTTAGTGCGTTTTATCCAGGTTTTTAAAAAATCATGGATTATAAACAATAAGTTGCAGTATATATAACCCATATCGGATATTTTCAGCTGTGGGAAGGGGTATGCATTGTTAATCACTTCCCCACATTTTTACATCTTAAATCATTATAATTTAAATCACCATTTCAACTTGTTCTGTTCAGTATATCCATTGAAATTACATAGTGATATTCAAGGTGTGTTTCCCTTTGGTAAACTATTTATTTAAACTCATTAGCTGAAAAATCGCACTTGCGTTTTTATTGCGTTATACATGCGTTTTTTCAACTAATTAATAGTATGTAATTTTTATGGTACATATAACAGAATTATCAATCATTTATACTATATTCATACTGTTTGCTCGGCCCTAATGGATTGATAACCTATATAAAAAAGGAGAGATATTAGCTAAATGATCAACCTGAATATACTAAATTGTGCCGTTGAATGATTGGTGTACTGATGATGGAGGGGGTCCCCGGCGCAGAGTGAGGATAGGGGTGCTGGAATTACAGCCTGACCTCTATCCTCAGTCTGAGGCGGAGCACCCCTATATCTATATCTATAAAGCAGACATGCAAATATTCCATTCACGTGTCACCTCTGTTTTTTTTTTTGCCTTTAGCAATACTGATGGATTACTGAGCAAATGCTGACCGAGTGAAGGCGTATGCTCCACAGACATAATCCATTTTTGTTGTGGGTTATTGTTCTGACGGATCAGAGGAAGGGCAAAATAATCAATGACGTCAACACAAACTTACTGCTGACACCCTCTCCATTCTGTGATGGGGGCTCTACTTGTATAAGCGTTTAATAGAACAGATTCTGTAGACATCTATGTGGAATCAGCTGACGACGGTGTAAAAGGAGTGCGCTTCTTCTTGCTGCTAACATCGACCTGTAAGGCTGAGTTCATACTTGAGTTATTTGGTCAGTTTTGGCCCCATGACTGCCCAAATAAGTGAAGTATGCAGTGATTTTAAGAGCGACGCCTGTCATCTGCATGTAATACTGACTCACAGTATTGCTACCACAGCAGACTCCCTATGCGTGTTACTGCAAGGCACAGTGCTCTATACCACTATAAAGGCTCTCTGCAGCCAGGAAATAGCCGTTTTTTAACATAATTTGGCGCGAATATATTTGGATTGAACCAAATTTTTTCCAAAAAGATCCGGCGAATTGAGTTTTTGAAAAATCTGCTCATCTCTAGTAGTAATACAGAAAATTCTGAAAGGTTCACAAACTTTCAAGCAGCACTGTAAGGATGTACCTTCAAGAAGACAATCCATGTTCATATCCCTATACTTTTTTCTCTAAATTTTGTCATTCATTCACTTTGTGACTGAATTCTTGCAGTCACAAATTTTGTCTCACAGAATTCTTTAGCAAACAATTTACAATGTTTTGTGACTTTACCCCACTTTGTAAACTAAGGGAATATTAATAGTTAGTTCTAGTAATTAAGTACATGTCAGATTTATCAACTGTGACTTTTTTTAAAGTCACAAACAACTGCAATCTTACGCCATTAGGGGGTTGCATAAAAATAATGAACTAATATATGTAGACAACATTGCTTATGTTTGAAGATGAGAAAAATGCATCAAATAA
Source organism: Bufotes viridis (assembly GCA_033119425.1). Lineage (NCBI taxonomy): Eukaryota > Metazoa > Chordata > Amphibia > Anura > Bufonidae > Bufotes > Bufotes viridis. Next base: position 144,657,182 of record CM065590.1, on the reverse strand, counting down.
TATGGGATGTTTGATAAATCTGTTGATAAATTTGGCACAAATGATGTCAACACAGAACTTCATGATAAATTGTTCCCTTAGTTTGAAATATAGGCAGAAGCTGTTTTGCCTTAATTTTAGCAATTAGGTACTTCATGATCAGTTATTCCACTAAGAGCTTTTCCTCATTTTTTTATACTGCCGTGAGTAAAACGACTTTTATAACACATATTTAACCCCTTGGCAACCTCCGCCATACATGTATGGCAGAAGTAGGCACTTTAAAGATGTTTTCATAGCTGCCGAGTTCTACTGTTTCAGACAGCAGAGACCAGCATTGGATGTATGTGATCATTCATAAGGCTGAAAGCATACATTTAAAGGGGTTATCCGACCCCTATAATGACTGGGCACCACATATAGGTTATACTTACCCCACTTCCCAGCACCCAGATCGTTCTTGATTCCACCGCTTGATTCACCGCTGCATCTCCTCATCGCGTGAATCAAAACCTCTGATGATGGGTGGAGGGCAGCCAAAAGCAGGCCACGACGGGGACGAGCCTCTCTAGCAATAATACAGTACAGTCTATGGAAGATGTTACAAGCTGACTTGGACAAACCTACTGTTTGGACCTCCACTTGGCAAATGAGGTTCAGTATAGTTACTTGTAAAAGTGTGCCCCTGGGGGCAAAAAAATCTGCATGCAGCATATGTCCTAGGGCAGTGGTGGTTAACCTCTGGCACTCCAGCTGTGCTGAAACTATGACGCTCTTCATGCTCCATTCATTTCTATGGAGTTCTGAAAACAGCTAAGCAAGTGTGCATCTTGGGAGTTGTAGTTTTACCACAGCTGGAGTGTCAGAGGTTAGCCATTACAGTCCTAAGGGGAGTAAAACTGGGAGAGTCACCTGTTGAGAAGGATCTGGGTGTATCAGTAGATTATAGACTAAATGACAGCATGCAATGCCAGTCAGCTGCCTCTAAGGCCAACAGAATTTTTTTCTTGTATTAAGAAAGGTTTGGACTTGCGGGACAGGGATATAATATTAACACTATACAAAGCATTGGTACGGCCTCACCTGGAATATGCGGTTCAGTTCTTGGTACTAGTCCAAAAAAAGGATGCACTGGAGTCAGAAAAAGTGCAAAGGAGAGCAACTCAACTCATAAAGGGCCTGGAAGATCTTAGCTATGAGAAAAGATTAAACAAACTGAATTTGTTGAAAAAATATTTCTAATGAGGGACATGGTTAACCTGTACAAATATATAAATGAACCATCGTTTTCCAATCTTAACAACTATGTAATTATATGTAACTATGTAAAAAAGGTAAATTCACCACTTTTTGTCACTTCAATTCCTCTCAATAAATGTATAAAAAGTGATCAAAATGTCACATACACTAAAAAATAATACCATCTGAAAAGTACAGATTGCCCCCCAAAAATGAGCCCATATACTGCTCCATACACATAAAAAGTTATGGGGTCAGACTATGGTGATGAAAAATAAATTCAGTATTAAGATACAAGAAAAACTATAAGTGCAGTGTCACTGTAATTGTACTGCCCTGGAGAATGAAGATGACAGGTTAATTTTACCACATCGTGAACACCATGAAAAAAAAAAAAAAAAACAACTGTGGCATAATTGCTTTTTTTCCCAAATTCCACCCCATTTGGAATTTTTTTTCTTGCTTCCCACCATATTATTTGCAACTGTAAATTGTGCCATTAGAAAGTACAACTTGCCCTGCAAAAAATAAGCCCTCATAAGGCTATGTGAACAAAAAAATAAAAAAGTTATTACTCTGGGAAGGTAAGGTCCAAATTATACAATTCATTTGTAATAATAAAATAAAAATGCTGGTGTTATTAATATATTTGCAATAATAATTATTGTCCCTAAAGCAAAAATCATTAGCAAATTTTTTAAATAGTTGTTGTATGCTAATCCTGTAATAGATTTAGGATAATTTGCATTTCATTTCAAGAAGCTTAAATGCAAAATATACTGTGCCTAATGCCATTGCATTAAAAGCATCATGAAATATGCTTGAAGCAGCACATTTTTGATGTTTGTTAATGAAAAGCTACAACCCTTTTTATGAGAGGCAGTATATAAAATTTCTGGGTTTAAATTAAATAGAATCTAATTACAAATTTCAGACTAATATTTAAAGACAAAATGAACATTAGAAACATTCTATATCATGTTGTGACAAACCGTAAATCAGATTTAAATGAATTAGCACTAGTTCAATGAAGAATATTATGCAAATCAGTAAAGGCAAAAGTAACCTTTGTACTGTGAAACAATAAAATATTTTTTTGCATGTTTGTGCCATCAGTGGGAGTCCATAAGAAAGCTTCTAAACTGAGGAAGCCATTTGGTTCTGTAATGTGTCCAAGATAGATTTCTGATCCTCAGCTTTTACACAACTGATATAAATTCCTGAAGTTTATTTCATGTCTGACTCGGCAAATAAAAAAAAAAAAAATTCTACCCAAATCGATTCCCAATTGGCCTGAAAATTGATATATGACACTCTAATGTCCCCAATGACTCAGATTTTTAATGAGAAGATGTTATTTTTTGTTAATAGGGCTGAACCTAGGTGTTGCGGCGATACACCTTCATTTGAAGATTTGCATCAATTTAGGGCAGTACATGAAAAATGTAATTCATCATATTGATGATGCTGAACAGGCTGCTGCTGTGGCTTCTACTGCTTGTGGCAGAAAAGATTGGGGGGGGGGGGTGACTGCAAGGGGGAAGGGAGAGATGACAACCTGTCAGACATGAAGGCAGAAGGCATTTGCTCGCCAAAAGCTGCCGCAAGCTGCATACCCAGTGTATAATAGTAAGAAAGTAAGTTAGCCTCCCTTTTGGCAACAGGGATACATTCTCTCATTTTACTTTGATAGCGAGAGTATAAAAGTATGACCTTAAAGAATTATCTGAGTGCTTGATGGTAATCATATGGATGTTATTAAGCAAGCAAGGAAACAGACAGCTTGACTTTTTTCCAGTATGTCTGAGAAGCCAGTTCTTTCCATCTCTAACACCCACTGAGATGATTGGTGATCATGACCAGAGTCGTCATCTTCAGCCTTGTCATCCTGCACATATGACTCCTCTTTCTCATGCTCCATCTCTTTCAGAAATAGTCCCATGGAGAAGGAGGATGAGGAGCTTTCTCGTGTGGGTCCCCAACAGCTACAGGGTGGCAAGCAAAACAGTTATGCTGTTCTTACATTATCCCTCGTTGAATGAGCGAGATGACAATGTTGATGACAGTTGTCCTTACTAATGAATTTTGTTATATCTTCTAAGCACTTGAGTATGCGACAAGTATCTCTGATAATCTGTCACTGCTTTACTTTGAAACAACACATGCTCCCAGCTGAGGTGGTATGGTGCATGACAAAATCAAACAGACGCTCTAGAATAGTCAAAGTGGAAATCCAGTGGAACATCATGGATCAAGTAGTGCAATGGCAGACTGTTTTGTCAGGAGACCATTCCCTGCAACATAAAAATGGCTTAAATGCAAGGAAAGTCACCTTGCCACAAAGTGAGGATTGTAAGGAGTGTCACAATTTCTTTGTCACGTGATATAATAAGGCAACAATGGCTTTTTGGGAGAAATAATGCTAGCCAGGTATCTTCCAGAGAGTCTAAGCACGTGTCATCAGCTTTCCTAGAGGCAGCAGAATCAGCTAAATGGTATGGAAGTGACTGCACTGCCCACAACTTATCCTGGTGGGAGTTACCTTGTACACCAACATATTGCTGGGCATATAGAGATGTTTCCTGGCTACAAATTCTGTTATCCATAGCTGATGATGGAGTAGGAGGAGTAGTCTGAGCAAGAAAAGCAGTAAGTTATTTTATTACAATGACAAGGACACTGTATAGCATGTGGATGCGGCCTGGATGCCACAAAGGAGACTAGGAGAAGGAGGACACTGTTGTTATGCTAGCTGGAGGACACTTCTATCTTTCCACAGTAACTGGTGATGTCACATCATGTGGTTCAGTAGAGCCGCATTACCTGCATTTGAGGTTGAATGTGCACTGCTTATTATAAATCTTCAAGTTTTGCACATGGCAATGATTTTGTCTTCTGGCACTGGAGAGAAAAACTTCTAGTCTGGAGATAATCGTACAGAGCTAGTGGCAGCTAGCAGATTAGGTCTGGCACATCTGAGATTAGGAAACAGCGCTCTTTCTTGTGAACATTGTAATTGTGTAAATAAAGTTAAATAATTTGGACTCACATTCTGCTGTTTGGCCACAGGATGCCGCTGTTTCCTAAGCATAGCTAAAATAACTGCATTTCTAGATTTATGTGATGTTGAAAACGCTCAGGGGTGGAGTTACAAGCCTGGCAGGAATTGAGAATCCTCCATCTTAGGATGAGCTTGAAAGAAGCAAACAAGAGCTATGCGAGGAGAATCCCTTGACATCCAAGCAGGAGAGCATCCTCCAGGGACCAGAGTTGAAGCCAAGGGGAGCTGATTGTGTCCATAATCCTGATCTTGTCCAGAGGAAGGGGAATTGCTGCCAGGAACACAGATGAAAGCTGAGGAATAAATCCACAGACACTGTGGTACCGCACGCTTGTTGGAGAAACCTTGTTCTGTCCACAGTCTCTAGCTTATACTGAGCAGACCCAGGTCGGTAAGACTAATCATGCACACATCTGATACAGTTTTGGTGCCTATTATCCCAGAGACTGAGGCCAGTCCTGTAGTCACTGTTAGGGTTTCTGTTTGTGTCAGCCCACAAGTATAGTTAACTAGTCATAACAAGGACTTCACAGTTAAAAATTCAGTTCACACTGGAGAGCTGATAAACCAGACTGGTGTTTATTCAGGAGAACTAAAGGCACTTGTTATATGATCAGTTATTGGGGGGGAACACTATATCATATAATAGGATTCCAAGCTGTTGTGATGTAGCTCAGGCTAGCCTGCATCATGCACCCAAATAATTGTTCCTGATTCTAGGGTAATAACAAGTAAAGCGTGGTTGGTCCATTTGAGCCCACCAGTAGGTAAATTTACCAATTTCACCTCCAGCATCCCCCAGAGGGTGCTGCGCTATAAAGCACAAGGGTCTCAGCCTCCTGGCTAGGTGCACATAATTTTATTTGTATGTAACTAGCATCTGTTGTCGCGTATATTACCAAATTCAAGTAAAATAATGTCGTTGGAGTTGCTTTCCTCGTTTGTGACTTTGCTGTATCCTGGGGAGCCCACCCCGGTACCTGGCTTTCACAAATATTGAATCTGTACCCATAGTGTCAGCAGCATCGCCAGTTCCCAGGCTGACCATAATAGAAGCAGATCTGTCCCTGGCAGTTTCTTGGGCGTTTCTGGCCATACATTGCTTCTGCTCTTTAATGCTGCTGCCACCACTCTCTTCCTCCAAATTTACCCCCCCTAAGCATTTCAATCTGGCTCCCAGATCCTGTCCAACACGCAATAATCGCCATCCTCACCCTCCACTGCACTTTTATCAGACTGCGATATGTCATTGCCTTTGTCCCCTCCCGATTCCCTGCTCTGTATGAGCCCCAAGTGTCACAGTCTCTGCCACTGCCCCTAACACCACCACTGTGGCTATAGGTGCCACTATTTAACCACCACAAAGGAACACAGCTATCTATGAGGTCCCTCACCTTCCCCTTAACCCTCTCTTCATGGCATTACAAATACTGACTGTTATCACACGAGTCATCAACTGGAAGACAATCTTGAAAATCTTCTTTAGCACATGATGGGTTTTTGTTGCCTCTCCTTAGGAAAAAAGAAGGCACCCACCTAGGAACAGGCAGTGAAGACAGAAATCATGCAACCTAAAGGCTTCTCTGGGGCTGAAAAGAGAAAGAGCAGGAGGAACGCTGTGATCCCTGGCACCAAGGTACAGTGTCAGAGGTGACTTCCACATCATCCTGCTAGGACTGAGCGGAGGAATGAGGCATTTAGTCTACAATCTCATCCATTGTGGCTTTTCAAAAGCCAGGGACAACTGGCCTACTACTACTACTGGCTGGATGGCTGGTGCTGCTACTGCTGCTACTGCTGCTACTACCCACCTTCTGACTCTGGGAGGACAAGGCATGGGTCTTTTATTTTGCACACTTCAATTTTCCAGACTTTGTATTATGAGGCTTATAAATGAAAAGACATGGGTTAGTAACTGTTAAAGTGTATTAAATATGAATATTTATGCAAATATTGGTAATTAATATTCATAAATAAGCGTAGTCATCTACTGATAACTCCGCCTATTTATACCTTAAAAGTGCACTCACTATCGCCTAACACTGGTCACTGGCTATCTGCGAGCGCCTTACTGAACTAGCTACCGCTAGTAAAACACACTACACAGTAGGTACAAATAACACACGATATTTATTAATACCTACAGTACAGTAATAATGATGCATACAATACAGTACATACACAACACTAAAAGTACAGTACTAACTACACTACACACAATCCCACTTTCCACCCACAACACTAGCTAATACAAGTTACACACACACACAATGAAGCCACCCACCCAACCTGACTCTGGACTATCCCTAGGGGGTCACAAGAATATACAGCAGTGTAGGGATATACTGCCACACACAATTCAGGGGTGCAATAAAGGGATTAAGGCTGCTGCAATAGATGGGACAATATTGCCGCAGCCAAGGGGTTCCAGGAGCTCTGCAGCAGTATTTATTGCTGCGGTGGCAGGGGAGATTTGGGGAATGCAGAGGTGATGGCAGGGAAGGGGTACAAGGGTAGAAGGATCTGGGGCCACTGTAGGGGTTAAATGCAAGGGGGCTAGATCAGGGGTTAAATGCTGGCAGGGGTAGTAAATGCTGGCAGGGGTTAAATGCTTGGGAAGATCGTTGGTGGTATAGGGTAGGTAGGGGTTAAATTCTGGGGAAGATCGTTGGTGGTATAGGGTAAGTAGGGGTTAATTCTGGGGAAGATCGTTGGTGGTATAGGGTAGGTAAGGGGTTAATGATACTTATCTCGTCTTCTAGGGGTTTGCTCGTCGTCCTGGGGATGATTCTCGTGGGGGGGGGGGGGGGCGGCTCGGCTCCAACTGCCCAGTGCAGCACCTGCCGGACATTTATGCGAGGGACACGTGGGCCGACGCGGTGAGATGATGCGGTGAGATGACGCTTGCTGACAGGCGGAAGAAGCCTTTGATCTCCCGCCTGTAGCACTTTGCAATCCGGGCAGCACGATAGTAATCGCGCTGCCGGAATGCGCATAATAGAGGGAGGGGAGGTTTCTCCCTTCTCTCTATTATGCATAATTATCTCCAGCAGCGCTGGAGATACTTAAAACAAAGGATTGAGATTCTTTTGAATCTGAGTCCTTTGTAGTCACCAGGATTACCGGACCTTGTCTGGTCATTCTGGTGCCATCAACCAGATTGCATCAGTGTGAATGCTTGGGGCACATTCACACTGATGCATCTGGTTTCAGGTCACTCAGGGGCATACAAATGGGGCCTATGGAACAGGGGGGAATATAATATATATAAAGAGGACATATAAAGGGGAGATATGAAAAGGGGACATATGAAAAGGGGCCAACAAGTGGCACATAAGTGGGCACATTCCCACAGGGGCAGCAATGAGTCCCTGAGGAATACTAAAGGCAGATGTGTGCAGATGCTGGGCACATCTGCGCACATCATCCCATAAAGTGCCTATGGATATATATATATATTTGTGGGCGACGGCCCGCGAGAGGGCGTAGACGTGACTTTATCATGCATGACATTGACACTGGCTGGGGGTGCCTGGAGCCAGGTACGTGAGTAGGCCTAAAAGGGGGCATACCCTAGGAGAAATAGAAGGACAAGGGGAGGATGGGCTGGGGTTACCTGGCTGCATGTGACGGGGCTGGCGCTGCAGCAGGCTATAAAGGGCCTAAGCCCCTCCCAGAAATACAGGCTATCTAGATAGCCTTCCCTAATTGTGGTCATGGCGACGGCCCGCGAGAGGGCGTAGACGTGACTGTATCATGCATGACATTGACATTGGCTGGGGGGTGCCTGGAGCCAGGTACGCGGGTAGGCCTAAAAGGGGGCAAAGAAGAGAAGGACATGCTGCAAATCATTTATTAAATATCACAAAGCAAGTGAGCGGAAGGCCGCACAGACTTCCGACTGAGGATTTGTTATGTATCTGGAAAAACACGAAGATCTCCATCGCCTCATGTGCCTGATGACATGTGGAGGAACTTGGGGAAAAGGGGCTGCTGAGGTGGCTCCAATGCGTAAGGAGTGGCCCGAGATTGATCTCTGGTCATAACCTAAACCTGATGCCAGTGAGCGGATGTACGAAATGAACTGAGAGGTGGACAGTGGTCTCCCGCTGAGGGGAAGCAGCGGACTGGTAGGTGATGAGGACTGGAGAATCGAAACCAGTTGCTTGAGAACGGACACTGGACACCGCTCATTGCGAGATGGAAAAAAGGGTATCTCGGTCGATGGCCCCGTCTGGGAAGTCTTAGTAGCCAGAATGGTAAGGATGAAATGGTCGAGGCACCAAACCAGTTGCTGTTTCTGAAGGTGACGCCTGCTCGAAGAAGTGACAGTAAACTCCCCAGGCCTGAGGAACCCGTAGAAGCGACTGTGCGGACCAAGGGCGCAAATGGTTTACCGTCAAGGGCTAAAGATAGCTTCCTAAAGAGCTCCCTGGAAAACGACTGCCTAACCGGAGGGCAAACTTTGCCGGACTTTTCAATGCCCCTGAAGCCTTTATTGCTTGGGCCTTGAATATGGACCTTCCTGCCGGGTTTTTGACGGTAAAAAAGTGTTGCACCCTGGCCGAGTACAGGCGGATGGTATTAGTGGAAAGGCCCAGGTTGGTATGACAGTGCGCCATGAAGGCCATAATGAACGAAATATCGTCCGTCTCCCCCTGCGGATGTGAGGCTGTGAATTCCAGGTACAGATTCCAACCCGTCCAATAATTCCTTGCAGTGTTGGAAGAGAGACCTTGTGCATCAGGACCTTGGCCATGGCAAGTAGGGATGTTAATCCAAGGTCAAGCTGGTGAAGGCTGGAATGGGAGTCCCGGACAGGTCTGCCTCTGACGAGACCTGGAAAAAGACCTGGAAGTTAAATCGGGAAAGGGCGTCAGCTGCAACTTTCTCGGCACCCTGGATATGGGAGCATTCAATACGGAAGTTGTGGATCATGGAGAGCCAAACCAATCTGTGCAGGAGTGACATCATTTTTTGAGATTTGGATTGGCCCATGTGAATTATATCCACCAGGTCCTTACTGTCCATAATAAACATAACCCTGGAATTCGTCGACTGACTGCCCCACACAAAGGCTGCCGCTACCAAGGGATACAATTCTAACAGGGGCGAATGCCTCAGAGCTTCTGTATCTGTAGAAACCTGCAGCGGCCAAGAAGCTGCTAGCCAATGGTTCCCAAAGATGGCTGCAAAACCACCTGATGCAGCCGCATCAGAAAAAGCTGTGGCGGAAGCCGGTCCCAGGGTGGAACAAAAAGGCTAACACCGTTCCAGGTAGACAGGAACGCGTACCACATGGACAGATCCGCCATGGCCTGACTGTCCAAGCGGATGATGCTATCCTGCTCCGGGGCCGACGGTAGAAGGAGAAGCAAGCCTGACACGAAAGCCCTCCCCTGGGGCATGACCCTCATGGCAAAATTAAGTCTGCCTAACAGCAACTGGAGGTCAGCCTTGGACAGACAGCCAGACGTAATAGCCTTCGCTAACTCGGAGCGTATCTGCCCGAGTTTGTCCTCAGGAAGCCTGGCTTCCAACTTGTCGAGTCGAGAATGATACCCAGGAACGTGAAGCTTTTAGCTGGACCTGCCGTTTTGGCCTGGGCAACAGGAACCTGAAGGGCTGAAAAAATTTTAAGCAGAGTAGCCAAACCAGATGGTCAGCCAGATGGGTGCTCAACCAGGAGGAAGTCGTCCAGATAGTGAACGCTCATGGGTGACCCACCGTGTTTGACCAGGATCCAATGCAGCGCCTGCGCTAACCTGTCAAACAACGCAGGGCTGCTTTTAGACCCAAAAGTGAGGGAATTGGCAAAGTAAAACTTGCCAGCCCACTAGATGCCATAGTATTGCCATAGCTCTGGGAGGACAGGAAGGAGTTTAAACGCATCTGCGATGTCAGTCTTCGACAGCGACGCGCCCCTGCCAGCCTTCAAAATAAACCAGATAGCTTTATCGATGGAGGAATACTTCATCACGAATTCCTCTGACAGAATAAGGGAGTTGATGCTAGGAATAACAGAATCATGAGGAGCAGAAAGGTCGTAGATTAATCTTTTTTTATTAGAATCCTTTTTAACTACTAGTGTTGAGCGCAAATATTCGAATAGCGAATTTTTTTAGCGAATATCAGCACTTCGCTAATTCGCGAATATTTCGAATATAGCTCTATAAATTCGCTATTTCGAATATTCATTTTTTTTTTTAGTTATATTTTTTTCTTTCCCACTTCCCAAAAGTAGTTCTTACCTGTCCTGAGGATTCCAGGCTTCCTGGCTGCTCTAGTCAGTGCCCGTTGACGCTTCTGCCGACTTCCGTGCTCATGGAGCGTCCCCATTCAGCATGGGAACGTCTCCATATACTAAAATGTACTGTCGGATTTGAGGAATTACGTTAAAATCGCAATGCGATTAATTCAAGTTATATTAATCGCATTGCGATTACAACTTGGCACTGCTATCTTACATAGGCTAGAATTAACGAATATGGAATATAGCACTAGCAGTGCTAAGTTGAAATCGCAATGCGATTACTTCAAGTTAAATTAATCGCATTGCGAATTCAACTTAGCACTGCTGCTATATTCCAAATTCGTTAACTTCGTTCATTCTAGCAAGCTGACCCATTATAAACCCAGCTCTAAGTTGAAATCGCAATGCGATTAATATAACTTGAATTAATCGCATTGCGATTTCAACGTAATTCCTCAAATCCGACGGTACATTTTAGTATATGGAGACGTTCCCATGGTGATGGGGACGCTCCATGAGTAGGGAAGTTTATGGTTGGCTTGGTAGAATTAGCGAATAGCGAATATGACGAATGCATTCGTCATATTCCTCAAAACGAAGATAACGAAGATAACGAAGTATTCTGAATAGAATGAATAGCTCATAGCCAGGCTATTCAGACTGAATAGCCTGGCTATGAGCTGTGCGCTGTGATTGGCCAGCTCTGCAGCAAGGGACACGCCTGATACAAAGTCCCCGCCCCATACAACAGAGGGAGCTCGGACACCGGAGCCTATACCGGGCGAACGGAGCGGCGCCCAGACATACAAGTAAGTGCAGGGGGACCCCTGGGCGCCGCTCTGCCCACAGGTATAGTTAGTTTTTAGTTTTAAAATCGGTGAAAGGTCCTCTTTAATGTCGGCTAGTCATGCCTGTTGATTAGATTTCTTCGGACAGGAGGATTTGGGGTGAGCCCTGAAACATGCTATGCACACATGTAGAGCCCTGCAACCACTGAACATTCAATGACCATAATTGAAATTGTTGCATATTTGGCTTTATCCTAAGAACACTATTTGTCTATCGAATTTATCAACAGAGGGGGCACCCCTGGGGACCCCGGATGTGCCAGGAAGGGCCCTATCTGGCTGCGGACCTGCCGAATTGGGGCACCATTCTGTGGCATGAAAGATCGATTGGCACGCAGTGCAGACGGGAGCTCTGAGCCCTGCAAAATGTCTGCAAAACAGCTCCATGTCTAGGTTAGCCCAATTCGTCGTGAACTGAAATTGAGACAGGGCGGATGCTGCCTTGGCTGCGAAGGAACGATGGTAATCGTAGAATGCACTGCCGCCATATTTATGACCAAGGTCGGTTACCCTGAAGAGGTACGTGTTAAGTTCCTCTCTCCTGTCCGGCTGGGCGGAACAAATTATATCCCTGTAGAGGCTGAAAGCCAGAACAAACTCCGGGATTGACAGCTTCCGGTTGAGTCGTGCATCCTTGGCTCTGAACACTACGGACACCTCACCACAATCTATGGTCTTGTTATCATTTGCGTCATGCGAAGAGATGAGTATAGAAGCCAAGTTTACCTCCTTCCCTGCCAAGATGTCCTTCCGAATATTCTCTGGGATGAAATGAGCTGGGACAATGACAGGGGCCGGCAGAGACGTACCTGAGGACACAGACTGAGGCGTGGGGGAAGGTGCCACCGGAATCACCGCCTGAGGGGTAGAGGTTGCCCTAGATTCTAAGTCAAGCATCCTGGCCTTGATGTCAGCTACCGAGGACACCAGGGTCTCCATTGAGGCGTGCAATTGTGCCAGTGAAGTTTGAACTGACGGTGACTCAACTTGAACACTGGAAGGTCCTGGATTAGACACCAGCAGTCTGTATAATTCAGCCTTCCGAGCTGAGGGCGGGTGACTAATGCCCCTCCGATTTAACTTAGCCACCAACTTCGGGATCGTCCAGCTTCTGAGCGAACCGCTGCTGGCCTAACCAGAGGTTGGAGTTTCCGGGATAGACATGGATTCTTCACTATCCGAGGCTTGAGACATCGTTGCTGGTACCTGAACGAGGGCAGACACCCAGAGGTCACCTGTTGAGCAGACACGAGTACAGGTGAACTGGAGAGACTAAATGCATAGTGACCACCCGATGAAAAGGAGGGGCAACCCTCGACTATGTGCGGGGAAAGAAGGAAGGAAAGGCCCGCCACCCAATGAGGGAGGGCCAGGGTGTGACGTGAGGGAAGGAATGCCACCTTTGAAGGACATTGGGAAACTTACCTTCTAGGACTTGACAACCAAACGGGCCTAGCAGACTGAATATGGCGTGTGACCTAGCAGGGCCGAGGACACAGGGACCCACCCTCTTTTTTTTTTTTAACAACATAAAACAACCCAACCACCCTGACAACCAGACATTGAGGAAACCAGACAATAACACTCCGAAGGCAGTCCGGAAGGCAGAAAAGACATAGAGTACAGTCGTTGTGACCTGCCACCACAATACAAGAGAGATGAGAGTCGCTGTGAGGCAAGTCAGAATGACTTAGGCAGACGTATGGAAGAAGACATTGAGAAAACCTGAGCCCAGCACCGCAGGCCCTGTGGAGGAAAGAGGATGGTGAATGCAAACCAGGAGCAAGAACGCAACAGGTGGGCTGAGGAAGGAAACATAGGGTGCAAGCAACAGGACCTGAACACTTCAGGCAGGCTGGAAGGAAACATAGGGTGCGAGCCACGGACCTGAACGCTTCAGGCAGGCTGGAAGGAAACATAGGGTGCAAGCCACTGACCTGAACACTTCAGGCAGGCTGGAAAGAAACATAGGGTGCCGCCACGAGCCTGGCCGCACCAGGCGGGCTTAGGAAAGAAATGGATGGTAGATGTGGAAACAAGACACAATGTGCGAACCTGTGCCCAACCGGACCCGAAAAAAATATTTATTTAATATAAACTGGCCTTACCAGCAGAGGAGGATGAACCAGTTGCAGCTCTCGGATGACAAGCTGCGTGTGCTAACCTGGAGTTTCCAGCGGTAGGGAGCTTAACAAGACCTGGGAACTAACCACAAGGACAAGGTTTTCTAAACACATCCACAGTGCCTGCAGCAAGAGCCAAGCCACAGCCTGGATGCAACCGTGCTGCAACCTTGCCCCTAGGACGCCCAGACAGCTGGACATTTGCGCCACTGCCAAGACGGAGACTGCTGGCGGCACAGCATTGACAAAGTAGCCCTGATAGTCTGAGAACCGACCCCCACCTCTGCAGCGCATAACCTGACTAAAGGAAGATTAGCTGGAGCCAACCTGTGCATCCTACTCCTAGGCTAGGAATGCCAGTGGTGGAGTGCTGCAGCAAATGCTAAATAAACAATACAAACTTCCTCTATGAATATTTTTTTTTCTTTTTTGTCCCTGTTTTTCCCTGACCCCCGCTGCTCTCAAGGAGAAGGCACCGTGCCAAGCAGTCTCCTAGACATGCGTAGAGACCCTGGGTCCCGAGCCGCCCGACACATTAGAGGGGAGGGGCCAAGAGATGCCGCGCACTGACCCAGGGCGCGCAGTCAGCGGTACGACAGGGAGGCAGCGGGGAATGGGCGCAGACCCTCCGTAGCCCGCATGATGCCCGTTAGCCCCCAGGAGTGGTGCGCAGACGGGGAGCGCAGGTAAGCCCCCCAACACGCTGACGCTTACCTGCTCATGGGTGGGCTGATGAGCCGGATCGGCGGCATGACCCCGGGCGCAAGAGGATGCCGCCACTTACCTAGGCCAGGAGACGAACACGCTGGAATTGCCGGAGACGCGACGAAGCGTGACCTCACCCGGAAGAGAAAAGGTACCTGGCTGCAAGTGACAGGGCTGGCTCCGATACAGCCATCATAGTCCGAGATACAGGAGTCCCACCAGAACCAGAAGCACTATCACCGGGTGTATCAATAAATTGAAAAATGAAGTTGCTTTAGTACTGTATCCAAAAAGACTCTCCCACCATGATATATTTGAGTCCTTGTCCAATGCTGTGGCAACCGCGGTAATTTTCATCCATGTGTAAGCTGGATGGTGGCCTGCTTCTCCGTCTCCCGAAGATGCTGTATAATTTCTTCCCTTTGGCTGAAGTCCAGCAGGAGATGTTTAAGTTCTTTGCCGAAGCCAAAGGAATCTTTTGTAGTCTCACATGAACATCGGGGCGAATGTTGAGTCTTTTCTCCGTGGTAATCAGGGTTTTCCCTGCTGCTCTGCGATGTCCAGACCTAGAACGGGACTAAGGGTACAGTACGCTCCGGGGAAGAGTTCTTCTTGTTCGGTGTAATTTAGTCCATAGATTGCATACGATCCGTTACTCCCTTGGTACCAACACATATACCCCTGTCCTAAGTATTTTAAGGAGGATGATGGTATTGGGTTGGCCTTTATCTCACAGGTCCCCTCGGTGTTCCAACACTGGTGCCTAAGCACCCAATCCCGGCTATCCTGACAGAGGATGGCATCCTTTCTCAACCAAGAAGGAAATACACTTCAGCTTTTGCGTGTTCAAATCAGAAAAAATGCGGTAAATCATAGAGTTGCGTGACGTTTCGGCCACACAGCCTTCATCAGACTATGATAAAAATTAAATCAATCATATATTAAGCTTTTTCGTATACATGATGAGTGGTGACAGAAAGTTACAAAATATATACATTATATTACATTATAATACATTATGATACAATTTTTAGTCCATAACTGGATGAATCGGACGGAAAGTCCTACAAAGTTGATGGTCATCACAAAGTGCATCTGGATAGGATCAACATTAAGGGCAAAGTATAGATAGAGTTGGTTGGTACAGTACAGCCGGACATAACGGAGTTAACATATAACAGCAGGTAGATCATATGCCATAGACTCAATTCAGATCAAATACAGATGACAAAAGGGCATATCACAGAATATATGAGAGTAGATATAGCAATATAATGATTTGGATCAGATCCAAGAAAGACAAATAGGATCCTATCTGGGACACATTGGAGGGAAAGAGTATAGGTTAATACTCAGGGCAGACTGAATATAGAGTAAACAAAAAAAGACCTGGGAGATAGAATATAGGATGTAAAGGTATCGGTAGATAAAAGTAAGTGATGGTAAGAAGACAGGTATAAGTTCTATAGAGGAATAATTTAATTGATCACATCTCTGAGTATTAGCTAATTACCTTAAACCGCGTTGGAGGCTTGTGAATGGAAGACAGGCGTGTGGTTATTATAGACAACAGTCTATCTCTGGGTATGGACGCCTGGATATTAGTCCTGGCCCGCGCTTATTTAACTGCCGCGAACCGGAAGTAGCCGGTGTTCTGCGCATGCCCGTTGCATCACCTTGCGTTCCAAGCCTCCGGTACAATGTTGGTATGGCGCATGCGCATATATTTCATGCGTGTCAGACCTCACAATGAAGGATTCCTCGTAGTCAGACGTGTGGGTATGGCGCATGCGCATTAGTATGGTGCGTCCCGAGCCTCACTGTATGATGTGATTATTGATGTCAACGTGATCAATGATGTGTGTGCAAAAACGCATTGAGGCAAAAGTTCAAATATAGATATTTGAATTGGGATCAGATATGGTTATGCTTATATAAACCATAATAGGGTAGACCAATGGGGTATGTTGTATGGCTATCTATATACAGAACGCAATGAGATCACGTTATATTTACAACGAAATGAGGCAGTGTTGGAAACTTACTATAGTAGCGGAGCACATACATATTGAGAGACGATCTTTATGTTATGAATAAGTACAGTCTAGTTGGAATTGTTAGACTTAGTTGTTAGTAATATGGGATATATCTTAGACTGAAAGGTATATAAATGCTATATACTATATAAGTATATAGTATATAGCATTTATATACTATATAAGTATATAGTATATAGCATTTATATACCTTTCAGTCTAAGATATATCCCATATTACTAACAACTAAGTCTAACAATTCCAGCTAGACTGTACTTATTCATAACATAAAGATCGCCTCTCAATATGCTATGCTCCGTACTATAGTAAGTTTCCAACACTGCCTCATTCGTTGTAATATCTAACGGGATCTCATTAGCGTTCTGTATATGAAGTAACTACCCCATTGGTCTACCCTATTATGGTTTATATAAGCATAACCATATCTGATCCCAATTCAAATATCTATACTTTTGATGCGCTTTGCACTCAATCGTGATCACGTTGACGTCAATGATCACATCATACAGTGAGGCTCGAGAGTACCACGCTATGCGCATGCATACCCACGTCTGACTACGAGGAATCCTTCAGTGAGGTCTGACTGCGCATGAATATATGCATGCGCCATACCAACATTGTACGGAGGCTTGGAGCACTAAGGTGATGCGAGGCATGCGCAGGACACCGGCTACTTCTCGGTTCGCGCTAGATGACAGCGCGGGCCAGGACTAATATCAGGCGTCCATGCCCGAGAGATAGACTGTTGTCTATAATAACCATGCGCCGTCTTCCATTCACAAGCACTCAGCGCGATTTAGTAATGTAGCTAATACTCAGAGATGTGATCAGTAATTATTCCTCTATAGAACTTATACCTGTCTTCTTACCATCACTTCACTTTTATCTACCGATACCTGTTACATCCTATATTCTATTCCAGGTCTTTTTGTTTACTCATATTCAGTCTGCCCTGAGTATCAACTCATACTCTTTCCCTCCAATGTGTCCCAGATAGATCCTATTTGTCTTTCTTGGATCTGATCCAAATCATTATATTGCTATATCTACTCATATATTCTGTGATATGCCCTTTGTCATCTGTATTTGATCTGAATTGAGTCTATGCATATGATCTACCATGCTGTTATATGTTAACTCGTTATGTCCGGCTGTGCTGTACAACCAGCTCATCTGCTTTGCCCTTAATGTTGATCCTATCCAGATGCACTCAGATGACCATCAACCTTGTAGACATCCATCCGATTCATCCAGTTATGGACTAAAGACTGTATCATAATGTATTATAATGTAATATAATGTATATATTTGTAACTTTCTGTCACCACTCATCATGCATACTAAAAAAGCTTAATATGCGATTGATTTGATCTTTATCATAGTCTGATGAAGGTCGTAATAAATGCCACGCAACTCTATGATTTACCGCATTTTGGAATAAAACACTTTTTCTGATTTGAACACGCAAAAGCTGAAGTGTATTTCCTTCTTGATACTAAGGGGTGGGAACCCGACCTTCAGTAGCGTACCCACAAGAGAGTGCCACAAGCCTCTTTCTTCAATCCTTTCTCAACCAACCCCCCTCAGTCTCAAACAAAGAAGCATGGCCTTCTTAATAGGTTAGAGCACTCGAGGGGAGCTGAGGATGAAGTACCATCCGATTGTTGATCACCGTACCTAGATTGATAGCATTGTATTCCTGTCTGAGGCGACCGGACACTGGTGCCAAGGACGAAGCGGTGCAGGTTAAATTTCGACATCAATGCCACTGAACCACCCACCAGTTGGTATGATTGATGTTAAATGGAGAGATCAGTGGACTTATCCGCTGACGGAGGTTGAATGGGAAGTGGCCGCTGTGTAATGCTGAAACAGTATGTTTAAGGTTATCCGAGAGTTCGCTTTGGACCTGCGTACACGCCA
Source organism: Bufotes viridis (assembly GCA_033119425.1). Lineage (NCBI taxonomy): Eukaryota > Metazoa > Chordata > Amphibia > Anura > Bufonidae > Bufotes > Bufotes viridis. The sequence goes on along the minus strand of CM065590.1, from coordinate 144,638,994 downwards.
AAGCAAGCTGAACCCGATCCTGCTCCTTCAAGAGACCCACAACTAACCTCCTAAACTTCTCACGTATATCAGAAGATAGAGAGGTAGTGGCATCTATGTGCGAATGTTGTAAACCCTCTAGGACGTGGTTTACAACAAGCTGGGTCTTGAATACTTCTCCGGCGTGTCGGGCAACCTCCCCAAGCTTACTTCTCAGGACTTCCATATCCATAGTATTCAGGGCTCCCACTCCCAAAGCACCTCCACCAAGTCCCATAGCCACTAGATCTCTCCTCCCCCTGTTCTTCCTATGTCGGGAGTCATCTTTCCTTACCTCTTGCCCCGCCTCTATCCATTCTCTTACCATGTCGATTTGGTTCCTAACAAACTCCTCACACCTGTGATCTCAATGGTCAACTCGGAAGTCATCTACGGAAATTCTCCTGGTAAACAGGATGAATTTGGCATCCATGATGATCTTCCAGGGAAATGACAGATGAGGAGCTATAGGATCTGCCAATAGATGGATAGGGGCGTCGCAAGAATGTGAATGCGGTTTTACCGGTTGGAGACTATCTGTGTCATAGGGGACCCTCACCACTGTTACACAGATTTGCCCCCTTCCTTTGAACGGATACCACTGTTCGTTATCTCCAGCCTGTAACACCAGCTTCCCTACGGATTTGGATTGGGACAGATAGACCCACTGAGTAAAGGTCCAACACCCCTTATCTACTGCCTCGCAAAGAGGCCACTTAAATGAACCATCTATATTGATGTCAAAGTTAATATCCCTGCCCCTGGGGTCTTTCCAATCGGAAGACACATACCTACCCCGGTATTCTTCAGTCATAGGGGTACCATACATCCATACATCTACCATAGGGGTATCCACCCCATTGCACACCAAATCCCAACTCCAGGGATTAGTGTCCAACATCACTATCTGGGTTTCCTGCTCCCAGTGGGCATAGGTGACAAAATAGTATTCTGTCACCTCAGGAACACAGTTGTCTCTCATGATCGTGATCATGAAAGACCGTATGGATGGAGATCTTTTTAACTGAACATACCTAGGATCCTTGGCATCGGTCCGTACCTTTAAAACTGTGGCTCGATATAAACCTTCCAGTTTTACCGGACCACTCTGGTCGTTCCAAGTGGCCTGACCAGAGTCACTGCAGTTTAACTTTAACATCATTATACTGGTTCGTATGGGAATCCCTCAACATACAATAAGCCTTCAGGGTGCCTTTTACCGGAATGGGCCTATCAAAATACGTTCTACCCTCAACCCGTCATGGCTATCCTTCCCTAGGAAGGTAGCTTTCAGGATTTACCAACCGCTGTACTCTGCCCCAGTGACATCCTCAGGACTGTAGTGTTGGCTGGCTCTTACTTGCTTGTAAGGGTGCAAGTGTGGGTCCCTAGACACCCACCTTAGGGATTTGATAGGTGTAGGGTCTGAGTCCTGAAAATGCCTGTATTCCTTGAGACAGAGGTCGTGTAAGTCATGTTGTATGGCAGACACATTCTCCAACGGGGTGTAATGCTGAATTACACTGTTGGCAAAACCCTCTCTCTGGAAACTATACAGATACAACCAACCTGGTGTAAAGGTGAAGTTCTTGTATGGTTCCAGGATTTTGCCACCCAAACATTCCACCATTAAAAGGCCTGGTCCATTAAGTGATGTGTTGGCCATACCAATGTTAGTCCCCAGGCTCTCCCCTGAAGAGACTGAGCCTGTCATCAACATGCTTACCACCAGTGTCACAAGCTGGATACGTATCCTGTTCAGAGGACGCCTAGTTCTTCCCTGGCAATGTGGTTTCATGGCGTGTCTCCCTCTTGTGGTCTGTAATTAGATGGAGTATGATAAGTGTAGTGGATCCACCACCGACCCACCAAGCCCTCTCCGTCTCCTCACCCAACTCGGAACGACATGCGTTATTGAGTTGGGGAGGCTCGGGTGGCCTTGGCCTGGTCGATGTGAATCCACAAGACTTTCTGTCGTCTACGGGATTTCTTTTTGTTGGTGATAGGCCTTTGTACTTTCAGCATGGTGTCTCCCATTACTTCAAGGACCTTGTAGGGTCCTTCCCAGTTTGCATCCCATGGACCAGCCCGACGGAAGACTTTAACTATCACCATTTCTCCTACAGCGGGCATTTGTGTTACCCCCTGTAGATACGGTTTGTGCAACCGTATTGCTGCATGAGGCAGTAACTCCTTCAGGTTCTGCTGAACCTGTTGGAGAAACATGTCTCTGGCGATGGCGTTCTTTGTGAGCTCCGACACTCGGGGTTCGTTTGGCAGACATAGGGGCATTTTCCATCCGGTCATAAGTTCAAACGGGGAGATACTGGTACTGAAGGCCTCGGTGGCTCGTATACCCATTAGTACGGCTGGAAGAGAGGTTACCCACGAGGAACCTTTCTCCAGCAGTGACTTGGAAAGCCGTGTTTTGATGGTCCAGTTCATTCGCTCCACAATTCCCGCTGACTGAGGGTGGTAAGGCACATGAAACCTCTGCTTTATGTCTAAGAGACCACAAAGTGCTTTCATGACCTTACCTGTGAAATGGGACACTCTGTCAGATTCTATCACTCTGGGTATCCCCCATCGTGACAGATCCTGTTCCCAGAGAACACGGGCCGTGGTGGTAGCCGAATCGTTGACTGTGGGGATGGCTTCTACCCATTTTGAGAAGACATCCACTACCACCAGTGCGTAAGGGCAGTTACGACTCCCGGTTGGCAAAGGTCCGATAAAATCAATTTGTATCGCGGACCATGGACCATCAGCAGGAGGAACTCGCTGCAACACTGGCTTCAGGGCTGATGCCCTTGGGTTGACCCGAGCACGCACCAGGCACTGTTGCGTAGCCTCCTCTACTGTGTTGGACATCCCTGACCAGTATAATTTGTCTCTCAAGAGAGGCAAGAGCTTAATCCGGCCAAGGTGTCCGAACAGTTGGTGGTTCAACCGCGTCAGCTCAGTTTGCAGATGCTGCGGAACCACCGGAAGAGGAAGCTGCTGAGTACCGGTATCGTAACACAGGATCCCTTGTTGTAAAGACCAGGGATGCTGGGGTGATTGGATGTGTGCCATTAGAAGAGGATCTTTGACTTGTTCCTCTTCAAATGACACCGGGCCGTCACTCAGATGGGTACGGGCTGCAATCTGGTACAATGGTAGCGGCTCAGTGTCTGGTTCCCGGATGGTACCAGACACTGCTGCTAGTTTTGCCAGCTCGTCTGCCTTGTTGTTACCCATTATCAAAGGTTCGTCCCCTTTTTGATGGGCCGGGATTTTGATAATGGCTGCTTCCGCCATGTGTGCCATGCCCCACTCCCACAGCTCCTTCAGGACCGACACATGAGCCAGAGGTTTGTTTTGGCTGTCCACAAATCATCTCCTTTTCCATATGTCAAGATGCAGGGTGAGGGAGTGAACTACATATGAGCTGTCGCTATATATAGTACGTTTCCCTGGAGGCTGAAGAAGCAGAGCTTTTTGACAGCCTCCAGCTCTGCCCGCTGTGCCAACATGTGACCCGGTAACCTGACAAGACTCTGGGTACCAGCGGTCTCATCCAGCACAGCAAAACCTGTGACATATTCCCCATCCAGATAGAATCGAGAGCCATCAACAAAGATGACTCTGTCATCCGGATATCTGTCAGTCCTGAACAACCGTGGTGAGTCGTCCAGTTCTGGTTGGCCACAGTCATGTTCGGTTCCAGTCAGGTTTAGCAACTGGGACAAAACATACTTGGCCTTGTGGTCCACCTGCAGATTCCGGCCACTGAGATCCATGATCCATCTCCCGAATCTCTGTTGGGAGACTCCAGGGAGAGGGCCAATGGAGAATGTGGAGTCTGCAAGGTGAGGGGCCGGAAGCCTACAATATGCTCCATGGTCTTAACAGCATAGTGTATGGTTGCCAGTTGCTTGGCACATTCATCGAATCCTTATTCGACGGGCGAAAGTAACCTGGAGAAATAACCCAGCAGTCTGGTCTCATACCCTACTTTCTGTTGAAGGACCGCTGAGATAGACTCCATCCCTGCCTGCACCAGTATGGCCATTTCACCATTTGGATGTGGGGTGGCTATCACAGGCGCCGAGGAGAGGTCCCTTTTCAAGGTTGTAAAGGCCTCCTCCTGCGCATCAGACCAACCTTTGATTGAGGGTTCTTCTCCTCGAAGGAGCTCATAGAGAGGTTTCGCTTTGGCAGCGAAATCCTCTATGAATTTCCTCATGAAGTTGGCCAGTGGCCACCCCCAGGAATTTTCTCAAATCCTGAAGAGTACCGGGCCTGAGTAACTTCACCATGGCTTCCACCTAGGACGTCATGATTCCTTTGGTTCCAAAGGAAATTTGGACCCCAAGGAAAGGTACCTCCGCTTTGGCCAAATTTGCCTTATGGGGACTCAGCTTGATTCCTTACTTTGCCAGGAGTCCCAGCAGCTCTCTCAACAGAACCAGATGTTCTTCCATGGTTTCTGTATGCAAGAGCAAGTCGTCCACAATTGTAGAAGGCATTCCGGCCGTGAGAACATACTTAGTCCGACCGCCAATGCCTGATGAAAATACGTGGGGCTGCTGTGGAACCCCTGGGGCAGTACAATAAACATGTACTGTTTGTCCCCTACCGTAAAGGCAAATTTTTACCGGAATGATTCTGTGAGTTCAATGGAGAAGAACCCGTTGGCAACGTCGATGGTCGAAAATACGCGGCTGTTGCCGCTTATTCTGGCCATGATGTCGGCAGTTTGGGCCACCACTGGAGCGGACATTGGGGTGTATTTGTTAAGGACCCGGAGGTCTATGGTGAGCCTCCATGCATTAGTGTCCTTCTTCTTTACTGTCCAGAGGGCATTGTTGCATTTTGAATTGCTCTCAGTGACCACACCCCTAGTCTTCAATACCTGGACTGTGTCCATAATTGAATGGGTGGCTCTGGTGGAAATCGGTATTGGCATTGAGGTGGAGGGTCAGGACCCTGTATGTCCACCTGAGCGCCAGTCAGTCTGCCACAGTCGTTCTTACTCTGGTCCCACAAATCGGGGTGCTCGTACACAATAGGCTCAAGGTCTGGATTGTGTAAGACCTCAGGCCACCTGTGTTCGAGCACGTCAGTACAATTCTCTACTGCTGGAAAAGGTGGTCCCAGACTCTGGCGTTGGATGACAAACACCTTAGCTCGTCTGGGACCCTTCCACACAATGCAATTTGCCAGATCCAGGATCCACCCATTTTGTGTCATTACATCAGTTCCCATAATGTTATCAGAACCGGGGTAATACCACATGGGTACCCTGAGGGTTCGTGTAACTGGCACTCTGGACAATTACCTCTTCAATTCTGTGGGCCTTCAGCCCCCCTTGTTGGTGATCAAATCCGATCACCACACACTGAGGGCTGTTGGGATGTAAATCATGTTTGACATTGGTAATGGAGATTTCTGCACCCGTGTCCAGCATGATTTCAGCCTCCTGATTCTTTATTTTGACTTTTATGTGGGGTCTCCCTGAAGAATCCAGTATGATAGGACATACTGGCGCCAGATCTCTAGGGATCCTTGTTCTTCAATCAGTTTCCACCAGACTCCCAGTAGGTACCTGTGTGGTACATACTGCCACTTGTGGGTTGTTGCCATGGACACTTGGTGTGGATTCCTTGGATTCCACACCCCTTTCTGAACGCCGCTGGGACATTCACCATAGCCACACGTTTTGGTGTCTGGACTTGTGAATGTCCCAGGCTTTTATCAACATATTCCCCACTGATTTGGCATAATTAGGTTTCATTTTGAAACCGTTGTTATTGCCCGTTTTCTCAGGATTTTTCCAGTTATTACGTGGCCATTATGGACAATTCCTCTTAATGTGCCCATATTGTAAACACAGGAAGCATCGAATGCCTCCTGTCTTTTCCAATAGGCGGAGCTGTGGGGCGAACAGCTGAATTAGCCTTTGTGTGCTGTACCCATTCATGTTGAGATGAAACGTGTACAGGTACACGCTCTGTCACTTCGACGGATTTCTTATTGAGCAGTGTATCCTGTCTACACTGCTCAACAATCATAGCTGCATCCGTAAGGGATGGCTCCCTAGCTGCACTTAGCCGGATTGCAGTGTCAAGGTATGGGAATTTTTCCACAAACATACGTATCATACCCTGTGGAATTCCGATACCATGATCCTTTGTAACCCTCGAGTACATTGCTTCAACCCGACTACACAGAGACAGAGGTTCGTCATGTATAGTGGGTCTGAACTTGGACAGGATATCTGGAGTGACGTCCCAATGGCCCATTGCCAGTCTCGTTCCTCCTTATCATAAAACTGTCCATTCATGGGTTGCGTCCTCCCGTTACCTCATACCTTTGGTTTAGGTGTGTAGGTAACCATACCTTGAATAACTCCATGCGATATTCGGGAGCCACTGGATACTTGTTACAGTGACCCTCGAAAATATCACATGAAGTAAACGGATCTACACTGGGATCGTATTTTGGGATCTCCTTGCAAATCCGTAACAGGAAGTTTATCCTTTCCATACCTAAATGGTTAGGATAGAAGTCTTCCTGTCTTTCCGGACAGCGTTGGTGGATTGGAAGTGGTAAATGGCCAACCACTTTCTTCTCCCCAATTGTTGTCCTGATCCTGGAAGCGGCTGCTATACCTATTCTCCCTGGGTGTTTGGGTGAAATGTAGCATCCGTTCCACCTGTCCTCTAGTGTCTACCACATCGGATGTTCGATCCGTGGGAGACCTTGGCGCCACCGCCGCTGTTTCCCCCTGTGCCGTTCCCGAAACACAAACCTGTTTCGTGGGCATCATGCTGTTAGCACCATGCCGTGACAGTTTCGAAATGACCTGCTGAAAATCCGCAATTGTTTGCGGTTTTGCAGCCAGGTCCTCTAGAAGTTGAACCATCATGGTATCCATAGATACTGCATTGTTCCTGAACTGATTTATCTCAGTGTATAGTCTGAGCAGCTCTTTGTACATGTCAGAGTAGAGACTTTCCTTGTCTAGACTCTAACACACAAATCTCTTTGCCCCTCTCGACCGTACAATGGGGCTTTTCTTGTAGTTGTGTTTGTAATGTGTGTAACTGTTTGATGTTCTCAACAGAACAATTGCAGTGAAAGTTTGCCATGTTGGAAAATTCCTCTGCCCTTGTAGTGTTGGTGAGTTTTTAAGATGTTCTGGATTCCAAATGGTATCCTCAAAGGTGAGAACCAATTAGGCTAACATTTGGAGCCGTTTTTGGTTTTCTTGAAAATACTATTATTAATACAGATTTTATCATTAGCGTATGCCTGGTCCAATAAAGTGGACCATAGCAGCTCAGTGGATTTGTAAGTAGTGGGGATGATAGGATTGAACGTGCTATGTTTACTGAGGTGTTGCAGTGTTGAGAAGTCCATACTCACTTTTTGACAAGAGGTCATCTTCTCTGGTGCCATTCTTTGTTGTCCTATATCTAATCAAAATTACTGGGCACTCTCAATATATTTGGACCATACAAATCAATTAAGACTATACGAATTTATTAATAACCATAAATGACACAGCGTTAAAACAGACTGCAAATACACATAAATACTTATAGTAATAAAATAGTATTAAATACTAAAAGCATAAAAATTGGTGCTAGGTGGTATAGATGTATCTGCACAGTGACCACGCCACTGCTGGGGTGAGCGATATATAAAGAGTGATGACCTCCAATCCTCTCACTTCTGTACTAAAACACGCTCTTTAGGCCAATTCAATGTTCCATCTCATGGTTTAGCATTTCAATTGTAATGGATTGAATGATCGAATAATGTTTAGCGGCGTCCCGCTATACTCACAAATCGGCGGCGTCCTGCCGGGTTGTATCCGTCGGTATATTTGTCAATATTTCAAGTGCTGCTAGAAAGGATCTTATATGTCCTTTTTTTGCCCCTCCATGGCTCTGGATACCGCTCCGCTGTGACAAAGAGCCGGTGTCTTGTGAGCCTTCCTTCTACCGCACTGATACTTGTTTGCACGTGCTGGCCAGTAATTTGGTTTATGGCCGTGCAGTGATTTTTCTTATTTCTGCGCGTCAGGTTAGGTCTTCAAGGTTGGTTTAGTATCACGTTCTAGCAGACCATAATTCAGTACATCAAGGGGAATCTTTGACCATTGAGAGTGCCCAGTAATTTTGATTAGATATATCAGCCCCAATTAGAGGAAGGGTGATTCCTCTTTACTGTGAGCACCTCTTCCGAGGTTCGTAGGTCATTCCTGTGCGCCACAAATTTTATACACTTTGTTGTCCTATGTTGCTGCGTAGAAGAGGTCCTTCAATATCCGGAACGCCTTCTCCCGTCCAGCCAGATGACTTCTGTTCAGCTCCAATGATGATGTTTCTCTCTTCAGTGATGTATGACGACTTCTCTCCGGTGTTCAGTGGGCGAAGCACCAAAATACTTAATACAGAAATCAGAAAGATTTAAGTTCTCTGCTGTAGATTTTGGCCCGTGCCCAGCTCTGATTGAAAAGTTGTGTTCTGTTTGAATTATCAGGCCCTGGACGCTCAGAAACCACTGACCGCGTCTCTCTTACCTGACTAATTCACAGAGTGAGCAACTTCCCACACCAAAGCTAAACACGGACACAAATTCCTAGCAGTGGGCCTGGCTTGCCAATGTTAAGAGGTGTATTATATATGAATATGCAAATATTGGTAATTATTTTCATAAATAGGTGTAGTCATCTACTGATAACTCCGCCTATTTATACCTTTAAAGTGCACTCACTTTCGCCTAACACTGGTCACTGGCTATCTGCGAGCGCCTTACTGAACTAGCTACCGCTAGTAAAACACACTACACAGTAGGTACAAATAACACACGATATTTATAAATACCTACAGTACAGTAATAATGACGCATACAATACAGTACATACACAACACTAAAAGTACAGTACTAACTACACTACACACAATCCCACTTTCCACCCACAACACTAGCTAATACAAGTTACACAGACACACACACACACACAATATAGCCGCCCACCCAACCTGACTCTGGTCTATCCCTAGGGGTCACAAGAATATACAGCAGTGTATGGATATACTGCCACACACAATTCAGGGGTGCAATAAAGAGGTTAAGGTTGCTGCAATAGACGGGACAGTATTGCCGCAACCAAGGGGTTCCAGTAGCTCTGCAGCAGTATTTATTGCTACGGTGGCAGGGGAGATTTGGGGAATGCAGTGGTGATGGCAGGGAAGGGGTAGCAGGGTAGAAGGATCTGGGGCCACTGTAGGGGTTAAATGCAAGGGGGCTAAAGCAGGGGATAAATGCTGGCAGGAGTAGTAAATGCTGGCAGGTGTTAAATGCTGGGGAAGATCGTTGGTGGTATAGGGTAGGTAGGGGTTAAATGCTGAGAAGATCGTTGGTGGTATAGGGTAGGTAGGGGTTAATGCTGGGGAAGATCGTTGGTGGTATAGGGTAGGTAGGGGTTAATGATACTTAGCTCGTCTTCTAGGGGTTTGCTTGTCGTCCTGGGGATGATTCTCGTGGGGGCGCGGCCCGGCTCCAACTGCCCAGTGCAGGGCCTGCCGGACATTTATATCCGGCAGCCCGCACTGCCGCCCCGCCCACACAGAGGCGCGCAAATGCGCACCACTGTGAGGGACACGTGGGCCGGCGCGGTGAGATGACGTCACCAGACCAGCCTGCGTGCCGAAAGGCCGCACGTGCTTGCTGACAGGCGGGAGAAGCCTTTGATCTCCCACCTGTAGTGCTTTGCATTCCGGGCTTAGTAATCGCGCTGCCGGAATGCGCATAATAGAGGAAGGGGAGGTTTCTCTCTTCTCTTTATTATGCATAATTATCTCCAGCAGCACTGGAGATAATTAAAACAAAGGATTCAGATTCTTTTGAATCTGAGTCCTTTTCTTTTGAATCTGAGTCCAACCAGATTGCATCAGTGTGAATGCTTGGGGCACATTCACACTGATACATCTGGTTTCAGGTCACTCAGGGGCATACAAATGGGGCCTATGGAACAGGGGGGAATATAATATATATAAAGGGGACATATAAAGGGGACATATGAAAAGGGGTCAACAAGTGGCACATAGTGGGCACATTCCCACAGGGGCAGCAATGAGCCCCTGGGGAATACTAAGGGCAGATGTGCGCAGATGCTCGGCACATATGCGCACATCATCCCATAAAGTGCCTTTGGATATATATATATATATATATATATATATATAATATATATCATATATATTTTACATGCATGCATATGTTCGCATGCATATACATACATATATATATATATATATATATATATGCATATATTTCAACCCTTCCTCAACAGTAACACATATTATTAAACAGTACTAGCTAGATTGCAAGTGTGTTTTCTGTAATTGAAAGACAGATGCACAATTTTAACGGTAAAATAGCCCCAAGCACTGTTTTTACGCTATTCATCCGAAGCTTCGGATTCATTTGGCAGGCAATTTTTTTACATTTCTGTGATTCATTTAGAATTGATTCACTCATCTCTAACTTATACAGATCCTTATCACATTATTTTTGGACTATAAGACACATTTTAGCAGGAAAAAGTTTGCTAAAGTGTCCCTGCTTAGTATTCAAAGCACTTAAGCATTAAAGAAAAAAATACCACTTTATATTTTAGTCCATTAAGTCCATCAAGTTCAACCAAGGGATGAGTGGGGATGTGAATTTTAGAAAAGGGCAGCAAGATCAGACTTCTGTACATTTTTTTTTTTTTTGTACAATCTGTTTTTATTCAGATTTTCAATTAAAAAGTATACAGTCAAAGCAAAGTAGAGCTCTTAAAGACTCCCAAGCCCAATGGGAAAAATGAGGTTGTACATGCTATTGACATAACACAGCTGGTGTAATCAGATTCCATATCATGTAATATTCAAAAGTAGAAAGATAACTATAACTATGACCATTGATAATATCAAACAGCTAATGAACTCAGCTTATTAATCAAGACTATGATAATTATTGACTATCATGGCTCAGAAAGCCAGCGAAATACAATATATACTGTAGATTCAACATTTTTTAAAAAGGGGGGGAGGGAGGGGAGAATGTACGGAAGTCTAACTCTACAGATTTTAATTATCTTAACATCTTTTTTTTCCTTCTCCTTTAACCTCTCTGTCTCATCCTTTCAGTCTGTGTTTGTCTCTCTAAATAGGTAAAAATCTCATACCTGCAAATGTCCATGGAGAGTACAAGGAATTCAATGTCAGGTATGAGAAAGAGCAATTAAAGAGTAAACTTATGTACATTTCAACGTACACTGGGCATGCTGATCAAAAACAGAATTAACAAATACTGGTGGCTGCTGATGCATCGATTTTCCATTTTTGGGTTTTGATTTTTCTCTCCCTGCCTTCCCGGAGCAATATCTTTTTAATTTTAATGTTCAAATAGCTGTATGAGGGCTTGTTTTTTGCAGGACAAGTTGTACTTTCTAAGGCCACCATCCAAAGTTTTATAGGTTTTATTTTTTACTGTGTTCACTATGTGGCAAAACTGACTTATGCTCTTTATTCTCTAGGTCAGTGTGAGTTTTGATATTGAAAAAAAACTTTTGGAAAAACTATTTTTTCTTGTCATCACCCCATATTCTGACCCAACATACATTTCTTATAGTTATGTCTATGGAGAGGTGTGAGGGCTCCTTTTTTATGCAGATCGATCTCCAGTTTCTGATAAAAACATTTTGGTGTATGACTCTTTGATCACTTTTTATTTAGTTTTTTTGGGAAGTAAAGTGAAGAAAAAATGGTGAAGGCATTTTTTTTTCCTGTTGCGCCATTCACCGCATGACATACGTTTTTTTTATATTTTAATAGTACGGGTATTTTATTGTTCATTTTTTTTTTCGAGTTTTGGGGAAAGGGGGGTTATTTTAGTTGTTATACCAGCTGGAACGGAACCGAAGTGGAGTTCAGTTGCAAGTTTTAAAGTTTTCCACTTTAAAAATCAACCACCAAAGTTATTCCACAAAGTTACGCGGGACTTTGTGAATAACTGATTTTGGCTCATTGGAGCCCGTAAATTTTAATGCTGTACAAATTCTTTTTTAGCAAAACTTCGGATGGAGCTTGTAGCTTGCTTTGCTCATGCCTAGATGGGACCAACCGCCTTACTTTAACACGACTAGAGATGAGCGAATCAGAGTTGGCCAAGTGGAATTATATTCAAATTTCAGGAAAAATTTGATTCGCACCGAGTTCAATTTCCTCATGCTTCATGGTAACGAATTGCATTTTTCCTAAAATGGCTGCTGCACTTGTTAGGACATGGAGCAAAGAACTCATTGAACGAGGGATAACCCACAATGCCATGCATGCAGCCAATCAGCAGCCAGCCAGCCCCTGTGATGTCGCAGCCTTATAAATAGCCTCAGCCATCTTGGATTCAGCCATTTTCCAGTGTACTTAGTGCAGGGAGAGATGTGACAGGTGCTAGGGACAGTGCGAGGAAAGACATTATTGTGCTGGAAAAAATACGTCTTATTCGCCGTTCTGCAGTGAAGTTACATTGTACTACACCCATTTACGGGGTGTATTAACAGGAAATATACATACTTCCTACTAGCTGTTCTATGGTGAAGTTACATTGTTGTACATTTTTTGGGGTGTATTAATTGGAAAAAAATGTCTTATTTGCTGTTTTCTGCAGTGAAGTTATATTATACTACATCCATTTATGGAATGTATTTGTAGGAAATATACGTACGTCCAATTAGCTGTTCTGCTGTGATTTTTTCATTGTCATACATTTTTAGGGGTGTATTAATTGGAAAAAAATGTCTTAACCCCTATAAGGACCGGGGTTTTGGGATTTTTGCGTTTTTGTTTTGCGCTCCCTGCCTTCCAAAAGCCATAACATTTTAATATTTCCGCTCACATAGCCATATGACGGCTTATTTTTTGCGGGACAAGTTGTACTTTTAACGCTACCATTTATTTTTGCATGTGATGTAGTGGGAAACGGGAAAAAATTCCAAATGGGGTGAAATTGCAAAAAAAGCAATTTCACCACAGTTTTACGGGTTTTTAAATTACAACGTTCGATTTGCGATAAAACTGACTGGTTAATTTTATTCTTCAGGTCAGTACGAATCCGGCAATACCTAATATGTATAGTTTTTCTTGCGTTTTGATAGTGAAAAAAATTAAAAGTGGGAATTTTTTATTTTATTTTTTGTCGCCATGTTTTGACCCCTATAACTTTTTGTAATTATGCGTACGGAGCAGTGTAGGGGCTCATTTTCTGCGGGGCAATCTGAACTTTTAATTGATACCATTATGGGGTGCGTATGATGTTTTGATCACTTTTTATTCATTTTTTTAGGAAATGAAGGGTCCAAAAATGGCGAATTAGCCATTTGGACGCTTTCTTTCCGTTTTTATGTTTACCGTATGGTGAATATTTTTAATATTATTATAGTATGGGCGTTTTCGCACATTGCGACACCCATTATGTGTAATTTTTGATTTTTTGATTTATTTTATTTTCATTTTGGGGAAAGGGGGTGATTTGAATTTTTATATTTTTTTATTTAATTTTTATTTTTAAACTTTTTTTTTTACCACTTTCTTATAGTTCCCATAGGGAACTATAAGATGCAATCATCAGATTGCTATTCTCATATATTCCAATGCAATAGCATTGGAATATATGAGAAAATCATATATTTCCTATGGAGCCTATTACAGTCATAGGCTCCATAGGAGATACTATGTAGTACCCTAGGTTTCATTCACAGAAACCTAGGGTACTACATGCATGCTCCGGCTCCCCCTTGTGGCCATCAGGGTAGCCGGGCAAAAACCAAAGTGAAACTTTCGGTTTTTGCTGATCAGATGCCGTGGTCAGGATTGACCACGGCATCTGAGGGGTTAAATGTCCGCGATCGGCATCGCTGCCGGTCGCGGACATGAGCTGCGGGTGTCAGCTTGATGAATCAAGCGTTTACCCGCAGCTCGGGCGCCCGCTCCGTGCGGGAGCGGGCGCCATCTTTAAAGTGCGGACGAAGGGCGTACATGTACGCCCTTCGTCCTTAAGAGGTTAATTGCTGTTCTGCGGTGAAGTTACATTGTACTACAGCCATTTATGGGGTGTATTAACAAGAAATTTACGTACGTTCTATTAGCCGTTCTGCGGTGAAGTTACATTGTTATACATTTTTTGGGGGGGAAGTGTATTATTGGCCTTATTTGCCTTTCTGTAGTGGAGTTACATTGTACTACAGCCATTTACAGGGTGTATTAATAGAAAATACATGTATTTATGGGTTATACATGTATTTTTTAGGGTTGTATTAATAGGGGAAAAAATAAGTCTTATTTGCAGTTCTGCATGAAGTTACATTGTACTACAGCCATTTATGGGGTGTATTAACAAGAAATTTACGTACGTTCTATTAGCCGTTCTGCGGTGAAGTTACATTGTTATACATTTTTTGTGGGGGAAGTGTATTATTGGCCTGCAGATTCCGGCCACTGAGATCCATGATCCATCTCCCGAATCTCTGTTGGGAGACTCCAGGGAGAGGGCCAATGGAGAATGTGGAGTCTGCAAGGTGAGGGGCCGGAAGCCTACAATATGCTCCATGGTCTTAACAGCATAGTGTATGGTTGCCAGTTGCTTGGCACATTCATCGAACCCTTATTCGACGGGCGAAAGTAACCTGGAGAAATAACCCAGCAGTCTGGTCTCATACCCTACTTTCTGTTGAAGGACCGCTGAGATAGACTCCATCCCTGCCTGCACCAGTATGGCCATTTCACCATTTGGATGTGGGGTGGCTATCACAGGCGCCGAGGAGAGGTCCCTTTTCAAGGTTGTAAAGGCCTCCTCCTGCGCATCAGACCAACCTTTGATTGAGGGTTCTTCTCCTCGAAGGAGCTCATAGAGAGGTTTCGCTTTGGCAGCGAAATCCTCTATGAATTTCCTCATGAAGTTGGCCAGTGGCCACCCCCAGGAATTTTCTCAAATCCTGAAGAGTACCGGGCCTGAGTAACTTCACCATGGCTTCCACCCGGGACGTCATGATTCCTTTGGTTCCAAAGGAAATTTGGACCCCAAGGAAAAGTACCTCCGTTTTGGCCAAATTTGCCTTATGGGGACTCAGCTTGAGTCCTTACTTTGCCAGGAGTCCCAGCAGCTCTCTCAACAGAACCAGATGTTCTTCCATGGTTTCTGTATGCAAGAGCAAGTCGTCCACAATTGTAGAAGGCATTCCGGCCGTGAGAACATACTTAGTCCGGCCGCCAATGCCTGATGAAAATACGTGGGGCTGCTGTGGAACCCCTGGGGCAGTACAATAAACATGTACTGTTTGTCCCCTACCGTAAAGGCAAATTTTTACCGGAATGATTCTGTGAGTTCAATGGAGAAGAACCCGTTGGCAACGTCGATGGTCGAAAATACGCGGCTGTTGCCGCTTATTCTGGCCATGATGTCGGCAGTTTGGGCCACCACTGGAGCGGACATTGGGGTGTATTTGTTAAGGACCCGGAGGTCTATGGTGAGCCTCCATGCATTAGTGTCCTTCTTCTTTACTGTCCAGAGGGCATTGTTGCATTTTGAATTGCTCTCAGTGACCACACCCCTAGTCTTCAATACCTGGACTGTGTCCATAATTGAATGGGTGGCTCTGGTGGAAATCGGTATTGGCATTGAGGTGAAGGGTCAGGACCCTGTATGTCCACCTGAGCGCCAGTCAGTCTGCCACAGTCGTTCTTACTCTGGTCCCACAAATCGGGGTGCTCGTACACAATAGGCTCAAGGTCTGGATTGTGTAAGACCTCAGGCCACCTGTGTTCGAGCACGTCAGTACAATTCTCTACTGCTGGAAAAGGTGGTCCCAGACTCTGGCGTTGGATGACAAACACCTTAGCTCGTCTGGGACCCTTCCACACAATGCAATTTGCCAGATCCAGGATCCACCCATTTTGTGTCATTACATCAGTTCCCATAATGTTATCAGAACCGGGGTAATACCACATGGGTACCCTGAGGGTTCGTGTAACTGGCACTCTGGACAATTACCTCTTCAATTCTGTGGGACTTCAGCCCCCCTTGTTGGTGATCAAATCCGATCACCACACACTGAGGGCTGTTGGGATGTAAATCATGTTTGACATTGGTAATGGAGATTTCTGCACCCGTGTCCAGCATGATTTCAGCCTCCTGATTCTTTATTTTGACTTTTATGTGGGGTCTCCCTGAAGAATCCAGTATGATAGGACATACTGGCGCCAGATCTCTAGGGATCCTTGTTCTTCAATCAGTTTCCACCAGACTCCCAGTAGGTACCTGTGTGGTACATACTGCCACTTGTGGGTTGTTGCCATGGACACTTGGTGTGGATTCCTTGGATTCCACACCCCTTTCTGAACGCGCTGGGACATTCACCATAGCCACACGTTTTGGTGTCTGGACTTGTGAATGTCCCAGGCTTTTATCAACATATTCCCCCACTGATTTGGCATAATTAGGTTTCATTTTGAAACCGTTGTTATTGCCCGTTTTCTCAGGATTTTTCCAGTTATTACGTGGCCATTATGGACAATTCCTCTTAATGTGCCCGTATTGTAAACACAGGAAGCATCGAATGCCTCCTGTCTTTTCCAATGGCGGAGCTGTGGGGCGAACAGCTGAATTAGCCTTTGTGTGCTGTACCCATTCATGTTGAGATGAAACGTGTACAGGTACATGCTCTGTCACTTCGACGGATTTCTTTTTGAGCAGTGTATCCTGTCTACACTGCTCAACAATCATAGCTGCATCCGTAAGGGATGGCTCCCTAGCTGCACTTAGCCGGATTGCAGTGTCAAGGTATGGGAATTTTTCCACAAACATACGTATCATACCCTGTGGAATTCCGATACCATGATCCTTTGTAACCCTCGAGTACATTGCTTCAACCCGACTACACAGAGACAGAGGTTCGTCATGTATAGTGGGTCTGAACTTGGACAGGATATCTGGAGTGACGTCCCAATGGCCCATTGCCAGTCTCGTTCCTCCTTATCATAAAACTGTCCATTCATGGGTTGCGTCCTCCCGTTACCTCATACCTTTGGTTTAGGTGTGTAGGTAACCATACCTTGAATAACTCCATGCGATATTCGGGAGCCACTGGATACTTGTTACAGTGACCCTCGAAAATATCACATGAAGTAAACGGATCTACACTGGGATCGTATTTTGGGATCTCCTTGCAAATCCGTAACAGGAAGTTTATCCTTTCCATACCTAAATGGTTAGGATAGAAGTCTTCCTGTCTTTCCGGACAGCGTTGGTGGATTGGAAGTGGTAAATGGCCAACCACTTTCTTCTCCCCAATTGTTGTCCTGATCCTGGAAGCGGCTGCTATACCTATTCTCCCTGGGTGTTTGGGTGAAATGTAGCATCCGTTCCACCTGTCCTCTAGTGTCTACCACATCGGATGTTCGATCCGTGGGAGACCTTGGCGCCACCGCCGCTGTTTCCCCCTGTGCCGTTCCCGAAACACAAACCTGTTTCGTGGGCATCATGCTGTTAGCACCATGCCGTGACAGTTTCGAAATGACCTGCTGAAAATCCGCAATTGTTTGCGGTTTTGCAGCCAGGTCCTCTAGAAGTTGAACCATCATGGTATCCATAGATACTGCATTGTTCCTGAACTGATTTATCTCAGTGTATAGTCTGAGCAGCTCTTTGTACATGTCAGAGTAGAGACTTTCCTTGTCTAGACTCTAACACACAAATCTCTTTGCCCCTCTCGACCGTACAATGGGGCTTTTCTTGTAGTTGTGTTTGTAATGTGTGTAACTGTTTGATGTTCTCAACAGAACAATTGCAGTGAAAGTTTGCCATGTTGGAAAATTCCTCTGCCCTTGTAGTGTTGGTGAGTTTTTAAGATGTTCTGGATTCCAAATGGTATCCTCAAAGGTGAGAACCAATTAGGCTAACATTTGGAGCCGTTTTTGGTTTTCTTGAAAATACTATTATTAATACAGATTTTATCATTAGCGTATGCCTGGTCCAATAAAGTGGACCATAGCAGCTCAGTGGATTTGTAAGTAGTGGGGATGATAGGATTGAACGTGCTATGTTTACTGAGGTGTTGCAGTGTTGAGAAGTCCATACTCACTTTTTGACAAGAGGTCATCTTCTCTGGTGCCATTCTTTGTTGTCCTATATCTAATCAAAATTACTGGGCACTCTCAATATATTTGGACCATACAAATCAATTAAGACTATACGAATTTATTAATAACCATAAATGACACAGCGTTAAAACAGACTGCAAATACACATAAATACTTATAGTAATAAAATAGTATTAAATACTAAAAGCATAAAAATTGGTGCTAGGTGGTATAGATGTATCTGCACAGTGACCACGCCACTGCTGGGGTGAGCGATATATAAAGAGTGATGACCTCCAATCCTCTCACTTCTGTACTAAAACACGCTCTTTAGGCCAATTCAATGTTCCATCTCATGGTTTAGCATTTCAATTGTAATGGATTGAATGATCGAATAATGTTTAGCGGCGTCCCGCTATACTCACAAATCGGCGGCGTCCTGCCGGGTTGTATCCGTCGGTATATTTGTCAATATTTCAAGTGCTGCTAGAAAGGATCTTATATGTCCTTTTTTTGCCCCTCCATGGCTCTGGATACCGCTCCGCTGTGACAAAGAGCCGGTGTCTTGTGAGCCTTCCTTCTACCGCACTGATACTTGTTTGCACGTGCTGGCCAGTAATTTGGTTTATGGCCGTGCAGTGATTTTTCTTATTTCTGCGCGTCAGGTTAGGTCTTCAAGGTTGGTTTAGTATCACGTTCTAGCAGACCATAATTCAGTACATCAAGGGGAATCTTTGACCATTGAGAGTGCCCAGTAATTTTGATTAGATATATCAGCCCCAATTAGAGGAAGGGTGATTCCTCTTTACTGTGAGCACCTCTTCCGAGGTTCGTAGGTCATTCCTGTGCGCCACAAATTTTATACACTTTGTTGTCCTATGTTGCTGCGTAGAAGAGGTCCTTCAATATCCGGAACGCCTTCTCCCGTCCAGCCAGATGACTTCTGTTCAGCTCCAATGATGATGTTTCTCTCTTCAGTGATGTATGACGACTTCTCTCCGGTGTTCAGTGGGCGAAGCACCAAAATACTTAATACAGAAATCAGAAAGATTTAAGTTCTCTGCTGTAGATTTTGGCCCGTGCCCAGCTCTGATTGAAAAGTTGTGTTCTGTTTGAATTATCAGGCCCTGGACGCTCAGAAACCACTGACCGCGTCTCTCTTACCTGACTAATTCACAGAGTGAGCAACTTCCCACACCAAAGCTAAACACGGACACAAATTCCTAGCAGTGGGCCTGGCTTGCCAATGTTAAGAGGTGTATTATATATGAATATGCAAATATTGGTAATTATTTTCATAAATAGGTGTAGTCATCTACTGATAACTCCGCCTATTTATACCTTTAAAGTGCACTCACTTTCGCCTAACACTGGTCACTGGCTATCTGCGAGCGCCTTACTGAACTAGCTACCGCTAGTAAAACACACTACACAGTAGGTACAAATAACACACGATATTTATAAATACCTACAGTACAGTAATAATGACGCATACAATACAGTACATACACAACACTAAAAGTACAGTACTAACTACACTACACACAATCCCACTTTCCACCCACAACACTAGCTAATACAAGTTACACAGACACACACACACACACAATATAGCCGCCCACCCAACCTGACTCTGGTCTATCCCTAGGGGTCACAAGAATATACAGCAGTGTATGGA
Organism: Bufotes viridis; assembly: GCA_033119425.1. Lineage (NCBI taxonomy): Eukaryota > Metazoa > Chordata > Amphibia > Anura > Bufonidae > Bufotes > Bufotes viridis. The sequence continues at coordinate 144,619,122 of CM065590.1, read as the reverse complement.
TATACTGCCACACACAATTCAGGGGTGCAATAAAGAGGTTAAGGTTGCTGCAATAGACGGGACAGTATTGCCGCAACCAAGGGGTTCCAGTAGCTCTGCAGCAGTATTTATTGCTACGGTGGCAGGGGAGATTTGGGGAATGCAGTGGTGATGGCAGGGAAGGGGTAGCAGGGTAGAAGGATCTGGGGCCACTGTAGGGGTTAAATGCAAGGGGGCTAAAGCAGGGGATAAATGCTGGCAGGAGTAGTAAATGCTGGCAGGTGTTAAATGCTGGGGAAGATCGTTGGTGGTATAGGGTAGGTAGGGGTTAAATGCTGAGAAGATCGTTGGTGGTGTAGGGTAGGTAGGGGTTAATGCTGGGGAAGATCGTTGGTGGTATAGGGTAGGTAGGGGTTAATGATACTTAGCTCGTCTTCTAGGGGTTTGCTTGTCGTCCTGGGGATGATTCTCGTGGGGGCGCGGCCCGGCTCCAACTGCCCAGTGCAGGGCCTGCCGGACATTTATATCCGGCAGCCCGCACTGCCGCCCCGCCCACACAGCGGCGCGCGAGCACGCACCACTGTGAGGGACACGTGGGCCGGCGTGGTGAGATGACGTCACCGGACCAGCCTGCGTGCCGAAAGGCCGCACGTGCTTGCTGACAGGCGGGAGAAGCCTTTGATCTCCCACCTGTAGTGCTTTGCATTCCGGGCTTAGTAATCGCGCTGCCGGAATGCGCATAATAGAGGAAGGGGAGGTTTCTCTCTTCTCTTTATTATGCATAATTATCTCCAGCAGCACTGGAGATAATTAAAACAAAGGATTCAGATTCTTTTGAATCTGAGTCCTTTTCTTTTGAATCTGAGTCCAACCAGATTGCATCAGTGTGAATGCTTGGGGCACATTCACACTGATACATCTGGTTTCAGGTCACTCAGGGGCATACAAATGGGGCCTATGGAACAGGGGGGAATATAATATATATAAAGGGGACATATAAAGGGGACATATGAAAAGGGGCCAACAAGTGGCACATAAGGGGGCACATTCCCACAGGGGCAGCAATGAGCCCCTGGGGAATACTAAGGGCAGATGTGCGCAGATGCTCGGCACATATGCGCACATCATCCCATAAAGTGCCTTTGGATATATATATATATATATATATATATATAAATATACATATATATTTTACATGCATGCATATGTTCGCATGCATATATATATATATATATATATATATATATATATATATGCATATATTTCAACCCTTCCTCAACAGTAACACATATTATTAAACAGTACTAGCTAGATTGCAAGTGTGTTTTCTGTAATTGAAAGACATATGCACAATTTTAACGGTAAAATAGCCCCAAGCACTGTTTTTACGCTATTCATCCGAAGCTTCGGATTCATTTGGCAGGCAATTTTTTTTTTACATTTCTGTGATTCATTTAGAATTGATTTACTCATCTCTAACTTATACAGATCCTTATCACATTATTTTTGGACTATAAGACACATTTTAGCAGGAAAAAGTTTGCTAAAGTGTCCCTGCTTAGTATTCAAAGCACTTAAGCATTAAAGAAAAAAAAAATACCACTTTATATTTTAGTCCATTAAGTCCATCAAGTTCAACCAAGGGATGAGTGGGGATGTGAATTTTAGAAAAGGGCAGCAAGATCAGACTTCTGTACATTTTTTTTTTTTTTGTACAATCTGTTCTTATTCAGATTTTCAATTAAAAAGTATACAGTCAAAGCAAAGTAGAGCTCTTAAAGACTCCCAAGCCCAATGGGAAAAATGAGGTTGTACATGCTATTGACATAACACAGCTGGTGTAATCAGATTCCATATCATGTAATATTCAAAAGTAGAAAGATAACTATAACTATGACCATTGATAATATCAAACAGCTAATGAACTCAGCTTATTAATCAAGACTATGATAATTATTGACTATCATGGCTCAGAAAGCCAGCGAAATACAATATATACTGTAGATTCAACAATTTTTAAAAAGGGGGAGGGAGGGGAGAATGTACGGAAGTCTAACTCTACAGATTTTAATAATCTTAACCTCTTTTTTTCCTTCTCTTTTAACCTCTCTGTCTCATCCTTTCAGTCTGTGTTTGTCTCTCTAAATAGGTAAAAATCTCATACCTGCAAATGTCCATGGAGAGTACAAGGAATTCAATGTCAGGTATGAGAAAGAGCAATTAAAGAGTAAACTTATGTACATTTCAACGTACACTGGGCATGCTGATCAAAAACAGAATTAACAAATACTGGTGGCTGCTGATGCATCGATTTTCCATTTTTGGGTTTTGATTTTTCTCTCCCTGCCTTCCCGGAGCAATATCTTTTTAATTTTAATGTTCAAATAGCTGTATGAGGGCTTGTTTTTTGCAGGACAAGTTGTACTTTCTAAGGCCACCATCCAAAGTTTTATAGGTTTTATTTTTTACTGTGTTCACTATGTGGCAAAACTGACTTATGCTCTTTATTCTCTAGGTCAGTGTGAGTTTTGATATTGAAAAAAACTTTTGGAAAAACTATTTTTCTTGTCATCACCCCATATTCTGACCCAACATACATTTCTTATAGTTATGTCTATGAAGAGGTGTGAGGGCTCCTTTTTATGAAGATCGATCTCCAGTTTCTGATAAAAACATTTTGGTGTATGACTCTTTGATCACTTTTTATTTAGTTTTTTGGGAAGTAAAGTGAAGAAAAAATGGTGAAGGCAATTTTTTTTCCTGTTGCGCCATTCACCACATGGCATACGTTTTTTTTATATTTTAATAGTACGGGTATTTTATTGTTCATTTTTTTTTTTCGAGTTTTGGGGAAAGGGGGGTTATTTTAATTGTTATACCAGCTGGAACGGAACCGAAGTGGAGTTCAGTTACAAGTTTTAAAGTTTTCCACTTTAAAAATCAACCACCAAAGTTATTCCACAAAGTTACGCGGGACTTTGTGAATAACTGATTTCGGCTCATTGGAGCCCGTAAATTTTAATGCTGTACAAATTATTTTTTAGCAAAACTTCGGATGTAGCTTGTAGCTTGCTTTGCTCATGCCTAGATGGGACCAACCGCCTTACTTTAACACGACTAGAGATGAGCGAATCAGAGTTGGCCAAGTGGAATTATATTCAAATTTCAGGAAAAATTTGATTCGCACCGAAGTTCAATTTCCTCATGCTTCATGGTAACGAATTGCATTTTTTCCTAAAATGGCTGCTGCACTTGTTAGGACATGGAGCAAAGAACTCATTGAACGAGGGATAACCCACAATGCCATGCATGCAGCCAATCAGCAGCCAGCCAGCCCCTGTGATGTCGCAGCCTTATAAATAGCCTCAGCCATCTTGGATTCAGCCATTTTCCAGTGTACTTAGTGCAGGGAGAGATGTGACAGGTGCTAGGGACAGTGCGAGGAAAGACATTATTGTGCTGGAAAAAAAATACGTCTTATTCGCCGTTCTGCAGTGAAGTTACATTGTACTACACCCATTTACGGGGTGTATTAACAGGAAATATACATACTTCCTACTAGCTGTTCTATGGTGAAGTTACATTGTTGTACATTTTTTTGGGGTGTATTAATTGGAAAAAAAATGTCTTATTTGCTGTTTTCTGCAGTGAAGTTATATTATACTACATCCATTTATGGAATGTATTTGTAGGAAATATACGTACGTCCAATTAGCTGTTCTGCTGTGATTTTTTCATTGTCATACATTTTTTAGGGGTGTATTAATTGGAAAAAAAATGTCTTAACCCCTTAAGGACCGGGGGTTTTGGGATTTTTGCGTTTTTGTTTTGCGCTCCCTGCCTTCCAAAAGCCATAACATTTTAATATTTCCGCTCACATAGCCATATGACGGCTTATTTTTTGCGGGACAAGTTGTACTTTTTAACGCTACCATTTATTTTTGCATGTGATGTAGTGGGAAACGGGAAAAAAATTCCAAATGGGGTGAAATTGCAAAAAAAAAGCTATTTCACCACAGTTTTACGGGTTTTTAAATTACAACGTTCGATTTGCGATAAAACTGACTGGTTAATTTTATTCTTCAGGTCAGTACGAATCCGGCAATACCTAATATGTATAGTTTTTCTTGCGTTTTGATAGTGAAAAAAATTAAAAGTGGGAATTTTTTATTTTATTTTTTGTCGCCATGTTTTGACCCCTATAACTTTTTGTAATTATGCGTACGGAGCAGTGTAGGGGCTCATTTTTTGCGGGGCAATCTGAACTTTTAATTGATACCATTATGGGGTGCGTATGATGTTTTGATCACTTTTTATTCATTTTTTTAGGAAATGAAGGGTCCAAAAATGGCGAATTAGCCATTTGGACGCTTTCTTTCCGTTTTTATGTTTACCGTATGGTGAATATTTTTAATATTATTATAGTATGGGCGTTTTCGCACATTGCGACACCCATTATGTGTAATTTTTGATTTTTGATTTATTTTATTTTCATTTTGGGGAAAGGGGGTGATTTGAATTTTTATATTTTTTTATTTAATTTTTATTTTTAAACTTTTTTTTTACCACTTTCTTATAGTTCCCATAGGGAACTATAAGATGCAATCATCAGATTGCTATTCTCATATATTCCAATGCAATAGCATTGGAATATATGAGAAAATCACATATTTCCTATGGAGCCTATTACAGTCATAGGCTCCATAGGAATACTATGTAGTACCCTAGGTTTCATTCACAGAAACCTAGGGTACTACATGCATGCTCCGGCTCCCCCTTGTGGCCATCAGGGTAGCCGGGCAAAACCGAAAGTGAAACTTTCGGTTTTTGCTGATCAGATGCCGTGGTCAGGATTGACCACGGCATCTGAGGGGTTAAATGTCCGCGATCGGCATCGCTGCCGGTCGCGGACATGAGCTGCGGTGTCAGCTTGATGAATCAGCGTTTACCCGCAGCTCGAGCGCCCGCTCCGTGCGGGAGCGGGCGCCATCTTTAAAGTGCGGACGAAGGGCGTACATATGCGCCCTTCGTCCTTAAGAGGTTAATTGCTGTTCTGCGGTGAAGTTACATTGTACTACAGCCATTTATGGGGTGTATTAACAAGAAATTTACGTACGTTCTATTAGCCGTTCTGCGGTGAAGTTACATTGTTATACATTTTTTGGGGGGGAAGTGTATTATTGGCCTTATTTGCCTTTCTGTAGTGGAGTTACATTGTACTACAGCCATTTACAGGGTGTATTAATAGAAAATACATGTATTTATGGGTTATACATGTATTTTTTAGGGTTGTATTAATAGGGGAAAAAATAAGTCTTATTTGCAGTTCTGCATGAAGTTACATTGTACTACAGCCATTTATGGGGTGTATTAACAAGAAATTTACGTACGTTCTATTAGCCGTTCTGCGGTGAAGTTACATTGTTATACATTTTTTGTGGGGGAAGTGTATTATTGGCCTTATTTGCCTTTCTGTAGTGGAGTTACATTGTACTACAGCCATTTACAGGGTGTATTAATAGAAAATACATGTACAGTACGTCTTATTAGCCGTTCTGGGGTGAAGTTATATTGTTATACATGTTTTTTGGGGGTGTATTAATAGGAAAAAAATATGTCTTAATGGCGGTTCTGTGGTGAAGTTACATTGAACTACAGTCATTTATGGGGTGTATTAATAGGATATATACATACGTCCTATTAGTCGTTCTGCACTAAAGTTACATTGTCATACATGTTTTTTTTGGGTGTATTAATAGGAAAAAAAATTGTCTTATTTGCCGTTGTACAGTGAAGTTACATTGTACTAAAGCCATTTATAGGTGTATTAATAGGAAAGATATGTACATCCTATTAGCCATTCTGCGATGCATTTACATTGTTCTAATGTTTTTGGAGGGGGTATTAATAAGAAAAAAAATACGTCTTATTTGCCATTCTGCGGTAAAGTTATATAGTACTACAGTACAGTAGTACAGTAATATAGTACAAGAAGCAGCAGAAGAAAGGGGGGGGGGGGGTGCTGGCAGCAAGTGTAGCAGCCATAGGTACCAGTGTCATATAGCGGTTGTTTTTTGACCAGCAACCCAACGGTGCTTGGATGGTTGACTCGGTCTTCGACTTTGTCGCAAGTGACATCAGACACCGCAAGCCAAGAGTCATTGGGTTTCTCTGACATGACGCTTAGTTTGCATGGCCTGGGAGCAAGCCCTGTGTCCCCAAATGTCCTCAACTTGCCTCTGTCATTTTCTGTTCCCTCAGCTCGAGAAGTATTATATGCCGTAGGCTCAGCTCCACTTTTCAGCGAGGACGAGCTACTAGAGTACAGTCAGCAGTTACTGCCATGCCAAGATCTAGAGAAGACATCCACAATATCCTCCGGTGGGCGGGCAACTAGTGATGATGAGGGTTGCATGGGAGCTGGTGTTGCGAGCAGTCAGGCTCCTGGCCCTGAGACCGTTGAGGGGGACATCAATAACGTGCAGACAGTAGCGTATGATCATGAAGCTGATCGCACTTGGGAGGCGGGTGAAGAAGGGGTTTCAAAATCATCAGGAGAAGAGGATGGCAGCTTGCGGGTGAGGCAGCGGCTGAGCCAGCAAGGAGGTAGCAGTGGGAGGTCGGGAGCCAAATGTGCCCAGGGTAGACTAGCCACTTTGTAGGAGCCTACCTGCCCAGAAAGTAGCGGTGCAGGGGTTCACGGAGGCAGCGGTAACATGTTACACATACAGCATCACCATAAAGTGGCCTGGGAGAACCAGGGATCCGATCTGGTGGTCCAGCCTGCTGCAGCAACCGCTGCATCACCCAGTGGCACTCACCCGATTTTATAAAGTGAAGGCTCCACCACTTCAGCCGAAGGGAGCTGTCGGTCCTTCCCATTATCTGCTGGTCCTGATGCTCCTGCTCCTCCTCCTCCTACTCTTCGTCAGTCATTCCATTAGCAATCGATCACTGAGGCGATTGCCAAGAGACAACAATATACGTGCACTCACCCAACGGCGCAGGAGCTGAACGTGCTCCTGGCCAAGTTGCTGGTGCTGAAGTCCCTCCCTGTCCAGAGAACTGATGGCTTGTGCCGAACTGAGGTGGAGTGTCCCAAGCCGTCATTTCTTAGCCAAAAAAATCAGTACCACCCCTGCACACATACTTGTGCAACTGGCCCGATGCATGCTCAGTTGTTTGTGTAGTAACAGCCGAATTGTCTCCATTCAGGGATGACTATCGGCTCTCTATCATGTTAGACTCCAAAATAGGGGCCTTTTTTACACCCGCCAAAAGGGAGGAAAAAATGAACTACTATCGAGACATAGAGATGTCGCGAACATAAAATTTTCCGTTCGAGAACGGCGAACGCAAATTTATGCAAATGTTCGCGAACGGGCGACTGGGGCGAACCGCCATAGACTTCAATAGACAGGTGAATTTTAAAACCCACAGGGACTCTTTCTAGCCACAATAGTGATGGAAAAGTTGATTCAAGGGGACTAACACCTGGACTGTGGCATGCCGGAGGGGATCCATGGCAAAACTCCAATGAAAAATTACGTAGTTGACGCAGAGTGTGGTAAGTTGAATTTGCAATGCCATTAATATAACCTGCATTAATTGCATTGCGAATTCAACTTAGAGCTGGGTTCCTAATGGTTGTATTGCTAGAATATAACGAAGATTGAGAATATAGCGCTATATTCTCAATCTTCGTTATATTCTAGCAATACAACCATTAGGAACTCAGATCTAAGTTGTAATCGCAATGCGATTAATACAGGTTATATTAATAGCATTGGGATTACAACTACTAACACTGCAGCTTCAGAATGAATCTAAGATGGATGCCATCCTTGCTTTTTGATAGGAGGTGGGATGGTTTGTGAGGGAGGGTATGCTGATTGGCTGGAATGTTTCTGCTGACTGTGAGGTACAGGGTCAAAGTTTGCTCAATTATAAAGTATAGGGGCGAATGCCAACATCGCATATGTTCGCCCGCCGCAGCGACAGCGAACAAGCTATGTTTGCCGGGAACCGTTGACCGGCAAATAGTTCGGGACATCGCTATCGAGACATCCTATGCAGTCAGTTGGCCGCTGCCTATGTGCGCCATCGCCTATCCTTACACAGGTCTGATCAGGGGCCCTCTGCGCTCATGTTCCACTGCCATGGCTGCTGAGTGGGGGCAGGAGTAGTACGAGCAGCAACAACTTAAGTCTAGAGTCGCTGATGAGCAGATTTCTTCACTCGTCTAATGAAGAAATTACTCAGCAGCAGAAGCAGGTAGAGATAGAGCAGAACCTGAACCAGCAGGTTAAGGCATACTTGGACTGCACCTTGCCACCCCACATCAAAGATTCCCTGGACTACTGGGCAGCCAAATTTGATTTGTGGCTGCAATTAGCTGAGTTTGCCTTGGACAAGCTTTGGTGCCCAGCAATGTGTCATCAGATCGAGTGTTTAGTGTGGAAGGAACCATAGTTACCCCAAGGAGAACTCGTCTGTCCACCCAAAATGTGGAGAAACTGACCTTTGTGAATATGAATCAGGTGTGGATCAGCCATTTCCACACACTAATGCAATGCCTGATACATCAGACTAGATCATCCATGGTGAGCCACACCTAAACTTTGTCAAAAGTGACCTGTTTCTTCTGGCTACCTTCTTCAGCTACTATTCTGATGCTGGACCCCGCCTGATGCCACACACCTGCTGCCAGAAGCTTCTACTGCCACCCACCATCTTCAGCTGGTACTGGTATTGCCCCCCACCTCACCACTATATTCATGGGCCACTTTGTGGTCACCTTATGCTGCTGCCACCTCACCACTCTGTGGTATACTCATTCTGCTGCCACCTTAACACTCTGTCACTGGGCCACTCGGTTGTCTCTTCATGCTGCTTCCACCTCACCATGTCACTGGGCCACCCTGGTCTCCTCATGCTGCTGCCACCTCAACACTCTGTCATTGTGCAACTCTGTTGTCTCCTCAAGCTGCTGCCAAGTCACCACTATATGACTAGACTACTCTGTGGTCTTCTCATGCTGCTGCCACCTCACCACTTTGTGGTCTCCTCATGCTGCTGCCACCTCACCACTATGTCACTGGGCTAGTCTGTGGTCTCTTCATGCTGCTGCCATCTCACCACTCTGGTCTCCTCATGCTGCTGCCACCTCACCACTCTGTGGTCTCCTCATGCTGCTGCTACTTCAATACTCTGTCATTGGGCATCTCTGTGGTCTCCTTATGCTGCTGCCAACTCAACACTCTGTCACTGGGACATTCTGCGGTTTCCTCATGCTTCTGCCACCTCACCACTATGTCACTGGGCACTCTGGGGTCTCCTAATGCTTCTGCCACCTCACCACTCTGTAGTCTCCTCATGCTAATGCCACCTTATCACTCTGTGGTCTCCTCATGCTGCTGCTACCTCACCACTCTGTCACTGGGCCACTTTTATGCCTTTTTGGCCTGGATGACATCATCATTTATTTGACCCTTCTTCTGATCTGTCAGAAGGAAGGAAAAATGAGACACAACAGATCCTTTCTATGTAGCAGCTGTAAGGCCTGTATGACATGGTCCTAATTTTACATCACAATTGGTTTATGATTTGGTAGCCTAAAGCAGGAGTGGGTACAAAACACAGAAGACTTGCAAATATTCCATTTACTTGTCATTTTTGTTTTGGATCCACTCCTGTTTTTTTTTTGTGGCCTTAGCAATAGTGATGTATTACTGACCAAATACTGGCCATGTGAAGGCAAAAGCTCAACAGACAGGATCGGTTTTGGGGTGTTATTGTTCTGATGGATCAGAGGAAGGGCAAAGTAATCTGTGACGTCAACACAAATTTACTGCTGACGCCTTCTCCACTCTGTCAGTGTTTAGTAGAACAGATTCTGTAGAAATCTATGTGGAATCAGGGAATCGGTGTAGTAGTATCTTGGGCCTCTGTATGGTTCTTTATACCTGGCGCTAACATTGACCTGTAAGGCGGAGTTCAAACTTGAGTTATAGTGATGAGCAGCAGGGGCAATATTCGAATTTGCGATATTTTGCGAATATTTGGGCGAATATTCGCTATATATTCGCGAATTCCTGATCTTCAGGCATTATTTTCTTGATTACGAAAATTCACATAAAATTCGCATAAAAATTCGCATAGACTGGTATTCAAAAAAAATATATATATTTTGAGATATTCTAAATATTCGCGAATTCTCGAAGTGCCGATATTCGCGATTAAAATTCTCAATTCAAATTTTCGTGATCAACACTATTGAGTTATTTGGTCAGTTTTGGTCCCATAACTGCCCAAATAAGTGAAGTACGCAGTGATTTTAAGAGCGACGCCTGTCATCTGCATGTCATACTGACTCAAACTATTATTTCACTACTACAGAAGACTCCCTATGCGTGTTTCTGCAAGGCACAGTGTTCTACATCACTATACAGAGTCCCTGCAGCCAGGAAATAGCGTTTTTTTTTAAACGAGATTCACCACAAATAAATTCGGTTTGAATCAAATGCTTTTTGGAGAATTCGCCGAACCGAGCGAATCACATTTTTGAGAAATTCACTAATCTCTAACCATGACCAACAGGAAACGTGGTCAGAAGATAGAAATGCTATGGTGTTCACTATCTTTCCTCTGTTTTTCCTCATTTGCTTGTCATTTCAAAGTCCATTCCATTTCTATTATCTCCCTTAAACGGGGCACTTCATTCTTGTGATCTCAGAGGATGCGTGTGACAGGACTCCCCAGTGATTATCTGGCATTATTTAGATATTGAATAAACATTACAAATACTCTACATTACAATATCCTACACTTTTTGTTATGTCTGCAGCTCATTTGCAGACCTCTGTGTTTCTATAGTTACAGACTACAAACAAACCATATGTAGTCTGATTCTTCAGTCATTATATTACTCTATTTCTTGCCAGTAGAAGAGTCCTTTGCTTTAGGGACACATAGGTCGGCATATGAGCATAGACACAATTTTTTTTGTTGTTGCTTATTTTTGCTACATGTACACAAACAATACAATATGGCTCCAGAATTACACATATCCTTCTCTTCAACGTTTGGATGTATGTTGTCATTGATTTTGTATGAAATGGATTCATTTTAACCACCAAAACAGGCCAACTGTTCTCTTTGCTCACAGGTTTGCAAGGGACAGTGTTCAAAGGTTTCAGTCATGTATCTGTAAGAAAGAACTACATTGTATTGATATAATACATACAATGCCTTGCAAAACTAATCACCCCCCTTGACTTTTTTCTTATTTTGGTGCCTCACAACCTGCAATTAACATAGATTTTTGATGATTTGCATCATTTAATTTACAGAAGATGCCCACAACTTTGAAGATCCTTTTTTTTTTTTTTATTGTGAAGCAAACAACAAATATAACAAAATAACAGAAAAGGTCTATGTGCATAACTATTTACCCCCCTAAAGTTAATACTTTGTAGAGCCACCTTTTGCGGCAATCACAGCTCCAAGTCACTTTGGATACGTTTCTATGAGCTTGACACATCTTACCACTGTGATTTTTGCCCATTACTTCTTGCAAACCTGCTCCTTCAAGTTGGATTTGAATGATGGGTTTGCGCAATCTTTAAGTCTGACCACAGATTTTCTATTGGATTGAGATCTGGGCTTTGACTAGGCCATGGATGGGCAAACTGCGCCTCTCCAGCTGTTGTAAAACTACAATTCCCACCATGCCCTGCTGTAGGCTGATAGCTGTAAGCAGTCTTTGCATGCTGGGAGTTGTAGAGCGCTTGAGAAAGGCTCTATTTTGAAGGAGCCGAAACGTCGCACTGTTCAGGTGAATAAAGGAGTTCCTTTTTTCCACTTTTATTGGAGTGCTGTTCGCTTTTTCTGCATTATATATATATATATATATATAAATATATATATATATATATATATATATATATATATATAATTTTTTTTATAGTACATTGATATAAATACATTGTATTGATATTGCATTGATATAAATATTAACATGCAATACAATTCTACTGTATATTCAACTAAGTTTGTTCCAACATCCACAAGAACATTCTACCATTGTACTTCTTTAAGCCATGGTGAGAAAGAAACATTCTTGTCTCTAGCTAATAGCAAAAAATTGCTATTGGTACATTTCATTTCAAGACAGGCTGTGCTGTGATAAATCTTAATGTGACATCTAACTGAGAATGGTGGCAGAGAAAATAATCCTGAAGCCCAGGGCTGGAGTAAAAGGGGCTTGTAATGGTGTTGTCAGATATGACTGCACCACAACACTACTGTCCAGGCTTCAGAGGAGATAAGAAGAGTGGCAACCAGGGAAATCATCCAGTCTTGTGGTTTATGTTGCACAATTTAGTAATTCCCTAAAGGCAATTTAACTCAAATCTCAGCAACAGCAACCATTTTTTTAGTGTATGCTAACAATTATACTAAAAAGTTATCAGATGTTGTCACATAAGCCATGAGGACAATAAAAAAGGAGAATTATGCAGTGGGTTTCCTTCGTTACAATCTGTCCAGTTTTGGCACTAAAATCCATTTGTTATTAAACTCTAGTAGAGATGTCTGAATGGGATGGTCTGTTAGATTGTACATTGCAGTTTAGTATACCATGATTGTCTATGCAAAATAAATATATGTGTAAAGAGAACATGTGTTTGGAATGTGTTCATTGGTTCTGCGAGTTTGAGAAGACTTCCCGCTTTCTGAAGGGCTGCACAGCAGCCAATCAGCTGGCGTTTTACTTCTTGCCCTAAGAAGCCATCACAGCCATGCCTACTAATGGCATGGCTGTGATTGGCCAAGTGCAGCATGTGACCCAGCCTCTATTTAAGCTGGAGTCACGTAGCGCCGCACGTCACACTGCTCTGATTAGTGTAGGGAGAGGACACAGCTTCTGTGAGGGCGAGATTAGGCAAGGAGAAGTCAGCAACAGCACCTAATGAACTGATCGATCTACAGCTGTGAATGATTCAACTTCTGCTAGTTAATTGCTCACTGGTTTTTAGGCTGCACAGAGCGTTTTTCTGTCCCTTTTTTCTGGGCTGATCGGCGACTATTTTGTGCCTTGTGGTGCACCAGAACAAGCTGCCACCAAGTCCATCAATACATCAATACTAGTTTTTTTTTTTGCTATATCCTATATCAGGGGCTTGGCTGTGCTTATTGTCACCCCTAGAAACTCAGGATAGCAATTTCTATATTTTATTAAGGGGTTAAATACAATTGCCAAAATACCAATCCCCCAAATCTGGTGTTCCAGCTTTGGCTAGCCAAGTGTAATACTGTCTGCTGTCTGGCAAAGGATAGATTATTTTCTGTGGTGAAATTCAATTGCCAAAATAGCAATACCCTGAATCTGGTGTCCCAGCACTGGCTGGCAAAGTATAATAGTGTTCGCCAAAACATATATTTTGTTCTGGGGTGCAATTCAATTGCAAAAATAGCAATACCCTGATTCTGGTGTCCCAGCAGTGGCTGGCAAAGTATAATAGTGTCCACCAAAACATATATTTTGTTCTGGGGTGAAATTCACTTGTCAAAATAGCAATACCCTGATCCTGGTTCTCCCAGCACTGGCTGGCAAAGTATAATAGTGTCCGCAAAAACATATATTTTGTTCTGGGGTGAAATTCAATTGCCAAAATAGCAATATCCTGAATCTGGTGTCCCAGCACTGGCTGGCAAAGTGTAATAGGGTCCGCCAAAACATATATTTTGTTCTGGGGTAAAATTCAATTGCCAAAATAGCAATACCCTGAATATGGTGTCCCAGCACTGGCTGACAAAATATAATAGTGTCCGTCAAAACATATATTTTGTTCTGGGGTGAAATTCAATTGCCAAAATAGCAATACCCTGAATCTGGTGTTCCAGCAGTTGCAGGCCTAGTTTAAATCTGTCCGTAACAGGGTATATTTTGTTCCAGGTTGAAATTTCATTGCCAAAATAGCAATACCCTGAATCGGGTGTCCCAGCACTGGCTGGCAAAGTATAATAGTGTCTGCCAAAACATATATTTTGTTCTGGGGTAAAATTCACTTGCCAAAATAGCAATACCCTGAATCTGGTGTCCTAGCAGTGGCTGGCAAGGTATAATAGTGTCCGCCAAAACATATATTTTGTTCTGGGGTGAAATTCACTTGCCAATATACCATGGATTAGTGTAATATGCTACATAAATAGATAGGCAGATAGTGTTAGGTGCCTGTAAAAAAAAGGCCTGAATTTGAAATCATTACAATGGGCCATCTAGTAATGAATGCGGTCGTGGTGGTATTAGTGTACCATCTGGTGCTGGGAGAGGACGTGGCCATTCTGCCACAGCCACACGTCCTAGTGAACCAACTACCTCAGGTTCCAGTACCCGCCAGAATTTACTGCAATATTTGGTTAGGCCCAATGCCGTTCTAAGGATGGTAAGGCCTGAGCAGGTACAGGCGCTAGTCAATTGGGTGGCCCACAGTGGATCCATGCACGTTCACAAGATTATCTCCCACCCAGTCTTCTGCAGAAAGCGCACAGGTGGCGCCTGAAAACCAAGCCCATCAGTCTGTCACATCACCCCCATGCATATCAGGGAAACTGTCTGAGCCTCAAGTTATGCAGCAGTCTCTTATGCTGTTTGAAGAATCTGCTGGCAGGGTTTCCCAAGGGAATCCACCTAGCCCTTCCCCAGTGGTGGAAGACATAGAATGCACTGATGCACAACCACTGATGTTTCCTGATGATGAGGACATGAGAATACCACCTCATCAGAGTCCGCACGTCTCTGATGATGAGGAAACACAGGTGCCAACTGCTGCGTCTTTCTGCAGTGTGCAGACCGAATAGGAGGTCTGGGAGGAAGACTGTGTGGAAGACGATGCAGGGGACGATGAGGTCCTAGACCCCACATTGAATGAAGGTCGTGCCACTGACTTTCATAGTTCAGACTCAGAGGAAGAGGCAGTGGTGAGACCGAGCCAACAGCGTAGCAAAAGAGGGAGCAGGGGGCAAAAGCCGAACAGCTGCGGCCAAGAGAGTTTGCCTGCTACTGGCCACCGCCACCAGGGACCGAGCACCCCAAAGGCAGCTTCAAGGAGTTCCCTGACATGGCACTTCTTTAAACAATGTGCTGATGACAAGACCCGAGTGGTTTGCACGGCTGTGCCATCAGAGCCTGAAGCGAGGCATTAACGTACTAAACATTAGCACAACCTGCATGACCAGGCATCTACATGCAAAGCATGAACTGCAGTGGAGTAAACACCTTAAAAGCAAGGAACTCACTCAGGCTCCCCCTGCTCCCTCTTCTGCTGCTTCCTCGGCCTCTTCCTCCACCTCGGGAGGAATGTTGGCCCCTGCCGCCCACCAAACAGAGGATGTGCCACCGACACCACCACTCTGCATCACCAAGCATCTCCACCATGTCACACGGCAGTGTTCAGCTCTCCATCTCACAAACCTTGGAGAGAAAGCGTAAATTCCCGCCTAGCCACCCTCGAGCCCTGGGCCTGAATGCCAGCATTTCTAAACTACTGGCCTTTGAAATGCTGTCATTCAGGCTGGTGGACACAGACAGCTTCAAACAGCTGATGGCCATGGCTGTCCCACAGTATGTTGTTCCCAGCCGCCACTACTTCTCCAAGACAGCCGTGCCTTCACTGCACAACCAAGTATCCGATAAAATCAAGTGTGCACTGCGCAACGCCATCTGTGGCAAGGTCCACCTAACCACAGATACGTGGACCAGTAAGCATGGCCAGGGACGCTATATCTCCCTAACTGCACACTGGGTAAATGTAGTGGCGGCTGGGCCCCAGGCGGAGAGTTCCTTGGCGCACGTCCTTCCGCCGCCAAGGATCGCAGGGCATCATTCTTTGCCTCCTGTAGCCTCCTCCTCCTACTCGGCTTCTTCCTCCTCTGCTTCCACCAGCTCATCCAGTCAGCCACATACCTTCACCACCAACTTCAGCACAGCCCGGGGTAAACGTCAGCAGGCCATTATGAAACTCATATGTTTGGGGGAAAGGCCCCACACCGCGCAGGATTTGTGGCGGGGTATTGAACAACAGACCGACGAGTGGTTTCTGCCGGTGGGCCTCAAGCCCGGGCTGGTGGTGTGCGATAATGGGCGAAATCTCGTCGCAGCTCTAGGACTAGCCGGTTTGATGCACATCCCTTGCCTGGCGCATGTGCTGACATTGGTGGTGCAGAAGTTCATTCACAACTACCCCGACATGTCAGAGCTGCTGCATAAAGTGCCGGCCGTCTGTGCGCGCTTCCAGTGTTCACATCCTGCCGCTGCTCGTCTGTCTGCGCTACAGCGGAACTTCGGCCTTCCCGCTCACCGCCTCATATGCGACGTGCCCACCAGGTGGAACTCCACCTTGCACATGCTGGAGAGACTGTGTAAGCAGCAGCAGGCTGTAGTGGAGTTTCAGCTGCAGCACGCACGCGTCAGTCGCACTGCAGAACAGCACCACTTCACCACCAATGATCGGGCCTCCATGCGAGACCTGTGTGTCCTGTTGCGCTGTTTTGAGTACTCCACCAACATGGCCAGTGGCGATGACACCGTTATCAGCGTTACAATACCACTTCTATGTCTCCTTGAGAAAATGCTTAGGGCGATGAAGGAAGAGGAGGTGGCCCAGGAGGAGGAGGAGGATGAGGGGTCATTTTTAGCACTTTCAGGCCAGTCTTATAAGTAGCTCAAAGGGAGGTTTTTTGCAACAGCAGAGGCCAGGTACATATTTGGCCAGCCAGGGCCCATTACTGGAGGACGAGGAGGATGAGGATGAAGCAGGTTCAAAGCGGGGTGGCACCCGACACAGCTCAGGCCCATCACTGGTGCGTGACTGGGGGGATACGGAGGACGATACGCCTCCCACAGAGGACAACTTGTCCTTACCTCTGGGGAGCCTGGCACACATGAGCGACTACATGCTGCGACAGCAGATTTGCCCACATTTTAACGTGTGCGGACTACTGGGTTGCCACCCTGCTGGATCCCCGGTACAAAGACAATGTGCCCACCTTACTTCCTGCACTGGAGCGTGATAGGAAGATGCGCAAGTACAAGCGCACGCTGGTAGAGGCGCTCCTGAGAGCATTCCCAAATGTCACAGGGGAACAGGTGGAAGCCCAAGGCGAAGGCAATGGAGGAGCAATGGGTCGCCAACGCAGCTGTGTCACGGCCAGCTCCTCTGAGGGCAGGGTTAACATGGCAGAAATGTGGAAAAGTTTTGTCTCCACGCCACAGCTAACTGCACCACCACCTGATACGGAACGTGCTAGCAGGAGGCAGCATTTCACTAACATGGTTCAACAGTACGTCTGCACACCCCTCCACGTACTGATTGATGATTCGCCCCATTCAACTTATGGGTCTCCAAATTGTCCACGTGTATTTAGCACAGGAGGGGGCGTCATTACTGACAAACGCAGCCGCCTGTCCACAGCAAACGTGGACAAGCTCACGTTCATAAAAATGAACCAGGCATGGATTCAACAGGACCTGTCCCTCCCTTGTGCAGAATAGACATTTATAACTGCCTCCCCCTCAACCATGTATTCTTGTACTCCGGGGCACTTCTTTATTGAGTCCTCATTTTTTTAACTTTACCATGATCTTGCTGTGCAACCCAAAATTGAATGAACCTCTCCTCAATCTGGTCGCTGGGGCCTAATTAACTGAAAGTGGCCTATTACAATGGTGGGTGACATGAAGCCTGAACCTCTGCCATGCGACCTCTCTCCTCTGTCTGGGTGCCGTGGGCTAAATATCTGGAAGTGGCCTTCTCCAGTGGTGGGTGATATGACACCTGATTCCTTGCTGTGGGACCTCTCTCCTCTGTCTGGGTTCTGGGGCCTAAATAACTGAAAGTTGCCTTCTCCAGTGGTGGGTGATATGACGCCTTATTCCTTGCTATGGGACCTCTCTCCTCTGTCTGAGTTCTGGGGCCTAAATAACTGAAAGTGGCCTTCTCCAGTGGTGGGTGATATGACGCCTTATTCCTTGCTGTGGGACCTCTCTCCTCTCTCTGGGTGCTGGGGCCTAAATAACTGAAAGTGGCCTTCTCCAGTGGTGGGTGATATGACGCCTCATTCCTTGCTGTGGGACCTCTCTCCTCTGTCTGCGTTCTGGGGCCTAAATAACTGAAAGTGGCCTTCTCCAGTGGTGGGTAATATGAAGCCTTATTCCTTGCTGTGGGACCTCTCTCCTCTGTCTGGGTGCTGGGGCCTAAATAACTCAAAGTGGCCTTCTCCAGTGGTGGGTGATATGACGCATGATTCTCTGCTATAGGACCTCTCTACAATTGATTTTGGTTAATTTTTATTTATTTAATTTAATTTTAATTCATTTCCCTATCCACATTTGTTTGCAGGGCCTTTTCCTACATTTTGCTGCCTTTTGCAGCCCTCTAGCCCTTTCCTGGACTATTTCGCAGCCTTTTTAGTGCCTAAAAGTTTTATAAATGTTCCCCCTATAAGTTTTATTAACATTTAGTAGCATTACTAGCATAATTTTTTTTTTTTACACTGATCATTGATAAACTTAAATGTGTCCTTCAGTACCTTTCATCTTTTTTTGAGATATTCTGAGATGAGATCTATCAAGACAGGCACTTTCTGCACTGGTCTTGATATCGCCTGCACTGCTGGAGGATGCACCTAATTTATGACTGGGAGCAGGCCTCATCATAAATTAGGTGTTTCCTCCGGCAGTCTGTGCACCTAAACATAACTCTACGACAGCTCAGACCTGCGTAGATTTCAAGCTTTATTGGTGCCAGAAAACTGGCGTAAATGAAGATAAATGTGTTGCGGATGCTGACCACAACCCCTTCCCACCATTGTCACACCCCTTTTCTGAAAAGTGGTGAGGGTGGCAGAAAAGTGCAATTTTTTATAAAAAAGTCACAGTTAAAAAGGTCTCACAAACATAGTTTGCGACTTTAAAATGCTACTTTTTTAGGCGCAGGGGATGCTAAATCTCCCCCAAAGACCTTTGCATTTCTCAACAGCTTTTTTTCAAATAATAATGTGACATTCCTTGCTGGTAGGCATGCTATGCCGCAGCGCTGCCTGCGACTGGTTGCCAGGAGACAAGCTGGGTTTCCTTATGAGGACGTCCTGGCCAATCAAAGCTGCTGCTCTCACGTTAGGCGCACTAATCCAGCCTATTTAAACAGGCAACCTGCTGGTCACAGGTAGCCTGTGATTAATTTCAAATCCTTGAATTGCCTCACTAGCCTTAAATTACTGTGCTGATTTCTGGATCCCTGATGTGTGATTTGTACCCTGACTCTGATTCTGACTGACCCTTTGGACTTGACAAGATTTCCTGGTTTTGACCCCTGGCTACACCTGGTTTTGCCTCTCTGATTCTGTTTAGATTTGGTTTTGATTCTCCTGGTGTTGCCATTCTGTCACTATTTTTTTCTGTTTTGTCTCCCTGGTTTCCTTTTCCTGATTTGGACTCTGCACTTATTTAGGAAGGGACTGCCATCCAGACTGCCATCACAGGTAAGGATAGTGCAGGATTTCAGGGCTCACTTATCCCTACCGTGACAGTTTATCATCTCAGCCACTCCTCTGGGAAAATGTCAAACCAATGAGAAGAGTAGTTTAGTTTAGTGTTATAAATTAGGACATTTGAATGCTTTTGTTTTGTGATGTCTGTATAAGGGCTCATGCACACAAACATATTTTTTGGCAGTGTCTGAACCATTCACTTCCAAGTATGTTCCGTGTCTGTGTGCCCGCATGTCGGTTCCTCGAAAAAAAATAAAAATAAAGCATGTCCTAATATTGTCCGCATTAAGTACAAGGATAGGACTATTCTATTATGGGCCGGCACTTTGCGGAATGGACATAGATGGTATACGCGTTTCGCAGTTCCGCATTTTGCGGACCGCAAAACAACAACAGTCGTGTGCATTAGCCCTAATTAGCAGTCTGGAAAATGATGTGCCAGACATGAGTAATGAACAAGGTCTTAGGTTGTTATCTGGTCAATCATATTGAAGCTTCTGCTATCGACTGTTCCTGACTCCTGAAAGAAATCATTGTCAAGATAAAAAATGAATAATGTAACCTTCTTTTGTATGAGCCTGCCATCTGCTGGTCCAATTATATTATTTAACTGAAGAAAATCACACTATATGTCATACAATGACATACTATAGGTCATACAATGAAATGTTTTTCCTCAGGCTAGGTCATCAATATCAGATCGATGGTGGTCCAAAACCCTGCATCCATAATGATCAACTGCTTTGGTCAGCCACCAACACAGCAAAATAATACAATGGACAGAGTAGTAAGCACAACGTTCCATCTGCTATGTAGTGGTCATGTCGGGTTACTGCAGTAGTCCTATTCAAGTGAATGGGATATGGGAACTAAGCTGTAGTACACTGACTCCCGAAACTACACAATGGATGGAGCTTTCCATTGTATAGTGTTCTGTGCCAGAGGCTACCTGAAACAGCTGATTGGACCCCAACTGTTAAAGTAGCTTCCTCTACTAAAAATGAAGTTGTCGAGGTTCAAGCGATTCACCGGCCAGGAGACATAAAGCACACACAGAGTTGGTGTACAATAGATTTCAGGTCTCACCTTCCTCAGTGTTTATTTATACACAAAGACACAAACACAAAGCCAATCAAAGGGTTATGGGATAGGACACTAACCAATCAGATTATAGATGACACCACATGATAGTCTCATGTCAAGACAGAGCAGGTTATGGTGGAATGTGTGGACAGGGTCTGCCTAGCCTTAGCCCTTTGCAACTGAAAAAAGTCTTGAAGTCCACCACCCCCCTCCCACGCCCTGTATTGGAATGTGCTTAAACAGTTTGGAGAAGTGTGTTTAAAGACAAGATGGAGTCGGTTACATTAAGACCACCAATATGAGATTTATAACCTATTCTGTGGATGAGTCATCATCAGTTTTTAAGTACCAGAAAACACCTTTAGGCTACTTACACACGATAGTGAAAAACAGACGTGCGATGGACATTTTTTTAACAGCCATCACAAGTCTATTTTAAGACCAATGGTAGTATATGGGGTTATTCACACTGCAGTTTTTTTGAATAACGGACGTAAAAGAAAAAATAGAACATGTTATATCTTAAAAATTGACAGATTATCCTTTTTAACAGACTTTTTTTTCACTGTTGTGTGTATGTAATCCTAAAGTGATACATAATATAATTGGTGAATTTGTACCGGATTTCAGTACAAATTTGATTCACCAAAAATCCGAATTCCTTGGCATTTCGTGGTAACAAATCAATTTTTCCTCAAATGGTGGTAAAAAAAAAAAATCATACTCAACTCACTTTTTGATTGCAGAGAGGCCTTCGTGGTGATCTTGATTGAAAAAAATCTTGCGCATGCTGACGTGTGACGTTACCACATTAGCGAGCTGGCTGAGTGCAGTGATGTCATCAGTGATGACATCACCGCACCCGGTCAGCATGATGACGTGGCGACGGCATCATCATGTCAGCGTGCAAGATTTGGAGCGTTTTCTTTAATCAAGATGACAGCCTCTCCAAGATCAAATGGATGAGGTGAGTTTTTTTTTTTATACCCCTGATTAATCCCTGTGACTTTCAGATGCCGCAATCAGCGTTGAATGCGACATCTCAGGGGTTCAATGAGGGGGAGGCATGATCACTGTTCCCTGTCATTGGACCCGCTACATAAAATGGAATGCGATTCGCAGTAAAGTACTTCGTAACAAATAAGAATTTCTTGTCGAAGTTTGGCCATACAGCCGAATAGAATTTTTGAAAACTTTACTCATCTCTAAATATAATAGAAATTCATTTTGATAAGTGTTAAAATTACATTATTAAAGACAACATGTGATGTTACAAATTAATCTGCTTGGATGTATGCTTACTCTCATCTCCATTCATTCATTCCATGCAAAAGCAGAAACATCTTTGTGAATGAGAATGTTTTCATACACAAATAACTCAATGCCATTTGGCTGCCAGGTTCATTGCCAGGGGTCCATTTAAACATTGGGTGTGCCCTAAAAATGTAATGTACTGTAAGCCTTGATGAATCTGGTCATATTTTGGACCCATAATCTACTGTTCCATTATTCCACCATTGTGCCTTCAATTTTATTTGTAGGCAAATAGAGTTTTTCTCTAGAGATTAGAGAACCGCTTGAGATTTGGTTCAGTTTGGGTTCATCAAATTTTTTAAAGTTCATTTAGGACCCAAATTGATTTGGACTGAAACTGAAATTGCTTCAATTGCCCTAAAAATTGCTATATACAGTGGATATAAAAAGTCTACACACCCCTGTTAAAATGTTAGGTTTCTGTGCTTTAAAAAAATTTGACAACACACCATGCTGGCTTTTTCATATTCCACAGCTTCAAACATTGTCTCTTATCAGGTGCAGATGATGTGCAAACACATAGAGTTAATTTGATAAAATTTTTGTAAAAAAAAAAATGGCTTGGAGGACCAAGTACCCAAAAATTATTCCTTGACAGGGTCAGAATGCCAGCCCATACGACATGTACAAGTTTTGCTTTTCAGAAGAAACAGTGGTTTGTTGTGAATGAGCCTACAAAAATTCTCCCTTTTAATGGGGAGCAACAGCAGTGCAATGTGCATGTGGAAAGTGTAGGGTGATAAGAAGCATGTGGCCACAATAGTACCAGCAGCAGAGGCAGCATACCATGGAACATACAAGGCAGTAGATCGAATCTCTATGGGTAATAGTAGTAATAGTAGTAGTGGTAGTGGTAGTAGCGAAAGAGGAGTTGCGTTAATAGGTGTGGCAGTAGGTGATTACCAGCGAGGTGCAGCAGCTAGAGATGAGCAAATTTTTCAAAAATACGATTCGGCTGGTTCACCTAATTTTCTGGAAAAATTTGCTTAGATCCAAATTGATTTGCAGCATATCTCGTTAAAAAATGGCTATTTCCAGGCTGCAGCCTTTATAGTGGTGTAGAACACTGTGCCTTGCAGTAACACGCATAGGGAGTCTGCTGTGGTAGTGAAATAATACAGTGAGTCAGTATGACATGCAGATAACAGGCGTCCCCCTTAGAATCACTGCAAGCTTCACTTATTTGGGCAGTCACGGGGCCAAAACTAACCAAATAACTCAAGTATGAACTCAGCCTTACAGGTCGATGTTAGAGTCAAGAAGAAGCGCACTCCTTTTACACCCTCGTCAGCTGATTCCATATGTTCTATTAAATGCTTATATAAGTAGAGCCCCTCCCCCCCCCGACAGAGTGAAGAAGCTGTCAGCAGTAAGTTTGTGTTGACGTCACTAATTATTTTGCCCTTCTTCTGATCCGTCGGAACAATAACCCACAAAAAAATGGATCCTGTCAGTGGAGCATCCCCCTTCACTCAGTCAGCATTTGCTCAGTAATCCATCAGTATTGCTAATGACAAATAAAAAGTAAATTTAAGACAGAGATGACAAGTGATTGAAATATTTGCATGTCCCCTGTGTTTTGTACCCACTCCTGCTTTTTTGGGCTATCAAATCATAAGCCAATTCTGATGGGACCATACAGGCCTTACAGCTGCTACACAGACAGGATCCATTGTGCGTCTCATCTTTACTTCAATCTGATAGATCAGAAGGAAGGTCAAATAAATGATGCCAGCCAGGCCGAAAGGCAAAATAGTGGCCCAGTCATGAAATGAGGAGACTGTAGAGTGGCCCAATGACAGACTCTGGAGGTGGTGGCAGCATCAGGAGAAGGCCACCAAGTGGCACAATGACAGAGTCTGGAGGTTGAGTCAGCAGCATTGGGAGAAGGCCTCTGAGTGGCACAATAACAGAGTGGAGGTGGCAGCAGTATGAGGAGTCCACCAAGTGGCACAATGACAGAGACTGGAGTTGGCAGCAGTTAAAGGAGGCCACCGAGTGGCACAGTGAAAGAGTCTGGAGGTGGCGGCAGCATCAGTAGCAGGAGAGACCACAGTGTGGCAAGGTGAGATAGTGTGGAGATGGCAGCAGCGTCAGGAGACCACAAAGTGACCCGGTGACAGAATGGTAAGGTGGGTGGCAATACCAGTACCCACTGACGAAGGTGGGTGAAAGAAGGAACACTTGGCATCAGATATGTGGCATCATCAGAGAGTAGCTGAGGCAGGTAGCCAGAAGAAACCAATCTCTTTTGTCAAGGTCTCTGTGAGGCGGGATGGATTAACTAATCAGATGCATCAGGCATTGGTGGGTGGAAATCCTGGCTGACCCATGCCTGATTCATCTGGACAAAGGTCAGTCTATCCACATTTTGGGCTGACAGGCAAGTTCTTCTTGGGGTAACTATGTCCCCGGCCGCACTAAACACCAGCTTTGATGCCACACTACTGCCCAGGCAGGACAGCTTTTCCAGGGCAAACTCTGCCAGTTGCAGCCAAAAATCCAGTTTGTCTGCCCAATAGTCCAGCAGATTGTCATCTTGGGGTGGTAGGGTTCTATCCAAGTATGCTACACCTGCTGGTTCAGGTCCTGCTCCAGGTCTACCTGCTGCTGGTGAGTAGTTTGTTCACTATGAGGGTGAAGAAAGCTGCTAATCAGCGACTGTAGACTCAGGATGCTGCTGATTGAGCTAGTGCTGCTCCTGCCACCACTCCCAGCAGCCATGACAGAGTAATGTGAACTCAGAGGACCCCCGGTCAGACCTTCGAGAGGATGGACGATGGAGCAAATAGGCAGCGGCCAACTGACTACATAGGATGTCTCTATAGTAGTTCAGTTTGTCCTCCCTCTCAGTGGGTGTAAAAGCCCCCCCACCGGTAGTGGGGGTCCAACAAGGTGGTGAGCCAGAAGTCATCCCTCTGCCGAATGGTGACAATTCGGCTGTCAGTACGCAAGCAAGTGAGCATGAATCAGGCCATTTTTGCAAGTGACTCGGAGGGTCTCCCTGCCTCCATCTCCACTGCATACTGTCACAGTGTGTCTGGGTCCTCTGTCTCATCTTCCTGATCGCCTTGTAGCCCCTCTGGCTGCTACTCCTCTCCTGTCAGCTAAGTAGAAAAACCACCTATTTCGCTACACATTGCCTGTGCTACAATGTCCTCCTCCTCCGAGTCCTCTTCCAGTTCAGCCCCCACAGGGCTTATGTGGCCGTGAGATCTAGGTTATGTCTCCTGTCCCCTGACCAGCCAGATTTACCAGCATCTGTTCCAGGACATGAAGCACTGGAATGACGTTTTTCATTCCATACTCCTGGCGACAAATAACGAGGCATCCTTAAAGGGCCTGAGCAAATGGCAGGTGTCACTCATGAGCTCTAACTGGCTGACATCGGGGTTACACAGGAGAGTACTCCTATCTGCTTGGATCATCAAGAAATCGTTGATGGCCTTTCTCTGTTCATATAGTTGGTCCAACATATGGAGGGTGGAATTTCAACGGGTGGAAACATCGCATATCAGCCGATGTTGGGGATGCCGTTCTGCCGCTGCATCTCACGGAGCGTGTGCTTTGCAGTGTACGAGTGGCTGAAGTGCATGCAAAGTTTCCTGGCCATTTTAGGATCTAGAATTTAGGTCTTTCAGATGGGTGGAAGATTTAAGGAACCACTTGACAACCATATTTAAAACGTGAGCCGTGCAGTGCACATGGCTCAGCCTTCCTTGATGCAGCGCCGACACCATTCTTCACTTTGTCGATCACCATGGTTACGATTTTCAGTTGTCACGGAGAAAGCCAGGATTCGATTTCATGATGAATCAAACGGAGCAGTTCCACCCCTGTGTGACTCCGTTCACCAAGGCAAACCAGGTGCAGTACACCGTGCCCTGCACATGTGGTATGCTGGAGGGGCACTGTGACTTGTCCCAGCAGTGGAGGATGAAGAGGCAGAGGCAGACATTGTTTCAGGACCAACGGCGTGACAACGTGGAGGTGTAAGCGGCATGACCTTGCTGGTGTGGCTGTGGAGGAATCACATTTACCCAGTGGGCCATAAAGGACATGTATTGTCCCTGACTGTAGTTACAGCTCCACACGTCGGCGCTGCCGACAGGTTAAAGGACTTGCCCACCTTCTGTTCTACATATTTGCGCTGGGCTAGTACAGCCTTTTTCGCAAAGAAATTAACGGCTTGGGACTCTCCACCTTGGCTCGGCACAAGCCATCAGTTCTCTTAAAGTTGCAGAGTCCACCACTTGGAAAGGAAGGGATTGCAGCACCAGCAACTTTGACAGGAGCACATTCAGCTTCTGCGCAGTTGGAAGATTGCACGCATACTGCTGTCTCTTGGCAATCTCTTCAATGATCGATTGCTGGCGGAATAACTAACGAGGAATAGGAGGAGGAGCAGGAGCATCAGGACCAGCAGATGATGGGAATGACAGACAGCTCCCTTCGGCTGAGGTGGTGGAGCCTTAACTGCCTGAAATTGGGTGCACACCACTGGGTAATTGCTGCAGCAGGCTGGACCACCACATCGGAGCCACAGTTCTCCCAGGCCACTGTATGGCGATGCTGCATATGTTGACAAAGGGCCGTAGTGCCAACATTGGCACCCTGGCCACGGTTCACCTTCTGCCCAATGATTCTACATATGGCCACGTTTACCTCCTCCGGCAGCTTAACAAAAAACTGCCACACCGCCGAGTAGCTGATTTTCCCCCAAAAGTCCGCACTGACTAACTGCTACCGCCGCTGCCTCCGTGAACCCCTGCACCAGTACTTCCCAGGCAGGTAGGCTGCTGCAAAGCAGGTGGTCTACCCCGGGCACGTTTGCCTCCCGACCTCCCACTGCTGCCACCCTGCTGACTCCCAGCCATGCTACCACCTTGCGGGCTCAGCCGCTTCCTCACGGGCAAGCTGCCACCATCTTCTCCTGATGATGATGATGAAGCCCCTTCTGCACCCGGCTCCAAAGTGAGATCGGCTTCATCATCATCAAGTAGTGTCTGTACGTCACTGATGTCCTCCTCAACAATCTCTGGGTCAGGAGCCTAACCACTCGCAACACCACCTCCTACTCCACTTTCCTCATCACTACTTGCCCTCCTAGCAGAGGAAGTGGCGGATGTCTCCTCCAGATCTTGGCTGTACAGTAGCTACTGACTGTCCTCTAGTTGCTCGTCCTCGCTGTTTAGTGGAGCTGAGCCTACAGCATACAATTCTTCGGTGGCTGAGGGAACAGTAAAGGACAGAGGCAGGTTGAGGACAGGTGAGGGCACAGGGCCTGCTCCAGGGCCATGCCAACTAAGGGTTGTGTCTGATGAACCCACCGACTGTTGGCTGAGGGTGTCTTATGGCACTTGGGATGAAGTGGATGACCGAGTTAACCAATTATGAACCGTTAAGTTGCTGGTAAAGACACGACCGCTAGATGACACCGGGAGCTCAGACCTGTCGCTGTGACTCCTGCTGCCACACCCCATTACTCTGCTGCGACTTCTGCCTACACCAGAAACATGTATGCCTCTGCCACACCTCTGTGCATGTCCTGGCATTTCTCTGTCTGACATACTTTCAGCTGAACTAAATAAATTAAAAGCAAATTAAAACACACATAAAAGCGACAAACATATATATTTTTTTGTACTGAAATAGGCCACTAAACTATTTCACCCCAAATAACTGCAACAGTGAAGTGCGTATATATTTTTCTTTCTGTACTGAAATAGGCCACTAAATGCTTTCACCACAAATAACTGCAACAAGGAACTGCGTATATATTTTTTGTTTTGTACTGAAATAGGCCAATAAACACTTGCACCCCAAATAACTGCCACAGTGAAGTGCATATATATTTTTCTTTCTGTACTGAAATAGTTCACTAAACGCTTTCATCACATTAAACTGCAGAAGTAAGATGAGAATATATTTTTCTTTTTGTACTGAAATAGGCCACTAAATGCTTTCAACACAAATAACTGCAACAGTGAAGTGCGTATATATTTTTCTTTTTGTACTGAAATAGGCCTGTAACTGGATTAGCTTCCGGGATCGCCATCTCCTGGGATAGACGGGCACTATAGGCACATAAATCACAGTCCAGTCCACGCAAGTTTGATGCAACTGGCCTCAGCCAGTTTTATTGATGTTTGCTGTTCAAAATATAAAACAAAAACAGTTCAAAAATAAATGAAATACCTGGCCGTTACGTCTAAACAAGAAGTAGTTCCTCACCACATGAGACTGAGCCTTGTGCCCAGCTCCATCAACAAAACACACAGTTTGTTTTACTCACACCAGAGTTGTTCCCAGGAGCAGAGACCACAGCTAGTGAGCTGTCTGCCCTTTTATAGCTCACCCAGGTTCCAGGTGATTAGCCACAGTTACCCTGAATACCTGGAGTGGCTAATTGGAGCAGGGACCCCCCCTACTCTCCCTGCTCCAAGCAGCCAGGCCCTTCTAACCAGGTTTTTTTTTTAACAAAACCCTTGCAATGGGAAAACCTAGTTTTTCTTGTTGTCAATTCCCTGGCTGCTTTTAGAATGTATAAGACAGGAACCTAGGTGAAATGTAGACTCCTTCTATCACTTTCCCCATGGTACTGTCACAAGGCCACTAAATGCTTTTACCACAAATAACTGCAATAGTGAAGTGTGTATATATTTTTCTTTCTGTACTGAAATAGACCACTAAATGCTTTCACCACAAATAACTGCAACAGTGATGTGCGTATATATATATATTTTCTGTACTGAAATAGGTCACTTAACATTTTCACCACAAATAACTGCAACAGGGAAGTGCTTTTTTATTTTTGTACTGAAATAGGCCACTATAGGCTTTTCAACATAGCACTTGCACCCCAATAACAAGAACAAATTGCTGGAATGACAGAGCTGTAAAATGGCTATTTGGATCCCCAAATAATCTTTCCCTGCACTTGTAATTTAATTTTCTAGCACTGTCACTAGCGCCTTCTGACTTCTCTCCCTTCACTAACATGCTGTGAAATGATTCCTCCGTATCCTTTCCCTACACTTATGAATCCACTGCCACAAAAAACATGGACCCAGTGGACTGTTAAAGACATGTACTTTCCGTGCACAAAACAGCTGCTCCAGGTATCCACCCTGGAGTGCAGCTTGCTGCACAGTGAGAATAGAAAGGAGCGGCCTGCGCTCTCTGTCACATAAGAGTACAGGGTATAAATAAAATGGTATGGCAGTGACTGCACCGCCAGCAACATGGCCAGGTGGGGGTTCAGCTTATAGACAAGCTAATTGCTGGTGGAGAAAAGTTTTTTCATGGCCAAATATTCCGTTATAGATGTCTCTCCATGGAGTCAAGGAAGAGGAGGAGTCTTAGCAGGAAATGAAGAAGGTGATGATAATGACAAAGATAACTTATTGCTTGGGGATGTGAGTTGATTGCCACAAAGTATACCAGGAGAAGGAGGACAGACTTGTTTGGATTGGAAATGCTGGCCAGTTATATTTTACCAAAGGATCCAGTGATGCCCCCTCATGTGATGCAATAGAGCTCTGGTACCTATACTTGTGTTTAAATGGCCATTAATTATTTTAATCGTGCAAATCTTGCACATGGCTGTGGTTTTGTGTGCCCACTTTGTTGAGAAAAACACATTTTGGGCCTAACCCACCCAGAGTGACAGCGGCATCACAGATCACGAAGCAGACATGACAGTTTTTTGGGAGGTATGTTGCCTTTGCTTTTTATTGCTACCACCACAACATTCTCCACCTATGTTGCCTCTTCCTCAGCACCCTGATCTAGCTCCCAGGTCCTGTCCAGCACACAATCGTCATTGGAGTCCTTGTCCTCCCTGTCGCTTTTATCAGACATTGAGATATCATGGTTGGCTCCTGGGCCCTCTCTCCTGCTCTGTGTTTTCCTTGACTACCACTGTTGCTGCCCCCACCGCCAGTGCCTTGGCTAAAATTAGCACTATTAAAACCAACATCAGCACCGCCATGCATGGGTTCCCAACCTCCTCCCAAACCTCCTCTTCAGGTCAACTGAAATGGCTCTCATACAAGTCATTAACAGGGAGACTCTCTTGACTATCTACCATAGGGCATGGTTGGGTTTTCTTGCCACTCCTTAGGAAAAAGGAAGACACTCCATTAGGAAGTGCCAGTGAAGACAGAGAGGACTTTACTGAAAGCCTTTTCTGGGGCTGCAAGGTGGAGGAGCAGGAGTTATGATGTGACCTTGGCTCCATGGCATGGTGTCAGTCTCCAAACTCACCTCCTTGTCATCTTACTGCAATCTACAATATTTTTCTTTCTCATCAATGATAATATTGCATCTTTCTGAAGCCAGTGACAACTGCAGCCTAATACTACTACTTCTTGTGGCCGAATACCTGGAGCTGCTACTACCCACATGCTGGCTCTTGGTCATTCCTTGGAACCCTTCCATAGCCCCGACATTTTTGGGCCTTACATATAATTGTGTGTATCATCCTGTGTATTGGTGTATTGATTACATATATGATGATTTTATTAAATGGAACAACCCCCCAAAAAATGTAGAACTGTGTGGAGAAATAAATAAATGGAAACGGACAATTGAGGACTGATGCCTTATGCTAGTTTACTAAATGGAACAAGTCCCAGAAAATTTTAATTTCAACTGTGTGGGGATCTGATAAACAGAAAGAGATTATTGAGACCTGACCCTTAATATCATGTTATCACTCACAGGTAAATTGTTGCATTACCCTGTGTATTGCTGTACTGATCACTTATATGCTGGTTTAATGAAATCGAACAAGTCCCAGAAAAAAAAAATTCAAACCATATGGCTATAGAATAAACAGAAACGGACAATTAAGAGCAAAGCCTGATGCTCAATTTCGCAAATCCTTATATATTAAAGAAAGTAAACAATGGGACATGTAGAATTGCATTCCAGATTGTTTCTAAGTCTAAAAAAAAATAGTGCTTATTAATCCATATACAGAGGTAATGTATGAGATATCATACAGGGTCTGTGCCTGCAGCTTTTTCATGTGCATGAGCTGTAATTCACATGCCTAGGATCAATTCTTAAAGGACATCTGTCAGCAGATTTGCACCTATAAAACCGTGTGACCTGTTGCACGTACACTTGGCAGCTGAAGGCATCGGTGTTAGTCCCATGTTCATATGTGCCCGCATTGCTGAGAAAAATTGTTAATATATGCCTTTAGTTGCAACAGCAACACCCCTGTTGCTCCAAGAGGCTCAATTGCATTTAATAAAACTTCATTTTTCTCAGCAATGTGGGCACATATAAACATGGGACCAACACAGATGCCTTCAACTACCAAGTGCACAAGCAACAGGTCAGCCAGTTAGGTACAAATCTTCTGACAGATGCCCTTTAAATATTCCTCTGGACCATTTGTGTTAGTAAAGAATGTAATATTGTAAATGTCTCTCTATATTCAGTGCAATACCACTTTAATTTTTCTACCGAAACTAAATATGTGCTTGACCTATCAGCCTTCATCTGTGTCATCCTTTTTAATGTAATTGGAATCTGTTCATTCATACATTTGCTCAGAGCTTTAGGGCTTTCTATTTTTTCACTAAGAGAAATACAGACAAAACACAATTAATCTTCATTTACAGTAGAAGGTATACTCTGGCATGCATTCATTTAGTTGGAGACAACTGGAGTCAGATATTACTCATGAAACTTTGTGGAGAGAATTATTGTTTGCTCAGCTAAGCAGTGAATGTAACCGGTGTTTTATCATAATTATTCCTGCTTGTCTTTCTTCATTTTTATATTGACTTTACTGGCAAATGGAGAATTGTAGAGTATTTTTAATACTTTTCCTGCTTTCATTAAGTACATACTGGCTGCTATATTTGTTTTATGTTCCGTTGTAAATTATGAAAAAAATTCAGAGTGCGTTTTATTCCCATTATTTGTGCAAAAATAAGACTTTTCTCCCTAATATAAGGATTTAGAGTGCTAAAGATTACCAGGAGGTTAAATTACAACAAGACCCGCAAGAAAATTAAATAAATTGACTATAGAGAGAAAAAAAAAAATTCCGAAATTTGAGTATGATTCTAACTAGAGTTGAGCGAACACCTGGATGTTCGGGTTCGAGAAGTTCGGCCGAACTTCCCGAAAATGTTCGGGATCCGAACTTCATCCCGAACCAGAACCCCATTGAAGTCAATGGGGACCCGAGCTTTTGGGCACTAAAAAGGCTGTAAAATAGTCCAGGAAATGGCTAGAGGGCTGAAAAAGGCAACAAAATGTGGACAGGGAAATGAATTAAAATAAAATAAAATAAATAAAATTAACCAATATCAATTGGAGAGAGGTCCCATAGCAGAGAATCAGGCTTCAAGTCACCCACCAATGGAGAAGGTCACTTTCTGTTATTTCAGCCCCAGCACCCAGACAGAGGAGAGAGGTCCCATAGCATAAAATTAGGCTTCATATCACCCACCACTGGAGAAGGCCACTTTCAGTTATTTCGGCTCCAGCACCCAGACAGAGGAGAAAGGTCCCACAGCAAGGAATAAGGCATCATATCACCCACCACTGGAGAAGGCCACTTTCAGGTATTTAGGCCCCAGGACCCAGACAGAGGAGAGAGGTCCCACAGCAAGGAATAAGGCGTCATATAACCCAACACTGGAGAAGGCCTCTTTCAGTTATTTAGGCACCAGCACCCAGACAGAGGAGAGAGGTCCCACAGCAGAGAAACAGGCGTCATATCACCCACCACTGGAGAAGGCCACTTTCAGTTATTTAGGCCCCAGCACCCAGACAGAGGAGAGAGGTCGCACAGCAAGGAATCATGCGTCATATCACCCACCACTGGAGAAGGCCACTTTCAGTTATTTAGGCCCCAGCACCCAGACAGAGGAGAGAGGTCCCACAGCAGAGAATCAGGCGTCATATCACCCACCACTGGAGAAGGCCACTTTGAGTTATTTAGGCCCCAGCACCCAGACAGAGGAGAGAGGTCCCACAGCAAGGAATAAGGCGTCATATCACCCACCACTGGAGATGGCCATGTGACCCAGACAGAGGAGAGAGGTCGCATGGCAGAGGTTCAGGCTTCATGTCCCCCACCATTGTAACAGGCCACTTTCAGTTATTTAGGCCCCAGCGCCCAGATTGAGTAAAGGTTCATTCAACTTTGGGTTGCATCGCAAGATCATGATAAAGTTAAAAAAAAATGAGGATTCAATAAAGAAGTGCCCCGTAGTACATGAATACATGGTTGAGGGGGAGGCAGTTATAAATGTCTATTCTGCACAAGGGAGGGACAGGTCCTGTGGGATCCATGCCTGGTTCATTTTTATGAACGTCAGCTTGTCCACATTGACTGTGGACAGGCGGCTGCATTTGTCAGTAATGACACCCCCTGCCGTGCTGAATACATGTTCAGACAAAAAAACGCTGGCCGCCGGGCAGGCCAGCACCTCCAAAGCATAAAATGCTAACTTTGGCCATGTGGACAATTTAGAGACCCAGAAGTTGCATGGGGCCGAACCATCAGTCAGTAAGTTGAGGGGTGTGCAGACGTACTGTTCAACTATGTTAGTGAAATGCTGCCTCCTTGCTAACACATTCCGTATCAGGTGGTGGTGCAGTTAGCTATGGCGTGGAGACAAAACTTTTCCACATTTCTGCCATGCTAACCCTGCCCTCAGAGGAGCTTGCCCTGACACAGCTGCGTTGGCGACCTTTTTCTCCTCCTCTGCCTTCGCCTTGGGCTTCCACCTGTTCCCCTGGGACTTTTGGGAATGCTCTCAGTAGCGCGTCTACCAGCGTGTGCTTGTACTCGCGAATCTTCCTATCACGCTCCAGTGCAGGAAGTAAGATGGGCACATTGTCTTTGTACCGGGGATCAAGCAGGGTGGCAACCTAGTAGTCCGCACACGTTAAAATGTGGGCAACTCTGCTGTCGTTGCGCAGGCACTGCAGCATGTAGTCGCTCATGTGTGTCAGGCTCCCCAGAGGTAAGGACAAGCTGTCCTTTGTGGGAGGCGTATCATCATCGTCCTCCGTATCCTCCCAGCCACGCACCAGTGATGGGCCTGAGCTGTGTTGGGTGCCACCCCTCTGTGATCCTGCTTCATCCTCATCCTCCTCCACCTCCTCCTCATCCTCCTCATCCTCCAGTAGTGGGCGCTGGCTGGCCACATTTGTACCTGGCCTCTGCTGTTGCAAAAAACATCCCTCTGAGGCAATTCTAACAGACTGGCCTGAAAGTGGTAAAAATGACCCCTCATCCTCCTTCTCCTCCTCCTTGGCCACCTCCTCTTCCATCATTGCCCTAAGCGTTTTCTCATGCAGACACAGAAGTGGTATTGTAACGCTGATAACGGTGTCATCGCCACTGGCCATGTTGGTGGAGTACTCAAACAGCGCAACAGGTCACACAGATCTCGTACGGAGGCCCAATCATTGGTGGTGAAGTAGTGCTGTTCCGCAGTGCGACTGACGCGTGCGTGCTGCAGCTGAAATTCCACTATGGCCTGCTGCTGCTCGCACATTCTCTCCAGCATGTGCAAGGTGGAGTTCCACCTGGTGGGCACGTCGCATATGAGGCGGTGAGCGGGAAGGCCGAAGTTCCGCTGTAGCTCAGACAGACGAGCAGCGGCAGGATGTGAACGCCGGAAGCGCGCACAGACGGCCCACACTTTATGCAGCAGCTCTGACATGTCGGGGTAGTTGTGAATGAACTTCTGCACCACCAAATTCAGCACATGCGCCAGGCAAGGGATGTGCGTCAAACCGGCTAGTCCCAGAGCTGCGACGAGATTTCGCCCATTATCGCACACCACCAGGCCGGGCTTGAGGCCCACCGGCAGAAACCACTTGTCGGTCTGTTGTTCAATACCCCGTCACAACTCCTGCGCGGTGTGGGGCCTGTCCCCCAAACATATGAGTTTCAGAATGGCCTGCTGACGTTTACCCCGGGCAGCTGAAGTTGGTGGTGAAGGTGTGTGGCTGAATGGATGAGCTGGTGGAAGCAGAGGAGGAGGAAGCTGAGTAGGAGGAGGGGCTACAGGAGGCAAAGAATGATGCCCTGCGATCCTTGGCGGCGGAAGGACATGCGCCAAGGAACTCTCCGCCTGGGGCCCAGCCGTCTCTACATTTACCCAGTGTGCAGTTAGGGAGATATAGCGTCCCTGGCCATGCTTACTGGTCCACATATCTGTGGTTAGGTGGACCTTGCCACAGATGGCGTTGCGCAGTGCACACTTGATTTTATCGGATACTTGGTTGTGCAGGGAAGGCACGGCTGTCCTGGAGAAGTAGTGGCCGCTGGGAACAACATACTGTGGGACAGCCATGGTCATCAGCTGTTTGAAGCTGTCTGTGTCCACCAGCCTGAATGACAGCATTTCAAAGGCCAGTAGTTTAGAAATGCTTTCATTCAGGCCCAGGGCTCGAGGGTGGCTAGGTGGGAATTTATGCTTTCTCTCCAAGGTTTGTGAGATGGAGAGCTGAACGCTGCCGTGTGACATGGTGGAGATGCTTGGCGACGCAGGTGGTGGTGTCGGTGGCACATCCTCTGTTTGGTGGGCGGCAGGTGCCAACATTCCTCCCGAGGCGGAGGAAGAGGCCGAGGCAGCAGCAGACGAGGGAGCAAGGGGAGCCTGAGTGAGTTCCTTGCTTTTAAGGTGTTTACTCCACTGCAGTTCATGCTTTGCATGTAGATGCCTGGTCATGCAGGTTGTGCTAAGGTTCAGAACGTTAATGCCTCGCTTGAGGCTTTGATGGCACAGCGTGCAAACCACTCGGGTATTGTCGTCAGCACATTGTTTAAAGAAGTGCCATGCCAAGGAACTCCTTGAAGCTGACTTTGGGGGGCTCGATCCCTGGTGGCGATTGCCAGTAGCAGGCAAACTCTCTTGGCTGCGGCTGTTCTGCTTTTGCCCCCTGCTCCCTCTTTTGCTACGCTGTTGGCTCGGTCTCACCACTGCCTCTTCCTCTGAACTATGAAAGTCAGTGGCACGACCTTCATTCCATTTGGGGTCTAGGACCTCGTCATTCACTGCATCGTCTTCCACACAGTATTCCTCCCTGACCTCCTGTTCAGTCTGCACACTGCAAAAAGCAGTTGGCACCTGTGTTTCATCAATATCAGAGACGTGCGAACTCCGATGAGGTGGTATTCCCATGTACTCATTATCAGGAAACATCAGTGGTTGTGCATCATTGCATTCTATGTGTTCCACCACTGGGGAAGAGCTAGGTGGATTACCTTGGGAAACCCTGCCAGCAGAGTCTTCAAACAGCATAAGAGACTGCTGCATACCTTGAGGCTCAGACAGTTTCTCTGATATGCATGGGGGTGATGTGACAGACTGATGGGCTTGGTTTTCAGGCGCCACCTGTGCACTTTCTGCAGAAGACTGGGTGGGAGATAATGTTGTGAACATGCTGGATCCACTGTCGGCCACCCAATTGACTAGCGGCTGTACCTGCTCAGGCCTTACTATCCTTAGAACGGCATTGGGCCCCACCAAATATCGCTGTAAACTCTGGCGGGTATTGGAACCTGAGGTAGTTGGTTCACTAGGACGGGTGGCTGTGGCAGAACGGCCATGTCCTCTCCCAGCACCAGAGGGTCCACTAACAACACCACGACCATGTCCGAGTCCCTTGCTAGATGTTTTCCTCATTGTTACCGTTCACCACAATAGGAAAAAAATTATTGGCCCAATGTATTGAATTCAAATTCAGGCCTTTATTTACAGGCACCTAACACTATCTGGCTATCTATTTATGTACCATATTTCACTAATCCAGGGACAGTAGTAACCACTGATTTAGGGGAATATCAATTGTAGGGCTAGTATTTAGGCCCTGGATGAAAGGTATCCTTTTATGGACAGATTTACACTTGGAGATGCACAGTAGCGTTTGAAAAAATATGTAGAATTATGCCTTCAGCAATTGTATTTTAACACTTTATGTAATATACCCTTTAAAGGACAAAAATACAATGGGAGATGCACGGTAGCGTGTGAAGTTATTGAGGATGAACCTCTCAGCACTTGTATATACACCTTAAGTGTAATATACCCTTTTACGGACAGATTAACACTTGGCCTGCAACAGCTGGAACACCAGATTCAGGGTATTGCTATATTGGCAAGTGAATTTCACCCCAGAACAAAATCTATCCTTTGACGGATACTATTAACCTTGTCCAGTCACAGCTGGAACACCAGATTTACTGTATTTATATTTTGGCAACTGAATTTCACCCCAGAAAAAAAATATACCCTTTTACGGACAGATTTAAACGAAGCCTGCAACAGCTGGAACAACAGTTTTACTGTATTTCTTTTTTTGCTACTGAATTTCACCGCAGAAAATAATATATCCTTTGTCGGACACTATTAAACTTGGCCAGACACTGCTGGGACACAAGATTTACTGTATTTCTATTTTTGCTACTGACTTTCACCCCAAAAAATAATATATCCATTGACGGACACTAGGGAAATTGTCCAGTCACAGCTGGAACACCAGATTCAGGGTATTGCTATTTTGGCAATTAAATTTCACCCCAGAAAAAAATACACCCTTTTTACGGACAGATTTAAACTAGGACTGCAACAGCTGAAACCACAGATTTATGGTATTGCTATTTTGGCAATTGAATTTCACCCCAGACAAAATTATATCCTTTGCCGTACACCATTAAACTTGGCCAGCCACAGATGAAACCACTGATTTATGGTATTGCTATTTTGGCAATTGAATTTCACCCCAGAACAAAATATGTCCTTTGCAGGACACTATGAAACTTGGCCAGCCACAGCTGAAACCACTGATTTATGGTATTGCGATTTTGGTAATTGAATTTCACCCCAGAAAAAATATATCCTTTGTAGTACACTATTAAACTTGGCCAGCCACAGCTGAAATCACTGATTTATGTTATTGCTATTTTGGCGATTGAATTTCACCCCAGAACAAAATATATCCTTTGCCGGACACTATTAAACTTGGCCAGCCACTGCTGGGACACCAGATTTACTGTATTTCTATTTTTGCTACTAACTTTCACCCCAAAAAATATGATATCTTTTGACGGACACTAGGGAAATTGTCCAGTCACAGCTGGAACACCAGATTCAGGGTATTGCTATTTTGGCAAAATTAAATTTTACCCAAGAAAATAATATACCCTTTTACGCACAGATTTAAACTAGGCCTGCAAAAGCTGAAACCACTGATTTATGGTATTGCTATTTTGGCAATTGAATTTCACCCCAGAACAAAATATATCCTTTGCCGGACACTATTAAACTTGGCCAGCCACTGCTGGGACACCAGATTTACTGTATTTCTATTTTTGCTACTGACTTTAACCCCAGAAAATAATATACCCTGTTACGGACAGATTTAAACAAAGCCTGCAACAGCTGGAACAACAGTTTTACTGTATTTATACTTTTGCAATTGAATTTCACTGCAGAAAATAATATATCCTCTGCTGGACACTATTAAACTTGGCCAGCCACAGCTGAAACCACTGATTTATGGTACTGCTATTTCGGCAATTGAATTTCACCTCAGAAAAAAATATACCCTTTTACGGACAGATCTAAACTAGGCCTGCAACAGCTGTAA
Organism: Bufotes viridis; assembly: GCA_033119425.1. NCBI lineage: Eukaryota > Metazoa > Chordata > Amphibia > Anura > Bufonidae > Bufotes > Bufotes viridis. Next base: position 144,580,554 of record CM065590.1, on the reverse strand, counting down.
CACCAGATTCAGGGTATTGCTATTTTGGCAATTGAATTTCACCCCAGAAAAAAATTACCCTTTTGAGGACAGATCTAAACTAGGCCTGCAACAGCTGAAACACCAGATTCAGGGTATTGCTATTTTGGCAATTGAATTTCACCCAAGAACAAAATATGTCCTTTGCCTGACACAATTAAACTTGGCCAGCCACTGCTGGGACACCAGATTTACAGTATTTCTTTTTTTGTTGCTGACTTTTACCCCAGAAAATAATATATCCGTTTACGGACACTAGGGAAATTGTCCAGTCACAGCTGGAACACTAGATTCAGGGTATTGCTATTTTGGCAATTAAATTTCACCCCCCCAAAAAAAAAAAAGCTTTTGTGGACAGATTTAAACTAGGCCTGCAACAGCTGAAACTACTGATTTATGGTATTGCTATTTTGGCAATTGAATTTCACCCCAGAACAAAATATATCCTTTGCCGTAAACTATTAAACTTGGCCAGCCACAGTTGAAACCACTGATTTATGGTATTGTTATTTTGGCAATTGAATTTCTCCCCAGAACAAAATATATCCTTTGTAGGACACTATTAAACTTGGCCAGCCACAGCTGAAACCTTTGATTTATGTTATTGCTCTTTTGGCGATTGAATTTCACCCCAAAACAAAATATATCCTTTGCCGGACACTATTAAACTTGGCCAGCCACAGCTGAAACCACTGATTTATGGTATTGCTATTTTGGCAATTATATTTCACCCCAGAAAATAATATACCCTGTTACGGACAGATTTAAATGAGCCTGCAACAGCTGGAACAACTGTTTTACTGTATTTCTATTTTTGCAACTGAATTTCACTGCAGAAAATAATATATCCTCTGCTGGACACTATTAAACTTGGCCAGCCACAGCTGAAACCACTGATTTATGGTACTGCTATTTTGGCAATTGAATTTAACTCCAGAAAAAAAAATACCCTTTTACGGACAGATCTAAACTAGGCCTGCAACAGCTGTAACACCAGATTCAGGGTATTGCTATTTTGGCAATTGAATTTCACCCCAGAACAAAATATATCCTTTGCCGGACACTATTAAACTTGGCCAGCCACTGCTGGGACACCAGATTTACTGTATTTCTATTTTTGCTACTGACTTTCACCCCAAAAAATATGATATCTTTTGACGGACACTAGGGAAATTGTCCAGTCACAGCTGGAACACCAGATTTAGGGTATTGCTATTTTGGCAATTAAATTTCACCCCAGAAAATAATATACCCTTTAACGCAAAGATTTAAACTAGGCCTGAAACAGCAGAAACCACTGATTTATGGTATTGCTATTTTGGCAATAGAATTTCACCCCAGAACAAAATATATCCTTTGCCGGACACTTCTAAACTTGGCCAGCCACTGCTGGGACACCAGATTTACCGTATTACTATTTTGGCAATTAAATTTCAACCCAAAACAAAATATATCCCTTGCCGTACACTATTAAACTTGGCCAGCCACAGCTGAAACCACTGATTTATGGTATTGCTATTTTAGCAATTGAATTTAACCCCAGAACAAAATATATCCTTTGCCGTACAAAATTAAAATTGGCCAGCCACAGCTTAAACCACTGATTTATGGTACTGCTATTTTGGCAATTGAATTTAACTCCAGAAAAAAAAATACCCTTTTACGCAAAGATTTAAACTAGGCCTGAAACAGCTGAAACCACTGATTTATGGTATTGCTATTTTGGCAATTGAAATTCACCCCAGAACAAAATATATCCTTTGCCGGACACTTCTAAACTTGGCCAGCCACTGCTGGGACACCAGATTTACCGTATTACTATTTTGGCAATTAAATTTCAACCCAAAACAAAATATATCCCTTGCCGTACACTACTAAACTTGGCCAGCCACAGCTGAAACCACTGATTTATGGTATTGCTATTTTAGCAATTGAATTTAACCCCAGAACAAAATATATCCTTTGCCGTACAAAATTAAACTTGGCCAGCCACAGCTGAAACCACTGATTTATGGTACTGCTATTTTGGCAATTGAATTTAACTCCAGATAAAAAAAATACCCTTTTACGGACAGATCTAAGCTAGGTCTGCAACAGCTGTAAGACCAGATTCAGGGTATTGCTATTTTGGCAATTGAATTTCACCCCAGAACAAAATATATCCTTTGCCGGACACTATTAAACTTGGCCAGCCTCAGCTGAAACCACTGATTTATGGTATTGCTATTTTGGCAATTGAATTTCACCCCCGAACAAAATATATCCTTTGCCGGACACTATTAAACTTAGCCAGCCACTGCTGGGACACCAGATTTACTGTATTTCTATTTTTGCTACTGACTTTCACCCCAAAAAATATGATATCTTTTGACGGACACTAGGGAAATTTTCCAGTCACAGCTGGAACACCAGATTCAGGGTATTGCTATTTTGGCAATTAAATTTCACCCCAGAAAATAATATACCCTTTTACGCAAAGATTTAAACTAGACCTGAAACTGCTGAAACCACTGATTTATGGTATTGCTATTTTGGCAATTGAATTTCACCCCAGAACAAAATATATCCTTTGCCGGACACTTCTAAACTTGGCCAGCCACTGCTGGGACACCAGATTTACCGTATTACTATTTTGGCAATTAAATTTCACCCCAGAACATAATATACCCTTTTACGGACAGATCTAAACTAGGCCTGTAACAGCTGGAACACAAGATTCAGGGTATTGCTATTTTGGGAATTAAATTTCACCCCAGAACAAAATCTATCCTTTGTCGTACACTATTAAACTTGGCCAGCCACTGCGGGGACATCAGATTTACTGTATTTCTATTTTTGCTACTGACTTTCACCCCAGAAAATAATATACCCTTTTACAGACAGATTTAAACGAAGCCTGCAACAGCTGTAACAACAGTTTTACTGTATTTCTCTTTTTGCAACTGAATTTCACTGCAGAACAAAATATATCCTTTGCCGCACACTATTAAACTTGGCCAGCCTCAGCTGAAACCACTGATTTATGGTATTGCTATTTTGGCAATTGAATTTCACCCCAGAAAAAACAATATCCTTTGCCGTACACTATTAAACTTGGGCAGCCACAGCTGCAACCACTGATTTATGGTATTGCTATTTTGGCTATTGAATTTCACCCCAGAACAAAATATATCCTTTGCCGGACACTATTATATTTTGCAAGCCACCAGATTTAGGGGATTGCTATTTTGGCAGTTGAATTTCACCACAGGAAATAATCAATTTTTTGCTAAACAGCAGACAGTATTACACTTGGCTAGCCACAGCTGGAACACCAGATTTAGGAGATTGGTATTTTGGCAATTGAATTTAACCTCTTAATAAAATATAGAAATTTCTATCCTGAGTTTCTAGGGGTGATAATAAGCACTGCCAATCCCCTGATGTAGGATATAGCAAAAAAAACTAGTATTGATGGATTGATGGACTTGGTGGCAGCTTGTGCTGGTGCACCACAAGTCACAAAATGGCCGCCGATCACCCCAGAAAAAACTGACAGAAAACCGCTCTGTGCAGCCTAAAAACCAGTGAGCAATTAACTTGCAGAAGTTGAATGATTCACTGCTGTAGATCGATCACTTCATTAGGTGCTTTTGCTGACTTTTCCCTGCCTAATCTCACACTGCGTCCTCTCCCTACACTAATCAGAGCAGTGTGACGTGCAGCGCTACGTGACTCCAGCTTAAATAGAGGACTGGGTCACATGCTGCACTAGTAGGCATGGCTGTGATGGCTTCTTAGGGCAAGAAGTAAAACGCTAGCTGATTGGCTGCTGTGCAGCCCTTCAAAAAGCTGGAAGAAATCGACGAACAACGGACCCAAACCCGAACTTTTTTGATATTGTTCGGGTCCGGGTCCCGAACACCCCAAAATTCGGTATGAAACCGAACAATGCTCGAATTGTTCGCTCAACACTAATTCTGACGAATTGTTCAGCAGATGCAATTCAGATAAAAATAAATTGTACCCGAATAAAAAGTGCTCACATTGAACTGAAATGTTGTGTAAAGTCATGTATGACACTGAGGTCTCCTAGGACTTTCTTTAACTCCTTTCATGCCAAGACAACATTAGTTATTCAAAGAAGCAGTTACAGACATGCCTATGGGTAAACGCATAGTAGCGGGTGGTAACGTTTGATAACGTACTGCACTGTCCCTTTTTTGATTTTTTTCAGTAAAAAAATGTCCAAAAACTATCTCTCTTTGGTGACAGATGTCTTCTTTTCTGTTTTGTGATGAATACCATTTTGATAGATTTTTTCAAATCGAATCACAAAAGATTTGGTTTGAATCAAATTTTAGAGAAATTCTAGGAGAATTTGATTTGTTTAGAATTAATTTGCTCAATGTTGACAACCATAAACGTGAGTTACTTTATTTCTTTGTATGATAGGGTATTAGTTATAGAGATGTGCCCTGTATGAGAACACTCCAAGTGATGCTGATTGGCTGAAAGTATCTTATTGACAAACTGTCCAGAAACAGACATCCTTTTGATCATATGTAGTTGCATTGGAGCCCAGAAGGTAAGAAAACAAACTGTCACCTTACAAGTAGCTTCCTATTGTTTGTTAGATTGCATGCAAGGGACTGAACTAATGACTAAGGGGATTCATTATGTTGTGATATTCAAGGTCACTCTCTAGCATCTGTGTCCATTCTTGAATAGCTCATGATGAACCGGCAAATGTTGCTCCCTTTAATTCTCTGCAGCCTTACCTTCTGCCCTGCCCTTACATTTAGGGCTGTTGAGTCACTGGGGTGACATAAGATATAATGATGACCTCATCAAGGCTCCCCTCCATTGCCTGAGCATTGCCATGTTTATTCGATAAATAAGAAAAACATAAATAAACCTACAGCTGTAACTAAAAGCATAAAATGCATGGAAATAACCTTTTAAATGTCAGTACTATAATCAAGTAGCACTACTGACATGTCCTCCACGCCATACATATGAGCTCATATGATAGGGAGCTAAGCAATGTAAATTAAAGACAAAGAATAAAATAAATGTCCAAGTGTCAGAAAATAGCAAGCAAATAGAAAATGGACTGTAAGTGCTACAGAATCATAAATACAGACCAGGGTGGTAGTACAAGTGGTAGCTCGACGAACATTTCTGATCTGGTCAGTTTTAAGAGATTTTCTCATCTCTACCTGGTATGTGACAACAAGCAGGATTAACCAAGTTGTCAATTTACAGAATTATTTATAGTGTGCTTGAACCTTTATCAGCTTTTATTATTACTAGAGTAACATTATCAAAGATCATTAAGATAATGAGGATGGAATTGTTATTAGATTATAGGAGCATCGTTAAGTTCATTTGAAAGCGATGAAATAATTTGTCTTTAATGTGCAGAGTTTGACTATAGCCTGAGACAATGCAACATACTGTATTGACAGAAGGGCAGCTAGATCTCAGTATATAGAGGGTTAGTAGCAAAGCATCATTAACAAAGAAAACAGTTTTTTTTTTGAATTTCACTATAAAAAACATTGACCGTTCAATAGGAAAGTCTTACATTTTATAGCCCCATCAATATCCTGCGCACTCAGCATTCCATTTCCAGAAGCTTAGAACAATGATCTCACCAGACAGTTTATAGAAAAAAAACTATCCACTCAACTTCTTTAAGTTATTAAAACTAACATCAATTAAGCAATTTAACATCAGTAATGATGCAATTAGGTGAACACTGCGGCATACCAGCCTCCTGTCTACTAAGGCCTCGTTCACATTTCCGTGTGTCTTTTTTTCCATCGAATATAATCCGTGTTTCATCCATGAAGATATTTGTGAAGAATCTGTGTTTCGTCCGTATGTCTGTTTTTTGCCGTCCATGTGTCATCCATATTCCATGGACACTGCTCAACAGAAAATTAACTTACAGTGTGTCTCCTACCAATGGTCTGTGATGCTGTCTGTGTTATGTCAGTTGTTTTGAATGGAACCATAGACTTCAGTGGGCATGTTTGGTCCGCATCACAGACCAAAGTGGTTGCATGTCTTCATGATTCTTCTACTGATCACGGACAGTAGAAAGCCATCAATGTGTGAAAAAAAAAAATAAAACCAATGGGTACGTGTGCTGTCGAGGGTGGACATCGACAGCACACATCTGTGATTCACTGAAGAGTGAACGAGGTCTAAAGGTATTGGAAGAAATTTATCAAACTGTTGTAAAGGAAAACTGGCTTAGTTGCCCATAGCAACCAATCAGATTCCACCAGATTCCAATGGAGTTGTGAAAATGAAAAGTGGAATCTGATTTCTGGAACTTTCTGGTTAATATAGGCAACTAAGCCAGTTCTACTTTACACCAATTCGATAAATCTCCACCTTCATTTATTTTTCCATTTACAGGGGACCATTATCACATGACAAGCCAAATCCCATTATATAACTAAAATAACAGATGATTCTAAAACAACATAATCAATGCATTTGTGAATTTTACCTGTGAATTTTACTATAGAGTTGTTACTATATTTTTTAGTGTCGAAGTTAATTGTGGACAAAGTGTGGCAGCTGGCAGAAATTATCAGGTAGTTCCAGATGTAGTGACTACAGCTTATAGTAAATAACACATTGCTGCACCCATTTGGACCTCAGTATCCCAAAATGTTTTCTTATCTTATTCCAATGCAAAGAATAAACAAATGATCAACACCTCTATCAGTCAGTGACTGAATCCCACAGTAATGGACGGACACTTGTGAAAAATAGTCGGTGTTGCTCAGCTTCACATGAAAAAAACATCTCCTTACTACACACTGCCCTGAGTGGTGAGTGCCACTTCTACATATCAACATGTGAAAAGCCATGCATCCTATGTGCATGGTTCACATGTCGGCGTTTTACAGCGCGGACGACCGCGCTGTAAAATGCCCTACGTGATCGCGATGGCTGCCGTGACTATCGTGCAGCTGCACGCATGATCCAACCCATATTCTATTATGGGAGCGCGCATATGACGCGCGCTTCCATAAAACAGCCACTTCGCGGCAGAAGCGTGCGTCATAGGCGCGCCCTGGGAACATGCGAAGTTTTCCTATGTTAGTCTTTGTTGCAAGTAGTTAATGATGTAGAATAATTTGTTTTAGAAAAACTTTTTATATGCCTTATTATTGTATCTATAGCTAATGAAGGAGATCCAATTTAATATAGAGGTTCTAATAAAAGTGCTAGATTTTAAGAGCACTAAGTGTCACTTCTACATATCGTTAGTCCTTAACTGTTTTCCTATCTTAGTCTTTGTTGTATGTACTTAATGATGTAGAATAATCTCTTTTAGACAAACTTTTTATATGCCTTATTATTGCATCTATAGCTAATGAAGGAGACCCCATTTAATATAGAGGTTCTAATAAAAGTACCAGATTTTGCATAACTCAGCACTTGCAGCCACAATGCATATAATGGACTAAATGAATCGCCACTGATTTCGACAGCCTCTCCCACTATATCTAGAGGAAAGATTTCTACAGCAACAAATGCATTTTACTTCTGTAAAATCAATGACACTAGGAAACTCTCTGCCAGAGAATGTTATATCGAGCTACCTAGTACCATTTATGATTCTGGCAAGGAGGGTTTGTGATCTGTGGACAACTGCTATAGTACAGTTGTAACTACTATCGTTATACTGCTGGAAAAAAGATTTTTAAACGGTATTGGTACATTTCTTGCAAGATAAGATGTGATATCTCATGTTATGTGTAGTAGACTGCCATAGATGGTTTGATGATACATGCATCCAGCTATACGCATGAGAAAACTGTCGGCCAAACACTTGTTTTGTCAACAGCTATCACTCCAGATCCCCCCTTTATAAATGTACTGTATGCTTGGCTTGGTCAAATATGGGAGAGTGGAGTAAGCTGCAGACAGACACCTGGCTTGGTCTGGCACATTGGATTTGGAAGACATACATCTAATGTGTAAGGCAGCTTTAGGGCTCTTTCATACGAACGCGTGAGACCCATGCCCGTGCTGCGGGCCGCAAATTGCGGCCCGCAATGCACGGGCAGCGACTGTGGGGCAGCTGCAGCGGATCGTGAACCCATTCACATGAATGGGTCCGCAATCTACCTATTCCGCAAAAAGATAGGACATGTTCTATCTTTCTGCGGGACGGAAGTACAGAACGGAACCCCACGGAAAGCACTCCGTAGTGCTTCAGTAGTGTTCCGTTCCGCACCATTCCGCATCTCCGGACTTGCGGACCCATTGAAATAAATGGGTCAGCATCCGTGATGCGGAATGGCCACGGAATGGTGCCCGTGTATTGCGGATCTGCAATACGGGCACGGGGCGCACACATTCGTGTGCAATAGGCCTCAATCAGAAGAGCTTTTCTGTTGCTAAACCTATTACATTCCTAACTTGATGAATGTTTCTATTTTAAAACATATCCCTTAAGACTTTTATAAAATGCTGATTCTTCACAATGAGTAAGATATTGCTTTGCTTTCTGTTAATTTCTGTGTCATCTCAATTTTGCAGTACAATACAAAACTTCTATTCTTAGTTCAACCTTATTTTTCCACATTTATGTCTTTAAAATTTCTGTGAAACGGGAAAAAGTAGAGATGGAAAACTAGTATCGTAGGCTCAAGGTGGCATTTTAAATACTAGGGGCTATAATAGAAGACATTATAGCTACTGCAGGCACTAAATGGGAGACTTTATGAATACTTGGGACATTCCTGGGGGCATTATAACAACTGGGGCACTTTAAGGGTGGCATTATGAATACTAGGGGCACAACTGGGGGTACTAACAGTTGGGGCATTATAAGGGGGCATTATGAATACTAGGGGTATTACTTAGGGCGCTGCGGCACTACAAGGGGGCTTTTTAAGTACTGGGAGCTCCATAGGGGGGCATTATGAATCGTAAGGACATTACTAGGGGCACAACTGGGGGTACTAACAGTTGGGGCACTATAAGGGGGCATTATGAATACAAGGGGTATTACTTAGGGCACTGCAGCACTACTTAGGGGGGCATTATGAATCGTAAGGACATTACTCGGGGCACTATTACAACTAGGGCACTACTTGGGGGGATTGAGAATACTAGGGGCATTTCTAGGGAAACATTTTAACTAATGGTACATTTTATAACTTCTGGGGCAACACTTATTGCTCATAACTGCTGGAGCTGCAATGGGGGAATTATAATGTCTGTACTGGGGGCACTACAGGGGGGCATTATTACTACTTGTAGCACTACAAGGGCATAATAACTACAGCTGAAAGATATCATTATGACAGTCTGTCTCAAATGGAGAAGACAAGAAAAGAGAACAACAGAGAAGATGTCTCTTGATGTAAGAGGAATATAGTGTTATACTCCCCTGTATCTGAATGTAATATCTATCTACAGATGTGGCAGCGTTAAGAGTCACAGTCATATGTATTAACTAGATGTGATAACTCACCAACTGTGTGTGTTAACTCTGTAGCATTTGTATAGACTTGTATAATAGGAACAGTGCAACTCTCCTACATCTGTAAATATGTGTTTAGCATCAGGGCTGTATATAGTGTGCAGCATAATTTATTTATTTTTTTCTCCGGAGCCTTTGGGCCATTTAATCTGCCCATGATACTTCTATTTGGAATACTGGGGAATTTTCCCAGACTGTGCCAGCAAGTGCAACCCTGAAGTTTTCCTGTGGCATTCTGTCTGGTGTAAAATTTTTATTTATATATTGCCTTTTTAAAAATGGTGAATCTGCTCCATTCCTTTTGAATCCAGTCTTTGTGGCAACCTTATTCTGTGGTGAATATACAGTATCATCCAGTATCTTGTTGCAGTGACGTCTATTCACTTTTTTTGTACTATCACGCTTTTTATGTTTATGTTTTATTCACTCCCTGTCCCTGTTCTGACAAAAAGTGTTGTAAGCTATGACCCATCTATGTCTAATCTTATTCTGTTGCCAGTTTGGACTGTTTAACACGGCTTCTATCTGGTTCCTGCTAGTAACCTCACTTATCATAGGTATCTGTCAAAGAGATTTTAAATTAATCACTGTAAATTGCATATATCATTGCAGAAAACATGTTTAAAGACACGCCTATTAAAATCAATGGTCTATTGCTTAGCACTGGCCTCATGTACAGCATTTGAAAACCCCGAGTAGAGCCATAAGAGTTTGGGAACTCTCTATACAGCTGCAGTCCTGTCATTAATGCCTCATTCACACGTCAGTGTTTTGGTCAGTGATTTCCATTAGTGATTGTGAGCCAAAGCCAGGTGCGGCTCTAAACATAGAACAGGTGCAGATCTTTCCCTTGTACCTTATGTCTCTGGAGGCTCAACCCTGGTTTTGGCTCACAATCACTGATGGAAACACTGACCAAAACACTGACGTGTGAATGAGGCTTAAGAAATCACCTTTGGCTTGAGCTCACACATTTCATCCATGTGATCTAGGACATTTCTATGACATGTCAGCAAATTATTTTTGGCAAGATACCCCCTTTAAGTATTCCAACAACTCTTTATGATGATCCACTTCTTTAGACTTTATTTTATTTATTTAGTAACAGGTGTACTTTATGTATAATATTAGATTATTGACCAATTGTTATTTAACCAGTTCAAGACCAGGCCATTTAGTCCCCTTTCTAAACAGACACATTTTCCATGTTTTAGTATGGTATTTGCCACCTTTTTCCCACTTAGTTATACATGTGATAGATGGGGTTTTAATTCTATGTAATTGTATTTTTAGTATTTTGTCTTTTAAATATTTTTATACCTGTGAAAAATGTTCAAAAAAAGAAAAGACAGCAGAAAGTGCAATGAAAATACTATATTAAAATGATATCCCATTTCATTATGATCATTTTGATAAAGGGGATGTATGGCATATGGTGACGATTTTTATTTTGTCTTTACAATGTTGCAATGCCTCATTGCAGAGATAATTTGGGTCTGCTAAGACCCAGTAGCTCATGCAGACAACCGGTCCCTAGCGATCACAGACTAGAGCAGGAAGTTACGACATTGGAGATTCTTGGAGATTCTTGATCTGTATACACTGCACTCAGGAGTGCTCTGTATTAAGCAATGGAGAAGGCAGGTATGGTTAAAAAAACACTTCCCTGCTTTCTCTATGTGGGCATCCATACTACTGCAGCTGCATGATTAGCGAACAGCTGGCATTTCTGCAGGGACATTCCAAAACATTGACTATATATGTTTGGGAAGTCCAGAACCAGTTACATTGATTTATGTAAAAATGATGTATTAATGTTCAAAAGAATGTTTCAAAAACTGTATGTAACATTCTCTTTTTAAAATCCTGGAGCAGATATGGTGTGAGTGACAAAACTTTTCCTCCCTGCTTTTAGAGGAAGGAATATTAGGATTTTTTTTAAAGCATACCTTTTGGGCCAATATAGGCTCAGTGGCACTAGCAGAGGCCTTCAATTAAATGTGGATGTAGTTGCCCGAGAGGCAGACTGCTCTACCTTGCTTCAGGACATCACTGTTATTGAACCACAGCACTCTAATGACATATGTTGCAAAGAGACTAGTGTTAAGGTTCGTCCCGGACTTTAGGGTTTTTGGTACTTGTATCTGAACCCAAACATTTCCATAAAAGTTCAGGTTGGAACTCGTTGTTCGGCCATTCAATAAAGCATGTTGAAAGGCTGCAGGGCAGCACTGCATTTCTCAGAGTGAAATATAACCAGTAAATACAACTGTGACATTGTGGTTGAAACAAATCACTTATTGTTTGCCATGAAGTACATTTGCGGCCTGACATTGTGGTTGAAACAAATCACTTATTTTTTGCCATGAAGTACATTTGCGGCCTGCACTGTATTTCTGAGAGTGACATATAACCAGCAAATACAACCGGGACATTGTTGGTGAAAAAAATTCACTTACTTTTTGCCATAAAGTACATTTGTGGCCTGCACTGCATTTCTCAGAGTGAAATTTAATCAGCAAATCCAGCTCTAAGTTTGTGGGTGGACTTTACCACATTTATCAGACCAGTCATTCACAAGTGGCTTGGAGGGTGTGTTCCTGCTGCACTGCATACCTGACTGGGAAATATATTCTGCAAATTCGGCGGCATTTAAATTGTTGTGTGATCTGTATTACTTTTTTCTTTCACATTACCCCTGCACTGCATACCTGACTGGGAAATATATTCTGTACATTCGTGAGCGTTTAGATTGTTGGGTGCTGTAGTTATATTCTGTAAATAGAGATGGCCCGAACTATCCGCCGGCGAACAGTTCCCGGCGAACATAGCTTGTTCGCGTTCGCCGCAGAAGGCAAACACATGCGATGTTCGGTCCGCCCCCTATACATCATCATTAACCAAACTTTGACCCTGTAACTCACAGTCAGCAGACACATTCCAGCCAATCAGCAGCATACCCTCCCTCCCAGACCCTCCCATTTCCTGAACAGCATCCATTTTAGATTCATTCAGAATTTGCAGTCTTAGTGAGAGGAGGGACAGTGTAGCTGCTGCTGATTTAATTGGGAAATCGATAGCTAGGCTAGTGTATTCAGTGTCCACTCCAGTCCTGAAAGACTTATTTGATCTCTGCTGTAAGGACAGCGTCCTGACAGCACCCCAAAAAGCCCTTTTTACGGCTGCAACATTAGTCTGCTTTTTTTTTCTCTCTATATATATATTGCAGTTGCCTGGCCTGCACATGTGTGAGGAGCTGCAGGCCCACAGACTGTAGTGTGCCCACTGCCAGTGCCCACCCCTGTCATCCCGTGTGGCACAGGACTTTGCATCAAAAAAGGCATTTCACTTTTACACTTTAGTGTAATTTCAGTTGCTTGTCTGCTAGTGTGTGTCAGGCCGACTTCCACTGACTGTAGTGTGCCCACTGCCAGTGCCCACCACTGATACTGTGTGGCACAGGAGCTTTGCCGATCAAATAAAGTAATTTAATTTTTACACTTTAGTCTAATTTCAGTTGCTTGCCTGCTGCTAGTGTGTATCAGGCCCACTTCCACTGACTGTAGTGTGCCCACTGCCAGTGCCCACCACTGATACTGGGTGGCACAGTAGCTTGCCGATAAATAAGGCATTTAATTTTTACACATTAGTCTAATTTCAGTTGCTTGCCTGCTGCCAGTGTGTTTCAGGCCCACTTCCACAGACTGTAGTGTGCCCACTGCCAGTGCCAACCACTGATACCGGGTGGCACAGTAGCTTGCCGATAAATAAGGCATTTAATTTTTAGACAGTAGTCTAAATTCAGTTGCTTGCCTGCTGCCAGTGTGTGTCAGGCCCACTTCCACAGACTGTAGTGCGCCCACTGCCAGTGCCAACCACTGATACCGGGTGGCACAGTAGCTTGCCGATAAATAAACCTTCAAGACATCACCGGGACATGGCTAGCTTGGTATCTAACCTTGTGCAAATGGGGAGTTTGCCGTTGTGCAAATGGACTGTTTGCGGTGCATTAAAAGGGGAGTTTGGTCTGTCAATGTTTGTAAAGCGGGCGTAACCCTTACACTACCTGATCGATACAACATCATACCTGATCGTATACACACACTGGATGTTTTAAAGCATGTTATTCCAAACAATTTAGGAATGTTAGTTGATTTATGCCCATTATGGATTAAAACCCGACTCTGCGTCCACTACGTAATTTTCCATGGGAGTTTTGCCATGGATTCCCCTACGGCATGCCACAGTTCAGGTGTTAGTCCCCTTGAAACAACTTTTCCATCACTATTGTGGCCAGAAAGAGTCCCTGTGGATTTTAAAATTCGCCTGCCTATTGAAGTCTATGGCAGTTCGCCCGGTTCGCCCGTTCGCGAACATTTGCGAAAGTTCGCGTTCGCCGTTCGCAAACTGAAAATTTTATGTTTGCGACATCACTAGCTGTAAAATCTCCATGATGTCTCCATGATAAATCTGCAGCATGGGGGCCCCGTATGGCTTCTACACACTTTCAATTTAGTCCTTCTGTGTGGCAAATAGATGCCAGATGACAGGGACGCTCGATGACCCCTTTTTTCTTTCAAACTACCCCTGCACTGCATACCTGACTGGGAAATATATTCTGCGCGTGGGTAGACGCATTGCTGATGGCATTCCCACCTGACACCGGGGCCTCAGTGGAAGCACAAGGCGAAGGCAGAGGAAGAGGAAGAAGTCGCCAACGCAGCTGGGGAACCGTCGGCACCTCAGAAGGCAGGTTAGCATGGCCGAAATGTGGAAAGGCTTTGTCAGCACGCTACAAGAATCAGCACCACCAGCTGATATGCAACGTCTTAGCAGGAGGCAGCGTTTCAGCAACATGGTGGAATAGTATGTGTGCACACGCCTACATGTACTGACTGATGGGTCTGCCCCATTCAACCTCTGGGTCTCCCAATTGGGCACATGGCCTGAGCTTGCCCTTTATTCCTTGGAGGTGCTGGCCTGCCCTGCAGCCAGTGTATTGTCTGAACGTGTGTTTAGCACAGCAGGGGGCATTGTCGCAGACAAGCGCAGCCGCCTGTCCACAGCCAATGTTGACAAGCTCACATTCATTAAAATGAACCAGGCATGGATCCCACAGGACTTGTCCGTACTTTGTGCAGAATAGACATGAATACCGGCCTCACCCAGCCTTTGTTATACTCTAGAGCACTTTCTCTTTGTTTTCTTTTCTATATTTCCCAATGTTTAGGAGTCTACCCAAATAAAAATAAAAAAGTTAAAAACAAAAAACTGTGTTGTTGGTGAGTCTCCTCCTCCACCACCGCTTCCACCTACACCGCCACATCCACCTCCTCCTCAACCTCCTACTCCATATGGACCTCCCCCTCCTAGTTCAAGATTATTATTTTTAATTTTTATGTATTTTGTTATTTTAAGTCATTTCCCTATCCACATTTGTTTGCATGGCAACTGACCTGCTCTCACTCCCATTTGCTTCCTTTTGCAGCCCTCTAGCCCTTTTCATTACTTTTCCAGATCCATTTTAGTGCCCCAAAGTTCAGGTCCACATTGACTTCAATGGGGGTCAAGTTCGGGTCCCGAACTCAAACTTTGCGACGAGGTTCGGCCGAACCCGGCGAACCCGAACTTCCTGGTGTTCACTCAACTCAAAATGAGACATATCAGAAACATAGAAACATAGAATGTGTCGGCAGATAGGAACCATTTGGCCCATCTAGTCTGCCCAATATACTAAATACTATGAATATCCCCTGGCCCTATCTTATATGAAGGATGGCCTTATGCCTATCCCATGCATGCTTAAACTCCTTCACTGTATTTGCAGCTATCACTTCTGCAGGAAGGCTATTCCATGCGTCCACTACTCTCTCAGTAAAGTAATACTTCCTGATATTACTTTTAAACCTTTGCCCCTCTCATTTAAAACTATGTCCTCTTGTAGCAGTTTTTCTTCTTTTAAATTTTCTCTCCTCTTTTACCGTGATAATTCCCTTTATGTATTTATGTCTCTTCTTACTTCCAAGCTATACATGTTAAGGTCCTTTAACCTTTCCTGGTAAGTTTTGTCCTGCAATCCATTAGTTTAGTAGCTCTTCTCTGAACTCTCTCCAAAGTTTCAATATCCTTCTGCAGATATGGTCTCCAGTACTGCACACAATACTCCAAATGAGGTCTCGCTAGTGCTCTTTAGAGCGGCACGAGCACCTCCCTCTTTCTACTGTCAATGCCTCTCCCTATACACCCAAGTATTCTGCTGGCATTACCTGCTGCTCTATGACATTGTCTGCCCACCTTTAGGTCGTCTGATATAATGACCCCTAAATCCCTTTCCTCAGATACTGAGGTTAGTACTGTATCACTGATTTTATAGTCTGCTCTTGGGTTTTTACGCCCCAGGTGCATTATCTTGCACTTATCGACATTAAATTTTAGTTGCCAGATTTTTGACCATTCCTCTAGTTTTCCTAAATCCTTTTCCATTTGGTTTATCCCTCCAGGAACATCAACCCTGTTGCAAATCTTTGTGTCATCAGCAAAAAGACACACCTTACCATTGAGGCCTTCTGCAATTTCGCTGATAAAGATATTAAACAATATGGGTCCCAGAACAGATCCCTGAGGTACCCCACTGGTAACAATACCATGGTCTGAATATACTCCATTGACTACAACCTTCTGTTTTCTGTCCTTCAGCCACTGCCTAATCCATTCAACAATATGTGAGCCCAAGCTCAAAGACTGCAGTTTATTGATAAGCCTTCAATGTGGGACAGTATCTAAAGCCTTACTAAAGTCCAGATAAGCGATGTCTACTGCACCTCCGCCGTCTATTATTTTAGTCACCCAATCAAAAAAGTCAATAAGATTAGTTTGACATGATCTCCCTGAAGTAAACCCATGCTGTTTTTTATCAATCAACCCATGGGTTTTTAGATGTTCCCCAATCCTCTCCTTGAGTATGGTTTCCATTAATTTCCCCACTATTGATGTCAGGCTTACTGGCCTATAGTTGCCTGATTCCTCTCTACTACCTTTCTTGTGAATTGGCACAACGTTTGCTAATTTCCAATCTTCTGGGACGACACCTGTTACCAGTGATTGGTTAAACATACCAAAACATATTAAATGGTATTTTTATTGGAGGCACAGTTAACTAATGATCATATATTTTTTTAACCTAAATAAACTTACCTGAAAAAGTCTCAGACAACCCCTAGAATAGCTTAAAATAAAGACAAACAAACAAGTGATACACATTTATCCAGTGACATTATCTGCGGTACTGGTCCGGTGCTCCCTCCACTGTCTTGAAATAGCAGTTGTGATGTGCTTGGATAAGGCAGATTACTGTTACAGTCACTCACTGTCCTCAGCTGTCCACAGCTAAGTACAGTACTGCAGTTAAGAGGTGAGGTACCAAAACCATGTACATCACTGCACACCTCACAGCTGCAGCCAATCACTGTCCTCAGCTCTAGACCACTAAAGACAGTAAGTGGCTGTATGTTTACACACTGTATCCAGGCACACCATCACTGTTATTTGAAAGCAAACAGTGGCAGAAATACTGGACAAATTAATTATACAGAAACCAAATTTCAACCAAAAAATCCCTTTAGGGGTTTCATCCAGATTTATTTACATATAAAACTTCACCTTTATTATTTCAATTAAGCCCCCATGAATCAAAATCCCAATATACTATTAAATTATCAAGGCAGAACTAGGGATTTCTATATTATCAGCTCTTAAGTACTCAGGGTCAGTGTTAGCATATCACGTGTTAAATCTCATTCAAATGGAACAATTTATTTTGGCATTCGCTCCACAGTGTTTAATGATCTAAGATGGAATTTTTACTGTAGTTGACTAAATCTCTCTCTCTCTCTCTCTCTCTCTCTCTCTCTATATATATATATATATTTGTGGTCAGGGCTAGGAGCGTAGGGCGGCCGGGACCCCTAACCCTGAACCAGGTGGTTGGAGTATGCCGGGAACCACGCACGCGGGATATACCAAAGAAAGGGGGCATACCCAGATTGAGAGCTGAGAAAAAGGGAGGGAGGGAGGGTGCACACGGAGCGGGCGTCTGGCTGTGGCCGTCAGACGGGGGATAAATAGCCAGACGCCCCTCCCACAAATACAGGCTGCAAGCAGCCTTAACTACTTGTGGTCAGGGCTAGGAGCGTAGGGCGGCCGGGACCCCTAACCCTGAACCAGGTGGTTGGAGTATGCCGGGAACCACGCACGCGGGATATACCAAAGAAAGGGGCCAAAAACAACAGTTAGGAAGCAAGCTTTATTAACAACCTTTCACAGAGCCAAGCTACGGAAAGCCCTAGATATTTCAGTTTGCGGATTGGGAATGTATCTGCTGAAACATGACGATTTCCAACGACCCATAGAGCGGATCACATGAGCCGGCACCTGATGTTGAGATGCAGCCGAGGCCGCCCCTATACGAAATGAATGTCCCGAGATACATTTTGGATCATGGCCCAGACCCTTGGCAAGAGACCGGATGTAGGAAATGAACACAGAGGTAGAGAGGGGTTTCCCTGCGAGTGGCAATAAAGGACTGTCGGCCGGGGCATCCTGTAGATGCAGGGATAACTGCTGCAGTACTTTCACCGGGCACCACTCGTTAGCTGTGGGATAATATCTGATCTCGGTAGGTGGGCCTGTCTGGCTGGTTTTGGTGGAAGGCAATGTGAGGGTGAAGTGGCCCTGTCCCCAGGACAGCTGACGCTGCGGGGATGATGTTGCCGCTGGGAACCCACTGTGATTTCCCGGGTCTAAGGAAACCGTAAAAGGCCAGGTACATAGTAGCTTTGACAATAAGACTAGTTGAGGGGCCAAAGGACAGCCGTCCAAAGCCGAAGAAAGCCCTCTGAACAACACGCCAGACACGGGCTTCCTTGCACGCTTTGACCCCCGCTTTGTTTCTGGATTCCCGAGCGCCGCTTTGACGGCTTGAATCGCAAAAATGGACCCGCGTTGCGGGTCCGTCAACATCCGATGATGCTGAAGGCCCGCTAGATAAAGTTTGATGGTATTATATGACAGGGACAGGCGAGAATGGCAATAGGCGATAAAGGCCAAGATGTAGGAAGACTCGTTGAGGACCCACGGGGTAGATATCAGAAAACGTGGCGAAGGCCTTCAACCCGGCTTGGTAGTTTCTCGCGGTATTTCGAGACAGAGATTTGGACACCAGGAGCTTGGCCTCCTGAATGAGGGAATCTAGTCCAGGGTGAACCTGCGCAGTGGTGGAACCGGGACACCTGTGAGGTCTGCTTCGGGCATCTCCTGAAAGAATAGTGGAAAGTTAAACCGTGAGAGTGCGTCGGCCGCCTTATTCTGTTCACCCGAAATGTGTATGCTGCGCATGTGGAAGTTATGTTTCAAGGAGACCCAGACTAACCTGCGCAATAAGGCCATGACCCTGCCTGAATTAGCTCTACCACTGTTAATGATTTCTGACAACGATTGGCTGTCTGTCACGAATGTGACGGGAGCGTTAGCCCAACGATGACCCCAAACTAACGCTGCAGCCACGATGGGGTAAAGCTCCAGCAGAGGGGAAGATTTGAGAGCCGTTGGGTCCGAAGAGACAACCACAGGCCACCTGGCAGCCAGCCAGTGCGACTCAAAGATGGCCGCGAAACCAGTGGAACCAGCTGCATCAGAAAACACCATGAAGGACGAAGAATCCCACCGGGAATGAATAAGGAGATGCCATTCCAAGCCGAGAGAAAAGACTCCCACATGGTGAGGTCCGATACAGCCTGCCTGTCGAGATGGACGGTGGCGTCCTGATCTGGAGCCGAGGGCAAAGACGAAGGAGCCCAGACAGAAAGGTCCTACCCTGAGGCATAATCCTGGTAGCAAAATTCAGGAGACCTAAGAGGGACTGCAATTGAACTTTAGAAAGTGACAGCGAGCGGAGTGCTTGGACAATAGCGGAACGGAGTTTGTCCAACTTCTCTGGAGGAAGACTGGCTTCCATGCTGACAGTGTCCAGGGTTATGCCCAGGAATGTGACCCTGGTGGCTGGGCCCTCGGTTTTGTTGACAGCTACCGGCACTTGTAAACTGGAAAAAACTCCCAGAGCTTTATGGGGAATGGATGGAGGCCGACCGGGTCTCTCGATTAGAAGGAAGTCGTCCAGGTAGTGGACTATCGCCGGGCCCCACCGTGGTGTAATAAGATCCAATGCAAAGCTCTGGCGAGTTGTTCAAATAGCCAGGGGCTACTTTTCGAGCCGAAGGTGAGTCGGTTGGCGAAGTAGAACTTGCCGGCCCAGTGAATACCATAATACTGCCAAAGCTGGGGATGGATAGGGAGCAACTTAAAGGCATCCGCAATGTCTATCTTCGCCAACCAAGCACCGGATCCGGCTTGAAGGATGAACTGAATGGCCTCATCCACTGAAGAATACCGCATAGAATACTCCTCTGACGGGATGAGGGCATTCAAGCTGGGGCTAGAGGACATATGAGGCGCTGACAAGTCGTAGATGAGGCGCTTTTTATTTGACGACTGCTTAGACACCAAACCAATCGGATTGACCCGCCAGGTGGAAAAAGGAATCCTATCGAAGGGGCCGATAATAAAACCCTTAACTAATTCTGCCTGAATCAATGAGTCCACAGCCTCAGGGTCGCTGGCTGCGGAGCGCAAGTTGGGACCTTCCCAGCAATCCTGAGGCAGCGTGACCAGACCAGTGTGAAAACCATCCTTGAAGCCGCGCAACAGGAACCCCACGAAAGGCCGGTCAGGATGGTCTTGCAGGAGGACTTCGAGAAGATCCACATTGAGGTCGGATAGTCAGGAATCTTTAGCGGATTTTCTGGGGCAGGACGAGCGTGGGTGGGCCCGAAAACAGATAGAACAAATGTGCAGGGCTCTGCAGGCATTGAATGCGCAACCTTTAGCGTTGAAGTTATTGCATACCTGGCTGCTACCCAGGTACACAATTGGCCTGCCTAACTTGTCTACCGAAGAAGAAGAACGGGACGAACCCGAGGGTCCTGGCGTTGAACCAGCCTGATTGGACTGCGACGGATCCGGACACCAATCCGACGAGTGGAAAATGGATTGGCAGATCGAGCATAGCGGGGCCTTGAGGCCAGCAAAATGGCGGCAAAAGAGTTCCATGTCTAAATCAGCCCAATTCGTAACGAATTGGTACTGATTCAGAGCCGCGGCTGCCTTGGCTGAAAAAGAACGATGATAATCATAGAAAGCGGACCCGCCATACTTATGTGCCAAATCCAAAATGCGATATAGGTACATGTCCAGCTCTTCCCTGCGTTCGGGATGGGCCGAGCAGATGACATCCCTAAAGATGCTGAAAGCAATGCCAAATTCGGGCACTGACAGTTTCCGATTAAGCCGGGCATCTTTAGCCCTAAGAACCACTGAAACTTCCCCACAGTTAATCACACGATTTTCAGAGACATCCTGGGAGGCAATGAGGATCGCCGCGAGATTGACGTCCTTGCCTGCCAGGATGTCCTTTTTAAGGTGGTCAGGAATAAAGTGGGAAGGGGCTACTTGAGGGGTAGACAAAAGCCTACCCGCCACATCCTGGGGCATGGCAGGAGGGCCTACCGCACCCGGAGCAGGCACAGCGACCATGGCTGTCGAACTGTTCTCCAAAGTCGAGACCCTGGACTGCATAGCAGACATGTTAGCAGAGAGGTTGCTGATGGAGGCCTGGATCTGAGCTAGAGTTTGGTGCACTGAGCTAATATCTGACTGCTCGGCCGTAGGACTGGGGGCTGTCATAAGCAAGCGATATAGCTCTGCTTTACGAGCAGAGGCGGGATGCCGAATTCCCCGACGATTAAGTTCCGTGATTAGCTTGGGCACAGTCCATTTGGAGAGTGAAGCGTTGCTAGCCCGGCCTGAGATGGAAGTTCCTGGCAAGGAAGCGTTGTCGTCCATCCCCGAACTGAAAGACATGCCAATCCTGACAAAAACCGGGGTGCTTATTGCTGCAGACGGAAGCAAAAGGAGAAGGAATACTAAATAACGAATTGGCCTCCCCACCCCGCCCCCTATCCTGAACCAATAACTTACCTGAATACACGCGAGGTACCCTAAAGTGAGGCTGGATGTAGCGCCAGAAAAATGGCCGTCTAAGACACACTGAACAAACCAAAAACAAGTGTTATGGCATGCGCCTGCCTTTACCTGTGGGTTTTTTTTTTTTTAACACACCCGAACAAAGTGCCGGAAGAAGCCCGGAAGAACCCAAGAATCCTAAAAATGAACCCCCAGACCGGAGAATCGGAAGCACAGACGGCCTGAGCGAACCGGGAGACACAGACGGCCTGGGCGATCCAGGACACACAGAGCCTGGGCAGACCAGGAGACACAGACGGCCTGGGCGATCCAGGAGACACAGACGGCCTGGGCGATCCAGGAGACACAGACGGCCTGGGCGATCCAGGAGACACAGAGCCTGGGCAGACCAGGAGACACAGACGGCCTGGGTGGGCCAGGAGACACAGAGAGCCTGGGCAGACCAGGGGACACAGACGGCCTGGGCGATCCAGGAGACACAGACGGCCTGGGCGAGACACAGACGGCCTGGGCAGACCAGGAGACACAGACAGCCTGGGCGATCCAGGAGACACAGAGCCTGGGCAGACCAGGAGACACAGACGGCCTGGGCGATCCAGGAGACACAGAGCCTGGGCAGACCAGGAGACACAGACGGCCTGGGCGATCCAGGAGACACAGAGCCTGGGCAGACCAGGAGACACAGACGGCCTGGGCGATCCAGGAGACACAGACGGCGTGGGCAGACCAGGTGAAGCAGATGGCCTGGGTGGGCCAGGAGACACAGACGGCCTGGGTGAACCAGGAGACACAGAGAGCCTGGGCGATCCAGGAGACACAGACGGCCTGGGCGATCCAGGAGACACAGACGGCCTGGGCGATCCAGGAGACACAGAGCCTGGGCAGACCAGGAGACACAGACGGCCTGGGCGATCCAGGAGACACGGACAGCCTGGGCGATCCAGGAGACACAGACGGCCTGGGCGATCCAGGAGACACAGACGGCCTGGGCGATCCAGGAGACACAGACGGCCTGGGCGATCCAGGAGACACAGAACAAACCTGACGGGACCGAAGGCTACACCTGAGTGAACCGAACAAATGAATCAGAATGCACCCCTGAGCCCCAGAGACCCCAGACCCAAGAACGTAAGGAGAGGTAATTGGTGAGCTGAATAAGAGCCGGCGTATGGACCCAGGAGGAAAAATAACCCAAGAGAGACGGAAAAGTGAGGATTACCGAAGTAATAGTAGGGCAGGATAATGGCGTGACTCCTAAGTCCAAAAGGAGACCTCAACACAACTGAAGGCGTTGGATTAAATGAACCTAAAAACAGAAATAACCAGTTCTTTCCTTTGCAGAAGACAACCTGAAAGACATTCAAGCCTGGCATAACAACAGAGGGACGCTGTGATACTTCAGCTCCTGTGCTGCCGAAGTACCACCGAATGCTGACATGAGTAACCCTCGCGCCGGCCGGCGCGCCGCTTGCAGACCCGCCCGGACGTGTGAGGCAGGGAAGCGGCAGCGCAGCAGCCAAGGCGCGTCATACCTGAGGAGGGACCGAGAAGACCAGCTCTCCAGAAGCCGGGCGCGAGCTCACCGGCACTGCGCATGCGTCGGGAGGAACGCGACCGGAAGGCTGACAGGCGTACTGTCGGAAGGGCAGGCTGGAAGACTGCGGCGTGCACACGGAGCGGGCGTCTGGCTGTGGCCGTCAGACGGGGGATAAATAGCCAGACGCCCCTCCCACAAATACAGGCTGCAAGCAGCCTTAACTACATATATATATCTTTAGTGGATTCAAGGTGTTGTATATTAATTTACTCGTAAGATTGCAAGACCTGTAAATTAGTATCCTTCAACCAAGAGGAAACTGGACTGTGAATTAATTGTTTATATTCACTTATCCACGCCACTTTGTTGCTGGTCTCAGTTATATTATTATACACAATTCTTAAATGCCTATGTACTGCTCAGCAGTGTATTTGGCTACATTCCTGTATAAATGTAAATACCGGACAAGCGCAACAGAGGAAGGCACTGGAGAAAAAGGTGACTATTTATTTATTTTTGTAGGAGGTTCTTTGAGATTTGGAATTATCTCGGTTAATCTCTTAAAAAAATTGCGAAAACACACAAAAAAAATTACAGTAAACTACATTACTATAATATGGAGAAGCAATCATTGTAAAAGGAATTAATAACTGCTCTATGTAAATAACTTAAATTTAATAACAAGAAAACAACAAATATAATGGGAGTCGCCATAAATAACATGACTCAATCATCATACATATCACAATGAATTGTGATATGCTGAGGGAGGTATCATATTGATAATTAATCTAAACAACACAGAGCAGGCAAATCTCTGATGCATATTAAGCAATCTGTCTTAACAGTCTTTTAAACTCATCCTTTCTCCTGTTGTACTGTAAATGTATAAAATAACTCTGAGATCAATAAACAAAATGCAAGGTTTGGAAACAGCTACTACCTAATGAGTGTATTTTATCACCATCAATAAAATCATGTTCTTCCCTTCAGCCCTTCACCTTTGGTTTTTAAAAGACTGAACAAGATATTGAAAATGTTATTCTTTTAGTGATGACACATGTTACTACTGGGAAAGGCTGGTTGCTATTAGGTTCTAAAAAATGCAGAAAATACTATTTGGCCTTTTGACAAAATGTTTTGCTACTTTTTGAAGAACAGGACAAAAAAAATCACTTGGATAATCTTAATAACTAGAGATGAGCGTAGTTATGAACAATTCTATTAAGCTGCATCGCTGAATTCCACAAGGAAATTCAATTCACAAAGCGCATTCCTTTGCATGTAGTGGGCACAATGACTACGAATAGCGATCGTTCCCTCAGATGCCATGTTCATCACTGTTAGCAGCATCTGTGTCTACAATTTAGCCCTTTTAGGGATTAATCAGGGTAAAAAAATACTCGCATCGAGGCCGTCGCAGCCATCATGATTGAAGACACTGTGCAAATCTCACGTGATGACATGATGATGTCAACGTTGGCAGGAGGAGGTGTTTTTAGGAGCAAAACACCTCCTTTGCATCCGTCACACAGAAATAGAATAGTTAATCAGTCTGTTAATTCTGTCAGTGACATAAACCCATTGTCTGGGGTACAAAACACCTCCTTTGCATCTGTCACATTGTAATAGAATAGGTAATCAGTCTGTTAATTTTGTGGGTGTCCTCAAAGAATGAGGAAAGCATCAAATAAGGGATGTTGCCATGGTCATGGTGCTGCTGGTGTTGGTGGAGCTCCTGACACAGGCAGAGGACATTGTCGATATTTGCCAGCTTACGCGCCCAAATAAAACACCTTCCTCTAGTGCACACAGGCAACAGAACAAGTAAAGGTGGTATTAGAATGGACTCTGACAGTGTCTCCAGTTCCTGCACATTGACTTCCAGAGTGCAGAGTTGGCACTGGTGGCCCATGGACATCTGTCTTTCTCCTCAACCCTTGCACATCAGCCAAGCAGTCTGAGCCCCAAGTCATGCAGCAGTCACTCATGCTTTTTGATGACTCTGAGATTGAGTGCACTGATGCCACTTTCTGCATTGTACTGACCGGCAAGGAGGGAGATGTGAGGAGTAGGTGAAAGGTTATAACGAGGATGATGAGGTATGGAATCAATGTAATCGGAGTGATGAGTGCAGTTCGGAGGAAGAGGTGATGGTCACCCAGCACCAGCCGCACAGCACAAGAGCGAGCCGGGTGCAAAACCACAGCGGCTGGCTCCTAGCCAGTATGCCTGCTGCTGCCCACCATGCCAAGGGACAGAGCATACCATAGCCAGCTCAAAGGAGTTCTTCAGGCAATGTGCTAGCATCAAGACACAGTTTGCATGCTGTGCAGTCAGAGCCTGAATTGAGGCATAAATGTTCTAAACCTGAGCACCACCTGCATGACCAGGTGTCTAAATGCAAAGCATGAGCTGCAGTGGAGTAGACACCTAAAAAATCACGAAAGATCTGATGCTCCTCCTGCTCCCTCTTCTGCTCTGCACACGTAACGTCTCCCTTCTGTCTTCCTGCTCTGCTGCTGTATGTCTATGGGCCAGCAGCAGTGAACAGCACTCGCCGTCTCCTCAAATAGCTGATCGGCAGGGGTGCCAGGTGTCGGACGTCAGACTGTTTTTTTTAGCCCATTATAACAAGATTTGGGTTCCCACTTTTGATTTTGCCCAAGGCCACATTTTGTTTAAAACCGGCCCTGCTCACAGGTATCATAGACACTGATGTGTGGCACTAAGAGAACAGGTAAACACATAGGAAACATGTAAAGGTCAAGGCTGGCAGAGTTCATCTGAATTCATAAAATCATCCAAAGGTCAGAGCAGGCAGCACAGGAAAAGTACTGTACCATAAACAGGTTCCCTACACAGGCAGACGTTATAGCTCTTCCACAGGGTCTATCAAGCAAAAGATACCTAGAGAGATCTGTAGAGACCAATTACAAAGGCAAAAACGTGTAGTTGGCAGCAAAACTATATTGGAGGGCTTATGAGCACATTAGTGAAGCAGCTAAGCGTGGAATCAGAAAGGGCATTAACATCTGCAGTGCTGCAGGGAAAAGTCTCTCTTATACACACACGGACTGCAGCCTACAGTAAGGGACACAGAAGTCTGACAGCAGGACATAGTCCAAGTGATACAGTGCTCGTGCTCACCACCATTCAAGCACATTGGCCGTCCAAAGTACATGCACAATGGTTCTCCATTCATCTCTATGGGACTCCTTGAGATAGCTGAGTACAACACTCAGATATTTCCAGCAGAGTGCTCAACATTCTATACATTACATGGAGAGGTGGGGGTGCATGGAGTATGGGGCCACCATTCTCATGATTGGTTGAGATCCCAGCAGTTGGACCCCCACTGATTTAATGGTTATCTCTAGAGTTGAGCGAACACCTGGATGTTCGGGTTCGAGAAGTTCAGCCGAACTTCATGAAAATGTTCGGGTTCGGGATCCGAACTCAACCCGAACTTGACCCCGAACTCAATTTAAGTCAATGGGGACCCGAACTTTTGGGCACTAAAATGGCTGAAAAAAAGCCCTGGACTGCAAAAGCCATCAAAATGTAGGTAAATCCCCTGCAAACAAATGTGGATAGGGAAATGACTTAAAATAAAATAAATAAAAATTAACCAATATCAATTGGCAACTTGGAGGAGGAGGTGGAATGTGAGGTTGGGATGGCGTCAGGTGGAAATGCTATGGGAGTTGAAGTTCTCATCACAGCCAAAATGGATTCATGTCTGCCTGCAGTGCCACAGGCCTCATTCACAGACTCGGG
Organism: Bufotes viridis; assembly: GCA_033119425.1. Taxonomy (NCBI): domain Eukaryota; kingdom Metazoa; phylum Chordata; class Amphibia; order Anura; family Bufonidae; genus Bufotes; species Bufotes viridis. The sequence continues at coordinate 144,553,621 of CM065590.1, read as the reverse complement.
GCCATGACAACCATACATGGGAGTTGAAGTTCACATCACAGACAAGAAAGATTAATGTCTGCCAGCAGTGTTACAGGCCTTACTCACAGACTCAGGCCAATGGCAACCATACATGGGAGTTGAAGTTGTCATTACAGCCAAGAAGGAATTATGTCTGCCTGCAGGGCCACAGGCCTCATTCAAACATTCATGCCCACGGGACCCACAAAGAGGATAGTTAAAATCCTGCCAAGACAGTATTGATTTCACCCAGTAGTGCCACAGGCCTCATTCACAAATTCAGGACCATGGCACCCACAAAGAGGAGAGCGGTCCCGTAACAGCAATACAGGCCTCAGGTCAGCCTGCAATGGAACAGGCCATAATCATTTATGTAGGCCCCTGACACCCAGACGGAGGAGAGGTCATTTGACAGTAAACAGAGGTTAATGTCTCCCAGCAATGCAGCAAGCGATTAAAAGAAATATAGGCCCCTGACAACCAGACAATGAGGCGGTCATTTGACAGTAAAAAGAGGTTAATGTCTCCCACCAATACAGCAGGCGATGAAACAAAATACATGTCCCTGACAACCAGACAATGGGGCAGTCATTTGACAGTGTAAAGAGTTAAATGCCTCCCACCAATGCAGCAAGTGATGAAACAAGCTATAGGCCCCTGACAACCAAACAATGTAGAGGTTATTTGACAGTCTAAAGAGTTTAATGTCTCCCACCAATGCAGCAAGCGATGAAACAAAATATAGGACCCTGACAACCAGACAATGGGGCAGTCATTTGACAGTTTAAAGAGTTTAATGTCTCCCACCAATCAAAACAATAGCTGATCTCAGGGAGACCAGCTACAAAAATCACCGCGGAGCCTCATTTAAGAGTCTCAACACAGCAATCCAAAGTGCAATGCTCCCTGGGAAACAGTAATATGCTAAATAAATGTGAAGCCCCAGAATTGGGTCTACAACACAATGAAAGCCAGATATCCCTCACAGGAAGTAAAACCGAAAGCAAAGGGGTGTCCCCATTACAGAGATCACCAAATCCACCATATTAAGTGACAGGCTAAAGTTTAATGTCTCCCACCAATGCAGCAAGCGATGAAACAAAATATAGGCTGCTTATTGGCCCGGTGTGTTCAAGGAGGTAGAAGATTATTGTAAGTCCTGTCCAACCTGTCAGATAACTAGCCCCCAGCCACATTTCCGTAGTCCTCTGGTACCTCTGCCAATTATTGAAGTACCGTTTGAGCGAATCGCTATGGATCTAATTGGGCCTGTACCAAAGTCTGCCAGGGGCCACCAACACATTCTGGTAGTTCTCGACTATGCCACTCGGTATCCGGAGGCGGTGCCTCTGCGACATACCTCAGCTAGGCTCATTGCCAAGGAGTTAATGGAGATGTTTTCCCGTGTGGGCCTGCCAAAAGAGGTTCTGACAGACCAAGGGACCCCTTTTATGTCCAAAGTAATGAGGAACTGTGTAAATTGTTGCGTATAAAGCAGTTACGGACGTCCGTTACCATCCATAAACAGACGGTCTTGTGGAGAGGTTTAACCAAACTCTAAAAAATATGTTAAAGAGGGTGGTGTCTAGAGATGGGAAGGACTGGGATCTGCTTCTGCCCTATCTCATGTTCGCAGTGCGAGAGGTGCGAGAGTGCGAGAAAAGTGAGTGGGCCAGTCCCATAGTCCTAATACCCAAGCCGGATGGGACGTTGCGGTTCTGCAACGACTTTCATAAGTTAAATGAAGTATCCAAGTTTGACGCGTATCCCATGCCCCGAGTAGACGAGCTTGTTGAAAGTTTAGGACAAGCCCGTTATTTTTCTGTGCTGGACCTCACTAAAGGGTACTGGCAGGTACCCTTAACGGAGTCGGCTAAGGAAAAAACCGCATTTGTTACCCCGCAGGGCCTGTATCACTACAAGGTGTTACCCTTTGGCCTGCATGGCGCCCGCCACTTTCCAAAGGTTAATGGACATAGTGCTGCGACCACATCGTCGGTACGCCTCGGCCTACTTAGATGATGTAGTCATCCACAGCACCGACTGGGAAAGCCATTTACCCAAGGTGCAGGCGGTAGTGGATGCCCTGAGGAAAGTCGGACTGACCGCTAACCCAAAGAAGTGCTCCATAGGGTTAGAGGAGACAAAATATCTGGGATATGTAATTGGGCGGGAGTTATCAAACCTCAGGTAACTAAGGTAGAGGCCATTCGTAACTGGCCCCGACCGGTCACCACCAGGCAGGTAAAGTCGTTCCTGGGGATTGTAGGTTACTACATGAGGTTTGTGCCCCACTTTGCCACAATAGCAGCGCCATTGACAGACCTGTTGAAGGGGCGAAAGTCTGGGAGGCTTAGCTGGAGTGAGAAGGCGGAGGAGGCTTTCTCCGCGTTGAAGTCGGCCCTGTGTGGGTCCCCGGTTTTGGTGACACCCGACTTCAACAAGGAGTTTGTCGTACAGACCGACGCCTCGGAGGTAGGCCTCGGTGCGGTACTGTCTCAGGAGGTCAACGGGGAAGAACATCCCGTTGTCTTCCTGAGCCGTAAGCTCAGTCCCGCCGAGTCCAGATATAGTATAGTGGAGAGGAGTGCCTGGCTATCAAGTGGGCACTCGAATCTCTCCGCTACTACCTGTTAGGAGGAGGTTCCGTCTGGTGACCGACCATTCCCCTCAAATGGATGAGTCAGGCCAAGGAGAGGAATGCTCGGGTCACCAGGTGGTTCCTATCTCTTCAAAATTTCAAGTTTTCCGTGGAACACAGGGCAGGCCGCTTGCAGGGCAACGCAGATGCCCTGTCCCGCGTCCACTGCCTCACGTGTGTTCACCCCTCAGGGTTGAACAAAGGGGGTATGTGGTAAGGTGCAAGGTGTCATATGCGATGGCAGGTACGTGTCACCGAGGTTGCTGGCCTCGGTGAGGTGAGAGCCGGGTTTTTGTCTGCAGCAGCTAGTGCTGTTTTGACTCTTTTAAATAGCATGGCTGCAAAGCCGATCCGGGCCGGCTCTTACTGGGAGCAGCTAAAGAGTAGGGTGGGTGGCTGCTCCCACGGTCCAGTCCGAGTTTTGGGCTGGGTATAAAACACAGCCATCAGCTGTGTCTGAGGTGATTATCCTGGAGCCTGCTAACAGGGCTGAGGAGTTCTCTGTGCTGGAGGACGGAGCTCAGCAAGGTGGTGGTTCCCTGCAACCTGAAGGAGGAATCGCCTGCGGCTGAACCGACTGCTAGGTGTGAACCCGCACTTGAACCACCCAAGGTGACTGGACCCTGTGTTGGCCTGTTTTTGGTCTTGCCACATGATTTCTGTTGTGTGTGAACTGTCACCAAGAGACTGTTTTCATTTCTGGTGTGCAAGTGTGAATAAAACACTGTTTGATGCACAATCTGGACTCCTTGTTTTGCCTCTAAACTGCACCCGCACCGCTGTCTACCAGAGCGACTCCCCACACAGTATAAAGAGGATAATGTCACCCACCAAAGCAACAGGTGATTATCTGAAATGTAGGCCCCTGACAACCAGACAATGTAGAGGTCATTTGACAGTCTAAAGAGTTTAATGTCTCCCACCAATGCAATAAGCGATGAAACAAAATATAGGCCCCTGAACCATTTGACAGTCTAAAGAGTTTAATGTCTCCCACCAATGCAGCAAGCGATGAAACAAAATATAGGCCCCTGACAACCAGACAACGGGGCGGTCATTTGACAGTCTAAAGAGTTTAATGTATCCCACCAATAAAGCAGGTGATGAAAAAAAATATAGGCCCCAGACAACCAGACAATTTAGAGGCCGTTTGACAGTAAAAAGAGGTCAATGTCTCCCACCAATAAAGCAGGCGATGAAACAAAATATAGGCCCCTGACAACCAGATAATGTAGAGGTCATTTGACAGTATAAAAAGGATAATGTCACCCACCAAAGCAACAGGTGATTATCTGAAATGTAGGCCCCTGGCACCCAGACAATGGGGCGTTAATTTGACAGTAAAAAGAGGTTAATGTCTCCCACCAATACAGCAGGCGATGAAACAAAATGTATTCCCCTGATAACCAGACAATGGGGCGGTCATTTGACAGTAAAAAAAGGTTAATGTCTCCCACCAATACAGCAGGCGATAAAACAAAATATAGGCCCCTGACAACCAGACAATGTAGAGGTCATTTGACAGTCTAAAGAGTTTAATGTCTCCCACCAATCAAAACAATAGCTGATCTCAGGGAGACCAGCTACAAAAATCACCGCGGAGCCTCATTTAAGAGTCTCAACACAGCAATCCAAAGTGCAATGCTCCCTGGGAAACAGTAATATGCTAAATAAATGTGAAGCCCCAGAATTGGGTCTACAACACAATGAAAGCCAGATATCCCTCACAGGAAATAAAACCGAAAGCAAAGGGGTGTCCCCATTACAGAGATCACCAAATCCACCATATTAAGTGACAGGCTAAAGTTTAATGTCTCCCACCAATGCAGCAAGCGATGAAACAAAATATAGGCCCCTGACAACCAGACAATGTAGAGGTCATTTGACAGTATAAAGAGGATAATGTCACCCACCAAAGCAACAGGTGATTATCTGAAATGTAGGCCCCTGACAACCAGACAATGTAGAGGTCATTTGACAGTCTAAAGAGTTTAATGTCTCCCACCAATGCAACAAGCGATGAAACAAAATATAGGCCCCTGAACCATTTGACAGTCTAAAGAGTTTAATGTCTCCCACCAATGCAGCAAGCGATGAAACAAAATATAGGCCCCTGACAACCAGACAACGGGGCGGTCATTTGACAGTCTAAAGAGTTTAATGTATCCCACCAATAAAGCAGGTGATGAAAAAAAATATAGGCCCCAGACAACCAGACAATTTAGAGGCCGTTTGACAGTAAAAGAGGTCAATGTCTCCCACCAATAAAGCAGGCGATGAAACAAAAATATAGGCCCCTGACAACCAGATAATGTAGAGGTCATTTGACAGTATAAAGAGGATAATGTCACCCACCAAAGCAACAGGTGATTATCTGAAATGTAGGCCCCTGGCACCCAGACAATGGGGCGGTCATTTGACAGTAAAAAGAGGTTAATGTCTCCCACCAATACAGCAGGCGATGAAACAAAATGTATTCCCCTGATAACCAGACAATGGGGCGGTCATTTGACAGTAAAAAAAGGTTAATGTCTCCCACCAATACAGCAGGCGATAAAACAAAATATAGGCCCCTGACAACCAGACAATGTAGAGGTCATTTGACAGTCTAAAGAGTTTAATGTCTCCCACCAATGCAGCAAGCGATGAAACAAATATCGGCCTCTGACAAACAGACAATGGGGCGATCATTTGACAGTCTAAAGAGTTTAATGTCTCCCACCAATCCAGCAAGCGATTAGACTAAATATAGGCCCCTGACAGCGAAACAATGTAGAGGTCATTTGACAGTCTAAAGAGTTTAATGTCTCCCACCAATGCAGCAAGCGATGAAACAAAATATAGGCCCCTGACAACCAGACAATGGGGCGGTCATTTGACAGTAAAAATAGGTTAATGTCTCCCACCAATACAGCAGGTGATGAAACAAAATATAGGCCCCTGACAATCAGATAATGTAGAGGTCATTTTACAGTATAAAGAGGATAATGTCACCCACCAAAGCAACAGGTGATTATCTGAAATGTAGACCCCTGGCACCCAGACAATGGGGAGGTCATTTGACAGTAAAAAGAGGTTAATGTCTCCCACCAATACAGCAGGCGATGAAACAAAATGTAGGCCCCTGACAAACAGACAATGGGGCGGTCATTTGACAGTAAAAAGAGGTTAATGTCTCCCACCAATACAGCAGGCGATGAAATAAAATTTAGGCCCCTGACAACCAGACAATGTAGAGGTCATTTGACAGTCTAAAGAGTTTAATGTCTCCCACCAATGCAGCAAGCGATAAACAAAATATAGGCCCCTGACAACCAGACAATGGGGCGGTCATTTGACAGTAAACAGAGGTTAATGTCTCCCACCAATACAGCAGGCGATGAAACAAAATTTAGGCCCCTGACAACCAGATAATGTAGAGGTCATTTGACAGAGTAAAGAGGATAATGTCACCCACCAAAGCAACAGGTGATTATCTGAAATGTAGGCCCCTGGCACCCAGACAGAAGAGAGAGGTCCCATAGCAGAAAATCAGGCTTCATGTCACCCAGCAATGGAAAAGGCCACTTTCAGTTATTTAGGCCCCAGCAGCCAGACAGAGGAGAGAGGTCCCAGATGAGATAGTCCCAAAATCAAGCTTGATGTCATCCGCCAAAGCAGCAGGGGATTAACAGAATTTTAGGCCCCTGACACTCAAAAAGAGGTGCCTTGCAGTACAAGAATGTATGGTTGAGGGCGAGGCAGTTATAAATGTCTATTCTGCACAAGGTACGGACAAGTCCTGTGGGATCCATGCCTGGTTCATTTTAATGAACGTGAGCTTGTCCACGTTGGCTGTGGACAGGCGGCTGCATTTGTCTGTAATGACGCCCCTGCCATGCTAAATACACGTTCAGACAATACACTGGCTGCAGGGCAGGCCAGCACCTCCAAGGCATAAAGGGCAAGCTCTGGCCATGTGGACAATTTGGAGACCCAGAAGTTGATTGTGGAAGAATCATCAGTCAGTACGTGGAGGCGTGTGCACATGTACTGTTCCACCATGTTGTTGAAATGCTGCCTCCTGCTAACACGTTCCCTATCAGCTGGTGGTGCAGTTTGCTGTGGCGCGGTGACAAAACTTTTCCACAGCTTGGCCATGCTAACCCTGCTGTCTGAGGAGCTGGCCGTGACACAGCTGCGTTGGCGAACTCTTGCTCCTCCTCCTCCTCCTCTGCCTTCACCTTGTGCTTCCACTTGTCCCCCAGTGTCAGTTGGGAATGCCCTCAGGAGCGTCTGCCGCTTGTACTCCGCACTTCCTATCACGCTCCAGTGTGTAAATTAAGGTGGGCACATTGTCCTTGTATCGGGGATCCAGCAGGGTGGCAACCCAGTAGTCAGCACAAGTTAAAATGTGGGCAACTCTGCTGTCGTTGCGCAGGCACTGCAGCATGTAGTCGCTCATGTGTGCCAGGCTGCCCAGAGGTAACGATAAGCTGTCCTCTGTAGGTGGTGTATCGTCTGTGTCCTCAGTATTCCCCCAGCCACACTCCAGTGATGGCCCTGAGCTGCGTAGGGTGCCACCCTGCAGTGAAACCGGTTCCTCCTCCTCTACCTTATCCTCCTCCTCCTCGTCCAGAAGTGTGCCCTGGCTGTCCACATGTATACCTGGCCTCTGCTGGTGCAGGAACCCACCCTCTGAGCCACTTCTGTATGACCTGCCTGAAACCCTGTGAAATGCCCCTCTTCTTCCTCCTCCTGTGCCGCATCCTCTTCCATCATCGCCGTAATATTTTTTTCAAGGAGACATAGAAGGGGTATTGTAATGCTAACAATGGCGTCATCAGCACTGGCCATGTTGGTTGAGTACTCCAAAGACCGCAACAAGGTACACAGGTCTTGCATGCAGGCCCAGTCACTGGTGGTGAAGTGGTGCTGATCCGCAGAGCGACTGACCCGTGCATACTGCATCTGAAACTCCACTATCGCCCGCTGCTGCTCGCACAGTCTCTCCAGCATATGTAAGGTGGAGTTCCACCTGGTGGGCATGTCGCATATGAGGCGGTGAGCAGGAAGGCCGAGGTTACGCTGCAGCGCAGACAGGCGAGCAGCAGCAGGGTGAGAACGCCGAAAGCACGCACATACGGACCGCACTTTCAGCAGCAGCTCTGACATGTCTGGGTAGTTTTTAAGAAACTTCTGCACCACCAGATTCAGCACATGCGCCAGGCAAGGGATGTGCGTCAAACCGGCTAGTCCCAGAGCTGCAACGAGATTTCGCCCATTATCGCACACCACCAGGCCGGGCTTGAGGCTCACCGGCAGCAACCACTCATCAGTCTGCTGTTCTATGCCCTCCAAAGCTCCTGTGCGGTGTGGGGTTTGTCACCCAAACACATGAGTTTTAAAATCGCCTGCTGACTGCGTTTACCCGGGCTGTGCTGAAGTTGGGGTGAGATTCTTTCGATGACCAGATGTGGGGTGGTAGAAGAGGAGGAGGATGATGCGAGTAGGAGGAGGAAGCAACAGGAGGCAACGAATAATGCCCTGCGATCCTCGGTGGTGGAAGGACATGCGCCAAACCGCTATCCGCCTCGGGCCCAGCCGCCACTACGTTTACCCAGTGTGCAGTTAGGGAGATATAGCGACCCTGGCCGTGCTTACTGGTCCATGTATCTGTGGTTATGTGGACCTTGCCACAGATGGCGTTGCGCAGCGCACACTTGATTTTATCCTCCACTTGGTTGTGCAGGGAAGGGACGGCTCGCCTGGAAAAGTAGTGGCGGCTGGGAACAACGTACTGGGGACAGCCACCGCCATCAGCTGTTTGAAACAGTCCGTCTCCACCAGACGGAATGACAGCATTTCAAAGGCCAGTAATTTTGAAATGCTGGCATTCAGGGCCAGGGCTCGAGGGTGGGTAGGTGGGTATTTCCTCCTTCTCTCCAATGTTTGGGAGATGGACAGCTGAATGCTGCCGTGTGACATGGTGGAGATGCTTGGTGATGGTGTCGTATGTGGTGGTGTTGGTGGAACAGCCTCTGTTTGCTGGTCGCCAGGTGCCACGGTGACGCCAGAGGTGGAGGGAGAGGCCGAGCCAGCAGCAGAAGAGGGAGCAGGAGGAGCATGAGAGAGTTCCTTGTTTTTAAGGTGTTTACTCCACTGCAGTTCATGCTTTGCATGTAGATGCCTGGTCATGCAGGTTGTGCTCAGGTTAAGAACGTTTATGCCTCGCTTCAGGCTCTGATGGCACAACATGCAAACCACTCGTGTCTTGTCGTCAGGACATTGTGTGAAGAACTGCCACGCCAATGAACTCCTTGGAGCAGGCCTTGGTGTGCTCGGTGCCTGGGTGCGGTGGACAGTAATAGGCGTACTGTCTCTGTAACGGCCGCTGCGCTTTTGCACCCTGCTCCCTCTTTTGCTGTGCTGTTGCCTCTGTGCGACCACCGCCTCTTCCTCAGAACTGCACGCCTCACTAGCACGACCTTCAGTCCAGTCTGGGTCTAGGACTTCATCATCCTCCACATCATCTTCCACCCATTCATGACCCCTGCCCTCCTCGTCGGTCTGCACATTGCAGAAAGCCACAGCAGTTGGCACCTGTGTTTCGTCATCATCAGAGACGTTTTGTGGCGGTATTCCCATGTCCTCATCCTGCAACAAAAGTGGTTGAGCATCAGTGCATTCAAGGTCTTCCTCTTACTGGGGCAGGGCTAGGTGGATGGGCTGGGAAACCCTGCCAACAGAGTCATCAAAAAGCATGAGACTTTCCTGCATGATTTGGGGCTCTGACTGCTTGGCTGATTTGCAAGGGGTGAGGTGGAAGACTGATGGGCATGGGCTGCAGGTGCCAACTCTGAGCTTTCTGCAGAGGACTGGGTGTTAGATACTGTGAAGGAACTGGAGGCACTGTCAGCCACCCAATCTACTATCGCCTGTACATGTTCTGGCTTCACCATCCATAGAGCGGCATTTGGGCCTATCAAATAAAACTGCAGGTTCTGTCGCCTACTCGCACAAGAGGAAGGTGTTTGACTTGGAGCGGTAGTTGACGCTAAACGGCCACGTCCTTTCCCAGCAACAGGAGCTCCACCAACACCACCACGACTATGCCCACGTCCCTTATTTGATGTTCTCCTCATTATTTGCGTTCACCCACCAAGCTGAAAGATTGGTCTCTCTCCGGTGTCAATTTACCTGCCACTAGTCGACGATTACGTTCGCTAAGGCAGTGTCATAAAAATGCTCTGTGGACCAATAATAATGTTTCTGTGCCCAAAATACACTGATTCTAAATTTCTATGCGGAAATAAAAAAATAAAAATAATTGGTACGCTGTATGCACAAGTGGTTTGTGGAACAAGAACAAGTATTTTTGTATCAAGGGGGAGAAACAAGACTGGATTGCACATCCACAACGCTTAACCCTTGATATGTGCTCTTCAGCTACATTACTATAGTACTAGTCCCTAGTGCAAATATTGGAGACATTAGTGTACATTTTGATCAAAAGGTAATAAGCCCACTCACCCCGTCACGGTTGTCTCCTAGAGTGGGTCCCTACTCTGTCCATAATCTGATAAAGGCGCCGTGCTGCATGGCGACACGTGGCACCATCCCAGCAGGCTGCAGTTACGCCAGCCAGAAAAGCACCACAACAACAAAGGCCACCATGCAGCACAGCACTGTTTGAACAGGAGCAGAATGCAACCTGCTCAGTAATAACAGAAACCAGGACTAACAGCTAGTGGGTCCATTACACTCTAATGCAGTCTCCTGCTAAAGAATTTTTTGTAATAAAATACAGAAAATAAGTATTTCACTGCTGTGAATTGAAATTATTTATACGCCGGATGCACAACTGTTTTTTTCAGCCTAAAACACAGCTTTTTTCAATAAAACCCCAAAATGCTGTTTTTAACTGCTGTACATTAAAAGTAGATATTTATACTATGTATGGACACCAGATTTGGGGACCCAGAACATGGATTTGGTCACCAAAATTCACAAATGCAGTATTAGACTGTTATAAATTGGAAATAATTATTTAAACGACAGATGCACAACTGTGTTTTCTAAAACACAGCTTTTTTCAATAAAACCCCGCATTTTTTTACTGATGTAAATTTAAATGATATATTTATGCCGTGTATGTACAACTGCTTTGTGAAGCAAGAATATTGCTTTTTTTTCACACTAAAAAGAATAATGCACTATTTCTCAGCTGTAATGTGAAATCGGTTTTTAAGTGGTGTTTTTCAAGATGCTCTGTGGATCAGGATTACCACTCTTTTGTCAAAAAAATACACTTATGCTGTATTTCACAGCAGCAATGTAAAATAGGTGGTTGTATTGTGTATTTCAGACTGTTTGGTGGACCTTGAGTAACAAACAAAAACAAAGAAGCACTATTTCCATGCAGAAATATAAAATATGTCATTAGACGGTGTATGCAGAACTGTTTTGTGGACAAGGAACACGGGTTTTCCCCCAAAATTACACGGATTCTCTATTTCACCGCAGAAATGTCAAATATATATATTGGCGGTGTAAAATAGGCTTGGTGGATCAGGATGACCACTTTTTTTTTAACTAAAATACACTGATGCACTATTTGATAGCAGAAATGGAATATCCGGTTTAGTGCATAGTATACAAAAGTGCTTGGTGGCCCCACAGAGCCCAGGCTAGACAAATGGACAGTATTTATACCATGTATGCACAACTGCTTTGTGAAGCAAGAATATTGCTTTTTTCACACAAAAAAGAATATTGCACTATTTCTCAGCTGTAATGTGAAATCGGTATTTAAGCGGTGTATTTCAAGATGCTCTGTGGATCAGGATTACCACTCTTTTGTCTAAAAAAAATATACTTATGCTGTATTTCACAGCAGCAATGTAAAATAGGTGGTTGTAATGGGTATTTCAGACTGTTTGGTGGACCTTGTATAACGTTTTTTTTTTTTTTTTTACTATAAAATACAAAGAAGCACTATTTCCATGCAGAAATATAAAATATGTCGTTGGACGGTGTATGCAGAACGGTTTTTTGGACAAGGAATACAATTTTCCCCCAAAATTACACGGATTCTCTATTTCACAGCGATGCCCACTCTGATGTACATACAGTATATACTGCTTGACTTCCTCTAATAAACAAAAATTTTGCTTTCATACTTGCTTGTGTCAGTGTGGTTTACTCCATTGTGTTGATGGAGTTGATAAGATAGCACAGCTTGTGTGCATCCAATGATACTCACTAAATGAATTACCATATCTTTTGAGAAGTGCATGAAAATAATTATCTATATAACACATTTCATAAATAGATGAACATGAAAAAGTTAAGTTCAACATGTTACATAACATACGTCAAGGACAATAGTGTTCTGCAAGCTCTGAATGCTGGAGGACAAGATTTTAAGTATAGAAATGCAAACTTGCTCCAAATACAGTCCATATCTTCAGGCAAAATGATTGGGATATTTAAAGTCAGTGTCACTATGCTTCTTTTTTATATATGTTGTGTTAGCCTCACAGGAGCAAATGCTGAATATTCACATCCTGCCCTGCTTAGGGTACTTTCACACTAGCGTTGGTGCGGATCCGTCTGTTTATTTGCACAGACGGATCCGCACCTATAATGCAAACGTTTGTATCCGTTCAGAACGGATCCGTTTGCATTAGCTTTAAAGAAAAATGACAAAGTCCAAAACGGATCCGTTTTGAATTACATTGAAAGTCAATGGGGAACGGATCCGTTTTCAAATGCACCATATTGTGTCACTGACAACGGATCCGTCCCCATTGACTTACATTGTAAAAAAAAACGGATCCGTTAGGCTCCGCCTCTTCAGACGGACACCAAAATGCTGCATGCTGCGTTTTAGTGTCAGCTTCTAAAACGGAATAGAGGCGGAACGGAGCCGAACTGATGCATTCTGAACGGATCCTTATCCATTCAGAATGCATTGGGGCTGAACTGATCCGTTTTGGACCGTTTGTGAGAGCCCTGAAACGGATCTCACAAACGGAATCCAAAACGCTAGTGTGAAAGTACCCTTAGGGTGCAAGAGAAATAAGAATGTCAGAAAGTCAGTCACTGGTTATCTATTTATGCAATATAATTGCATTTAGTCATACTTTATTATAAGGTGTTAATTATATAAAGTTAACATTTAGCTCTATATGCAGTGGAAGTATGACATAAAACAAGCTTAATATCCTCAGTCAACCCCTAGCATAATGTTTCCAAATTATATTCAAATAGTGGTGTTGTTATATCTGTTTAGAGTGCAGTAGTAATAATATTACATTGTAAGCAATACCGTCTATTGCATTTCTTGGCATACACTAACTGTCAAATCTGACAGGAAATGAAGAGCTACTTTTCTCATTGAACCTGATATGTGTGTGATGGGATGTCAATCACTCCATCCACTATTAATGGATATCTATCATGAGATTAACAAGTAATGTCACTATATTGTATTTACAATCCCTGTACAATGTAATACTTCTGACTTATGTGTACCTGTCCTGTCCAAAAACTTCAGATATCCCATAGTGACATATCAAAGATTTCGATTGGTGATGAGTGAATCAATTTGAATGATTCAAATTTATTCGAAAATCCATCTACTTGAGCAATGAGGATCTGGCCCCACTACTGAAGAGACTCCCCCACCCCACCCTACCCACTTTGATTGATAGGGCAAGACTTGTGGGCATACACAGATGCTCTGCTGCTACCTTCTCAGCACAAATTCCAATGGTGCATGCACAGCTGCACATCTGGGTGTTCCCAGATGTGTTAGGTAGCAACAGATATTTTAAAATATTAAAATAGCTTTAGAAAATGTTATAAAAGAATAAATCTAACATAAGTCACTTTCCAGAGTGTAGGTTTAGAAAAAAATCAATAGGTAACAGCTAAACAGTTATGGACAAACATTAACAATACAATATAAATTGGTTGATCTGTCCAATCTCCAGATCTCCAAGCAGTGAGTTCCAGTTGACCACATTTGGGATAACTGTCATCTGAATAGTTATCAGCCTGGATTCTCTTGTAGGTTTGCATGTGATCACTTATATCCCATTTTATTTCCATTCAATGTCTGCAGCACACTCAGAGTGCCTAGAAGGAACCCACACAGATACCATACGAACTAAATAGGAAGTTGTCCTTTGTCAAAATTTAAACCTAGGTAACACAGCAAATCATCGAGCCTACGTCTTGTTATTTCAATGGACCAGATTGTGGCTACTGGACAACCTACTATTTCTAGGAAGTTGAGACAGGTAAAGAATATCCCCTTAGCTATTTGATTCACTGATTTCCACCTCAGACCCCAAAAGCGTTATACTGTTGGTGAATCATAGTAGTATAAGGCCAGCTTATTTCATTTGTACAATCTATTCCTTTTCTAAAGCTGGCTATGCACATGAGATAATGATTGGCCGCATTACTGCTGTTCAGTTGCCCATGGAATCTTTCGTATGAACAATCGCACCAGTCAGTTTTTTTTTTATACTTGAGCATAATGGTAAGTGATTGGCTGAATTCAGCTGATCATGCCATCAACATGCAGCTTTGACTCACGAATGACTGAAGTCTTCCATTATAGCGGATTACATTTTCAGCAGACAAGAGTCTGCCGTCGGCCATCTCCAATGATCTTTCTCGCTAGTTCTTCAAATGACAGACATTTTAATCTCATGTGATATGGTCACCTTAAAGCAAACCACCCCAGCAAACACCTATTCACATTAGAGGTGACTACTGAAGCACTTACTGGGTATTTGAAATTGCCAGATAAACTGAACAATTTTCTTCTCCATAAAGAAAGCACTTAAAGCAGAGAGATGCATTAACATTAAAGTAATGGCCACCATGAAATAATACATTTCCACTGCAGCTGATCATCTCGAACGAAGACAAGAGCTTTTAACACACTGTCTAGGACTAATGTTGAGCAAAGCGAAGCACCCAAATTGATATTCAGTCTGATTTTAGGAAAAATTTGATTTTAAACTAAGCTGAATTTCCTCACACTTTATGCTAACAAATCATTTTTCCTAAACTGGCGGCTAGAGTTGTCTTGGAAAGAAAGGGGAAAAAAAAAATACCTCATCCACTTGCTCGCCGCCAGAGGCAGTCCACTCTTCTCTTGATGAAAAAAGACCTGTGCTGAGCTCTATGACATCACCGCGCTCTCAGTGTGATCACATGCTGAGGTCATCACTGATGACCTCACCATGTGATCATGCTGGCAGTGCACAATGATGTCACGCTAAGCACAGGTCCTTCGGCAGCTCTTTTTTAATCAAGAGTAGATCGGACTGCCTCTGTGCGAGTAAGTGGATGAGGAGAGCGATTTTTTTTTTAAACCCAAAAGGCCATATTAGGCTACTTTTACACTAGCATTTTGGCTTTCTGTTTGTGAGAGTCGTTCACGACTCTCACAAGCGGTCCAAAACAGATCAGTTTTGCCCTAATGCATTCTGAATCTAAAAGGATCCGCTCAGATTGCATCAGTTTGCCTCCGTTCAGTCACCATTCCGCTCTGGAGGCGGACACCAAAACACTGCCTGCAGCGTTTTGCTGTCCGCCTGACGAAGCGGAGCCAAACGGATCCGTCCTGGCACACAATGTAAGTCAATGGGAACGGATACATTTTCTCTGACACAATCTGGCACAATAGAAAATGGATCCGTCCCCTTTGACTTTCAATGGTGTTCAAGACGGCTCCATCATGGCTATAGAAGAAATAATACAACCAGATCCATTCATGATGGATGCATGCAGTTGTATTATTGTAATGGAAGTGTTTTTGCAGATCCGTGACGGATCCGCAAAAAAACTAGTGTGAAAGTAGCCTTACACTAGCGTATTACAGTTTTTAACATCGGTTACATATATGCACTTCTGTCTAAGCAGCCGTTAAAAACTGCCCCATTAAGTTATAGGCTGAATGGGGTTTTAACACAGTGATTTGTGATTAATTAATTTATAACAAATCAAATTTCTTCTCAAACTTCAGCAAAGTTGCAGAATCATATATTTGAAAACTTTGCTCATGTTTAATTAGGACTGAATAATAATTAGCATTTCTATAAAAATAAAAGGTACCTGTAAAGTAACCAATAAGATAAAATACAATCATTTTTATGTTTTAATTGCACATTAAAATCTTTACCGTTCTTGTGGTACTAGTAACGAATGTATACAGTGTTGTTTCCTTTCATGTATAAGTGTGATATCTGAGCTAGTAGTAAATTCTAAGAGGTTTTGACCCCGACTTCCTCCTGACATCAGATACAGTAGCACATCATAATTTGTAGACAAATGACTATGTGTGGCATGAAAAATGCATTCAATTACTTCCCTAACTTAGGTCTAGTCATTGTTTCAGCTCACAGTTTGCAAAGCATAGCTGATTTACAGCCTGCCAAAGGCTGCTGATTGAAAATCAGATTTCAATGTGGATATCCATTCCCTATTGCCATGCAAGGCAGAACATAAATAATAGCTCATGGTATATTTTACAAGTTATTCGTAGACTTCTTTATGTATGTCTTTTCAATTTTATAATTGCATTGCAGGCTAAATTCTCCAGCTAGATATGCATGAATAGAAAAAGGAGAATATAGCCATGAATTGACAGTTAATCATTATTCTTCCATTTCCATAAATGAAATCATATCTAATGGACTTAAAACCCAGCTGAACAACTTATAAGTATCACAAGGGATACTTTTTATTCCAGTGACAATAACAGATTTGAAATAAAGTGGTTTCATCCTAAAAGCATAACGTTAAAAGGAGTCCTAAAAATGTATGCTGCACCACTTGCATGGGAATGGGTATAATTGACTTGCTGTGAAGTCTGTTCTTCTTATCTGTCATGCTGTTTTCCTTTAGTATATGAGGAATGTGCTGTCTATTTAGATTTGTATTTTATAATTATCTATGTTTATGTAAAATAAGGGTGGGTTCACACTAAATTTAGGAATTCCATTTTGGCTTTCTGTTATAACATGGTGATAACAGAAAATAACGGAATGCCCAGACAGAATGCAAAACGGAAGCCTTTAAAAGGCATTCCGTTTGCTTTCCTTCCTAATAGAAGTCTATGGGAAAGCATAACGGATCAGTCTGGGTCCCATTATGCAAGACGGAAAACAAAATTCCCGTCGACAGGATTTTGTTTTCAGCCTTGCATAATGGGAACCAGACAGATACGTTTTGATTCCCATAGACTTCTATTCGGACAGAAAGTAAACAGAATGACTTTAAAAGGCTTCCGTTTTGCATTCCGTCATAATACAAGTCTATGGGCAGAAGAACGGATCCGTCCTTCCGTCTTATGGATTCTGTTCTAGCGTTAGGGATTCCGTTATGGCTTT
Source organism: Bufotes viridis (assembly GCA_033119425.1). NCBI lineage: Eukaryota > Metazoa > Chordata > Amphibia > Anura > Bufonidae > Bufotes > Bufotes viridis. Next base: position 144,536,584 of record CM065590.1, on the reverse strand, counting down.
CCGTCATAACATGGTTATAACGGAAAGCCATAACGGAATCCCTAACGCTAGTGTGAACCCACCCTAACTAGTAATTAGTTACTGTTAGAGCACAAAAATAATGTTTTTTATTTGTGAGTGGTATACATGTCTGATACTAATCTCCCTTAAAGGCATTATGCGAGAATTTGATAAATTGGCTGCCACCAACCTGTCCTAGAAAGTGAGCAGGACAGGTTGCCTCTACTTGTAAAGCTGACTAGGGGGTGAGGCATGGGTTCTAACTGCACACTAGGCTCTGGCACTTGCATATACTATATATTTCATCCATCCCCCCCCCCCCCTTTTTATATTATTCCATGAGAACCCCTGTAAGGCTACATACTTGACAGTTACAACAGTTTCTCAAAAGTCTAAGTCAGAGGAAACAGCTTAAAGGAATTCTCCAGGAATTAATAAAATAAAATTACTAAAAAATACTTAAATATCACTTTATTGTAAATATATTCTTAAAGGGGTTCTCCGGGAATTAAGAAAATGAAAATACCTAAATACGACTTTATTATAAATATATTACCAAATACCTTTCATTAGCTATATTGGTTAGTTTTGTCTAGGGAACAATCATTAGGAAAAATAAAATGGCTGCTGTCATATTAGTACCCACAAAACTTCACACAGCAGGGCAAGTTACTTCACAACAGTGAGGTAAACAGCTGCCTCATCCTGGACTCTGCTCTACCTGTCAGGGGTTATGATCCTGAATACAGCTGATAAGATCTTCAGCTAAATCTCTGAAGGAAAGGAGCTCATTTGGAGACATGAAGTACAGAGAGAACAGACAGGACAGGCTGTGGTGATGGAGACTGCATACAAGTGCTGCTGCTCATTATCTACACCCCACCTCCTGTCTGTACTTCATGTCTCCTCATGAACCCCATTCCTACAGAGATTCAGCTGAAGCTCATATTAAACTGTATTCAGGATCATAATCCCTGACAAGTAGAGCAGAGAGGAGGATGAGGCAGCTCTTTAGCTCCGTGATGTGAAGTAACTTGTCCTGCTGTGTTAATAGGACAGGTTTTTGGTGTACTAATAGGACAGTGGCCATTTTGTTTCTTCTAATGATTGCACCCTAGACAAAACGAGCCATTATAACTAATGAAAGGTATTGGGGAATATATTTATAATAAAGTATTATTTGCATAGATAGTAACATAGTATATAAGACCGGAAAAAAAAACATTTGTCCATCCAGTTCGGCCTGTTTCCTACAAGTTGATCCAGAGTATTTAAGTATTTTCATTTTCCAAATTCCTGGAGAACCCCTTTAAATACTTTACATTAGTTATAATGGCTTGCTTTGTCTGGGGAGCAATTTATGAGGAAAATTAAAATGTCTGCCGATCCTATTAGTACACACAAACCTGTCCTAATCACACAGCAGGACAAGTTACTTTACAACAATGAGGTAAAGAGCTGCCTCATCCTCCTCTCTGCTCTATTTATCAGGGATTATGATCCTAAATACAGTTTAATAAGATCTCCAGCTGAATCTCTGTAGGAATGGAGTTCATGAGGAGACATGAAGTACAGAGAGGACGTACAGGACAGACTGTGGTAATGGGGGCTGTGGTAATGTAGCCGACTGCATACTGCGACTGCTCATTAGTCACATCTGCACCTGTCCGTCCTTTCTATACTGCACGTCTCCTCGTGAACTCCATTCCTACAGAGATTCAGCTGAATATCTTATCACATGTATTTGGTATCACAGTCTCTGACATGTAGAGCAGAGAGAGTAATTTTATTTTCAGTCATTTTATTTTATTAATTCCCAGAAGCCGCTTTAAATACATACTGTCCCTTTAAATGGGAAACAGGCTTAGGGCTCATGCACACAGCCGTAGGTGGTCCATTCTGTGCATTGGGGGCCGCAATTTGCAGTCTCCAATGCATGGGCAACCTCCGTATGGCCGCCAGGATGAATCTAGACCCATTCAACTTGAATGGGTCTGCATTCGTCCGTTCCTCAAAAAGGTAGGACATGGTCTATCTCTTTGCAGTACGGAAGTACGGAACGGAACCCCAAAGAAGCACTCCGTAGTGCTTCCTTAGTGTTCCGTTCCTTGATTCCGTTCCACATCTCTGGATTTGCGAACCCATGTAAGTGAATGGGTCCGCATCCGTGATGCGGAATGCACACAAAATGGTGCCTGTGTATAGCGGATTCGTGTGCATGAGCCCTTATCCTGTTGTATCCTTATGATTCGCACCTCATATTTCTATTTGCTAGTTGACTAAAATGCAGGCATATGGCGTGTTCTGTCTCCAGCAGCAGCGTCACTCCAGCACACACTTTTTTCTGCCTACTCACTACTGACATGAGGTCTGCAGGACACTGCTATTTATTATCTTACAGGCATGTGATTTCACTATGACATGAGGATCTGCATGATTAAATAATGTGACTAAAAAGTTTTGTAACCCTAGCAGCACATTATCCAACATTAATAACACAGTTGGCCACTAGGTGGCACCACAACTAACTTATTTACAGTGTAGAATACCATACAGTGCAATAAATGTGCATGGCACTGCACTGCAATATCAGTAATGCCCAGAGATTAGCAACGTTTTGAAAAATTCGATTCGGCAACTCCGCCGAAGTTAGTGAAGAAATTTGATTTGTTCTGAATTGATTTGTCATGTCAAGTATGGTCACATGGAGCATACGGGTTGCTAATTAGCCTGCAGCTGCCTTTCATTTAATAAGTAAGACCGCGGTGTACAGAAGGTCCTCATTGTTAATGGCCACACGGCACCTTTAATGTACCTTTAAACAGGGGCTGTTGTTGGTGTGGGGTTTGGCTGGTTAGGTGTGGCTTCCATCTTATTGGTATTGAACTACATATGTTAGTTTATGGGTGATGAAGGAATAAGTAAATGTAGGAATAAATAAATTAAAATGACACAGCATAAGTCACCCCGCACTCTCACTACACTCTCCCTGCAGTCTCTCTGCACTCTCCCTATCCAATATTCTTCTATTAATCATTTTCGGCAAAACTGTCCCTAGAGCATGAGCGATTGCCTAGTCTCTCCCTATGCTTAGCTCACAGGACAATGACAGAGAACGTGCAGGATGAGGGTTTTATAGGGATGTGACATCACAGGGGATGGCTATCTGCAGATTGGCTGGGTGGGTGCATGGCATTATGGGTGGTCTTGTGTTCCCAGGATTCTTACTTTCTTACAACTGTACGAGCTACAAAGTACAAAACTGATTCAGTACTATGTAGCACGAGGAAATTTTGATTAATTGCGAATCAAAGTTTTCCTAAACTTCGGACCGAATACCACTTCGAATGCTTAGCTTCGCTCAACATTAGCAATGCCCTTCTGACTGTTCTCAGCACAGCCAAGACAATATGAATCCCCAGAATTCTAACTCAGAATTCTAACTCATGCTCAATAGCTCAGTCCCACTACTCGGATTCTCTTGTACATGGGCGGTTGAGTACCTCCTGTAGGACCGCAGGTTGGCCAATATAAATTGAACTTTGCATTATGCCTAGCCTAGGAGTGATTGACACATGTGTACTGGGAAACTGGATGGCGCAGGGGGGCCTTTACTACGTTTGGCTATGGGACCCTAAGAGATACACCCATGGATACACCCATGATTGTATTCAAGAGAACATCACCGGGGGGAGACTAGACCTCAGAGCCTAATTTTTTTCCTTTGCTATTTTTAACCTGATCTAGCAGATCAATGAAATATGTAATCACATGAAAATGTTATTGATATTATTATTGATATTAACCCATAAATTATTTTAGTTGTACAATTGTACTTTAAATTTGCATATGACTTTACAATCAGGGGCATAGCTATAGGGGAACGAGGAAAGCGGCTGTTTTTCAGCCCAAACTCAAAAGGGGCCTGTCCAGGAGGAGGACTAAAAGATTTTGTTGTCAGGGCCCCCTCAACAGTATTATAAAATGACATATTCAGAGACCCTGTAGTAAATGGACTGAGTGGCTGCTGGGCCTCATCTGAGAGGTAATCTTGACTAGCTACAGGAGAGGGGGTTGTACGGGAGGAGGGGGTTGCAAAGTAATTGCTGGGGTGGGGAGGCCCTGCTCAAAAATTTGCTGTGGGGCCCAGTCATTTCTAGTTACATCACTATTTACAATGTAAAGTTTGTAAAACTTTTTTTTTTAAATCTTGCACGAAGCAGATTTTAATAATGGTCATGTTGTACGTAATCAGTTTACATTTAATTTGTTTGTTTCATTTATTTTTTATTGTTTAAGCAAAAAACACATATTGGAAACAAAATGCATGTCCCCACAGAATGCAAAAACAGTTGTGCCACATTTCTGCAAAATTAGAAACCTACAATGCAACTTGATGAGTATCTGCACTTTTGTTTCTCATGCAACATATTAAAGTTCACTTTTGTTCCATAAACAATTGAAAGAACCTTTGGCTATCAGAAATATTTTTGTACAATCACCATCATATTTCAGATTTATAGCACACTGGCAGTGTTATAAATACATTAGCGCAGATAAAAAAAAAAAAGAAAGTTGTCCAGAGAGATGTTTTCTTTTAGTAGGGGCAGAATGGGTAAAAAAAATCATTAACTTTTTGCAGCTGCTTTTCCCGTGCTTATTGCGTGCTTGCTAGTCTCTGCATCCTGGTACCAACTTGACATACTGGAAATGGTAGGACATGCCTGCTCAGCCAATCACCGGCTACAGTGGTAATCCAATTTAATGCAACTGGGCAAAATGTTCAAATCAGTTCTAAACGAATCAGTTTTATTATGAACTAGCAGAAGCACACAGCTTCACACGGGTATATTTCATCTATGTTTCATTTCATTAGTGCAGCGTTTCTCAAATAGTGGGCGCGAGGCTCCGTAAAGGGGGGGTCCAGGTGACAGGAGATGAACGCTTCCACTGTGGAAGCGTTCATCTCCATAGTGATCTGTATCGCCACCCTCTGGATCGCTGTGCTGTGCGGCAGGGGAGGGAGAGGTGTCTCCCTCCCCTGCTCCTCTGATAGGCTGCGGGTCTTGTGCCGGCGGTTCAGGCGGCGCCATGACATCATCACGCCGCCTGAGCAGAGTGCAGAGCGGGACACAGGCCGGAAGAGGCCTGCATCCAGCGCTTCCAGGAGGTAAGTATTGGGTGGGGGACCCTGGACCCTATTGGGGGAGAGCCTGCACCCTGCACCCGATTTGGGGGAGGGGTTAATGTAGCCTGCACATGATTGGAGGGGGTTAATGTAGCCTGCACATGATTGGGGAGGGGGTTAATGTAGCCTGCACATGATTGGGGAGGGGGGTTAATGTAGCCTGCACATGATTGGGGAGGGGGTTAATGTAGCCTGCACATGATTGGGGGGAGGGGGGTTAATGGAGCCTGCACATGATTGGGGGAGGGGGTTAATGTAGCCTGCACATGATTGGGGAGGGGGGTTAATGGAGCCTGCACATGATTTGGGGGGGGGGTGATAATGGCCCTCACCCTGTGGGGAGATTGGTGTACTTATAACAATTTTATAGACAAATGATACTATTTACAGTCGTGCGGGGGGGGGGGGGTCGCAAAATGTTTTCTTCTTCCTAGGTGGGGCATGACAGAAAATAATTGTGAAGCACTGCATTAGTGTGTTTGTCGTTAAAATATATTGACAGTATCCCCCATAACAGTGACCTCTACAGCATCCTGCCCCCTTAACATTGACCTCCACAGCCCCCCACCCCCTAACACTAACCCCCCACAGTGCCCTGCCTCCTTATAATTTGACCAACACAGCAACCCACCCCCTTAACTTTGACCTGTACAGCAGCCCACTCCTTTAACAGTGACCTTCCCAACTCTCCACCTGACCCTCTGATGAATATCCAGGCTAACTGCCACAACAGCCAACAGACAATGGCTCCTGAAGTTTGGCAGTTAGGTTACTAAGCATATTTTTTGGCAAATAATTGGAAAGCGAGGGGTGAAAATTTCCAATTTCCACTCAAAACATAGTCTATGACGCTCGCCGAGTCACAGGAGGCCGATGCGCAAAATTTCGCGATTGTAAATGTGGCAGTGCGGATTCGTTTAGCGGACATACATTAGCTTTATATGTTAGATTTACAAAATATTCTACTTCTAAATGAAGCAGAAGTTTTGGCGATTAGATGTTAGCAAATAATTCAAAACGTTATTTGCTCTCCATTTTTTATATAATATTCAGTACAGTAGTAAGGGAAGCAGGGCTGAGAAGATGAAGATGGAAGATCACATAGCCTTGGGTGACTTGCTTACCCATAATGCCCCAGGGACAGGAAAGAGTCAGTTAGTATACTGTGTGACTGTTTCAGAGCTTGAGTTCCGTTACGTGGCTGTTCACATACATACAGAGAGAGATTATTAAGACTGCTGCAAAGGAAAACTGACTTAGTTGCCCCTAGCAGCCAATTAGATTCCACCTTTCATTTTCCAAAGGAGCTCTAAAAAATAAAAATACATTATATATATATATATATATATATATATATATATATATATATATATTTTCATGAAACACATTAAATAAAAAGCATGATCATATTTTAGGTATCATTGCAGCACTGTATACTGCAATTGTACCTTTTTTCCCCAGACACCTGTAGATTTTCGACAGTTGTACATATAAGCATACTCTGTGTCACCAAATGGGTATACTTTGGCTGCTATCACGAACCAGCGGGTGTGAACCCACTGTGCCACGTGTCCTACCTCCTCTAAGGGCGTTGTCTAAGTGAACCCCTCGACCTTCACAGTACCCATGCTGGTGGGGAGCGACTTTCCCGAGGGGAACACCAGGTCGCTACCTCTTGAGGAGGATTGGCACATGAGGCAGCTGGTCCAGACGGACCAGGAGGTACCTGAGCAAGGTATCAGAGGTACAGGCATTGTCAGCAGGCTGAGTCGTAACCACAAGAAACTGTGCAGGACCAAAGGATGAGGCATCGGTGGAGTCAAACAATGATAAACTGCTCTTGAAAAACTCATAGTAGTTTCTAAAGTAGTACTATGAGTTTTTTCCAGCACAGTGTATCATTGGGTTGTATAGCCCAATAGTTAAGGTGCTTGCCTCTAATGCAGAAGGTTGTGAGTTTAGAAACTTTTCTGAAATAGAGACTAAATTAGATTTAAAGTCACTGGGTGTCCCCAAGCACTGACTCCATATATGGACATAGCTATATATGGAGTCAGAGCAGGGACTCCTAAAGCCTCATTCACACATCAGTGTTTTGGTCAGTGATTTCCATCAGTGATTGTGAGCCAAAACCAGGATTGGAGCCTCCACAGACATAATATATAAGGGAAGGAGCTGCACCTGTTCTGTGTTTAGAGCCGCACCTGCGTTTTGCTCACAATCACTGATGGAAATCACTGACCGAACACTGATGTGTGAATGAGGCATAAGCCACAGACTCACACTGGGGGATTCTCCCTGTACAGCAATCTTTTGCATAGACATAGAGGCAATTTTTTTTTTTTTCATTTTATTATATTGCCGTCTTGTGCTAAAATAAAAAAATTTAAAATATTTCACCTATCACTCAATACCCCATGATGAGAAAGTAAAAACAGAATTTTAGAAATCTTAGCTAATGTATTGACAAGGAAAAACTAAAATATTGCATTGACATAAGTATTCAGACCCTTACTCAGGACTTAATTGAAGCACCTTTGGCAGCAATTGCAATTTCCAGTCTTCTTAAGTATGATGCAATAGTTTCCTCGTGCTTCGTGGTAACAAATCAATTTTCCCTGAAAAGGCAGTAAAAATAAAAAATAAATCATACTCACCTTATCCATTTGAGAGCAAAGTTGCCTCCATAGTGATCTTTCTTAACCCCTTAGTGACCAAGCCTGTTTGGGCCTTTATGACCAAGCGTTTTTCGTCCTTTTTTCATGGTCTCGTTCCCAGAGCTATAACTTTTTTATTTTTCCGTCTATATAGCAGTATGAGGGCTTGTTTTTGTGGGACAAGTTGTAGTTTTTAATAACGCCATTTTGGGGTACACATAACTATGTTATTAACTTTTATTAACTCTTTCTGGGAGGGAGAAGGGGAAAAATAGTACTACTGCCACTGCGTTTGTACATTATAAATTTTACGGTGTTCATTATTCGGTAAAAGTAACATAATATTTTCATTCCCTGGGTCAGTACGATTACAGGGATACCAAATACTTATAGTTTTTTTAAGTTTTACTACTTTTTTTCCAATAAAACCCCTTTTTTAACAAAAAAAAGATTTTGCATTGCCACTTCCCAGGACCCATAACTTTTTAATTTTTTTCTATGGAGTTGTGTGAGGGCTTGATTTTTGCGGACGACTTCTATTTTTCATTGGTATAATTTTTAGTAAATTCCGCTTTTTGATCGCTTGTTATTTCGTTTTTTCTGTGAAAATTAAGAATAAATTAGAAATTCAGGCTTTTTTTTTATTTATTTTTTAACGGCGTGTACTATAGGGCATAATTTATGTAATATTTATGTAGTGCCGGTTGTTACGGACGCGGCAATACCAAACATGTGGTGGAAAAAAAAATTTTGCAATTTTTTTCATTGAAAAGCGTATTTTCAATGGAAAAAAAGCATATTTTTATATTTCATGGAATTTTTTTTATTTAATAAATGTGTATTTTTTTCTAATTTTTTTTACTACTTAATATTCCCACATGAGGACTATAATATACAGTATTTTGATTGCTTTTTAAAATGTAATGCATTATATCTATAATGCATTACATTTTAAATGCAGTGCAATTCTACCTTTGACCAGCAGGCTACGCCGAGAGGCATAGCCTGCTGGTGAATACTTCGAGGGCAGGCTCAGGGCCCTGCCGGAAGGAAGGTGAGCTTCCCAGCCCATCAGCACCCGCGATCGCATCTGCGGGGTGCTGATGGGTGACAGAGGGAGTTCGCTCCTCTGTCAACCCTTTACATGCACAGGCGCCATTGCGCCCGTCATGTAGGGGTTAAACAGCCCGGATCGGCACTCCTGCCGGCCCGGGCTGTTAGAGCAGGGTCGCGGCTCTCATGTGAGAGCCGGGCCCGCGCTCCCCGCTGCACGGGGGACCCGTGCAGCGCTTAGACTGGGCCGCCGTAAAAACGCGGCAGCCCAGCCTAAGGCCCCTTAGTGACCGCCGTAAAAACACGTATGGGTGGTCACTAAGGGGTTAAAGATCATGCACAAAATCTTGTGTGCTCTGACATATGATGTCACCACACCGGCCAGCGCAATTGCATGATCACGCACCGTGCAAGATTTTGCGCTGGATCTTCAAGCAAGATGGCCGCGTGGCTTCTTCGAGCTTAAATGGTTAAGGTAAAAACAAGTTAATTTTTTCTTTTTTAACCCCTTCCTGACCAGTGCCTTAATAGTACGGCACTGGCCGGGTCTTTAAATATGGCGCCCACTCCTGAGCGCTGCAGGCACCATAGCAGCAGGTGGCCGCCTGCTTTTAATAGCAGACACCCGCGGCTCATATCCGCAATCAGCAGTAATGCCGATCGTATACATTTAACCTCTCAGATACTGTGGTCAATCCTGACCACGACATCTGAGCGTGCTGAAAACCGAAAGTGCTCGCTTTCGGTGGTGTTCTGTCTCCCCCGTGTGGCGATCGGAGGAGCCGGAGTTTGTGTGAAGCAGCCCCTTTTTTTGTGAATGACAGGAGGCTGCTGCATAGTATTTCCTATGGAGCCCCTGACTGTAATAAGGCTCCATAGGAAATTCGTAAAATCATCATAGACTTCAATGCAAGTGCATTGGAATTTATGATGATAGCAATCAGATGATTGATTGTTATAGTTCCCTATGGGAACTATAAGAAAGTGTAAAAAAAAAAAAGTTTCAAATAAAATAAATAAAAAAAACATAAAAATTCAAATCACCACCCTTTTCCCAAAATATAAAGAAAATAACAAAATTAAAAAATACACATCATGGGTGTCGTGATGTGCGAAAACGCCCTTAGTATAAAAATATAAAAATATATTCCCCATACGGCAAACAGAAAAATGGAAAAAAGCGTCCAAATGGCCGATTCACCGATTCCCCGTTATTTATCACAAAGCAATTTTTTTTGCAAAATTCGATAAAGCAGCCAAATCAAATTTTTATAACGCCACTCATCTATAGTTTACACACCTTGATTTGGGGATCTTCTGCCCTTCTTCCCTGCATATCCTCTCAAGCTCTGTAAGGTTGAATGGAAAGCCATTTTCAGGTCTCACCTGAGATGTTCGATTGGGTTAAAGTCAGAACTTTGGCTGGGCCACTCAAGGACATTCAAAGAGTTCTCCCTAAGCCACTCATGTGTCATTTTGGCTTTGTACATAGGTTAATAGTCTTGTTGGAAGGTAAAGCTCAGGAACAATCTGAGGTCCTGAGCACTGTGGATTAGGGTTTTATTAGTGATGAGGGGCAATATTTGAATATGCGATATTTCGTGAATATTTGGTAGAATATTGTCATATATTCGCAAATATTCGTATTCAAGATTATTCTCTTGATTGCGAAAAATTGGCAATGTAAAAATCACATAATGCAAATTTGTAACGCAAAATTCAGGCGTGGGTCCCTTTGCAGCCTTTTCACATTGGCCCACAAGCAAAAAGCAGGCAGGTAATGGGCCATTAGCTGCCTGCTTCTTGCTTATGGGCCAATGTGAGAAGGCTGCAATATCTTAGTCTGTAGTGAATTAAAATATTCTACATTTTTTTATTTATTTTAGCTTATGCTAAAAATCGGCAAGGTAATATGCGCGGTAATCGAGTAAGGGTGGGTTATAGGCAACTTTCCTATTGGGTTGGCTTGCTAAAATTCACGAATATGTAGAATATAGTGATATTTTATATATATTTGTAAAAACGAATATTAGTTTTTTGTTTTTTTTTCATCTGAACCCATTAGTAAATGTAATTTACATTTACTAATGGGTTCAGATGCAAAAAAAATGAATATTTGTTTTTACGAATATATATAAAATATCACTATATTCTACATATTCGTGAATGCTAGCAAGCCAACCCAATAGGAAAGTTGCCTATAACCCACCCTTACTCGATTAACGCGCATATTACATTGCTGATTTTTTCACATAAGATGAAATAAATTGAATAATGAAGAATATTCTAATTCACTACAGACTAAGATATTGCAGCCTTCTCACATTGACCCACAAGAAAGAAGCAGGGAGGAATCATGTGTGTTCAAATGGAAAAAAATTATGAATATTCGTTTTTATGAATATATAGCACTATATTCTAAATATTTGCTATTAAAAGTCGCTACTCGAATATTTGTGCTCAACACTAGTTTTCATTAAGAATATCTTGGTACTTTGCTCCATTCAGCTTTCCCTTAACCCTGGCCAGTCTCCATGTCCCACTAAACCCCCCCCCCCCCCCCCACACACACACAACATGATGCTGCCACCACCATGCTTCACTGTAGGGATGGTATTAGGCAGGTGATGAGCAGTGCCTGGTTTTCTCCAAACACTTAGAACTGAGGCCAAAACGTTCAATCTTGGTTTCATCTGACTAGAAAATCTTGTTTCTCACAGTCTGAGAGTCCTTTAGTTGCTTTTTAAGCAAACTTTCATGTGTATTTTACTCTTTTACTTTGTAGCCACTGTACACAGGATATTTGGGGCTCAGCAACAGTGACCATTGGGTTCTTGGTCTCCTTTCTTACCAAGGCCCCTTTTCTCCAATTACTTAGTTTAGTGGGGTGGCCAGCTCTAGGAAGAGTCCTGGTTGTTCCGAACTTCTTCCATTTAAGAATTGTATGCTCTTGGGAACTTTCTGTGCAGCAGAAAGTTTTTGCACCCATCTCCAGTTCCTTGCTTTCACATAATCATGTTTCTTTGCTCTACAGGCCGGTCTTTCTTCATCATGGCTTGTTTTTAACCTGATATGCATAGTCTGAATACTTATGTCCATGCAAAATTTTAGTTTTGCTTTTTAATAAATTTGCAAACTTTTCTATTTTTACTTTCTCATGAAGGGGTATTGAGTGCAGACTGATAAGAAAGCAAATTTTTTTTTTTTAGCACAAGGTCTGACTCTGAAGACTTTCCAAATAAAGTGTATTTGTTTTTATTTTTGTTTATTTATTTATTTTTGTTTTTTTATTTGTTTTTATTTATCAGTTTTTTTCCCCCTAAAGTAGCATCAGGAAATACAGACATATTTGCAGTTACTTTTAAATGAGCTGTTGATGGATTGTCACTTTGTTGAAATGTTCAGGAAATAAAGCACTGATGATTTACTTAGAAGCTGACAGCGAAGCTGACAGCTAATATGGTAGCCTTTTCTGTTGTCCCTTTTGCAAAAATGGTTGTCAAAGTTACTTAAAAAAGACAATTTTTCTGGAAGAAATTCTTTTTAATTTCTTGAATTTTAACTTAGCTTCCCTGGAATCCCTGACAGCAAATCCAATTATGCCGTTGAGCATCAGTCAATTCCATGTGGTTGCACATTTTCTTTTAGGGGTTTTACAGATTAGAATCTTCTCTACTAAGATTAAAATACACAACAAGCACATTTAAATTTGCTGGTTATATTATAATTTCAGGGTTTAATGGGCTAGAGGCTTCTCTGCTAGAAGTAGATGACACAGCGTGTCTTAAAGATGCTACAGTAGAGTCAGAAGAAGACCCTGCTAGTTTATGCTTCTAGCATTGATATTTTAGTAGAAGAAAAATAATGTTTAACCCCTTCTATCCTGGGCCAGTTTTCACCTTCCTGCCGTGGTCATTTTTTGCAAATCTGACATGTGTCACTTTGGAACACTTTTACTTATCCAAGCCATTGTGAGATTGTTTTCTCATGACACATTGTACTTTATGACAGTGATAAATTTGAATCAGGGATTGAAACGTTGCCTGTCGTGTCACATGTGTGAATAAAACTTCACCTTTACTCATCTAGAGAAGAGTGCTGCGTTAATTTTTTGGATACAATTGAATCAATATATTTCACCTTTATTTATGACAAAATCCCAAATTTACCAAATATTTGGAAAAATTCGCAATATTTAAAATTTCTGTTTCCCTGCTTTTAAAACAAAAAGTCATACCTTATAAAATATTTGTAGCTTAGCATTCCCCATATGTCTAATTTATGTTGGCTTCATTTTGAAAATGTGCTATGCCAGGCTTTAACAGAGTGGGTTAAGGGAGGAGCAGCATTTTACTGTGCTCGCTCTTCTCAGAGATCTCCATAGCACATCAGTGCACATGCACCAATGTGTTATGACAGACTTTTAGTGGAGCAAGGACAGGCAGGAGAAACCATGTGTGCTCCCTGCAGCATCTATTGTAAAACAGAATCTATACACCACATACATGGCTACAATGCATGGATACTGTATGCTCTGCAGTGAACAGTGCTGTAGACAGGCCTGAACTTTGGGTGTCTGTTTTGATAGGAAAATAATAAAATCAATGAATAAAATATATTACAAAAATGATTTTTAGGGGATTGGTAATAGTTTCAAGCAAAAAAGTTTAAAGGTTTAGGTACACTTTAACTGTGATCATTCCTCTGTATAGAGCAAACTTCCATCATTCAGGTATAAGCCAAGCCTGACTGGCACAATATAAATATTGCATCTTGTGTTTTATAATGCTCAGCTCTTATTGTAGATGGTTATTGGAAAAAACCTCTTGGCAACCGTAAGTTTTGTTTGTGTCCTACAATAATCATTGAACCATAAGCACACCCATGTATGGTACGCTGAAATCATTAATCGATGTGGTATAATTTGATGCCAACAATAATCTCTCTACAGCACTGATCCTAGGGATTTGTTAATATATATCTGCTGTTAACCAGCTTGAAGACACAAAGTAGATACGTTCATTCACTCATACACATTTGACCAACTATCCTCCAAGGGCAGGTAAACTGGAACCTATTAGTCTCAGAAGAACTGAAATAACATTAATTGATTATTGGAAATGCACTCTTTACATGTCGCAGATCAGATGAAAAAATAGGAAGCTACATGTACAGTACATCGACTATACTGTAGTTTCTTATTTGGTAGATGCTCTCCAAGCACATAATTACACATACAAACTGGTATTCTGCTGCAAAATTTACATTTAAGGGGTGTGGTATTCTGCTAGGCATAGAAACATAGAGGTATATGTTGGTTCTCAAACCATTTCCCACAGGATAGGCAAAAAAACCTCCTGCTGACAAACGAGCTATACACGAGCTATATTCATACATACTGGAAGCGTTGGGAACTTAGGCACACATTTAAACCTTATATCGTGATGGAAGACATGTCCCTGCTGAAACTGAGGGATACTGCCATTTATAATAAGATTAATACAAAGAAGAAGGCAATTTTAACACTCTTAGCATAGCTGCAGAGTGCAACTTTGCTCAATTCATATATGTCCATGTCTTTGAGTGAGCTGGCAGTTACTATTTTTGACCCATGAAAATGATATCTTCAATCTATGATATCGGTTCTCAGAGGCAATTTTAAGCTGACTGACCTTTCTGCTGCTAGGTATGACATATCTGGATTTATCAGGCTTCACTACTGTCATCCTCAAGGTTGGCAGAATTTTACATGCTGGTTAGTTCTCACTGATAAAATTCAGGGAATCTACCGATAAATAGATGAACTGTTACATTCTGGATAGGATTAAACTGCCTAAAAACCTTATTTGTATGCATTTCATTAGCTACTCCTTACTAGCTCAGACCAAACTTTAAATAACCTCAGTCACAGTGAAAAAGTCCTTTTGAGTGTAGATATGGACAGCAGAGGGTCCCTGTGCAAGAACAGTATATGGGCCCCATTGCACTGCAGTGGCTCGTTATAGAGAAGCCCCATTATATCTTTCTAACAATTTTAAGCCATGAAATTTATAAGTTCAGCTCCTTACACGCAAGTTAATATTAGTAAGCTACCATTAAGATGGCAGTGGGCCCCCATCATATACTGGGCTCCTGTCGTTTACCTTTACATTCTAAATTATTTCTTCACACCTTTTAATGTTATTCTTCACTTATACTCTGGAATAGTATAGATGTACTAGTGTTAATGTGAAAAGCAGCATGGTCTTTATTACAGGTGCCTTACAGTTAGGGCATAAAGATATTGAAGTTATAATGCACAGATTTTTCATTAGTGAAATCTACACAGGAATCACCTTTTTAACACATACATTTTAATTTTTCATGTATAAGAATAGTTATGAGGGACAATGTTACATCCAATAGATGTATACTATGGAAATCAGTATTAACCCCTTTAGGAGCCTACCATTTTTCACCTTAAGGACCAGGCCATTTTTAAAAAATTTGACATGTGTCACTTTATGTTGTAATAATTTTAAAACATTTTTGTTTATGCAAGCCATTCTTAGATTGTTTTGTCGTGACACATTGCACTTCATGATAGTAGTAGATTTCAGTCAATATGTTTGATTTTTAATTTAAAAAAATACCAAATTAATAACAAATACAAATAAAAAATGGACAAATTTGCAACTTTCCAAATTTTAATTACTCTGCTTTTAAAACAGATAGGGCCAGATTTATCATTACTCTTGCAGTTCACTCCACTTTCAAAGAAGGCGTATGTGTATTTGAGTCAAGTCAAATTTATCATGGGCTCTTTCAGAGGTTGATAAATCTGGTGTATTTCTGGTTCCTAGTTGTATTTTGGCTTTGTCTTTGGAAAAGTCGCAATTTTAAAAAAGTGATTTTGTCAAACATAAGCATGGTCATGAGTGGAGTGAGTTTGCGCAATTTTTTGCGACTTTTTTGCGACTATTTAAAAAGTCGCAATAATAAATCTGTCTTGCAAGTGATTTACATATGACAAAACGCCCATAAACTTGGTTTTGGAGTGAGTGGCGTAAGTCTCCAAAAAGTCGCCAAAAAATTGCGCAATTTGGCTTTTTGCGCAATTTTTTGCGACTTTTCAACTCCAGAAAAGTGACTTAGGCTAATGATAAATCTGGCCCATAGTGATACAATAGTTATTACTTTACATTTCCCATATGTCTACTTTATGTTTGAATCATTTTTTGAATACCATTTTTTGGGGACATTAGAAGGCTTAGAAGTTTAGAAGCAAATCTTGAAAATTTTCAGAAAATTTCCAAAACCCACTTTTTAAGGACCAGTTCAAGTCTGAAGTCACTTTGTGGGGCTTATATAATAGAAACCACACAAAAATGGCCTCATTTTAGAAACTGCACCCCTCAAGGTATTCAAAACTGATTTTACTAACTTTGTTTAACCCTTTAGGTGTTCCACAAGAATTAAAGGAAAATGTAGATCAAATTTCAGATTTGCACTTTTTTGTACATTTTTTTCCAGTAACAATGCAAGGGTTAACAGCCAAACAAAACTCAATATTTATTACCCTGATTCTTTAGTTTACAGAAACACCCCATATGTGGTCGTAAACTGCTGTACGGGAGTACAGCAGGGCAGAGAAGGAAAGGAACGCCATATGGTTTTTGGAGGGCAGATTTTACTGGGATAATTTTAAGTTGCCATGTTACATTTGAAGACCACCTGATGCACCCCTAGAGTAGAAACTCCAAAAAGTGACCCCATTTTGAAAACTACACCTGCATGGTATTCAAAACTGATCTTACAAACTTTGTTAACCCTTTAGGTTTTCCACAAGAATAAAAGGAAAATGTAGATAAAATTTTAGAATTTCACTTTTTTGGCAGATTTTCCATTTTAATCTATTTTTTCCAGTAACAAAGCAAGGGTTAACCGCTAAACAAAACTCAATATTTATTACCCTGATTCTGTATTTTACAGAAACACCTCATTTGCAATCATAAACTGCTGTATGGGCGCATAGCAGGGCGCAGAAGAAATGGAGCACCATGTGGTTTTTGGAGGGCAGATTTCACTGGGATAATTTTAAATTGCCATGTCACATTTGAAGACATTTGCACCCCTAGAGTAGAAACTCAAAAAAAGTTACCCTATTTTGGAAACTGTAGGATAAGGTGGCAGTTTTGCTAGCACTATTTTAGGGTAAATATGATTTTTGGTTGCTCTATATTAGGCCCCTTGCACACGACAGTATTTTGCGGACCGTATACTGGCAGTTTTTTCAGTTCAGTATACTGACAGTATACTGAACCATTCACTTCAATGGGTCTGCAAAAAATACTGAAGTGTCTCCGTATGCCTTCCGTTTCCGTTTTTCCGTTTTTTCTGTTCCGTTTAAATATAGACCATGTCCTATTCTTGTCCGCAAATCACGTTCAGTGGCTCCATTCAATGGGTCCGCAAAAAAAATGGAAAGCATACGGAAAGGCATCCGTATGTCTTCCGTATCCGTTCCGTTTTTGCTGAACAATCTATTGAAAATTTTAAGACCAGCCCAATTTTTATTATGGAATTAATGTACACTGTATATGCCAAACGGAAAAACGGAATGGAACAACGGAACCGAAACGGAAACAAAACGGAAACAAAAAACGGAACCACGGATCCGTTATAAACGGACCGCAAAACACTGAAAAAAAAATACGTTCGTGTGCAAGAGGCCTTAGGCCTAATTCACACGTCCGTAGTGTGTTTTGCGGAAACACGGAAACATGGATCCGCAAAACACGGACGGCTGCAATGTGCATTCCGCATTTTGCGGACAGCACATTGCTGGCACTATATAGAGAATGCCTTTTCTTGTCCACAATTGCGGACAAGAATAGGACATGTTCTATTTTTTTGCGGAAACGGAAACACGGATGCAGAAACACGGATGCGGAAACACGGATGCAGACATCACATAGTGTGCTGTCCACATCCATTCCATCCCCTTTGAAATGAATGGGTCTGCAACCCTTCCGCAAAATTGCAGATGGGATGCGGATCCATTTTGCGGACGTGTGAATTAGGCCTTAGACTTTTTGTGAGGCAAGGTAACAAAGAATCTTAAAAAGTTGAAACCGTTTTTATTTTTTGTTACTTACAATGTTCATCTGACAGGTTAGATCATTTGCTATTTTTTATAGAGCAGGTTGTTAAGGGCTAGAAAATACCAAATATGACTACTTTTATTGGTTGTTTGTTTCAGTTTAACATAATACATTTTTATTTAGTGTCTCCATATTTTGAGTCTTATGGCTAATTTTTTCAGGATGAGATGACAGTTTGATTAGTACTATTTTAGGGTGCATAGGACTTTTTTATCACTTGGTATTACACTTTTTGTGATGTAAGGTGACAAAAAATTGCTTTTTTGACACTTTTTTTTTTTTACGGTGTTCACCTGAGGGATTAGGTCATGTGATATTTTTACACAGCAGGTCCTTACGGACGCGGTGACACGTAATAAGTATACTTTTTTAATATACTTAAGTTTTGCACAATAAAAGCATTTTTGAAACAAAGAATCACGTTTTAGTGTCTCCATATTCTGAGAGCCATAGTTTTTTTTTATTTTTTTGTGCAACTGTCTTAGGTAGGGTCTAATTTTTTGTGAAATGGATGACGGTTTGATTGGTACTATTTTGGTGTTCCTATGACCTTTTGATCGCTTGGTATTACACTTTATGTGATGTAAGGCGACAAAAAATGTTTTTGTGACAGTTTTTATTTACGGTGTTCATCTGAGGGGATAGGTCATGTGATATTTTAATAGACCTGGTTGTTATGGATGTGGCGATACCTAATATGTCTATTTTTTTCTATTTTTTTTTTACTTTTAAGTAGGGATGTCCCGATACCGATAAAAGTATCGATATCGGGACCGATACCGGCATTTTTCACGAGTACTTGTACTCGTGAAAATGCCTCTGATACCGCTGCCGATACCGGAAGTTCCGGTCCGGCAGCTCCTATACACTGTTGAAGTAAACCTAATCTCTATTAATGTGGCCGGAATTACTAACTATTGATGAGCAGTCTCCATCAGGTCAGGCGCTCAGTCCTTCCATTCATCTCCTGCCTTCTTCATTCATAAAAGTGGGCGGAGCGGGCAGGCGGGACATGAGGCGCATGGAGGAACTGAGAGCTCAAGCTGCCCGATTCCTCCAAGCACCTCACGTCCCTCCTGCGCGCTCCGCCCACTTTATGAATGTAGAAGGCGTGCGGGGCAGGAGGAGCATGGAGGGACTAAGCGCCTAACCTGAGGGAGACTGCGCCTTAATAGTTAGTAATTCCGGCCACATTAATAGAGATTAAGTTTACCTCAATAGGGTATAGGAGCTGCGGGGCCGGTGTATGAAAGAGTCAAGCTACACCGGCCCCTGTGAGTGTAAACTGCCCCCACACACACACTATGATGACACTTATGGGGGTCTGTGGATGACACTAATGGGGGATCTGTGGATGACACGTATATAGCATAATATGCTATATATGTGTCATCCACATAGCCCCCTGACAGTGTCATCCACATAGCCCCCTGACAGTGTCATTCAGAGATCTCCATAGTGTCATTCAGCGATCCCCCATAGTGTCATCCAGAGATCCCCCATAGTGTCATCCAGAGATCCCCCATAGTGTCATCCAGAGATCCCCCATTAGTGTCATCCAGAGAGCCCTCCCCATTAGTGTCATCCAGAGAGCCCCCCCATTAGTGTCATCCAGAGATCCCCCCCATTAGTGTCATCCAGAGATCCCCCCCCATTAGTGTCATTCACAGATCCCCCATAACATTGTCATCCACAGATCCCCCATAACAGCGTCATCCACAGATCCCCCATTACAGTGTCATTCACAGATCCCCCCATAACAGTGCGTCCTCCTCAGATCCCCCCATAACAGTGTCACCCACAGACCCCCATAACAGTGTCATCCACAGATCCCCCATAACAGTGTGTCATCCACAGATTCCCCATAACAATGTGTCATCCACAGATCCCCCCATAACAGCGTCATCCACAGATCCCCCACACCATTGTCAACCCCAGATCCCCATAACAGTGTCATCCACAGATAACCCCATAACAGATCCCCCTGGTTGGAAAACACTATTATATTCCCATTTATTAATTTATTAACACTTGTACAAAGGAAAAGAAAAGCCGTTGTCCATAGCAACCAAATTCCAGCTTTAATTTTTTTCATTGCTATCAGCAACTGCGCCGCTGTTTATGCGAGGTATCGGTAATTGGTATCGGCGAGTACTTAAATAAAAGTATCGGTACTCGTACTCGGTCTTAAAAAAATGGTATCGGGACATCCCCACTTTTAAGTAATAAAAGCATTTTTGATACAGAAAAAAATCATGTTTTACCCTAGGTACACACCTAAGCGTTTTACAGCGCGTTCAAACGCGCTGTAAAACGCACAACATGTGAAATGCCATGTATCCCTATGGGCATGGTACACATTTGGGCGTTTTACAGCGCGTTTAAACGCGCTGAAAAACGCCTGACACAAACGCTGGTGCTTGAGCTTCTTTGGGGCGTTTTTTCAAGCGTTTCCACCCATTGGAATGCATGGGAACGCTCCAAGTTGAAGATATGCGCATTTTCCGTTTAAAAAACGCGCATACGAACGCGCGTTTTTCTCATTTGACCCAGCATAAAAAGGCCCAATTTGGCTAACAGTCTGCAACTTTCATATAGGTGGGCCTACATTTTTAGTGGATCTGGAACCTGTCAATCAAAAAAACGCCTCAAAAACGCACGTTCCTTAAATGCAAAAACGCCCATGAAAACACGCGTTTGTCGCGTGAAAAAACGCTCAAAAAAAAAGCCCACTCCAAAAACGCTTAGGTGTGTTCCCAGCCTTAGTGTCTCCATATCCTGAGAGCCATAGTTTTTTTTTATTTTTTTGCCCGATTGTTTTATGTAGGGGCTCATTTTTTTGCAGGATGAGGTGACGGTTTGATTGCTACTATTTTGTGGGACAAACACCTTTTTGATCGCTTGGTGTTGCACTTTTTGTGATGCAAGGTGACAAAAATGATTGTTTTAGCACAGTTTTTATTTTATATTTCTACAGCGTTCAGGTGAGGGTGTAAATCATGTGATATTGTTATGGAGCCGGTCGTTACGGACGTGGCATTACCTAAAATGTCTCGTTTTCTTTTTTTATCTATTTTTGTTTTATTATTTTGTGTGTTTTATTTTGGGAATTTTTTTTTACTTGAAACTTTATTTATTTTTTATTATGAAAAAACACTTTTTAACTTCTTTTAACTTTTTATTTTTGTCCTACTCTGGGACTTCAACTTCTGGGGTCTGATCCCCTCTGCAATGCATTACAAAACATCCTGTATTGTAATGCATTGCCTGACAGCTTTTATGTTGACAGCCTGCCTGTGAGACCCAGTATAAGGGGCTGGATCTCACAGGCTTCCGCAGAAAGCAAGCTCCCATGCTTGGAAGGAAGCCATGGAAGGCATCGGGCTGACTTCTCTGCCATTGGGTACTCGTCACTGCAGCGTGGGGACCCGATGAAGATGCAGAGGGCACCCGTACCCTCCGCAAACCCTCTGCATGCCGCGGTCCGCTAGTGTTAATAATCTGGCATCATTGTTTTTACTGATGCCAGCATATGCAGCAGGTTCCCGGCTGTCAATGACTGCTGGTTCAGTGCCGCTGGTCTGGCGGGCGCAGCCCCTGCACCCGCCCGATCAGTCCGCCGTACATGCACGGCGCTGATACTTAAGTTACGTCCACCAGGGCCGTACATGTACGGCAAGGGTCCTCTACGGCTTAACCGACCTTTCCAATCCACTAACAAAACCAAAGTAAACATCATAATGGCATAGTGGTTAGCACTGGTGTCTTGCAGTGCTGAAGTCCTAGGTAGTGATAAGCAAGCATGCTCGGCGGAATATCTGTTCAGCTGGAGCATCGCTATGCTTGGCACATGGCGGTACTCGACCGAGTACCGCATGTGCTCGAGTCTCCTCCCCGTATGTTTCACGGGATTTATACAGCCAATATAGATGCAGGTAATTACTGCCCTCACTGTAATGCCAGTAGCCATGTTGGCTGCTGGCATTACAGTGATTGGCTGGCTAGAACACGTCATCGGGGGCTATATAGCACGCGATGATGCATGTTCGGCTCAGACGTAGACAGGGAGAGCAGAGCGTAGGAAGGGAAAGACAGAGTAGGGAGCGATTTTCACAGTTTTTATTCTGAGAAAGCTTTTCCAAGACCCAAAAGTCCTTTTAAAGACTACTGTGTGTGTGTTTTAGAGAAGCAATCTATTTACCTCCTGCAGTCTAAGGGACAGTGCAGGGAGAGACATTTGCTGTTTTTACTACCAAAAGCTTTTCAAATACCTCAAAGTCCTTTTAAGCACTACTGTGTGTGTTTGACAGCAGAAAGATATTTTTATGTTATACCCATTAGTGACATATACTGTACATCATCCACAGACTGTGTCTTTAATAATCTGGGCTACATCTAGTGTCCATAATCTGTGGTGTTCTGCAACCAATACTGTAGAACATCTGCAAACAGTGTCTGTATTACAAATTCCAATAATCTGGGCCCCATTTAGTATCCATAATCTGTGGTGTTCTGTAACCAATACTGTAGAACATCTGCAAACAGTGTCTGTATTACAAATTCAAATAATCTGGGCCACATTTAATATCCATAATCTGTGGTGTTCTGTAACCAATACTGTAGAATCACAGCAAACTGTGTCTGCATTACAAATTCCAATAATCTGGGCCACATCTAGTGTCCATAATCTGTGGTGTTCTGTAACCAATACCGTAGAACATCTACAAACATACAAATTCCAATAATCTGGGCCACATCTAGTGTCCATAATCTTTGGTGTTCTGTAACAAATACTGTAGAACATCTGTAAACAGTGTCTGTATTCCAAATTCCAATAATTTGGGCCGCATCTAGTGTCCATAATCTTTGGTGTTCTGTAACAAATACTGTACAACATCTGCAAACAGTGTCTGTATTACAAATTCCAATAATCTGGGCCTAATATAATGTCCATATTCTGTGGGTTTCTGTGACATATACTGTCCTGCATTCGAAAACAGTGTCTGTAGCACAAATTTAAATAATCTGGGCCTAAAGTAGTGTCCATACTGTGTGTCTTTCTGTGACAAATTCTATACTACATCAGAAAACAGTGTCTGTAATGCAAATTTAAATAATTTGTGCCACATGTACTGTGTCAGCATTTTCAGTTGACAGACGGATGCGCTTATCACTTATTATGCCCCCAGTGACACTAAATACCCTCTTTAACAAAACATTGGCGGTAGGGCAGGCCAGCACCTCTGAGGTAGTGGCAGTTTGTGCCACGTGTCCAGCTTGGAACCCAATTGTTGTAAGGCACAGAGGGATCACTGAGGACGCTATGTACTCCTTCACCATCTTCCAAAATTTTTACCGTCTTGTGACACTAGGCCACGCATCAGGCATCAAGGTTAGGTTGCTGGAGGGGTGTCATTAAACTGTTCCAGGCCTTGGAGAGTGTTGTCCTGCCTCTGTTGGAACTGCTGTGTGTTCCCATCATCTCCCCTCCTGGGTTGCACAAGGAACTACATACTCTGCCGCCAGCATTGTCAGCTGTAAAGTTATCCACAATGATATTCTGTTCTATTATTATTATTGTTTGTGGTTGTATTATTGTTGGTATTATTATTGTTATTATGGTTTATAGTTGTAAAATATGTTATTGTTATTTGGTTATTGATGAATTAATTAACAGGCCATGTCATTGGTTTACCTCCACTCTCGTGTGCTATGTTTTTACTTATATTAATATATAAGTTTGGGATGTTTGTTGTGCATGGGATATATATCCTGTATGATTGCCATGTGTGTGAGCTTGCCAAGCTCCAAAGCTGCCAACAAGTTACGGCCATTATCAGACACAACAACCAGCCATGCCTGTTTGTAGGTTGAGTGGCGAGAGCCACAGCTCAGTCTGGTCCCTTATACCATGCCACAGATCTGCGGCGGCTGCAACAGGCCATGCTGAAACTTATTTGCTTAGGTGTTTGTCACCTATGCAAATGAGTTTCAGCACAGCCTGTTGCCGCTTCCCCACTGCCATGCTACACTGCTTCCAGCTGCTGACTGATGGCTGACTGGTGCGGCAAGATGAGAATTCAGATGTGGAGTAGGAGTAGGAGAAGGGGGGTTTGCTGCAACCAATGAAGGTGGTGGTGAAAATCCTGATGGAATGGGGGCCCGCAATCCTTGGCGTTGGTAGCACCTGTGCAATCCCAGGGTATGACTAGCTACCGGCCTTCTCAATGTTCACCCAGTGTGCCGTCACGGAAATTAAGTGTCCCTGGCCAAAAGCACTTGTCCATGTGTCAGTTGTTAAGTGGACCTTCCCAATAACTGCGTTGGTCAGGGCACGGATGATGTTACTGGACACAATTGCTGGTGTAATGATGGGACTGCACACAGAGGAAAATAGTGGTGGCTGGGGTCTGAGTAATGAGGGACGTCTGCCGCCATGAGGCTGAGGATGTCCACAGGCCTAAATGGCAAATCACCTACAATATTTTAGAGGGTCAGTTCACCTGCAGGCCCTCAACTACAATATTTTACAGGGTCAGCTCACATGCATGCCCTCAAGTTGACCTTCCCAATAATTGCGTTGGTCAGGGCACAGGTGATGTAACGGGACACAATGGTTGGTAGCACTTGTGCCATCCCAGGATATGACTAGCTACCGGCCTCCACAAGGTTCACCTAGTGTACTGTCACGGAAATGAAGTGTCCCTGGCCAAAAGCACTTGTCCATGTGTCAGTTGTTAAGTGGACCTTCCCAATAACTGCGTTGGTCAGGGCACGGATGATGTTACTGGACACAATTGCTGGTGTAATGATGGGACTGCACACAGAGGAAAATAGTGGTGGCTGGGGTCTGAGTAATGAGGGACGTCTGCCGCCATGAGGCTGAGGATGCCCACAGGCCTAAATGGCAAATCACCTACAATATTTTAGAGGGTCAGTTCACCTGCAGGCCCTCAACTACAATATTTTACAGGGTCAGCTCACATGCATGCCCTCAACTACAATATTTTACAGGGTCAGCTCAGCAGCAGGCCCTCATGTACAATATTTTACTTGCCCATCATTTTTTGCAATGCTCAGCAGCAGGCCCTTGCCCCTAATGTTTTAGAGGGTCACCGGCATGCCCTTGTTCCAAATGTTTTTGAGGGTCACCAGCAGGCCACCAATCATAATTTTTCAAGGGTGTGTATTATGCCCTCCTTTATTTGTAATAAAGGATGCATTGGAGTGCCGGTTCCTTGTAATTTTTGGCAGCCCTTTCACTTTATATACAATTGAATATACAGGAAAGAATGTTTCCTAACAATTTCTTCTGTGAAATTTATCTTTTTTTTTTTTGGGGGGGACGGGGGGGTTTGTTCGTATTTTTGTCAGTCTGTAAAAGTGGCGTACAACTCGGACAACATGGCTCTCTGCAGCGACCTGCAGTCCAAGATGAATCCAGACATTTTCCCCATGCTGTTTGCGATCCATTTCGGTGGTGTTTCTGTCCCTTTCTGACCTTTTCCAATGGACCAGTCGGATGAGCGCACAAATATAGCAATGTGTTCAGGCAGAAAATCCAAACACCCGAATACTTTGGTGCTCGATCATCACTTATGGTAACAGAACAGAGGTCTGTGCATAGAGACCTTATCATCACTAGTCCTAAGTTGAAATCCAACGTAGAACAACATCTGCAAGGAGTTTGTATGTTCTCCTTATATATGCATGGGTCTCCTCCTACACTCCAAAGACATACTAATAGGGAATCTAGATTGTGAGCCCCACTCTGGTCAGTGAGTGATGATAAGGTCTGTAAAGTGTTGAGGAATAACCATTTTTTTGTATAAGCGGTTTTCATCAATTCATCATATTAATAGTTTCAGCAAGCGGGGGAGCTGAATCCTTCCAATGGAAGGCATTTTTGATTCAATTTCTAGTAGCAATCAAGATGTGGATTAGGATTGTTTTATTTAAAAAATGGAAATTTATCCAAATCAAAGGTTAGTATCGCTTGTTCTGCTGAAAGTTAAACTTCATAACCAAAAAGTTTAGACAATAGATCACCCACTTTGACCCACAAAGGGAAAATTATTCATCAATCCCACCTGATATGCTTTATGTCTCACTTTTATTACATCAGCAAAAATGGTCAGATTATTAACCCCTTCCTGACATATGATATAATAGTAACTTGCCGCATTTTGACGTACTATTACGTCATGGTGATCGGGCGGGCACTGGAGCGGTGCGCGCCCAATCTCTTTAAGGGTCCGGCAGTCCCTGATAGCCGGGCCCCTGCTGTATCCACCGGAATCGCTGTAAAAGCCAATGTAGGGGGATTAACCCCTTCTATGTCGCGGTCAGCACTGACCACGGCATAGAAGGTGCATGCGGCAAGTGAAGGAGCCCATCTGCTGTGGTGGGGATGCACGGCATCAGGACCTGCCTTCTTCAGGCGCCGAGAAGATCCAGCCCCAGGCTAGGTCTCCTAGGCAACCTGTTAGTGTGTTACTCAGTGTAATACACTAACAGGCAATGCATTACTTTACAGATGTAGTGTAATGCATTGCAGAGGGGATCAGACCCTCAAAATTTGAAGTCCCAGAGTGGGACAGTAATAAAGTTTTTTTTAAAAAAAAGCAAAATAAGTGTTTTTAATTTAAAAAATTAAGTTTCAAGTAAAAAAGGCAAAAAACGCCCCTTTCCCCTGATTTTATAGTAACGAATAGAAAAAAAAGGAAAAACACACATATTAGGTATCACCACATCCGTAACAACTGGCTTTATACATATATCACATGATCTACCCCGTCCGATAAACACCATGAAAAAAAAAACTGTGTCAAAAAAAGCCATTTTTGTCACCTTACATCACAAAAAATGCAACCCCAAGTGATCAAAAAGGCGTATGTCCCACAAAATGGTACCAATAAAACCAGCACCTCATCCCACAAATAATGAGCCCCTACATAACAAAATTGCTAAAAAAAATAAAAAAAAACTTTAGCTCTCAGAACATGGAGATATTAAAACATCATTTTTTTGTTTCAAAAATGTTATTATTGTGTTAAAGTGAAATAAATAAAAAAGCACAAATATTAGGTATCACTGCGTCCGTAACAACCAGCTCTATAAAAATATTACATGACCTAACCCCTCAGCTGAACACCATAAAAAAATAAAATAAAAAACTGTGCATGAAAAGCCATTTTTTGTCACCTAACATCACATAAAGGGGAACACTAAGCTATCAAATAGGTGTATGCCCCCCAAAATAGTACCAATCAAACTGTTACCTCATCCTGCAAAAAATGAGAATCTACAGGCAATCAGTCAAAAAATAAAAAAGGTATGACTTTCAGACTATGGAGACACTAAGGCCCCCTTCACACGGGTGAGTTTTCCGCGTGGGTGCAATGCATGAGGTGGACGCATTGCACCCGCACTGAATCCGGACCTATTCATTTCTATGGGGCTGTGCACAAGAGCGGTGATTTTCATGCATCACTTTTGCGTTGCGTGAAAATCATGGTTATAAGGGAAAATAATAGCATTCTCAATGCTACCATGTGATTGGACCATGTGATGTGACGTCATCACAGGTCCTTTAGAATACAGCTAAAGCTTGAAGTGAGAAGAGAGATCGCTAACTACGCGATCAAGTGGCTAAGGTAAGTTAAGTTTTATTATTTTTAACCCCTTCATCCTCATTTTACACAGCATTCTTTATTGAGAATGCTATTATTTTCCCTTATAACCATGTTATAAGGGAAAATAATAAATTCACCAGAATAGTCAACCCGAAACCGGACTTCAGTGATGAAGTCCGCTTCGGGTCTGGGTACCAAACATGGCGATTTTTCACATTCGCACGCAAAACGCATTACAAACGTTTGCACACGCGCGGAAAAATCGCGCATATTCCCGCAACGCACCTACATCCTATCCGAGGCCTAAAACATGCTATTATTGTGTAAAACTTAAATAAATAGGAAAAAGTATACATATTATGTATTCCTACATCCGTAACAGTCTGCTCTATAAAAATTTCACATGACCAAACCCCTCAGGTGAACGCTGTAAAGTAAATAAATAAATAACTGGGCCAAAAAGACCAATTTTGCCCCATAAAGTATAATAATGAGTGATCAAAAAATCATATGTACCCAAAAACGCTACCATTAAAAATGTCAACTCTTCCTGCAGAAAACGAGCCCCTGTACAAGACGATCAACAGAAAAAAAAAAAATGGAGTTCAGAAAATGGAGACACAAATACATATTTTTTTCAAAAATGCTTTATTATGTAAAACTGAAACAAACGAAGAAATTAGACATATTTGATATAATTGCATCTGTAAAAACCTTCTTCTTCTATAAAAATAGCACATGATCTAACCTGTCAGATGAATGTTATAAAAAATTAAAAATAAAAACGGGGCCAAAACAGCCATTTTTTGGTTACCTTGCCTCACAAAAAATGTAATTTAGAGCAATTAAAAATAATATGTACCCCAAAATAGTACCAATAAAACTGGCACCTTATCCCCTAGTTTCCAAAATGGGGTCACTTTTTGGGAGTTTCTACTGTAAGGGTGCATCAAGGGGGCTTCAAATGGGACAAGGCATTTAAAAAACCATATGGCATTTCTTTTTTTCTGTGCCCTGCCGTGTGCCCTTACATCATTTTACGACCACATGTGGGGTGTTTCTGTGAACTGCAGAATCACGGTAATACATATTGAGTTTTGTTTGGCTGTTAACCCTCGATATGTTAAAGAAAAAAATTGATTAATATGGAAAATATGCCCAAAAGTGAAATTTAGAAATTTCATCTTCATTTTCCTTTAATTCTTGTGGACTATCTAAAGGGTTAATGAGGTCATTTATGGTGAGTTTCTAATATGTAAGCCCCACCAAGTGACTTCAGACCTGAACTGGTCCTTAATAAGTGGGTTTGGGAAATTTTCTTAAAAATTTTAAGAATTGCTTCTAAAATTATAAGCCTACTAACGTCCTAAAAACTAAAATGACATTTACAAAATGATTAAAAGCAGAGAAATTGAAATTTTGAAAATTGAGACATTTTTCTAAATTTTGGGTAAATTTGGGATTTCTCATAAATAAAGGTGAAATATATTGACTAAAATGTATGACTATCATGAAGTACAATGTGTCAACAGAAAAAATTCCCAGAATGGTTTAGATAAGTAAAAGTTTTCCAAAGTTATTACCACATAAACGGCCTGTGCAGAAGGACAAAAAACGGGTAGAAAGGGTTAAACACTTTCACTAACCCTGTAGGTATATAATACCATTTATATAAGATTTTTCTATGATTTTCCAGATGATTGGTACACCTATAGAATCTTGAGATAGGGGATAATGATTTCTGCTATTGCTCCTGCAATTATCACGTCTGATATGGCAGGTAACAGATGTGTGGCACAGAGTTAAAGAGAGTACCATTTCATTAAGGAGAGGGAGGAGTGGTGACATGTGACTTGTCCCTGGCTTACCCTGAAATAATCCCTAGGTAGTGAACAGGGAGGTGGGAGCACTAGTCCTCGCCACTGACACCTAGGGTAACAATAGGGAAAGGACAAACAACACAAACAACACAAACAATCCCCAAAGGGAGACAACAAACAGGAGACAACAACAGGAGTGAACTGGAGATCCAACAGCTCCAGTTCCACCACCTCCACAGCAACTCCAACTCCACCAAAGGTCAGAATAGAACATCTGGAAAGAAGGTCTATATCTGGCAACAAGGGAAGCAGAAAGGGAGAAAATATAGCTGCTGGGAGTGGCTGGCAGAGAACATCGGAAAAGAAAAGCTACAGATTCCTAAATGGGACAAAAAGGATCGCATACCTAAGCAGGAAAACCTGGACAGGAATCCATTCCCACCACTAGGTCAAGGAGTGATCTCTTGAAACTGAGTGAGTAACCATCCTCTGTGACCTTCTGACCCCAGGCACAACAGGGTCAGTGATAGGTCGTGACACTCTCATGACAGCAATACATTAATTACAAAGGATAACTCCCAATTAAGAAATAGCGTAGGCTGATTTGATATGACAGTTTAGCTTTCCTGTTGCATCAGTTATGCATAGGATTGCTTGGTATCCGTTTTTTTACAGGATTTTGTAAAAAAAAAAAGTACCCTTTTGCATCAGTTGACATACATTTGAGCCATTTCCATCTGAGATACATTTTTTTAGATGGAAAAAAGTACTCCATAGTTAGTCTGCTGTGGTAATAAAACAGTTACTGTGCATCAGTATGACAGGCAGGTGACACACGTCACTCTTAGAATCAGTTCACACTTCACTTATTTGGTTAGTTATGGTTCAAAAAGTGTCAGGTATGATAGACTTAACCGTGCAGTGGCCCAAGATTCTACTATAGGGTGAAAGAGCGCTCTCCTTTTACACTGTCTGCTGATTTCACAAAGATTGTGTTGCATGCTGATACAAGTAGTGGGCCCATAACAAAGTGGAGAGGGTGTTAGCAGTAAATTTGTGTAGACATCACTGTTTCCTTCTACTGATCCATCACAAGAACAACCCCAAAAAGATGTATCCTGTCTTTTGAACATTCACCTTCACACGGTCAATATTTGGTCAGAAACTGATCAGTATTGGTAAGGCCAAAAAAACAGGAGTGGGTCCAAAACAGAGATTGCATGTGACTGGAATATTTGCATGTCTTCTGAGTTTTTTATCCACTCCTGCTTTTGGCTTCAAAATCATGAGTAAATTCTGATACAAAATACTGACCGTGTGATAGAGGCATAATTTTCAAGATATCTTGCAGTTGGGTGGATGACCTCAGGAGCCACTTTACAACCAGATCAAACATGTGCGCCATGCAGGGCGCATGGGTCAGCCATGGTTTCCGATCTTCAGTTGTCGAGGAGTAAGCCAGGATTTGATTTACTCTTGAAGGACACAGGGCAGTTCCTCCCCAGAACAGTGTGACACCACAGTGTCTGCATAGGTGGTATGCTGGCGGAACACTCTGAATTGTGCCTGCAGTGAAGGTTGAGGATTAGGTTGAGGATAAGTAGTCAAAGGAGGACATTGGTGCAGGACTCACAGCTTGAAAACACAGAGGCGGCAGTGCTGTCACCTGGCCACATTGCTGGTGTGCCTGAGCAGGAACCACATTTACCCAGTGCGCCGTAAAGGACATATATTGTCCTTGACCATAGTTATAGCACCACGTTGGCACTGCCATGAACTTTACCAGACACTGACAGGCTCAAGGACTAGCCCACCTTCTGTTTAAAATACTTATGCAGGGCTGGTACTGCCTCTTTTGGAGAAGTAATGACAACTTGGGACTCTCCACCTTGGCTGAGCACGAGTCATCAGTTCTCTGAAAGGTGCAGAGTCAACCACATGGAATAGGAGGGACTGTAGTACCAGCAACTTGGCCAGGAGCACGTTCAGCTTCTGTGCCCTTGGATGAGTGCATGCATACTGTTGTCTTTTTGCAATTGCCTCGGTGATTGATTGCTGGTGATGAGGAGTAGGAGAAGTATAAGGACCAGTAGATGATGGGAAAGAAACACTGCTTCCTTCTACTGAGGTGATCGAGCCTTGACTGCTGGAAAAAGGTTGCGGGCCACTGGGTGATGCCTCAGGCTGTACCACAACATTACCACTACGGTTTCCCAAGCCACTTTATGGTGAATCTCCATGTGTTGACACAGGGCTGTGTTGCCAACATTGGCACACTGGCCACACTTCACCTTCTGCCCACAGATTCTACACACTGCCACACTGACGTCATCCGGCAACTTGATGAAAAATTCCCACATTGGCGAGTAGAGAATTTTGCCCCCACAACTGTGTGCTGATTAACTGCTGCTGCCTCTATGAACCCATGTATCGGTAGTTGTTTTCAGACAGGTAGGCTCCTGAGTAGCAGACGTTCTACCCGGGGCGTGTTTGGCTCCAGATCTCACCCTGCTGACTCACAACCATACTTACACTCTGTTGGCTCAGCTGCTGTCTCAAGTGCAAGCTGCCACCCTCATCCCCTGACGATGCTGATAAAGCCCCCTCTTCATGTGGCTCCCACATGTGATTGGCTACATCATCGTCCACTACTGTCTGAACATCATTGATATCACCCTCACCAATCTTCTGGCCGTTTGCCTGACCGGACTCAACAACTGCTCCATGTGACTCTTATTGACACTACTTGCTCGCCTACAGGAGGAAGCCTCAGATCTCCTAGCTCTGGATTCAGCTGACATGATCCCAACAGATCAGCGAAAACCTATATGTGGTATCTTGATCAGTTTTTTTTTAAATTTTATTTATGGCAAGATGTGTTTGTGGAAGGTGTATTTTATTAGGTGTACATATTGGGGTCATTTACAAAACTGGCTTTTTTTGATTATCTACCCCACTCTGAATTGTGGGAGGATTAGCCTAATTTATGAATTAGGTGCACCTTCGGCAGTCTGTGTACATGGAGTAAAAACTACTTGGGCCCTTGACTGGACTAGCTTGTACTCTTTAATACCTGTTTTTAGGCAAAAATATAGTATATCAGGGTTGGAGCCCTACTCCCCATCACAACCTCGCCATTCACCTCTCCTAAATAGTTGAAAAAAGTGGACTAATTTTATGCCTAAAACTGGTGTAAAAAAAATCATAAGGAGATTATTAAGAGTTATGTTTTAGGCTAATCACTGTTAACCCTAAGGGGCATGGTGGGATTGAGTGAGTATAGTTATGCATTGGGCGGAGTTAGAGGTGTGGCTTAGTATGAAAAAAAATTCACAACGCATCACTGATATTGTCCCTCTTTCTAATTTTCTAAAGTTGGGATTGGGGGGAGGGGGGGACGGGGGCTGTACTGAATCTTTGCCCCAATACAGCAAAGTCTAGTTATACCTCTGTCTTTTACCCAATTCCTTGGGTACAAGTCATTAACTGCTAAGGAAGGATGACTTTTGTGAATGAGCTGGTCATAATGCAACTTGCAGATTAGGTTATCCCCCTTTTCGTACACCCATTATGTAAATTGTAGAGAAAAGAAAACAGAATAATCCTATATATTAGCTATTTTGTAGGTCTCTTCGAAGGGAGACAAAAGACTAACAGGGGCTTGTAAAGTTTATAGGCCCAATGTTTGCACATCCATGATTATGAAATGGAGTCCATTCAAGTGTAACTGTGTGGGCCCCATATACTGAGCCCTTAGTCACAATGGGCAGTTAAGCATCAGCCATGTTTTTTTGTTTTACTAATTAGTTACTGTAATATTAGTTATATGACTCTGATGAAAGCCCTGCCTGTCATATTTTTTATCTTCATGCTTCTGATTTCAGATCTAGAATGTTGGATGACAGCACCATGAATCTGGACAGCTTCCACTTATGGTTGCCCCCAAATTCAATTACATATGTAAGGAAACAGAATAATCTAGAAATGGCTAAATCCAAGGATAATCCTAAACTTTAATAAGAAACTTCAATTGCAACCTTCACTAAAGGACAGTTACAATACTTTGAACTCATCTTTCATATTTGTATGAAGGACCTTGGCTAAGATTTATTATTATATAATAGAAGGTAGCTGTATTTAACATTGAGGAGAAAATAAATTAAAATTATTGATTGGAAATGTTATCTCAAATGGTGTCTCATTTGATTAATTACTTTTTTCTCAAAGCTGACCTGGCTTCTGGTTAATAAAGCTCGGTGCTGATAAGTGACAAATTGTAATACATACTTTAGAAGAATGCTTCAGGAAGGGGGAAACTTGCTTTGCTCAGCCACCTAGATTAAATTGATGGCACTTTAATTAGTTCTTCAAGTTATTAAAACAAATTTTTGTCATGTTTTATATATTTTTCTTCCTTATTTAATAAAATCGAATTAAATATAACAGGAGGACAAACTAATATAGAATTTGATAAGAAATAGAAAAAAGTGTATAGCAAAGTACAAAATAAAGCAAATACAGCAGTTATCTAATATATAAAGCTGATGTATTTGTGTGTGTGTGTACGTATGTATGTCTGCTAAAAGAATCCGCAACATCGCATTTACAATCACAAAATTTGGCACACAGGTACAGAAGGTGTCCTGGAAGTTGTTAGAACAGGTCTCAGCTCTCTAGCACATACCGTTCCTGAGATATTCCAAAAAAATGCATTAATAGAAGCCTAGTCACATGGCCAATAGAAGCTCGCAGGCCCTTAGTCTCCAAATACACACAGTTTTAAAATAGGTTACCATAATTTTTCTTAACTGCTGTAAGTCAGGTTTAAAGGGGTAGGGCGCTGTGGATGACACTGTTAAGGAGCAGGTCGGGTGGTCATTAAGGCCACCCTCAAAAGACGGACTTAAAAACCCTGCCCCCGGTCCCTGACTCAGTTAGGCCACGCCCTCTCCCACTCTGCAGCCAACGGGGATTGAAGAAATTAAGCAAAAATCTACTTCTGTCAACTTCAGGGGTAGGAAGGAGGGTGACTTGCTCCTTGCAGCTCATTCTCAGACAACCCAGTGCTACTTGAGTAAAGAGAAAAAAAAATCCAGCACTAGAATCACAACTTAAAACAGCCAATATTACCTTTATTCCGTTGCATTAAAATACAAGCAACAGCTCTGCCTTAACACATGGAAATACTCACTGGCCAGTGTTTCCATGTGTTAAGGCAGAGCTGTCGCTTGAATTTTAATGCAACGGAATAAAGGTAATATTGGCTTTTCCAAGTTGTGATTCCAGTGCTGGATTTTTTTTTCTTTTTACTCAAGATACTACACAAGTCTTCGCTGAATAATCCGTGCACAATAGAGGAACAAGTTGTTTTGGACACATTTTAAGCAGGTGAGATACCTAACCCAGTGCTACAGTCTGAGAGAGAGCTGTTCAAAAGGACATCCCTGGGTCAGTCCAGGCACTGCTTCAGACGAAGGACAACATATTGATTAAGGGGTTTGATATACCTGCTTCCATCAAATACTAATTGAGGCCTGTGATATACATACTTCCACAAAATACTGATTAAGAGGATTGATATATCTGCTTTCACCAAATATTGATTGAGGCCTGCGATACACCTGCTTCCACAAAATACTTATAAAGGAGATTGATATACCTGCTTCCAGCAAATAATGATTAAGGGGTTTGATATACCTGTTTCAACCAAATATTGATTGAGGCCAGCGATATACCTGATTCCACCAAATACTGATTAAGGGAAATGATATACCTGCTACAAACAAATATTGATTGAGGCTTGCGATACACCTGCTTCCACAAAATACTGATTAAGAGGTTTGATATACCTGCTTCTACCAAATACTGATTGAGGCCTGCAATATACATGATTTCACAAAATACTGATTAAGGGGATTTATATACCTGCTTCCACCAAATAATGATTAAGGGGTTTGATATACCTGTTTCAACCAAATATTGATTGAGGCCAGCGATATACCTGATTCCACCAAATACTGATTTCAAAGCAGTTTGATATACCTGCTTCCAGCAAATAATGATTAAGGGGTTTGATATACCTGTTTCAACCAAATATTGATTGAGGCCAGCGATATACCTGATTCCACCAAATACTGATTAAGGGAAATGATATACCTGCTACAAACAAATATTGATTGAGGCTTGCGATACACCTGCTTCCACAAAATACTGATTAAGAGGTTTGATATACCTGCTTCTACCAAATACTGATTGAGGCCTGCAATATACATGATTTCACAAAATACTGATTAAGGGGATTTATATACCTGCTTCCACCAAATATTGATTGAGGCCTGCAATACACCTGCTTCCACAAAATACTGATTAAGGTCTGTGATATACCTGCTTCAACAAAATACTGATTAAGGGGGTGCTATCCCTGTTTCCACTAAATATTGATTGAAGCCTACAATATACCTGCTTCCACAAAATACTGATTAAGGGGTTCGATATACCTGTTTCAACTAAATATTGATTGAGGCCCGTAATACACCTGCTTCAACAAAATACTGATTAAGAGGATTTATATACCTGCTTCCACCAAATACTGATTGAGGCCTGCGATGTACCTGCTTCCAGAAAATACTGATTAAGGGGTTTGATATACCTGCTTCCACCAAATATTGATTGAGGTCTGCAATACACCTGCTTCCACAAAATACTGATTAAGGGGTTTGATAAACCTGCTTCCACCAAATACTGATTGAGGCCTGCGATATACCTGCTTCCACAAAATACTGATTAAGGGCTTTGATATACCTGTTTCCACCAAATACAAATTGAGACCTGTGATTTACCTGCTTCCACAAAAAAACAATTAAGGGGTTTTATATACCTTTTTCCACCAAATACTGACTGAGGCCTGCGATACACCTGCTTCCACAAAATACTGATTAAAAGGTTTGATATACCTGATTCCACCAAATACGGATTGAGGCCTGTGATATACCTGCTACAACAAAATACTGATTTAGGGAATTGATATACCTGCTTCAGCCAAATATTGATTGACGCCTGCGATACACTTGATTCCACAAAATACTGATTAAGGGGTTTGATATACCTGTTTCTACCAAATACTTATTGAAGCCTGCAATATACCTGATTCCACAATAAAATGATTAAGGGGTTCTATATACCCTTTTCCACCAAATAATAATTGAGTCCTGTGATATACCTGCTTCCACCAAATACTGATTGAGGCCTACAATATACATACTTCCACAAAATACTGATTAAGGGGTTCGATATACCTGTTCCAACCAAATATTGAATGAGGCCAGCGATATACCTGCTTCCACCAAATACTGAATATTGGGAATGATATACCTGCTTCCACCAAATACTGATTGAGGCATGCAATACACCTGATTCCACAAAATACTAATTAAAGGCATTGAAAAACCTGCTTCCACCAAATATTGATTGAGGCTCGCGAGATACCTGCTTCCACAAAATACTGATTAAGGGGTTTGATATTCCAGTTTCCACCAAATTCTGATTGAAGCCTGCGATATACCTGCTTTCACAAAATACTGAATAAGAGGTTTGATATACCTTTTTCCACCAAATAATGATTGAGGCCTGTGATATACCTGCTTCCACAAAATACTTATTAAGGGGTTTTGATATACCTGTTTTAACCAAATATTGATTGTGATATACATGCTTCCACAAAATACTGATTAAGGGGTTCGATATACCTGTTTCTACTAAATATTGATTGAGGCCTACAATATACCTGCTTCCATAAAATACTGATTAAGGGGATTTATATACCTGCTTCCACCAAATATTGATTGAGGCCTGCAATACAACTGCTTCCCCAAAATAGTGGTTAAGGCCCGGGGTTTGATTTACCTGTTTTCCAACAAATAATGATTGAGGCCTGCGATATACCTGCTTCCACAAAATACTGATTAAGAGGTTCGATATACCTTTTTCCACCAAATAATGATTGAGGCCTGTGATATACCTGCTTCCACAAAATACTTATTAAGGGGTTTCGATATACCTGTTTTAACCAAATATTGATTGAGGCCTGTGATATACATGCTTCCACAAAATATTGATTAAGGGGTTCGATATACCTGTTTCTACTAAATATTAATTGAGGCCTGCGATATACCTGCTTCCATAAAATACTGATTAAGGGGATTTATATACCTGCTTCCACCAAATATTGATTAAGGCCTGCAATACAACTGCTTCCCCAAAATAGTGGTTAAGGGGTTTGATTTACCTGTTTCCAACAAATAATGATTGAGGCCTGCGATATACATGCTTCCACAAAATTCTGATTAAGGGAATTTATATACCTGCTTCCACCAAATATTGATTAAGGCCTGCAATACAACCACTTCCACAAAATACTGATTAAAGAGTTTGATATACCTGTTTAAACCAAATACTGATTGAGGCCTGCAATATACCTGCTTCCACAAAATACTGATTAAGTTGTTTGATATACCTGTTTCCAACAAATACTGATTGAGGCCTGCAATATACCTGCTTCCACAAAATACTGATTAAGGGGATTCATATAGCTGCTTACACCTAATATTGATTGGGGCCTGCAATATAACTGCTTCCACAAAATACTAATTAAGGGGATTTATTTACCTACTTCCACCAAATATTGATTGAGGCCTGCGATACACCTGCTTCCACAAAATACTAATTAAGGGGTTTGATATGCCTGCTTCCCCCAAATACTGATTGAGGCCTGCGATATACCTACTTCCACAAAATACTGATTAAGGGGTTTGATATACCTGTTTCCACCAAATATTGATTGAGGCCAGCGATAAACCTGCTTCCACCAAATACCGATTAAGGGGAATGATAAACCTGCTTCCACCAAATGTTGATTGACGCTTATGATACACCTGCTTCCAAAAAGTACTGATTAAGAGGTTTGATATACCAGTTTCCACCATATACTGATTGAAGCCTGCGATATACCTGTTTCCAGAAAATACTGATTAAGGGGTTCTATATTCATTTTCCCACCAAATAATGATTGAGTCCTATGATATATCTGCTTCCACAAAATACTGATTAAGGGGATTTATATACCTGTTTCCACAAAATGTTGATTGAGGCCTGTGCAACATCTGCTTCCACAAAATAGAGATTAAGGGGTTTGATATAACAGTTTCCTCCAAATAATGATTGAGGCCTGCGATATACCTGCTTCCACAAAATACTGATTAAGGGCATTGAAAAACCTGCTTCCACCAAATAATGATTAAGGGGTTCTATATTCATTTTTCCACCAAATAATGATTGAGTCCTATGATATATCTGCTTCCACAAAATACTGATTAAGGGGATTTATATACCTGTTTCCACAAAATGTTGATTGAGGCCTGTGCAACATCTGCTTCCACA
This sequence comes from Bufotes viridis, assembly GCA_033119425.1. NCBI lineage: Eukaryota > Metazoa > Chordata > Amphibia > Anura > Bufonidae > Bufotes > Bufotes viridis. The sequence continues at coordinate 144,497,653 of CM065590.1, read as the reverse complement.
AAATAGAGATTAAGGGGTTTGATATAACAGTTTCCTCCAAATAATGATTGAGGCCTGCGATATACCTGCTTCCACAAAATACTGATTAAGGGCATTGAAATACCTGCTTCCACCAAATAATGATTAAGGGGTTCTATATTCATTTTTCCACCAAATAATGATTGAGTCCTATGATATATCTGCTTCCACAAAATACTGATTAGGGGGATTTATATACCTGTTTCCACGAAATGTTGATTGAGGCCTCTGATACATCTGCTTCCACAAAATAGTGATTAAGGGGTTGGATATGACAGTTTCCTCCAAATAATGATTGAGGCCTGCAATACACCTACTTCCACAAAATACTGATTAAGGGATTTGATATACCTGCTTCCACAAAATACTGATTAAGGGGATTGATATATGTTCTGTTTCAGTATCTTGCATTGTGTAATGGTATGCTCCTCTCTCTTCCTCCCCCCTCTGTTTCAGCTTCTACTTGGTTCAGTCTAGCCACTTCCTGTTTTCCCTGTCATGCATTGCTGTTTGTGCCCTGGCTGGCCATAATTCTGAGGAGAATCTGAGGAAAATCTGAGGAGAATCTGTGTACTATCTCATCTTCTTATCAAGGAGATTATTAGAGGCATAATTATTTTTCCATCTGGATTCCCTGCATATCTTGTAATACAATCTCCGGATTAAAAGACTACTTGATTAACTCCTGGGTGTCTGATGCGTAAACTGTAAGTGGAGAATGTCTGATTCAACAAGTCACCTCACAGATGCGTGATTGTATAAGGCTGACATTTCAAAACGCCACAGTAAAAGAATTGTCTTAGTACTCTCCTTCTCCCGCTAAGAAAATAATATTCTCCTCCTCCAAGTAATAAGCGATCATGATTTGTCTCCGTTATGCTACAGTAATAAGAGTAATATCTTACACTGCTCAGTACTGCATTCACTAGGATCGCAGAAGCTTCTTGCAATTTCAGTTTCATACAGACTAGGAACTGTATTCAGCCTGTTTTCTGAGGTAAATATTGTCTGCCTTCTGTAAGCTATTAAAAGACTGAACCACCACTAGAGGTCACTGTTGTTTTACAGATGGAAATGCAGGACACAGCTAGAAGGATTTCTAAACCCTCATTAATAATGAAAGAGGCCCTCTTAACCGACAAAACTGAGATATGTGATAATTTGTCCAGTTTGTGGGAAAAGACTGAACAATGTATCGATGCAGCACATGGATCAGGCTATAATGAAGATCAATTAAAGGCCATGTGTACAAAATTTAATAAGGCAAATGAAGGTTATAAGAAACTGTCTGAAAAAATTCTTCTCTGTTATCAAATCTAAACTCAGAGGACTTCATCTTAGAATTTAAGAACCACACTGCACTTAATGATGAAAGATATAGCAGATTTATGGCAGTCAAGTCAATGCTAGAGGACAAGATATCACAACAATATGAAACTGCGTCCCGCCGTTCTAACCTTTCAAGGCACTCCAAGGCTTCACCTCGTTCCTCGAAATCTATTGCTCAGTCCTCATCACTAAGGTCTCGCTCACAGCACTCTTCGCTGAGTACCTCATTGGTGTTGGCACGGGCAAAAGCGGAAGCAGCGAAGGTACAAGCTCACTGCATTACAAAGGAAGCAGCCATTAAGGCACAAGTTGCAGCTGTACAAGCCCAATCGTAAGCTAATCAAGCAGCTATACAGGCTCAGGCGCAAACTATACAATCCCAATCTCAAGCTAATCATGCAGCTATACAGGCTCAGGCGCAAGCGACCAAAGCCAAGGCTGAAGCTGAACTCAGAGTTCTTGAAGAAGCAGCTGAAGAAGAAGAAGCTTATCATCCTATGTCCAATATATCTAATAACTCAGAAGGGCGTACCCTGCAATTCGTCCTAGACCAAAGCAATGTCAATGCATTAGCACCAGAAGATTTGGCCTCTGCACTCCAGCCTGCTGAACTTATGCGAGTAGGAAAAGAGGCAGCTGATAACTATACAGTTGAGCCCAGTCCAGTGGACATTTCATTTCCTTTCAAACCTATGGCACCGTACACAGCATTTCAGTTGCCATTAGAGACCAAGCCGCTTCAAAATCATCAAATCACTTTAAAACCTCCTGAGACTAGTTACATAGCAACCAAGATTACCAGATGTCAAGCCTTTATTTACGCTTAACCCAGCTGCCACTCTTCCAACCCCCAAACATAGGGTATCAGATGGCGCCAACAACACCAGTGAGGGAGAAGTTCCCATCGCCATGATGCAGGAAAGAAAAAACGCATAAGAAATCGATAAGTACTTTACCCTTAGGGACCTCATCAGTACTAGCCTTACAAACTTTGATGATCGCCCAGAGAATTATAGAAGTTGGAAGGCCAGCTTCAAAACAACAGTTCAAACCCTTGATGTACCACCTATGCAAGAACTTGATTTGCTAATTAGATGGCTAGGTCCATGGTCTTCAAACTGTGTTAATAGACTCAAAACCGTTCATATTTATGAACCAGTCAAAGATAGAGATGAGCGAACACCTGGAAGTTCAGGTTCGGGAAGTTCGGCCGAACTTCCCAAAAATGTTCGGGTTCGGGATCCGAACTCGACCCGAACTTAATCCCGAACCCGAACCCCATTGAAGTCAATGGGGACCCAAACTTTTAGGCACTAAAAAGGTTGTAAAATAGTCCAGGAAAGGGCTAGAGGGCTGCAAAAGGCAGCAAAATGTAGGTAAATCCCCTGCAAACAAATGTGAATAGGGAAATGAATTAAAATAAAATAAATAAAAATTAACCAATATCAATTGGAGAGAGGTTCCACAGCAAGGAATCATGCGTCATATCACCCACCACTGGAGAAGGCCACTTTCAGTTATTTCGGCCCAGCACCCAGACCGAGGATACAGGTCCCACAGCAAGGAATCATGCGTCATATCACCCACCACTGGAGAAGGCCACTTTCAGTTATTTAGGCCCAGCACACAGACAGAGGAGAGAGGTCCCACAGCAAGGAATAAGGTGTCATATTACCCACCATTGGACAAGGCCACTTTCAGTTATTTCGGCTCAGCACCCAGACCGGGGAGAGAGGTCCCACAGCAAGGAATCATGCGTAATATCACCCACCACTGGAGAAGGCCACTTTCAGTTATTTAGGCCCAGCACCCAGACAGAGGAGAGAGGTCCTACAGCAAGGAATCATGCGTCATATAACCCACCACTGGAGAAGGCCACTTTCAGTTATTTCGGCCCCAGCACCCAGACAGAGAAGAGGTTCATTCAACTTTGGGTTGCACCGCAAGATCATGGTAAAGTTAAAAAAATGAGGTTTCAATAAAGAAGTGCCACGGAGTACAAGAATACATGTTTGAGGGGGAGGCAGTTATAAATGTCTATTCTGCACAAGGGAGGCACAGGTCCTGTGGGATCCATGCCTGGCTCATTTTTATGAACGTCAGCTTGTCCACGTTGGCTGTGTACAGGCGGCTGCGTTTGTCAGCAATGACGCCCCTGCCGTGCTGAATACACGTTCAGACAAAACGCTGGCCGCCGGGCAGCACTTCCAAGGCATAAAATGCTAACTCTGGCCACGTGGACAATTTGGAGACCCAGAAGTTGAATGGGGCCGAACCATCAGTCAGTACGTGGAGGGGTGTGCAGACGTACTGTTCAACCATGTTAGTGAAATGCTGCCTCCTGCTAACACGTTCCGTATCAGGTGATGGTGCAGTTAGCTGTGGCGTGGAGACAAAACTTTTCCACATTTCTGACATGCTAACCCTGCCCTCAGAGGAGCTGGCCGTGACACAGCTGCGTTGGCGACCTCTTGCTCCTACTCTGCCTTCGCCTTGGGCTTCCACCTGCTCCCCTGTGACATTTCAGAATGCTCTCAGGAGCGCGTCTACCAGCGTGCGCTTGTACTCGCGCATCTTCCTATCACGCTCCAGTACAGGAAGTAAGGTGGGCACATTGTCTCTGTACCGGGGATCCAGCAGGGTGGCAACCCAGTAGTCCGCACACGTTAAAATGTGGGCAACTCTGCTGTCGTTGCGCAGGCACTGCAGCATGTAGTCGCTCATGTGTGCCAGGCTCCCCAGAGGTAAGGACAAGCTGTCCTCTGTGAGAGGTGTATCGTCATCGTCCTCCGTATCCCCCCAGCCATGCACCAGTGATGGGCCTGAGCTGTGTCGGGTGCCACCCCGCTATAAACCTGCTTCATCCTCATCCTCCTCCACCTTCTCCTCCTCGTCCTCCAGTAGTGGGCCCTGGCTGGCCACATTTGTACCTGGCCTCTGCTGTTGCAAAAGACCTCCCTCTGAGCCACTTCTAACAGACTGGCCTGAAAGTGGCAAAAATGACCCCTCATCCTCCTACTCCTCCACCTCCTGGGCCACCTCCTCTTCCATCATCGCCCTAAGCGTTTTCTCAAGGAGACATAGAAGTGGTATTGCCACTGACCATGTTGGTGGAGTACTCGAAACAGCGCAACAGGGCGCAACAGGGCAGACAGGTCTCGCATGGAGGCCCAATGATTGGTGGCGAAGTGGTGCTGTTCCGCAGTGCGACTGACGCGTGCGTGCTGCAGCTGAAACTCCACTATAGCCTGCTGATGCTCGCACAGTCTCTCCAGCATGTGCAAGTTCCACCTGGTGGGCACGTCGCATATGAGGCGGTGAGCGGGAAGTTCCGCTATAGCGCAGACAGGCGAGCAGCGGCAGGATGTGAATGCCGGAAGCACGCACAGACGGCCGGCACTTTATGCAGCAGCTCTGACATGTCGGGGTAGTTGTGAATGAACTTCTGCACCACCAAATTCAGCACATGCGCCAGGCAAGGGATGTGCGTCAAATCGGCTAGTCCCAGAGCTGATTGGATACTTGGTTGTGCAGGGAAGGCACGGCTGTCTTGGAGAAGTAGTGGCGACTGGGAACAACATACTGTGGGACAGCCATGGACATCAGCTGTTTGAAGCTGTGTGTGTCCAGCAGCCTGAATGACAGCATTTCAAAGGCCAGTAGTTTAGAAATGCTGGCATTTAGGCCCAGGGCTCAAGGGTGGCTAGGTGGGAATTTACGCTTTCTCTCCAAGGTTTGTGAGATGGAGAGCTGAACGCTGCCGTGTGACATGGTGGAGATGCTTGGTGACGCAGGTGGTGTTGTCGGTGGCACATCCTCTGTTTGGTGGGCGGCAGGTGCCAACATTCCTCCCGAGGCAGCAGCAGAAGAGGGAGCAGGGGGAGCCAGAGTGAGTTCCTTGCTTTTAAGGTGTTTACTCCACTGCAGTTCGTGCTTTGCATGTAGATGCCTGGTCATGCAGGTTGTGCTAAGGTTCAGAACGTTAATGCCTCGCTTCAGGCTCTGATGGCACAGCGTGCAAACCACTCGGGTCTTGTCGTTAGCATATTGTTTAAAGAAGTGCCATGCCAGGGAACTCCTTGAAGCTGCCTTTGGGGTGCTCGGTCCCTGGTGGCGGTGTCCAGTAGCAGGCGAAATCTCTTGGAGGCGGCTGTTCTGCTTTTTCCCCCTGCTCTCTCTTTTGCTACGCTGTTGGCTCGGTCTCACCACTGCCTCTTCCTCTGAACTATGAAAGTCAGTGGCACGACCTTCATTCCATGTGGGGTCTAGGACCTCATCGTCCCCTGCATCGTCTTCCACACAGTCTTTCTCCCTGACCTCCTGTTCGGTCTGCACCACGTCCTCTCCCAGCACAAGAGGGTACACTAACACCACCACGACTCCGTCCGCGTCCCTTACTAGATGTTTTCCTCATTGTTACCGTTCACCAAGCACCACAATAAGAAAAAAAATATTTGGCCCAATGTATTGATTTCAAATTCAGGCCGTTTTTTACAGGCACCTAACACTATCTGCCTATTTATTTATGTAGCGTATTACACTAATCCAGGCACAGCAGTAACCACTGATTTGGGGGAATATCTCTTTTAGGGCTAGTATTTAGGCCCTGGATGAAAGGTATCCTTTTATGGACAGATTTACACTTGGCCTGCAACAGCTCGAACACCAGATTCAGGGTATTGCTATTTTGGCAATTAAATTTCACCGCAGAACAAAATATACCCTTTTACTGACAGATTTAAACTAGGGCTGCAACAGCTGAAACCACTGATTTATGGTATTGCTATTCTGGCAATTGAATTTCACCCCAGAAAAAATATATCCTTTGCCGTAAACTATTAAAATTGGCCAGCCACAGCTGAAACCACTGATTTATGGTATTGCTATTTTGGCAATTGAATTTCACCCCAGAACAAAATATATGTTTTTGCCGACACTATGAAACTTGGCCAGCCACAGCTGAAACCACTGAAATTGCTATCCTGAGTTTCTAGGGGTGACAATTAGCACAGCCAAGCCCCTGATGTAGGATATAGCAAAAAAAAAAAAACTAGTATTGATGGATTGATTGACTTGGTGGCAGCTTGTTCTGGTGCACCACAAGTCACAAAATGGCAGCCGATCACCCCAGAAAATAAGTGACAGAAAAAACGCTCTGTGCAGCCTAAAAACCAGTGAGCAAGTAACTATCAGAAGTTCAATAATTCACAGCTGTAGATCGATCACTTCATTAGGTGCTGTTGCTGACTTTTCCCTGCCTAATCTCGCCCTCACAGAAGCTGCGTCCTCTCCCTACATTAATCAGAGCAGTGTGACGTGTGGCACTACGTGACTCCAGCTTAAATAGAGACTGGGTCACATGCTGCACTTGGCCAATCAGAGCCATGCCATTAGTAGGCATGGCTGTGATGGGCTCTTAGGGCAAGAAGTAAAACGCTAGCTGATTGGCTGATGTGCAGCCCTTCAGAAAGCGGGAAGTAATCGCCGAACAACGAACCCGAACTTTTTTGAAAAACTATGCTCGAACTGTTCGCTCAACACTAGTCAAAGGCCTTCGTCTCGCATGGGAAAGATTAGAGCAGACATATGGCGGCTCTGAAGTAGTTGAATGTGCCTTATTTAAACGACTATACGACTTTCCTGTATTATCTAATACAGACCGCCAAGGGTTCCAGGAATTAAGCGACCTTCTTCTTGAGTTTGAAATCATCAAGGGAGACCTGAAGCTACCAGGTCTTAGCTTTCTTGATACCTCCCATGGTGTGGGCCTGATCGTGGAGAAATTACCCCTCAATATTCAAGATCAATGGGCAATAACACGTTCAAAATACAAGGAGCAACATCTTGTTCCCTTTCCACCATTTTCATTCTTCTGTAAGTTCATCAAGGACTTAGCTAGAGCTAAAAATGATCCGAGCTTTAACACCTTGGGAACCAACATCTTTGGCTCTACTAAACAGAGACACGAGACTTTCAGTCCCAGACAGGGGAACCCTAATTGTCTAATTTCAGTAAAAAAGACAGGCGTTGTGCCCACTACTAACAATAGAAATGAAAGCCCTAAGGAACCCGATCATCATTGCCCTATCCATGATAAACCACATCCTTTAAGGAAATCCCATGTCTTCATAGCAAAGCCCTTTGAGAAACGTAAGGAGTTCCTAAGGAGTCATAATATCTGCTTCAGATGCTGTGCATCCACTGAGCATTTTGCCAGAGACTGTAAGGTTCCAGTCAAGTGTTCTGAATGTAATAGTGATGTACATGTGTCCGCTGTTCACCCGGGACCAATCAGGCGGAACCTAGAACCAGTTAGCTTGCACAAGCCCCATTCCGATCAAGGCGGGGAGAGTCATGGCGGGGAGAGTGCCGACCGACCGACCCATACCTTTGTGCCCAGATGCACAAAGGTATGTGGAGAAGGACTTGTGTGCGGTAACTCTTGTTCTAAGATTTGCCTCGTGGATGTGTTTCCTACTGCACAACCAGAGAAGACCATAAGAATGTAAGCTATTCTAGATGACCAAAGTAATCGTTCCCTAGCTAGCCCTAAGTTCTTTGATCTGTTCAGGATAGAGGGAGAAACTACACCCTACACCCTAGAAACATGCTCTGGTCTTGTGACAACCTCCGGAAGAAGAGCTAATGGTTTCACCTTGAAGCCCATCAAAGGAGATACTAAACTCTCTCTTCCAACCCTTATTGAGTGTGACAAATTGCCGGACACAAGGGATGAGATTCCCACACCTGAAGCCGCACAGCATCACCCTCATCTCAGGAACATAGCCAGAAAGATTCCTCCCCTTGATAACCATGCCGAGATCTTACTCTTGCTAGTTAGAGACATTCTTGAGGCTCATAAGGTCCTTGAACTTCGCAATGGCCCTTTCAACGTTCCATATGCCCAGAAACTTACAGTGCGTTGAATCATCGTGGGGGATGTATGTCTGGACAGAACCCGCAGACCCTGCCAAGTACACTCCTTCAGAACTGAAGTATTAATAGGGGAGCGAACTTCTTACTTCAGACAGTGTCCCCTAACAACTACTATGTGAAAGATATGCCTTGCCCAAATATTCTAAAAACATCAGAAAGCAGCTTAAATCCCAAGGAGTCAGCTGCAGAAGAATGTTCCTGGACAGAAGGGCAGCTTGTAGAAAGGCCTTCAGGATTTCAATTGGAGCCCTCTTCAAGCCCTTCCCAGCTTTGCAGTCCTCACACAGTTTATCATAATGAATCCTATATCTTCACTGACAACATGCCTTCTGATTCATGTAGTTCTGATGAGACAATGCAGAAACGTGAGTCTTCCAGTCAACTGTTTGACAATGAGTTTAATTCTGTAAAAGAAGTATCTTCTGAACATTCTATAAAGGAGGTTCCTTCAACAGAGGAAGAGTTCATTTCAGATACTTTGCAAGAACCTTCAGTTCCATCTGCAGTTGTTAATTGCACCCAAGAGGATTACAGTTCTTCCCAGTCTTCAACGGATGAGCACCTTCATATTGCTCAGCCTTTTCTGGAAACCACAGGGAAAAGTTCACCCCCAATGTCCATGACAAATACTGCATGTCAACAACCCAAGTCCGTATGTACAAAGACAGATCCCATTTTAGAAGTGAAAAGCAGACATGAGCATTTGCATTCACGATTCATAGAACGAAAGCAATCTACATCTAAATCAGCCTCACAAAATAAGCGCTCTCGCTCTAAATTGGTGACACAGACAGAGAAGTCACATTCTACATCTTTGTCAAGATCAAGGAGAACCAAGTCTCGCTTAGCTTCTAATGAAAGCAACAGACAATATCCTGTAATAAAAAAGAAGAAATCCACATCTGGGGTGCATATAAGATCACTCAAGAATAAACCAGAAAAGATAGGAAATATTCCTGTGCCATCTGGTGTTTTTAAAGAGCACAACCTTTTTAAGTTTCGGTGGAAGCAGGTACAACATCTCGCCAATCAGTTCTGGAAAATCTGGAGAAGAAAGTACCCCTGCCTCTTGCAAGAACGTGGAAGGTGGCAAGAACCAAGGCCTAATTTAAAGGAAGGAGATTTTGTCCTGTTAAGAGACAAACAAGTTGATCGTCTCAACTGGCCTACTGGACTTATTACTAAAGTCGTTTCCAGTTCGGATGGAAAGAACTTCCATGTTGAGATTCCTTCTACCAGAGATGCTCATCATCTTCTAGGACTGTTTCCAGTACCAGCTCTATGGTCTGAACTGAAGACATATCCTTTTTTGGTTTGAATAAATGTTCATTGCATGTTTCCTTTTCAGATTATGGACATTATTCATCTGTCTATTCATCAGGTTTATGGACATTCATTGTTATTTTATACAATTCCATTGTATGCATATACATAATGGTATCTACCGATACCAGATGGGGAGTGTTCTGTTTAAGTATCTTGCATTGTGTAATGGTATGCTCCTCTCTCTTCCTCCCTCCTCTGTTTCAGCTTCTACTTGGGTCAGTCTAGCCACTTCTAGTTTTCCCTGTCATGCACTGCTTTTTGTGTGTGCTGCAATTCTGAGGAGAATCTGAGGAAAATCTGAGGAGAATCTGTGTAATATCTCATCTTCTTATCAAGGAGATTATTAGAGGCATAATTCTTTTACCATCTGGATTCCCTGCATATCTTGTAATACAATCTCCGGATTAAAAGACTACTTGATTAACTCCAGGGTATCTGATGCGTAAACTGTAAGTGGAGAATGTCTGATTCAACAAGTCACCTCACAGATGCGTGATCGTATAAGGCTGACATTTTGAAACGCCACAATACACCTGCTTCCACAAAATACTGCCAAATGGAATTTATATAACTGCTTCCACCAAATATTGATTGAGACCTGCGATAAACCTGCTTCCACAAAATACTGATTAAGGGATTTAATATACCAGTTTCCACCAAATAATGATTAAGGCCTGCAATATACCTGCTTCCACAAAATTCAGCTTAAGGGAATTGATATACCTGCTTCCACCAAATATTGATTGAGGCCTGCAATACACCTGCTTCCACAAATTACTGATTAAGGGGATTTAAATACCTGCTTTCACCAAATATTGATTGAGGCCTGCGATACACCTGCTTCCACAAAATACTGATTAAGGGGTTTGATATACCTGTTTCCACCAAATACTAATTGAGGCTTGCGATTTACCTGTTGATTGGCGCTTGTGATACACCTGCTTCCAAAAAGTACTGATTAAGGGGTTTGATATACCAGTTTCCACCATATACTGATTGAAGCCTGCGATATACCTGTTTCCACAAAATACTGATTAAGGGGTTCTATATTCATTTTTCCACCAAATAATAATTAAAGGGATTTATATACCTGCTTTCACCAAATATTGATTGAGGCCTGCGATACACCTGCTTCCACAAAATACTGATTAAGGGGTTTGATATACCTGTTTCCACCATATACTGATTGAGGCCTGCGATTTACCTGCTTCCACAAAATATTGATTAAGGGGATTGATATGCCTGCTTCCACCAAATACTGATTGAGGCCAGCGATTTACCTGCTTTCACAAAATACTGATTAAGGGGATTGATATACCTGCTTCCACCAAATATTGATTGAGGCCTGCAATACATCTGCTTCCACAAAATACTAATTAAAGGGAATTAAATACCTGCTACCACAAAATATTGATTCAAGCCTGCGATACACCTGTCTCCACAAAATACTGATTAAGGGGTTTTATATACCGGCTTTCACCAAATATTGATTGAGGCCTGCTATATGCCTGCTTTCACAAAATACTGATTAAGGTGTTTGATATACCTGTTTCCACCAAATTCTGATTGAGGCCCTACTATATACCTACTTCCACAAAATACTGATTATGGTGTTCGATATATCTGTTTCCACCAAATATTGATTGAGGCCTGCAATATACCTACTTCAACAAAATACTGATTAATGGGAATTGAATACCTGCTTCCACAAAATATTGATTCAGGCCTGCGATACACCTGTCTCCACAAAATACTGATTAAGGGGTTTGATATCCCGACTTTCACCAAATATTGATTGAGGCCTGCGATATATCTGCTTTCACAAAATACTGATTAAGGGGTGTGATATACCTGTTTCCGCCAAATATTGATTGAGGCCTGCAATATACCGGCTTCCACAAAATACTGATTAAGAGGATTTATATACCTGTTTCCTCCAAATATTGATTCCGGCCTGTGATACACCTGCTTCCATAAAATACTGATTAAGGGGATTGATATACTTGCTTCCACCAAATATTGATTAAGGCCTGCAATACAACTGCTTCCACAAAATTCTAATTAAGGGGATTTATATACCTGCTTCCACCAAATATTGATTGAGGCCTGCGATACACCTGCTTCCATAAAATACTAATTATGGGGTTGGATATGCCTGCTTCCACCAAATACTGATTGAGGCCTGTGATATACCTACTTCCACAAAATATTGATTAAGAAGTTTGATATACCTGTTTCAACCAAATATTGATTGAGGCTTTCGAGATACCTGCTTCCATAAAATACTGATTAAGGGGTTGGATGTACCAGTTTCCACCAAATACTGGTTAAAGCCTGCGATATACTTGCTTCCACAAAATACATATTAAGGGGTTCTATATACCTATTTCCACCAAATAATGATTGAGTCCTGTGATATTCATGGTTCCACAAAATACTGATTAAGGGGTTTGAAATACCTGTTTCAACCAAATATTGATTGAGGTCTGTGATATATCTGCTTCAACAAAACACTGATTAAGGGGTTCGATATATACCAGTTTCCACCAAATATTGATAGAGTCCTGCGATATACCTGCTTCCCTAAAATACTGATTAAGGGGATTTATATACCTGCTTTCTCCAAATGTTGATTGAGGCCTGTGATACATCTGCTTCCACAAAATAGTGATTAAGGGGTTTGATATACCTGTTTCCTCCAAATAATGATTGAGGTCTGCGATATACCTGCCTCCACAAAATACTGATAAAGGGCATTGAAAAACCTGCTTCCAACAAATATTGATTGAGGCCCGCAATACACCTGCTTCCACCAAATACTAATTAAGGGGATTAATATACCTGCTTCCACCAAATACTGATTGAGGCCTGCAATATACCTGCTTCCAAAAAACACTGATTAATGGGATTAATATACCTGTTTCAACCAAATACTGATTGTGGCCTGCAATACATCTGCTTCCACAAAATACTGATTAAAGGGAATTAAATACCTGCTTCCACAAAATATTGATTCAGGCCTGCAATACACCTGTCTCCACAAAATACTGATTAAGGGGTTTGATATACCTGTTTCCACCAAATTCTGATTGAGGCCCTACTATATACCTACTTCCACAAATACTGATTATGGTGTTTGATATACCTGTTTCCGCCAAATATTGATTGAGGCCTGCAATATACCTGCTTCCACAAAACTCTGATTAAGAGGATTTATATAGCTGTTTCCTCCAAATATTGATTCTGGCCTGTGATACACCTGCTTCCATAAAATACCGATTAAGGGGTTTGATAAACCTGTTTTCACCATATACTGATTGAGGCTTGCGATATACCTACTTACACAAAATACTGATTAAGGGGATTGATATACTTGCTTGGTTTGGTCTCAGGGTTTTGGTTATTCCTAGACTCACGGTATATTGGTACCCTATAAGTTATATTAATATTTCCTGCAAGTCTGGTCAAAGACTGTAATACACACAAGGTTTATAATCATTGGTGTACACAGTGTGAATCTGGATGAGGAGTGCATATGTTTATATATAGTTTCTTGTAATTATCCGTTTTCCTGCCACACAGTATATACCACACACACACATACACACAAACACTAGGGTGGTGGGACAGTCTGGTTTTCAGGCTCCTGGTCCTCCGTCAGGCGCAAGGCCAGGACGGCCGGCCGGAAGTTCTCTTTTTTTTGTGGTTACACAGATGTTGGCAGTTGGCACAGATCAGGATGGCTTTCTGTATCCCCTTAACTGGGATCAGGGCCTGGCAGCATGTCCGGACCGCACTGTGCGATGTATGACGTGACGTCACAATGTCATCTGTGCTTTAGTGTGCGTGGCACGTCTGACGCGTACCTTTAGTTCAGACGGGAGTGGCTGTGGAGCGCGGGTGCCAATCTGATCAATGCTCACTGGCACTGCCTTCCATCTATGATTCCACTCTGGTCCAGGTCATCCAGTGCTTGAAGAGCCAGCAGAATCAGCACTCAGCCCACTAGGCACAAGGTTAGCACAGGTCCTACTGCCCCAGGTACTTACAGGACTATATATCTGAGTATAAATTATATATGGACTAAGCTGGAATAACTTTGGCATCATCTGTATATTATTATAAATGTATAGCTGGTATAAATTATAATTATTTAATTAAATTATGCTTTTATAACCTAGGTTTCTCCCGTGCATAATTATATATGTACAGCTGGTATACGTTATATATCTTCTTATATATAGTAATATGAACCATGCTGGTATAACTTGGGCATCTAGTATGTAGTATTTAACTATTGTGCGCCACTGTCTCTGGTATGCTGTCCTCCTTTTTGGGGCTCTGCGAGTGGCCACCCTAACACACACACACACAAACACACTGAGTCTATAGATTTAAGTTTGTGTCGTGTTGGTCAGGAGTTGGTCTGACCACCAGTATTTGCTGGTTCATTTAGCGTTACCCAGGGTGCACCACGGGGAGGCAACCCAGCAGTATATCCCATACCGTACCTTTACTTCACTAGACAGGTTCATCTTTGCACATACCAAATCAGCCGGTTACATCATACATCTCGACCTCGTTGTGAGTGTTTATATACAGTGGATATAAAAAGTCTACACACCCCTGTTAAAATGTCAGGTTTCTGTGCTGTAAAAAAATGAGACAAAGATAAATCATTTCAGAACTTTTTCCACCTTTAATGTGACCTATAAACTGAACAACCCAATTGAAAAACAAACTGAAATCTTTTAGGTAGAGGGAAATCTTTTTTTAAATAAAATAATATGGTTGCATAAATTTGCACACCCTTAAACTAATACTTTGTTGAAGCACCTTTTGATTTTATTATAGCACTCAGTCTTTTTGGGTATAAGTCTATCAGCATAGCACATTTTGACTTGCCAAGATTTGCCCACTCTTCTTTGAAAAAACTCTCCATGTTACGATTAAGGACGTATTGTCTGAAACGTGTAAATGAGCACTGCATATGAAGTGACTGTATCTGCTGTTGAATATTATGAATTAAATAAATTAAATGAAAATTGCTTTCTGGAGCCGTTTTTCTACTATTTTCTACTTTACCGTACCTGGGGACTCACACAAAGGCTCCTGAACACGGGCGGAAAGGCCAGATACAAGGTGAGCTGGAAAAAAAGTGTGCTTACAAAAACTCTCCAAATCAGTCAGATTGCGAGGGCATCTCCTGTGCACAGCCCACATCAGATCACTTCACAGATTTTCAATCGGATTCAGGTGTGGGCTCTGGCTGGGCCATTCCAAAACTTTAATCTTCTTCTCCTGGTGAAGCCATTCCTTTGTTGATTTTGATGTATGCTTTGGGTCATTGTCATGCTGAAAGATGAAGTTCCTCTTCATGTTCAGCCTTCTAGCAGAAGCCTGAAGGTTTTGTGCCAATATTGACTGGTATTTGGAACTGTTCATAATTCCCTCTATCTTAACTAAGGCCTCAGTTCCAGCTGAAGAAAAACAGCCCCAAAGCATGCGGATGCCACCACCATGCTTCACTGTGTGTATGGTGTTCTTTTGGTGATGTGCCAAACATATCTTTTGGAATTATAGCCAAAAAGTTAAACCTTGGTTTCATCCAAATGCTTTTGGGAGACCTCAGATGTGTTTTTGCAAAATATATCCTGGCTTGGATGTTTTTCTTCGTAAGAATAGGCTTTCGCCTTGCCACTCTACCCCATTTCCCAGACATATGACGAATACAGGAGATTGTTGTCTCATGTACCACACAGCGAGTACTTGCCAGATATTCCTGCAGCTCCTTTAATGTTGCTGAAGGCCTCTTGGTAGCCTCCCAGACCAGTTTTCTTCTTGTCTTTTCATCAATTTTGGAGGAACGTCCAGTTGTTGGTAATGTCACTGTTGTGCCATATTTTCTCCACTTGATGATGACTGTATTCCTTGATGATGACTGTACCTTTTAACAATGAGATCCCTCTGAGGCTTTGGAAACTCTCTGTGGACCATGGCTTTTGCTGTGGGATGCGACTAAGAAAATTTCAGGAAAAACCTAAGTAGAGCAGCTGAACTTTATTTGGGGTTAATCGGAGGCACTTTAAATGATGGCAGGTGTATGCTGACTCCTATTTAACATGATTTTGAATGTGATTGCTTAATTCTGAACAGAGCCCAGTTATAAGAGGGTGTGCAACCACATTATTTTAGTTTTTTTTTTGTTTTCTTCCCTTCACCTAAAAGATTTTTGAGTGGTACAGTTTATAGGTCACATTAAAGATGGAAAAAGTTCTGAAATTATTTATCTTTTTCAAAAAAATTTACAGCACAGAAACCTGACATTTTAACAGGGGTGTGTAGACTTTTTATATACACTGTATATTTATTCACACAGGGAGGTACAGATGTATGATGTAACTGGCTGATTTTGTATGTTTCACACACATAAATCAATATACATATCTGTGTGTATATATACATAAACTGCAATTATAAATCTGTATTCCAGTAAAAGTCCTTGTCCATCATTACATTACATTACATACATCCCCCACTTAATTTGGATTTTTTTATGAGTTGTGAGTTGTTTGTTTAAATTCTGATTACAGGTGTTCCCGTTCCCTCTGTCCGACCCTCCCACATCCCCCCCCTTGCCCCCCCGGTCCTGATGAGGAGGAGGAGGATGTCACCAGCCCCTGCCAGGAGGGTAAATATGTGCAAACAGCAATATAAATCTGTATTCATAACATGTATATTGGATATTTAAAGGTGAGTAGTGAGCATTAGGAAACACCTGGCTGTGAAAATGAAAAATTAAAATTCTTTCCAGGAAAAGTTGCTTTAAACCAAAATTTTTCACCTTCACGAGGGGGAAACAGGACAAAATTCACCCCACATTTTATTACCCATTTCCCTCCGAATATGTCAACACCCCATATCTGATCAAAAAATGAAAAGTTGAACAGGTCGGCACTGCTGTAGAGGGATGGCGGTGCACGTGTCAATGGGTCGGCGTCCCGTGCAGTAATCCAAAATGAAGACCGGCACTCGCTGTAGTAAAGTTGCAATAATTCTTCTTTTATTGGTCACATATGTTCAAAAGTGACGCGTTTCGGCACAAGTGTGTGCCTTCATCAGACTTGTAACAATAAATGAGAAAATACAGACTTTATATATCCTAGTTGCACAAAGAAAAAAATGTGTAGGAAGTGACATCATGATTACATCATCACAAAAGTCCACACCCAACTTGTGAAAAAAAAGATAGTATGAACGCAATACTTTCAATTAGAGACTGAACTATATACCATATTTAATATTACCGATTACCAATATATAGCATGGATCTAGTATCTGAGTACTGTTATGTCATGCTGGTGTTGCGCTTTAAATAAAAAGAGGAAAAGAAAAAAAGGAGAAAAACATTAAAAACAAATGTACTAAAAAAGGAGTCTCAAAGGAAACTGTGTAAACTATAATCTCTGTTTAGACCCCGAGGTTCTATGGTCTCTAAGCGGTGAATCCAATATGCTTCTCTCTGTAATAGTTGCTTGGTTCTATCACCACCTCTACGTGACAATTGTATGTTCTCAAAGACCTGAAACCTCAGTTGTGCTATTGTATGCCGCTTGTCGTGAAAATGATGGGGAATTGGTAATAAGAGATTCTCTTTCCTAATACTCGATTTATGATTGCTAAGCCTATCTTATTGTTACAAGTCTGATGAAGGCACACACTTGTGCCGAAACGCGTCACTTTTGAACATATGTGACCAATAAAAGAAGAATTATTGCAACTTTACTACAGCGAGTGCCGGTCTTCATTTTGGATTACTGCACGGGACGCCGACCCATTGACACGTGCACCGCCATCCCTCTACAGCAGTGCCGACCTGTTCAACTTTATATATTCCAGGCATTCTGGTACGTGCACGCTGGACACTATTGTAACTACTTTGCATCAATGAATACATTTGCCTACACGGAAGAGAGTGCACAAGAAATTGTGACACAGATAAGAGCTTCATCGGATTTTCTACATATCCCTCCCAGCGAGTTGAAAAGTCGGGACTTGGAAAAAGAAGCCAAACAGCTTGTCTCATTGGAACTTCATGCTGCGACTTTAGCAGAATATTATCGGACCGAGAAAATACCACGGGGATTGCGGGTACAGTTACGGCCTACCCTATTTTGCAACAATTTGGATTATTGTACAAAGTTTGCCCAAATATTAAATAAGTGCTCCCTGGACCTCATTGTTCTAACATTGGAACACCTGACAAGTGCGATTGCAGAACGCCAGGCCTCTATACAATCGATCAAAGAACAGTTGAAAGATTGCCTGAAACCTGAGGATCTGACATCTCTCCAGGACAAAGTGGAGAAACAATGCAGAGATTTGCAAACAAAGATCGAGATGACCAAAAGATCCAAATATCTTCGCGATACCGAGGACTACATGAACCATCGCGTTTACAAGTGGCGGGATGCAGCGGGCACCGCGGTCCCGACAGTCTACACAAGAGACCGACGGGCAGGTTCCGGGTCTTCTGGCTCTGGCAGCGATGCTTCCACGGGTTCCCGCAGAGCTTTTTTAGGCCGGCGCAATCGACCTCCACGAGGAAAACCAGGAGAGCAGGGCACCACTATCGGCGCACAGGACGCACCCCGAGTGACTCGGTCACAGACACAGGTACGACCGATAATCTAGTATTAAATCTATCCTCTGTTAATTTAACCCCTGCACAAATGAACTTACTTCAGAAAGGTCTATCCTTTAGTCCTACCAGTAATTTGGACAGTTTCACATTGGACATGGACTTACAGCGTTTTTATAGGAATCTACGTCTAAAAGCGCATTTCTCATCTACTGATTCTGCATCAAACGTTTCTGTACCAAATGTTCCAGTTCGTTCAGATGTTTTATCTTTGAAAACCTTTGGATTGCGGGTGAAGAGTTCTTATTCGCCACCCAAAACATATCACCCTGTAGAGACTTTTATCCAACTAGTACAAAGAGATGTTTCCACATGGTTGCAACAATGTAAAAATGGTCAGTTTCATATACAACACAACCTTACTATGGAAGAAAGACAAACTCTGAATCACTTGTTGGATAATAAATCTCTCATTTTTAAACCCGCTGACAAGGGGGAGCACTGGTGGTATTAGACAAAAGCTATTATGTAGCAGAAATTTTGAGTCAATTACAGGACCAAAATACATACATGTTGTTGCCAAGTGATCCAGTGTTTTGTATCAAAAAATGTTACAGAACATTGTTGATGCCGCTCTGCAGGATGGGACAGTCGACGCCACATTGGGCTCCTATTTGATTAACCAGCATCCTATAACACCCGTATTTTATACACTACCGAAGGTCCATAAATCATTGTCAAGTCCACCGGGCGCCCGATTGTGGCGTCGACTGATTCCATCTTATCCCATCCAGCCATTTTATTGGAGAAAGTCCTAACTCCATTAACCACCTCAGCCCCCTCCTATTTGCGAGATACTCAACATTTTCTGAACGAATTAAAAGGCATCCCAAATACGGGTGATTTACTTCTGGTCACACTGGATGTATGTAGCTTATATACGTCTATTACTCATCAAGAAGGTATCCGGGCAGTACAGCTCTTGCTTATGTCTAGCACTTACACCACTACCCAACAAAATTTTTTTCTGTCGATGCTCAGAGTAATATTAGAGCAAAATTACTTCATGTTCCAGGATTCATACTACCAGCAGCGGCGCGGGACCGCGATGGGATCGAACGTCGCACCGCCATACGCAAATTGCTATATGGCACAATTTGAGTCTGAATATGTCTACTCCCATCCTTTGTATCAAGAACATTGCATTTTTGGCGTCGTTTTATTGACGACATATTTTGCGTATGGCGAGGCGACGTTCGATCCCTACAACAATTTGTAACATTCCTAAATGAAGTACGTACGGAATTAAAATTCACATTACATTTTGATACTGAAAGAGTGTCTTTTTAGACACCTGGGTCTTACAGGACAGCGGAGGTCCCATACACACGGACTTGTTTACCAAGAGCACCGATAGGAATAGTTTGCTATTATATAGCAGCAATCATCCGGAACCCACAAAGCGATCTCTCCCATATTCTCAATTTCAGAGGGTCAAACGTATTGTTAGTAACCCTGATACATGCTCTATTAGATTGGAAGAGATGACCCAGAAATTCCGCACCCGGGGTTATCCGGAGGACTTATTACAACACCAAAGACATAAATTAAATACTGTACAGTCCAGTAAACCTAAACAAGAACCACGGGTCCCACTAGTGGTTAAATACCACCCATGGACACATAGATTACGTGGTATAATCAACCATCACTGGCATGTCATCTCCAGGTCATACCCTACCATGCCTGAATTCCAGCGATCACCAATGCTCTGTTATAAGAGAAATTCTAATATAAAGGATAAAATAATACGAGCTGACATTGGTAGCCAGAAAACCCCTCTACGTCAACAAGTATTTTCATCCCCCAAAACAGGTACATATCCCTGTTTAAATTGTGTACATTGTTCAAGTGTCATACGGGGATCATATTTCACTCATCCGCATACAGGGGAACAAATCCCAGTACGCGGTCACTTTACATGTGACAGCCGCTTTGTGATATATTTGTTGAAATTCCCATGCGGCCTTGTATACATTGGGGAGACATCAACACGGATAAAAGATAGGCTTAGCAATCATAAATCGAGTATTAGGAAAGAGAATCTCTTATTACCAATTCCCCATCATTTTCACGACAAGCGGCATACAATAGCACAACTGAGGTTTCAGGTCTTTGAGAACATACAATTGTCACGTAGAGGTGGTGATAGAACCAAGCAACTATTACAGAGAGAAGCATATTGGATTCACCGCTTAGAGACCATAGAACCTCGGGGTCTAAACAGAGATTATAGTTTACACAGTTTCCTTTGAGACTCCTTTCTTAGTACATTTGTTTTTAATGTTTTTCTCCTTTTTTTCTTTTCCTCTTTTTATTTACAGCGCAACACCAGCATGACATAACAGTACTCAGATACTAGATCCATGCTATATATTGGTAATCGGTAATATTAAATATGGTATATAGTTCAGTCTCTAATTGAAAGTATTGCGTTCATACTATCTGTTTTTTCACAAGTTGGGTGTGGAATTTTGTGATGATGTAATCATGATGTCACTTCCTACACATTTTTTTCTTTGTGCAACTAGGATATATAAAGTCTGTATTTTCTCATTTATTGTTACAAGTCTGATGAAGGCACACACTTGTGCCGAAACGCGTCACTTTTGAACATATGTGACCAATAAAAGAAGAATTATTGCAACTTTACTACAGCGAGTGCCGGTCTTCATTTTGGATTGATCAAAAAATGATGTATTGGCGCACAGCAGGGCTATAGAGTCAAACAGCAAAATATGGATTTGTCTGACCTGAATTGGCAGACGTTTATATTAGGTACCATGTCGCATTAAATAAATTCCTGAGGTCCCCAGAAATTAAAAACCTCAAGAAGTGACTCCTTTTTGGAAACAGCACCTCCGTACAAACATTTTAAGTGTTGGAAAGGGTATTTTTCAGCAAACAAGTGTCTCACAGAAGGCCGAAACAATAGTAAAAACATTTCAAAGCACACAATTGTAAATATGTAGTGTTGAGCGAACAGTTCGAGAATCGTTCGGGTCCGTACCGAATTTTGGGGTGTCCGTTACACGGACCCGAACCCGGACATTTTCAAAAAAGTTCGGGTTCGGGTCCGGTGTACGTCGATTACTTCCCGCTTTCTGAAGGGCTGCACAGCAGCCAATCAGCTAGTGTTTTACTTCTTGCCCTAAGAGCCCATCACAGCCATGCCTACTAATGGCATGGCTGTGATTGGCCAAGTGCCGCATGTGACCCAGCCTCTATTTAAGCTGGAGTCACGTAGCGCCGCACGTCACACTGCTCTGATTAGTGTAGGGAGAGGATGCAGCTTCTGTGAGGGCGAGATAGGCAGGGATAAAGAAGTGAATGATCTACCTTTCTACACCTGTGCATCAGAACAACTCAGCTGAGCTGTTCACTGAAAGTCACTATTTTGTTGAGTCTGGCCAGAGCGATTTTTACTGGCACAAGTAACTGGGCTGACCGGCGGTGGCCATTTTGGGACTTGTGGTGCGCCAGCACAAGCTGCCACAGAGTCTAAACCAAAGCTCCAAAGAAGTGAAAAATCTACACCTGTGAATCAGAACAACAGCGATTCAGCTGCTCAGTCAAAGTCAATTTTTTTCTGGCTGGGCAGACCGTTTTCTGGCACATGTTACTGGGCTGATAGGCGCGGCCATTTTGGGACTTGTGGTGCTACAGCAAAAGCTGCCACAACGTCCATTAATCTCATGTAATAGTCGATTTTTTCATAGATATACTACATCAGGGGTTTGGCTGTGCTTGTGTCACCCATACTAACTGCAAAGATATTTAATATATCAGTGGTGAAACTGAAAGAAACCCACTTGGATAGCAAATCCCATGAATGTGCTGTTCCAGCTAGGCTAGCCAGTGCCACTACAGCCAAGTCCAATACTGTCAGCCAGAAATATTTATTTTTTTTATGTGCCAGAAATATAAATTAAAAAAAGCTTTCACCGTAATAATAAAATTATTCTGGTGTTAGACCAGAAGAAGCACTCCTGTTGTAATTAATACAGTAAAAAGGCTTAGGCAATATTTCTCTCAGTGTGGGAAATTTAACTAGCAAAACTAGCATTTTTAAAATTCCGGTGTTCTGAAATACCAGCAGTCCTCTTGTAATTAATACCGCAAAAAGGCATTATATCGTCCAGTGTTGTAATTTTGGTGAAAAAAAGGCCAATTTAATCAATCTGGTGTTAGTTACACCAGAAACAGTAGGCCTCACGTTTTTACTCCTGTAAAAGGAATTAATACCGGAAAAAGGCATTACATTGTCCAGTGTTGTAATTTTGGTGAAAAAAAGGCCAATTTAATCAATCTGGTGTTAGTTAGACCAGAAACAGTAGAGCGCACGTTTTACTCCTGTAAAAGGAATTATATCTCCCCGTGTGGGAATCTATGTACCAAAACTAGCATTTTAAAAATTCTGGTGTCCAATTTGCAGCAGTTTTCTTGTAATTAATACCAGAAAAAGGAATTATATCTTCCAGTGTGGGAATTTATGTACACAAACAAGCATTTAAAAATTCTGGTGTCCAATTAGCAGCAGTCTTCTTGTAATTAATACCTGAAAAAGGCATTACATTGTCCAGTGTTGTAATTTTGGTGAAAAAAGGCCAATTTAATCAATCTGGTGTTAGTTACACCAGAAACAGTAGGCCTCACGTTTTTACTCCTGTAAAAGGAATTAATACCGGAAAAAGGCATTACATTGTCCAGTGTTGTAATTTTGGTGAAAAAAAGGCCAATTTAATCAATCTGGTGTTAGTTAGACCAGAAACAGTAGAGCGCACGTTTTTACTCCTGTAAAGGAATTATATCTCCCCGTGTGGGAATCTATGTACCAAAACTAGCATTTTAAAAATTCTGGTGTCCAATTTGCAGCAGTTTTCTTGTAATTAATACCAGAAAAAGGAATTATATCTTCCAGTGTGGGAATTTATGTACACAAACTAGCATTTTAAAAATTCTGGTGTCCAATTAGCAGCAGTCTTCTTGTAATTAATACCTGAAAAAGGCATTACATTGTCCAGTGTTGTAATTTTGGAGAAAAAAAGGCCAATTTAATCAATCTGGTGTTAGGTACACCAGAAACAGTAGGCCTCATGTTTTTACTCCTGTAAAAAGGAATTAATACCAGAAAAAGGCATTACATTGTCCAGTGTTGTAATTTTGGTGAAAAAAAGGCCAATTTAATCAATCTGGTGTTAGTTACACCAGAAACAGTAGGCCTCACGTTTTTACTCCTGTAAAAAGGAATTAATACCGGAAAAAAGGCATTACATTGTCCAGTGTTGTAATTTTGGTGAAAAAAAGGCCAATTTAATCAATCTGGTGTTAGGTACACCAGAAACAGTAGGCCTCACGTTTTTACTCCTGTAAAAAGGAATTATATCTCCCTGTGTGGGAATCTATGTACCAAAACTAGCATATTAAAAATTCTGGTGTCCAATTTGCAGCAGTTTTCTTGTAATTAATACCGGAAAAAGGAATTATATCTTCCAGTATGGGAATTTTGGGGCTAAAAAATAATATATTTTATTGTGGTGCGAGTTGAATCGCAACAATGAGGAAACATTCTATTAAGGGACGAGGACGCGGTCTTGGTGTCCGTGGAGCCTCTGTTGCTGGCAGAGGACGTGGCCGTTCGGTCTCAGGCGCACAAAGTAGTGAACCAACTCCCTCAAGTAGCCGGCAGAATTTACAGCGATATTTGGTGGGGCCCAATGCCGTTATGAGGATGGTAAGGCCTGAGCAGGTACAGGCATTAGTCGATTGGGTGGCCGACAGTGCTTCCAGCACGTTCACCACATTGTCTTCCGCCCAGTCTTCTGCGGAAAGCGCACAGGTGGCACCTGAAAACCAAGCCCATCAGTCTGTCACATCACCCCCATGCATATCAGGGAAACTGTCTGAGCCTCAAGTTATGCAGCAGTCTCTTATTCTGTTTGAAGACTCTGCTCCCACGGTTTTCCAGGGGCATCCACCCAGCCCTTCCCCAGCGGTGGAAGACATTCCATGCACTGACGCACAACCACTTATGTATCCAGATGATGAGGACATGGGAATACAACCACAGCAGAGTGACCGAGTCTCTGATGATGACGAAACACTGGTGCCCACTGCCGTGTCTTATTGCAGTGTGCAGACTGAACAGGAGGAGGTCAGGGAGGAAGACTGGGTGGGAGACGATGCAGAGGACGATGAGGTCTTAGACCCCACATGGACTGAAGGTCGTGCCGCTGACTTAAATAGTTCAGAGGAAGAGGCAGTGGTGAGACAGACAACAGCAATGCCAAAGAGGGAGCAGGGGGCAAAAGCAGAACAGCCGCCGTCCAGAGAGTTCGCCTGCTATTGGCCAGCGCCAACAGGGACCCAGCACCCCAAAGGCATCTTCAAGGAGTTCCCTGGCATGGCACTTCTTTAAACAATGTGCTGACGACAAGACCAGAGTGGTTTGCACGCTGTGCCATCAGACCCTGAGGCGAGGCATTGACGTTCTTAACCTGAGCACCACCTGCATGATCAGGCATCTACATGCAAAGCATGAACTGCAGTGGAGTACACACCTTAAAAACAAGGAACCCGCTCAGGCTCCCCCTGCTCCCTCTACCGCTGCTGCCTCGGCTTCCGCCTCGAGAGGAATGTTGCCACCTGCCGAGCAGCAAACAGAGGATGTGCCACCGACACCACCACCACCACGTCACCTAGCGTCTCCACTATTTCACACAGCAGCGTTCAGCTCTCCATCTCTCAAACCTTTGAGAGGAAGCGCAAATTCCCACCTAGTCACCCTCGAGCCCTTGGCCTGAATGCCAGCATTTCTAAACTACTGGCCTTTGAAATGCTGTCATTCCGGCTGGTGGACACAGACAGCTTCAAACAGCTGATGGCCATGGCTGTCCCCCAGTATGTGGTTCCCAGCCACCACTACTTCTCCAAGACAGCCGTGCCTTCCCTGCACATGCAAGTGTCCGATAAAATCAAGTGTGCACTGCGCAACGCCATTTGTGGCAAGGTCCACCTAACCACAGATACGTGGACCAGTAAGCACGGCCAGGGACACTATATCTCCCTAACTGCACACTGGGTAAATGTAGTCGCGGCTGGGCCCCAGGCGGAGAGTTCCATGGCGCACGTCCTTCCGCCGCCAAGGATCACAGGGCATCATTCTTTGCCTCCTGTAGCCTCCTCCTCCTACTCGGCTTCCTCCTCCTCCTCTGCTTCCACCAGCTCATCCAGTCAGCCACACACCTTCACCACCAACTTCAGCACAGCCCGGGGTAAACGTCAGCAGGCCATTCTGAAACTCATATGTTTGGGGACAGGCCCCACACCGCGCAGGAGTTGTGGCGGGGTATTGAACAACAGACCGACCAGTGGTTGCTGCCGGTGGGCCTCAAGCCCGGCCTGGTGGTGTGCGATAATGGGCGAAATCTCGTGGCAGCTCTGGGACTAGCCGGTTTGACGCACATCCCTTGCCTGGCGCATGTGCTGAATTTAGTGGTGCAAAAGTTCATTCACAACTACCCAGACATGTCAGAGCTGCTGCATAAAGTGCGGGCCGTCTGTGCGCGCTCCGGCGTTCACATCCTGCCGCTGCTCGCCTGTCAGCGCTACAGCGGAACTTCGGCCTTCCCGCTCACCGCCTAATATGCGACGTGTCCACCCGGTGGAACTCCACCTTGCACATGCTGGAGAGACTGTGCGAGCAGCAGCAGGCCATAGTGGAGTTTCAGCTGCAGCACGCACGGGTCAGTCGCACTGCGGAACAGCACCACTTCACCACCAATGATTGGGCCTCCATGCGAGACCTGTGTGCCCTGTTGCGCTGTTTAGAGTACGCCACCAACATGGCCAGTGGCGATGCCACTGTTATCAGCGTGACGATACAAATTCTATGTCTCCTAGAGAAAACGCTTAGGGCGATGATGGAAGAGGAGGTGGGCCAGGGCCAGGAGGAGGAGGAGTAGGATGACGGGTCATTTTTAGCACTTTCAGGCCAGTCTGTTAGAAGTGGCTCAGAGGGAGGTTTTTTGCAACAGCAGAGGGCAGGTACAAATGTGGCCAGCCAGGGACCACTACTGGAGGACGAGGAGGATGAGGAGGAGGTGGAGGAGGATGAGGATGAAGCAGGTTCACAGCGGGGTGGCACCTAGCACAGCGCAGGCACATCCCTGGTGCGTGGCTGGGGGATACAGAGGATGATGACGATACGCCTCCCACAGAGGACAGCTTGTCCTTACCTCTGGGGAGCCTGGCACACATGAGCGATTACATGCTGCAGTGCCTGCGCAATGACAGCGGAGTTGCCCACATTTTAATGTGTGCTGACTACTGGGTGGCCACCCTGCTGGATCCACGGTACAAAGACAATGTGCCCACTTTACTTCCTGCACTGGAGCGTGATAGGAAGATGCACGAGTAGAAGTGCACGCTGGTAGACGCGCTCCTGAGAGCATTCCCAACTGTCACAGGGGAACAGGTGGAAGGCCAAGGCCAAGGCAGAGGAGGAGCTAGAGGTCGCCCACGCAGCAGTGTCACGGCCAGCTCCTCTGAGGGCAGGGTTAGCATGGCAGAAATGTGGAAAAGTTTTGTCTCCACGCCACAGCTAACTGCCCCACCACCTGATACGGAACGAGTTAGCAGGAGGCAACATTTCACTAACATGGTTGAACAGTACGTCTGCACACAACTCCACGTACTGACGGATGGTTCGGCCCCATTCAACTTCTGGGTTTCCAAATTGTCCACGTGGCCAGAATTAGCATGTTATGCCTTGGAGGTGCTGTCCTGCCCGGCGGCCAGCGTTTTATCTGAACGTGTATTCAGCACGGCAGGGCGTCATTGCTGACAAACGCAGCCGCCTGTCCACAGCCAACGTGGACAAGCTGGCGTTTATAAAAATGAACCAGGCATGGATCCCACAAGACCTGACCCTCCCTTGTGCAGAGTAGTCCTATTAATAACTGCCTTAAACCATGTTGTCTTGTACTCCTGGCCACTTCTTCATTGAAAAATCAATTTTTGAAATTAACTAGGATCTTGGGGTGCAACCCAGAGTTGAATGAACCTTCCCTCTGTCTGGGTGCCGGGGCCAAAGTACATGAAAGTGTCCTTCTCCTGTGCTGGGTGATATGAATGTTATACTTGTGCTGTCTGACATGTCTCCTTTGTGTGGGTGCAGGGGGCCAAAGTCACTGAAAGCGGCCTTCTCCTGTGGTGGGTGATCGAAATGCCTGATTCTCTGCTGTGGGACCTCTCTCCTCTTTCTGGGTGCAGGGGTCAAAGAAACAAAAGGTGACCTACTCCTGTGGTGGTTGACATGATGCCTGATTCTCTGCTGTGGGACCTCTCTCCTCCGTGTGGCTGCAGGGGTCAAGGTCTCTAAAAGTGCCCTTATCCTGTGGTGGTTGATGTAAAACTGATGCTTGTGCTATCTGACCTGTCTCCTCTGTGTCGGTGCTAAGGCCTAAGTCACTGAAAGCGGCCTTCTCCTGTGCTGGCTGATATAAATGCCTGAATCTCTGCTGTGGGACCTCTCTCCTCCGTGTGGCTGCAGGGGTCAAAGTCTCTAAAATTGCCCTTCTCCTGTGGTGGTTGATGTAAAACTGATGCTTGTGCTATCTGACCTGTCTCCTCTGTGTCGGTGCTAAGGCCTAAGTCACTGAAAGCGGCCTTCTCCTGTGCTGGCTGATATAAATGCCTGAATCTCTGCTGTGGGACCTCTCTCCTCCGTGTGGCTGCAGGGGTCAAAGTCTCTAAAAGTGCCCTTCTCCTGTGGTGGTTGATGTAAAACTGATGCTTGTGTTATCTGACCTGTCTCCTCTGCCTCGTTGCTAAGACCTAACTCACTTAAAGTGGCCTTGTCATCTGCTGGGTGATATTAATGTTATACTTGTGCCATCTGACATGGTTGCCGGTCCCATTAAATGATGGCCTACTCTGTGGTGATCTAAATGCCTGATTCTCTGCTGTGAAACCTCTCTCCTCCGTCTGGGTGCAGGGTCAAAGTCTCTAAAAGTGGCCTTCTCTTGTGCTGGGTGATGTAAAACTGATGCTTGTGCCATCTGACATGGTTGCCGGGGTCCCATTAAATGATGGCCTACTCCTGTGGTGGGTGATCTAAATGCCTGATTCTCTGCTGTGAAAACCTCTCTCCTCCGTCTGGGTGCAGGGTCAAAGTCTCTAAAAGTGGCCTTCTCTTGTGCTGGGTGATGTAAAACTGATGCTTGTGCCATCTGACATGGTTGCCGGGGTCCCATTAAATGATGGCCTACTCCTGTGGTGGGTGATCTAAATGCCTGATTCTCTGCTGTGAAACCTCTCTCCTCCGTCTGGGTGCAGGGGTCAAAGTCTCTCAAAGTCGCCTTCTCCTGTGCTGGGTGATGTAAAACTGATGCTTGTGCCATCTGACATGGTTGCCGGGGTCTCATTAAATGATGGCCTACTCCTGTGGTGGGTGATCTAAATGCCTGATTCTCTGCTGTGAAAACCTCTCTCCTCCGTCTGGGTGCAGGGGTCAAAGTCTCTAAAAGTGGCCTTCTCTTGTTCTGGGTGATGTAAAACTGATGCTTGTGCCATCTGACATGGTTGCCGGGGTCCCATTAAATGATGGCCTACTCCTGTGGTGGGTGATCTAAATGCTTGATTCTCTGCTGTGAAACCTCTCTCCTCCGTCTGGGTGCAGGGGTCAAAGTCTCTCAAAGTCGCCTTCTCCTGTGCTGGGTGATGTAAAACTGATGCTTGTGCCATCTGACATGGTTGCCGGGGTCTCATTAAATGATGGCCTACTCCTGTGGTGGGTGATCTAAATGCCTGATTCTCTGCTGTGAAAACCTCTCTCCTCCGTCTGGGTGCAGGGGTCAAAGTCTCTAAATGTGGCCTTCTCTTGTGCTGGGTGATGTAAAACTGATGCTTGTACCATCTGACATGGTTGCCGGGGTCCCATTAAATGATGGCCTACTCCTGTGGTGGGTGATCTAAATGCCTGATTCTCTGCTGTGAAAACCTCTCTCCTCCGTCTGGGTGCAGGGGTCAAAGTCTCTAAAAGTGGCCTTCTCTTGTGCTGGGTGATGTAAAACTGATGCTTGTGCCATCTGACATGGTTGCCGGGGTCCCATTAAATGATGGCCTACTCCTGTGGTGGGTGATCTAAATGCCTGATTCTCTGCTGTGAAACCTCTCTCCTCCATCTGGGTGCAGGGGTCAAAGTCTCTCAAAGTCGCCTTCTCCTGTGCTGGGTGATGTAAAACTGATGCTTGTGCCATCTGACATGGTTGCCGGGGTCTCATTAAATGATGGCCTACTCCTTGTGTGGGTGATCTAAATGCCTGATTCTCTGCTGTTAAAACCTCTCTCCTCCGTCTGGGTGCAGGGGTCAAAGTCTCTAAATGTGGCCTTCTCTTGTGCTGGGTGATGTAAAACTGATGCTTGTACCATCTGACATGGTTGCCGGGGTCCCATTAAATGATGGCCTACTCCTGTGGTGGGTGATCAAAATGCCTGATTCTCTGCTGTTAAAACCTCTCTCCTCCGTCTGGGTGCAGGGGTCAAAGTCTCTAA
Organism: Bufotes viridis; assembly: GCA_033119425.1. NCBI lineage: Eukaryota > Metazoa > Chordata > Amphibia > Anura > Bufonidae > Bufotes > Bufotes viridis. The sequence continues at coordinate 144,467,787 of CM065590.1, read as the reverse complement.
AAGTGGCCTTCTCTTGTGCTGGGTGATGTAAAACTGATGCTTGTACCATCTGACGTGGGTGCAGGGGTCAAATTAACTAAATGGTGGCCTACTCCTGTGGTGGGTGATATGAGGCCTTAATATGTGCTGTGAAAACCTCTCTCCTCCGTCTGGGTGAGGGGGTCAAAGTCTCTAAAAGTGGCCTTCTCTTGTGCTGGGTGATGTAAAACTGATGCTTGTGTCATCTGACATGGTTGCCGGGGTCCCATTAAATGGTGGCCTACTCCTGTGGTGGGTGATCTAAATGCCTGATTCTCTGCTGTGAAACCTCTCTCCTCCGTCTGGGTGCAGGGGTCAAAGTCTCTCAAAGTGGCCTTCTCTTGTGCTGGGTGATGTAAAACTGATGCTTGTACCATCTGACATGGGTGCAGGGGTCAAATTAACTAAATGGTGGCCTACTCCTGTGGTGGGTGATATGATGCCTGAATATGTGCTGTGGGGCCTCTCTCCACTTTCTGGGTGCAGGGGTCAAAGTAACTAAAAGTGGCCTTCTCCTGTGCTGGATGGTATAAATGTAATGCTTGTGCTATCTGACATGTCTCCTCTGTCTGGGTGCTAAGGCCTAAGTCACTGAAAGTGGCCTTCTCCTGTGGTGGTTGATATGATGCCAGATTCTCTGCTGTGGGACCTCTCTCCTTTGTCTGGTTGCTGGGGTCGAAATAATAGTAAGCGACCTTCTCCATTGGTGGGTGATTTGAAGCCTGATTCTGTGCTATGGGACCTAACTTCAATTAATATTGGTTAATTCTTATTTATTTTATGTTAAGTCATCATTTCCCTATCTACATTTGTTTGCAGGGGATTTACCTACATTTTGCTGCCTTTTGCAGCCCTCTAGCCCTTTCCAGGAGTCTTTTACAGCCTTTTTAGTTCCCAAAAGTTCGGGTCCCCATTGACTTCTATGGGGTTCGGGTTCGGGATGAAGTTCGGGTTGAGTTCGGATCACGAACCCGGACATTTTCCGGAAGTTCGGCCGAACCTCTCGAACCCGAACATCCAGGTGTTCGCTCAACTCTATAAATATGTAAAATTACTAGCAATCCCCAATTTTTCACTTTCACAAGGGGTAACAGGACAAACGGCACCCCGGTATATGTTCTCCATTTTCTCCCCATTCAGGAAACATCCCATATTTATATACTCTACTGAACTATAACTAATTAACCAACTATATAATCATCACAAATATCATAAACTAATGAATTGAGATATAAATCGGAAGTGCTTTAATAAATACTCCACACAATCCACTAATTGCCTCTTAATCAGGGTTGAGCGAACCTGAACTGTATATTTCGGGTTCGTACCGAATTTTGGGGTGTTCGGGACACGGACCCAAACCCGAACATTTCCGCAAAAGTTCGGGTTTGAGTTCGGTGTTTGAGTTCGCTTTCTTGGCGCTTTTTGAAAGGCTGCACAGCAGCCAATCAACAAGCGTCATACTACTTGTCCCAAGAGGCTATCTCAGCCATGCCTACTAATGGAATTGCTGTGATTGGCCAGAGCAGCATGTGACCCAGGCTCTATATGAGCTTGAGTCACATAGCTCTGTACATCACTCTGCTGTTACAAGTGTAGGGAGAGGATGCTGCTGGACTTGTGAGTCAGGGAGAGAATAGGAGAGAATCTAACTCAGCGATCTACCTAGAAATAGTTGTGTGGGTGCAGGGCACTATCCTTTTACCCCGCCCTGAGCTCATTGACCAAAAAATACTAATTTTTAGAACTCTATTAGTTAGGTGGGTGGCGGCGGCCATTTTATGCATGCTCAGTGCACCAGCACTGCATCTGAGCTTTTGGGACATTGCAAATCACCATTTTTTCGGTGGCAAACTACAACATCTGTATTAGTCAGTGTGCAATTTAAGCTAGAAATACACCCATCATTTTCTGGGGTTTGAAAAACACACATTTTTTTTCCAAAAACAGTATTTTCCAAATCTGCAAGTGTTAAATTCAAGTTTAATATATACAGCATTCATATTCTGTTAGCAAAAAAAGACTTTTTTGGCAATCTACAACATCTGTATTAGTCAGTTTGCAATTTAAGCTAAAAATACACCAATCATTTTCTGGGGTTTGAAAAACACACTTTTTTTTTCAAAAAACAGTATTTTCCAGATCTGCAAGTGTTAAATTTAAGTTTAATATATACAGCATTCATATTCTGTTAGCAAAAAAAAACTTTTTGGCCAATCTACAACATCTGTATTAGTCAGTGTGCAATTTAGGCTACATGCACACGACAGTTGATTTTTGCTGTCCGCAAATCGTGGATCCGTCTTCCTTTTTTTTTCACATCCACTTCCTTTCCCTGTGTCCGCAAATTTTGTAGTTTGTGCTTCAGTGTGTCTTCCGTTTTTTTTGCGGATCCGCAAAAAAAAACTGAAGGCTTGAAACAGTTCCTAAAGTACCTGTACAAGTGCCCTGGTTTCCAAGCAACCATCCGCAAAAAAAACGGATGCGGATGACAAACGGATGGCTTCCGTTGGTCATCCGCATTTTTTGCGGACCCATTGACTTGTATGGGTCCGCAAACCGTTTTTTGCGGACAAGAATAGGACATGCCATATTTTTTTTGCGGCCGTGAAATGCGGACAGCGGACGCGGACAGGCAACGGAAGAGGCATCCGCATTTTTAACGGATCCATAGAAATGAATGGGAAACCATCAGATCCGCAAAAAAAACGGAACGGAGGCCACAAAAAACCACTGCCGTGTGCATGTAGGCTTAAGCTAGAAATACACCCATCCTTTTCTGGGGTTTGAAAAACACACTTTTTTGACAAAAAACACAATTTTCAGGCCTTTTAGCATCAGCACGTGTGAAATTCCAGGCTTATATACCGCTGTCAAATTCAGTTGTTAACCTGTTGCTGACCGCCGAACGCAGGATTGCGTCCTGGCGGCGGTCGGTTTGTTCCTCCTGGACGCGCTGGGGCGTCCTCTCGCGAGACGCGAGATTTCCTGTGAACACGCGCACGTCGGGGAGAAGTTAAACTACAGCCTGCCAGCACTGATCATGCGCTGGCAGGCTGTAGAACTAAAAAATCACATATCAGACGCTGTTTTGTTAACAGCGTCTGATATGCTTGCTGATCGTTCCTTTGGTGGTCCCTTTTGCTTGGGACCACCAAAGGAATCTTTTGTAAGTGCACCAATCACCACACAGACCCCCCATCCATCCCCCCGTCACTGATTAACCCCGATTAACCCCTGATCACCCCATGTCACCCCCCTGATCACCCCCTGTCACTAATCACCCCCCTGTAAGGCTCATTCAGACGTCCGTATGTGTTTTGCGGATCCATGGATCCGCGGATCCGCAAAACAAAAACACCGGCAATGTGCTTTCTGCATTTTGCGGATCCGCACATTGCTAGAACTATATAGAAAATGCCTTTTCTTGTCCGCAATTGCGGACAAGAATAGGACATGCTCTATCTTTTGCGGAGCTGCAGCCGGATGTTTGGGGGCCGAAACCCGGAAGTTTTGCGGCCGCAGCTCCGCAAATGCTGATGCGGCGAGCACTGATTCTGAATGGGTCCGCATCTATTCCGCAGAATTGCGGAATAGATGCGGACATTTTTGCGAACGTGTGAATGGGTCCTTACTACTTTTTTTTTTGCACATTTTTTGGCAGAGATTTTTTCATCCACATTGATCGATGCGAATGAGGAAATCTGTGCCGTTCATTTTTTAGAAAGAAGACGCCCCAAGGTATTCCGTGCTGGGTATGGTGAGTTCATGTAAAATTTTATTTTTTGTCACTAGTTAGTGGAAATTTGAGACTTTGTAAAAAAAAAAAATATCAATTTCCGCTAACTTGTGCCAAAAAAAAAAAAAATTCTGTGAACTTGCCATGCCCCTCACGGAATACCTTCGGGTGTCTTCTTTCCACAATGGGGTCACTTGTGGGGTATTTATACTGTCCTGCCATTTTAGGGGCCATAAAGCGTGAGAATCCAAATGCGTAAAAATGCCCTGTGAAATCCTAAAGATACTCATTGGTTTTAGGACCCCTTTGCGCATCTTGGCTGCAAAAAAGTGTCACTCATGTGGTATCGCCGTACTCAGGAGAAGTAGGGCAATGTGTTTTGTGGTGAATTTTTATATATACCCATACTTTGTGTGAGAAATATCGCTGTAAACGACAACTTTTTAATTTTTTTTATACAAACTTGTCAGTTTACAGAGATATTTCTCTCACCCAACATGGGTATATGTAAAAATACACCCCAAAACACATTGCCCTACTTCTCCTGAGCAGCGATACCACATGAGTGACACTTTTGCAGCCTGGGTGCAAAGGGGCCCAAATTCCAACGAGTACCTTTAGCTTTTACATGGCTGCTCACAATTTAGCCCTGCCCAAAATGCCAGAACAGTAAACACACCCCACAAATGACCCCATTTCGGAAAGTAGACACCCCAAGGTATTCACTGAGGGGCATAGTGAGTCCGTGGGAGATTTTTTTTTTTTTTGCCAGAAGTTAGCAGAAATGGAAACTTTATTATTTTTATTTTTTTCCTCAGAAAGTGTCATTTTCCGCTAACTTGTGAAAAAAAATGAATTCATACATGAACTCACCATGCCCCTCCGCAAATACTTTGGGGTGTCTTCTTTCTAAAATGGTGTCATTTGGGGGGTATTTATACTATCCTGGCATTCTAGCACCTGAAGAAACATGACAGGTGCTCAGAAAGTCAGAGCTGCTTCAAAATGCCAAAATTCACTTTTTTTGCACCATAGTTTGTAAACGCTATAAATTTTACCCAAAGCAATAAATATACACTTATTGGATTTTTTTTTATCAAAGACATGTAGAACAATAAATTTTGCGAAAAATATATATAGAAATGTAGTTTTTAAAAAAAAAAAAAATTCAACAGAAAGTGAAAAATGTCATTTTTTTGCAAAAATTTCAGTCATTTTTGATTAATAGCAAAAAAAGTAAAAATGTCAGCAGCAATGAAATACCACCAAATGAAAGCTCTATTAGTGAGAAGAAAAGGAGGTAAAATTCATTTGGGTGGTAAGTTGTATGACCGAGCAATAAACAGTGAAAGTAGTGTAGTGCAGAATTGTAAAAAGTGGCCTGGTCATTAAGGGTGTTTAAGCTAGGGGGGCTGAAGTGGTTAAACAAACAGTTGCTAGGGCAGAAAACATTTAGTTGGCAGCCTTTGATGCAGATGTCATTGTGAGATACACCCTAAATACATTTGGGTTACATTCAGAGATTTTAAATACCGCCATTTGGTGCACCAATATTGAATTCAGGCCTACAGAGGTTCAGGCCCTGTGAGATCCCCCCTATACATATAGGGGTTTGAATTAGGCATTTGAAATACAGCCATTTAAAATACAGCCTTTTTGTGCAAAGATGTATTTACTTCAGGCCTACACTGATTCATGGTGTGTGTGATCCCCCTATACATATAGGGGTTTGAATTAGGCATTTGAAATACAGCCATTTGAAATACAGCCATTTTGTGCAAAGATATATTTACTTCAGGCCTACACTGATTCAGGGCGTGTGTGATCCCCCCTATACATACAGGGGTTGTATTCAGCCATTTTAAATACAGCCATTTATAATTCAGCCATTTTGTGCATAGATATATTTACTTCAGGCCTACACTGATTCAGGGTGTGTGTGATCCCCCTATACATACAGGGGGTTGAATTAGGCATTTGAAATACAGTTATTTAAAATACAGCCATTTTGTGCAAAGATTTATTTACTTCAGGCCTACACTGATTCAGGGCGTGTGAGATCTCCCCTATACATACAGGGGTTTGATTCAGCCATTTGAAATACAGCCATTTGAAATACAGCCATTTTGTGCAAATAAATCTTTAATTGAGGCCTAGTCTGGTTCAGGCCGTGTGAGATACACCCTTTACATACTGTCGTTCTTTTCTACTATTAATTAAACACCCATTTAGGGCAAGATCCTGAATTCAAAAAATATAAGGAGAGCGTCAAATAAGGGACGTGGGCCAGGTCGTGGTGCTGCTGGTGGAGCTCCTGTTGCAGGGAGAGGATGTGGTCGATCTGTAGTGTCCCACTTCGTGATGGTGGGCACTACAGAAGGGTCACTCGGGTCACGTTGTCCCCCCTGTGGGGAGATTGGTATGTCCTTTTATTGTACACTGTGAAAACCTGTTACTGTGAATGTATTGCTATGTACAGGCCTGCTAGGGATGTCATTCCTCCTCTAGGTCGGTAGAGGGAGCTAGGGAGCCCTAGTTTATATATTCAGGCCCAGCCAGGGAAAGTAAGTCTAGTCCAGGTTATGAACCTGTGAAGTTGAGTCCAGGCCACGAGCCTGTGCAAGTCAGTCCAGACCTGGGAGTCTGAGGAGGACCCTGCTCTGGTAGCAGAGGGAGAACCAGCAGTGCCATCACTAGAAACCGGCTAGAAGCAGAGCTAAGAGGCAGGGGAAGGAAAAGTCAGTGCAAGAGGTACTATAGAAAACAGAGAAGGTACTATAATATTTACCAAAGATAAAGCCAGAAATAGGGCATACGGGCCTTGGATGTTTTACCAGTCAGGAATCTGTGGAGTTCAGCCTGTACTGTGAGTCTGAGCCCCAAGTCATGCAGCAGTCTCTTCTGCTATTTGATGACTCTGTTAGCAGGGTTTCCCAGGGCCATCCACCTAGCCCTGCCCCAGAAGCGGAAGAGATTGAGTGTACCGATGCCCAACCACTTATTTTTCAAGATGAGTACATGGGAGGACCGTCGCAGCACGTATCGGATGATGACGAAACACAGGTGCCAACTGCTGGGGCTTTTGAAAGTGTGCAGACCGACAAGGAAGTCAGGGGTAAAGACTGGGTGGAAGATGATGTTGAGCACAATGAGGTCCTCGACCCCACATGGAATCAAGGTCATGCGAGCAGGGTGCAAAAGCGGAGTGGCCGTCCTCTAGACAGTATGCCTCCTACTGCCCACCACAGCAAAGGACCGAGCACACCAAAGCCAGCTCCAAGGAGTTCCCTGGCGTGCAGTTCTTCAGACAATGTGCTGACGACAAGACACGAGTGGTTTACACGCTGTGCAATCAGAGCCTGAAGTGAGGCATAAACGTTCTCAACCTGAGCACAACTTGCATGACCAGGCATTTAAGTGCAAAGCATGAGCTACAGTGGAGTAGACACCTCAAAAACCAAGAAAGGTCTCTGGCTCCTCTTGCTTCCTCTTATGCTGCAGTCGCGGCCTCTTCATCCACATCTGTAGTGACAGTGCCACCTGGCACCCCACAAACAGAGGATTTGCCAGGAACACCAACACCTGGGTCACCAAGCATCTCCACAATGTCCCACGGAAGTGTTCAGCTCTCTATATCCCAAACGCTGGAGAGGAAGAGGAAGTACCCCCCTACTCACCCGCGATCCCTAGCCCTTAATGCTAGCATTTCTAAATGACTTGCCTTTGAAATGCTGTCATTCCGTCTGGTGGAGACGGATAGTTTTAAAGGCCTTATGGCGGTGGCTGTCCCACAATATGTCGTGCCCAGCTGCCACTACTTTTCACGGCGAGCCATCCCTTCCCATCACAACCAAATAGGGGACAAAATCAGGTGTGAACGTTCGCGTTCGCCCCTATTCTTTATGATTGAGCAAACTTTGACCCTGTACCTCACAGTCAGCAGACACATTCCAGCCAATCAGCATACCCTCCCTCCAAGACCCTCCCACCTCCTATCTAAACGCAAGGACAGCATCCATCTTAGATTCATTCTGAAGCTGCAGTGTTAGTAATTGTAAATCGTAATGCGATTAATATAACCTGTATTATTCGCATTGAGTTTACAATTTAGATCTGAGTTGTATTGCTAGAATATAACGAAGATAACGAATATAGCACTATATTCTTAATCTTCGTTATATTCTAGCAATACAACAACCATTAGGAACTCAGATCTAAGTTTAATTTGCATTGCGATTAATTTAACCTGCATTAATCGCATTGCGAATTCAACTTAGAGCTGAGTTCCTAATGGTTGTTGTATGGCTAAAATATATGTTATATTCTAGCAATACAACCATTATGAACTCAGCCTTAAGTTGTAATCGCAATGCGAATAATACTTACAATTATTAATCACTTTGCGAATCCATTTGATGCCTCTATTTGATTGTATATGACGGTTGACTATGACTACCACCAACGTTCTGCTGCCTCCAAAGCAAGATATCTGAACCCCCCAGGGGCCATTTGGGCGTTTTTGATAGAAAACGCATCAAAAACGCATCTGCGTTTTTATAATTTTTTCATTTTTTATTTTATTTTTTTGTGTATTTTGCCACATTTGGTTGCATATTTACATTTGGTATAGGCAAATATGGTAGTCTAGATCATGTGTCTATACCAAAACCTAGGATCATTGTTTGACAGCATATTTTCTAAGCCATGTAGCTGAATATAGATTTGGGCAGAGTAATGATCTAGACCTGTGTTTCCCAACCAGTGTGCCTCCAGCTGTTGCAGAACTACAACTCCCAGCATGCCTGCACAGCCAAAGGCTGTCCGGGCATGCTGGGAGTTGTAGTTTTGCAAAAGCTGGAGGCACACTGGTTGGGAGACACTGAATTCTAGACTACCATATTTGCCTATACCAAATGTAAATATGCAACCAAATGTGGCAAAAAACACAAAAAAATAAAATAAAAAACAAAAAAATGATAAAAACGCATATGCGTTTTTGATGTGTTTTCTATCAAAAACGCCCAAATGGTCCCTGGGGGGTTCAGATATCTTGCCTCGGAGGCAGCAGAATGTTGGTGGTAGTCATAGTCAACCGTCATATACAATCAAATATAGGTATCAAATGGATTTGCAAAGCGATTAATAATTGTAAGTATTATTCGCATTGCGATTACAACTTAGAGCTGAGTTCCTAATGGTTGCATTGCTAGAATATAACGAAGATTGAGAATTTAATCTTCGTTATATTCTAGCAATACAACCATTAGGAACCCAGCTCTAAGTTCAATTCGCAATGCGATTAATGCAGGTTATATTAATCGCATTGCGAATTCAACTTAGAGCTGGGTTCCTAATGGTTGTATTGCTAGAATTATATAACGAAGATTGAGACTATAGCGCTAAATTCTCAATCTTCGTTATATTCTAGCAATACAACCATTAGGAACCCAGCTCTAAGTTGAATTCGCAAATAAGATGTCCCGAACTATTCAGCGGCGAACAGTTCCCGGCGAACATAGCTTGTGCGCGTTTGTCGCGTCGGGCAAACATATGCGATGTTCAGTCCACCCCCTTTTCGTCATCATTGAGTAAACTTTGACCCTGTACCTCACAGTCAGCAGACACATTCCAGCCAATCAGCATACCCTCCCTCCCAGACCCTCCCATCTCCTGGACAGCATCCATTTTAGATTCATTCGGAAGCTGCAGTCTTAGTTAGAGGAGGGACAGTGTAGCTGCTGCTGATTTAATAGGGAAATCGATAGCTAGGCTAGTGTATTCAGTGTCCACTCCAGTCCTGAAAGACTCATCAGATCTCTGCTGTAAGGACAGCGTCCTGACAGCACCCCAAAAAGCCCTTTTTAGGGCTAGTACATCAGTCTCCCTCCCAGACCCTCCCACCTCCTATCAAAAAGCAAGGACGGCATCCATCTTAGATTGATTCTGAAGCTGTAGTGTTAGTAGTTGTAATCGCAATGCGATTAATATAACCTGTATTAATCACATTGGGATTACAACTTAGTTCTTAGTTCCTAATGGTTGTATTGCTAGAATATAAAGAAGATTGAGAATATAGCGCTATATTCTCAATCTTTGTTATATTCTAGCAATACAACCATTAGGAACCCAGCTCTAAGTTGAATTCGCAATGCGATTAATGCAGGTTATATTAATCGCATTGCGAATTCAACTTACCACACTCTATGTCAACTATGTAATTTTCCATGGGAGTTTTGCCATGGATCCCCCTCCGACATGCCACAGTCCAGGTGTTAGTCCCCTTGCAACAACTTTTCCATCACTATTGTGGCCAAAAAGAGTTCCTGTGGGTTTTAAAATTCGCCTGTCTATTGAAGTCTATGGCGGTTCGCCCGGTTGCGAACATTTGCGGAAGTTCGCGTTCGCTGTTCGCGAGCGGAAAATTTTATGTTCGCGACATCTCTAGTCTCCAAATTGGGCACATGGCCTGAGCTTTCCCTTGACGCCTTTGAGGTGCTGGCCTGCCCTGCAGCCAGTGTATTATCTGAACGTGTGTTTAGCACGGCAGGGGGCGTCATCACAGACAAGCGCAGCCGCCTGTCCAGATCCAATGTGGACAAGCTCACATTCATTAAAATGAACCAGGCATGGATCCCTCAGGACTTGTCTGTACCTTGTGCAGAATAGACATGTATATAACGGCACTAACCAGCAATTGTTATACTGCAGCGCAATTGCTCATGTTTGTATTTTGGATATTTCACACTCTTTTGGAGTGTACCTTAATTTTACAAAATTTAATTAAAACCAAAAACCTGTGTTGGATATCTCATTCTCCTCCACCGCCGCTTCCACCTACTCTGCTGCGTCCACCGTCTCCTCAAACTCCTACTCCATATGGAACATCAAACTTTTGGTGTGTATAGTACCACTGCTATACCTATTAGACCAGTAAAATAAATAAAAAAACTTATCTGTTACATTTTCTGGTGCAATTAACCAGTTTTTGGGTGTATAGTACCTCTGCTATACCTAGTAGGCCGGTAACATTAATTAAAAAGATTATCTGTTACATTTTCTGGTGAAATTCACTAATTTTTGGGTGTATAGTAACACTGCTATACTTAGTAGGCCGGCTAAAAAAAAAATTGTCATTTTCATTTTCGGGTGAAATTTACCAATCTTTGTGTGTGTAGTAACACTGCTGTACCTACTAGACAGGTAAAAGAAAAATAACATTTGTCAGTTACATTTTGTGGTCAAATTCACCAATTTTTGGGTGTAATATACCCCTCTTCTACCTAGTTGACAGCTTAATGAATTTTAATAATTTTTCTTTTACATTTTCGGGTGACAATAAACAATTGTTTTCTGTCATAGACCCCTGCTCTACCAAGTAGACAGGTTAATTAATTTCAGTAATTTTTCTGTTACATTCTTGGGTTGACATTATACAATTTTAGACGTGAATAAACCCCTGCTCTGCATAAGTAACAGGGAATAAAATTTCGGAAATGCGTCTTTAATTGATGCACGCCACCTCCTTTGATTCAATGCTTAAACTTAAACGAGTTGTACCACATTTAAGCTTCAATACTTTGTCCCACATTTCCGCTATACTCTTTTGGCCAACATTTCGGCCTCAATAGCTTTTCCCAAAATTCCACTTGACTCTTTTGGCCCACATTTGGGCTTCTGTAATTTGTCCCACATTTGCCCCTCAGTAGCTTTTCACACATTTATGCTCGATCCCAAATTTTATTAATACATTTATCTCCCTTAAAATTGGTCTCTTTTTCTCACGCTCCCTCTCTGGTCTGGAACCCTGATTCCCCGCCAACCGTGATCACCATGGTAGGCGCATAAAAGAACATCGAAAGTTGATAGAGCAGATATCCAATTGGATTGTGAACATCACAGGGACGTGCGAAATGGTGGGGTGGTAAGTGTGCACACGCCTACACGAACTGACTGACAGGGGTAAGCCCCTCCAACTTCTAGAAGAGGGGTTAGGTGGTCACTTGGACCTAGCGTAACCTTTGCAACCTCTCTGACTAGTAATAGGTAAAATTTAATCTTTATTAATCACAAAATGCAACTTCTGGGTCTCCAAATTGGGCACATGGACTGAGCTTGCCCTTTACCCCTTGGAGGTGCTGGCCTGCCCTGCAGCCAGTGTATTGTCTGAACGTGTGTTTAGCATGACTGGAGGTGATTATCACAGGTTAAATTTCCCAATGTTTTGGGGTGTACCCTAATTTTAAAAATAAAATTCAAAACCAATAACGGTGTAGGCTACCTCTTCCACCTACACCGCTACATCCACTTCCGCCTCAACCTCCTACTCCATATGGACCTCATCCTCCTAGATCAAGATTATTATTTTTTATTCTTACCTATTTTATTTTATTTAAAGTAATTTCCCTATCCACATTTGTTTGCAGAGCACTTGCCATGCTCTTAACAACATTTTGCTGGCATTTGCAGCCCTCTAGCCCTTTCCATGATATTTTTACAGCCATTTTAGTGCTCAAAAGTTAGGGTCCCCATTGACTTCAATGGGGTTCGGGTTCGGGGTCAAGTTCGGGTCCCGAACTCAAACTTATTTCCGAACATCGGCAAAACCCGTCGAACCCGAACATCCAGGTGTCCGCTTAACTCTACTATTAATCTGAATTGCGAGTAATTTTGATTCTTTTTTTTTTTTTTTTATCCTAACAGTGCAAATTCAATTTAATTCTAACAGTACAAAATGAATTGAATTTTAATTAAAAAAAATAAGGCTGCAATCAATGCAGAATCTCCGGGAGCAGCAGAGGAGGCAGCAGCTGATTTTTGAAAGAAGGGTGCAGCAGATAGAGGAGCAACACCGTCAGAGAATCCAGGAGCATTTGGATCTTCTAGACAAACTTAAGAAATTGCCATAGAGGCATATTTGTTTCCCAATTTGTAAATAAAAATTTTGTTCAGTTCTAACGTGTGCTTTCGTTTTCTAAAATTGTTATGTTTTTGTGTAATATTAACAGATAAAGTTGCAGTAAGGCCCCTTTAGTCCAGGGCAAACTCATCAGAATCAGGACAGACACAGCAGCAGGTACATGGTAACAGTGGGGTATAAGGCCTACACATAACTCATCAGGATCAGTACTGATCGCTGCAGCAGCGGCAGGTATTTGGTAATGGTCGAGTATAAGGTCTACACATAGCTCAGCCTAACTCAGCAGGAACCAAAAGCAGCAGGTTCTTTGTTTGCAGCAGGCATGTGAACCCCCACCAGACCGGGGCAACACCAAAAATAAACTTAGACACCTCTGACAGATTCAGGTTCTTCATCAAAATGCAATATTTTACTTTGACAAATTTTCTTTCAAAGGTATTTTAAGTTTGTAAAGCCCACAATAAATTATTACAAAATTAGCTCCACACGCCGCCCGCATCGGTCTGCTCTCAGTTTCCATATTGGGCACATCGAGTCTGGAGCAGAACACTGAGGTAAAATTTGTATCCAGTGACCGCCTGATGTACTTCCAGCCATATAATCACTTGTTCTTTTAATAACATAGTAACATAGTATATAAGACCGAAAAAAGACATTTGTCCATCCAGTTCGGCCTGTTTCCTAAAAGTTGATCCAGAGGAAGGCAAAAAAACTAATGTGAGGCAGAAGCCAATTTTCCCCACTTAAGGGGAAAAAATTCCTTCCCGACTCCAATCAGGTAATCAGAAGAACTCCCTGGATCAATGACCCCTCTCTAGTAGCTATAACCTGTAATATTATTACACTCCAGAAATCCATCCAGTCCCCTCTTGAATTCCTTTATTGTACTCACCATCACCATCACCTCAGGCACAGAGTTCCATAGTCTCACTGCTCTTACCGTGAAGAATCCTTTTCTATGTTTGTGTACAAACCTTCTTTCCTCCAGACGCAAAGGATGTCCCCTCGTCACAGTCACAGTCCTGGGGATAAATAGATGATGGGAGAGATCTCTGTACTGACCCCTGATATATTTATACATAGTTATTAGATCTCCCCTCAGTCGTCTTTTTTCTAAAGTGAATAACCCTAATTTTGATAACCTTTCAGGGTACTGTAGTTGCCCCATTCCAGTTATTACTTCAGTTGCCCTCCTCTGAACCCTCTCCAGCTCTGATATGTCTGCCTTGTTCACAGGAGCCCAGAACTGTACACAATACTCCATGTGTGGTCTGACTAGTGATTTGTAAAGTGGTAGGACTATGTTCTCATCACGGGCATTTATGCCCCTTTTGATGCAACCCATTATCTTTTTGGCCTTGGCAGTAGCTGCCTGACACTGGTTTTTACAGCTTAGTTTGCTGTTTATTAAAATTCCTAGATCCTTTTCCATGTCAGTGTTACCGAGTGTTTTACCATTTAGTATGTACGGGTGACTTGCATCATTCCTTCGCATGTGCATAACCTTACATTTGTCAGTGTTAAACCTCATCTGCCACTTATCTGCCTAAGCCTCCAATCTATCCAGATCCCTCTGTAGCAGTATATTGTCCTCTTCAGTGTTAATTACTTTACACAGTTTAGTGTCATCTGCACAATCTGATATTTTACTATGCAAGCCTTCTACAAGATCATTAATAAATATATTGAAGAGAATAGGGCCCAATACTGACCCCTGAGGTACACCACTAGTGACATTGACTCAATCTGATTGTGTACTGTTAATAATCACCCTCTGTTTTTTGTCACTCGGCCAAATACTTACCCACTTACAGAATTTTCTCCCAGTCCGAGCATCCTCATTTTATATACTAACCTTTTATGAGGTACAGTGTCAAATGCTTTGGAGAAGCCGCTGTCAATTCTAGAACTTACCTCCTCATAGAAACTGATTAAATTAGTTTGACATGACCGATCCCTCATGAAGCCATGATGATATGGCGTTATTTGCTTATTTTCATTGAGATACTCCAAGATAGCATTTCTTTACCAACTACAGATGTTAAACTTACTGGCCTATAATTTCCAGGCTCTGTTTTTGGACCCTCTTTGAATATTGTTACCACATTTGCTATTCGCCAATCCTGTGGAACATTCCCTGTCAGTATAGAGTCCGTAAATATTAGAAATAAAAGTCTGGCTATGACATCACTCAATTCCCTTAGGTATGCCATCCGGTCCTGGCGATTTGTCTATTTTAATCTTTTTAAGTCGCTGTTGTACTTCTTCCTGGGTCAGACAGGGTACTTTTAATGGGGAATTTACTTTTACATTCTGCATTTCTTCTGACATTTTATTTTACTCAGTGAATATAGTGGAGAAAAAAAATATTTAACACTTTTTCTTTCTCATCGTCGCTCTGCAACACCCCCCTCATTGCTATGTAGAGGGCCGACTCCTTCAGATTTATATTTTTTTTACTATTTATATAATTGAAGAATATTTTAGGGTTATTTTTACTCTCTTTGGCAATTAATCTCTTGGTCTCTAGTTTGGCAATTTTTATAAATTTTTTAAAATATTCTATTTTTTTCCTTATAGGTTATCAGTGCTTCCTTGCTCCCCTCCTGTTTTAGTGATTTATATGCTTTCTTTTTGTCATTTATTGCTTTCTTTACGGTTCTATTTATCCACATTGGTTTCTTATTGTTTCTTAGCCTTTTATTCCTATAAGGTATGTACCTCTCACAATTAGATGTTACAATGCTTTTAAAAATCTCCCATTTTGTGGTTGTATTTTTATTTCTGAGGACTTTGTCCCAGTTAGTTAGGCCTATGGCCTCGCTTAGTTGGCTAAGTTTAGCTTTTTTTGAAGTTTGGTATTTTCTGTCAGTTGAATGCCTAATTTTTGGGGCCTGTACTCCAGTGGCCTACAGTAAAATTTTTAGCTGGTGACCGCCTAATGTACCTCCAGCCACATAATCACAAGTTATTTTCTGTCAGATAAATGCCTAATTTTTGGGGCCTGTACTCCCGTGGCCTAAGATAAAATTTTTCTAGGCTCCAGCAGGGCACATTTTTGAGCTTCCCTACTCAAATGTCCTATTCTTCACCATTATTCTTCTTTCTAGCCTTTCCCTTCACTGTTCCTCACACTAGAATAGTTTTCTATTTATATTATTAATGTACGCTATTTCAAAAATTTGGCTCAAAATAAAAAAGCAAAAACATACTTAAAACTAACACCAAAACTTGTGCAAATTATTAATTCCCTCTTTATATCTATACTAGCTTAAGGACCCGGTTTAACACGGCTATATTTTATCTATTTTATTTAATTAGTGATGGACGAACATCGGCCAGGATGGGTCGCAAACATGCATTCGCGTTTAAATGTTCGCAAACCACAAAATGCACATTGCGCCCATTGACTTTAATAGCAGGCGAACCTAATAAATCTTCAGATCATATTTGCATCCACCAAATACAAACTATGAGTGCACAAATAGTCCCACAACATGGACAGTGACATACCAGAGGGGGATCATTGGCAAAAATTCCCACAAAATATATGTATTTTAATCAGGGTCCATTTTTATGGAAACTCTCAAAAGTGCGCCCTGGTGGATCCTAGAAATGTTTTATTTCCTATCGGTTTGATGTATACAAATGTGCAGCTCTCCACGTTTTTGTATCCTGCAGAGTCCAGTAAAAAAATG
This sequence comes from Bufotes viridis, assembly GCA_033119425.1. Classification (NCBI taxonomy): domain Eukaryota; kingdom Metazoa; phylum Chordata; class Amphibia; order Anura; family Bufonidae; genus Bufotes; species Bufotes viridis. The sequence continues at coordinate 144,451,415 of CM065590.1, read as the reverse complement.
CATACCTTAACGTAAATTTTTTTTCTAACTTGAAACTGTAAGGTGAATGGACGCCACTGTACGGTATCAGTCTGAGGCATCTGTTAATGTATACATTTTTGGTATGCATTAAATGGGTGGCAAAAATAGGATGTGAACCCAGCCCTAGTGTCAGAATAAGCACCAGTACACAGTGGAGCAGCGTGGCGGAGAGGGGAGGCCCCCATGTACTGACAGAGCGCTACCTGTTCCTGGTGGTCAGGGGTGAGGACTGTGTTTCCCAAGGATCATTTATCTACTGGGAAATACAGGGCACAGTATAATACACTAGAATCTATATAATATAAAGATATTAGCCCTACCCCTGAATAGTAATACAATTAGGTGTTCATTTATTATATAGAAATATGTCTATGTTAGGCATATTTCTGACACAGATTGTGGCGCAAAGGTCCTTAGCACCACAATCTGCACATTTTTCCTGCTCATGTCAGGTCTAAAAAAGGTGGCGTGGGCAGGGAAAGGGATACAGTTATGGCCATCCAGTTATTGAATACCAACGCCATACATTGACCGGATAACACCTCTGTACAGTTACCAGATAACACCGCCATACCGTGGCCAGATAAAAGGGTATAAGAGGGCACAGTACAGGGAATAACTAGGGGCACTGCACAGGGTGTGGTAAGAGGGCACAATTAAGGGTATAAGGGGGCACAGTACAGGATGGGGGGCACATTTACATGACCCTGTGACATTAGAAGGTCTTTATGGTGAATGCTGTTCATACGCCACCATAATGAGAGACAGGGGTGTGATTATGTGACTAAAAATAAAAAATTTACAGTGGATATAAAAAGTCTACACACCCCTGTTAAAATGTCAGGTTTCTGTGCTGTAAAAAATGAGACAAAGATAAATCATTTCAGAACTTTTTCCACCTTTAATGTGACCGATAAAATGTGCTATTCAATTGAAAAACAAAAATATTTTAGGTGGAGGGAAGAAAACAAAAAAAAACTAAAACAATGTAGTTGCATAAGTGTGCACAACCTCTTATAACTGGGGATGTAGCTGTGTTCAGAATTAAGCAATCACATTCAAAATCATGTTAAATAGAAGTCAGCATACATCATTTACAGTGCCTCTGATTAACCCCAAATAAAGTTCAACTGCTCTAATTGGTCTTTCCTGAAATTTTCTTAGTCGCTTCCCACAGCAAAAGCCATGGTCCACAGAGAGATTCCAAAGCATCAGAGGGATCTCATTGTTAAAAGGTATCAGTCAGGAGAAGGGTGTAAAAGAATTTCCAAGGCATTAGATATACCATGGAACACAGTGAAGATAGTCATCATCAAGTAGAGAAAATATGGCACAACAGTGACATTACCAAAAACTGGACTTCACTCCAAAATTGATGATAAGATGAGAAGGAAACTGGTCTAGGAGGTTACCAAGAGGCCTACAGCAACATCAAAAGAGCTGCAGGAATATCTGGCAAGTATTAGCTGTGTGGTACATGTGACTACAATCTCCTGTATTCTTCATATGTCTGGGCTATGGGGTAGAGTGGCAAGGCGAAAGCCTTTTCTTATGAAAAAAAACATCCAAGCCAGGCAATATTTTACAAAAACACATCTGAAGTCTGCCAAAAGCATGTGGGAAAAAGTGTTATGGTCTGATTAAACCAAGGTTGAACTTTTTTCCCATAATTCCAAAAGATATTTTAGGCACAAAAACATCACTGCACATCACTAGAGATGAGCGAACACCTGAATGTTCGGGTTCGAGAGGTTCGGCCGAACTTCCGGAAAATGTCCGGGTTCGTGATCCGAACTCAACCCGAACTTCATCCCGAACCCGAACCTCATAGAAGTCAATGGGGACCCGAACTTTTGGGCACTAAAAAGCCTGTAAAAGACTCCCGGAAAGGGCTAGAGGGCTGCAAAAGGCAGCAAAATGTAGGTAAATCCCCTGCAAACAAATGTAGATAGGGAAATGAATTAAAATAAAATAAAATAAATAAAAATTAACCTGTAAAAGACACCCAGAGGGATAATATACCGCAATAAACGCATTGCGATTACAACTTTGAGCTACCGATCACCATGGGAACGCCTCCTCCAGTAGAATGTATTGTCGGATCTGAGAATTAAGTTGAAATCGCAATGCGATTCTTATATATTTGCTTAATCGCATTGCGATTTTAACTTAGCATTGCTAAATAATTCCATCCATATCGTTAACTTACTGAGTCAGTAAGTTAACGAATATGGATGGAATTATTTAGAATAGCAATGCTAAGTTGAAACGGCAATGCGATTAAGCAGATATATAATAATTGCATAATCGCGTTCGAATAGAACTTAAAGCTGTCACTTGGTCAGTTTTAGTATTGGTGTGCTGTAATAGAAGTTACATTCGTACGCGAATATAACTTAGAGCAATACAGTCAACTTTACACTGTTAGTTTTATTATCGCGATAATACAACTATTCAAGAATCGTGTACGTGCGTCTGTACGTGTGTGCGTTACCTCGGATCGGATCGAGAGAGACGAGAGTGGAGATTGGTGACTGTCCCAGCGATTATGGCGAAAAGTAATTTCTCTAAAGAAGAGCTGGATTTCTTAATAACTGTAAGTAATTGAACTTAGTTAGTGTGTAATTCAGTAATGTGATTTAAACTTATTTATTAATGATTTTTATTAGCCAAGAAGCCTGCAGGCCTTCACTGATCTCATAACTGCCTTACACTGTCACATGTCCTACTGCTTGGTGACATAAACTCATCACAGGCTTTAGCAGACTGCACAACTACATGAGTGATTAGTGAAAGACACTGTTAAAGGGGTGGCAATGTTCAAGTCACTTTTAAAGGGATGACGATGTTCAAGTCACTTTTAAAGGGATGGCGATGTTCAAGTCACTTTTAAAGGGCGGCAATATTCAAGTCACTTTTAAAGGGATCGCAATGTTCAAGTCACTATTAAAGTGATGGCGATGTTCAAGTGACTTTTAAAGGGGCGGCAATATTCAAGTCACTTTTAAAGGGATCGCAATGTTCAAGTCACTTTTAAAGGGATGGCGATGTTCAAGTCAGTTTTAAAGGGATGGCGATGTTCAAGTCACTTTTAAAGGGGCTGCAGTGTTCAAGTCACTTTTAAAGGGGCGGCAATGTTCAAGTCACTTTTAAAGGGATGGAGAATTGGCGATGTTCAAGTCAGTTTTAAAGGGATGGCGATGTTCAAGTCACTTTTAAAGGGGCTGCAGTGTTCAAGTCACTTTTAAAGGGGCGGCAATGTTCAAGTCACTTTTAAAGGGATGGCGATGTTCTACTCTTTGACTGTTTTGATATTAAATGTTATTTTTGATGGTTCTTATGACTATGATAACTAATAATTGTATTTTAGAACTGTGGGATTACATGATTTAATTGTTATCTTGCAGGAAATGTTGGAGAAGGAGTACGACCGCAGAAGGTCAAGGGGCGAAAAGCAGGCCATAGTGCGGAGAATTGCTTTCCATCTGTGGCAGAAGCATGGGTGCACTCATCGGAAGGATGCGATTCTAAAAAGTGGTCAGATCTGAAGCGCCACAGGATGGATCTGATCACTAAGATCCGAGATAAATCTCTTCCAGGTACAATACTTATTTGCATAACTGAGCAGATAGATAACAATATGTTGGTGAGAGAAATAAGTATTTTTAACCCTTTACAATAAATCACTTAGTACAGTGGTGTTGAACTGATGGGAAAGGGTGCTAAAGGTGGCAATATGAGACCTCTTTCTGGGCCACATATGTTTTTGACTTTACACAGTTGACTTTGGCCCCTGAAGCTTGTCCAAACTCCTCGCACGTCTGGACGAGTGTAGACAACAAGCATCGATCAGGACAATTAGGCCACATGCCCAAATGAAGTCATAGACTCGAATCACTCTTGTTCCCTGGGGAGTGGCCCAACACCCAATAGCAGCAGTGAGTTGAAGCTGAACTTAATCAACGATGCTCAAAGGCAGAGTGCAGGGGGTACCCACAGGGTCCTGGTCCGGCAGGTCAAGGCAGACACTGATGATACTACACTTGATCTAAGCCAAAAGGAGAAGAAAGATAGGTGTAGTTAATTATTATGCCATCCAGACACTACCATAGATTAATTTGTGTACCTTTAACTGTAATTTGGCTTTACTTGTTTATCTTGGCATTTTTAAAAAATTTGGTCATCATCATTACAGATGCTCCGCTTCCCAAAGTGAGAGCCAAGCTCTCTAAAAAGAAGAAGGCGGTGGAGGTGGAGGAGGAGACAGACCACTCGGACGAGGAGGAGCAGGAAGAGGCAGGGCCATCAGGCTATCGGGCCCATAGCCCACCTGCTGCAGTGGAGGAGGGTGATGACTCTGAGGAGGCAGAAGAGGAGATGGTCACTACCCCCGACAAGAAGGTAAATGGATGATGTGGATATTTTTATTTATTCAGTGTCCCAGAAAGCTAATGTTACGGGTGGGAGTACTGATTTCCATAACGTATCTAACTGCCACATCCATTTTTGGAAGTACGATATAACAAGCATGCAATATATAAATTTTTCTAAGAATATATTTTAACAAACTATATTTTTTTTTTTAAATGAAGAAAATATAATGAAACAGGCAACAAATAAAGTACAACACATAACAGTAATATAAAAAATAAACACTAAAAAGTAATTGATCAACATCAAAACCATTAACATAACTACTAAGTCAATAACCCAAAACTAAAAGGAACTATTATTAATCCTACCTAAACCAATATATAACAGATTTACATAGTAACATAGTAACATAGTATATAAGACCGAAAAAAGACATTTGTCCATCCAGTTCGGCCTGTTTCCTACAAGTTGATCCAGAGGAAGGCAAAAAACCCCTGTGAGGCAGAAGCCAATTTTCCTCACATAAGGGGAAAAAAAATTCCTTCCCGACTCCAATCAGGCAATCAGAATAACTCCCTGGATCAACGACCCCTCTCTAGTAGCTATAGCCTGTAATATTATTACACTCCAGAAATAAATCCAGTCCCCTCTTGAATTCCTTTATTGTACTCACCATCACCACCTCCTCAGGCAGAGAGTTCCATAGTCTCACTGCTCTTACAGTGAAGAATCCTTTTCTATGTTTGTGTACAAACCTTCTTTCCTCCAGACGCAGAGGATGTCCCCTTGTCACAGTCACAGTCCTGGGGATAAATAGATGATGGGAGAGATCTCTGTACTGACCCCTGATATATTTATACATAGTTATTAGATCTCCCCTCAGTCGTCTTTTTTTCTAAAGTGAATAACCCTAATTTTGATAACCTTTCACGGTACTGTAGATCCCTCATTCCAGTTATTACTTTAGTTGCCCTCCTCTGAACCCTCTCCAGCTCTGCTATGTCTGTCTTGTTCACAGGAGCCCAGAACTGTACACAGTACTCCATGTGTGGTCTAACCAGTGATTTTCAGGAAAAAAATATCATCTCAGCTTTATATAACAATTAATGATTGTATTTTAATGTACATTTCAAATTTTATTTCATTTATTTTACAGCTGACAACATCATGTTAAAAAAATAAAAACAATGCGAAGGAAGCACCAGCTGCGAATGCAGCAGTTCAGGGAGCAGCAAACCAGGAAGATGAGGCAGCTCAAGATGCAGTTCTCCCACCAAATGCGAGCCATGGAGGAGGCTCATCTTAAGGACATCGATGATCTGCTGGAGGAGCAGAGAAAATTTAAAAATTACCCTAATTTTTTGGTTATTTATATATTTATGTTAAAAAATAATTCTATTTTGATAAAGATTATTTTATAAAACTATAATGTTAAATCAAATTTATTGCGTTTTGTTTGATTGGAAACAAAGGGTACAGATAGTGTTGCCCTTATTAATAATTATTTTTCATTACTGTAATCTTTCAAGGGTTTCAAGTTCAACTGGTTTATGTGCTAGATCTGGTAAGGTTTTTGGTAAGGCTGTAAAACACACCCGGAAAGGGCTAGAGGGCTGC